>OU862918.1:38044663-39317163 GCA_917880885.1 Limnephilus marmoratus | reverse complement strand
GAACGTGCCGCAAATATACTATATATTATTTTAAGTGAATAAATTGTGAAATACACAAATTAATTTCTTACGATCAAACTGACAGATCAGTTTTGTAAGATTTAAGTAAGATAAATATTGTACAATTAATAACAAAGTAAACATATTTAAAAAATCAAATAAAATTTATTTGCCACGCCGGGATTCGATCCCGCGACCTTCAGAATGCGAGTCAAGCGCCTTACCGCTGTACTACGCCGGCCGGCACACCTACCACCATTGTGATGTGGAATAGGAAAAAAAAAATTTTTTAAATATCATGAAAAAGTTAAACAACATAATAACAGCAATATATTAGTAGTTAATCACATATTTAATGCATGTATAACAACATCAATAATAATAATAATAATAATAATTGGATAATTTGTATAGCGCCGTTTTTGTGAAAAATCACCTCAAGGGCGCTTTACAATTTATTGTGAATCCTAGGCTCTATCTAATTTTATTATTTTCAAATAGATACAGAATCATACTTACCTGCAGAACACTTCCGACAAAACACACTTTATTAGAAAGTTTATGCTTATGCTATGGGGAGGATACTACTTTGCACGTGGAGGACATTATATTCAAAACACTGGACATTGCATGAGTTTTACATTTATATTTATATTTAACAGAAGATTAATGCCAAAGTTGAGTTAATATATATATTTTTATTTATTTATTTATTTTTTTATTTTTTTTTTCTGGAGAATTTTAAGAATTTGCTTTTACACACTTAGTTATTTACAATGTTGCGAGCCGTGAAGGCGAAGGTGAAAGTTTTTTTTTTTTTTTATGGATACGACTGTCTGAAAAGATGAGTTTTAAGTTTAGCTCTAAATTGCGCTGAATCTGTGATTATTCTTAACTCGTGTGGCAGTCCATTCCAGGCTTTAGGTCCCGACACTCCGAAAGCACGCTCACCGAATTTAGTATCTGGTGTGCGCTTTGGTTCCTTCAACCTTCCAATCGCTGATGTTGCTGCTGACCTGAGGGTTGATTGTCGAGAATTGGAATTTTCTGGAATACACATTTCCGATAAGTAAGTCGGAGCCATACGTCATATTTTTCAATCTTAGCACTCTAGCTCACTAAAACATCACGGAATGCCACTGGTAGGCACCTACTTGGTTTTGAAATGAGAATCTGCATAGTTCCTAGCGGGATATCATTTATCCAGTACCTACCTCTCCTTATCCATCACCTTGCTGGAAAAGTTTTTTAAATTTGGAACAATGTAAGAAAACAGCAAATTCGTGTGCATTTGTTATTTGAAAAACAGAAGAATTGGGACTGCCTTGGAAGCAAGTTGTTTCTTGTACATAATCTCATGATAAAGTAAACAACAATGTTGTATTTATTCGTTTTGTTGTGGCGATAATTACCTCGAAGAATCACGGTGGAACTATACAGGGTATCCGAGGGTAAAGTGCATTAACTTCGGGAGGTGAATCTACATGATTACATGATAGTACAAGTAAAAAAGATAAATACCTTTTTTCGAAATTCCAACTTTTAGGGGTAGTTTTGAGGTAAAAAGATAAAATTAGTCCGGCGTGTGCGGCCAGATTTATTATTTTCCACTGTTACGATACGGGCCAATCACAATCGAGTCGGACGCCCGGCAGGCTCTCAGCAAGTAAGATCGTACATCACACTAAGGATATTTAGTAGCTACGTCTTTTTGTATGGGAAAAAAAATGTTGAATTTTCGGAAAAAAGTTGTTAACCTTTTTTACTCCTACCATCACGTAGAATCACCTCCAGAAGTTAATGCACTTTACCCCCGGACACCCTGTATAACTATCAATTATAAGTGATTGAATAACCTTTTTCCTTGAATCTCTAGTTTTCCTAGCCATATTATCAGCCAATTTCAATTTTTAGCACACACCATTTGGTTTCCTTCCATTCTTAGTATTTATAGTTCATTTCTAGGTGCATCCGAAGCTGTAATTAGTAAGCAGTTTCGGATGCAACAGCACCTTTGTAATTATTTGTTATCCTTTAATTGCATATCGTCTAATTCCTGAAAGGTTTTCTTAATAATTGGTTTACGAAGTAATTTATTATAATTCATTTTGAAATATTGTGTTGAATGGTAGTTAGATTTAATTGTTGCTCTTACGACGTCAATATAAAGTTTCACAATTCGATGTCAGTCCTTGACTGCAGAATGTTGGAAGAGGGGTTAAAAGGTATGCAGTTCATCCCCAATAAAATTACTACAATCGTTCAAGTTCTGATTCATTCACCATTTTTTTATTGATTTGTAATAATGCCTCGAGATTAACTCCACACGGTGGACCTTGAGAAAAATAATTTCCCTCAGGGCATATGTCATCTTTGAGGATGCTGTGTAGAGGGTCTTTTTGTGGTAAGAAAGGAGTACGAACTCAAGAACGAGTCGTAGAAATGACCGGTTCTCGTGAGTCAACTGTCAACTGTGTGCAATATATGCAATATAAAGATTACTATAGGTATATATTTTTACACTTGATAGGGGATGTCTTTACGCTGCAAAGCGAAAAGCTCAATCTAGTACGTTTCAAATCGATGCTTTGAGAGAAGGTATTTAGATGAATTGATAAGTTGGATACTATTATGTTTAGCGAAAATATACGAAAATTCCAAGAGTCAACTTACAGAATGAATAAATAATGTTTTTCAGGTAAACCAATTAGGAACCCTCCGACAGGTAATATAATGCCCAAGCGAATTATTGATGGCTTACGTGATATAGTGGAGCAAGTCATACAATAATAATGTAATTTATGTATACATATATATATTTTTTATTTTTTTTATGCGAGTACCGCACAAGACTCCCAACTGCTCATAACCGTCTGAAGTCAGACTATGGCATCCTCAATTGGCGTGTGCACTTGTGCAGTGAGGCTCAAGGTATTGGGGAGCGGAAGGCGATGGGGAAGATTACGGTAGGTCAGAACCTGGCTATTCAGATCTGGTCACGAAACGCTACTAAAGCCATTTCAAGCATCATTTCCGTGAATGGTGGTCTATCACAATAATTTCAAAATATCTACCACTTTGGAATGGGCAGCAAATATAATATTGTTAACCCCTCCGAAAATCGCAAAAATTCACTAATAATGTCTCAAACGAAATGTCCGTTTACGAAAACTTTGTGTTGTTATCGCTTCACAATTAAAGCTCTATAAATGAAACATTTCGCGGAACATACGAACGTAGCCGAATGGTAAAAACTGTTTTAGAAAGGTTACAAAATAAGCTTTCAAATTGTTTTAAAACAAATAAATATTAACATTTGTAAATATTAAAATTTAGAATGCATACATTAAAAAAATGTAAAAATTACTCACGTGATATTTTTATGTGAAAACGATACTAAATTCACAGATTATGTAAACAACAATACTTATTCTATTGTATAAATGTATAATAAACTCTTTTGTAACCTCAGTTTTTTATCATTTCATATAAAAATATTTGATAAAAATTAACAATGTTGAGCGGCCCGTGGGCAATTTGGCGGGTGAAAATATGTGTCAATCGCGCGACTGACAGAATATTCTTGTTGTGTATTTCTATATACAACTTGATAGGGATGTACAGCTTGATACACTATCGACCTTTCACTTTTTTTTTTTTTTTTTTTTTTTTTTTACATGAGCTCCACACAGGAGGCCTTGAGGAAAATAATTTCCCTCAGGGCCTATGTCATCTTTGAGGATGCTGTGTGGAGGGTTTTTTAAAGGAAAGGAAGGAGAGGAGAGTTCTGGGAAGGAAAAGGGTTTAAGGGGTGGGTAGGAATCTGGGGTTCAGTATGTCCTGGTCATCCGCCTCCAAGACCTAGACAAACCTCACCCCCATGAACCCGGGCACCCCTGCTAAATCACCAAACGTAGCGAACCACTTGGGGTGACCTATGGCAGAGGTGTTGGTTATCCAATAAAGGTTCCCGGGGCGGCGGTACCCATTCCCGCCTCCCAAATCTTTTTGTTTTAGGGATGTCACTAAAACAGTAACGGAGTTAGAACGATTTCTATGGAGACAAACGCGTTGACGTATAAACACGCTTATTGTACTTGACTGCTATCGTATTTTTAACGCATATATCTGTATTGAGATAGATGGCTAGTAGCGGAGTGACGAATGCGTCAAGCTCCTATACGTACGTCGTGAATTCAATCCTTTGCTGTTTATATACTCTAATTTTATACAATCAACATTTTTTGCTTATAACGATGGAAGTAAAAGAAATTGCTTTTAACCAAGGAAAATGTAAATAAGGGTGAAAAACGGAAGTTTCGAAAATATATCCAATAAAATTCTATACCACCCCTTTAATATATTCGGTTGGATAAACATAATATTATTATTTTCAGCCTCAATCGTATTGATAAGTTAACACGGATTTAGTACGACAAGACCTTCTCTGCGGCTCAATTAGAAGATTTTCTAACAGTGTCTGGTTCGGAGGCCTGACAGCCTTATTTTAATTACTTATATTATAGCTCTAGCGCGCATGTCATCATTGTGTTATCAACACAACACAAAAGCACTAAAACAATTTGAGAAATTTAATTTCCAAAACGAATGGTTCAGCACAATTTATAGCGACATTTACGCACAGAGACAGTAATAGAAGCTTTTGTTATTTTACTGAAGAAAACGCTTAAATTTTAGTGGGAATTGCCACTGGAGTTATAACATTATTGAAGACTAGTAAACAAATGCTTCTCCTTGTTTTGCGTATTATCTTATCACTTTGAAGAAAATCGGATATAAAAAGAAAAAGCTTTGTTCCTCGAACAATAGTTCGTTATTTTTTCTGAATAAGACGAACATTCATAAAAGTTTTCATAATGTGGTAAAAATCCATCATCTATCTATTTATAAGAAGAAAGTCTGTGGCAAGCGGGCGGGCGGCGGCGTGGATTTAATTTTTATGCAAATCTACAGTTTTATTCCGAGACTGATAAAAAGATGCCCCTTGACCTTGAAAACAAGAAAAAGGTCAATGTTAAATTTTGAAAAATTTTATGTAAAGCCTGGGCAACGCCCTGGACGACAGCTAGTAGGTACATCCTTAATATATACTTTAAAAAATTTGGTATTTCAATGGTGGTTAAGATTTTTTTCAGGTAAAGCATAAGAATAATATCTACCCAGAGCTACCGGAAGATGTACAACGGAATTTTCTATTTAGTGAAGTAGAAAAAATTCAAAAGGGTGGATGAAAAACTTGCCTGGAGGATGAAAAATACAGCTCTATTTTCGTTATTCATTTTTGGGGTGTTATGCCATGTTGCGCTACCTCCTTCTTTAGCCAACGTTTCGGACAGCGTTGCAGTGTCCATCCGGTAGTTGTGATCCGGATCTGCCGGATGTGCTCTGACGATGGACACTGCAATGCTGTCAAAGTGAAATGAAGGACAAAGAAGGAGGTAGTGCGACACGGAATAACACCCCAAAAACAAATAACGAAAATTCCTTTTGGCCGTGAAAGTCTAAAAACGTATCTGACTAACACAGCTCTAAATTTAAATTGTTTCGATTCTCATTGCTAGTTTCTTTCGTGAACTAAAAAAAATGGGTTCATATAATTTAAAAACCCTCCCATTATAGAATGGTACCTACCGACTTAACATTTTTTCGGTATTTCAATTTGTGACGTCGGTGTCTAGAAAAGAAGCATAAAGCAAGAGTTTTTTTAAAGACGTTTGTTTGATCTAAGAGAATAAATATTTAGCGTATTCCTTATTCACCCAAAATAAACATAAACTTTAATTTCGTACGATTTATCCGAATTTCGATAATCTTTTCTTTCTAGGCTCAGTAAAATAAGGGCAGGCGTCAGACTGAAATTCGTTATCGCATTTTCCTTTCACGGAAGGAAGTGTGAGCTAAGGAAATAGCGCAAATAAACGTAATGATAATAATAAAAATAAAAATAAATGTTCTTTTTCTAGTCAGTAGGCCCGTCGTTCTCTCTTTTTAGTTCCGATGCCAGATCTTTGGGAGAATTGGGAGAAAGCTTAATCCTTCGACGGCCGATAATCTACGGAAATAAGGATATTCCCGTTCTGGGAGATAGCTCTTATAATATTATCAGACGTGTTTGTACGCAGGAGACAAATTGATAAAATGTGTTTTAGCCTTTAGGGTCACGTTAAATAAATTTATAAAGTCTTTCCGACCATCAACGCCGTTACGTTAAGAAGTTTCAGCGATAATAAAGAAGATTTGTGTTATTATTAATATAACACTATCGGTAAGTTTGTAAGTTTATCCTTGTCATTTTAGAGATTCTACATATTTAATATTCAGCCGTATGTCTACAGATTATGCTAAAATCTTTTAGTATTTTGATTTTGAAATGCTACTAGAATGGCCTGGTAATATTACGTAGATTATATGCAAATTTAACCAAATGTTTACACTAATGAAAATTCAAAATAAATTAAAAGAATACACTTGGTTTTAAGTCACTTTATTGATATATTTTCACGGTCCACCGGTTTTGGTACCTCCTTACCATCATCAGGACTGTTATAAAAAGAATGCTATGAAATATAGAAAAACACGATTAAAAAAAAAACACTGAAATATCGAACCGAAGTGACGCGTACGATCACAAATTTACTAATGAAAAGAATATTTCTGGAGCATTTTTTTACATTAACTCCACACAGGAGGCACCGAGGAAAATAATTCCTCTTAGAGCGTATGTCATCTTTGGGAATGCTGTGTGGAGGGACTTTTTAGGAGAGGAAGTTCCGGGAAGGAAAAGGGTATTAGGGATGGGTAAGAATATGGGGGTCAGTGTGTCCAGGTGTGATTGACATATGAATCCATCCCTCCCACTGTGGTGCAAGGAGTACTAGAGAGGAGTACTCCCACTGCAGTACTAGAGAGTATGGTTGGAGAAGTCAAAGGTTTCCGTTAATCATTCCCTACCGATCCGGCTTGCCATGCAGCTGGTGGTCAGACGCATCCGCCACCAAGACCCGGACAAACCTCAACCTATGAACCCGGGCACCCCTACTAAGTCACCAAACGTAGCGAACCACTTGGATTGACCTACGGCAGAGGTGTTGGTTTTCCAATAAATGGTTCTCGGGGCAGCGGTAACAAATTGCCGCTTCCCAAATTGAGCAACTCCTATACAAAGCATCTCCTATCCTTATCATATATTCCTCTTATTTTACTTACAAGTAATGGTAACGCTCCACACGACCATATATCTAAAGCAACTTTAGCGTAAGAAACCGTTTTGGTTTAACCTTATAATACAACCTCAAATGAATAGTGGTGGCTATAATGTAATATAAAAGCCGTTTCGTTCTTTCAGAACAAAGGAAACAGATTATCTAAATACACAACCCTCGAAGATTCTTTTGATTTATTTGTAGTATAGTGGATAGGCATGTATTAATACATTATTTGTAGAATTTTTCAATGGGGGTGGTGTAACTAAATTTCTTTGAAAGATATTTAAGAAACGTAGAAATTTGAAGAGACCCGACATTACAAACAATAAGAATTAGGTTTAAAGCACACGTAGGAGTAAGAAATGTATTGAAAAGAATAAGAAATATAAATTCGAAGAAAAGAGGGAATATATTAGGACCAGCAGTGGAATAAGTAGGAAGAAGAAAAATCCAGGGAAGATTTAATAAGAGATGGCGCGAATTAATTATTCAAATGCTTCTCAGATCTAGTCAAAAGGCTAAATAACAAGTATGTGTAAGCGTTGATGAATCAAAGAGGGTGTGTGGTGATTAGTTAGTTAGAGCGTTTAACCAGCCAGCGGCCGAAAATCCACATTTCGTCGAAAGTTGTTCTTACGGTCTTGCAGGGCGGATTCAATGAGAAAGATTAATTATTCTCCATACCAACTTTTTAAAATTATAACTCAAAATCGATTTTATTTAATTCCAAATTTGTTTAATTTATACCTACATCCAAAAATGCTGAAAGGCGTGATGATAAAACTATTAAAATAATGTACTTTTTGTAATTATTTTTTGCTTATAAGTATTTATCATTTTTCATTAATGTCTAAGTTAAATAAGAATGTTAAATATCTGAAAAATGTTAGTTAGTTTGTAAGTGCGCAAATAAATACTCAAACGGACCAATTTTCGTGAAGAAACACACGTACGTATATATTTTTTAATGATTTTATTTAAACTAAAATTAAAATTCTAAAACATGCGATACCCAGATAATGTATTGATTTATTTTACTGCATGATTATATGATTTGAAATGGGTGTGGTACAATACAAAATATTTTTTGAAAATTTAACAAATCTGCCAACGACCTATGGTATAACCTTATTATACTAAAAAAAAAATTGTTTTCTCAAAATTTAAAACGTGCAAATACTAGATAAAAGACCAATTTTTCGAAATCCATTTATATTTTTTTGTGGAAAAGAGTAAATACATCTAAAATCTGATTTAAAAATGACATATTTATGGTTTTCTCTGGTAAATACCCTCTTAAGAAATGAATTCAGGATATTACCAAGTGGCAATTATTAACAAAGTACACTTTGGGAGGAGGGTATGGGTACCGCCACCACGAGAAACATTTATTAGACAACCAACACCCCTCCCACAGGTCACCTAAAGTAGTGTGCTACGTTTGGTGACTTAGCAGGAATTCATGGGGTAAGGTTTATCTAGGTCCTGGCGGTGAATGCGTTTGCCCACCTACTGCTTAACGGGACGGACCGGGAGAGACGGGTTGAGGGTAGAGTAGAACCTATAGACATTTTTGTTTTGAAGAGTTTTAATTTTCAATGTTTGTTACTTTATTTTCGTTATTTGTTTTTGGGGTGTTATGCCGTGTTGCGCTACCTCCTTCTTTAGCCAAATGTGATCCGGTAGATGTGTCACACATCTATCGGATCTGCCGGATCTGCCCTGATGATGGACACTGCAACGATGCCCGAAACGTTGGCTAAAGAAGGAGGTAGCGCAACACGGCATAACACCCCAAAAACAAATAACGAAAATGCTTTTGGCCGTGAAAATCTTAAAACTTATCATTTGTTACTTTAATTTTATTTTTTAAAGCGACTGGTTTCGACACATTCGTGTCATTCACGAGCAAACTTAAAACTAAAAGTAAATGCCCAAGTAATACAAAAAAATTAGAACCAAGACCTCTCTAGCCGGACTCTCTCGATCCATCGTCTTGCACTGCAGTGGGAGGGATGGATTCATACGTCCGTCACTCCTGGACACATTGACCCTAGATTCCTACTCACCCTTCATACTTTTATCTTTTCAGAATTTTATCTCAATCCTTTTCCTAAATAGACCCTCCACACTCCATCTTCAAAGATGACATAGGCCCTGAAGGATTTTTTTATTCATGGCCTCTTGTGTAGCACTGTTGTAAAACAAATTAAATATATCATCATCATCAATACATATATACATAGTATCTATAAAATGAAGTCGCTCAAAATGTATGTGCGCGTTAATCTTTTAAACTACGCAACGGATTTTCATACGGTTACCAATAGATAGAGTGATTGAAGAGGAATGTTTATATGTATAATACATGTAAATTCAATTAGAGAAAAGCCGAGAAATTCAAAGAAAACATATTTTTGTGCGATTTAAAACGGCTGGCGGGCCGTACTATAGTCACTTTTGAAATTCGTTCTACCGAAGAAATTGGAAAAGAGTTGTCCTAGATTAGGTAGGTATTTGATTTTCCCTTTTCAAATATCCAGTGTTGCATTGCAAGCATTGTACAATTAGTGTCGAGTTAATTAGTTTATATGTATAATACATGCTTATTATAGTAGAGAAAATCCGATAAATTAAAATATTCAATTCAGGCAGCGGCCAGCGGGCAGCTGGCAAGCGGGTGGTGTGGATTTTATAAAGATTGGGTAATGGCGTTGTGTTTCGTTAGCCACAGCAACGTGTGGCCGGGTCTGCTAGTTTATATATAAATATGAAATGAAAAAATGAGTTTTCATCCCATTTGAAGCAATTAAAATTTCAGTGAGTATTCACTATCACTGTTCAATCAGTAATAAATGTAAATTTTTAAAATCATTTCAGCAAAGCATTGTTTAAACTCAAACAGTTAAAACCATTATGAGCAATGTGCGGAGTAATGCAGATGAATGGATCAACGTTAGGGGAGAAACAGGCAGCGTGTTAGGAGGACGAAAAAAGTATTCCGCTACAATACTAATAATTAATCATAATACACGTCGGATCTTTCACAAACCGCCGGTGGAGCAAATCAGGGGTTGGATGTACGTGAGCCGCGGTCTAACCTCTTCGGGCCTTCTGCCCTCCTGGCTAAAAATGTCATTTTTTAAATGTCTTTAAATATCTGAAATGTGGCTTCACCGGAGAATACTCAAGGTCCCATGGACCGACATGATCACCAACACAGAAATTCTCAGGCGGGCTAGAGCAGATAGAGAACTGCTTACATTAATAAAAATCAGGAAATTTTCATATCTGGGTCATATAGAGGAAAGATAGGGGGTCGATGTGAGACATGGACCTTAAAGGTAAATACCATGAACACTATGAACAGGTTAGAGGCTTTTGAAATGTGGCTGTGGAAATGATCACCAACACAGAAATTCTCAGGTGGGCTGGAGCAGATAGAGAGCTGCTTATATAGTGAAAGTCAGGAAAATTTCATATCTTCGAGAGCAGAAGTATCACTTACTCTTATTGTTATTGAAAGGCAAGAGGGCCTGGTAGGAGACAAATGTCTTGGCTGCGTAATATACGAGAGTGGACCGGTATTAGAAGTGTGGAGGAGCTATTCCGGGCAGCGCAAGACAGAGAGACATTTTCAAGAGTGATCGCCAACGTCGGGGGGACCTGATACGGCACA
This sequence comes from Limnephilus marmoratus, assembly GCA_917880885.1. NCBI lineage: Eukaryota > Metazoa > Arthropoda > Insecta > Trichoptera > Limnephilidae > Limnephilus > Limnephilus marmoratus. The sequence goes on along the minus strand of OU862918.1, from coordinate 39,306,258 downwards.
CAAAGAAGAAGAAGAAATGTCTTTTATGCGAATACCACACAAAAGTTCCACTCTAGACTGTCCAGAGACAAAGAAAGGAGATGGAGGTAAAGAGGATTGGGAAGTATCCCCATGTTAAGATCTGTTCACCAATCTCGCAAATGCCACCGAAAATTTAACTGAATCTGCCGCAAATCGAATCTATTGCCGAGATACCTAATCTACCCAATCTCACCTCATTTTTCCTCTCCTGTCTCACCACTAACATTTCCCTGTTTCTTGGGTTAAATCGGCATTCTCAAAGAATGTAAGAAGTAAAATATAATCTGTGTCAAAAATATTCTGGTTCATCATCTCAAAAAGACACAGAATCATAAAACCAGAGTCAAGGTAATATATGTGCTAAATAAGCGAAAGCGTTATATTACCTTTGGACAAAGAAGCTCTAATAAGAAGGATAAAATATATATATATATATTTTTGGGAGGCGGGAAAGGGTACCGCCGCCCCGGGAAACATTTATTGGTTAACCAGCACCCCTGTAATAGGTCACCCCAAGTAGATTGTTACGTTTGATGACTTGAGTAGGGGTGCCCGGGTTTATGGGGTCGTTGGAGGTTATCCACCACTTACCCGCCTTGGTGTAAGTAACAGATGGTTACTCCTTAAGGCTCTCGCAAGATTCTATTTTTTTTTGTTAAACGAAGCTACATTTATTTATGTTGAACGAATCTAGACCTCCAGTGACCCTGTATACGTCGTTAGTAAGCAGTATGCAAGTGCTTAACAGGAAAAACAAAATGCAAAAAAATAGGTTAGTGACACAAATATAAATTAAATAGGGCAAAAGAAAAAGTCATTCGTGAGTAGGCGTGAGCGTTATTTAACGAGACTAGTTACAATAACTAGTTACGCGGCATGTAACGGAAATAACTAGTCTCGCTAAAATTACAAGTAGTTATTTTTGTAAATGCGTTATTTCCGTTATTTCTGTGTTGGGTGTGATGTGAGTAATTGAGTACAGAGTAGTTTCGCCGCGTTTCGCGTTTCGCATAGTTGCGTTTGCCGGCCGGCCGAGCGTGCGAGATTTTGAATCGAACATTTTCGAGTAAGCGGGAGTGGGTTCCGTTTCTGGGAAACGAGCCACCATTTTTTGAATTTAAAGTAAAATAATTTAGTTCGTCGTTGTACTTGTGTATAATTTTGAGTACTTTCGGTAAATTTTCGATCTTACTGTCAACGCTTATTACGAATAATTTAAAAAAAAAACACCTTTAGATTCACTTTAATTACTATAAAAGGAAACTTTTTGCATTTGGGGTGGCGAAAAATAATACATTTAAAATTATAGTAAACACTTATTAATCATAAAAAACATTTAATGCAGTCAGTCCTAAGCCTGAATAAAGTATGAAGGGAAGTTAATTTCATGTACGTTGATATCACTGTATAGCTACAACAAATACTTAGATAGTGCTTAAATTTATTTTCGTTTCGTGTGTAACTTTATAGTTGGTGGAGGTATACAGTTTCGTGTGCAACTGAAACTAAGAAAATAACTAGTTACAAAAATAACCTGTTTCGAAACAGATTATGCCGACCAAGAAACTGGTTTCGTTACGTTTCTTGAAAACGGCGTAACGACCCACGTCTATTCGTGAGGCCCGATGAGGCGGCATTGCATCTTCTGTAAAAACCTGCAAGCACCTGTATAAAATAGAGAACATAAATAATACAATATATCTCAAATCAATTGGCAAGTACCAACAAAAAATGTTAATGGCATTTGGTCTGACCATAAACTACACTTAGCTTCCGTGTCCTTTAGCCAACCACTCAAAGAAGCCTCAAAGAATGGGTTCATGGGGTTTGGTTTGTCTTGATCCTGGTGGTGAATGTGTTTATCTATCATCGCATCAGGAGATACTGGTTGAGGGAGACCTTTTGTACTTTCCAGCCGGACTCCCTCGATTCGTCGAAATGCATCGCAGTGGGAGGTATGGATTTATACATTCGTCACTCCTGGACATATGGAACCCCAGATTCCTATAACCCATTATAACTTTTTCATTCCCTCCTTTCCTTTCATTCCCTAATGGGCGTACAGCATCTCCAAAAATAACATAGGTCCTGAGTAATTTTTTCCTCAGGGCCACTTGTATGGAGCTAATGTAAAATAATATATGCATGTATATAACAAACTCCCACGATCAAACGAATTAAAACAAAAAATAACTGCATTAAGGATATCAAATCTTGGCTTAAGAAACTATCGGGAAAATAACTGACTAGTATTTCAAAAACATCGTTATCAAAGTTACTGAAGAAACCTTACCCGAATCATGAAGTTATACCGTTGAAGTCGCAGAAAACTTATTTCCCCCCTCTGCACAAGATCTCATGGTGACAAAGACTACGAAAATAAACGATATCTCTTTTATATTAATATTTCACCTGTACCTTCTAAAAACGTAAGAATTATAAATAAAAGGCAGAAGAAGTCGGGGACGCCCGAGGAAGACATGGCACGATCAAGTGAATCAGATACTTGAGACGGGCCATGTCAAAAGTCAGAATAATAGAAGAGTATGTATGAGACGATGTATGAATGTGAGTGAGGCAAAGAGTGTGTGCCAAGACCGAGTTGTTTGGCGGTCCGTCCTCTCTGCCTACCCCTGCGGGGAAACGGCGTGATGGTTAGTTAGTTAGTTATAAATAAAAATAAAATATCTAGGAAAGCCACTTTTCAGAATATTAATTTTATTAAATTTAAATAATTTTAAAAAATCCGCACACTTGTTTTACAATGAAAATACTTCAGTTTGTATATTTACATATTTACGGTATTACAAACTAATGCATTTGAAATTTTTTTTACACACTTATTTTGCTTGGAAATTTTTGAATGGTGGTTGCACTGTTGACAGCCGAACCGATATTGACAGGGAATAAATAAGAAATCGTTTTACGATGGCAACACTGGAGGTGTTTTATATAAATTGATATTCCGAAACGTCGAAAAAATTACGTAAAAATATTAATAAATTGGCAATCGGGAAGGTGGAAGGGGTGTAGGAGGGGAATGGGGACGAATTGGAAAGAACACATAGGAAAATAGGATTTAATTATTTTAGTGGTATTACAAATTGCAACGCATGATGGGGACTCGCCAGTAATTCATATTTTTATTGACCGTGATAAAAGTATGGAACGTGAATCTTCCAGATATCCAACCTTTTTTGTGATTACCTCGTTAAATTATCATCATTTTCGTATCCCAACAAAAGAGTCTTATTACATTTTATTGTTCCACGTAAGGCGGGAATGAATCAAAACGAGGCAAAAAGAGGCGAGGTTTGAAAGTGTTGTGAAACCTGTTCACGGAGCTTTCAACTTTCATAATACATCCCTCGTCTCCCCACATATCTGGGTCATTTCTTTTTGTTAGAGAACTTCCTTTTTGTTTCCTTTTCAACCAGCTTTGTGCAGAAGCGAACTCGCAGGTAGGCCATCGGAAGTAGGAGCCATAAATAATGTGTTCGATGTTTTAATTTTAAAATATTTCCTTTACGGGATGAGGCTCTCGACTAGAAAGTCACGGGTTTAAATCCCTTATTATACTAATAATTCAGAGCATTGAACTGTCTCGAAGAAGCCACGGTTGTAGCGAAACCCGGTTGGCATAAAGTATAAAAAATAAAAGTGGTGTTTACAAAGTTATTGTTTTATTTAAATTAATAATGTCACATCACAAAGTATCCGCTTTATATAAACAAATAATAAAATATTAGTTATATTTGTGGCACTTTCCAGAGTGGAAGGTACTCTTCCTGGTGTGAGACCACCATTCAGGGTTGAAACGGTGTTGCTTGAAATGACTTTAATCATGTTGGTGACCAGATCTGAATAGCTAGGTTCTTCACCATGTTCGTTGTCAACGTTGTCCCCATCTCCTTTAGCCTCACAACGTACCCCAATTCCGGTAGGAATCAAACAGATATTTATGAAATAAGATTAATAATGAAAAAATAAAATAAGATGAATAATGAAAAAATCAAACAGATATTTGTAAAATGAACGTATTATGATAAACTAATTAAATTCCACGAATTTTCTGGATATAAAAGTGTGATGTATGTGTGTGAGTGTGACGGCATGAGAGCGAGACAGCGAGTATGCGGATGTACAAAAGGGGTGTTGCGTGCTCTCTCCAGATTTACTCTTCAACAATAAACATAGTAACATTATTCTCTCATATTATTCTACCTACAATAACCGCACACACAAGATACTACAAGATACCACAGTTGGCGCAGCCGATAGTTCGTAAATTTACGGAAGATCAAGAATTTACGCAGAGGATTCCAAGATCGGAAGATTTGTAATCAGAAAATTTGCGGATCGCAGAAAGTCTGGCGCTATTAAGCGTAAAGATCGCAAGATTAAGAAGAAGAAAGAAACCGGAGCAGCCACACGCAATTATTCGCGTGTGAGGGATCGACGTTTGCAACTTTTTGTCGGTGGGTACACCGTGTATACGGGGTACACAAAATCGGGTCAAGGATCGGATCATCATCGGGTGGATTAACCGGAAACTGGGACCTGGTTTCTGTCGCTGCAGCGGGAAGGAAGACTTAGGAGGAAGGGGCAGCTGTAGGGAGACGGAATGAAGATCAATGAAATAATTACTTATACTTATGGAATTAAAATAATTAAATATTTGGTTTATATAACTTTGTGAAAAATATGTAATTAAGATTTAAGTGTGGGGGTGTGATGTATGTATGTGAATGTGACGGCATGAGAGCGAGACAGCGAGTATGCGGATGTATAAAAGGGGTGTACGAGCTGTTGCGCGCTCTCTCCAGATCTACTCTTCAACAATAAACATAGTAACATTATTCTGTCACATTATTCTACCTACAATAACAGCACACACAAGATACTACAAGATACCACAAAAAGCAATTATATATATAACTGCAATGTAAACAAAATCAAAAAATTAAAATAAACAATGAGAAAATTAAAAATAATGTGTTCATATAATTTTCGCTTATATATTTTTGTCGTATAATTGAAAATGTCTATATTTATGAATTTTTCGCGTTCTTAGATTTACGACGTGGTGTACTGCATATATGGTTTATTCGATCGTAGTACAGTAGATCGATAAGGATTGATAGGATAACTTTCGGTAACTTCTAATCGTTCTCTAGTATGACTTGTAGATCGGCAACGAATAAGTAATAATTCACAACGACCAAGCGTTCTCAATATAATCGACGTCAACTGTTGTTTGTATGTAAGCGATCCGCAGTTGTCCTAGGGAACGAAGAGAATTACCGAAACTTATCCGGCTAATACTTATCAATCGACCGTGCTAGTGTGGTGTTAAAGGTAAAAAAACGCAATCCTTTCTGAATGAAGAATCGGATCAACAAGACGGTTCACAATTTTGTGTAAGAATAATGCATCAGTGATTTTTTTAATGTTTCAATTCGATTACATCGATGATTACTAATCCGATATGACATGTAATTTTTTTTATAAATATTCTTATGATTCGGTTAATTAACGGATGACTTCAAAGAATGTTCATTAAAATTATTACCTGTTGTAATTTCAAATGATAATTTGCTTTTGATCAAACACCTGGGTCTTAAACGTTGGAAAGACCTTAATAATTACATATTTGTAAAAAACACTAACTTTGTGGCTCGCCATAATTTAGATACAAAAAAACAAACACATAAATTTGTTTAAGACCACTTTTATTTTATAACACTCTACCGGTTTCAGAAGCACCCTTCCTTCGTCAGGAGAAAATTATAACTAAACTATGATACAGAAAGTGTTCCCAAATTATATTAAGTACCTGTAAATTCAATGCTCACCTCCCACTCAAACACCTAACATTCTGTATCATAGTTTAGTTATAATATTCTCCTGACGAAGGAAGGGTGCTTCTGAAACCGGTAGAGTGTTTTAAAATAAAAGTGGTCTTAAACAAATTTATGTGTTTTTTTTGTACCTTAATAATTGATTGGTGTGTTTCTTTCCTTGCTCGATCCTTGTTTTTTTAAAATAACCTAAGAAATGAACTTCAGTTATTCATTTTTCAACCTTACCGATCTTTAAAAGAGCAATTATTTCCAGATGTATCTACGTGAACAGGGAAGAACAGTCCCAACCAGTGAGACTATGGGAGTATGGGTTCCCCACTTGAGGTGAGCTATGAGGCTAAAAGTAGTAGGTAGGAGAAAGAGATGGAGCAGGGGGAAGTGGGAAAGCGCCTGGCTATTCAGATCTAGTCAACAAACACGGCCAAAGCCATTCACGGAAATATTTCAATTCTTATTAGTGATCTTTCATCCGGGCGAAACTGATAGTATCTTTTACTCTGGAATGTGTGGCAAATATACTGGGAATATGTTACTGTAAATGAATTAATTGTGAAGCAGCACAATTAAATAAATCAGCTATACTACCACACGTCGGGATTTGAAATCGTTACCTGCGGATTCGTCTTCGAGATCTACACGCCTCTACCACGAAGGCTGTCGTACAGAATTCTTCTATCTCGGCTATCCTATAATATGAATCTACTAGAAAAACGACTATACTATAATATAAATCTACTAGAAAAACGACTATAATATGAATATACTAGAAAAACGTCTATACGATAAAATGAATCTACTAGAAAAACGACTATCCTATAATATGAATCTACTAGAAAAACGTCTAAACTATAATATGAATCTACCAGAAAAACGACTATCCTATAATATAAATCTACTAGAAAAACGTCTAAACTATAATATGAATCTAACAGAAAAACGACTATCCTATAATATGAATCTACTAGAAAAACGACTATCCTGTAATATGAATCTACTAGAAAAACGACAATCCTATAATATGAATATACTAGAAGAACGTCTACACGATAAAATGAACCTACTAGAAAAACGACAATCCTATAATATGAATATACTAGAAAAACGTCTATACGATAAAATGAATCTACTAGAAAAACGACTATCCTATAATATGAATATACTAGAAAAACGTCTATACGATAAAATGAATCTACTAGAAAAACGACTATCCTATAATATGAATCTACTAGAAAAACGTCTAAACTATAATATGAATCTACCAGAAAAACGACTATCCTATAATATGAATCTACTAGAAAAACGAGGTGTCTTATTTTCCAATGCATTATATTTCACTACCTAGTTCTCTCCTGTCTGTACGTCTTGGCAATAGCCTTTGCTCGCGGTAGGGTTAATTTTCGAGGGTTTTTCCATTTCAAGTATAAATCAACGGTAAAGCTCTTCCGGAAGGGGGTTTTAAGAAATATCTATCACCAGCCCGACACGCCTCTCGGACACGCACGCTCTGTGGGTTTATACCTTCGTTACAATTGTACAGGTACTGGCAGATGTTAAACCAACTAACTACTAGAATAATTTAAAGACAATAAATTATTTTGAAACTTTGTTGCAAATTTTTCCGTATGGAGAAAATGTGTTTAGGATTTGTGTTTTGTTATTGGAATATTAATTGCATTTGATTCGTCATAATATATGAAAAGTTTAAGAAAACACCGAAGAAAAAGTAAATGCAACACAATTAATGAATGCACGACTGAAGTAGTGGCTAATACTAATTTGTTGTTAGTTAGCGGGTTGCAGACCACAAAAAGGTTCTCGTATACGGTTGAAAGTGGCTTTAACACGCAAGGTTTTGTGGGTTTAGCGGGAAGGTACATGACCGAGTTCATACTTAACAACACGTTAAACACCCTTTAAAAAACACAGTCTATTTAAGAACAAGTTCTACTGTGTAAATATTATTACGCGTGACAGCTGTTTCGCCTTCTGAAGGCATTATTGAAGCTTCAGAAGCTCAAACAGCTGTCACACAGCAGAACTGGTTCATAAATTCCTTTTATAGAACCAAAAAACCTATTCAATTTGATTGTAAACTAAATAGTGTTTGTCTATCTACTGTCACATGTATCAAGGACCTCTGACTTCAAACATATAAGTACACTTAAAACTCTTTACTGCTTGCTGGTTCACCCTTACCTTGAATATGCTAGTGTTATTTGGTTTCCTTTCTATGCTGTCCACGGTGACCCGACAATTCGTCCTGCGACAATTCATCCGGCGACAGTTCATCCTGCGACAGTTCATCCGGCCGACAGTTCATCCTGCCGACAGTTCATCCTGCCGACAGTTCATCCCGCCGACAATTCATCCGGCGACAATTCATCCTGCCTGATCATTTAGAAGATTTTTATTAAGTATGCAAAGAGGATATACGGCCGTACAACCAAAATCGATATACTTATATCTGAAGGCATCTTGAGTGGAAATCCGCTGTAAAAATATTTTATTAACAATAATTTCGACTCTCCGAAGAAGCATGCGTGAATATCAAAATACGACATACTTATACGTGCAGTCGGCTTAGCAAAGAACGGTTAAGATTCTTACTTGCATCTAATATAACTTTTTATCTGAAATTAACACCATATTTTAGGGTGAATTGACTGATTTAAAAAAAAAAAAACACAAGAGTCCCAACAGTCTCGAGCCAGTGAGTGCCAATGGCATCCCCAATTTTGGTATGGTGTGATGCTGAAGGTAGTGGCGAGGGGAAGGAGATGTGGAAAACGTATCTTCCTGGCTATTCAGATCTAGTCACCAAACACGTCTAGGTTAGGTTAGATTAGGTTAGGTTAGGTTAGGTTAGGTTAGGTTAGGTTAGGTTAGGTCAGGTTAGGTCAGGTTAGGTTAGGTTAGGTTAGGTTGTACGGCCGTATATCCTCTTTGCATACTTACTTGAAGAAAAAATCTTCTAAATGATCAGGCAGGATGAATTGTCGCCGGATGAATTGTCGGCGGGATGAACTGTCGGCAGGATGAACTGTCGGCAGGATGAACTGTCGGCAGGATGAACTGTCGCAGGATGAACTGTCGCCGGATGTATTGTCGAAGGATGAACTGTCATGGAACCGCTGTCCACATTTGTCACATCGAATCCGTACAACATCGTTTCCTAAGAGGAATTGCTTGGAGGTTGGGTCTTGAAAGAGGCAAGTACTGATATGATTAAATTGAACACATTTTAAACATTTCTTCTTTAGAAAAACGTAGAAAGGACTTTGATCTAATTTGCATATTTAAAATTATCAACAGTATTACTGATACACCTGCACTGTTACAACTCATCCAGTTTAACACCCCTTCCCGTAGACTTCGAAATAATGAATTGCTGTTCCTCAATCAACATTCCCTTATCCAGGATGTCGAGACTTGTCAACGCAAGTAAAAGCATTGTTTTTTTTGGTGTAAAACTAAATGACTTTCAGTAGTCGGTAGGCAATATTTAAACGCTTTTTCATACTTTGACTTGTAGTGTCTTCTATATGTACTTTTTACATTTTATATGGTCATTGCTATTAATTTATATGTGCTTTCCCTTCACTGTCATCTCTGTTTTTTTTTATTCGTGTTATTATTATGTTTTTAATGGACTGTTGTCCGTAAATTAATAAATAAATAAACTAATTCTTTAAATTGAATAATAATAGTATTACGAATGCCCATATATATAAATACGTATTTCTTTGTTTCCCAAATGTTTTATTTCTTTCCCTTTACTGTTTTTTCTTCTATACTCACTGCTTAAACACTGTTTCTTACATATTCGATAATAAATTGTTTCTAGAATCTAGTCTACTACTACTATCCTTCTGTATCATTTATTATAATTATGTGAATGGAATCTGTGAATGTTAACTTTACTTATTCCTACATAATATATGAATAATCATGTACCTACATTTCAAATATAAATGAAACCTGTCAATTTGACTGTCCTAGAATGGGAGATCTTCCAAGTTGGACAGTCAAAGCTTCTTTATACCGTTAATGTATATTTACAACAAAATAAAATAAATCCCAATAAGTCCCACAAATTAATCTTGATAAAATACATAATAAGAAAGGCATTCCAAAAAAGGGTTTCAACTTTCAACCTTAGCTACTTACCTATATTATATTACCGTTTAGTTTCCTTGAGTTCGTGTATTGGTAAGAATCGTGAGAGATGGGAAATTACTGAGGTAATAATAATAATATATATATATATATATATTATTATCTCTCATTCAAAATTTTGGCATATTAGATTTGTCAAAGAATTTATATATAAAAATGCAAAAATCAGTCATTTTAAATACATATAGGATTACAAAAGATTTTTTAAATATTTATATTGAGAGATCAGTAGGATTTATAGTTTCAATTAGGAATTCCACAGAGCCGAACCCTCTGATATGAAAATATCTGGAGTCGGTGAATTATTTTCCCATTTGGTCCCTGATAGGTTAACATGTTGTTCTTGTATTGTTTATAATATCTACTTATACGTATTTATAATACTTATACAATGCAATTGCATAGCGTGGATTGACTAGATGATCATTTGGGGAAGTGTGTAAGGGTTTAGTTTTTTTCTGTGGGGAAAATTTAACCCGGATATTTAATTTTTTACAACCCCACACAGGAGGCCTTTGAAAAATAATTCCCCTCAGGGCTTATGCCATCTTTGGGGATACTGTGTGTAGGGTAATTTTATGAAAGGAAGTAGAGGAAGTTCTCGGAAGGAAAAGGGCATTAGAAGTGGGTAGGAATCTGAAAGTCTGTATGTCCAGGAGTGACGGACATAAGAATCTATCACTGTGGTGAAAGGCGATGTTCCGAGAGGTTGCAGAAGTCAATGGGGCTCCCTTAAACATTCTCTCCCGATCCGGCCTGCCATGCAGCTGGTGGGCAGACGCATCCGCCGCCAAGACCCGGACAAACCTCATCCCATGATAATAAAGTGTTTTCAAAGAAACAAAAAAATCAGTAGGTTTTGAACAGTTGGGGCCGGGGTGAGGGGTTGGGCGATTATTCGAATGAGTGACCAGCGATGAAATGTGGAAGAAAGTTTCCCCTTTTGGTTTTGAAAAAAAAAATAATAAAGTCAACGGAGACGAAAATTTCGAACACATTTTTTACTTCAAATAATGTCAGGAATCAGTTTTAAAAGTAAACATAAAAATCATGTTTACTATAAGTGTAAGCAATTAGTACTGAAAGATGTAGGTATCGGCGCGGAAAAGAACGAAATGGAAATTTTCATGCGGACTATGCCATGAATCTTCTAACAGTTCTATTTAAAAAAAAACTCTAACCTGATGTTTTCACAATTAACTTGACCCTATCTTGTTTTATCGATGTTACTGTTTTTGTTTTGCATAATTATAAATAAATGAATGGTAGAAATTGAGTAAAACGACAAGTTTTTGAAGAAACACGCAAAGGTGCATAATTAATTCAATGTGGGAGGCGGGTACGGGTACCACCGATCCGGGAACCATTTATTGGATAACCAACACCCCTGTCATAGGTCACCCCGAGTGGTATGCTATGTTTGGTGACTTAGCAGAGGTGCTCGGATTCATTGGGTGAGGTTTGTCTAGGTCTTGGCGGCGGATGCATTTGCTCACCATATCGGATCGGGACAGCCTGGTTGAGGGAGACCTTTGGATCTCTCCAGCACGATAGCTCCGTAGTGGGAGGGTTTTTTTTTACATTAGCTCACATAGGAGGCCCTGAGGAAAATAATTTCCCTCAGGGCCTGTGTCATCTTTGGAGATGCAGTGTGGAGGGTTTTTTTAAAGGAAAGGAAGAAGAGGAGAGTTATGGGAAGGAAAAGGGTTTACGGGGTAGGTAGGAATCTGGGGTTCAGTGTGTCCTGGTCATCCGCCTCCAAGACCTAGACAAACCTCACCCCATGAACCCGGGAACCCCAGTTAAATTACATAACGTAGCCAACCACTTACCTATGGCAGAGGTGTTGGTTATCCAATAACGGTTCCCGGGCCGGCGTTACCCATTCCTGCCTCCCAAATTGTAAAGTAGGGTTGGATTCATACGTCCCTCAGATTCCTATTCACACACCTGTTTCCTTTTCAGAAAATCTCCTTCCCTTTCTAAAAAACCGTCCACACAGCATACCCAAAGATAACATTTTTTTTTTACATGAGCTCCACACAGGAGGCCCTGAGGAACATAATTTCCCTCAGGGCCTATGTCATCTTTATGTTCACCTATGATGCTTTGTGGAGGGTTTTTTTAAGGACAGGAGGGAGAGGAGAGTTCTGGGAAGGAAAAGGGTTTAAGGGGTGGGTAGGAATCTTGGGTTCAGTATGTCCTGGTCATCCGCCTCCAAGACCTAGACAAACCTCACCCCATGAACCCGGGCACCCCTGCTAAATCACCAAACGTAGTAAACCACTTGGGGTGACCTATGGCAAAGGTGTCGGTTATCCAATAAAGGTTCCCGAGGCGGCTGTACCCATTCCCGCCTCCCAAATTAAAAGGCCCAAATTAAAAGGCCCAAATTAAAAGGCCCAAATTAAAAGGCCCAAATTAAAAGCCCCAAATTAAAAGGCCCAAATTAAAAGGCCCATAGGCCCTGTGGAGGATTGTTTTCTTCCTGTGTGGAGCAAATGCAAAAAAAAAAAACCTGAAATGCGTAAATATCTATTATTAAAATGTTCCCATAATATACATTATGATCTACGTGTAATTGAAAGCTAAACACACCAAAACATTAATTACATAATATATATTATCTTAAAACTTAAGGAATAGACCTCATTACCAAGACTTGACAGAATTTGATAGGGTAATATTACAAAATAGCTTTTCAAGGCGTACCCACCTAAATAAACCTCGTGACGCACTCTTCTTTAACCGTGAAACAGATGCTGACCTTGAACACGATGGTATTTACCCACAAAATATTGAACAACATGTTACCAAAATACTTCTCAAATAAAATTGTATACAACAAGGACATTCACAGATATAACAGAAGGACGTGCATGGAAATTAGGCTACGAAAAAAGTACAAAACGAATACGCAGAACAGCTTACTGTACAAGGGAATGAAGTTATATAACACACTACCAGAGACTTTAAAGTCCACACCAATTGGAAAGTTCAAGATTATTGTAGGAGCTACATAAAACTTGAAAAAATATAGTGAATATGAAATATTATAATTAATTAGAAATTTGTAAACTTAAATGTATAAATTTTTATACGCACCAGATTTAAATGTCCGGGTTAAATTTTCGCCACAGGAAAAACTAAACCCTTTTACACACTTCCCAAATGATCATCTAGTCAATCCACACTATGCAATTGCACTGTATAAGTATTATAAATACAAAACAATACAAGAACAACATGTCAACCTACCAGAGACCAAATGGGAAATAAAATTCACCGAATCCAGATATTTTCATATCAGAGGGTTCGGCTCTGTGGAACTCCTAATTGAACCTATTAATCCTACTGATCCCTCAATATATATATTTAAAAAAACTTTTATAATCCTACATGTATTTAAAATGACTGATTTTTGCATTCTATATATAAATTCTTTGACAATTCTAATATGCCTAAATTTTGAATGAGAGACCTAGGTATAATGCCAGTGGCCGAAAAAACAAATGGTAATATTTTTATAGTCTGAGAATGCCAAATTCTTTTAATCTCATTTCCTAAATCTGTATATTTTCTTATTTTTTCAGAAACAGTTTTTTGAATATTACAGGAATTTGGAATATCTACATCAATGATATAAGTTATTTTTTAAATTTTGTCATGTAAAACTATATCAGGTCTATTAAAATTATTATTATTATTACTAAAATCGCGAAAAGGTAGGTTACGCCAGGATACATGAGTTAAACCTAGGGTTAAGTTTAGGCTGCCAATATGCGTACTAAGCACTTCAATCTAGAAAGTTATGTTTCAAGAAAATCAATTGAAAAATTGGGTTACGTTCGTAGGATTATTAAAAAAAATTACCATGCACGTGTTTCATGCTTTTTTTCATACTTTTGGGTATCAGAATAAATTATTTCTGAAAATCGAAAAATATTTAGGAAACATGTGAAATTATGATGGCGGAAGAAAATATTCCTTCAGCTCGGATAATAGGAGTGGATCACTTCAGTGTTACATTTAAAGTGGACCCTCATGTGAACCACGCGCTTTCGCAACGCATGTAGAAAATATTAAATTACCTCGTAAATTATAAAAGAAAATTAATTATGAATTCTTTAAAATACCATAATAAGAGTAATTTATGAAGATGGAATGTTAACACTGAGTTGAATTTTTGGTGCAGCTCTAAATAAAATTCGAGTTGAATTACGAAATTCTCAAATTATACGTAAATTCCATTCGTTATGTGGCGTACAGATTCTTATTTTTTTAATCGTTTTTAATCTAAAAAATCAACCCGTTTAAGAAACAAAGTATTTTTAAAACCCAATGTTTTTTTGGTTTGGCTAAGATTGCCAATTTGATCCCCAGGCCAAATCCCAAATTCAATGTGTAAAAAAAATTATTTTATTTTTAACTTCATGAGTGAAACCTAAAATAGTAATAGATATTTTTTTAGCAGTAAGTTTTACATGATAATTTTACATCTTAGATTATTTACTACTCTTTCATTAGAAGCATTTGCTTGTGTATTTATATCCTACTATCCTACTAATATTATAAAGGGGAAAGTTTGTATGGATGTATGTTTGTTACTCTTTCACGCGAAAACTACTGAATGGATTTGAATGAAACTTTACAATAATATAGCTCATACATCAGAATAGTCTATAGGCTATAGCTTAGAGCTCGGGCGTTATGAAAAATAATTTCATTTTTCATACATTTTCTGTCGGTAACAAAATCGATTTATTGCAAACGTCAGAAAAAAACAAACCAATTTTCACCTTGGAAATGATGTTTTTTTTTTTTTTTTTTTTAATTATGCAATTCACCCTAAAAAGAGTACTTTTTTGGCGTCGTACTTAATAATAATTATCTCTAAAAATGAATCACCGAAATGTATATTAAAAAAAATATAGATAAATAATCCTACTAATATTATAAAGGGGAAAGTTTGTATGGATGTATGTTTGTTACTCTTTTACACAAAAACTACTGAATGGATTTAAAAAATTCTTTCACTAATAGAAAGAAGAGAGGGAGAGGGAGAGGGAGTTGATGGGGGGAGTGGAGTGGAGAGAAGTAAAGTGGAGGAAGCGGAGTGGGGTGGAAGAGGGGGAAGGGAAGGAAGGGAAGGGGGAGGGATGGAGGAAGATGGGGGGATGTGGAGTGAGGAGGGTGTGGAGTTGGGGAGGGGTGGGTGGAGGAGGGGGAGGGAGAGCGGGGTTGATGGATGAGTGGTGTTGGGAGAGGGAAGGTGGAGGAAGCTGAGTGGAAATCCCCTAATACCATGCGAGCGAAGCCGCGGGAAAAAGCTAGTTTTAAATAATGAAGACAATATTAGTGGAATTCGAGCCAAAATTTGAAAAAGATTCAGATTTTAGATTTCATTAATTAAAAATGTTAATAAAAAGTTTTTTTATAATCAATTTCTATCGCTCAATTTTCATAACGCCTGACAGTTGTTTCACCTTCACAGTCTTCGGAAGGCGTAACAGCTCTCACGTTACTATAGTAAATACAGACCAGAAGTTCGATACGTTTTAAGATTTTCACGGCCAAAAGTATTTTCCTTATTTTGTTTTCGACGCTGTTTATCTTCTTTAGCCGACGTTTCGGACAGCGTTGCAGTGTCCACCATCAGGGCTAAAGAAGGAGGTAGCGCAACACGGCATAACACTCCAAAAAACAAATAACGAAAAAAAGAGACCATTAGTTGTTTATAAATTAATTCCATTTTCAAAAATTTTAAAAATAGTATCAATAAATGCATTAAATTAACTGTCCATAAATATTGCTTACTCATGGAATGCATTACCTATTTTCTTAAATTGAACATTCAAAGCATAAAAAAAATAATTTTCTAACATGAACCGTAATACAACAAATATTGCAACATTATAAGTACTCTTACATCGTTTTATATTGACTCAACTAATAATAGAAACATATTTATGGATTCTAAACAATGTCGGAGAGACAAATTCAAAACGTCACTTGATTATTAGTAACGTAATACCTAACAGATTATTAATAACGTAATACCTAACAGGTTATTACGTTATTAATAATAGTTAATAGCAGAAGACCAGATGATACACATGCTGGTGGTAAATTATTAATAATTGTCGCACTTTACGTCAATAATTTTATGAAGATTTTCATTAATTGTACCTACACTTTCACGGTCATCTAGTTTTTTGGCTGTTAAAAAATTGAAAAATCAACTTTTTTGATTATTTGCAAGCATTGAAAGTTAAAAAAATTCAGTTTTTACAATGTATCCTCCATAACGTTTTTGTACGTTACAAAATGGATTTCTCATTTTTTTTTTCGTAACTATCCAAACAAAAAAAGTGCTAAGTTTTGAAATTTTTTATTGATTAATTACTGTCGTATTAATTAAAACAAATCCCATACAGAGTTGTCGATTCTAATTATGCAATAATTTACTTTATTAGTGTTAGTTTGATTACATTTCTTTTCTTATTGTGCATGTTTTTTGCGTAGATTATGAAAAAAAATGTCGAGTTTGTTGCATGGAAAAAAGTTATAAAGGTTAATTCCACAGATAATAGAAACAAAGGGTTAATTCCAAAGCCAAAAACTCTCTGAAATCCGTAATCAAAAAGATTTCAATATTTTTTATCAAAAATCCCCAACATTTACAAAAAAAAATCATGAAGATCGGTGAAATTTCGGATTTTTTATCGCCAAAAAACCAGGTAACAGTGATTATCAGATTTTTTGATTTATTAGCAATCGACTGAATTTTTTGTGCGGCAAATATATTTTTGAATGCACGCAACTTCCATAACAACTTGACTCTTTGCTACTCTGACAGTGCAACGTCACTCTATTAGCTACGAACAAAAGGACCCCGGGGAGGTATTATGGATATTTCTACGGAAAACTCCCGGAAGATATGTCGATCCTTCAGGGGAAACAAGGCATCGTTCTAGCTCCTTTCTTCTTTTTCTTACTGGAAGTTATCCCGTATCGAAGAAAAACCGGAAATAATGCTACGATGTTACTCTTTCATTTACCTCGAGGGATAAAAGCACGTACGGTTTTGATGGAGAAATAGGTAGGATCATTTTATTAAAATATTTCAAATTTTCAATTCTAATCTGTTGTAACCAACAGGGCTATTCTCTTTAGTTCTTGGAAAGGAGGTTGTAAGTCTTCTTTTGGGTTTGATTTTCGAGTCTTGGACTTATGACCCTATTCATTGTAAGATTTTATTTTATTTATTTATTTATTTATTGCTTCTTCACAATTTATGTACATATATTTTTAGCATGTAATTATTAACCCCACTAGGGTTCGCCTGTATCGGGGTTAATAATTTCACAATTTAATAAAAATAACACACGCAAATATCGGTCATGCAAAACAGTTAATTAAAAGCAAAATCATAAAATTTAAAAATAAAATGATAAACAGACAAAATATATAAGTGATAAAAATATATGAATTAATAACAGAGTGTTGAGAGATCAGACAAAATGTTATCATTCATTATATCATTAGTTATATAAAATTAAAAAAATACATGTCCTTAGGTTTTTTTTTAAATAGGTGTAAAAAATAAACAATGAGAAAAAAAAACAAAGATTTATAAGCGATTACATTAGAGCGAATCTTTCTTATGCAATATTAAAGTGACTATCAAATAATTATGAAATAAATATGAAAGAAACCCTTTTGATCACAACATTATTGTTTTCATTCCATTTAAGTGCCCGTTTTCATTAAAATACGATTGTATTTTATAGTGTAAGTGACACCTTAGAAATGCCATCCGTGTGATCTTTTAGTTTTGATAAAGTTATGGGAAACGATAACCCCTATATATTTATTTATTTATTGTTTCTTTACCTTTCTAATTTAGGTGTTATTGTTTAAATTGAAATTTTGAACTTCATTTTGACTTGAGATTAACAAATTTTATAGAGTACACAAAATAATGTGTTGAAAGACAATATTGTTACAATAATATTTCTCACAGAATGGGCCTCTACAAATAAATTATAACGTAAAACATGTAGAGTGACCATATGTTGAAATTAGCTTTGAAATAACTTTTTTTTTTGCAAGTTGTTTAATCTATAATATTTAAAATTAGGTTCGGTTAGAAAATTAATATGCAATGGTAAGTTAATAAGAAAATAAAAAATAATATATTAACAGTAAATATACTGTAATAAATAATCAATATGCTATTAATTTAGAAATGACAATGTAGAAAAAATCAATTGGCAATCCTCGGCTAATACGAATAATTTAACGATGATCTGTTGTTTTCAATAATATTGTGTAGTATTTTTGTATTGTAATGATAAAAAATGTAATAGATTTAATGGAGATAAAATGATTTGTGCTAGTGGTATAATTATAATTATACCGCTGGTACAAATATTTATATTGATTTCTAATATTTGAAAGTATCAAAGAGAAAAACAGTTACAATACTTACAATCACAGTGGTAATAAAATATTACGCAGGTTTTAAAATTGTACAAATCCCGGAATAATGCGATAAATACGTAATGTAACAGCTCCTTAAACTAATTCGTATAATATTAACCACTTGAGCGTTTTTGGCTTTATTATATTTTGTCAACCGTTTATTAATTATTGAAGAAGAAGATAACAATAATAATCTAGACGAAAATATGAAAGAGAACAAGACACAGAAAACAGAAAAAGACAATGGTCGCAACTGGGCCTCGAACCCAGACCTCTCGTCTAACCGGTATATTAATTATTTAATTAAAATTCGGAGGTTGATTTTTAAATGAGGGCGGGGAATTTCGAACGTTTAATTTTTTTCTAGCGCTCGAGGCTGAAATTGATCATATTACGGAACGCTCCAGCGATTAAAAAATATTATTTTTTATTTCGAAACCGAAAAATACCCCGCAAAAATATTGGCTAAAAAACAGACTACGAAAGTCATCCGGAAAGTAAGATTACAACAATTATGTGGGATCGAAAAATGATTATATAATAAATAACTAAACAATCTTTTATTTCTGATAAAAAAAGGGCACGGAAAAACCGTTTTTTGACGCTATTGTGCAAAAAATCGGATTTTTTTTAAAATGAAAATTTAAAAAATATTTTTGTTTTAAAATGGAGTTTTAACATCCTAGGGGCAAACCCTGCCATCAGTTGAAAGTTTAGTTATTATTTGAGGGAGCCTATAAATCACTATTATTTAAAACTATAAAATATTAAAAATACATATTATTAAAGCTTAAAAAACAAACTTTGCGGTGATATATGAAAATCCATGAATAAACTAGTTGAAATGTTTTAAATTTGTATCACGAAATATTTAATTAAATATTTCAGTCCGAACCCGTACTTTGACATTATATATTTTAAATATACAAAATAACGAATATATTTTTTTCCAACGGATAAATATTTATCGATTATTTTGATTAAAACCGCTGTAGGTATACCTGAAAAAAAAGAGCAGTTTTTCGATTTATGAGACGGTCTTGTTCCGGGTCATTCTATAGTGATCGTCGAGAGTAGTCAGGGCATCAGCTTTTGTATGTCAGTGTCATAGACCTTCACCACCAACTCTTTCAGTCACTTCTTCACAGCTTCCTCGATCTCCAGATCCTTGGAAAAACGTTTCCCACCCAAAAATTCCAGTGGTTTAATGAAAAGGTGATGTCAAGACGAGTGAATAGGAGGAGTGGATAGCAATATCCCATCCGATCTTAGTCAGCAGCTCCTGTGAAAATCGCGCGGTGCGGGGTCTGGCAGTCATGCAGGTGGCTAACTCCCCGGATCAGAATTTTATCAGGTTTTGATCACGTTTTGAATGGCTTTTGTTTTTACGGTTTAGAAAAGAGATGCTATAACTTTTTCGGCTGAATCGGTCGTCTTGAACTGTTTAGTTGTTGGGGAAGATGAATGATGCCACTGAAGTGATTGTCTTTTGGTTTCTGGGGTGTGGTGACTTACCCACGTCTCATCCCCCACCACGATAGAGTCCAGAAAAGCTTCTCCCTCACGCGATTTTGACGGTGCTCCTGTGAGCATTCTGGGCACCCATCTCGTACACAACTTCTTGTATCCAAGTTTTCCGACACAATATCAACAGTGGTTCGCTACGTTTGATGATTTAGCAGGGGTGCCCGGATTCATGGGGTGAGGTTTGTCTAGGTCTAGGAGGCGGATGACCAGGACACACTGAACCCCAGACTCATACCCAGCCCTTAAGCCCTTTTCCTTCCCAGAACACTCATCTCCTTCATTTCCTTAAAAAAACCCTCCACACAGCCTCCCCAAAGATGACCTAGGCCCTAATGGAAATTATTTTCCTCCGGGCCTCCTGTGTGGAGATCATGTAAAAAAAGGGACTCTGATAAATATCAGAAAATTCTTCGTGAAGGTCATTAAGCGGCACACGGCGGTCATTTCGGACTTGTTTTTCAATTTATTTGCACACGTTCGTCAGAAATAACTGGTGGTCTCCCACTCCTTGCCTCGTCGTGAGTATCAGTACGGCGTTCTCTGAACAATCTATTCCCACTTCGTGACATCACATCATCACCATGAACTTTCACGAGCTTTCAAAAAAAAGGTGACCGCGCGGACGTAGTACGAACGGGAGTCGGCGAGAGCGCGACGATCTCTCCATAGGAAGAATTTACTGTGACTGAACAAAATGGCCGAAAAACTCGCAGGGTCAAACAAACTGACCGTTAAATTCCCCCTTTTGATCCATTCCATGTTAGGTATGGATTCATACGTTCGTCACTCTTGGACAGATTGACCCCAGATTCCTAACCACTCTTTCTGCCTTTTCCTTTCCAGAACTTCTTTTCCTACCTTGAAAATACCCCACAACATCCCCAAAGATGGCGTAGACCCCGAGGATTTTTTTTCCTCGGAGACTCCTGTGTAGAGCTAATATAAAAAAGGAATTCTTGTAACCTTGCTTTCTGGATAACCTAATATAGTAAAGTATAATAAAAAATTCAACAAAATAATAAAAAAAAAACATTTATTGTACAAAATGAAAATAATCTAGGAAGGATATAGCTCACAGTTAGCTTATAGCTTTCAGAGCAGGGACTAGGTTAAGATCCTAGGTTTAATTCCTAGATGAGCCCGGATCATTTTATGATTTTTCTGTTTCAAATTTTTGATAAAGTCGCTAATATTGTCTTCAATGTGTTACGATACACAAATACGCCACTGCGCAAACTACAGTTTCACTCCCTCGCCGCTAGCTTACCGGCGCGCTACGGGCGGCGGAACCCAGCAAAGCCACCGTCGGCAGCGAGCCACCAACCGCCACTCTTCTCCAGCGCCTGGCTTGAGCGCCCGTGTTGTCGTAAACCGTTCCGCACAGTTCCGGAATATTCTGCAAGCCACGATGCAGCGTGTTTTGCATAGTGACTTGCGGGAACTCCAAGAATGGCTATATGCTTTCCCGTCACTGAATCTACAAGAGTTCAGCCCCCAGCTGTAAGTACCCAAGCTGTTTTCCCCCCCTTATTTGCGTGTGTTAGCAGTAAATTCACCGCGGAGATAAATAGCCCTTCCAGAGAGATTATAGAGATAGATTCCTCCTTTTTAGATATAACTGTTGTTGCTACCCTGAATAACATTGTATGCATTATTGTGATATTGTATTTACGCAGGTGTTTTACCCAATATAACTGATGTTTACCCCGATTACTGGTTTCACTGCCTTCTCCCAGCCCGTAGAAATTTGAGCTTTATTTCAGGAAAGACCCACACACGCCTCACAGATCCTACCACCCTGGTGGTGAGGGCCTCTCCCGCTCTGCTGACTAAAACCTGAGCTAGTCTGTCGGCAGAATGTAGGGACCCCCATTTAGGTCCGCTAACAAATGATTAAATATCACAATTCGAGGTTTTACTCATTAATTTATTCCAAAATAAATAATTATCATGTCTTTTAATGTTATTAGTTATTTTATTCAGATTTTTACAAATAGCGATAATATTGTTTGTTTATTTATTTGTAAGAAACAAATAGCTTTTACAAAATTGCAGTGATAACACACAATACAAAGTGAACTGAACTCAAGCCACAGAAGTTTCTTATGCTAAAGTTAATTGGCAAAAAAGTTTTATTATCTTAAAATTAATTAAGGTTTATAGGAAGGGTAGAGGAAAGGGAATATAGGAAAAGGATAGGAGATGCTCCTGATATATTCCATACTCTCATATTAATGTTTGTGTAAAAGGTATGTAGGTAATATAGGTTTATATAATAGTTTTCGTCTAATGTTAATCATTAAGTTCGTTAGGAATAATTTTCCATGACACAAATCCTGATATCCAAATAAAGCCTTTAGGTTTTAGAACCACAAGGGTACCGAAAAATAAAATTCGGAAAATGTTTGAACAGCTCAATTTTTTTTAATCTGCGGATATTTCACGTTACCAATGGTCGCCATTTTTGTGACATAGGAAATCTTTTTTCAAAAGCCACTTTTCTCGGTCGACTGTAAATGCGTTCTATTGTGTTCAATGTTCACATTGCCACCTTTGATATTACACTACATACGAGTATATGGTGAATTTCCTACGGGTTTCGGAATTCCAACCAATGATATATTTAACATTTTTGAGATATTTACACAAGCTAAAATTTACACAAGTTAAAGTGTTATAATAACTGAGATATCAAGTTTTGCATTGAATTATACACATTTTTAGCTACTTGAGTGAAAAACGAACCAGAGCTGATTGTAGATAATAATAGTTAAAGACTTACTTCTGACTTCTTACTAATAAATGTGATGAAAAATTTATTCAATTGAAAAACAACCGTGTATGTGTAAACTTTTTTCTTCTTGGTGTGCCCTATCAGGTCCCCCCGATATCAGGTCCCACTCTGGAAAATGTCTCTCTGTCTTGCGCTGCCCGGAATAGATCCTCCACACTTCTAATGCCGGTCCACTCTCGTACATTTCTCAGCC
This sequence comes from Limnephilus marmoratus, assembly GCA_917880885.1. Classification (NCBI taxonomy): domain Eukaryota; kingdom Metazoa; phylum Arthropoda; class Insecta; order Trichoptera; family Limnephilidae; genus Limnephilus; species Limnephilus marmoratus. The sequence goes on along the minus strand of OU862918.1, from coordinate 39,283,196 downwards.
AAGACATTTGTCTCCTACCAGGCCCTCGGAAACCCTCCATCTTGCTTTTCAATACCAATTGGAGCAAGTGATACTTCTTCCCTCGAAGATATGAAATTTTCCTGACTTTCACCAATGTAAGCAGCTCTCTATCTGCTCCAGCCCACCTGAGAATTTCTGTGTTGGTGATTATGTCGGTCCATGGGACCTTGAGCATTCTCCGGTGAAGCCACATTTCAAAAGCCTCTAACCTGTTCGTGGTATTTACCTTCAAGGTCCATGTCTCACATCCATACAGCAAGACGGACCACACATAACATTTTAACATTCTCTGCCTTAGTTGTAAACTTTACTAATAGAAAAAAAAATCTGCTGCATAACATCAATAAAAAAAGTTCACGGAAAGATATACACTGTTTACACAGCGAAGAGGGTTGTTTATTTGTTGTGAAGATGTTATTAATAATAATTTCTCATCGAATTTCAGAATAATATTTAGAAGGCATAAACATGCTTTATATGTATTCTTTTTGAAGTTGCCGTGAAAACAAATAACATTTTAGAAACAAGAAACCATTTTAGATTTTTGTATTTGAAATAAGCACGGATTTTTTTTAATTGGTTTTAATTTCAAACGCGAAACAAAATGAACCATGGATATTTTTACTCCAAAAGTCGAAAAAATATAGATTACAAAAATTAGAAAAAGCTTTCCTTTTATTTAAGGAATATGCAAGAAAACAGTAACTTAACTTTTTTTCGTTAGTACAATTAAAAAATATAATAATGATTTTCAGAAAATAATAAAAAAAATTGAACTTTTGGATTCATTATTGCGCCATATTAACGTTGATTTCTTGGATTTGTATTAGTTAAGTTTTGCATGCAAAAGCGTTCAAAAATTAATGTCATGCACGCGTAAACAACTAAATTCTTCTTCTTCTTGTGCCCTGTCCGTTCAACGGACGTTGGCTATCATATTGGTTATGCGTACTATGTATACTGCGGCCCGGAACAGCTCTACGGTAGACTGGCCAAACCATTGTTTCAGGTTTTTCAGCCATGAGGTTCTCCTTCTTCCAGGGCCCCGTCGTCCGGCAATCTTTCCCTGCATTATGAATGCAGGATCCCATACTTCTCTGGTTGTATCATCACAGGTCCAAGATATTGAAGTTTTCGGATTTTTATAGTTTCAATTACCTCCTTTTCTTTATTCATCCCAACCATAACATCTTCATTCGTAACCCTGTCCATCCAGCTTATTTAAGTATTCTTCTGTAGATCCACATCTCGAATACTTCAAGTCGCCTAATTAGTTCTTCAGTAAGCGTCCACGCTTCCATTCTATAAAATAATATCGAAAACACGTAGCATCTGACCATTCGCATTCGTAATCCAAGGTTGAGATCATTACTGCAGAACATTTTTTTCATGCGGATAAAGGTTGCACGAGCTAGCTCAATGCGGCATTTGATTTCAACCGAAGGATCTCATTTATCATTTACATTGCAGCCCAAATATATAATACCCTGTACCTACCCTCTCTAGTTTTGTTCCAGCAATATAAAGATTTTCATCCAATGCGTTATTTTTGCTTATGAGCATGTATTTTGTTTTAGTTAAGTATATTCAGTTCTAGCCCAAAATTCTCACTTTATTTAATTAACCACAATTTGTCATAAATAACCACGCTTTTTTCATCAAATACCGCGAAACTAAATTCACCACATGACATTTTTAATGAAATAAAACTGAAATTAAAATTATAATTTTTGTAATAAAATAGCAAATTGGTTATTAAAATTGACATTTTGAACTAAAACATTATTTGAATCACACATCCCTAATCAAAACCGTCATTATGAAAGGAATCTCACGCGCATGGCGCATGTGTCAGTCTGCCAAAATGCAGCTTTGTCTGTTTTTTTCATCCTGATTAGTAATAATAATAATAATAAATATCTTTATAAAACAAAAATTAAAGATTTATAATTACAAGAAAAAAAGTACATCTTACAATATTTTAAAAGTAACATTAGTACAAAAATTAATAACAAAAAACAATATACATATAAACAGTAGGTACTTAGAGAGTAGAGATTTGTAATTATATATTTAAGTTTCTCGTAACCTGCCTCACTAGGCTAGCCTGTGTTGAGGCAGTTATTTTACATCAATTTATAATGCTGTGAACATACCTACACTTATATTAGAATGTAATCACTAATCACACAGTAGATTGCTAATTTCGAATTTGGGTGAGTGCACCCTTAAATGCTCTATCATTATTTTTTATCCAAATTTTTATGTTTTTTTTGAAATTTTTTTGTGAATCACATTTTTTTACACTAATTGGAAGAATGTTGTAAAGTCTTGTTGCAAGGTATCTGAAGCTTCGTTGACCAAAAGTAGTATGAGTTATGGGAATTTGTAGTAAATCTTTGTTATTGTTTCGAGTACAGCGAGAAATTAGTCTTTTTTCATAGTATTTATGTAAGTTTGTGTATAAATGAGTGAGGATTGTTTTTGCATATATCTGACGAACGTCAAACACATTCATAGTATTAAAGATAAAGTTCGAGTCCGTAATTAGGGGTAGTCTAAGAATTATTTTTATAATCGTTTTTTGTGCCTTTATGATTGGATCTAGTGCTGATGCAGTACCGCCTCCCCATGCTATGATACCATACTCAATAACAGATTGACAGACTGCAAAATAAATCATTTTCAAGTGTTGCAAGTCTAGAAAGTTTCGTATCGTTCTGAAAAAGTGCATGGTTTTTCTTATTTTGTTTGCAATTATTTGAGTGTGAAAATTAGTATAAGTAATAAGTCGAAATAGATATTGTATCTATATTTTTTATTCAATGTGCAACTCCTTTGTACAACTTTTCATCAAAATGAAACTACATACCTACATATTGAACCTGCTTATATCTTAACGTTCAGTTTATTATATCTTATACTACATACTTTATATGTTATACATCACCTTCCCACATATCTCACTCCCAGAACACTAGAGCTAAATCTAACAAACATTTACAAGTGCCAAAAATTAAATCCACTCTTGCTAAAAAACATGAATCTTACCTCGCACCTTCCATATTCAACATTTTCTTAAAAGAAACACAACACATAACTCAAACCAATAGAAAACGAACATATAAAAACTTTAATACGTGGTTATTAAACAAAAAAAGGAATTGCATTAATAAGCTACTTGCAAACTGAACGTGTTAATTTTTTATACGTTGTATATTATTATTTAAACATATATTAAAATTAAAAAAAAAGAACTTTCATACTGAAAATGTTTAATTACTTTATATATGTTTGTAAATTTTTTTATATTTAGATTATTATATGTAGGTTATCTTTTGTATTTTTATTTATGTTTTTCTTTTTTACTTTGTATTATTATTATTTAAGTTTTTCTTTTGTACTTTGTATTTTTATTTATTATCTTTTGTATTTTTTTGCTTTAATCTTTACTGATATATTATGTAATTATAGATACTGCTACCCGGCTCAGAACAGATATTGTCTAGTGAGTCGGGTAGCGCATATATATGTAAATGTAAACAACTAAAAAAAAAAAAAAATAGTCCAGTTTAGTATGTTATATAGTACTGAATTACATATATATTATGTATAAAATAACGTGAAAGCCTTGAAGGCGTGTATAAATAAATAAATTATACTACCTTTCACCAACCTACACCAAACGTAGCGAACCACTTGGGATAACTTATTTGCAAGGATATAAATGGTTCAAATTTGGTTGCAATAAATGTTGCAACCAAATTGGAACGGTTTGGTTGCAAATATGGTCATGGAGCTATTTTAACATTTTTTTCTTAACAAAAATAGCACAATTTAAAAATAATTTAAAGCGGTGTTTCAACCTTTTTACATCACACATTTCATTTATGACTAAATGTTACGGAACCCACAATGGAATTATTATAAATACCCCTTCTACGTTAATGTACAACAGGGGTTTATATTAATAAATACAACAGAAAAGGAGCATTTCCAATGTACAAATAAAGACGATAGAAATAAATTTCCAGTTTCTGGGACGTGTTGGTATAAAAAGCGATAACCATTGGGTAAATGGCGCTGTGGGTCCGTGGACCGGCCGAGAACTAATGACGCGTAAAATGTTCCGTCGGGAATACGAATTACAAAAGGAAAAACTATAATAAACAAAATCGTTATCATTACTTTATTAGTGTTTTTGACAGATAAAAATGGCCACGACGTGACTTTATAAGTAATTGTGAATGAGTTGCCGGCGTAATTATATCGGGGATGGATAATCGTATACTTGTAAACAATATTGCTCCACGAAGGGCATAAAGATAGCCACTAAAAGTACGGTTTGGTCAGCAAAAAGTTCAAAAATTTAATTAAAAATAATTTTTATTTGAAACATATGTAGCCGGAAATATCTTCGTTGTCTATTTTAGACTGTATTGTAGATGTAAGAAATATTTTAATGTGGGTGCCATAAATTAAAAAAAAATAATAATAGCTATTCGACAGTCGGTCACCAGTTAACGAAATGTGGCCAGTTGGGTACTCGGGGAAGTAGATAAGCAGACGTGTATTTTACGATTTAGATTTAGATTGTTACAACAAAACTCTGCCTGTCCTGTTGTTTCTTTAATAGTGTCTATTTTCTTCTTTATGTGTGCTGTAGACCCGCGGTGATCGACAAACGTTTTGCAGGGCGATATCGTATTATTATTAATTTGTCGGATTACAGAGTACTGCCTAAGACCCTCTACAGTCCGGAATTTTTTGAATAAGAGTACCTTGTTATCTGACAAATTAAAAATCAAAGATTCTATTTGAACTACGAATCATACTACGTATGCACCAAATCTCCAAATCTCCCGAAGTAATCTGTGTTTCTGGGGTCAATGCATTCCAAGATTGACAAACGGCAAAAACCAAATCTTTCATGTTGAGTTCTTTTAACGTTTTATCTACAGGCTGGTCCTTTGGAACGGGCCTCAGAAGTAGTTTTTTATTGTAATCTTTTTGACAAACTGAATACTACTGAATATTCTGATCCTGATGTGTCGGATTAGCCAGGGGCCGGATTACCGCGGGTCCACTGTATATACGAGCTCTGGCATCATGAAGTGGCACGCGAGTTGTTTGAAAACTGAATGTATCGGGAATGAATCTTCGACCATCGAAGGGAATGAATGCATCGAATGTATATAAAAATCTCGTGTCACGGTGTTCGTGGTCGCACTCCTCCGAAAAGACTGAAACGATTTTTATGAAATTTTTAATTTATATTTTATAGGAATGAGAACAGGTCGTAAAGTATATTTCATACCGCTAGGTGATTAGGGTGTCCCAATAATTAGGTTGTCCTTATAAATAATTCATATGGCAGAACAACTTTTCCGGGTCAGCTAGTAATACATAAAAAATTTATATTCTACATTTTTGTATATAATCAAGGGATGTAATAGTTGTAGATTTGTGAAGCTGAATGTATTTATGATGTTTGGCTAAAGTTCATTGTGTATCCAGAAAAATCATTGCCAATCGTTTTAATAATGTAACTTTATTTTTTGGTGCACAAAATTATTATGGAGACCACCAGAATTGCCTTTCGAACACCGTTAGTATACTTTAAAAACCATTCGGGTTTCAGATTTTGATCTATCTCACATATAAACAAAAGAAATGAGATTTTCAAATAAAAAATAATTTTTATTAAATAAAATAATTTTGGTGACACCTTTATCGCATATCCGATATGATTTATACTTATCAGTTCCAATTTTGAAAATTAAAAGGTCATTGAACTTGAATAATTTTACGCACTACGCAGGAACACAATTTAGATCGCGCACGCACCAACAACAGAAATTAGTAGATATGTATAATATTTCAAAAAACACACTCATAAACCGACATAAAGAAAAGATAAATTGGTAATCAGAGAATAGAAAAAAGTAACAATGTGTGCAGGTAATTTGTGAGGCGGGTCTTTGTACCGTCGGGAACTATTTATTGGATAACTAATACCTCTGTCATAACACCTTAGGTCACCCCAAGTGGTTCGCTACGTTTGGTGACTTAGCAGGGGTTCCCGGGTTCATGGGATGAGGTTTAATCGGAACTTGGATCGCGTCTACTTACCTACTGCGTGGCGGGCCGGATCGAGAGAGACTGATTGAGGATGGCCTTTTGACCTCTCCAGATGGTCTCTCGAACTTCGAGCCTTGCCTTGCATCGCATTTGGAGGGGTAGATTTATACGTCCGTCACTCCTTGACAAACTGACCCCCGTATTATGTAGTCCTGTCACCCCACGTGAACAAACATTTATACACAACTAGCAGCGGAAATCATCACAGCGTTTTTTTGGTGTAAGTTTTGTATTCTTTCGATCCCGTAATCCCCGCACGAGGTCAAATATGGGGGTAATGTCCACGGGGTCAAATATTGTTGAAATCTCACGGGATTGTGGGATTGAAAACCCTACTCTCTTACCTCGTTGGTGTATAAGATCGTCAAGTTAATTTACTCATTTTTAAATTTATTTAAACTGCGTTTTTTCGTCATTTTTTATTTTATATTTTTATTTATTTTCATTTATGCTTTATCATTCTTTTTTAGGATCTCATAATATGTTATTTTATTAAACTTAATATTAGATACTTTATCTACTTATGACATATATAGGGTGTTTAGGGTCGTACTTGACTTACTTTAACAGTAAATCCTGATATTATTTGGAGTTAAAAAGGTAAATGAAATTTGATCACCAGTGATGACTTTTTTGCAAAACATTTTTCAAAATCTACCAAAAAAATTCTTTCATATGTCGTCACGTCACTAATCACGCACAAGTAACTGCACAACCCCCCCCCCCCATAACTGTACAATCCCTAGTATTTTTTAAAGTTTTAAAACAAAAAATCTCCAAATAATGTAATAATGTCAAAAATCACAGATTAGTATCAGATGTCCACTATCAGAATATTTTTTTTTATTTTATCATTCATCATATGTTTTCTGTACAAATTTGTTAATGTGGAAACTCATTGGTTTGTGCAACCCGTTAGACAATTTGTTAGGTACATTATATAAAAAATATCCCAAACAATGACTGTTCCGTTTTGACGGGAAGATGGTTCAGACATCTTGGGATGCATGTTATCGAATCAGGAGACATCGCCGAACATCTAATGACAGTGTGTCAGTGAAAACAATGAAATATTATCGGGTATAGAACAATGGCATATAAGCTAAGCGCTTACGAAAGCTTTGCAAATTTTGTCGGGATCAAAAAAGAAATAAATGAATAAATATTGCGAACCCAGATTCATATATAAATGAAACCTACGGAATAAAAGTAAATAAGAAACAAGCTCTTTAAAAAACCAAAACATGCAAAGAAAACAAACATATAAGAATGTCAATAAACACAACTATTATGTATCACTACTTCAATAATCACAAATTAACTTTGTGGGGTATTACATTTGTTATCGTAGTATATTTATAATATATCATTTGTTATTGTTAAGTTTGTTGTTTAGACGAGACAATCCATAGAAGGTAAAACAGAGTTTCGGGAGGGAAACACGGGGACTAGGGAGAAACTAGAGATGAGAGGTAAAGCGTTAATAGAGGGCAGTAAGCAGACGAGGAAGAGTTTGTGTGGACCGTTGTTTACTCGAAAACAAACATTGTATTAACAAGATAAACAACAACACAATCCCACACACATGTACCAAGAAAATGCTGTATTTAATAATAAAAATCAAAACGATGATTTCTACAAAGTAAGACGTGTTTGGTGAACAGATGTGAATAGGCAGGTACTTTCCCACTTTACTTTTTTCTCCACCTCGCCTTCTCCCCCTCACTACTATTTCCAGCCTCAAAACATAATACCATACTGGCTGTATGTAGTCCCACACTGTCTGCAGACGGTTGGAAGAAATTGGGTATCTTGTGCGTTAAAAAATACAACGATAAACATAAGGGAACGTACCCATACTGCGTGACACGTTTAGGGGGGGGGGGGGTCTTCAAAATGTCACGCTCCATACAAATGAGCGGCGGGTTGCTTAGGTTTTTGGTCACAGAGGGGGGGGGGGGGGGGGGGGGGGGGGTTAAAAATTGCAAAAAGTTGGTCGTTGGTCACGTAGTATGGGGGGTACGTTCCTTAAAATATAGGAAGTTCTTGTTGTGTTCTATCCTTTATAAATACCCAATATTACTTTTGATGTGGAGAGACAATAAGAAGACGTACATAGGAAATCTTATTTACTTTATTGTGAGAGCTGTAGAATAATTTATTGGTCTTCTAGGCCGAATGGAGAACAAACATACCCTTTCATGTATTACTCATGGAGTCACGAACGAGATCGTGACACTAGAGGATGGACTGTAGTTTTTATAATTCGAGACAATTATTGATGGTGATTTTTAATTTGAAGTGAGAAAGCCCTACTTTTCCTGAAGTCAAATCCAAATATTGATGACGGCTGGTCTTTCAGATGATGCCATAATAAATTGTTAAACTTCACCCTCACCTCAGAGGTTTTTAAGTAGTATTTTATAAGGGTCGACCGAGACAGGTTTTTCGTTCTAGAGAATAGATAAATTGAGAAAAAAAATGAATATGCGCTATTTTTGCATAATATAGTATATTTAAGAATGTAATAATAATTTTTGCATAATATAATAATAATTTGTTTGAAATTGTTTTAATAATCAGAATTGAACAATATGATGTTATAAATAATCAAAATTGAACAATGACGAATGTGGACGCGCGCGGTAGTTTTGAATCCCATTATCCTATACAGTACCTACTTACAACGGTCTCGGTTATGGCCCAGAATCTCGGCGATTTTTTTCCGAGAACCGAGACAGAGTTCTCGGTAGAATTTGTAGCCGAGAATGCCGAGACCGAGCTCTCGGTCGACCCTTAGTATTTTATACAAATTTCAAGCGAGAGTTCCATAGAGAGATGTGAACCATTTCACGACAATTTTCGACTAACTTAAAATGTAGGTATTTTCAATTTTGTGCAATAATTGTGCATTGGCCATGAAGGTAGCATCATCTTCTTTTTTATACGAGGTAGGGCCTTTCATAGAAGGACAAGGACAATTGGAGATGATTAGCAATGCGAGGACTTTGAATGGGTTTTGGTTTATAAGCTGTTTCAGAACTTAACACATGGTGTCTTACTCACATAATCATGACTCTTTCATACCTTAGACATATGTTCATCACAGTTATATAGTTGAAACATTAATACGAGTAATTAGCATCACAAGTATAGGTTAGTAAGTCCATGAAAAATATTGATCAGGCTTACTTGTCAGTATATTAATTACGTATTACGACCGAGTACACACATTTTCCATTACCGTGTAATATTTTACGGCCATAGTGGCTTCTCTCCCATACAGTGCGATATAATGTAAATCATACTACTTGGAGCCCACAATTTATATGCTCGATGGCCTGTAACGGGTATTTTGAGGTCGGTGCGGACACTAGCCCCTGGTCCCTGTCACTTGAGAATTATGCCAAGTTCGGTGTTTGCGGTCCCTTCAGGCCTTGGACTGGACCGAACACACACATTAACCTCTTTTAAAAATTTAAGTGGGGGAGGGGGGGGGGGGTATGTTCGAGGACACACCAAATATATAGGGTAAAGTACCTACTCAACTCTCTTCTTATGTACGAGTAATTTATTTATTTATTTGCTTTATCACTATCACTGCGCTTTGATTATGATCTCACTTTTCAAGGCTTCTTGGTTCTTCATAGATTGAGATTGATTTAGTAAAGTTTCGCTTCTACCGCGTGTTAATTGCACACGAATTTTTATTATTACATGTAATTTTTTATTACAAAGAACATCTAAATAAGCACAACAACATCAACAAAGAAAAATCAAATCATAAACGATATAAAAAAACATAATACCAAATCTGAAACAAAAACAAAGTAAAAAACCAAATAAAATACTCCACCATGCAAGATGGAAAAATCGTGTACTGGAAAATTACAATGTATTTGCAAGAAGTCGAAGCAGAGTTACGAAGTTTTTTTTTTAAATTTTTTTATTTTGTAACTATATAATATTTTTTACATTTTTATATGAAACATGTTAGTTAGATGTATACATAAAATAGAAAATATATTCGTAGTCCTCCTCACTAGGAGATCCTGTGCTGAGGGGGACTATGCTTTGGATAAGTTTTTCAGCGACTTCTATGGTTTAAATTCATTGTTTGGATAAGGTTTTCCAGAAACTTCTATGATGTTTTAAGTATACTAGTAAGGTCATTTTCCGATAGTTCCTTCAGCCAACATGTAATGTACTTAATGTAGCTATTTTTGTTTTAATTTGTTTGATACTAAGTGGGAGTTTGTTATATAACTTTACTGCTAAAAATGTAGTTTGTTCAGTTATATTAAATTTAATTTAATGTTCTTCTTTCCAATATAAATTCGGTAATGATTTGTTTATATTAGTTAATGAATGATGTGTTGAATATGTCAACAAAATCTTTAGTCATTACGTAGATTTTGTATACGGTGAACGGCGGTATACATTTGTGATTCTGTGTTGGTGTTGCGATAATCGAACGGTAGATATTGCCTCGATGTTGGTTTGCGAGGTGTATGGAAAGAAATCAAGTATAATAGGCTGTCAATTATTGAATTTATGATTTCACAGAAATATGTCAGATCAGTAACTATTAAATATGAAATTAAAGGACTGCTCTAACACGTTTAAATAAAATAATTCACGGTCTACATTATATCTTTGTCATTGTTGTTCCCAATTCACATTGTTTAAGATGCCATAGCATGCTTCACCTGAATACATTTGAAAACAACATCGCCTATTTTAGCCCTCTTACCTAAGTGTGTTGATTACGTAGTACGATAGAGTGTGCTGAAGTATATATTTTCACTTGTAATTTATAGATCACAGCAAGTGGTTCGCAACCTTTGGCGATAGCAAGGTTGCCCGGATTCATGGGGTGAAGTTTGTCCGGGTCTCGGCGGCGGTTGCGTCTGTCCACCAACTGCGTGCTAAGCAGGATCGTTTCACCAGCAGGACTCTATCAGAACATCGCCTTGCACTGAAGTGGGAGGATTTATTCATACGTCCGTCACTCCTGGACACAATGACACGCGGGCAGACGCATCCGCCGCCAAGACCTGGACAAACCTTACCCCACGAACTTGAGCACCCCTACTAAGTCGCCAAACGTCGCTTGAGGTGGTTGGTTATACAATAAATGGTTTCCGGGTGGCGGTTCCCATACCCATCTCCCAAATTAAAATCTACATTTGCATTAGGGATTTCAGTAATATTTGGTACCTCGGATAAGCGCGTGATTAAATTGATTGAAAAATACCATATTTACCCCAAAAACATGCTGTTTTGGCTTGCCATTTACAGACAGATTTTCGATAGTCATTTTTTATGATACAATTTTTTTGTCAATGTCATCTTAAGGGCCCGCAACCCGGATTTGTGCCGATTTATTACATATTTCCCTTAAAAACGGTAAGTTTTAAAGCTCTTAAAAAATATATGTTATTCTTGAAGATAATATCTAGACTTTGCCCGCGCCGAAACGCAAATTATATAAAATTCCCTCGATAGACAAAAATCGAAATGCATGCTCCAAAAATTATTATTAACACGTTTGTTTCAGTTATTTTACAAGTCATATGTATGAAAAAATTCACAGTGTTTCTTTAAATACTGTTTAAGATAACGCCCGCAAGATTTTTGCTATATTTTAAACGAGTCGCGTTTTATTAAACATTTTCGCAATTTTCGCATCGATTTTGTCGCTGTAAATGTTAGCGCTCTCCTCTAACATTCGTCATTTCGTATCTCTCCATCTTCTTCTTTTCGGACCCGGTTACAGAGCCTTAAGTACCTACTATGTTACAACTTCAATGTCTTTTCATAATATTACTAGAAAATATCAAATATGACTGACACGAGTTCTCTTAAATGACTTATCATGTTCCATTTTTAATGTCTGTTTAATAATGTACTGGTATAAAAGAATTGCAATTGAATAATGAAAAATGCACTCAAAATGTTACATTATTTAAATTTGATACCCCTTAAATTAAATCTCGCGAATCCCACAGGATTCCAAAATTCTATCACCCAGCCCTGCGGGATTTGAAAAAGAATTTGCAAACCATAATATCTACCCAACCCGTGTGATCGTTATTCTGGCATTCATAATTATTATGCGAAATAAATATGTTGATTGATTGATAATGAGTTAATAAGTCTTCACTATTTTGATTATTGCTCTCATGAATTTAAATATTTAATAAACTGGTCAGAATAAAAACGTTTTTTCTCTAGTCCTCTAGCATCAAAGCAAAGTTCATTTATACTTGCTTTAATATCTACACAATTCAAACTTATCTAATGCGGTTTTCATTATATAACATCTCCGTGGAGCAAAACTTTGTGACGGGGGGAGCATCAATCTTTATCTCGCATTGCAGCTGTCACAACAGTATAAAGCCAACACACACAGACAGCTCAAACTTACCGCGTTGTTGCTGCAGTTGCCCAACTGCTCTATTCTGATTAAAAAGTTTTACGTTGCAAAACCTTTATTTGTTTCCTTATACCCTATACTATTAAAAAAAGATATGTGCATTGCATACGTAGTGTCCCAGCAGTAACAGCAGTAATGTTAATTTAGGTACTTTCATTCCTTCTTAGGTTAGTTAGTATATTTTTATGGTATGTGTTACGTCTCTTAACTTCCAATAGTACGACAACTTGAGATATTTTGGGCATCTTCCAAATAAGTTAAAGGTTGGAATGATGACTAGTTGGTTTATTTAGTTATCGGGAATATTTACAATGAATAATAAACTGGACAGACGAGGCTTTCTAAGTAGTTCTATTGCTCCAGCAGGGGGACTGAGGGAGCCAATCTCACTGCAGCCTTCGGCCATCATCGTAACCGCTCGTAACTAAGACACGAATGCCGATACACGGTACTCTTCTGATATCCGACTCACCTGCCACCTGTTGGGATTAAAAGAAGCTGAAACCACACGAATAATCGGTCAGTGGTTGTGTGGGCATCGCGTTTGGGTCCCTCACGGGCGTCGCGTGTTCGATTCCTCACCTGGCTTAGTCCATCGCGACACAAGCATCATTTTCCGCTTAGTATTAGGAGATTTTTAAACAGTATTGAGTTATTTACGCCAAGTGGTTCGCTACGTTTGGTGATTTAGCAGGGGTGCCCGGGTTCATGGGGTGAGGTTTGTCTAGGTCTTGGAGGCGGATAACCAGGACATACTGAACCCCAGATTCCTACCCACCCCTTAAACCTTTTTCCTTCCCAGAACTCTCCTCTCCTTCCTTTCCTTAAAAAAACCCTCCACACAGCATCCCCAAAGATGACATAGGCCCTGAGGGAAATTATTTTCCTCAGGGCCTCCTGTGTGGAGCTCATGTAAAAAAAAAATTTGTAACCCGAGAATGTTTGCCTTTCTTTGAAAAAAAAAATCAATTCACTACCACTACATGTTGTGTCATAACTTATGTTGGCAGACTGCATTTTGCAGAGTGGAAGGTATTCTATTTTATTTTTTTTTTATTCCAGTTAAAAGAAAATTACAGAGCCATTCAGAATCGAAAACTTTGAATGACGACATGAACACCGATAATATGAAAACGTCAATCATTTTATAATAATAATAATATAATAAAAACAATTAAATAACTTTGTTTCAATTCCACTTTATATAAAGTTTAAATTCCACTTTATATAAAGTGGAATTGAAACAAAGTTATTTAATTGTGTTTATTATAATTATGTATTCCCACAAAGTGTTTGCTACATATCAAGATATAATAATAAGAGTTATCCATGCAGGGGCAGTGCAATGCAATACATTCCGTATTTCGAAATAACAGAAGAAAGACAAATAATTAGATGAGATAAAAAGTAAATAACAACTCATCAATAAATAAATAAAACAAAACGAATAAGCGTGAAAAACATGAGAAACGAAACTGAAAAAATATTAAATACTAAAATTAATGGAAGCAGCCGTTTACGTTGGATATTTCACCGTATATTTTTGATCCCTTTGAGTGTATTTAATTGTAACCATATTGGACGAATCATGATGAATTTAAACTAGTATAGTCCATCTATTGTGTGAAAAATAATTTCTCTGTTCGGTTATGAGTAGCGGTTAAACAAATGTACAATTTTAAAACAGAATCACAGATATTAATGGTCAATTTAAACCAAGCACAATTCAGGAATTTTAAAAAATGGATGGCGTAATTCCAAAAGGTTTTTCTTGTATGCTGTTTTTACTAGTTTGTTCAAAACTGAAAAACATACTTAATTAGACAAACATTTTTACTCGTCTTGAAATTTTTACATTTTATACGACATTTTCAATTCCCTAATTTAGCGTAATTTCTTGAAATTTTCTTATTTAATTGCCTTTCTTGGCCATTTTTCCATTTAAATCTTAAGAATTATATGCTAACTGGTGAATTTATGAACATAAAAAGTAATAAAACATAACTGGTTTAGTTTTTTCCATTTTTCAAAAACGAAAATATTGTTGGATACATAACGTTATTCCGGGCAAGGGCGCATTTCTAAATCCTGACAACCCTACTCCATTCCAAACTCTTCTCAAAAACATCCCATCAACAAAGAAGATTTCAGCGGAGTATCTTAAAGTTCTAGTCCAGTACGAGTGGGAGTACATCTAATGTAAGTTGCAAAACTCTTCTGGAGAGGCTGCGAGGTAGTTAGGGGAAGAGATTAAGGGAAATGCTCCTTTATTAACAATTTCCTCACCCATTCGTCTGCGGGAGGAGATGGAGGGAGTTCCTTGCTAAAAACTTGCTGGTAAATGATTTAAAGGTCGTAATGGAAAGCGGATGATGGAGGGAAAAGGGATAGTCTTGACGTGGTTCGGCTCAACTTTTGAGGAAATCGATAGTACCATGTCTTACAGAGATGTTCTTCCGGGAACTTCATGTTTTATTTCTGATAAACTTGAGGTTTACCAATCCAGCCAATAGGTATAAATATTACGGCTATTTAGTTATATAGAAGAAATTGGGGAATAGAAGCGAATGGGGAGGTTAAAAAGTGTCTGACTATTCAATCCGGTCACGAAATCCATTTTAAGTAACGCTTCGATTCTGAATAATGAATGATGGGCTATTATACCCAGAGCAATACTAAAAGCATCTCTAACTCTTGAACATTACAAATATTATATTATGTGTACGTAGGTTTTCTGGAAAATGCTATTTTATAACATTAGTTACTTATATATATGTTTAATTAAATATAATAAGTATTAAGTATGTATATTTCTTAGGCATTCCAATATTATATTACTTAAACAGCATTTCATTTTGCTTTGTTATTTAGACATGTTCTTAACTACTAATATTTATTATCCTTTGCTGTTTTATAGCTCATGACTCTTTATTACTTCCGCATTATTTCTAATTTCTCATCTTGTAGTTTATGTATGTTGCAAGGGTTGTCCTTAAGACAGTTCTTTATTTTCGGCGACGTGGACATTATTTCTCAAAATATGGTGACACTAGCATGTAGCACGGACTATTTCCTATAAAACGAGCGGTGATCCGGCTTGGTAGTTGCTTCAGTGCGATCTTTGCGTCCGTTGCGTACATGACTTTACGTCCCTGACAAAATGGTCAAATGACGCAGGTCTGATCATTAATACCAAAAAAACTAAATTGATGCACATACAATCTCCACTTGCTTCATTTCAGATTACGCCTAAAGTAATATTTCATGAATTTAAATGTATTTTCAAAGCATTTTGCAGCCATAAATGAATGTTTATTTGTAAAATATTCATTTATGGCTGCAAAATAAATGAATATGTTTATTTGCAAGTTACTGTTGATTGCCACTTTAAATGAAATTTTTAAAACTATTATAACTTATCACTAGAATAATAAACTTTACGGTATGGATTAACCACTTGGGGACACTCTTGCAAAACTAATTTAAACCACGTGCAATCGGTACAAAATGCTATGGTTGAATTATTAGCTCAAAAATATTTTTTTTCACAGAGATGAGGCTTATCATTATTGTATCGGAATTTAACATTACCTATGCAAGACTTATTATGGTACAAAATATTGATTCAGCATATATCTTAGTCTGATTATAAGAGTATATTATAAGTTGAACATGAACATAATAAAAGGTTCTCAAAGAATAAAGGAATGCTTGTTCCAAAATTTAATACTAACTATGGATGGCGAACCCTGGAATATAACGTGGCAAAAGTATTAAACAGGTTACCAAGCAATTTAAAAAATTGCGATTCTACAAAAAGATTGAGATATGTGCTGAAACAATGGAAACTAAATAGAGATGGCTTTTATTAATTTATGTGTGTTAATTGTGACAATCCTCATAGTTATTTTAATAATGTTTTGTATGTTTAAATGTAATTGAAAATTAACATCCTGTTGACAAACTGCTTTATTGCGGTTTAACGGCATTGTACTTTGAAAACCAATAAAAATGTCCATTATTTATTAATATTTTTTTCTCGTTCATCCGGTCTTCTTGACCTAACAATTGAAATAACCCCTTTTTATTTATACCTAATTCATATCAGCAATGAATTATTTTCACACACGAGTCTCAGGGATCTTATTTTTACCTGCAAACCATTAAAATATAATGAAGATAAACCTTTTATACTACGTATAACTATTGGACGATCGTAACAAAAAATTGAGCATTGAATAATAAAACTGTTCTTTATTTGTTCATTTCGAAAAACCACTTAAACTTTACAACTCTTGAAAACATTAAATGCTGGCGTTTTAAGCACCTTTTTATTTAAGTTTTATGCCAAGGCACTAAAAATTTAACAAAGTTCACGGTAGATTTTTAAATAAAAAGCTGTAAATCTCAATAATGTTTAACGTGGCTCTAAGCTAAATGTAAAGGTATGTTTTATAATTTGCTTGATTGAAATATTTGATATCCTGCAGCGATTTTTTTTCGTCTATAAGTGAAAATTCTGGATTCAACTCTTGGTGCAAGATCTGTAGGATTAAGAATAAACCTCTAAGATACTTTACAAAAGAAATTAATAATCAATTCAATCATTAAAGAAGATAATATATTCTAACAAATCTAAACGAAACACGAAACAGAACAAGACGCAGAAAATAAAAAAAGGTAACGTTTGAAACTGGGAATCAAAACAAGGATCTCTGTCTTACCGGGAAAACTCTTCTAAATATTCTGCCATTGTACCCTAAGTGGTTTGCTACGTTTGGTGATTTAGCAGGGGTGCCTGGGTTCATGAGGTGAGGTTTGTCTAGGTCTTGGAGGCGGATGACCGGGACACACTGAACCCCAGATTCCTACCCACCCCTTAAACCATTTTCCTTTCCAGAACTCTCCTTCCTTTCCGTAAAAAACCCTCCACAAAGCATCTCCAAAGATGACATAGGCTCTGAGGGAAATTATTTTTCTCAGGGTGTCCTGTGTGGAGCTTATGTAATAAAAATGTCCACATAACATAACAACATCCAGATTCGAAATAAATTCACGTAGAATTTTGTAATCACGCAAAAAACATAGCAGCCAACAAAATATGGGAACATTAGTCGAAGATAATATTTTTAATCCTGAGGTAGAAATATGAGACCGACAAACTGATGTGAAAAATATCAGATCACAATGTTGTCCCGGTAAGTCAGAGATCTTGGTTCGATTCCCGGTTGCGTCCGTACCCTTTTTATTTTCTGTGTGTTGTTCTATTTATTTCTTTCTTTTTATTATCGTATATACATTATCGTATATAATTGCAATCTCAAATTTCTCAAATTCCTCAATTTTAAATCATTCAATGTATACAATTCTTACGATGAAATCGAGAACCATTATCAAATCACGAAACTGCTCAACAGGAGGCTTGTCGCTGATCAGATGCTCCTGTACAAAATTATTAACTCGAAAGTTGACTGCCCGGAGTTGCTAAATAAAATAAATTTCCACGCGCCGACTCGATATAGCAGACATAATACCCTTTTCTACATTGACAGATGCAACACCAATTCCAACCAAAATGATTTTATGCAAAAGGACATGTAACTACTATAACATTAAATTTGCACGTTAAGAAACATTTGCTGACATATTCACTGCTAGTTACTTTCGCTACAGAATTTCATTGTATAACATACTACGTGCGAATAATACATAACACATATTCATGATGATTAAATTAATTGTACCTAATATTTTTAAATTACCTGCGTGGCAACTTTCCCTTATCCCTGTCCTCCCCTTACCTGTCCCAATCCAAATACCTGTTTTGCATCCTATTTTCTTTACATTTATAATCGCATTTATTTTATTGTTGTGTTTTTATATTTAGGTTTATCACTTGTTGAATCTACACCTGTATTATATATAATTTTTTTTATTGCTGCTTTGTCCTGTTTTTTTTCTTTTCTTAAATATTCTAGTTTACATTCAGTTACTTTTATGTTTCTAAATATATATATAAATAAATAAATAAATAAATAAATAAATAAATAAATAAATAAATAAATAAATAAATAAATAAATAAATAAATAAATAAATAAATAAATAAATAAATAAATAAATAAATAAATAAATAAATAAATAAATAAATAAATAAATAAATAAATAAATAAATAAATAAATAAATAAATAAATAAATAAATAAATAAATAAATAAATAAATAAATAAATAAATAAATAAATAAATAAATAAATAAATAAATAAATAAATAAATAAATAAATAAATAAATAAATAAATAAATAAATAAATAAATAAATAAATAAATAAATAAATAAATAAATAAATAAATAAATAAATAAATAAATAAATAAATAAATAAATAAATAAATAAATAAATAAATAAATAAATAAATAAATAAATAAATAAATAAATAAATAAATAAATAAATAAATAAATAAATAAATAAATAAATAAATAAATAAATAAATAAATAAATAAATAAATAAATAAATAAATAAATAAATAAATAAATAAATAAATAAATAAATAAATAAATAAATAAATAAATAAATAAATAAATAAATAAATAAATAAATAAATAAATAAATAAATAAATAAATAAATAAATAAATAAATAAATAAATAAATAAATAAATAAATAAATAAATAAATAAATAAATAAATAAATAAATAAATAAATAAATAAATAAATAAATAAATGAATGAATAAATAAATAAATAAATAAATAAATAAATAAATAAATAAATAAATAAATAAATATGCATTTCGCAGACCTTGACAGTTTACATATATAATAATAAGTACCAGTAATATAAAAAATATGAACAATCAGTAACTGTATGTAAATTGGTGAGTAGAAATATTTTATGAATACCTCACTGACTGAAAGAAGTATGAAATATGTATGAATTTAATTATCCAAAAATGGAGTGCAATGAATGCGGATTGTGTGTTTTGCGCACGAAACAAGCGATAAAGTCCTGTTTTGGGGTCGTTAGCTCTGTCGACAATCGGGAAAGACGTGGAAGTTTTACAAACGAACACCCATTTATTCTTCTTCATCCAGCGGCCGACATCCGCAGATTATTCGACTGGGGAGCGAACAATGTACAGATGAAACTTTCTCAACAAAACTATCCAAACAGTTTTTCCGGTGGAAGTAATTAACATGGCAAATAAAATAAAATAAATTGAAATAATTATAAACGGATGTGAAAGAACAAAAAACCACGAATGGCAGTAAATAACTTTCCGTTAAAGGGCGTATACATTGGATTTTGCGGACCGTATGGAGTATGGAATACTTTGTACTGTTTTTTACAATTTCACTAAAAGGCTTTTCAATTCTTCACTTGCGGTTAGTTACTACATGCAAAACAGGGTATCTAGCACAGTCGATCGTTGTATAGATAATTTCGTTAACTTTTCTCAGTTTATTCAACGTAAACCGTAGTTTGCATGTTAGTAATCTGCACTCGCGCTTGGGATCCTTGGAAAGTTACCGATATTATTGACAATTATTTTATCCCATCCCAAATTTGCTTGCTAAAAGTCCTCAAATTTCGAAAATTAAATCAATATTTCACGCACCAGATTTAAATGTCCGGGTTAAATTTTCCCCACAGGAAAAACTAAATCTTTTCACGCACTTCCCCAAATGATCATCTAGTCAATCCACGCTATGCAATTGCACTATATAAGAATTATAAATACAAAACAATACAAGAACAACATGTCAACTTACCAGAGACCAAATGGGAAAATAATTCACCGACTCCAGATATTTTCATATCAGAGGGTTTGGCTCTGTGGAATTCCTAATTTGACATATAAATCCTACTGACCCCTCAATATAAATATTTTAAAAATCTTTTGAAATCCTTCATGTATTTAAAATGACTGAAGATGGTTTTGTTGCGTTAAAAAACATTAAAATTGTTATAATTAATTAATTATAGACAGCCCTGATTTAATCGGTACTACGCATTTTCATTCCACGACAAATTACCCCCGACAAAATATCTCCGACGAAATCCTACCGACAAAACATCCTCCAACAAAATATCTACTAAATCCTAACCTAACCTGAAAATACTGGAAAAATTATTTTTAATTGCAACAACAATATTAGGACTCAGTCCATAGATTTTGGCTTGTACCTAGATTGCGTGCAGTTGGTATTGCTTTCTCAGAAATAGTAGACGTGTTCAATTAAACGGAATTAAGTTAAAAGAATTCTGTAATAATATACCTCTTAATAAATATTAATATTAGCTTTTTCGATGTTTTCGTTATTTGTTTTTGAGGTGTTACGCTGTGTTGCGCTACCTCCTTCTTAAGCCAACATTTCGAAGAGCGTTACAGTGTCCATCATCAGGACAGATGTGTGAAAATGTTGGCTAAAGAAGGAGGTAGCGCAACACGACATAACACCCCAAAAACAAATACCGAAAATACTTTTGGCCGTGAAAATCTAAAAACGTACCTTTTTATGTTGTTTTGAATATGTTTTCCGTTTAATAATTTCTATAACAAAATTCACGTCTTTAGTACTGTTACACATATGTACGATCATGAGATAATGTGTGTATAACAGCATTATCTCATGATCGTAACAGCCTGCATGGGCGCATAATATAAATAAAAAAAAAATAAAAACAAATTCTTGGTTTAAGGTTTGAAGCAAAATTCGAAACAATTTATCAAGTTTGAAACAATTTGTAGTTTGAAAACGATTTATTGGAAGAGTTTTAGTATGATAATATTTTGACGTAGTTATTTCATCATCTGTTCACGCTATACATAATACCTTCCAACTAGTACTGGTGTCCTTTGTCTGAATTTATTTCACTAGTTCTCCGACTAGTTGTTCTTGTTTGGTTTTAATTCAGAGCCAACCATGAACATGGAATAATTAAGTCCTGCTAGTTGTCTGACGATAACGTGGCGGTCTGTAGAGATGTATTTCGGTGATGTTATTTAAACAATTAGTAAAAATAACTTAAAACCACAGCCACTGGAGCGACAGCGCAATTTTAAACTTTTTTCTCCGGTCGATAGAGATTTTTTGGTAATAATTTTGAATATTTTCCGCCCACATTAAAAAAAATCATACCTTCAAATTTTAATATGGAGACAAACAAACTGATTATAGTTCTATATAGCATAGTCAATGAATTCACCTATTAGTAGGATTTACTAAAAAAATAGTATAAAATCGTAAACTTCCAATTAATTACTTACAAAAACCTAAGGGAAAATTTGCCAAAATCGGCAGCAAAGCAATCCGAGGTATTTTAAATAGTGCCATATTGTGGCAAAAAGCGCTCCAGTGGTTAAGAACCGTAATCCACGTTTAAACCGCAGAAATTCGGGCAGAGTCAATCAATATTTTTTGGACTCAACGTATGGTACGATTGACGAACCCCAAACTTTAATACTACTTAAAAACTACTAAAAAAGGGTTAAAATCGCATAAGAGTCTTAACAACTCCAGACTGTCCGGAGGCAGTGATTACTATGGCATCTCTGCGGGATATGTTGTAGGACTTTTTTTCATTATTCATTAGCTGGGGTACTCGGCTTCGCTCAGGTAGTTGACATGAGATTGAACTGACGTTCGAACGCACGACGGATTTTGTTTTATATACTCCTACCAATGGGTAGCCCCACCCATTCAGAAAAGGCTTCGAATGATCCACAATGTTCCAGAACATTGCGGACCATTCGAGAGTATTCTGGAATATTCCACAATAATCTCAGATATTGCGGGATGTTCTTGAACGTTCCAGACTATTAACGAATATTCCATAACATTCCAGAATGTTCCGGGATGATCTGGAATATTGTGAAATGCTCTCAAATACTCTAGAATGTTCTGGATTGTTCTAGAAATTTTTAGAGGCCGAAATTTTAGCCCTTATATCTTCAAAAGCACTGCCTTCAGATAAAAAACGTTAAACTTATTCATGGATAATAATAACGTTATATTTATATAGCGATAGAGGGCTATCACACCATATCAATTATAACGAGACTTGTTTCTGAGCTTTAGCGGGACGCACACAATATGCCACTTGAACCACATTTAAAAAAATCCGGTTTAGCAAATACTCCATGACATTCTGTATTTTTTTTAAATCGTATTTTTAAAACCCTCACGATTTTTTGAAAACTTCAATCCGAAAAATCAGACCATTTTTTATAAACCGGAAAGACGGGACATAATTTTATGGGTGCGAAAAAACGATAATTACTTACCGAAAGTCATTTAAAAAAAGAACGTTTTCCACACGAATGGTACAGGAAAATAACGAGGCATACCAAAAATATTACATTTCATAAATATTTTTTCCTTGATCCATCTTATTGATCATAAATCATTATAATGTTCAACGTCTATATATGACTAAATCCAATGTAATATACTTGTACGTGTAAATTATAATACTAATAAGAATATTATAAAATTTGATTTTGTTTAAATCTGCACCATCACCATTACACCTCTAAAAAAGTTACAGAAGGTATAAACTATACGGGGTTCTCTTCATCACATCTGTCAAAACGTCAAACCAAATGATAAGTTCGCAGAGAACAAAAAATATATCTAGTGGACGTTAAATGTCAAATTCAAAAAATCGCCTGAAATCAAAGTGTTGCCATATAAAAAAAATAAATCCGTGAATTTTACAAAATTAATAATAGAACATTTTCGGAGACGTAACATTTTCATGTAGTGATGTCACAAGCCCAAATAATGGATTTATTTATTAAAAAAAAACTATGCATTCTGAATATTTTTACTACCATTTTCGTTTTTTTTGTTGCCATATAAAAAAAAATAAATCAACGCGGAATTTTACAAAATTAGTAGGAACATTTTCGGAGACGGGACATTTTCATGTAGTGACGTCACGGGCCCAAATAATGGATTTATTTATTTAAAAATATAAAAAACTGTACATTTCTAAAAATTTTTACAAAAATTTTCGTAATCTAAGTAAAAAAATCTATCCACACGATGTTTTCCAAGTCGTTATGAAATCCATGCACGTGGCCTATTACACTTTATTTTATAATATAATATGTTGATTATTTTCATAATTAATATATTTTAGTACAGACTAACATATGCAAGGTTACATTTAACTGTTTAAAAAGGATTTTTTACGATTTTATTAAATTATTCTTCTTCATTCTTCTTTCATTCTTTATACTTTCAGACATTTTTAATCTTCTATACAACAGTATTTCAGTGACCCTGTTTTTCTTCCACGCGCCAATCTCATTCGACTTAAATTTCTTGTTTAATATTCGTGTATATTTTTATTAAAAACTATTTAACCCTCAAGTATTTTTGCATTTGCTTACGTACGCAGCTGAGACGTGGGTACTAACTAAGAGGAATGAGCGAGCACTGGACGTTTTTGAAAGAAAAATTTTGAGGCGCATCTTCGGACCGGTTCTAGAAAATGGATTTTGGCGCAGGCATCATAACAATGAGCTCTATACTTTGTTTAGGCTCCGCAACCGGGCCCGAAAAGAAGAAGATGCAGAGATACGAAATTACGAATGTTAGAGGAGAGCGCTAACATTTACAGCGAAAAAATCGATGAGAAAATTGCGAAAATGTTTTATAAAACATGACTCGTTTAAAATAGATCAAAAATCTCACGGGCACTGTCTTAAACAGCAAAGAAACACTGTGAATGTTTCCATACATGTAATATGTAAAATAACTGAAACAAACGTGTTTATAATAATTTTTGGAGCATACTTTGCGCTTTTTTCTATCGAGGGAATTTTTCAAAATTTGCGTTTTGGCGCGGGCAATGTCTAGATATTATCTTCAAGAATAACATATATTTTTTAAGAGCTTAAAAACTTAACGTGTTTAAGTGAGATATGTAAGAAATCGGTAGAAATTCGGGTTGCGGGCCCTTAAGGAGCTAAACGTCGCAGAATTTATAAAACTGGGAAGACTTCGGTGGCTGGGTCATATGGAGAGAATGACCGAGCATCAAGTCCCTGCTGAACTCAAGACCAATAGGGCGAAGGAGCCAGGGAAGATCAAGACTAAGATGGAGCGACAACGTCGTCAAAGACAAATCCATCTTAGAGCTTCTAAACTGGAGAGAGCTGTCACAAAACCGAGATGAGTGGAGGAAGACTCTTGAGGAGGCCAAGACCCACCAGGGGTTATAGAGCCAATAGTGATGATGATGATGATTTTTGCATTTAGTCATTCATAATGACATGTATAAAAATAATACAATATACAGCTGCGTTATTTTATAGGAATCCAATTTAGCACTTATTTCATTTGATTGTTTTTTTCATAAATGCCTTTTCTCAGCTCTGTTTTGAATATTTCTAGATTATTCAAGTTTCCTTCATTGGCCTGGCTGAAAGGATTTGGGAAGGGAAAGAGATGGGGAAGAGGAATATTGGCAATAGGTACCTGCCGGACTACTTAGAACTGGTGACCAAAACCTACGACCCTAGAGCCCTACGTGACATTTTTGGCTTGCCTTGGGATACACACGTTAAAGATATTTACCGTCACGCACTTGTATTGCCATTTAAGATTGTTCCTAGCTTTGAGATAACAAACACCATCTTAAATATTATTCAGTGCAACACCCACACAAATATAAAACTGAACTATAACGACGACGTTCACCAATATAATACACGACAACACAACAAACTACGTATATCAAAAATACACTCAACAAAGTTCGGACTGAAATCATTAGAATACATTGCCTACACTAACTATAACAAATTGCCTGAAGAATTAAGACAGGTATGTGCCTCTAACAAATCTCGAAACGATATATTGAAATCATATTTTTTCAAATGTTATTTGGAAAACGAGTCACAAGTAGGTACAAACTCTGTTCTGATAGCTATCCTGATTATCTCCAAGTACCAAACTTTGTACATCCAGATATGATGGGCGCAGTTTATATCTTTTTTAAATCTTGCCATGTATTTGGTATGTAAACATCTTGTATTATTTCTGTATATTTTTGAGCCCGTACTTTTTATTGTGTTTTCCTGATTTTGTTTTTTTTTATGCATTTCTATGTATAGTCCAACATGGAGGATACTTTATTTTAACTTTTTGACACCAACAGTACATAAATCAAATGAGTGGTTATAATAACTCATAAAATCTTACAAAACATGTTTCTGTGAAATATTTGTAAAGTGATTCTTCATATTATGTTGTTCTGTATGTTGCTTTTGTGAAATGTTTTGTAAAAATTTTCTTCATATATTGTGTCTGCATATTGGGTTGGGTTGGGTTTAACTTTTCAAAAGTACCAATTGGCGATCCCTTAATGAGTTTTGATAACTGTATGGGAATGCAACTTCGTTGTAAGTTTTATTTAAATAATAAAAAAACGGCTAAAGGCATTTCAAGCATTCTCATCGTGGATAAGCTACCCAGTGAGGCCAACATAATTAAATTATTGTATTAAATAAATAAATAATAAATAATCATCGAATCTGAATGCTGGTCTGGCAACAGGGTGATTCAGAGAATATCGGGAAGAGGAAAGAGGTAGTGGGAAGTCTTGTACGGTAATCACGATATAAAAGAGGGTTCCCGTCAATCGAGGATGAAAAAGAACGTAGAACTTTAATTTAATTACAGATTAGAGTTTAAAATTTCATTGAATCTAAAAGCTGAATGAAAACTTCCGATTAAAAAGTCTTTTGAACAAAAAGTAATTGGCATTTCTTTGAAATTTTAATAGACTGACGAAAAGCAGAAATACTTTTAATTTAATTTAGATTCTTGATTTTTTTCCGCTTACTAGTATTTAATGAATACAATTAATAAGACAAATTTTGTAGATTATGGAGTTATTTAAGTTACAAATCTTAAAGAGTTCTTCAGGAAAATGTTTCTTGTGTTGTGATGGTGGACTTTTCCAGCCGAGGAATCGAACACGTGATGCCCTGTGGGACCCAAACGCGATCCCACTACCCACTGACCGGTCATTACATAGTCAATACTGCAATGACACACAATTTTTTTTTAATTTTTTTTTTTAAAATTTTTTTTTTAACGTAAATTCTTTTGGTACAATGCACACAACGGATACAGAAATATAATGAAAGTGTATAAAAAGCTCAATACAATTATTATTATTACAATTACTTAATTTTTTTAAATGTTCTCCCATAATAATATATGAATACCTTACAAGAGTTTCAGCTGCTCCCGTCTAGGGTACTTTTGGGAAACTGGCTAAGGGACGCGGGCGTTTGGGCACGTTGCGGCCAGGCCGCTCGCCCGCTCATTCTCGCCGGGACTGCCCCGTGATAGTGGGACAAACTGCCCCCAATATCTTTCTTTTTATATATTTTCTTTGGTTTTAATCATACTTACACCTGTAAATATTTTTCTTTTTATTTATTATTTCACTCAACTAGATGCTGAACCAACAGGCGAACTATTTTTATCTTGTTAATTACTGCAAATGTAAGTATGCATACATTTTACTTTTTTACTAACAATTATGCATGCAAGGACATTGGAGGGTTTAGACTCGTTTCAAAAATAAATGTAGCTTCCTTTTTACAAAAAATTAGAGTCCTGACGTGTGCGGCTAAGGAGGTTAAACAATCAGTTTCCTCACACAGCCGTGGGAAAGTGGTGGGTCCCCTCCAATGCTCCCGTCTAGAGCCAGTGAGTCTATTGAATCCCCAAATGGGGTATGTTGTGAGGCTGAAGGTAATGGAGAAAGGAAGAAGATGGAAAAGAGAAATGTAGGGAAGTACCTAGCTATTCAGATCTGGTCATCAAACACGGCTTAAGCCATTTCAAGCAACGTTTCAATTCTGAATGGTGGTATTACACCAGGGTGATAGAGTATCTTCCACTCTGGAACGTGCCGCAAATATACTATATATTATTTTAAATTAATTAATAGTGAAATAACACAAATTAATCAAATAAAATTTATTTGCCCACGCCGGGATTTGATCCCGAGACGTTCGGACGAGTCAAAATCCTTACCGCTAGATCATGCCGGCCGGCCGGCAAAAGGTGTCGTAATCTGATACGACGAGTTACAAAAAAGACTGAAATCTTTTGTTATCCTAAATCTGTTATTTTTTTCTGGTCTATTCTTTCTGCCTACCCCCGTTGAAAACTGAGGTAGGCGGGTAGGTAGGCACTGAGGTAGTACATACTTTAGTTAGTTAGTTAGTACTCTGAGCTCAGTGGCAAATGGTTAGGTTAGGTTAATTTATTGCACAACGTGTGCAAATGACTGGTTTATTTGGTTACCGGTGAGTGCAATTGTTGGACATAGATTTAAATATTGTATGTTCACATTGTTTGCACCCCCTTTCAGAGTGGAAAATGCTCTCGGCATCAATCTCAAGAGAGAATACTAATAGGCCACTTGCATCACATTTAAAAAAAAAATCCGGTTAAGGCAAATATTCTAAGATATTCCGTTTCTTTTTATTTTAAATCGTATTTTTGAAACCCTGGCGATTTTTGAAAATTTCAATCCGAAAATCAGACCATTTTTTATAAACCGGAAATACGGGAAATAATTTTATGGGTGCTAAAAAACGAAAATTCCATAGCCGAAAATCATTTAAAAAATAACGTTTTTTCCACACGAATGGCACAGGAGAATAACGAGGCATACCAAAAATACTACATCTCATAAATATTTTTTTCCTTGATCGATTTTATTGATCATAAATCATTATAATCTTCAACGTCTATATTACTAAATCCAAAGTAATACACTTGTACTTGTAAATTATAATAATAAGAATATTATTAAATTTGATTTTGTTAAAATTAGCTCCATCACCATTATACCTCTAAAACAAGTACAGACATCTTAAAATGTAAGGGGTTCTCTTCATAACATCTGGCAAAAATTCAAACCAAATGATTAGTTCGTAGAGAACAAACAATAAATCTAGTGAACGTTAAATGTCAAATTCAAAAATTCGCCTGAAATCAAAGTGTTGCCGAATAAAAAAAAATAAATCAGTTTGGAATTTTACAAAATTAATAAGAACGTTTTCGGAGACGGGACATTTTCATGTAGTGACGTCACGAGCCCAAATAATGGATTTATTTATTTATTAAAAAAAAAACTATACATTTCTAAAAATTTTTACTAACATTTTCGTAATCTTTGTAAAAAAATCTATCCACTCGATTTTTTCCAAGTCGTTATGAAATCTATGCAAGTGGTCTATTATTGAAAGGTTGTTTGAAATGGATTTAGTTATGAAAATCACATCTCAACAGCAGGGTTTTCCAAACCTTCCCATTCCTTTCTTTTCCCTCAGCAAATTTCCTACAGCCTCTGAACCAAGCAATCTATGTACATAAAAATCTAAATACGCTTGGTTGTATATGGGCATGTGAGATGTGCACGCGTTGCTAAACCATTCATCCGATTGCGATGAAACTTTGGAGATTTGATTTGCGCATGCTTTGGTTCCGCGATGATTTCTGTGTACAATAGTGAACTCTGCTATCATGAAATTATGCATTACAAAACCGTTCATCCGATTGCGACGAAACTTTGATGAATTGTTGTGGGCACGCCCGCGAAGATTTCTATATATACTGGTGAGCTTTGGCATTATGAAATCTGAATAAAAAAATTGCAATAGGTGGCACGCGAGCTGTTTAAAAACTGAATGTACCGAATACGGGAGGGGTGAGGGGCATTCGTGAGAGGGGGGAGAGAGAAGGCGGAGATGTTTTTTTTTATTAAGTGTTCATAGCAACGCATGCCGAGAATTCGCCCGCGTTCAATATTTACGTATCACGCTTATGAATAATTTTTCACGATTTAAAACTAACGAAATTGATTTATTCCTTAAGTTTCGTATGTTTTTAAAGTTTTCTTGACTTCCCAACAGAAAACGAAGCACAGGCGCAAAAAACGAGAAAAATAGTTAGCGAAAAATTTTTCGCCAACGCGTTTCCAAAAAAAAGATTCACCAAATTATATTGAAAGTAAAAGTTGAACTTGGTCTAAAACATATTTTTCACTTATACATTATCAACAGGCATTATGAAAACTTCTAGGAAAAGCAAAAGACGATTTTGAATAATTTATTAGGATGGGTTTTCAATAACTTAATAAATTACTTTCCCTGAATATGTTCCCAATAACTGAATATGTTTTCAACAGAATGGGATTTCGAAAACTTGCGAATAACTTATGCTTTCTTCACCAGAGGAAGTTTTCGATCTTTGATTAGAATATTGTTTTCACATTGGCATAATAAGTTTTGGGTGAAATGATATAACTTAGGGTTCATGAATAAGTAATTTCTGGTATTATTATGCGAAACCTACTAAGTAAATTATTATAAAGAAAACCTTAAAAGAAAAAAAAATTAAAACAAATAAATTACTTGGCGCTTTAGGCGTAGGTGGGGAAACGAAATATAAAAATGTACATTTGAAATGGTTTTTGGTTTTCCTCTTGCTTTTATTTGTTTCAGATAATATTGTGCTTACAAGTAATTAAAAATAATTAGGCATACTTGAAGAAAACAAATTATAAAAGTTTTGTCCTTATTGCATAGATTTGTATGTAGGTATGTATATATTGTATATACAATGAGAATGATAAAAGAGTTATCCACATTTGTACTGTTGAATGTCAGGAGAACAACTAAAAGGCGTTATGGGGCAAACACCGATTTAATTAGGTAATACAAGCCAAAATAAGAGTAAACTGAAGCCATTACTTACTTATTACATTTTTATTATTATTTATTACATTAGATACATTTATACCGCAAAAATAGCATAATAATAATATGTCAAAATAACTGTAAATATTAAAAATGTGTTCCAAGTGTTATTGTGTCTTGTATGTCTATATTACTTCCTAGCTAGGCAGATTTCCCGTTCTAAGGAACTAAATGCTGGTGAAAAATGCCAAAAATGTAGATAGAACCATGTAAAATTTTAGTTGGCAAACTTTACATAAGCCAATCAACCATTTACTTATTTTTGAACCGATGCATGTCATTTTGCATGATATTTATTTCTGGGAGGAATTTATTATAAAATTTCGGCCCCAGATATGTATATGTCTTTATGTCTTGTGATACTTTACCACATGGCTACCTGGGACCACGAGAAACTTTCTGGTGTGACTTCTTGCGATATATTTATGATCAATTTTATTAAGATTTTCTAGATTTTTGTGAACGTGGAAAATAACTCTTTTTAAAACTAAATTAATGGTGGACTGAATGCCGTTGGCGCTAATAAAAAACTGTCGAAAGAAGCGAAGCTAGCAGTCCACAATGGAGTCCTGGTACCTACCCTGATGTATGGCAGTGAGGCATGGAACTGGCAGAGGAAGGATGAAAGTAAGCTGAATGCTGTTGAAATGAGATCCCTGAGACGTATGTGTGGTAAAACAATGTATGATCGTGTGAGAAATGTGGATATCCGCAAAGAATGTAAGGCTGATGTAAGCATAATGAGTAAGATTAAGAAAGGGACCCTCAGATGGTTTGGGCATGTAGAGCGAATGAACGAAGAAAGTAATGTAAGAAGAATATACGACGCGAATGTGAATGGTAGAAGAAGTCGGGGACGCCCGAGGAAGACGTGGCACGATCAAGTGAATCAAATACTTGAGTCGGGCCATGTCAAAAGTCAGAACAATAGAAGAGAATGTATGAGACGATGTATGAATGTGAGTGAGGCAAAGAGTGTGTGCCAAGACCGAGTTGTTTGGCGGTCCGTCCTCTCTGCCTACCCTCTCTGGTTAGTTAGTTAGTTAGTCTAAAACTCGTTTTAACTCGTTTTGACGAAATTCAAGTACATTAAATCTTTTGTAGAGCTGGTTAACGCATACTGACTCTAATTATGGATCTCTGGGCCTTCACTAGTGGATCTAAAATTGTTCTACCTGACGCTCCCCAACCAATATGGGGTTGCACAATCAGAAATATATTTGTCTTAGGTCTTTTTGTTTGATTATATTTCGTAATACAAAGAATATGTAAATCAATTTTCTTACCCTTATTGAAAGGTTGTAGATGTGATATTTCAACTTAAGATGATTGTCTATAACAACGCCTACATATTTGACGTTTTTCACACTTTGCAAATCTTCACAGTTGCAGTTAGAATCAATATTATCGGAATTACAGTTAGGCGTTAGTTATGTGTTTTTATTGTATATGATATACTTGATTGTCCTTTTATAGTTGAGCTGAATCTTATTGTTATTTAGACTTTAGCGTAGTGTAGGCGTGTGATGTGATCTTGTAGATCTTAAAATGATAGACGCGTGGTCGAGATGAATATTTATTTGCACTAATCAAGTTATGAGCTACGTACTAGCTAACGGAGCTGTCTATAGGTAAGGAGAGCGAGCAAGAACGTTCATCACGTTTTATACTCTCGTTCTGCCGTCTCGCTATTGCATATTTAAAAAGGCAGGCGTGCCACTAAAACCATTCTCACACTTATGTATTTAGTTTTTGCTATATTTAGTATTAGTCAAAGATATTGAAATACATAGTAGATTTTTGTCAAGCCATTGTTTGATCGAATTGATTCCACTTTCAGCATATTTATGTGTCTGAGTCCAGTCGTCTCCTTCAAATATAGCTACCGTATCGTCAGCGAATGTAATAATTTTTCTGCTAAAAATTTGGTTATATAATATTAACGCACGCGCTCTGAATCTCACTTACACAGCCTGATATCGAGTGTAGCCATTTCATTTGACAGAAATGAAAATTTCATTTTGATCGTGAAATTCTTAATTAGAAATTTAATTAAATAACGATTTAAAAACACACCCACATCGTCCTTTTTATAATAATAATAATAATTATTATTATTATCTTTATTCAATGAAATAACAAAAATATAACTAAAAAAATTACATGCTCAAAGTAGTTTACAAATAGATTACATCAATCAGTACAGAAAAATTAACAAATAGGAAGTAACGTAAGAAAGGTTACACAGGAGTAGTATAGTTATACAGTATTTTTATTTGTGCATAGCCTGCCTCACTAGGTGAACCTGTATTGAGGCAGAATTTTTGTTAATTGTTTCTCACAATTTTATCTATGTTTTTTTTTATAAATGTGTAAAGTAGGTTTCCATACAGCAAAAAACTTTATTTTAGTTAACATTATTGTTTACATATACCTACACAATTCATAAACTGCAAGGTTATTACTACAATAACAACCGTCAATGACTGGGCGTTTGGGTGAGGGCACCAGTATAGGCTCGATCATTAGAATTTATCCATATTTTAACATATTTTTTAAACTCTCTCTGTGTTTGACTCAGTTTGATGTTTTCTGGGAGAATGTTGAATATTTTTGTGGCAAAGTATCTAAAGCTACGTTGACCAAAGGTGGAAGAGAGTGCTGGAACCTGCAGTATGTCTTTATTGGAGTTACGTGTAAATCTTAAGTTTATTTTTTTTTCGTAAAGCACATGTTTGTTTTTAAAGAGATGCATAAGGATAGTTTTTACATAGATCTGTCGAACATCAAATACTCTCATTATTTTGAATATAAGGTCACTGTTTGCAGTTAGAGGAAGTTTGAGAATAATTTTCATAATTGTTTTCTGCGCCTTTTCAACAGGATCTAGAGCTGATGAAGTGCCCCCTCCCCATGCAATGATACCATACTCAATGATAGATTGGGTGATTGCAAAATAAATCGTTTTTAGGAGTTCTAAGTTAAGAAAGTTCCTTATGGATCTGAAGAAGTGTATTGTTTTTCTAATTTTATTTGCAATGATCTGGGTGTGTAGGATCCATTTGAGGTATGGGTCAATGGTGAGGCCGAGGTACTTCATCTGTGAAGTGCGCTCTAAACTGGGGCACTCACAACATTCATTGGAAATCGTACAGCTATGAATTTGTATGGAGTAATCATCATCAGGTTGGCCTGTAGTATTGATGCTTGAAGTAACATATTTTGTTTTCTTCGTGTTAAGGGTAAGTGTGTTGATATCTAACCATTTTTTAATTGTTCTTTATTCAACGAGGCCGACGAACGGTGTAAAACTGTGAAGGTCGGATTCTGTACCACCTGTTCTGTGGTAAAAAAAATTTTTTTTTTTTTTGGTGAATCTTCTTTAGCATGGTTGTGATTTGGAACACGATGAAACGGTAACGACACTAAAAAGAGACAAACATCTGTAATCTTTAGGATTAAGCCTGCGAGAGAATGAGATTTAATGAAATCTTACTGCATTGGCCGCTTTGATTATGAGCTCACTTTTCAAGGCTCCTATTGGAAGAGATTTTGTTTACCATTATCTGTGCCACCCACCAGTGCCAAAACAGCACTGTTATTGTTAATTTTGTTCTCTATACTGTATATTATGCTGGATATTTTTTGTTTCGTATTATTTGATCAATATTTTATAAGGACTCCTAAGGAACACTATAGGGTTTCTTTTAAGTTTATTAATGTTTACGGAACTAGGATTGCACGGATTCGCCGGTCTGATGAGACACCGGGTCACTGGAGCCAGGATGCGGCTAATGGCCTCCAACAACACATTGGTGACCGCAGCCTTCCAGCACCAAGCGCCACTCCCGAGTGAGCGATGGGCTCGAGCGCACTCAAGACCACACCCTGCATAATAATGGATTATTTATTTTTGTTATTATTATTTTATTTTCTATTTATGTTCTTGTTTCTTTACGGTGTAAATAAATAAATATGTATAACTATATGGGACGCGTGGGATTGCACTATCCTCCCCACATCCTGGAATAAAGAATTATTAGCACTTGAAGTGAAATAACACTAAATTGCGATGTACAAATATTATGTTATTGTTATTATTATTATTTGTGCGGTGCTTTGTAGCCCCCCCCACTCTTGTCTTCTTTAGTTTTCTGAAGGTTTCACTTCTACCGCGTGTAAATTGCACACTCTGATTTTTTGTCGTAAAAGTATATTTTTTAATTTATTTACATTAGCTCCATATGGGAGGCCTTGGCCCAGAACATAATTTCCCTCAGGGCCTATGTCATCTTTGGGGATGCTGTTCGGAGGTTATTTTTAGGAAAAGAAGGAGAGGAAGTTCTGGGAATAAAAAGGTATGGGGGTGGATGGGAATCGAAGGTTCAGTGCGTCCAGAAGTAACGGAAGTATGAATCCATCCCTCCAACCGTGGTGCAAGGCGATGTTCCGAGAGAGTCCTGCTGGAGAGGTCAAAAGGTCTACCTTAACCAGTCTCTCCCGATTCAGCCAGCCACGCAGTTGGTGGACGAATGTATCCGCTGCCAAAATCCAGACAAACCTCGCCCCATGAACCCGGTCACCCCTGCTAAGTCACCAAACGTAGCGAACCACTTGGGGTGACCGAGGTGTTGGTTAACCAATAAATGGTTCCCTGAGCGACGGTACCCATACCCGCCTTCAAAATTGAAAAAAATATTTGTATAATTATTGATTGCGAAAAGCAAAACTCTGTGCTCGCGTTGACCACATCCTACAACCTAAAATATATTTTTACGAAAGCTACTATAAAAGTTTTTCCGTCGTTTGCCGACTTTTCAGGGCACCGCCTAGGGGAAAATATTTGCGTAATGAATTGATCACTACTAAATTTAAGGATTGCAATGGCAGTGAAGCGAATTATTAACAAAATAAAAAAATGAACCAAAATACCCGTTGTCAAAAAGCTAACACGTCTTTTCCGTGTCTTGAAGGTTGCTACTTCACTTTAAACTTTTGCATTAGCTTCCTGCTAAACTCTACAAACACATTAGCACCCGAGCAATGCTACATTCAAGGCGCACTCACTTTGAAGTGTACCTTCTGTTTTTGTACACATAAGGGATTGAAACAAACAGAGCGAACTTTTTAATTTATAAACAATATTTCTTAAGAGGGTATTACTCTTGTGTGGAACTATAATGCGAAAAAAATATTTATTTGTTGTAGAAAGCAATCACTTCATCGTTTGACGTATTTAATAAAATAGAATACTTTTTTGTTTAAAACCACGAGATTTATTAATTTATGAATCGACCGGTTTCGCTTTACTCAAGCAGGGTACAAATTAATACTAAACAAGAAGTACATAATGTGTGCTTATATATAACAAAATATAGAGGGAGACAACATGGTACAAATATAACAAACACATAGACGGAAATAAAATACGTTAAGGGCCCGCAAACCGGATTTGAACCGATTTATTACATATTTCCCTTAAACACGGTAAGTTTTAAAGCTCTTAAAAAAATATATGTTATTCTTGGCGATAATATCTAGACTTTTCCCGTGCCGAAACGCAAATTGTATTAAATTCCCTCAATAGAAAAAAATCGCAAAGTATGCTCCAAAAATTATTATTAACACGTTTGTTTCAGTTATTTTACAAGTTATATGTATGAAAAAATTCACAGTGTTTCTTTAATGCTGTTTAAGATAATGCCCGCGAGATTTTTGCTCTATTTTAAACGAGTCGTGTTTTATTAAACATTTTCGCAATTTTCGCATCGATTTACTACGATTGACTACTTGATAATATTAGGTCTATTTCCAATAAACCCTTAAAAAAATTCCCCAGTGCTCCTTACCACCATGCCAGTTGATGCTTTGTTTCTCCAAATTTATTATTATAAATTATAACCCATTAGTCACCTAATTATCTTTCAGTTTTTCCCATTACTTGATTGCTTATGTTAATGTATTTTATGGTCGTCTATGTGTTTGTTATATTTGTTTTCTCCCTCCATATTTTGTTATATATAAGCACCCATTATGTACTTCTTGTTTAGTATTAATTTTTACCCCGAAAATGCTTGAGTAAAGCGAAACCGGTCGGTTCATCTAATATCTAAAATTCTCGTGTCATGGTGTTTGTTACCATACTCCTCCGAAACGGCTGGACCAATTTTGATGAAATTTTGTGTGCTTATCTGGTAGGTCTGAGAATCGACCAACATCTATTTTTCATACCCCTAAAAGTAAAGGGTGTTCCACTCCGAAGAAAATTATTTTCCCCATACATTTTGTATGGAACGAATTCTCCTATTTTGAAAGAACTGCAGCAATATTGTAAGGGGTATAATATTGAACTGTGAACCGGGGAAGGGGGAAGGGGGAAGGGGGAAGGGGGAAGGGGGAAGGGGGAAGGGGGAAGGGGGAAGGGGGAAGGGGGAAGGGGGAAGGGGGAAGGGGGAAGGGGGAAGGGGGAAGGGGGAAGGGGGAAGGGGGAAGGGGGAAGGGGGAAGGGGGAAGGGGGAAGGGGGAAGGGGGAAGGGGGAAGGGGGAAGGGGGAAGGGGGAGGGGGGAAGGGGGAAGGGGGAAGGGGGAAGGGGGAAGGGGGAAGGGGGAAGGGGGAAGGGGGAAGGGGGAAGTGGGAAGGGGGGAGGGGGAGGGGGAAAGGAGCTCAGGAAGGGGGGTTAGCGGGACGGGGGAAGGGGAGAAGTGGAGTCGGGAGAGGGAGAGGGAACGCGAGAGGGGAAAGGATACGCTGGGAGAAACAATTTAGATCAAGGTATGGTATACGCAGGGAGAAACAATTTAGATCAATTCAGCTAATAAGTTGACAACGGTTTTTGATTCTGAGGCGGTACGAAGTTCGCCGGATCAGCTAGTAAATCAATAAAGCTCGTGGTTTTAAACAAAAAAGTATTTTATTTTATGAAAAAATCATCGTTTGCTTGTAGGTATTTACGGATTTTTATTTTTATTTA
This sequence comes from Limnephilus marmoratus, assembly GCA_917880885.1. Lineage (NCBI taxonomy): Eukaryota > Metazoa > Arthropoda > Insecta > Trichoptera > Limnephilidae > Limnephilus > Limnephilus marmoratus. The sequence continues at coordinate 39,245,826 of OU862918.1, read as the reverse complement.
GTTAACATCGTCGAACATTTTAAAAAGGTAAACTCCCATGAAATCTGGCTCCTAGTTCAGCAGGTTTATGTCATTTTTATTTTGCCCAATTTCTTCCGGTTCTAGGAAATTAGGTTCCATACGTTACTTATTAATGCATGGCGGAATTGGTTAATTTTACTTATTGGTTCCATAGGTTTTTTACTATCATGAAATGGTAATCTTATCCATAAAGCATAAATTCTATTTTCTGGAGCGGCAAAAGCTTTCGAACGGTGTTAGGAAGGTATATCTACCCTTAATATCGCCCTGGTGATAGATCACCATTCAGAATCGAAACGTTACTGGAAATTGCTTTAGTCATATTTGGTGGCCAGACCTGAACAGATAGGTACGAGTAATTTCCAACACACCTCTTCCCATTTCCTTTCCTTTCCACTGCCTCGAACTGCACAAACTGCACACACAACTGCACATTCACATAAAACACCTAAAATATTGTTTTTATTTTAATTTAACCCGTTTAATCACGGGAGACCATATTTGTCCCAACGCACATAGGTCTCATATAAAATGCTGTAACTCCCTTACTATCATAGTTAAAAATATTTTCTAATCGGTGTTAGAAAGGAAAAACACCACGCTTTATATTACAATCTAAAAAATAGCCACCAAAAAATTTAAATGTACACTTTTATGTACACAAAATTTTGAATCGCAAATTGAAAAAATATACATGTTCTCCTGGCAATGTTGATGTACAATTTTAAATTCTGTTATTAAAAGTATTGAATTTAAACAAAATACTTTCTATTTTTGAATGTAGCTATAACTTTGTGGTTATCCATTATAGAAAAATGAAACAATATAACTTTGTATAAACCACTTATATAATGCGTAAATCCTACCGGTTTCGGAACAAACGTTCCTTCTTCAGGGAAAGCTTATACTAATTTGACAGTTTCGAACAAACTTTTTTTCAGTTTGTTCGAAACTGTCAAATTAGTATATTTAAGCTTTCCCTGAAGAAGGAACGTTTGTTCCGAAACCGGTTAGGATTTACGCATTATATAAGTGTTTAATACAAAGTTATATTGTTTCATTTTTCTAAAATACTTTCTCTTTCTACCATTACGAAGAATGCATATTTTGCAAAAGAGTAACAAGTTGTTTTCTGAACGCGCTACCTTTTCCGCTTTTTTTTAATGGCGAAAAAAAAAGAAATTATTACATTACAATCGCAATTAATTTTGTATGCTTCCTACCAAGTCTTCATACTTTCCAGAATTTCAACTCTTTCTCCAAACCAGTGGTTCCCAAAGTGGTCCTCATGGACCCCCAGGGTTCCTCAGAATCATTCAGAAGGTCCGTAGAAAACTGAACAACGTCAGGAGATAATAAATTATTAGTGACTTTTACGCCCGAAGTAAAATATAAATGTAGAGAGGTGCAAAAAATACAAGTTGAACAGGTATCGCGGGGTGAGTCGGTCGTATCTGTACAGAGTGTACAGGTTTATACAGGAACGCTACAGAGCCGATACCTGCACCAACTAGTCTAAAAAATTATCCAGCATTTTTCAAAACTTGTTGCCAAATTCGAGGAACGCCAGCGGCGTAATGGTAGATTTTTAGAGGACGTAATGTTTAAGTAATCATTTTGCTGTTTGTCTATCCCGGGCACATCACGACCTGCTGCCATTTTACGATGCCACATCGCGGCATCCACATTTGTGTCTAGGCGCATCATGACAATCATGATCTACCTGATTTTACGATCGGCCTACGACATCCATATTTATTTAAACAAAATTTCAAAAGAGTTTTCAAAGAGTAAAAACTTATAGCGCGACCAAATTCAGTGCGATCTGCATACAATGTTCAACGTGGTAATCAAATAGTTTTTATTTAGTTCAGCGGAGACAACGGTTTTCTTTTGTATAACACAGATAACACTCGTATACGCTCTTCAAAGAAAATATTAAACTGCGATATTCCGAAATATCAAAAAATCATAAAGTTTTATAGATGTTAAAATTTGCACGTTTTTTGATTCCGGGGCGAAGTTTACTTTATTATTGTTTTACAGTGAATTTGAACATATGTTTGAAGTAATAATACTTTTTTCCTGGAATTCCAGGCTTTTATAAAAAAATATAATAACGTTATGCATATCAACTTTACGATAATTTAATGAAAATAATTTTACACTACTACTGCGATATATTTCATTGTTATTGTAAATTCCTCTATCATTTAAAATTAATGTTAAAATGAAAATCACGAAAATGGATTGAACCTAAAATAAATAGTAACATAATGGATATTCTGTGGAACTTTTTTGTGTGAATACATCACAAGAGTCTCAACCGCTCCCAACTGGGAGTCAGTGAGACTGAAGCATCCCCAAACGGGGGTATGTTGTGAGGCTGAAGGTAGTGGGGAGGGGAAGGAGATTGGAAAGGGGAAGATGAGGAAGTACTGGATATTCATATCTAGTTATCAAACACGGCTAAAGCCATTTCGAACAACATTTCAATCCTGAAATTCTGAGAGTGTTTTACACTCTGGAACATGTCGCATATTATTAAATAGGGAAATATCACAAATAAATAAAAAATTACAGGTGTGCAGATCACATACGGTAGAAGTACGTTTGGTGATTTAGCAGGGGTGCCCGGGTTCATGGGGTGAGGTTTGTCGAGGTCTTGGAGGCGGATGACCAGGACACACTGAACCCCAGATTCCTACCCACCCCTTAAACCTTCTTCCTTCCCAGAACTCTCCCCTCCTTCCTTTCCTTTAAAAAGACCCTCCACACAGCATCCCCAAAGATGACATAGGCCCTGAGGGAAATTATTTTCCTTAGGGCCTCCTATGTGGAGCTCATGTTAAAAAAAAAAAGTGAAACTTTCAGAAAACTAAAGTAGACAGAAACTAAAGTAGACAATAAGAGGCACCGCACGAAGAGGAGGCCGATTATTCTATCGCATTCTCTCACAGGCCAAATCCTATAGATGTTTGTGTTTGTCTATTTTTAGTTTCGTTTTTTCTTCGGTTCATCGAGTTTCAAATAACAACGGTGCTAAAGAAGTTATTACTTCAATTAAATTTACTTGGCACGCGCCGGTTTATGAACCCGGGACCCGGAAGTCGGAGCCCGTCACAGGCTTGGTTTTGGTTTCAGATCATTCATTGGCTTCATTAGAAATACTTTATTATTAGTTGATAGCATTTTAACTGACTGTAGGCCGAACGCAATATCAGATGAGAGTAGAGATGTCAGGAGTTCCACTAAAAAACACCAAGGAGTTTGTCTACCTCGGGAGCAAAATAACATGAGACGGTCGGTCTAAGAGCGATGTCGACAGCCGTATACACCAGGCTAGGCTTGCATTCAATATAAAGGTCGAAAATAATAGAATCGAATAATATAGACCTCATCAAGACCTATGTATGGAGTATCTTGATGTACGGCTGCGAAACATGGTGCCTATCCGAAAGAGATAAACGGAGACTAGAGGCTTTTGAGATGTGGTCCTATAGAAGACTATTAGGAATTTCCTGGAGAGACAAATGAGGAGGTTCTCCAAAGAATCGAAGGAGGAAGGCACCTGCTCAGGACCTTGTCCGAAAGGCGCACAAGATGGATCGGCCATGTAATAAGACAGGAAGGCCTCTTGCATGCCATAATGGAGGGTATGACCGAGGGGACAAACGCTAGGGGACGCCCACGCCGAGAGTACCTGGAGGACCTGCTGGTGGACGTGCGCTGCTCATCATATGCAGACTTCAAAAGAGCCGCACAAGCCAGGGAAGAGTGGAAGAAACGAATAGATGACATTGCTGCAAACCAATCTCCGGATTGAAACCAGACCGAGGGGACAAACCCTAGGGGACGCTAACGCCGAGAGTACCTGGAGGACCTGCTGGTGGACGTGCGCTGCTCATCATATGCAGACTTCAAAAGAGCCGCACAAGCCAGGGAAGAGTGGAAGAAACGAATAGATGACATTGCTGCAAACCAATCTCCGGATTGAAACCAGAGAGAGAGTATGGAGTATCTTGATGTACGGCTGCGAAACATGGTGCCTATCCAAAAGAGATAAACGGAGACTAGAGGCTTTTGAGATGTGGTCCTATAGAAGACTTTAGGAATTTCCTGGAGAGACCACATAACAAATGAGCAGGTTCTCCAAAGAATCGAAGGAGGAAGGCACCTGCTCAGGACATTGTCTGGAAGGCCTGTTGCATGCCATAATGGAGGGTATGACCGAGGGGACAAACGCTAGGGGACGTCCTGGTGGACGTGCGCTGCTCATAATATGCAGACTTCAAAAGAGCCGCACAAGACAGGGAAGAGTGGAAGAAACGTATAGATGAAATTGCTGCAAACCAATCCCACGATTGAAACCAGAGAGAGAGAGCATTTTAAATAATATAATATTAATGCAAATATGCTACGTAGTGAGTACTTACTTCTACGAGCTTCACCATATCCCAGCAAATATTCAACCACCATAAACAATCAAGAGCATCATCTTCGAACTATTCAAATAAATATTCTGCTTCGGCACCACAAATGATCAAAGTTATGCAAATTCATTGACTTTAATTGGCTTATTATAATAAAAAACTTTCAGTAATAGTATTGTATAGTCATGGTAAATATGAAAAGAAAAGAATGCTACGTAAAATGAACTTAACGAAGCAACGAAAGTTAGGTTAGATTTATTGTCGTTTATTATTTTTATCAAATTATTAACAACGATACAATTAGTTTTTTTGATATCTCCAAAAGGACGAAGTTATGAGCTTTAAAAGAAAGCTTGGGTAGAACTTGTGCAATGGTGTCTAGCGACGTAACACAAGACACGAGTCAGTGCAATAAATAATTCGAATATCAGTTGGGCAAAATTCTAATTGCCGTGTCGTCAACAAGATCTAATCAATATGATTCACAAATAAAAACATGAAATTTCGTTGTAAAAGACGACCTCATTCACCCAATCTCTCAAAAATAAATTTTCCGGTACTCTTTTATTATTTCTTTCACAGTGAGTTTTGATTCTGTGCAACTCGCTTGGACAACACTTTAAACCCACACCCTGCCCGTAAAGTACTCTTCCCACTTTCTCATTGGGAATCCGTGAGATACAAATGTTTATGTTTGCCCGGTACTTCTGAATTCCCGACTCCTTCAGACGACCCTCGCATCATTTCAAATATTTACAATAAATATTGCGAGGGGATCCTTCCGCGAAAGACTTAGGGAGCTTCTGATATCTTTCTAGGAAGAAACGGTGGGAATTGTCCGTATGAGAAAATAAGGAAGTATATAAAACGGATAAGGCGTAAGTATTTTTCGATAGTTGAAAGGGTTGAAAAAATACATTTTTCCATGCTGATATACACGACAGAGATAATTTACATGAGATTGGTCTGTTTGGCATAAATCAAAATGCCAGAATCTTCATTTTAAAGCAGGCATTCTGGATTTTGTTTATCTGAGTAAACAAAAAATAACTATTGGCTCCGGCATCATGAAATATAGGTGGCCATGAAGTTCAAGGTTAATACGAATATTTCAATATCGTGACCATCCCTCTGAAACAATCATAAGATTTGTTTGTAGGTACTTAAATAAGTACCTTCTTAATTATTCACCAATTATACAATTTGTCCAAATAAACATCATTTTCTCAAAAACAAATTATTTTTTCAAACTTTCTTCAGGTAGATATCATAATATTCAATAAAATGCTAATAAGGGAGTCCAGATAAAAAACGATAATTTTTTTTTGTACTTTTGAATGTAGCTACATTCCCACTTGTATATTTTTTTAAAGCCGGTTTCGGAACGACCGTTCCTTCCTCATGTCAAACGTATACTGATTTGACAATTACAAAATAGTGGGTGGGAACAAAGTATTATTACCAAGGATTGTGGTAGGGGTGGAGGCGTTGCTGGGATCAATGAAGAGTGGGTGGGGGACATTTCCATGATAGTGCTATAAGACAATATTTTTTGTTTGTTGATAATAGATTCATTACTTTTAAGAGATTTTTTTTAATTTCCAAGGCTTCTAAGTTATCTAAACGTTTTTCTTTATGGTTAAAATGAAGAATATTTATTCCCGCATTTTTTTCAAAACTATGGTTATTTTCAATGATATGATTATTTTCAATGATATGGTTAGCGAACCCAAATGATAATTAATTTATTTTAAATGTTAATTTTTTTGTGTTTAGTTCGTGGAACTTCATTTATTTTTTTCCAAATTTAATTTAATTATGTAGTTCTGGAAGAATTCAAGTTTTTATTTTAGAGACATTGTTTCGGTTTACAAGGCCATTTTTAAACTGTCACAAAAAAAATTGCTTTGGAGAACTTAATAATAACATAATTAAATTTAATTTAATAAAAATAAAAATAAAAAAAACTATTTATAATTTACATTCTAAAAATATACATATTTACTGAATTATGTCACCATCTTGAAGTACAAAATAAACGTAGGTACAGACTAATTTATAGACAGGCGAAATGTAAAACGGTTGAGGGAAAAAATTCCTTTGTTTTCATTTCAAAATTTCTATACGCTTTCCTACATCTTCTCTCCAGACGTGTTCTTTTATTATTATTATTTATATTTTATTAGTTTATAGATATTGAATCGATAAACTTATAAACTTAATAGGTACCATAATTAAGAAAATTTATTGTATATACCACTCATTTGTAATACAATTTACTTACTGTTCTGTCATAAATGACCCGATTTGAAGATTACCAACCTTCCTCTTTTATAGTAGCACGTGAAACGCATCACCTGATTTAGTAGAATATCCATTTTTAGTAACAACATATAAAGTTGTAAAAAAGTACACCAAGTGTCTAATTTAGACTCCAAACCAGAGGTTCCCAAACTTATTTTTCTCGTAGACCCCTTTCAAAATTTTACTGATTTCGGGGACCCCCTGCTGCTACATTTCTACCATATTCCCAAAACTCGTCAAAAAATGTGAAGATTAGACATAACGATGGAAATTTTCGTCGCGGCTGAGTTCCAACCCTAAATTCGGAGTAGTATAAATAAAAAGAAAAATAATGTATTTTCTTGTGTTCTGTTTATTGAAAATTGACTTAGGGGGGAAATACATGTAGATGACTCAAAAATAGGTTTTTTTTTATTTTTTATTTCATAAATTGTTAGTATAACTATTTAAGAATACGTTCTCAATGTTTTAAATAAAAAAAATTGTGACCAACCGAAGGTTCACAAGTGTGTCACCCGCCATCATCAGCTGAGTTTGCCGGCCGGTCCGGCGTGATTATGTTGTGAGTTTATGTTTGTAATATAAATATAATTTTTGTTTGTTTCACAGCAGTTATATCAAAAAATAAATTATAATTTTTTCACATATTTCAATCATCGTTTTTTTATTTTATTTCATTTCACACGTGTAGTTTTTGATTGTAAACGTAATTAAAATTAAAATACTTAATTAATGAGGTCCTTCCTTTATTATGTACCTACCTTACCTGGGTAAATGTTGATTATTAACAAATTTTGGTTCCAAGAAGTAGTTAACATATTTTGTTAATTTTTAAATATAATTTGTAAAAAAAAAATTGTTTCACATACTTTAATTATTGTTTTTTTTTATTTTTTAATTTAACATGTGTTTACTATCTGTATAAGTGTAAAAAATAAGCCAATTTTTAGTAAAAAATAGATTTTCATCATCTCTAAAAAAGTTTCGGTTTCGGTTTCGGCCGAAACTGAGACAGACACCAAAGATTTGGTTTCGGTTTCGATAGAAAGTCCTGTTTCGGTCTGACACTAAAAAAATTCAATTCGTTCCGGTGTTATGAGGATGTTTGTGGTGAACCTCATGGTAAACTTGAAACGCATTTTTCTCGAAATTACTTTTTTTTTAAAAATTCGTGTGCCCTCTAGCTCAGAAAGCTTTTTACCAAACATTTTAAAAAGTGTGCAATTACCTTATTTATATAATTACGCTCTAGCTACGTGAACCGAAATTCGTAGAAATTATCATTGTCAAAAGTATTTTTTTATTGCAAAAAAATGGCAAAAATCAAGGTTTCCTGTTTACACACCCGTAAAAAAATTAATTTACTTTTTTTGGGAAAAGCAAGGTTTACACAGTAGAGACACAACATGTTCTTAAATTAAATTCAAACCCCTGTTGATTTGAGATGAAAACTATGGCCTCCAAAATGCACACAACAGCTACGTCTGGTGGTGACGTTGATAATTTTCATATTTTCCAAGGAAATGCTTCAAAAAATTCACAATATTTTCTTAAGTAGATATATACAACGACCTCAAAGTTTCAATAAATTATATACATTTCTTCCATGCCAAAAAAATTCATGAAAATCATTAAAATAAAGCTAGTCCTGTATTTCCCACCTTAATAGAATTAAATATCGAATGTGCAAGTTTTTACAAGTAACAGTCGCTGACCTTCTTAAAATACACTACTCAAAAAAATTAAAAGAGGTTTTGAAAAAAGGAAATTATTGCTAAATATTAAAGCTATCTGATCCATAAGCCGGCCTAACTGAAAAAAAAAATTTCAAGCCCGCGTACTTAAAAAATTTGCAAAATTACTTTTTCGCGCTATCTATTTGCATGAGAATCGTAGCTTCTAAAAAAGTTTTGCCAAAAATATGAAAATTAGAATCTTAAAGCTTCCAAATGCTTTTTTTAAAGTCTCAATACGACCATTTTTCACCGAAAGTAAAAAAAATCAAAAAATCAAGTAAAAAATTACCGAAATTTTTTGATTTCTTTTTGCTCCCCTATTTTTTTTAAGTAGTGTATTATATGCCTACATTGATAGGTAAAGCCGAGCCAACATTTATTTCTATACTATCGAAACCAGATAAATTTTCGTGGTCCCCCACGTACAACTTGTGGACCCCCATTTTTTTATCACGCCAACGTAGAACCCCATCGAGTCTCCCGTGGACCCATGGGAGTCCACCTGGACCACTTTGGGAATCACTGCTCTAAACAAATATGTTAAGATTATGGTGTGGGATCATTTAGAGAATGAGTTTTGCTCATTTAATCATTTCATTTTACTTTCCCGACCTACGTACTCCGACAAAACATGAAGACACCTTATTCTAAAGTACACAGAATGTTCATTTAGAAATGAAATGCAGGAATTTGTGTGATCTCAGGAAAATATGCAAAGTTGGTTCTGTTTTAGGAATTGAGATAGTGGTAAGGCAAAATATGTAGAGTTTGCTTTCGAGGGCAAGTAGATGTGTTGGATTTTCAGTTCGTGATTTAGCATAATGGTAAGAGTATAAATTTAACACTTTCTTCTATAATCCTTGTATATTACATACGTTATAATCATTTTCAGCAATTCTCTGATTCCAAGAAAGTCCTAGACTCATTCCAGTTAATTCACGATTGTATTATTATTCAGAATGCTTACGGGGATCAAGGATTTTGAAGGATATTATGGAAGGTACATAATCTGGAGAAGCAGTTGTTTCTTGAGTGGGTTAGTGACTTGGAATCGTAATTTATATTCAGTGGTAGATATTATGATGGTATTGCGCGTTTTCATCCCATGACAAAATATCCCCGGCAAAATATCCCCCGACAAAATATCCTTCAGACGAAATATCCCCAAAAACATATCTACTAAAACTTAACATAACCTAACCTAACCTAACAACAAAATGGAACAAAACTGATACAGATAACAATAATTTATTGTTTTTTTGTATTTCTTGGACATTAACCATGTAACAATTTCTAGGCATTTTTGTTTTGAAGAGTTTTATATTTAAATGTACATTTGTTACTTTAATTTTAATTTTTTTGTGACCGGTTTCGACACATCCGTGTCACTTACGAGCAAAATTAAAACTAACTTAAAAATTCTATACAAGTACAAAAATTATTAAGGCAGGGTTAGTGGGAGGGGGAATTTTGGTAGAGGGGAAGAACGGTGGGAGGAGTCAATATTCCATGGAAACTTAAGTAAAGGTGATTTACGTAGTTCTATTATTTTATTAACTAAAATAATTTTCAATTTAATTTTTTGTTAATTTCTAAAGTTTCTAAAGCGCACAAATTAAAATATGGATCTACATTGCAATGCTTAAGTGTAATGTTATAGTGTTTTGTGGTACAAATAACAACAAACCTAGTAACAACCTAATATACAGGGTGTCCGTGGGTAAAGTGCGTTAACTTCGGGAGGTAATTCTACATGATATTATAAGTAAAAAAGATGAATAACTTTTTTCTAAATTCCAACTTTTAGGGGTAGTTTTGTGGTAAATAGATAAAATTAGACCGGCGTGTGCCGTCAATATTAATTAATTAATTAATAAAATAATAGCACCATGTAAATCACCTTTAATTACGATGTTTCCATGGAATGTTGACTCCTCCCACAGTTCTCCTCCTCCCACAAAATCCCCTCTTCCACTACCCCCGCCTAATTAATTTTTTTTACTTGTGTAAAAATTTTAAGTTAGTTTTAAGTTTGATCGTGAATAACATGGATATGTCGAAACCGGTTGCAAAAAATTTAAAATTAAAGTAACAAATATACTTTGAAAATTAAAACTAGAAACAAAAATAATTTATTGTCTTTACAGGATATCTGCATTATTTTTGTCCCATTGTAATTAGGACAGGCTAGTTTAGGTTAGGTTTGGTTACGTTAGGTTAGGTTAGGTTTTAGAAGATATTTCGCTGGGGGATATTTTTTCCGTAGGATATTTTGTCGGGGGTATTTTTTCGGAGGATATTTTGTCGCGGGATGAGGAGTCGAGGAACCAGCTTGTAGAAAAGCACTTCGTGCTGAAGATAATACAGTGCAATTTGCGAAATAAAATAGTACCCAAACGAAGGTATACATATTTGTAAAAAAAATAGTGTATAGTATACAATACAATAATACAATAGCCTTAAAAACATAAAATCTCAGAATTTGTATACACTGTATACTGTATACAAATTCTATGTTTTTAAGGCTAACAAGTTCTTTTTACATTCCTTGTAATTTTTTGACGCTATGTGAAGTTTAATTCTTTGAGTAACGAAATTCATATAGTTCAAACAGTCTATAGGTAGTAATATAGGCATTGCCTTGAGTTGATTATTTTATAATTTTATATTATTTAATGTTGTTGATTATTTTATTTCATTTAATAATTGAGTTTTGGCTTTGCAATAAGTTGATTATTTTATAATTCAAGAAGTTAGTTAATCATTTTCGTAATGTCATTTCAATCATATTGATCTTAAGTTGATTAGTTAGTCCAAAAATCGAAACACCACTGCAGCGATTATGGTCGAAAAATGGACCACTTTGATTTTTCTGCGATTGACAGCGGTCCGAAATTGGACTACATTTTCCTACCATTCGTAAAAAAGTTTTTGTAATTATTTAAATGATTTCCCCGGTCAGCCATTTATTTAAGCGAAGCTATTGAAACGCTTTATCTATTATTACCAAAGGTGTCGCAAATCCAATCTTCTTAGACTATTTTAGAACGAGGTCAAAATAATTTTTTTAAATATTTTTTTCACGTTTAAGTTTTGATCAGCTTTTTACGGTTAAAATTAAGTCCTTTTGCCATAGATACACACCTTTCATTATACAGGGTGTTAAGGGACGTACTTGACTTACTTTAACCAGTGATTCCTGACACTAATTGGAGTAAAAAATGTAAATGATTTTTTGACAATTTTTTTTTTCTTTTTCAAATTTTTTTTCTTCAAAATCAAACTAAAAAAAATTCTTTCGCACTTCGTCACTGGTCACTCAGCCGAGAATCCGACCAACCCCTTACCCCGCCTCCAACTGTCCGACACCTACCATTTTTTTGTGTTTTTGTAGAAAAAATAAATAAATCAAAAATGTCACCGGAGACTAAAATTTCATTTACATTTTTTACTCCAAATAATGTCAGGAATCACTGGTTACAGTAAGTCAAGTACGTCCCTTAACACCCTGTATAGTGTACCATAGAAAATATACAGAAATCGAAAATATTCAATGTCGACTCGAATAAGTACCCCTCACGGTAGCGTAGATGAAGTATGTGTAGATGGAGTATTGGGAAGGGAACGGGAGTGTTCTTTGTGAATGGGGAACAATCTTAGTATTGGACTTTTATTTAAATTTATTTGTTTATTAATTACCCTACTATTAGTGTTCGCAAACCACTTCATTAAAACATACCATAAATTTGATAAAAACTCAGGCGTCACCCGTATTCATAAAAACACGATAGGTATCAGGTTGGATAACTTAGAGGCACTAGAACTAAGGACAGCCAAAAACACTAATAGTAAGGTAAATAATAAATAAATAAATTTAAATAAATGTCCAATACCAAGATCGTTCCCCATTGACAAAGAACACTTCCGTTCCGTTCCCAATTCTCCATCTATACTTAAGCCTTCTTCCTCCTTCACTTGACGAGTCCACCCCAATTTTGTTAAATCATAAATTATCTATAACACACATGTAGCTTAATGTTAGTAGAGTATTATACTACCATGAAGAAGCTACGGTTGTAGCGAAACCCGGTCGGCATAAAGTATATAAAATGAAAGTGGTGTTTACAAAGTTATTGTTTTATTTTAAATTATAATGTCACTTCACTAAGTATCTGCCGCACATGAACAAAATTATATCAATTATTTTGGTGAAATATCACTCCAAGGGCTTACGCATGATTTTTTTTCTCTCCCAAAATTATGTTTCTTAAAATATTTCCTTAGGTACCACAGTAATGGGACAGCTGTTCCACAACGTTTTTAATGTTACCATTAATCTGAATTATAACTATGAACTACTGAGTAGAAAGCAACCATGGTAAGATATTACTCTACTTATTTGAATAACGCTAAGTACATTATTTAATACCAACTATTAAAATACACAACGTCTTGCGCCATAAACAAACAATTCAAAGTAATAATTTCATGTTTACTAAAGTTCAATAAATTCAGATGAATATTTACAAATTTTTTCATAACAATTAAAATTAATATAAATGCAAACAATTATTAAACCCCACTGGAGTAGTGTTGAGTACCTCATACAAGAGGCACCTCAAATGTCCCATACAAACACGTAAAATGTCCCCCCACCTCACAATATGTATTTGTACCAACTCTTTTTCTTTGTCCCCCCTTCATATTTGTAGTAATACAAATATGAAGGGGGGATTTGTATTACTACAAATATGAAGGAGGGACAAAGTATGAGGTGTGAGGTGGTTTGTTTTGTTGGACTACATTCATGTCATGTACGGGACAAATATGAGGTGAGGTTCGAGGTGTTTGGTGTATTGGACTACATGTCATGTCACGTTGTCACGTATGGGACAAATACGAGGTGAGGTGTGAAGTGGTTGATGTATTAAACTACATGTCATGTCACGCATAGTTTGGGACAAATGTATGAGGTTGTGAGGCGTGAAGTGTTTGTATATTCTATGACATTTTTGTATTAGAACCGTGAGGTGGTGATGGGGTAGGCCAATTATTATATATTGTGAATACTGCAGAAGCGTCCCAACTGCTCCGAAATTTTTATTTTTTATTTTTTTATTCTAAATAATTGTTAAGTGAATACCGCACAAGAGTACCAACTGCTCCAAAAAATTTTTTTTTTTAAAATATTTTTTTATTGTAAATTATTGTTATGTGAATACATATTACAATAATTTATGAGCACAAGAGTCCCAACTGCTCGAATTTTTTTTTTTTTTAATTTTTTTTATTATTGTAAATTATTGTTATGTGAATACACAAAACAATAATTTATGAGCACAAGAGTCCCAACCGCTCCAAAAAAATTTTTTTTTCGAAATTTTTTTTTATTGTAAATTATTGTTATGTGAATACACAAAACAATAATTTATGAGCACAAGAGTCCCAACTGCTCGAAAAAAATTTTTTTTTGAAATATTTTTTTAATGTAAATTATTGTTATGTGAATACACAAAACAATAATTTATGAGCACAAGAGTCCCAACTGCTCGAAAATTTTTTTTTTAAAATATTTTTTTTTGTAAATTATTGTTATGTGAATACACAAAACAATAATTTATGAGCACAACAGTCCCAACTGCTTAAATTTTTTTTTTATTCTAAATATTTTTTATTGTAAATGTATGTATTGATAAGTGAATACCGCACAACAGTACCAACTGATCCCAAAAAAAAATTTTATTTATTTACTTATTGTTATATGTTATGTAAATACCGCACAAGAGTCCCAACAGCTCCCAAGGGAGGGAGGATGAGGCAGTGTTGAGATGAGGTGGAGGGGGTTGCTGAGGAGGGGGAGGGATAAGAGGGGGGGATCAGAGGGGGGTGCAGGGAGGGGATCAGAGGTGATGAAGGGGGGAGGGGGTAGGCCTTTTTTATATCCATTTTTCGTATTACAAAAATAACAGGCACGGGAGGCGGGTATGGGTACCGCCACCCCGGTATTTATTAGAAAACCAACACCTCTGAACCAAGAAAATCAAGCTAAAGGAAAAAAACCAGCCCCCCCCCCCCGTAAGCGAAAATATTTTGTAACACCTCACCTCAAATGAGGTGGGACACCTCAACACCTCATTTCAATATTTGAGTACCTCATACAAACTCATCCTGATATCGTGTCCTACCCAACACTACACAGTAGCACAAATAAATAACGATCATTATAAAACAGAGTACAAAATAATAAGAAAATATAAATTACAATGATAAATGGAGGAAATTTGAAGAAAAAAATAATATATGATCTATACAAAGTGAAAAAAAAAAACATAATTTAAAGCAAAGATTTATAAGTGCCTACATATTAAAAGCAAACCTTTCTTTGAAGACAACTAGGCAATATTTACACTAGCTTTTTCCCGTGTCTTCGCTCGCATGGTATTAGGGGGATTCCCACTCCGCCTCCTCCACCTTCCCTCTTCCACTCCACTCCCCCCATTCCCCCTGCCCCCATCCCCCGCTTCCTCGCCCTCCCTCTACCCCCCACCCCTCCCCCCGCAACCTCCCCCCACCCTCCTCCACCCCTCCCATTCCCCCTCCTTCCCTCCCCCCTCTCCCTCCACCAACCCACTCCACCCCACCCTACACCCCCCCTCCCCCACCAACGTTCCCACACCCCCTTCCACCTTCACCCACCCACCTCTCGCATTCCACACATTCATTCCCCGTACATTCAGTTTTCAAACTGCACGCGTGCCACCTATTACAATTTTTTATACAAATTTCATAATGCTAGAGCTCAACAGTAGTTTTATACAAAAACAAACAAAATTTTTTTTTTTATCCAATTTGGTGCAGTCGATCGGAAGTTATGCGCATACATATATTTCGGCAATTTATTTTTAGAGATAGATATTGACTACGACGCCAACAAAGCACTCTTTTAAGGGTGAATTGCCGAATTAAAAAAAACATCTTTTCCAAGGGAACAATTTGTTTTGCTTTTCTACTGACGTTTGCAATAACTCGATTTAAGTTAGGGACAGAAAACGAAATTGTAGATAAAATGACATTTTATTTGGTAAAAATTAAATAAAAATACTTAATGTGAGAATTTCATTACACTGAAGTCTTTGGAATGCAAATTTTAAAAAGTACAGATTAATTAATTTAAAACCTAAATGGATACCATAAAATAAAGATAAACAAAAGAAATGCCATGCGGATGTGATTCTTGCACCAAATATGTTGGTAAATCGGGCCTCAAATGTCTAATGTTTACAGAATTTAAATAGGATGGCGATCTACGGCATCAGGCGAGAATAAGTGAGATAGAGCGAAGTAGACTAAGTGGAATATTTATTTCCAATCATATCTAGTATGTATGACTGCGCTATTTGTTGCTCGAGTAAACCTGTTACACTTCATTTCATGCCTTTATTGCCTATCAGCGAGCTCTCAACTATCTAGCATAGTTATATTATAAATGTTTCCATTTGTTTGACTTTTATGCGCTCTCCACGCAGTAATAAGATTTCTGATTGACGTAAACATATTGCCGGCAGCACTCCCGACATATTGAGGGCAGGATTACTCGCTAGAACTCCTGCAGAAGTGCAATGTGCGAGATGGGAGCAGGGCCGCATCACTATTATTTATTTAATTTTTCAGTGCGTAAGACGAAATAAAATAATATGAAGAACTGCATTTTTGTTGCCATACTTAACAAATTACAAAGGCACTAAAGAATTTTTCCCGAATGTAAAAAATTAACCCAACAACAAACAACGCAGATCTACACAGTATTAACTCATTTAGATCTTGGGACACCGCGACAGCTAAATATTTATTCAATAAGGAATTTCATTAAAAAACATTTAAATTTAAAATTGATTATTTATATGGATCAACAGACGCCGATTCTCAATATAGAGTTTAATTATTTGTAAATTATAAAATTAATAAATCGTTATTTAAAAATGAATAAAACACCTTCGCTTCAAAACGCAGTGCTTGGTTGGCATCACTGCGTCTCTTCAGCGATTTCCAGGATCACGTCCTCGTGTCTTCGCGGGTTTTAAATTCTGATTTTGTACGATACGTATTATGTTTTGTTATCAGAAATTTGTCAATCAAACCTAAAATAACCGTCCCTCGGGTATTTTGAGATTTTGGATTTATTTTGAAATATTCCAGGATTGACATAAATTTTCAAATAGATTTAATTTCTTTTAATGCATACTAAAATTATTTACTGAAAGCAGAAGAAGGACTCATTCAGATTTTAATATTATAATCGGAGATTACGCAAATAAAAATGTTAAAATTCTTTTTCGAAAATGAAGGATTTTTTTACAATTTTTTTATTGCTCACCGATTTAAAAATATTGCACAGACGTATTATAAAAAATTACTAGCAGTTAAAAACCCGTTCTCCTGGTTTTAAAAAAAATAAATAGCTCAAACCATTTCTCCAGATGGACGGTCCCGTTCCTCTACGCGAAAACATTGTTTTCTATCATCAACCACCTATATAAAGAAGTGGTCAAATAACTAGGCACTATATATGCCATTTCAATATTCAAAGTGTGACTGGTTGCTCTGCAAAGGTAAACGCTTCAAACTATCGTCTAACGGAGAAATAAAGGAGGCGTCTACTAATATCTACAGGTATTTCAAAAACTGAACAAATCGGACTAATATCTATGAGAACCAAAACGAGGACGAATATCTACAGCTCAAACTGCTGACTAATATCTATGAGAACCAAAGTGAGGACGATTATCTACAGCGCTGGCAGTGGTTGGATTTGCAATTATGTATCTATAGCATATTGGAATAACGTAATATTGCGTAGGTTAGGTTAGGTTTTCCGTACAACCTCTTGCTCAGCTGCCCTCTGTAGATATTAGTCCCACCTACTCTCGATAGATATTAGTCACCGCTGGGACCGTCATAGATATTCGTCCGACCTTAGCTCTGTAGACATTAGTCCTCACTCTGAAGTTCATCGATATTTGTCCAACATATGAGCTGTAGACATTCGTCCGACATACAGTCTGTAGATATTAGTATCTGGAGTCGAAATAAATACATTGATCCCGTTAACACCCTTCTAATTTCTACCTATTCATATGTTCAGAATGACACAATATCGCATTTCTAGTTCCCAACCAATTTCAAGGACTTAGTAAAACTCCAGTCCATCCCTGTAGGAAGATGGAAGCTGGAGATAGGGACCGGGAGATGGGTGTTTGCGTTCACGGGGCAAGGAGCCTTACCCACTACAGCAAATGGAGAAGGGAAAGAGGAAGAGGAAGTGGAGATGAATTTTCCTGAGTTGGAAATGGTGTGGAAGTCGGCGGGTGGTTAAATACCACTGAACTATTCTGTTAAACGGATGCAAAATACAATCGAATATTATCACGCAAAACACAGTTTTTTATTTTATTTTATTTTATTTTTATTGAGTTAGTTTATACTACATGAATATAAATTAATAAGAACAATGTAACATTTCATTTGATAAATTTAAATATTTTTACAGTAAGCATAACATTTCTTTTTAAATACATTTATTCTTTCTTCATTCTTCATACTTTCAGACATTTCATCATACATCTTTAGTCCTCTGTACATTAGGCAGTTCTTTGATTTTGATTTCTTCATTTGTTGCAATCGAACCCTGTTTATATTTCTTGTTTCGTAATTATGAATGTCTCTATTAAAAACAATTTCATCCTTAAAGTATTTTGGCATTTGGTTTTTCATAATTTTATGCACACAAATTAACACATTAAATAGTAGTCTCTTTTTTATTGGAATCCAATTTAGCTCCTCTCTCATTTGATTAATCCTTGTGAATTTGCCTTTCCCCAGTATACATCTCATAGCTTTGTTTTGTATAACTTCTAGTTTGTTCAAATTTCCTTCATTGGCCAAATTTAACATCGTAGAGCAGTTGTCCAAATGTGAAGCAACGATAGTTTTATAAATGAGCACCGTAGTGTTTCTATTTAATTTACGTCTAAGTCTTCTAAGAAAGTTTACCTTTTTTGATACCTTTTTTAGCACATATTCAAAGTTTGCTGTGGAAGTTAGTTTTGAGTCGACTATTACACACAGGTATTTGATTTCATTTACTTTTCCAATTTTTTCACCATTAATTGTCAAATTTAACCCTGTGTTACGTGTTTTATTGCCTATTTCCATATGTTTTGTTTTGTTTACGTTCAGTTTCAACTAGTTCAGTTTAAAAAACTACTTGCGGTTGTGGGTCTACCTGTGATTGAAACGTTGGTTTAATAAACTCGATTTTTGTTTTAAAATGCGTGCAATTTTCAAAAAAATGGGAACTAATTGCGCGAAAAACTTTCACAAGCGATACCTACCTAATACAATATTTTTTACCAATAAGTATAAAATAACTTTTTTATTTGAAACTAGCTGACCCGGCAAACTTCGTACCGCCACAGAATAAATAACTGTTGTGTTAACTTGTTAGCTGAATTAAAGTCAGTTTTTTATTAAGTTAAAAATTACACAATGAAGCAATTATCGAAGCGCAACTGTCCGTGTTTTGTTTTTGTCAGTATCACAGATGGCGTTATCTACGGATTTATAATTTTTGTGATTTTCTTATTTTTCCACTTACTTACGGGAATTGCGTTTCATTTTCTTTACACGTGTGAAGGAGATTTATTATAATTATTGTATTTTTCCTTCGGAGGGGTGCGGACATACGTTCACCGTTTGTCCCATTTTCGACTGTTGAAATTTAGTGTGTAAGAAAGAGGGGCAGCATTTTATATTTAAAAACAAAAGCAAAACAATCAGCGCATTGAAATTTGACGTTTTTGAATTTTTGGAATTCACTATTCAATATTATACTTATCACAATATCCCTGCAGCTCTTTCAAAATATGAGAATTCGTTCCATACAAAATGTATGAGGAAAAGAAATTTCTTCATAATTTATTTTTTCGTGAATTTTACCTACGTTTTAATGACTATTCTGCTATTTGGGGCGGATACAAATCCAACAAATCAAAATCATCAAAATCGGTCCAGCCGTTCTCGCGTTCTAAATGGTGTAAGTAACCTGACTTTGTTAAATATATTAAAAATGTGTATTCACCTTGTTTACAATTTTCAGTGTTTGTTTAATCTTAACAAATGTCAGATATCGTGATTGTTTAAGGGTCAACAAAACAAAAAAAATATAATTATACCGTAAAGAAAACTCTCAATATTGGTTTTTGAAAGGCGTAGTAGATCCTGGGCCAGTAATTTTATTGATACTTTTAGCCTCACAAATTCCGCAATCGTAGTATCCCGTAATTTACTCGAGAAATTAACGAAAATGCTTAGAAATCTTACCACATATAATTAATGTTATATTATTGGAATGGTTGTTATTTAAGGTTTACTGGATTAGTACGTGGTCGTTATAATAGTTTATTTGCACTAACGAGTACAGATTCAATATGTCTTAGCTGTACGGTGAGAGAGTGAGTCTATCTTTTACACGGGATTGTATACTATGTCATCTTCTGCCTCGTTCGGGAAGTCAAACAGGCAACTAATTATTCCAACAATTAATATCACCAGAATAATGTTGAAATGATGGCCAAGAACAGCATGAATCCGGGCATGGGCTAAGTCACCAAAAGCAGCGAACCACTTGGGTTAGAACCATATGGCAGAGGTGTTGGTTATCCAATTAAATGGTTACCGGGGTGGCGGTACCCATACCCGCGTTTTCAATTATTAATTACCAACCTACTTCACTTGTTTTTGTGTTGTGTAATCCTAATCTGATATATGGAGCACGATAATATGGCGTAAACTCGCTTTAAGGCCATTCGACAGAGAAATTGTTTCCGAATATATTTTTTGGTTTCTTTTAAATTTCACATTTATAATTGTGTTCTTCGCCGTAACAGTCACGTAATTTATCAAACGTAAATCAATCAGTCGTATTCGTGCATTGATTGCCTCGCGTCACTACAACGGGTCAGAAAAGGAGCGAAGTGTCCTCCTTGGAATCAGTGATAGCGCACATCGTGTAGAATAAAAATATATTTATGAACTTTGGCTCTGCCGGTGGCGAAACAAATCCACCGGGAACCAATGTCATTACACAATGGTATCTAATAAAAAAACCGTTAATTTGTAGGTTAAATGTATGTGTGCAACTTTGTACAGTTTTTTTTACATTAATTCATTACGGTGTACATAGATTTTCTGCGATTGGACTCATATCCTTATCTCAAGGTACACATTACAAATTTACACCCTCGAGTTCGGTTTTCCTTGAACGACGCTAAGCAAATCATCCAACCATTATGATTACTACCTACGTAAAATAAGTTTTAAAAACTCATGGAAGAAACATAGAGTAGGGAGGAATAATACGTCGGTACAAAAAGTATCCAACTGAAACTTCACGTAGGTAGCCATTTAAATTTTACACCGTCGAAGAAATTATTTTTCTTTTACGTTCTCTTCTTAAGCTGCCTCAGAAAATTACTAGCAAACTGCAAGTGACTTTTGAAAGTTTCCTGTCATCCACATTCTTGGCACGATCTTGCAGAATAACTTTGAGGAAAAAAGGACGAATTTCGTATGCAATTTTGTATGAAATCTGCATACATTATAAATACCAGTCTTCACAATCGTTTGCTGCAAAGGCTTTGAAGAAAGAACGCGAATCACTAAAGGTTTTTAATAATATCCTGTCATCAGAAGACAGTATACGTGATGTACCTTTTTAAAAGAATATTTATTCAGTTGCTTGTTAACAGTTTAATATTCTGGAAAACTGAACTTATTAGTTTGAATATGAGTAATTTACATTTGTGCAAGACAGGAATATTTATAGAAACGTTTTCAGTGAAAATTTATTGGCAACAACTTTTCACCATTTCAACTTTCAGATAATTTTGACCGCCAAGTTTAATCAAGCCGCAAACCATTTTGTTTTAGCGCTAGTATTTTTTTATTATTTTGAAACAACGTTATTTTTATTTTTATTACAATTCAATAATGTTGGCCTCACTGGGTGGATTACCCGTGCTGAGGCCCTATTGCTAGTACAAAGGCTGGTATCCTCCGAGAAAAACACGTACATATATTGTGTATGGTTTGGTCGAGACCACAGTGATTTTACTTTCCATAGCCGTTAGTAAAAAAATAAGATTATGGCTCTGCCTCATGCTTGTGGTACTGTTTGAGGTATTGTTCGTGGAAAACATTGCAAAAGACCGGCCTTAAGACGAAGTACAGACACGAACCAAAGGTGAATGTTTGAACTCTGGAAACTTGTTTTTTGTTTTTTCAATGATATTTTTTGTTTTCTAGTAAATCGTTCTTCTTGTGCCCTTTCCGTTCAACAGACGGTGGTTATCATATTTAATGCGGCCCGGAACAGCTCTACAGTAGACTGGCCAAACCATTGTCTCATGTTTTTCAGCCATGAGGTTCTCCTTCTTCCAGGGCCCCGTCTTTCGGCAATCTATTCTTGCATTATGAGTTGCAGGATCATACACTTCTCTGGATGTCTCATCACATATCCAAGACATTGAAGTTTTCGGAGTTTTATATTGGTTTTAATAACTTCTTTTTCTTTATTCATCCGAACCATAGTATCTTCATTCGTAACTATGTCCATCCAGCTTAATTTAAGTATTCTTCTGTAGATCCACATCTCAAATGCCTCAAGTCGCCTAATTAGTTCTTCAGTAAGCTTCCATGCTTCCATTCCATAAAATAATAAATAATTAATTTCTTCTAGAAGTAACATCTCTGTAAAAGGTCTCAGACTAAAAACCTTGCGTCATTATCTAAATATTATATGATGTCAGGATTATACACGATTATGCGGGGAAGGAAGGAAATAAAAACGATCAAACCAAATACAAAGTGTTCCAATTGACATAAAACGACTAGCACAAAAAACCACATCCCTATCTATCCCTATCTCCCATTTTACCTCATTCCTTTGACAGTAACCCAGTCCCTTTTATAAAGTTCACCAGGATGGTCGAAATGAAGCTATATCTTCTGGTCCGACAATGTGTCTTCCCAGGTCTCATTTCCCCTCTTCACTCCTCCTTGGTTCCCTGAAGGCCCCACGACGGAAGAAGGCTTCATCTCTCCTCTCCACTCCTTAGTTCCCCGAAGGCTCCACGACGGAGAGTCCACCTCCCCTTGGTTTCCTAAAGGCCCCACAAGGGAAGAGTCCACTCCACCTTGGTTCCCCGAGGGCCCCAGGAGGGAAGAGAACTTCATCTCTCGTCCTTGGTTCCTCTAAGGCCCCACAGAGGAAGAGTTCACCAAGATGGCCTCATTTCTCCTCTTCACTCCTACATGGTTCCTCGAAGGCCCACATGGGAAGAAGACATTATCTCTCCACTTCACTCCTCCTTGGTTCCACAAAGGCCCCGCGCTGGAAGGGTGCCCTTCCCCTTGGTTCCTTGAAGGCCCCACAAGGGAAGAGTTCATGGAGGTGGCCTCAGCTCACCTCTCCACGGTTTCTCCTCTTGGTTCCTCTTATGGCCCCAGGAAGGAAATCCACAGAGGTGGCCTCAGCATTCCTAGGTTCCCAAAAGGCCCCTAGTTTTCGAATGGTCCAATTTTTTTTTGTCCCACGAGTTACCAGGGAAATAGAAGGTCCACTCCAGCAGAGCCTTGAGTGCTGGAGTGAGGTCTAAATACTCCGAGATGCGACTTTGTTTCTCGGAGGCACCGTTCGTGACGCTGTTCCCCAGGACATTCAGCCTGAGCACGGTAGCTCACATCTTGGCTTGGGATGGCTATTGCAGGTTTGTGTTTTCCACTCCCTGAGCGATGGGTTCGCCACACTCCCTACGCTACAGATGATTCCCTTAGTCTGAATAATTTTTTTTTAATAACAGTTTCAATAATTGGATGGTAGACACAGACAGCAAGGGTGATAACACAGAACCGCAGAGGAACAAGATACCTGGAAATGATTTGAACCGATCCGCGAGCTAATTGACCGACCGAACGATAGTACCTATTCTGTGGCGATGAATAAATAAATAAGAACATCGCATCATCCGCACATTTTCGGCACTCCGGGTATTTTATAATAAAATTTCATGATACAAGCGATTTTCCGCATTTTTTTAAATCATGAAAAGAACGGTGTGGTAGATAGATGTACCTACATAAAATCGTATATGGGAATTTAATTTTTACAGGAGTAGCTGTATTACGATTCTGTTATTCTGATAATGTTTAATACATGCCTATTATAATTGTATGTACAATAATGTATACGGGTATGGAAACTGGGTTTATAAACCCAAGCATTGACAGAGATGGTAGAAGCTTTTGGATGGCGCGTCCTCGTAACACACTGGACAGGATGGATAATATATAACTTCTTCGATGTCACACATTAGTAACATGAACATCATTTAAAAATAATTTTAACTCAACTTTTCCCTTAATCTTCTCTACATCTCTATCTCTATCTCTACATACTATAAATTAAAGTCCCCCGCGTCGTCTGTCTGTCTGCCTGTCTATCTTTTCGCGATAAACTCGAAAACTACTTAACGGATTTTCATGTGGTTTTCACCAATAGATAGTGTTTTGTGAGGAAGGTTTAGGTATGTGTTTTGTCAAGGATTTGTGTAAATTGGTTGAAACATAACGATAATTGTTAGAAGTGTCGGAAAAAGTCAAGCCGCCTGGTAGCTTTCATCGAAAACGCTGCCAAATCCTTTTGGGTTAAAATAAAACAATGCATGGTGGGATATTCCTCTTTTATAGATCTACAAAAAAGACAAACAAGACATATATCTACCTTTTACGGATAGCTTACTATACCCGTTCTATCTTCTAAAAAAATGGTCACGTACAATTTGGTAATTGAAAAGTTATTTAGACAGATACAGTATTAATCCTTATTAACTAAAATACGTTAATTACCCCAAGCATTTCTGGCACATTATTATAATCTTTCACACCATCTCTACGTATTATAAATTAAAGTCCTCCGCGGCATCTGTCTGTCTCTTTGCGATAAACTCAAAGACGGCGGTGGTTATAAAGGTTGGAAAACCATCCAGTAGATGACGTTGTGTTTTATTAGCCACAGCAACGCGTGGCCGGGTCAGCTAGTAATTAATAAAAATAAATAACGAAAATTTAAAAAAAGTCTTCACGAATTACAAAATCAATATTTCATTTGATTTCTCTTCTTAAAAAATAAGGTAACGCCTCAGGTTATAGAGAGTTCTCTAATTAAAGAAAAAATGGCAAAAATGCAAAGTGAATTATGTAAATCATCCATCAACACTGTAGAAAATGGTCCAAAAGTAAATTTATAGTTGTTCTGGATGCATTGTATTCCTAAAGTAATGAATCTTGAGGATATTTCTACATATTACGGAGAACACATAGTAATGTTGGGTATTATTTACATTCAAACACTGTTAAGAATAGTGACATCTATAGGATAACTGCTGTATCACATTGATTTAATATTGATCAGTTTATTAAAAGATTATGAATACTAGAGACATCTGTGTGAATTTTATTGAAGCTAGTGTTACCGACTAACTAAAATAGACCACGTGACTCAGTAGGTGCCGATTGCTATTGTATTGTTATTCTCGTATTATCTTGAACCTGAAAGACGGTATTTTTACATTTTTTAGCAGTATAAAAAGGGTGCTATTCAAAATACTTCCTCTCTCGCATTAATCGAGACCTAGGGTACAGTTCCCTTATTGCCCCAGGCAGGGTCCGGGCCAAAATTAATTATAAAAAGTGTTGATTTCATTTGTTATTCAAAAGTGATTGTAAATAAAACGACTCTACATTAAAAAAGTGTTTAACAATATAAAAGTCCACCACCCCCGATGAATTGAAGTTACTTGACAACACTATTTGTTCCGAGGGGGACTTCTCAATAACTTAAGAGGGTATAGCCAAAGAAAACCGGAAATATGTCAATTTTCAAATTCTAGACTATTGACTCGTTTCCACAAAAAATTATAAATTGATTTCGAAAGATTGTTCTTTTATCAAGTAAGCGCATGTTTTAAATTTTGAGAAAAATATTTATTTTTAGTATAATAAGGTTATACTATAGGTCGTTGGCAGATTTGCAGATTTGTTAAATTTTCAAACGAAGAATCTTATTTTACAAAACGTACTTCATACCACGCAATCGTACATTATTGTAAATCAATACGTTATCTAGTAAACGCATGTTTCAAAATTTTAGTTTCAGTTCAAGTAAAAACATTAAAAAATATATCCGAACACTTATTTATGACGAAAATTTCTCTATTTTGTCTATCTATTGCGGTCTTACAAATTAATATATTTCAGATTTTTTTTACATTCTTATTTTGCTCACTTCGAAATTTTGTGTACAGATATAGCTTTTCGGTGGCCTTTTATCAGATAAAGCATTATTGAAAAGTAATATTACGACATTTGACTACGTACAAACACACTTCGAAATATTTTTTTCGATAATTTTCTTTCTAATGATTGATGATGGTGTATTTAACAACCGAAATGTCAACAAAGGTTACTGTCAAATCAGTTACAAGCCATAATATAATCCCAATGTATCTTTGGTATTCGTGAGACGGCTGAACTCAGAACAAACTTATGATGAGGCCCATCGCGATTGATTGATTTGTTTGTAAAAGTTTTGACGTTCGACAAATAACTTTGAATGTAGCCCATTAGGGTTACTTCTAGGGGCAAAAATGCCTTATAAATAAAGATACCAATATGGAGCTATTAGTTTATAAGGGGTAAAGACATTTACAGTTATCGTGATAATGATAAAAAATATTTTGCATGGTTATATCGCCATTAATTTATTTAAAAAAGTGTTCATATGTAAGGAATGTTTTGTTAATGGCACGAAATTAAATAATGTGTTAAAACAATGGTTAAAACACCTAAATTCTACCAAAAAAAGCTTCATAAAATAAACTATTTTTAATTTAAAATAAAACAATAACTTTGTAAACACCACTTTAATTTTATATACTTTATGCCGACCGGGTTTCGCTACAACAGTAGCTTCATCAGGGCAGTATAATTCTCTACTAACATTAGGTTACATGTGTGTTATAATATATAATGGGCTGGACTCGTCAAGTGTAGGGGGAGGAAGAAGACATAGATGGAGAAATGGGAAGGGAACGGACGTGTTCTTTATCAATAGGGAACAATCTTAGTATGGGACTTTTATTTAAATTTAGTTGATTATTAATTACCTTACTATTAGTGTTTATGGCTTTCCTTAGTTCAAGTGCCTCTAAATTATCCAATCTTACAACGATATTGTTTTTATGAATCAGTTTGGCGCCGGCTGTTTTGTCAAATTTATGATCTTTTTCGATCAAGTGGTTTGCGAATTCTGAGAATCCAGAGCTGTGTAGACATCTGATATGTTCTTTGTCACGGGTGTTTATGTTGCGCGCTGTTTTACCAATATAAAAAACTGAGCAGTCACTACATTGAAGCGAATAAATTCCCGAGTGAGATAAGCTATCATCCTTATCCTTACCGTTCATTAAAAGTTTGCCTAGATTATTATTAGTGTAAAATGCTGGTTTGATTTCTGATGGGAGATTTTTAACACTTTTTTGAGAGAAATTATTGATATACAGGATTCTACGCCATTGATACGGTTGATTATTATTACTTGGTATATTATTATTATGAGGTGGACTGTTGTATAAAAATTTACTTGTGGATAATTTCTTTAATTTTTTATTTAGAATGTTGTCGACTATGTTTGGGTTGTAACCGTTATTTATTGCTATTTGTTTGATCGTAGATAGTTCTATTGCAAAGTTGGTATTTGATAAAGGGGGCCATGGGGGCAGCGACATCGCCTCTCATCGCTGATATATTCATGGACAATTTAGAGAATAATATTTTCAATAGTAAATCACCATTATTACAAAACTTATTATTATGGAAGAGATACGTTGACGATGTTTTCTGTGTTTGGTTAGGAACCAAGAGACAACTCAACTCCTTCCTGCTGCTAATAAACTCCTTCCATAAACAAATTAAATTCACCATAGAAATAGGAACCAATTCTACCTTAAACTTTTTAGATCTAACGTTATCGATAATAAATAATAAAATTGAATATAAAATCTACCGCAAACCGACGTTCACCGATATAACGATTCACAATTCCTCTAACCATCCCAACTCCCATAAACATGCAGCGTTTCATTCCATGACACATAGATTAGTTACAGTCCCTTTATCAAATACCAACTTTGCAATAGAACTATCTACGATCAAACAAATAGCAATAAATAACGGTTACAACCCAAACATAGTCGACAACATTCTAAATAAAAAATTAAAGAAATTATCCACAAGTAAAAATTTTTATACAACAGTCCACCTCATAATAATAATATACCAAGTAATAATAATCAACCGTATCAATGGCGTAGAATCCTGTATATCAATAATTTCTCTCAAAAAAGTGTTAAAAATCTCCCATCAGAAATCAAACCAGCATTTTACACTAATAATAATCTAGGCAAACTTTTAATGAACGGTAAGGATAAGGATGATAGCTTATCTCACTCGGGAATTTATTCGCTTCAATGTAGTGACTGCTCAGTTTTTTATATTGGTAAAACAGCGCGCAACATAAACACCCGTGTCAAAGAACATCTCAGATGTCTACACAGCTCTGGATTCTCAGAATTCGCAAACCACTTGATCGAAAAAGATCATAAATTTGACAAAACAGCCGGCGCCAAACTGATTCATAAAAACAATATCGGTGTAAGATTGGATAATTTAGAGGCACTTGAACTTAGGAAAGCCATAAACACTAATAGTAAGGTAATTAATAATCAACTAAATTTAAATAAAAGTCCCATACTAAGATTGTTCCCTATTGATAAAAAACACGTCCGTTCCCTTCCCATTTCTCCATCTATGTCTTCTTCCTCCCCCTACACTTGACGAGTCCAGCCCATTATATATTATAACACACATGTAACCTAATGTTAGTAGAGAATTATACTGCCCTGATGAAGCTACGGTTGTAGCGAAACCCGGTCGGCATAAAGTATATAAAATTAAAGTGGTGTTTACAAAGTTATTGTTTTATTTTAAATTAATAATGTCGCATCACAAAGTATCCGCTTCATATGAACAAATAAACTATTTTTGATAATTATTGACATCACGGGTTGTGAAAATGTTTCTAATTGGCGGAAAATTTTCCTTCTGTACTGTTATTACAACTACTTTGAAATTTTATTTCCATTTACAGAGACTTTGAAATGAGCGGTTATTGGTATTTACGGATGCGGCGGCTATGAACATTTACGTAAAAAGATGAAAAAAGATGTAAAAAATCGAAAAAAAACAAAAGAAATTTCGAATTGGCACAGCGCAATAAGAAAAAGGTTCAACTAAGTAACTATATCATCTTAGGGGATGCTGTGTGGGGGTTTTTTTAAGGAATGAAAGGAAAGAAAGTTATGGGAAGGAATCAGGTATGAGTACGAGTAGGAATCTGGGGGGTCAGTGTGTTCAAGATTGACGGACGTATGAATCCATCCCTCCAACCACAGTGCAAGGCGATGGGTGGAGAGATTCCGGCTGGAGAGGATAAAAGACCTCCCTAGCCAGTCTTACCCGAATGACTACACGGTAGGTGTGCAGATTCATAGGCTGCCAATACCTGGACCTGCTAAGTCACCAAACGTAGTGAACCACTTGGGGTGACCTATGTATGTACCGTTTCGCTCAATGCTTCTTTGTTCGATATCGAGCCAATGAATCGAAAAAGATTCAAGGTCCGTAATTCTTGTTAATGTGCAACAGAAATTCGGTCGAGCATATCTCGACGTGCAGACAACGCGTCAAACATTTTAACCTGTCTTGAGTCCGATGCTCTTGTTATCCTTGTCACTGGAGAATGAAAATGGAATTTCAGGAGTAGTTCTCGCGATTTTAATGAAAATTTTATTAATTTATAGCATAAATAATATGCTTTTGGAATAAGAAGTCAGCAGATTTGATATTTGACCATAATAAATCATTCACATTTGACCATAGATAAATGTGCTGACTGAGCGGCGAGCTGCATGAGCTGCTCGACATGAGACGCGCGCCGCTCGAGCGCGTGGACCCAACAACGAGCACAGTTCCAAGTCGACATGTTTAATCGAGCCAAACCGTCGAACATGAACAGGCGTGGGTACCTAGCTTTAGAAAGTCATTGAAATATTATTATCAAGGAAGCATTTCAATAAGTTAATTAAGCAAAGAGGAATTTCCCAGAAGGTAAGCAATTCATTTACTGCCTTTACAAATCGTTCCGAGTATTCAGTAGGAAAGTAAATATTTCCTTGGAATGCTCCAAAAGACGCAGGAATTTGATGAAATCGATAAAGTATTTTCGTTCTTCGTTTCGATACTAAGCTTGTTCTGTAAGTAGTACTAAATCAGAAAAGCTACGAAGCACCGTTCCTCTATGTAATTTAATTTTCTAAGAAGTACTCTCCCTGGAAATGATGAAAAAATACTCTACTGTTGTACATACTGGACTACGATGACAAAGGCAAATGTCACGACGATCACAGGCAAAAACGAACGCTCAGCGTGAGGTCGAACATGCTCAGATTTCTTAGCAGAAGGTTTTGGCTTTACAACCCACCTGTAAAAAGAATTCTATTGCTACGTTTTGTACATCCTTTTGTGTGTGCGTGCCTTGTTCCAACTTTAAGGAGGACAACATGGAAAGGCTACGCACGCATTATAAGAAAGCCGACCATATGATGTTCGGCTTCTCAGATACCGCAGGGCTACCAAACGTAGCTAACCACATGGGAGTGTTGGTTATCCAATAAAAGGTTCCCGGGTTAACAGAACCCATACCCGCCTCCCAAAATGAATGATGAGAGTGGATGGAATTTACGTGACCTATTATCACGCATTAAATCAGTTTTAAAGAACTGTAGTCTATAAATTTGGTAGTTTCCTTTATGATTCGTTATTTGAAGAAAATCTAATCAACATTTATTGAACAACATTAACCTTTCGATTATTCAGAGTTAGCCATTCAAATTTGCATTTGGATGCGCAGTATGCAGTTACCCCACGAATGCAATGATTGTAACTTCGTTTATTGCATTCTGTTACCGACCCATATTGGTGTATGAAGTGATTTCAACCCGGGTCAGATAGAAATACTTGATTAATGGCATTATTTCGAGCCAACGATATCACCGGATTTATAAAAGATTATCTAAAGGTTTTTTTTTAATTATATTCATTAATACGTTGTGATGTACTTTGTGGAGCTAAACGTCGCAAAATTTATAAAACTGGGAAGACTTTGGTGGCTGGGTCATGTGGAAAGAATGACCGAGCATCAAGCACCAAAGTCCCTGCTGAACTCAAGACCAATAGGGCGACGGAGCCTGGGAAGACCAAAACTAAGATGGAGCGACAACGTCCTCAAAGACATATCTATCTTGGAGCTTCTAAACTGGAGAGAGCTGGCACAAAACCGAGATGAGTGGAGGAAGATTCTTGAGGAGGCCAAGACCCATCAGGGGTTGTAGAGCCAATAGTGATGATGATGATGATGACGTTGTGATGTATTACAGCAAAACGAAAATTTAGACTATAAAAGTATTCGAAAAACTTATTTTTAAGTCGCCACGATTATATAGCTTAGTAACATTAATAACATTTAACATAATAGCTATATTATTAATCATAATATCGCACATCCCGTAGAAAAGGGTCGAAAGTAAATTTTACAGGAGATCAAAAACAAATGATGATTGATGAAATAAGCGATCCTGTCGAAGAGATACACTAGCGACATCTCACGAAGATAAAGAAG
This sequence comes from Limnephilus marmoratus, assembly GCA_917880885.1. Classification (NCBI taxonomy): domain Eukaryota; kingdom Metazoa; phylum Arthropoda; class Insecta; order Trichoptera; family Limnephilidae; genus Limnephilus; species Limnephilus marmoratus. The sequence continues at coordinate 39,214,420 of OU862918.1, read as the reverse complement.
ACATGTAACTTAAATACGGTTTTCGTGGGGCATAGATAATCACAATCACTTTACTATTCAGAGATAAAAATAAAATTTCATAAAACAGAAATTTTTACTTCTCTTTTATATGGGTTGTGCGAAATTGTATTTAAGGAAATCTGTCACCCCAGGACGAACCTCCATGATATTATTATGTTAAATGAAGACAATAATGGCGAAACTCAATCGAAAATCTGAAGAAAGAAAAATTAGAAAAAGATATTGGCACCTCTGGGACTCGAACCCAGGACTTCCTGCTTTCATGGCAACAGCTCTACCAACTGAGCTAAGATATCTATATCCAATTCGGTCACTTTTAACTGTATCATACTTCGTCTAAGAACTACCAACGTTATCTTTATTTCCTGAACGCACATATTATTGGCTGCTATTTTCGATTGAGTTTCGCTAATATTGTCTTCATTTAAATAAAAATTATGATTTGAGGTTTTACTCATAAAGTTAAAAATAAAAATAAATATTATTATGTACCTTACCTTTGTACTCCCATGAGCCGTTCAAATCAACTTCTACCACTTTATACCTAACCTAGTATTCTCAATGTTTCACCAGTGAAAGACCACCATTCAAAATCAATATAATATACGAAGAACATATGAAGCACTTGTCAGCAGCATATTGGAATACAGCTCCATTATTTGGGCCCCCTCTGAACAAAACCATATCCTAGAAACAGAAAGAGTACAAAAAAGGTTTACGCGTTACCTGCATATGAGGGAATATACATACTACCCATTCCTGTATCCATCGTTGTTCTTAACAGGAATGCTCGATCTTAATACCTTAGAGCCCGCCGAAAAATATTTTTGGGAAACATTTTTTTAAGCTGATCTCCGGTACTGTACTAAATCCACCTATGTTGAAGGAGATTAACCTATATGTCCCTAACGCGTATACTTGAGGGAGATCCCACGCACTTTTTTATGCTCCGAAAGCGAGAACTTCTTCCTTTCAGAATGCCCCATTAAACAGAGCAATTCAACTGCTTAACGATTCTGCATTGAGCATTGACATCTTCAATGTTACCTATAGAGAGTTCAGTAACTATCTTTTGATATACGTCTCAACGTAGTGAAACTGCCCCATTGGACTTTTTTTTATCTAAAATTTTGTAATCTTCTCCGTAATAATTTGGTGTATAACTGTTTTATGAAGAGCCTGAAAAAAAAAATAATGCTTGTAATTGCTTAACTGTGATTGTAGACCAGATTTGGATAGCCAAGTTCTTTCTAACTTTTATCTTCCTAATACCCTTCCCCTTCACTGTTCTTGAGCCTCACAACATACCAAATTTGGGTTTGTCTGACCCACGGCTCCTAGAAATTGAGACTCTCATGCAGAATTAACGTACTTAAGTAAGTATATGTACTTCAATAAATATTCAAATCGTTAAGAGAAGTTGTTTAAAGTTTCAATAAATATATCACTTCATTTGATTAAAAATAAACCCTGATCGCTCTTCGCACATTTCAAGCATTATTTAAAATTTGGTTAGCAGTTCGCCTTTATGAAGATTACGTCACGTAACTTGGGGTTAAAGTTCATTCAATCTTCAAGGACTTCAAGTTTAATATAATATAGTAGCTTTGTACGTATCACGAAGACCAATATAAAAGGATCTCCTCACCAATGTCACCGCATTGTCCCGCCAGGGTTAAAATGACCCGAGGGTTTTCATTTCAGAAGACCCGTTCGATTTAGGGTTAACATTTTTACTGCGAGCCCCGGGCGCTAGGGCATGGGTTAGCTGACCGCGGCATGTGAACCAAATGAAGCCCTTTTCAATGTATTTTCGATTATTTAATTACAACATTACTACTACTCCGCAGCCTCGTCGGAAGGGCGTGGTGCACGGCCGTCAAAGGAACGAGAACGGCGCCTTCGCATTTTATTTTCTTTTCATTCATGCTTATCCAATATTCTACTAATCTACTTATTTATACCTAATGAACTTTGAAAAGCCAAAAATTCCAGTAAATAAATATGTAAATTTCAGTGATGTACTTCAGTGAAAACCTATTATTGGTTAAATTTCTATGCGTATTTCATCAAACATTATTAATAATTGTAACTGTTGGTTTCCCAAATAAAATAAAATAAAATTGATTATATTATTGATAATCATTTAAGCTTTCTGGTTAAATAAGTAGTCAACTGAGCTACTGAAGCAAAGAATAAAGACAACAATAAATATCATGTGGACGTGTTTCATGATTCAAATATTTGGCCAATCGGGCCTTAAATTTCCAATACAAAAATGGCATGGAGATCTACAATGTCAGGTGAGTATAAGTGAGACAGAGCGCATGCCAAATGGGGGCTAAATGGAACACTTGTTTCCATTCAATTTCGAAAGGAAGGCACTTCAGTTATCTTCTTTAGTGCATGTTCGACGGTCGTCGTGGTTGACGGGCAAAGTTCGACTAAAGATCCGGAGGTCGCGGTTTCAAATCGCGAAGTGCGCCAGTATTTTATTTGATTTTTTATAAAGTTTTTTAAAGATTTCTTTATTCATTGAATTGTTTATTACATGAATTTTCGATATAAAGTATGTATGAGATAATGAAAAAAATATACATAAAATAATTTAATATTAAAGAATTCAAATAATATAAAATAGTTAGGAAGAATATAAAATAATATGGAAAGTAGAACATAGAAATCATTTAATAATAATGATGATAATAATATGTAGTACCATATTATGAATATGAACCAAATTCATTTTTAGAAAATGAATTTTATAAAATATATTATTATAAAACTGTACTAACAGACAGAAAAATTAATCATAATAGACCTGATATAGTTTTACATGACAAAATTAAAAAATATAACATATATCATTGATGTAGCTATTCCAAATTCTTGTAATATTCAAAAAACTGTTTCTGAAAAAATAAGAAAATACACAGATTTAGGAAATGAGATTAAAAGAATTTGGCATTCTCAGACCATAAAAATATTACCATTTGTTATTTCGGCTACTGGCATTATACCTAGGTCTCTCATTCAAAATTTAGGCATATTAGATTTGTTAAAGAATTTATATATAAAAATGCAAAAATCAGTCATTTTAAATACACGTAGGATTACAAAAGATTTTTTAAATATTTATATTGAGGGATCAGTAGGATTCATAGGTTCAATTAGGAATTCCACAGAGCCGAACCCTCTGATATGAAAATATCTGGAGTCGGTGAATTTTTTTCCCATTTGGTCTCTGGTAGGTTGACATGTTGTTCTTGTATTGTTTTGTATTTATAATACTTATATAGTGCAATTGCATAGCGTGGATTGACAAGATGATCATTTGGGAAGTGTGTGAAAGGGTTTAGTTTTTCCTGTGGGGAAAATTTAACCCGGACATTTAAATCTGGTGCGTAAATAGAAAATAAAAATTCGGATGATTTATAAAGCGCCGTTTATATGAAAAACCACCTCAAGGGCGTTGTACAAACTTATTATATATTTCGAAGATCTAGAAAACTAAATTTTAAAAACAAAAAAAAAACTATATATACACATGAAAGAATATAAAGTATGTAATTATAAAATACATAAAATCAAAGCAAGTAATGGTAAGCAAAAAGAAAGAATTTTTTTATGATGAAAATCTTAATGTTTATTTATTATTATTGTTTTCAAAATTTAACCATTTAAAATAATGTAAGGTACATTTGCTCCACGTTCCAGAGTGGAAGATAAACTCAGTATCGCTCTGTTTTAAAACCAGTATTCAGAATAGAAAAGATGTTTGAAGTGTCTTTAGCCATGTTTGGTGGCCAGGATCTTCTCTACCTTCCTCTTCTCCATCTCCCTCCCCTCCCCACTTACCTTCAGTCTCACAATATACCCCAATTGGGGAATCCATAGTCTCACTGGCTCCAGGTTCAGCTCCAGGTCCAGGGAGCAGTTCGGACTCTTGTGCGGTATTCACATAAAACAAAACAAAAACATGTACTGAAGCTTAAACTTCAAAATATTCCAATATTCTAAGAATTGAACACTTTTAAAGAAAATTCTTGATTGCCATCAAAATTGATAGTCAGGTCTACAGTGGAAATTTTTTGATGCAACTTTATGAAAAAAAATAAGAGTGTGCAATTCACACGCGGTAGAAGTAAAACTAGAAAACCGCTAGATGTCGCTTTCTTTTCTTGTTTTTTTTAAGTGGTTTGAAGATTGGATTTTGATTTCACAAAATAAAAATGTTTTTTTTTTGGATTTCGTAGGATTCGAACCCCCGTTCGCTTAATGTCTGTCTCTCTGGCCACTGAGACTTGTCAGGCACATTGCCAACTACGCTATGGTAGGCACGCGTTGAGGTGTGAATTTACCACGTTATATTAGAACCTAGCGAAGCTAGCAGTCCACCAAGGAGTCCTGGTACCTACCTTGATGTATGGCAGTGAGTCATGGAACTGGCAGAGGAAGGATGAAAGTAAACGGAATGCTGTTGAAATAAGATCCCTGAGACGTATGTGTAGTAAAACAATGTATGATCGTGCGAGAAATGTGAATATCCGCAAAGAATGGAAGGCTGATGTAAGCATAATGAGTAAGATTAAGAAAGGGACCCTCAGATGGTTTGGGCATGTAGAGCAAATGAATGAAGAAAGTAGTGTAAGAAGAATATATACGACGCGAATGTGAATGGTAGAAGAAGTCGGGGACGCCCGAGGAAGACATGACACGATCAAGTGAATCAGATACTTGAGTCGGGCCATGTCAAAAGTCAGAATAATAGAAGAGAATGTATGAGACGATGTATTAATTTGTGAGTGAGGCAAAGAGTGTGTGCCAAGACCGAGCTGTTTGGCGGTCCGTCCTCTCTGCCTGCGGGGAAACGGCGTGATGGTTATTTAGTTTTACTTTTTTTAGTTTAGAACCGAGTATTTGTGTAGAACTGAGTTGTGACGCATTTCCGTTTCACCCGAGTTTCAAGTTAGGCGCTAAAGAAGTTTCACATAAAAAGTAGAGATTCTGTTCACTTTTACTGTTCTTATTAAAAAGTTTGCCGATCCCTGCGCTAAGGGATTCCTTGCGCTTGGCCTCGCTGAATGTGCGGTATCTCTAACGTGACCAGAGCAACCCTCATTACAATATTAGGGGAAGAATATTAATAATATCACCTAGGACAATAAATCTACGCTTAAATGTTGTAACATATTTTAGATGATTATTTAAGATTACGTAATTACAGGGTCTAATGGCCTCGTTTTAGTCGCAAACTTTAGTGAACCATTAAACATGTTGAAACATGATGTTTAGATAAAATAGATTTTAATTTAATGTTTGTAAGAGATTAACGAATGCCTAAATAAATAAGGTAAGTTGTGGTTTATTGAAAAGTATTCCCAATAATTCACTTAATTAGAATTAAATTAATCCACAAATAAATAAATAAAAAATATTTTAATAATAGTTACTCTCAGTATCGCTCCGGTGCAAAGACCCGAAATCAAAATTCAAAAGTTGGTTAAAAACTTTAGACGTAACTTTAGCAGTGTGCAGTGTGTAGATCTGAAAATCTAGATAGGAACTTTCAAGACATTATCTTCAACATATCATTCCCTTCTCCACTCCTTTTAGGGGGTATTTCACCATCCTCTAGATAGCCTATCCATGGGTTAACGAATATTTTTGATTTATTTATTTATGTGGTCTGAGTTTACTATTCGGTACTCGTATTGGATGTTTGTAAAGGTTTTTAACTGTTGCAATTATTTATGAAATAATTAAAAACACTTTGTTTTTACCACGATAATCTTTATTTAAAAAATCAACATGTTTCGAGAACGATGTTCTCTTCATCAGGACATTATATGTACTAAAAACTAAATTATCAAGTATAGAAAGACAGGCGTGGGTAGAAATTAAAGTAGTGGGGGAGGAGAGAGGAGGGAGAAGAGAGAGAGAGACCTCTCTCCTCCCCATGACTTCCATTTCTACCCACGTTTTCTTACCCAGGCGTGGGTAAAAATGGAAGTAGAGAGGTTTCTCTCTCTCTCCTCTCCTCTTTATTTTCGGCGATGTGGACATTATTTCTCAAAATATGACGGCACTGGCGTGTAGCTCAGACTTTTCCATAAAAAAAGAGCGGTGATCCGGCTCGGTAGCTGCTTCAATGCGATCTTTGCGTCCGCTTACGATCGACGCTCCGCTGTCGAATCCCGCGGACTGCGAGGTGCACTCAGTTATTCGCTTTCTTAAATAAGAGGGAGTCCGCCCTGTTGAAGTTACCACAAACGTCAATAAGTTACCACAAATTAAGTCTACCACACGAATGATTTTGAGAGGAAAATGGCTTATGCAAATTGCGTGCTCGTTGGGTTCTCAAAATGCTGAAGAGCAAATTCGTATGGAAAGCGCTGAGATCTCTTTTATTCGATTTTTCCAACCAATGCGAAGTTTTTGGGTTGAAATAAGGGTTCAGCACATTCAAAGACATGAATTGCATCTTTTTCTTCACTTGATTCAACATTTGGCAAGAACATCTTTGGAGACCGACTAGAACGTGGAGGGAGAGGTGATAGCAAATTTGGCGGCGGAGTTCTGCGACAAGGGAGTCAAGGACCTAGTGCTACGGCTCACCAACTGCATCGATCATAATATTATTTTTATTTTTTACGCGGCACATCACATGAGCAGTACAGAATCTATACAATGTAGAACAGGGAACTATGTTGGCACTTGGTTGGGCAGCTTTGTGAGGCGGGTAGGGAAAGAACATATTCAGTACAACTACATGGCGTCTTTGCATTGAAGGTTGCAATCGGTCTCTTGACAATGGATTTTCAATCAGACGGACGGAGAATCAAGTTCAACTATCAATTGTTTTGGGGGGCCAGCCCAGAGGTGGCTCTTGATATCAATTTTTTTTATTGTTATTTATTTGTTTGTTTATTAAGCACAAGCTTATACATTTATTCACATAATTTATTAAAATTTTTTGACTGCCCAACTAGGAGTATTCCCGTTTTAGGACAGTCAAAATATTATGGGTATATGAACATGTGGAATATGATTTGGCCAAAAAAAATAAAATTGATGAAATAAAAAGAAGAGAAAGAATATTAAATAAAATTTAAAAAAAAGTTTAAAACATAGTAACTGTTATTTGTTTAGCATAGAAAATAATATTAATTTAAAAAAGAAAAAGTAAATAGGTATATACATATAGATAACTTAAGAGGAATTAAGAGGATTAAAACATTTGGGTAACTTATGTATGCTTTGCATATTATAGTCCTACATACATGTGATGTAGAAAAAAAGAAGAAAAAAAAGAGAAGAGATAGAATAAAATAAATATGAAATAACCAATTAAAACATAAAACAGCAATGGGTTGTTTAGCATGGTTGTTGAAATGATAATAATAATAAATAAAAGTTATTATGTGCACGCGTTGCTAAACCATTCATCCGATTGCGATGAAACTTTGGGGATTTGATTTGCGATGGTTTCTATGTACAATTATTAGACGTACTTGAAATTTGTAAAGAATTAACAGCTGATCATTTAATAAAATCATTTTAAAACATCAGCATTATATTAACGCGATAAGTAGTTTCATATTATGAAGTTTGGTTATTTGGCGGTTTTCAGTAATAATAAATTTATAGATATTATTTTAAAGTGCCCACGAGGGGGACATTAGTATGCAAAGAGAAGTATAATAGGGAGTTAATATTACATTAGCACGTAAAGCGCCGTTTTGGTTAACTTCCTCTTAAACGATTTGCATAATATTGGGATAAAAACATGATCATTTTGTATATTAATGAATATTAAAATATCTACTCGTAGTTTGGGATCAAAGTTAATGGTCGTAATATCAAATGTTTTCAATCACAGTCAATAATTAGTTTTTAACGTTGACCAAAATGGTACTGTTAAAAGTAGTAGGAAAATTAATTCATTTTCGATATAAATTCATTGTAATAGAGAACTCCAGTCAATTTTTTTATCTTCTTTTAATGAATAAAGACCTTCAAACTTAAATAACTGCATATTTATTTTTATAGTTAGTTTTAATAGTTAAAATAATTGTCAAAGTTTTAATTTTTCAAGACCCCTTGAAAATCACCGTATCTATGGTGGATTGTGAGACGTCATCCCCCATCGATAGTTTTATTTACTTTCAACCGGTGTTGTCATTTTGAACGATAATTATACGGAAGAAAGATGATACTTTTCGATAAGTTAAAACATTATTTAGGTGGAATTATTTATACATTATATTATATTTATTATATTGTTGAATATTATTACGGGACAGTGGTATAAAAATTGTTTGAAATTATTATTTTTTTAGCTTTTAAAATCAATATTATCGAAAACGAAGACTCACCCACAAAAGTGTAGGCAAACGATAACAGCTGATCGATTGCGGCCATTTTGATCTACTCCACGGCCAAATTTTGGCCTATGTAGCATTATGATATAGTATATTTATACGATTTTTTCGTACAGTTTAAAGTTTTTCAATATTTTAAATAATAGAGAAACTAATAGAGATTTTTGATACTGAATTATTTAGGCTTAAATATTGTTTCAATAAACACAACAACTAAATCTCTATAAGCAGTATGAAATAAAGAATAACAAGAAATATTGTTAATACTGATGGCTTTTGTCATACCTACATAATCAAAGTTTCAATACAATGACTAACCATTCAGTAATGCCAACTTTACAGCGTGTTTTGAGGAGAGGTTTAAAAATGCACTTTTTAATAATTTTTTAAGAACTTTACGTTTAATATTATGAAATAAACCTTTTATATTCAGAATCAGCGTTCATTGGTCTATATAAACATATTTTTTTAAAGCCATAATATTTTTCACTGGAGTTCCTTATTATTATAATATCATACGGTAAAGAGCCGCTAGGTTTGGTAACTTAGCAGGGTGTCTGGATCTATGAGGTGAAGTTTGCCCGGGTCTTGGCAGTGGATGCATCTGCCCACCAACTGCTTTTGGTTGGATCGGAAAATGCTGTTGAGGGAGAAGTTTTGACCTCTCCAGCAGGATTATCTCGGGTTCCATACCAACTCAGAATCAAATCTCAACCAATCAACTCAACATCTTTTTGAAAAGTCATTTAAAGCTATGAAAAAATTAAAATTGAAATATAGCCCTCCTTTTTAAAGGAGGTAAAGAGTTGATTTCATTCTGAGTTGTCCGGCAACCCTATCTCGGAAAATCGCCTTGCACCACAGTGGGAGGGATGTATTCATACGTCTGTCACTCCTAGACCCACCGACCCCCAGATTCCAACCCATCCTTCATTCCTTTTCCGTCACAGAAATTCCCCTTCTTCCTTTCCTTAAAAAGACCCTCCGTACAGCATTTCCAAAGAGGACGTAGGCCCTGAGAGGAATTATTTTCCTCAGGGCCTCCTGTGTGGACCTTAAGGTCTCTAACAGCTCTTGAATATTTACTTTGAAAATTTACAAAACAAAAAAAATTATGAATTTTTCTAATTTCTAAACAACCCGTCCTAGAGTGAATTAAGTTTGTTTCATCCAAAATAAGTAAGTATAAGTTTAAAAAAAATTGACCTTGCCACTACTTTTTTTCTAGCTAATGTCTAATGTTTCTTACAAATCCTTATTACGATTACCTACATGAAAAATAGAGTAAGAGAGTAGGAATAAAATAAAAAAATATTATTAAATCAAAATCCCCTCAAAAATACTACCGAGCTTTGAAGAGTTTTTGCAGCCGATGTTCCAAAATTTCAAATACTATTTTTTGCGCTGTCTGTCGGCTTATAAAAACCTGAACACTAGGCGAACATTTTATTGCATGGAATATGACCATACCTCTTAAAACATCTAGTATTAATAGGTGATATTACCACGGGAATTTAAAATCCAGTCAAAAAGCGCATTCGCATTTCTCGCACAGGAACACGAGTGTAGTTAGGTTTACGCACGGCTTTGAGCCAGAACAAAATGTCAATACTTTGAAATACATCAACATGTACTTTGGTACTATTCCATTCAACACGAAACATTATGGGCTTTTAGTACAGGGCTTTGACATACATAATTTCAGCTGGCATAAAGGCAGAAGTCCTCACAAATGGTAGTAGATTTGGACAGCGATTTATAACTGTAGAAAATACATAGGTTTTTAAAGATGAACTAATTATAAAATTGACAAAGGAGAATTCCTAGATCTCGATGTTTTTTCAGATATTTGTATCTCCTTTGGAATTATTATTGGAAGTAGTATTAACGTATTTGTTGTTGATCATTTTTAATTTATTAAATCAGATATCTACAGAAAAATACTCAAACTAAGCTGGATGGACAGAGTTACGAATGAATATGGTTCGGATGAATAAAGAAAAATAAGTTACTAAAACAATAAAAATCCGAAAACTTTGATATTTTGGACATGTGATGAGACTTCCACGGAAGCACGAGATTTTGCATGCAGGGAAAGGTTGCCGGAAGACGGGGCCCTGGAAGAAGGAAAACCTCATGCCTGAAAAACCTGAGACTGTAGTTTGGCCAGTCTACTGTAGAGCTGTTCCGGGCTGCAGTAAACAAAGTCATAGCCAGTATGATAGCTAACGTCCGTTTAATGGACAGGGCACACAAATAAGCAGACTGACCACATTTGTAATCATAAAACGCTTTCAATCTATTTGCTATAAACTTCGCTCATTTGGTTTAAGCGCTAGAAGAAATTTAATACATATTCTATCTACAAGAACTTTTCACACTAGTTTAAAACAGTTTGTGTTGAGCATTAAAAGTATTGTCTGCACCTAGTATTACGCGTGACGTCTTCCGAAAGAATTTTAATAACACTTATTCTCAAGAATAAAACAAAAAACCCCTAACTTCATTCATGAAAATGATAGGTTTTATATTAAGGATTTCCAAAGATTTTAAAAACATTCGCACATTAAAAATTCTGTTCACATCTTTCGTTAGAAGCATTCAAGAATATAATTATACAATTTGGTCACCTGTCTTTAATAATCACATCCATATCATTGAAAGAGTCCAACGCAAATTTTTGGGGTGTATTAATTTTAGACTTGGTATTCCTTTAGAATCAATAAATTATGATTTTTTAATAAATTCATTGAAATTGTTGAAGTTAAGTGACAGAAGAAAAATTTTTGATCAAATATTTTTACATAAAATTGTAAATTATCTGTTGGATAGCCCCGATGTATTAAAGTTGATTCACTTTCATGTACCTACAATTAGATCAAGGTTACCTAGTATGTATTATTGGGACAATTATACGTCGGTCTCATGCTACAATTCTGTTATAAATAGATTACACGCAATTGGTAATTTGTATGCCAATGTTTTTGATATTTTTAATATTTCCCTACTGAAATATAAGGCTATTCTGATCAAACATTTCAGCCAAACATATTTTAACAAGGTCACCTTTGATTTTATTGTGTTTCTTTTAATGCTTTCTAAGTTGGTAGTAATTATTTTTTTCTTTTTCTATTGTTATGTGTAAATTTAAAAAAAAACTTTTCTTTCTTCAATGTACTACGACTGTTAAAAAAATATTTAATAAAAACATGTTTGTAAATGCCACTTTTTGCCGTAAATTTTAAATAAATAAATTAATAAAATAAATAAACTTATGTCAGGTGTTTTGTGTTTTAAATAATAGTGTTTGCTTGAGCTACATAGCTCGTGTTGAACATTGCATTTCGTTAAAATTTCCCAACGAAAAAACTTTGATAATTTTATATTATCAGAACTCAAATTTTGGTAGGATTAAGAGGGACAAGTCTACAAACACACAGATGCTTCTCCTTAAATGCTCTTTTATCACAAACTGGTCGACTGCATCCATATAATATTCGCCATTTTTTATTTCATGGCTACTGAAAAACCTAGCTAAAACTGCGTGCCGAATATGCGTATCCCATATTATAATACATATACTTAAATATTTCGTTTCCACTGAGAACTTGGGATAATCCGTGTTTTATGGAAGGGATTACTCTGTGTCCAGTCTGGTTTTCTGGTTTTCTGGGCCCTTTGGGGATAGGCCCGACCAGAGAGATATGGCAGAGGAAGAGGTGGGTACGGCTATCCGGTTAATCCGATCACCGCGGACGCTTAAAGGGATCTCACAGAATCATTGATGCAGAACGGACCGGACGAGTGTTCCTTTTCGCTTTAGCAGTCGACTGAAATAAAGCTCATTGATTTGGGTTATTAAAATTACACTCGTTTTAACTCTAAACTGCATGCTGTGTAATGTAATCTGTTAAATTTCGAGGTCTAGCACGGTCGATCAATAAACTACACTACAAAAAACCCTATGTCTATACGATATTTACTACATTCGTTATCTATGGTTAGTTGGCGTTATTGGTGAGTACTGTCAATATATGATGAGTCTGACAGTCAGTTGACAAAAGCTGCCGATTTTAGCGCGGCCTCCTGAGTGCCAGGTGAGCTGTCAATACACACACTTTTTTGAATATTTTTATTCGTTATGCAAAATAAGTAGATTATCGATGAATGGAGGTGAACTAACGAAGCTCTTAGAATTAAAATAAAACATATACGCGATCCATAGACATAAATAATTCATTTTAAATGCGATCAATTTATTCCGTTCGATCTTGGAGAAACAAAAGTGGTTCAATTATAACTAAAGACCTCATTAACTAATTAACTCTCGGTTGGTGTCAAAAAGAACATTAAAGTACCAATTTATATTAAAGTTAATGTTTCAATTCGAGATTGACAATATACTCTATCAGTATTTTTCAGTTTTTCTTAGATGTTTGATGTTAGGAATGTAAATCCATAGACGAAAATCGGTTCAGCTATCAACAATGCAACTGTGCTCGGGATATCGACATAAAATCCTCGAAAATTACGCCTTTCGATCCGATATTGTAAAGTTGTCGATTTCACTGTGCTAAACCCCTGACCGATATTGCCACGAAAGCAAGCAGTTAACATTTTCCATATTAAACTATACGATATAAACGGAAGTTGATTTAATCGATACTGGAGACAATATTGTTTCTCTTGTACCAAAGCATAATAAGTAGGTGGGGAATAAAAAGGACTTTGTTCTTAAATGCCTAGACAATTTAAAAATTATGTATATTTTGAATAAGACTTTTCCCTGTGGGTTATAAAGGTTATTCATATATTTTTTTGTTTCGGCTTTCAAAGAGTTCCAACACACGATTTTTGTTTGACATAATATCTGTCAGATTCTAACTATTTCGTTAAAATATGTATATGTAATTAAATGGCTAACATTGTTCTTGAACAAATTTATTTAAATACGTACAGAAGAGCAATTCTGCATCTTTTGTCGACACGGAATCGATTCCATACGTATTCTCAAATTTGTGTGATTGTCCATGGCTTGCAAATACTTTTTCTATGGGATGATAAGTCAGCTGTCGCCGATTTCAACTAGTTTAAAACACGAAATGCTGTAAGTAAATAAGCTAATTTATTAATTTAATGTACGTTTAAAGTTGTATATCAAGTATTTGACATTATTTGCTTTCCTTCCGATTTAATTATGCACGAATTACTTAGTTTGCCCAAATTAAGAAACTATTTAAGGCAAAGCTATTGAGACACATGATAATTTAATATATTTATTCCACTAACCGCCGCACTTTTAGGCACGGTTATGGGAATTACACTTCATTTCAACGATTACTACAAGAAACAACCATTTACGTACACAAAATAGGTTATTAGGTTCTTAATCTGGGCAAACTAAGTAATTCATGCATATTTAAATTGAAATAAAATTTCACAAATATCAAATACATGGTATATAACTTTAAACGTACAGGGCCACCGAGAGGGCATGTTGGCCAAGTCTGAAACTTGGGGCCCGGGCCTAAGGGGGGCCCGGGACGGGCACATGGGCCCCGGATTTTTTTACTTATAAAAGCCAATGACACCCGGAGCGGACGCGGGCCGGGCCCGCACGCTCCGTAGGCCCAGCTGTCAAGCACACCATCGTGCAGGCAACTTTTTAAACATTTCCATTAAATAATTATGCTAAATTCGAATGATTGGTATAATAGTATAAGATACTAGAAAATAAGAAAAGGTAATGAAATAGTATTTCTAGCAGTAGCAGGTTATCATGACATTTTTAATTGTTTTCTATTTCCCCCCCCCCCCCGCTAAGATGGTGGCAAAAGTTGGGGCCTTGGACTTGGGGCCTAGATTGACTGTCAGCGGCCCTGTAAACGTATACATAATAAATAATCATGTACGAGGGTAGACTGAAAGTAATGCACACATTAATGCGAACAAAATGACCTTTAGAAGCGCATCAGGTGGAATATGGAAGTGATATTCCTCCTCTAGGAGCAAGTTTGAGGTCGTCGAATTCATCCAGTGTATTTTGAAAAGCGGAAGTATGGAGTTTCAGTGTTATGTCAACTCAAGGTAAACAGCGTGCTGAATCGAATTCTTAACTGATGAAATATTTACTCCTACTGAGATTCATCGTCGTTTAAAGGATGTTTATGGTGACGATGCGGTGGATAGGTCTACTGTAAATCGATGGGTAATAAAAATTCATAATTGTGAGCTTGGAAAAATAGTAATTGTTGATGAATAACCCAACGGACGTCCGATCATTGATACAGATGATAACCAATCCAAACTCGTCCACAATTTGATTCAAAATGACCGGCAAATCACTCAAAAGCGTATCACAGACCAATTTGGAATATCCAAGAAACGTGTCGGCTTCATTGTTGAACAATTATGATACCGTATAATCTGTGGACCATGGGTACCACGCCGTTTCACGGACGAGAATAAACAGCGTCGATTAGATTGAAGTTTGAACCGATTCCACACCCTTCCTACTCCCCCGATGTTTCACCTTACGATTTTTTTTTTCCTCTACTCAAGAGACACATCAAGGGTAATTATTACAACTCGGACGGTGAGGTGAAGGCAGCTGGATTCGAGAAACGTCGAAATAATTTTTCAGTTGCGTAATGAAAAAACTTGTTACAAGTTGGGAGAAATGCGTGAGACTTAACGGTAACTATGTTGTAAAATAAATACATGATTTTGAAGCTTAATAATCGTACTTTAATGTAATTTTTGCCAGATCATGCTGTTTGTTTTTTTTGTGTTTTAGAATCATGTGTGCATTTCTTTTCAGCCTACCCTAGAATATTATATGCATTTCGTGTTTTAATTTTATTTGAAATCGGCAACAGCTGACATGTCAGCCAATAGAAAAAAACAATTGCAAGCCATAGACAATCACACAAATTTGACTGTCGATTACTTGTGGAATCGATTCCTTATCCACTAAAGATACAAAATCGCATGGCAGATCGAGACAGCTATTTTCGGAGAACCTAACATCATCACTACTAGCACTGAAGAGACTTCTCCCAGAAGACCCCAAATGATTTACGTCAAAGCTTTTTGCAGTCACTTCGAAATTTAAACCTTCCACGTAATTTATACTGTTTGGCAACTTCAAAAACGGTGGATGGTTTATTTAATAGGCCTTGGGCTGTTATGTAGATAAATGATGTTTTAAACTATCCAAATAATATCAACTAAAAACATGATTTTGCGTTGCCAGTATTTATTTGTTTAAGTAATGTGCTTTATACACCAGTTAAATAACACGTGAAATATATTATTCCAAAGCTGTAATCACAAACGTAAAATAAATTTTTAAATTCCCATTAAATAAAATCATGGGATATAAGATATTTATTTTTTTACTAGCTGGTTCCCGGTATGCGTTGCAATGCCATATTCAAAGAAATAAATTGTTTCTCTCTGCAAGTCCTTTCCCGTGCATTCCCTTTCCCCTCTCGCGTTCCCCTTCCAACTTCCCCGCCCATCCTCTCCCCTCTCCCGCTCCACCGTCCCGCAAACCCCCTCCCGCGTCCTCTATTTTTGTTTTTTTCTACATGAATACCGCACAAGAGTCCCAACGCTCCCGTATGGAGCCAGTGGGAGTATGGCATCCCCAATTGGGGTACGTTGTGAGGCTGAAGGCAGTGGGGAGGGGAAGGAGATAGGGAAGAGGAAGGTGGGGAAGTACCTGGCTATTCAAATCTGGCCACCGAATACGGCAGAGGCCATTTCAGGCAACGTTTCAATTCCGAATAGTGGTCTTACACCAGGGCGATACTGAGAGTATCTTCCACTCTGGAACGTGCCGCAAATGTACTATATATTATTTTAAATGAATAAATAGTGAAATCGATCCCGCGACCTTCGGAATGCTAGTCAAGCGCCTTACCGCTGCACGACGCCGGCCGTCGATAGACGAGAAACATCGAAAAAAAAATATGATAACTTATTTTGTAATTTATTTTTGTAATCAACATTATCATACTTTGTTAACTGATTATTTAATAAATAAATAAAAAAACTACGTTCACCATTAAGTATTGATGATGTGTTTGAAGGGTTTTTTTGTTAATTAGTAGTGAAAATGTCACACAATAAAAAAACTCAAATCTTGGACCAGATCACATTGAGGATAACTGCGTACAAGTAAAATAAAATTAATACATAAAAATGTAAATAAAACGGTTGTAACTTTAATTCCGTGTTTGATTAAATAATGTCTTCGCTACATTTCTTCAAAGATATCTGTTTAAGGAGACCGGCTAGGATGCCAAAATTCTTTTCCTATTTTTTTTTTACAATTTTCCCCAGGGCCTAAGTCGTCTTGGGGGATAAGCGGAGGATCCTTTAAAGGAAAGGAAGGAGAAGAAGTTCTAGAGAGGATTGGTAGGCATCTGGGGTCAGTGGGTTCAGCAGTGACAGACGTGAGAACCCATCTCTCAAAGGCGATGGGTTGAGAAAGAGCGGAAGGTGGTGAAAGAATCTTCCTTAACCGACCTCTCCCGGTCCGACCTGCTAGGCAGCTGGTGAAAAGGCGCATCCGCTGCAAAGACCTTAACACACCACACCCGATGAATCCGCGCACCCTGCGGGGAGCCTTGACAGACCACACCCTATCCCCGGGCCGCGTATTTACAATCCCTACCGCGTTTCAGTCACGCTACGGACTGAAACGCGGTAGGGATTGTAATGCACAAATCACTTACAAACACTACCGCGTTTCAGTCGTGCTGCTGACTGAATCGCGGTAGGGATTGTAAGTGATTTGTGCATTACAATCCCTACCGCGTTTCAGTCCGTAGCGTGACTGAAACGTGGTAGGGACTGTAAATACGCCCACGGGCCATCCCATCCCGGTACCCACACCCGCCTCATAAATTATTAACCAATTAACCGAGCTGACGTTTTTTTGTTATTAAAAGGCGTAGAAAATATCTAGGAAGTATTTGCGCTACTTTTTATGTGTTTTAAATTATAAAATATAGGCTATTTTTTTTTTATTAATCGGAGACGGTTTACATATATATAGTTCCCGTGAGCACTTAGGCCATATACCCATTGTACTATCTCCCATTTTACCTTATTCCTTTGATAATAACCCAGTCTCTTTTATAAAGTTCACCAGGATTGTCATTGGAAATGAAGCTATATCTTCTGGTTCGACAATGTGTCTTCCCAGGTCTCATTTCCCCCTCCTTGGTTCCCTGAAGGCCCCACGACGGAAAAGGGCTTCATCTCTCCGCTCCACTCCGTAGTTCCCCGAAGGCTCCACGACGGAGAGAGTCCACCTCCCCTTGGTTCCCTAAAGGCCCCACAAGGGAAGAGTCCACTCCACCTTATAGGCTATAAAAGGATTCAATTTTTCATGATTTTAGGAGGAAACTTGGACAATTTTTTGTTAATGAATGGTTATTATAAAAAAATAACCTTACTCAAATTACTATGAAAATATAATGAAATATCAAATAACAAATAAAACATTGTAAAAAACGAGACGCAGAAAAACATGAAAAGATAATGGTCGCAACTGTGACTCGAACCCAGAACCTCTCGTCTAACCGGGATTGAATTTAAGATATAATTTTTAAAATTTAAGCCCATGAGAAGGTTTTTCTTAAAAACATATATATCATAGTAGGTTCTAGGTTATCATTAACTCACAAATAATTGCCTAACTTGCCACTAAAGTCTTGAAAAATAGAATCTATAAATGGAGTCCTATTCATTAGAATTTAAATTATAAATAATTAACGTAGCACACATCCGTGCTTGGTTGTTTGTTTAATTTTGTTTAAAAATATAATTTTTCATCTTGGTTAAATATTTTGGCCTTAAATTCAAAATCGAGTTTTGCATGAAAAAGGTCGCACAGCCGTTCCCCTTAACCTCTTCATTCTATACCCCGAACAATGTTTAATAACGACATTTCAAAATTCCGATTCATTTTTCGTTGAAACGCTGGAAGGGCTACTTGCGCTGAACAATTTAATTTAACTGATGCAATAAATAAGGCGCAATAAGAGATGCAAAAATGAAAATGGCCGAGGGCAGACTGCAGTGGATGCACCACATGGGCAATGTGTGCATTTCGTTGGACAGGAATTCGAAAAGTTTTCACATCAATTTTCCTGAGCGCAGCTTACGTTGTGCCTCGTTATATTAATATTCTCGTTAACAGACCCGTATTTACGATACATCATGTTGAGTCGCGAGTTATTAGTCAAGTTATCTTGTTAGCAACTGTTTTAATTTGTTTTGTTCACGCGAGGAACCCACCGTTATTTGGGCGATTCATTAAACCCATTCTGAGCATGTCTATTACGCTTTATAATAAAATTACGAGATAGTTTACGGTTATTAAAATTTATTGTAGGTCATTAAAAACTTTATAAGTTACGATGTGGTTGGGAAAAGAGTTCACAAACAAGATAATGTACACAATAAAGAACACGTTAGTTGCGACACAATACAGATTTTCAAGCGAATAGCCGCGTGTTTACGTACATAAGTAATATGTTATAAGCATTTCAAAAAAGGTGGATTAGGATTACCGCCGCCCCGCGAACCATTCATAGGATAACCAACACCCCTGCCACAAGTCACCCCAAGTGGTGAGGTTTGTCTAGGTCTTGGTGGCGAATGCGTTTGTTCGTCTACTGCGTGGCGGGCAGGATCGGGAACTGGTTGAGGAAGACCCAACCTGGACCTCTCTAACTTGGATTCATACGTCCTTCACTCCTGGATACATTGACCCCGATATTCCTATCCACCCCTCATAAATTTTTCCTTCCCAAAAATTCCTTTCCCTAAAGCTGCACACAGAAGGTCATGAGGGAATTATTTTCCCTTAGGGCCTTCTGTGTGCAGCTATCGTAAAAAAATGGAAGAGCGAAGTTATAAATTCTCTCAGTCAAAATATGTACATTTTTTAATCGATTCCATGTTTCCATTGTTGTCTTTATAATCGAAAAAAATGCCGGGAAATGTTGTTATTGTGAGGGTTCAATTATTCGACCAGGAAAGTCTTCTTTCTCTCCACTTATATCATTTTCCGTTTATAATGGTGGTAGTAGGAGTTTTACAAATTATCCATGTTCCGGGATTGTTTGCCTTTGAACAATAAGTATGTTGTATGTTTACTAATATATAATGTATGTTTACTGTCCATTTAGATTTTTAATATGGCGATTGTAATTTGAATGTTTAACTCGCGCAATCGCTTGCATATTAATGATTGTGTTTTTCTCACCAACTAAGAGCCTCGTTAAGCAGTCTATACCTCTGGCACTTAGTGGCACAGCAAGTAGACACTAGAACTTATTTCCAGTGAATTGGCA
Organism: Limnephilus marmoratus; assembly: GCA_917880885.1. Classification (NCBI taxonomy): domain Eukaryota; kingdom Metazoa; phylum Arthropoda; class Insecta; order Trichoptera; family Limnephilidae; genus Limnephilus; species Limnephilus marmoratus. The sequence continues at coordinate 39,194,640 of OU862918.1, read as the reverse complement.
AATTTGCTAATTTCTGGAGTGCATTTTGCACCACACGTTAAATCCGGTTGGCTCAAAAAACACTGTTCCACCCATTTCCAGTGCATTGGCAAATTTGATAATTTCTCGAGTTCATTTTGCACTTTACGTTAAACCCGGTTGGCTCAAAAAAACACTGATCCACCTATTTCCAGTGGATTGGCAAATTTGGTAATTTTTCAAGGGCATTTTACGTAAAACCCGGTTGGCTCAAAAAAACACTGATCCACCTATTTCCAGTGCATTGGCAAATTTGTTAAGGTCTCGAGGGCCTTTTGCACTGTATGTTAAACCCGGTTGGCTTAAAAAAACACCGATTCACCTATTTTCAGTGGATTGTCAAATTTGGTAATTTATCGAGTGCATTTTGCCCTATTCGTTAACCACGGTTGGCTATAAAAACACTGATCCACCTATTTCCAGTGCATTGACAAATTCGGTAATTTCTCGTGTGCATTTTGCACTGTTATACCCGGTTGGCTCAAAAAAACACTGATAATTTTTTGTTGCGAATACAGCAGTCCCAACTGTTCCCAACCGCTTGGAGCCAGTGAGACCACGGCATCCTTAATTAGAGTATGTTGTGAAGTTGAAAGGAATGGAGATGGGGAACTACCAGGCTATTCAGATCTGTTCACGAAACACGGCTAAAGCTATTTATTTATTTATTTATAACATTACATTTGATACATTTGTATGGCAAAAATAACATAATAATATCTAACATTGAAAAAAAAATAACTATAAAATGTGTACAAGTTTAGTGTTATTATGTCTTGTGGGTCGATATTAGTTCCTAGCTAGGCAGATTGCCCGTTCTAAGGAACCAAATGCTGGTGAGAATGCAAAAAAAAAAAAAATTAACAAAATGTTCATTTTAATTTTTTAAATTAAATATACATCAATAAAAATGCCTGAAAATTTATTCTGTAACAAAAAAAGAAAAAGAAAAGAAAAATGTTTTTATTTTATTTTTTATTTAAATAATATACGTACTAAATTTTTACTAAATGTGCCGTTAATAGGCCATGTAAAATTTTAAGTGACATTATTTAATAGTTCTTCAGATTCCACCCTACCTAAGCCAATCAACCATTTTGTTATTATTGAACTGACGTGGGACATTTTGCAAGCTTTAATATTTAATTCTAGGGGAATTTTATTATATATTTTTGGTCCAAGATATGTACATGTTTTTTGATACTTTGCCGTATTGCTCCCTGGGACCACAAGATCCTTTCTGGTGTGACTTCTTGTGATATATTTGTGATCAATTTTTTTAATATTATCTGGCATATTATTATTAAAGCATAGTTTCAATTCTGAATGGTGATCTTACACCATAGCCATGCTGAGTGAACACCATGTACCGCAAATATACAGTGAAAACGTATTTAATGAATACATTGTGAAATAATAAATAAGTGAAATTTGCATGCACAACAGCAGCATTTTATCCCATAACCTCCTTTTTTTGATTTTCAGTCGAGAGCCTTACCCATCGACCACGGAGGCCGTCTTTGATTCAATCGAAGAGCTACCTAAATCCAAAAAAAAACGATGAATTTATTTCTGCTGCCCTCACGTAAATACATTTTTCTTGTCGTCCACAAAGTTATAATTAAATTCAATATAGCCTTAAGGTTACTGAGGTTTAGGGGGAGAGATAAAACGATACTAAAAATAGTTTACTTGTGGTTCAACGGGGTTGAAAGTTTTTTTACAGAGCAGACTGAGGGTTAGAAATTCAAATTAACATTTAAATGTAGACTTCGTGGAAACTATTTTTTTAGCACTTAATCTAAAATAAAACACTGAATAGAAAAATGGTCGTACTCACCCTGAAAGCTTTTTTTTATTTAGGTAGACTTAATCATACTCAAGATAATTATTATTTCATTCGCGGGAAATCCAATTTCATGAATATTTATTATTTTAATGGAGAGCGTTTTTTGTCCGAGTGATATTAAAAAATATATATTTATACATTGAGTTCGCAAGGCCGCCTATACAAATCATCCCCGACAGGATCGATTTTCACTTTATGACTTAAGCAGCCCCGTGATGGGGTCTGCTAGGTACCTCCCATCACTCTGAGGGTTGGACTAGATTAAGGGATATGTAAACAGGATGACGGGGGTCCCAGCTGGGTTTATTTTGTGGGTTTATCCGGGCATAAATAGCACGAGACAAAATAGCTGCCTGAAAATTGTGTGAAGAATTAGTTTTTTCGGAAAGCTTTCCCAGAAGAATTATGTTTTGAAGAGAAATTCTTTAATTACTTGTGCTCTGTAATGAAACATTTAAAAATAAAATTGATTTTTGGTAAGTTTGAGGAAAAATCTAAAGAAGAAGGGCCAGGTGTTTCAGAGAAATTCAAATGAAATAATGTTATCAATTGGCCATTCAGCGCCACTTTGTTTTTTTTTTTAATTTGAAAAGTCCCCGTTAAACGCCGATTCGAGGTGCCTTTCAGCTTTTTATCAAAATTTAATAAGCTGACAATTTGATTATCTCCATGGTTGAAGCGTAAGGTTCTTAACTCGCAATCCGATGGTCGCGGGATCGAAACCCGGTTTGCGAAAATAAATTTTATTTGATTAATGTTCGTAATTTGACAATAATAATAATAATAATAATAATCTTTATCCAATGAAATAACAACAATATAACTAAAAAAATTACAAATAGAAAGTAGTTTACAAATAGATTACATCAATCAGTACAGAAAAATTAACAAATAGGAAGTAACGTAAGAAAGGTTACACAGGAGTAGTACAGTTATACAGTATTTTTAGTTGTGCATAGCCTGCCTCACTAGGTGAACCTGTATGGAGGCAGAATTTTTGTTAATTGTTTCTCGCAATTTTATCTATGGTTTTTTTATAAATGTGTAAAGTAGGTTTCCATACAGCAAAAACTTTATTTTAGTTAACATTATTGTTTGCATATACCTACACAATTCATAAACTGCAAGGTTATTACTACAATAACAACTGTCAATGACTGGGCGTTTGGGTGAGGGCACCAGTATGGGCTCGATCATTAGAATGTATCCATATTTTAACATATTTTTTAAACTCTCTCTGTGTTTGACTCAGTTTGATGTTTTCTGGGAGAATGTTGAATATTTTTGTGGCAAAGTATCTAAAGCTACGTTGACCAAAGGTGGAAGAGAGTGCTGGAACTTGCAATATGTCTTTGTTGGAGTTACGTGTAAATCTTAAGTTTATTTTTTTTTCGTAAAGCACATGTTTGTTTTTAAAGAGATGCATGAGGAGAGTTTTTACATAGATCTGTCGAACATCAAATACTCACAATTAATTCACAACATCGGAGCATCGGAGCAGTTAAGACTCTTGCGCAGTATTTACATTTAAAAAAAGTTCTTTTCTGCTGATCACCATTTGTTTAAAAGCTGAAGTGGATTCCTTAAAATGATTAACATCTTGTAATCAATAAAAAATCAAAATGATGAAGAATCATTCGGTGACAATGTTAGATTTCTGTAAAAATAAAAATGTTGATAAGTCGAATATCTGCAAAACAACCCGTTCATAATATGTGGATGTGTTTAACAGAATGATGACGATATTAATTTGTGTTGATAAAAATTTTAAACATTTATTATGTGAAAACTGTTTTAAACATTTATCAGGTGAAAATGTGTTTTTTCGAATTCAAGTTATTGGGTCACTTACGATTTGATGGTCATTTAGGCTCGTGCAGGGCCTAGCAGCACAAAACCGGTGGTGGCGGGTTTTTACCTGTTAGTTATAATGTAATATTTATGCAAACTTGTAGTTATTTTGTAATTTTATCTATTGAAGGTAGGTACTTATTTACATCTACTTTGTGGCGGCTTTTTTGTTCGCCGCTATTTTGTCAGGTCACCGCCATTTATAATAGTTAATTTAGGAGAGTATCTACTACACCCCTCAAACAGTAAAGCATCACAAGTAATATCCTCTTTCCGGAATATCAAAGGCACTGAATATTTTGTCACAAGATACTGTGTAATTAGATATATTTGTTACCGGTGAAAAGGAAATTTCTTCGTTTTAATATAATGTAACGGATATTTCAATTAGGATTTCCACACTGTAGTGTCTTCCTACATAGTGTATGTAAGAACAATCCTTCCTCTGCTATTCTATTCGTACACCAAAAGTACGCTAAAATTTACCAGTTTAAAAAGACTCAAGATACTAATATTTACAGCCTGTATGTCGGACGAATATCTACAGCTCATATGTTGGACTAATATCTATGAACTTCAGAGTGAGGACTAATATCTACAGAGCTAACGTCGGACGAATATCTATGACGGTCCCAGTGGTGACTATTATCTATGGAGCGTAGGTTGGACTAATATCTACAGAGGGCAGCTGAGCAAGAGGTTGTACGGAAAAGCATAAATTACTTCAATTACGTAATTACTAATTACGTAAAGGCTTAAACGTTTAAAGTACGTACATGAAGTTTTTGCATAATATTACGTATTTTGCTGTTCACGAGGACAATAATTTATTGAACAAACATGGAGGTCATAATACAAAGATATTTATTTATTTCGAAATACACAGCACCACAACCTAACCTAACCTAACCTAACCTAACCTAATCTAACCTAACTGACATAAAAATAGTCATGGTAACAGACTAAATAATTTAGAAGCACTCGAAATAAAGAAAGCTGTTAAAACAAAAACCCAAATCCTTAATAATCAGCTAAATGTGTCCAATAGTCCGATATTAGGGATTTTTACATACACATACATAAATTAACTTTTTAAAACTGCGTAGCAATACAAGGTGTCCGGAAACTCGTAGTACAAGTGGGAAACTGGAGAATCCACATCACATTTGGAGTCGATTTTGTGGTTTAACTTTTTTTGATTTGAGCTTTCGTTTTCGAGTAAATCGGGTCCGAAGTTGGAATTTTTTAGGTTAAATTTGAAAAAAAATTTCACTAGGGGGTTGATTTCAGCTGTGTAATGTCTTATAAAATGCAACGAAGGGTAAACCGGGCTCAAAAATTTTTTTAACCCTTTAGTTGCCGAAAAAATAGAAAAAAAATAATATTAAAATCGAAATGCTTAGATCGTAAAAAATAAGTTTTTTGGGTTCTCTACGTGATGTAGATTCACCAGTTTCCCGCTTGTACTACGAGTTTCCGGACACGTTGTATATCGTTATTCCAATATGCTATACATAATTGCAAATCCAACCTCTGCCAGTGCCGTAGATATTCGTCCACACTTTGGTTCTCATAGATATTAGTCAGCAGTTTGAGCTGTACATATTCATTCTCACTTTGGTTCTCATAGATATTAGTCCGATTTGTTCAGTTATTGTAATTCCTGTAGATATTAGTGGACGCCTCCCTTTAAAAATAACACCAAAAATTTCCGATGTTAGCCAAAAAAAGAAGAATAATTTTTCAGTATGTTATGACATAATATAATATGCCCAAGGGTAACGCTTCAATTCGTTCTAGGCTTAGTTAAAAAATCCTCCGACTCATTTCCCTTATCTACCTTTCTTATTATAAATTGGCGCGGACTAATGATATTTAACAAGGCTCAGCGAGAGCTCGTACGAACGTCACCGACGTTCGTCCTTTTCCTTCTCACGCATTTTACTCATTATTTGCTAACGAAAACGACAGAAGATACTAGAATGATGACGTCATGATCAATTTCTCGCAGCGACTAGCATACAATAAATCTAACTTAACATACTACGAAGATGCGAATAATTACTATACGCTACGTCATGGATGTGACAGATGACAAGATATGCTAACTCTCTTGTACTAAGATGAGTACGGAATGCTGTATCAGACGACTTACTTCCATCAGGTTATCCTTCTTATACTCACGTGTTTCTACATTCGCTCTCTTACTTTTTCTAATGGCGCCTAAAATCTTCAGAAAAAAAATAAAAAATTCTATTTTTTTATGACAACTTATTCTTTGTGTTTGTCGTTTAATGCAAAAACTTTCTCATCACACTCGAGGGCATTTTGCACATTTTTTTGCAACTTCGAAATAGCAAACGTCCTTCAATAAAACCACTAAACTGAAAGTGTGACAATTGGCGTGTCTTTCGCTTGTCATTTTTGAGATCTCTACAACATATCTATATTATAATAATGTCAACGGCGCAGATACGAAACCACAATTATTAATTTTTTTTTTAATATCGGAGACGATTTACGTATATTTAGTTCCCGTGAGCATTTAGGCCATAGGCCCATTGTGCTATCTCCTATTTTATCTCATTCCTTTGACAGTAACCCAGTCCCTTTTATGAAATTCACCAGGATTGTCATTGGAAATGAAGCTATTTCTTCTCGTTTGACAATGTGTCTTCTCCGGTCTCATTTCTCCTCTTCACTCCCTTCTTGGTTCCTCGAAGGCCCCCCGAGGGAAGAGGGCTTCATCTCTCTTCCCCACTCCTTAATTCCCCGAAGGCTCCACGACGGAGAGTTCACCTCCCCTTGGTTCCCTAAAGGCCCCACAAGGGAAGAGTCCACTCCACCTTGGTTCCCCAAAGGCCCTAGGAGGGAAGAGGACTTCATCTCTCCTCCTCCGTAGTTCCATAAAGACACCATAAGAGAAGAGTTCCCAGAGATGGTCTCATTTCTCCTCTTCACTCCTACATGGTCCCCTGTAGGCCACACAAAGGAAGAGTTCATGGAGATGGCCTCTCCACGGCTTCTCCACTTGATTCCTCCTACAGCCTCCAGGAAGGATACCCACAGAGGTGGCCTCAGCACTCCTAGGTTCCCAAAAGGCCCCTAGTTTTCGAATGGTACTTTTTTTTCCCACGAGTGACTAGGGACATAGAAGGTCCATTCCAGCAGAGCCCCGAGTGCTGGAGAAAGGTATAAATACTTCGAGATGTGACCTTGTTTCTCGGAGGCACCGTTGGTGACTCCGTTCAGGACATTCAGCCCGAGCACGGTAGATAACACCTTGGCTTGGGATGGCTATTGCAGGTTTGTGTTTCCACTTCCAGAGCGATGGGCTCGCCACACTTCCTACGCTATAAAAAAACACAATTAACAATATTGTGTTATTTTTCGGTCCCTTTTCAGCAAAATAATTTACGTTATAAAACGCTAAGAAATAGAAAACGAAGACCCTCTACCGCAACACTGTTGACAATCGTTTTTAACGCTCTTATTTCTAACGTTAACCCTTGGTAGATTTTTTCTTGCAATTTTGTTTTTGTTTGTTTTTCAAAAGTCAGAATGCATTGCTACCTTAAAATAAATAGAATAAGATAAATTAATTATTAATAAATTATTTTAACCACACTTATTGTTTAAAAAAAAACTGCATTTTCGAAAGCAATGCTGATAATTTATAAATGAAAATGATAATTGCTTACGGAGCATTTTGGTTTTTTAAACAATAAACATGATTAAAAGTATTCTATTAATTTTGAATTAAAGTGGTGCCACAAAATAAGTTTCCTGTGTTTGAAAAAGTTATCATTCGTTTGATAGAACATTTGGTCTCGGAGGGTGTGTATCCCATAAAATGACAAATCGTACACATCTGCCCTGATGATGGACACTGTAACGCTGTCCGAAACGTTGGCTAAAGGAGGAGGTAGCGCAACACGGCATAATACCCCAAAAGGAAATAACCATATAATCGTACACTATTTAAAGTACAACAATTTATTATATTTTTTAAAACTGTATTAAAACACCGACAACATGCCTTTCAAAACTCACATAAAAACAAAGCAGGAGAAAAACAAAAGGTCGGGAAAACACAAAAGTCACGATTCAAAATATAAAAATGCAATGGAAAAAATAGAGCGCAAAGCCAATTATCCCAGAAATGGAATATGGAAATGGAATATGGAAACCATCAAGTTTTATTCGTTCTACACGTGAGGAAAATTCTGAAACATATAAGCATTTTCAAATATATCTTAATTTGGGAGGCGGTATGGGTACCGCCGCCCCGGGAACCATTCATTGGATAACCAACACCTCCGCCAAAAGTCACCCCAAATGGTTCGCTACGTTTGGCGAATTAGCAGTTGGGTGCCCGGGTTCAAGGGGTGAGGTTTGTCCAGGTCGTAAATTTACAGCCAAAAACATTATCGTGATTTATTTTTGAGTTACTCTGACCTGTTGCACTACCACCTTCTTTAGCCGACGTTTCGGACAGCATTACAGTGTCCATCAGTTGTTATTTAAGATTACACACCTACCCTGCCCTAAAGAAGGAGGCAGCGCAACATGGCATAAGAACCCAAAAATATTACTTATAATATTATGCTATTGTTATTACGTTTACAAAATTATTAAAATCATTATCGAAAAGCTTGGAATGTACACACATAGACAGAGAGCATACTGATTTTTTACAAATGTTTCTGATGACGTAATAATTTACAAGTTAAATTATCGATTTTATCGCGGAATTTTGCATTGCAATTTTCAAGGTTAGAATAAATTTGAATGGGTATTGTAAAGGACCGCTAAGCCGATTTTTACCAAACAATAGATCCGATTAAAATGAATATATATAATAATAATTCGTATAATGTAATATGAATTAACAACATCCTTTCATCTCCTTATCGTCTTTCACCCACTATCAAGTAATAACCTAGTGCCACCTTTCCACCACCATCCACGATCACATTCACGTTCAAATATCTCCACCAACCTATCTACGTGTGCCCTACCTCGACAATTCCCGTGATAATTAAGCGATTAAGAAACGAATTAATTCCGAGCTTGCCCCCCCGAGGTGTTTGTCTTTCACAGTTGTAGTTCACAATCAACATTCCTTGCTGCTTGGAAGATAGGTCAGAGGGAGATATGTCTGTGGGAGAAGTATCATTACACGGTCTAATATAATTGTCGGAAGTTTCTTCCAGTGCAGCAATAATGTTAAAAAAAAACATTGTTGAATGCATATATCATGAAACCATGTGAAATATGGTGTACGGAACTAGGATTAAATGTTTACGGAACTAGGGTCATTGGAGCAATGACCCTAGTCATTGTGGTCAAGGCAGAAAAAAAATTGGCGTGGACTGACCTTAGGGGGAACACTTTTTTATTTATCACAAAGCACTTTTGGAAATTCGGTGAAATTCACAAGTATTAAACTGATTTTTCAAAAATTTGGCCAGGACGGGTCTTTAGAAAAAAGGATTTCTATTTTTTAACGAACACTTTCCACTGTAGAAATGCATTGAAACTCTAAGAAGGCACTTTTCTAGAAACAATTCATTAATTCCAAAAGGAAATATTTATATGGGAATTTATTAGATTATGCTCTAAAAGTTATATTATTAATTTATGAAAATTAATCACGAACTGTATTGTTAGGTTGGAAAGAACTTTTCTTTAGAAAAAACATTATTCACTGCAGTAATTGTAAATTGTCACTTTTATTAAACTTTTATTTAAAACTAATCAGTATAAACGTTGTATATTCTATCACTTTAATTCTTCTAGGCACAAATAGATTTACATAATTTCTTCAATTTTTGTTTATATTGAATATGAGACTTCTTATCATTTTTACATAATACGTATTTTTATTTTATTATTTGTTTTGTTATTACACTGTTTTGTGTATTTTCTTTTCTCATTGTATTATATTTTCTTCATTGTTTGTTACTCAACTTATAAATTATAATATAAAAGCCCATCAGGGCGTGTAATAAATAAATAAATAAAATAAATTATCAAAATAAATACTGCAGCTCATATGTATTTACGTACAATAAATTATTTAAGTACCAAATAATAATATTTATGTACACTCCCCTTCCATACAGAAGCAAATGCTTTCAGTGGAAGGGTAGTAAAAAACCTCAGATGTAAAATTATCATGTAAATACCATGTAAGACATATTATTAAAAATAAAATAAAATAATAATAAAAAAATAAAAAATATAGAGTGACAGAGGCGTAGCAATGACCACCATGATGTGACTTGTACGGCCGTTAATTTTCCTATAATTTCTATACGGGGTGGAAATATGGAAAACGGATAGACGCTCCCGAAAAGTGGTGGTAAAGAAAAAAAGCTCAGGATTCCATGGAGAACCAGACTTTCAAATTTGTCCATTCTGAAAGAGCTAGGCTACAACAGATTTTAAACTACCAGCCAAGATTCTATCAAGCTTTGGTGACCTTCCTCTGCTTCTTCTGCCTTCCACTTTGCCAGTGACCATAAGTTTCTCCATGTTGGAGTCCTCCGTTTGGCGAGCAATGTGTCCAAAGTTAGCAATGTGTCCAATAACTTTGTACACATGGCTCGCCAAACTGAGGACTCCAAAATGGAGAATCTTATGGTCACTGGCAAAGTGGAAGGCAGAAGAAGCAGAGGGAGGTCACCAAAGCGCTGGAGTGACCAAGTATCACTGGCGTACGATATGTCATTGTATAGCTCTCCACGCAGTGCAGGACCTGTTGGAATGGAGGAGCCTTGTACACTATGGAAATTGGAGTATGGGTTAAAATTAATCACGAACTGTATTGTTAGGTTGGAAAGAACTTTTCTTTAGAAAAAACATTATTCACTGCAGTAATTGTAAATTGTCACTTTTATTAAACTTTTATTTAAAACTAATCAGTATAAACGTTGTATATTCTATCACTTTAATTCTTCTAGGCACAAATAGATTTACATAATTTCTTCAATTTTTGTTTATATTGAATATGAGACTTCTTATCATTTTTACATAATACGTATTTTTATTTTATTATTTGTTTTGTTATTACACTGTTTTGTGTATTTTCTTTTCTCATTGTATTATATTTTCTTCATTGTTTGTTACTCAACTTATAAATTATAATATAAAAGCCCATCAGGGCGTGTAATAAATAAATAAATAAAATAAATTATCAAAATAAATACTGCAGCTCATATGTATTTACGTACAATAAATTATTTAAGTACCAAATAATAATATTTATGTACACTCCCCTTCCATACAGAAGCAAATGCTTTCAGTGGAAGGGTAGTAAAAAATCTCAGATGTAAAATTATCATGTAAATACCATGTAAGACATATTATTAAAAATAAAATAAAATAATAATAAAAAAATAAAAAATATAGAGTGACAGAGGCGTAGCAATGACCACCATGATGTGACTTGTACGGCCGTTAATTTTCCTATAATTTCTATACGGGGTGGAAATATGGAAAACGGATAGACGCTCCCGAAAAGTGGTGGTAAAGAAAAAAAGCTCAGGATTCCATGGAGAACCAGACTTTCAAATTTGTCCATTCTGAAAGAGCTAGGCTACAACAGATTTTAAACTACCAGCCAAGATTCTATCAAGCTTTGGTGACCTTCCTCTGCTTCTTCTGCCTTCCACTTTGCCAGTGACCATAAGTTTCTCCATGTTGGAGTCCTCCGTTTGGCGAGCAATGTGTCCAAAGTTAGCAATGTGTCCAATAACTTTGTACACATGGCTCGCCAAACTGAGGACTCCAAAATGGAGAATCTTATGGTCACTGGCAAAGTGGAAGGCAGAAGAAGCAGAGGGAGGTCACCAAAGCGCTGGAGTGACCAAGTATCACTGGCGTACGATATGTCATTGTATAGCTCTCCACGCAGTGCAGGACCTGTTGGAATGGAGGAGCCTTGTACACTATGGAAATTGGAGTATGGGTTAAGATCCTCAGCAATGGGGAACTGATTTAAGAATATCGACCACCATAACACGGGCATCAGCCTAGCATGGTGGTCGAAAAATGCACAAAAAATTGCAACCATAATATTTATGCAATGAACAAAGAAAATTTTTTTTATTAATATTAAGGCAAGTGACCACTACATCGGAAAAGGGTGGAAGTCTTATATAATTCGTATTGGTCGATTTTGACAAGGCAATACTTACATTATCCGAAATTGTTTGTCAAAACACGATCTCACTTTTATTTTTTTTTGAAAATTATTTGTGCAAAATATAAACATTATTGGTATCAGAATAATAATTACACGTGAAACATTTCATTTTCATAATTTTGAATCTATGTTTTCTATTTAAGGATGTACTCCAAAAACTGACACGCTCGTGGGTATGGGAGGAAGGCGATTTTTATTTAGTTGAATATATTTTTATTGATGTTATCTGTCAGTATTAATACCCTAGCTACTGTACGGATGAAATTTAAGAATCCGACTCCGAGTACAACTTTGTGGCTAAGCTACTACCGTAACAAGTTTGTGACTAAGCTACTATCGTAATAGAATCGAATTAAAGCAAGTAGCTAATAATTCCAAAAGATGGCGCCTCTACAGCTAACATGAGGAACTTCGGCTGGCCGGCGTAAGTATTCTTGGATTTGCAGTTTCATGAATCTCTCCAGTCTGGACATGGATGATATGTACGTGAAGTTTGTTACTAAGCTACTGCTGGGTCGCTCGCCGCCCGCAGGGCCTAGTATCAAAAACCCGTGGAGCGGGTTTTCAACTGCTAGCAGTAACTTAAATTAACTAAATTCAACAGAAAACTATTTTTATTGTCTTTTTTAAATTTCAAATTATAAAAGATACCCGGTGATTTTTCACGGGTCTGCGCTTCGGTTTAATAATTTGTATTAGAAAACTCAGAAACTGTTCTGTTCCATTTTCCTTCCTCTATCCAATTGTTTTTCGCCTCACAGCATTCATAATTAGTGCCGCTGTAGTGTCACTGACTCCGAGCCAAAACGATTGCAAATATTTACAATTAAAAAAAAGTCATTCCATGAAAATTTCAGGGAAATAGCTTGAAATAGCAAGTGCACATGGTGTACAACGATCATCCACTATTCAGGGTAGATACCAAAAAAAAAAAAAGATTTTGAAGAGTTATTCGAACCCGTGAACTAAAACTTGGTTACGGAACCAAAACCTTTTTATTTTTGCATGTTTTTCACAACTGAATCGTATTAATATTATAAAGGAAAAAGTTTGAATGGATGTATGTTTGTTACTCTTTCACGCAAAAAATACTCAAAGAACTTTAAAAATTCTTTCACTAATAGAAAGCTGCATTATATGCGAGTAATATAGGATGTATATATTGGTAAGCTCTGGCGTTATGAATAGCTCTGGCGTCATGAAATTATTTATAATACGTTTATTGTCCAGACGAAAAGCAAAGCGTTGGTTGGTAACTATAAGTAGTTATTTGACGTGCGCTGTCACTTTGTTTAGGTTACTATGGAGATCCTTTTGATAGTTAAAATTATACTAATCTATATTTAATATTATAAATGCGAAACTGCGTGTGTTTGATTGTTACGCTTTAATAGGTGGCGCGCGAGATGTTGAAAAATGAATGTAATGGGTGTGGACGGGGTGGTGAGGGGGGGGGGGGGGGGGGGGGGGGGGGGTAGGGGCGGAGAGGGAGGGAGGAGGAGGGGGAGAGGGAGATGGGGGGGGGAGTGGAGTGGAGATAGGGAAAGTGAAGGAGGCGGAGTGAGATGCCCTCTAATACTATGCCAGCGAAGCCGGGGGTAAAAGCTAGTTAACTAAATAATTATGAATTATAATGAATATGTGGTACGAGCAGATCTGAATAGCCAGATCTTCCCGAATATAATTCTCTCATATCTGCTTTTAGTCTTCAATCCCTCCAGCCCTACAATATATCCGAGTTGGAGACGCCACTGTTGTTAGTTTCACTGGCTCCGGACATATTGCACTCTTGTACAATATTCACATATATCAAGATATTAATAAGCTTCACTGTCTTCAGGCCGGCTTGATTTATTTCTATCTCATTTACAAGAAAACGTTTCGTTTTCTCACATAAAATGTTCTCAGAAATTCATTTTGGGTCAGTATAATATGTCCGAAATTGCCACCATTGATTTGACAACACTTCTATCTAACTAAGGGATAATGGATGGCACCACCCTTATTTGTGTCTGGTAGCCAGGGGTAGAGGCGAGACAATTCTTCAAAGGGTTTCTAATTCATTTTCCGATGCAAACTTAATTTAATGGTGAATTGAATGCAATCGTTGCGGACCTTTCTCCAACATTAGATTAATTTATGGCAATCGTAGAATAAAGAATAATACAAGAAGTGCCCTGTGAGCATGTTTCATGATTCAATTAAAGGTCCAATTTTGGCCTTACAACTGTGTTTCACCGTCATTACGTATTTCTAATGGGATGGCGATAAGCACTTTCAGGGGAGTCTCAGAGAGACAAGTCGCGTGCCAAATGATCTCGAACCAAAGTCAGTGGTATGTTTGTGAAACAGAATTATACTTGCAGAATTTATTACAATTTTTCTAAATAAATACTAGTAGTTCTACGAATTAAAAACAATTCATTGTGAACCATTTGTTTCCATTCAAATTTATATGGGAGGCACCTCTACGAGTAATGTTATATTATTTATTCTATGGTATTGCCTACTTTGCCAGTCAGGCTTTTTGCCACAAAAATGTCCTAGCTTTGTATAAATGAAGAATTTTGTAACACCACCTGTGGACATATGGACCCTTTTAGAAGTAAGTTTATCTGTTGATTCGGTGTGCGGCACTTTTATTACCGAAGAATAACCATTTTGCATCGGCCATTTTGACAACGCTGGATTATTTTTAATCATATTGATTGCGAAATCTGCGAACTAGCCACAGAAATTGCTTTTGAAATCTTGGGAAGCTCATGCCTTTCATCGTACTGTAGTCTAGAGCAGTGGTCCCCAACCTTTTGGGGGGGGGGGGGGGGAAGTAAAGAAATATCTTAGTTATTTGGTAAAGTATAAGTTGAAAATATCTTAGTTATTTGGTCAGGTAGCAACAGACAAAGAATTACAATCATTAATAACCTTAATCTGAATTAAAAAATTTCATAAGAACAACGATAAACGGCTTAAACTTTTTTCAAAAGTATTTTGATTTTTAAGCTAGCCCTTTAATGGCCCAGTACCATTTGGTTCACAGCCCGATACCGGGCCGCGGCCCATGGCTTGGGATCACTGGTCTAGTGCTATGGACCAATTAAAAACCTGCCAACCAAAAGCCTACCTTATGGTCCTAAAGCTATACCTTTGCTGTCCATGAACTTTAAAATACTCATTACACAATTTAAAATACAATATATATATATAAACAATAGATAACCCAAAATTTCGGATGTAATATTTTTGGAGTAGGTACTTCTTCACTAAGGATTTTTTTAAGAATTGATAATTGATATAATTTTTTATTTGGGCAAGTAATCTGTACCTACTTTTTTCATATTAAATAGTTTTTTTCCATTATTATATTTATATGCTTATTTTAACTGGAAACATATCCCATTATTGACTACATTGAAAAAGTTTATGAATAGTTAATCCCACTCAAAATATCAAAATAAACACAGTAAAAACTTAAATAAAACCTATTTTTCTGAAAAAGTTGATAACAGTGATTTCCAAAGGATTATTTTCGGTGGAATGTTCCGAATGAATATGTTCGTATAGATTCTCTCGGCGTGCGTGGGTTGGTGTGTTTTCATTCGATCTTTTGGGCTTATTTGGTATTCCGAGTCATGAAGCTTTCGATTGATTGTTGCTCCAGCGGCGTGAATTCAAAAACCCCCTTTGATGAGTGCTTTCTATTAAGTCGAATAGTTGAATTATTTATAACCCTATTTATGCACTATTTAAAATGAAAAATATAATGTAATGTCCCAACCATCCGAAACCATTCGGTTTCTTCTGTATTCATAGTTTATTTTTTATGAAGAACTTTTATCTAATGATGCCTATTACTTTTATTTTTTATTCATTTTTAATTTAATTTTTATTTATATGTATATTTTTTTCTCTTCTTATTACCATATTTTATAAATATCTTTGTGTTTTATGTATGTGCTTACACTCTATATAGGATGTGTGGGATCGCACTCACCTCCCCACATTCTGGAATAAAGACCATTATTATTATTATAGCGTCCTGTGGAAAAGAGAAAAGTTGAGAAGTACCTGTTGAGATCTTCTTTTTTACATTAGCTCCACACAGGAAGCCCTGAGGAAAATATTTCCCCTCAGGGCATGCGTCATCTTTGGGGATGCTGTGTGAAGGGTATCTTGAGGAAATGAAGGAGAGGAAGTTCTTGGCAAGAAAAAGATGATACGAGCATGAAGAGTGACCCAAAACCACGTCACTAAAAAAATAAACGCAACGGCAATCAGCCTACCTAGAGAGCTACCCAGTGTAGTCTAGGTACTTTCGTACGGTGGTTACACAAATCCATTTTTTTTTAAACGCACCACAATTCGAATTGAATTGTTTTGTTTTGATTTTTCTTTTTTTTGACAGATAGGGAGTTTTGGAAGCGTCATGGGAGACTGTAAAAAACATTAACTGATATTCTGTTATAAAATAAACTATCAAAGAGTATTGTGAATAGGAATCTGGGGGTCAGTGTGTCCTAGATTAACGGATGTATGAATCCATCCCTCCCACTGCGGTGCAAGGTGATGTTCCGAGAGAGTACAACTGGAGAAGTCAAAGGGACTCCCTCAATCATTTTTTCCCGATCCGGCCTGCCACGCAATTGGTGGGCAGACGTATCCGCCGTCAAGACCCGGACAAACCTCACCTGCTAAGTCACCAAACGCAGTGAACCACTTGGGGTGACTTATGGCAGAGGTATTGGTTATTCAATAAATGGTTCCCGAGGTGGCGGTACCCGTACCCGCCTCCCAAATTGTCACCAAACAAGTATAAAGCTTTAAGATTTTCAAGGCCAAAAGCATTTTCGTTATTTGTTTTTGGGTGTTATGCCGTGTTGCGCTACCTCCTTCTTTAGCCAACGTTTCGGACATCGTTGCAGTGTCCATTATCAGGGCAGATCCGGCAGATCCGGTAGATGTGTAATTAGGAGGTAGCGCAACACGGCACAACACCCCAAAAACAAATAACGAAAAAGTATAAAGCTATTTCATGCAAAATTTAGATTCTCAATCAGGGCAACATTATGAATATCTCCCCCCCCCCCCCCCCCATAAACAAGCCCTGCTTATTTATGGGGGTAAATCAAATACGTATACTATCTAAGTAATTATTGTATAAAATTTACTGTAATTTATGTACCTTTTACCGAATAAAAAAAAAAAAAACTTTCCCTCTGGAAGGTGCCGTAAATATACGTATAGTGTATTCTTGCAAATGAAATAAAATAATAATTTGTTTACACCACTATTTAATAAAAGATAGCCACACGATATAAACCTAATTGTTTCCTGACCAGGATACAAAGTACACTAAAAATTAATATATACAAGAACAGTGAAAAAAGCATAGACAAATAAGTATCTACTAATATAAAAAAAATATTTTCAATAAACGGTGATTACTTAGTTATCATTATAAAAAATAAATTTGTAAAGTGAACTTAAAAATTAAATAATAATTAATGTGTTAAATATGGTTCCATGACAGTTCATCCTGCGACAATTCATCCGGCGACAGTTCATCCTGCGACAGTTCATCCGGCCGACAGTTCACCCTGCCGACAGTTCATCCTGCCGACAGTTCATCCCGCCGACAATTCATCCGGCGACAATTCATCCTGCCTGATCATTTAGAAGATTTTTTCTTCAAGTAAGTATGCAAAGAGGATATACGGCCGTACAACCTAACCTAAC
The DNA here is from genome assembly GCA_917880885.1 of Limnephilus marmoratus. Lineage (NCBI taxonomy): Eukaryota > Metazoa > Arthropoda > Insecta > Trichoptera > Limnephilidae > Limnephilus > Limnephilus marmoratus. The sequence goes on along the minus strand of OU862918.1, from coordinate 39,176,974 downwards.
CTAACCTAACCTATTTAGTAAAAATATTTTTACAGCGGATTTCCACTCAAGATGCCTTCAGATATAAGTATATCGATTTTGGTTGTACGGCCGTATATCCTCTTTGCATACTTACTTAACAAAAATCTTCTAAATGATCAGGCAGGATGAATTGTCGCCGGATGAATTGTCGGCGGGATGAACTGTCGGCAGGATGAACTGTCGGCAGGATGAACTGTCGGCCGGATGAACTGTCGCAGAATGAACTGTCGCCGGATGAATTGTCGCAGGATGAACTGTCATGGAACCGTTAAATATAAGATATTTCTTTTTTCAACGTCGATTCCAGGTCTCACTTTTCTAATGTATAAAATTATAAGTTTACTGCACTGAGAACGAACAAAGTCGAGGACATTATTATTATTATGGTTCTAGGAAATATGTGCGAAATTTTCATACAACATTCTTATTATCAAACATCCAACAAATATAATTATGACTTACTCATAAACTTGTAGTTTTACTTTAATGATTAAAATATTGTGATTAAATAAGTTTACACGTAATTGAGAGACTGAGCCTGAAATAGACAAAGGCCGCTGAAATATCACAGGAAAGGAAAGTAATAATAATAATAATAATTAGTAACAGTAGAGCTAATGATATCCTCACTGGGATAACATATATCATGTATTATTTATTTTTTTAATAATTATAAAGTAAATAAGATAGTGGTTGTTTTATAATTCAGTTTACTAGATTTGGTTTTAGTCTGTATTTGATATCAGTATATTTTCTATTTCTGATCTCCCTATATTTAGTATTCTGCTTTTTATTTGAAATTTTAATGTTATAATGTTTAAGGTTTTTGAGTGAGAGTGGTATTTTATTGTAGAGTTTAATGCCATAATATAAGAAGCTTTTTTGCCCAAATGTTGTGTTAGTAGTTACTTGTTGGATAAGTTTTTGACCATGAGATCTAGTGTTTCTAATGTACGTATTAGTTGTTATATTCTTGGGTTTTGTACTTATGAATGTAAATGAGTATAGTTTTAGAATATGGTTGTTTAATTGACTGTTAATTGAATGAGGACACAATATTGAATACAGGAACTAAATGGTCAGATAATAAAAAAATTCCACAAAGTTAATGATAACTAGGTACTTCACATTAGTAATTCTCATAAAAATGATGATAACAAAATATAAACTTCCATATATATATAGCTCCCCGCATCACCTTCATAATTCGTGCTGTTGGTACTGTGCTGAGCACGGACAAATAGAAAACGAAGACGGCCGTAACTATACATCTTCCTCTTCGATTTCTGCGGCAGCCCGTCTGGTACGACAACTATAACAATTTTTTTTTTATTATAAATGGAAAGTAAGTCCCGGTGATAAGCACTCAAAAAAGAAAAAGAAGTGAAGTTATGTAAATGTGAATGTTGATGTGCTAATATGAAAAACGATAATGATAAACCGAAAATTGTGAAAATGTTTAATAAAACATGACTCGTTTAAAATAGAGTACAAATACAATTATAACAATTTAGACTCAAAATTAAAAAAAAAATCAGATCATGCAATTCACATGCAGTAGAAGTGAAACCTTCAGTAAACTAAAGTAGACAAGAGTAGGGAGACCATGAAGCACTGTTTTTTTATAAATTATAACGCATGATTTTTCCATATTTTTTTCGTCGAATTCCAGTGCACCTTATCCTGTACATTTGATCATCTTATTAGTATTCGTATTTTCTTCAAAGTCGCTAGATGTCGTTTTATTTTGTGTTTTCTTTGCCTGTTCACTTTGGAGTGGTTTGAAGATTGGATATTGATTTTACAAAAAAATATACTGAAATGTTTTTTTGGATTTTGTTGGATTTGATCCTTGATCCGCTAAATTTCTGGTTGCTGAGGTTCGTTAGGCGCGTTATACCACTAAACTACAGGAGACTTGTATGTGATCGTGGATTTATCGTATTCCATTGGAACCGAGTACCTGTAAATTATCCGTAAGTTAAGGCGGTACACAACGCTAATAATTTTTGTTTGCTCAAAACTCACATTTTAAACATTTATGGCGAATTCTTAACTAAAATAACTTTTTTATTTCCTTGCCACACAAGGGATGCGAGTTATTTATATTTTAGATTAATAAAAATAGTACCTTACGATTAATATATTTTACGTACAACGATTTTAAAACTTTATAACCCGTTTTTCAACTATAGAGTTAACGGTAAGCAACAAATTTTATTTTCTAGACGATGAATTCTGCAGTGACAATATCAGCTTAAAACTAAGACAGAGAATGCTAAAATGTTATGTTTGGTCGGTCTTGCTGTATGGATGTGAAACATGGACCTTGAAAGTAAATACCATGAACAGGTTAGAGGCTTTTGAAATGTGGCTTCACCGGAGAATGCTCAAGGTCCCATGGACCGACATGATCACCAACATAGAAATTCTCTGGCGGGCTAGAGCAGATTCGAGAACTGCTTACATTAATAAAAATCAGGAAAATTTCATGTCTGGATCATAAACTTCGAGGGGAGAAGTATCACTTGCCCCATTTAATTTTGAAAGACAAGATAGAGGGTCGACGAGGGCATGGTAGGAGACAAATGTCTTGGCTGCAAAATATACGATAGTGGACGGGCATTAGAAGTGTGAAGGAGCTATTCCGGGCAGCGCAAGACAGAGATACATTTTCAAGAGTGATCGCCAATATCGGGAGACCTGATAGAGCACACAAATAAGAAAAAGAAGAATACGACGAATTAATAACTTTGGGAGGACAACATGGAGACACATTTTAAATATTTGTAACATGTTCTTCAGCATTAATTAAAATGAACGCGGCGGAAAGGTCGTATCTCCAGGCCTGCAAGGCTAACTATACCGTCGTCCAATAAGCCGTGCCGCGGCGTTTATTTTTATTTATTTTTATTTTTTTTAAAAAGAAAGACAAACATTCCCGGGTTACGAATAACCCAACAATGTTTGAAAATATCCTACTACCACCACAGAAAGCCGAAAATGATGCTTGTGTTGTGATGGAGGACTTAGCCAGCCGAGGAATCGAACACGCGACGCCCAGGTGGGACCCAAGCGCTATGCCAACTCAACCATTGACCATTCTAATTTTTAATGTCTGTATTTGTTCACACGCTTTCTTCACTTACGTCATTAAGATTCCCACATTGTTTTTCTTCTTCTTCTTTTCTTTGATACGGCAAATTCGACAGTAGTTCCGTCCAATACACGGGTCGCGAGTCGCAATTTGTATACACAGCTTCTTTACTTATGTCGTTAAGATTCTGAATGTATTTTGGATTATATTGTCGTCTTAAATAAATATTTTATTGCTATCTCATTCTCCCGCAGGCTAAATCCTATAGATGTACGTGTTTGTCTCTTTGGTTTCCGTTTCATAGAGTTTCAAATCACAACGGTGCTAAAGAAGTTTCCACTTCAATAACGCTCGTTGCACTATTTGTTGTTTGAATCGGTGACCTGTCCGGAGCCCAGAAGCCTACTGATAAGTAAAAGTAAGCATAGCTCACGGTTTTTGCTGCTTTAGAAATTACCTATATTTTGCATTGCCTACTTGAGATTTGAGTCACTTATTTATCCAGTGACAAAACTCAAGAGGCTTTGTAACATTCCTTTCGTAGGCTGAAGATAGCTCTGCTTTTGGATTAGGAGATCCGCCAACAGTGAAATCGATTTACATGCTAATTCGTCTCCACTGGTTGGGATCATGCTCTAAACTGTGTGCGTAAGCTGGGATATACGTTATTATTCGTAATGCTGTAAGGCTAGGGGAAATGTCCTCATGTATAGGTGTATGCATGAAGCTAGAGGGGAGAATTGTTCTGGGAAGGCTACGATTTAACACTCAGTAAGTAAATGAATAACCCCGGAGTGTACCTACTAACAGTAGGCGATGGCTACCTAGAATATGTATGTAAGTTTGTTCAGATGTCGTGCTTCAAACAAAGAAAATTCAGATTAAATTGGTTTAACATAGTACTTCAGAGATCCCTTTGATCCGTTAAATCATTATACGCTAATAATTATTACGGATTAACATTACACGGGAATATTAAAATGTCTTCAACGAGTCACATTTACGCTATTCATGTGATCCAATGCTATAATCCATACCGATTCTCAACTTCTTCCGAACAGGCCCTCCATTGATATGCCTGGTATAACCCTAAGTGACCAGCTCAGGTATGGGGGCTCCATCGAAGCCAGAGTAAAGTTAGCCTGCCAAAAACTGGGCGTACTGTACTGGGCCCGCAGATACTTTAATAGTACACAACTGCTAAACCAGTACAAATCGCAAGTGCGCCCCACGGTTGAATTTGGCAGCCAACTCTGGTCTGGAGCTCCAAAATACTTGAAAAATACCCCCGACTCTGTGCAGAAACGGGCGGTCCGTTTGATAGATTCTCCCATCTTAACAGACGGACTGCAATCTTTAGAGCACAGGCGTCAGGTGGGAATGCTGTCCTTGTTCTACCGGTATTACAATGGAAGATGCTCCGAGGAACTAGCGTCATTGATCCCCTCGGCATCGGTGCATAGTCGGGAAACACGCCAAACGCGTGCCCAACATTTGTACACGGTTAACATTTGTTACATGAGAACGGGTCGTTTCTATGACTCGTTCTTGAGTTCAACGGCTCGGCTGTGGAAGGATTTTCCGGCCTCTGTGTTTCCTCCCTCCTACAACATGGGTCTCTTCAAGACCCGTGTTCACTCCTTCCTTTCCTCAAAAAGACCCTCCACACAGCATCTTCAAAGATGACATAGGCCCCGAGGGAAGTTATTTTCCTCAGGGCCTCCTGTGTGGAGTTAATGTTAAAAAAAAAAAAATCGGGGATGCCAAAGTCTCACTGGCTCCAGGCGGTTGGAAGCCGTTGAGACAAGTGCGTTATTCATTATAAAAAAATGTTAAACAGTATTATTAAACAATACATTAACTAGTAAACGTACGATACGTTTTTAGATTTTTACGGCCAAATGTATTTTCGTTATTCGTTTTTGGGGTGTTATGCCGTGTTGCGCTACCTCCTTCTTTAGCCTACGTTTCGGATAGTGTTGCCGTGTGCATCATCAGGGCAGATCCGGAAAGTCTGTCCAAAACGTTGGCTAAAGAAGGAGGTAGCGCAACACGGTATAACACCCTGAAAACAAATAACGAAAAGTAAACGTATGTTACAGAATTTTAATTTAAATAAAATCATTTAAAAAAAGATCCGCACACGCGTTTTGTGACGAAAATACTTCAGCTTGTCAATTTATTTACGGTCTTACAAACTAATATATTTAAGATTTTTTTACATTCTTATTTTGCTTAGACATTATTGAAATATTATAAATGAACAAATAATTACAAAAAGTACATAATTTTAATAGTTTTATCATCACGCCTTTCATCATTTTTGAATAAAGGTATAAATTAAAGCAAATTTAGAATGAAATAAAATCGACATTAAGTTTTTATTTAAAAAAGCTGGTACGGAGAATAATTAATCTTGACGAAATATGTTGTTTTTTTTTTTTAATTTTATAGACTTGTATTAGTATTAATGTGCGCGAGTGCATATGACAGATCTTAGCGAAAACCCTTGATATTTTTTGATATCCTACACATTCTAAACTGTACCTATATGCGGATGACAAAAAGATTGTCAAAATCATTAAGTCTAAGATGGATTGTCCATAGCTCCAGGACCTGAACTCTCTGGTTAATGTATATTGTCTAGAAAATCGCCTTCTTTTGAATGCAGATAAATGTAGCGTTATATCTTATTCTCGAGAGAAACACACAATATTATATTTACATTACTAAGAACAATATTTTAAACAGAGTAAATGTAATAAGAGATCTTGGAGTTGGATAGTAAGCTTCTTTTTCAATCTCACGACGAGCATATCACGTCGAAGGCTTTGAAAATGTTGGGATTTATTCTTACAGTTATTTTACAAACATTTTACAAAGACTCTATACATATCCTATGTTAGAAGGCACCTGGAGTATGTTTCTACAGTGTGGAACCCTAATTGTTCTACATATAAAGCAAATATATAAAGTGTTCAGAAAAAGCTTATGAAAAATGTCTCTTATCGCGTGTGAAATGATGAAAACTATGTCCCCATAAACTTTAAATCTCTTGATCAACGCCGAGATATCAGAGACCTATTAATGCTCCATAAGATTATCATTGAAGAAGAAGATAACAATAATAATCTAAACGAAAATATGAAAGAGAACAAGACACTCTATAAGATTATTCTTAACTTCATTGATAGCCTGTACTTACTACAAAATATTCATTTCAGATGTCCATTAAGAGTTACTCGATCTCCGGACACATTTTATATCCCTAAGAGCAACACAAATTATCTAGAAAATATATTTATAAGAAGAAGCTGTTGCACATTTAACAGATTATGCCCAAATATCGATGTGTATTTTTTACGAACCTAGCTAAATTCACAGCATTCACAAAAAAAAACACACTCGATTGAATGCCACATGTTTAACTAAAAACTTAATGTTTCATTGCTTTCTGTATTTCCCCTTTTTTTAGTTCACCATATTTTCTCTTCTACTTTTAGCAGTTCGAATTAAAAAAAATCACTTCCTGAAAGATATTATTGATATCCATTAAAATTTAAAAGTAAACCCTCGAAAAAATTCATTCAAACTTTTTGTAGATTTAAGTAAGAAGATGCACTTTATCGGAATTGTTTATATCAGGTATAGGTATTGTTGTGTATTTTTGAATAATGATTCTAAATTACAATTGTCGTTATTTTATTGGTCAATGACATACCTATTATTATCACTGTTATTTATGACTTTATAAAGACTGTTTATAACGCTAATAATTAAATAAAAATAAAATACCTATATTTTTTTAACGAAAAAAACACTATTGTTACAAAAACATTAAATATAAATAAATGTATGTTTTAAATTATAAGTGCATTATAATAAATAATAATAATAATAAAGCCAATAAATAAGGCACATTCGTGACGTCTGCAAAATAATATTATGATATATACCTGCTAGTAAATATCCCGAATCATTTTTGTTGAAAGGTTAAAACGGATTTGCAAACTTTGATGTTTTGTTTTAATTCGGCTTTAAGAGTAAATAGTCCTTAATAATTAGGTATTCACTTCAAATAAAAAAAATGTGTCTTAAGAAAAAGAAAAAGGTTTTAAATTAAAAATCCTTTTATGAAAATAAGTGAAACAGTTTATTGTATAAAGTAAACCAAAAAACAAACAAATTTCACAAAGCTCTTATTTAAATCCAGGTATAAAAGCAAGCATTCCATTTAATTAAGAATTTCTTGCTATAAATCCCGTTTTTAATTCAATCTGAATTAGTCCACAGGATCTCTTTGCAAATGTAAAACCCGTGACACCGTGTTAATTACAAAGCAAATGGAAACATAAAAGCTCTTCTTATTTCTTATTTTACTATAATTCTACTTGCAGTCGCAGTACGTGTGGTCTAATTAATTTTTAAAGCCTCCGAAAGCTTCCAAGAATTCTGTGGATGCCCCAAGGATTTAAAAACGTGGAAGATATCGGAAAACGATTAAATTTAATGACTTATAAATTTATTTAAACTTTGTAAATATCTATATTTTATTGTGAGATTTTCTGAATAAGTTAATTTTAGGTTAGTGGTCAATATCGAACAGACCCGGACGGCAGGTTTGCCCAGTTGAATAACAAGTTGTAAAAAACATTAAGGAATGTAATTTTGATGGCCATAGAACAATTAGTAGAGACTGGGCATAGAGACATAGGCTCTGGCTCATGTCCCAATTTCGACCGTTACCTTTTTTTTCTGTGTCGTTTCATATTTTCTTCGAGAGTCGATGATAATACCCTTTTTAATGATTAAATATTTATTTACTTTTTAAAACTAAGTTAGCTTATATCATTGTGTGTGTGTTAATAATTGATACATTCAAATATAGATGAAAACAGATTGATTGTCCATTTACGCAATACATAGCAACACTTACTTACATGCATCTATACACCATATAGATGTATGCCTGTGCTTGTAGTTAGTATCGTCAAATGTTCCTTCTACCCATCCCTACATACCTGTCACATCAGTCATTAACCGACCTTCTCCGCATAAACATCTATATTCCAATACCGCTTACCGCATCCGCAAACCGAATCCCTCAAACCGCAACAATAAAAGATAGAAGAAAGTGCCAGTAAGTCCCCTTTTCCTTTCCTTAATGTACAATTTCCCTACTTGTGGAGTGGTCTTTCGCACACATTTCACAAAACTCAAGGTCCTTCGATATCCGCAACCGCATAAAAAACACATAATGAAATTTGGCAAACACATTTTAAAATATTATATTTTTAAAATTTAAATGTATTATTTTATTCTTATCATAAATAAACTTCTTTTATACTCAAATATATTTATACATATTTTATACTTATACTAACACTAAACTAATAAGAGCTTTTAAAAAAAAACCCTCGTTTGTAAAACTTAAGGTGTTTCTTAAAATTTTGCAAATTCACTTTGTGGCACCATTTTATTAATGAAATAATAAAAAACATTTTGTTTTTACCACGATAATCTTTATTTATGTTTCGATAACGATGATGTCTTCATCAGGACATTATGTGTACTAAAAACTAAATTATCAAGTATAGAAAGACAGGCGTGGGTAGAAATTGAAGTAGTGGGGAGAGTAGTGAAGTGAAGCAGTGAAGTAGAGAGAGAGGGAGAGATAGGTAAAACTTGCAGAAATTTTGAAACGAGGCTAAAGGAACCTTTGAGATGTCTAAATAGCAATAATTATTCAGAATTTGCTAACCATCTAATTGAATTTAACCATACATTTGATATAAATACTGGTTTTAAAATTTTTACACACTAACGTTAGTAGGTTTCACTTAGATCTTTTAGAAATGTTTGAAATTAGGAAAAATGTCAATAGAAATTTAATATTATTAATAATCAAATTAATTTTGTGAATAACCCTATCTTAAACATATTTCCTGGGTTGCTATCTAACTATTAGTACGTGATAAGTGTGTTTTTTTTTTTGTCTTTTTTAGTGCATATTTTTTTTTAACCCTCCACGCCCTTACTATGCCATCTCGACGCCCCCAAATTTTCCTCATTGCCCCCTGGTTTTCTTTGGGTCTTCTACCCCCCCCCCCTGAAAGTCTTAAACGCCCACAAGGGTGCGTTATTACCCACGTTGAGAACCTATGGACTAGACAAACAATTATTTCAACTTTTGGCTAACAGATTGCATCCACCCGTTCGTCGATAACTAACACAAAACTATATGTACAATGCATTTGACCAATGAGCGATATGCTGCGTTGAAATGTACATAAATCGTTTCATTTATATTCTATACAGGCAGAACATAAGGATTATTATATAAAATGTGTTGTAAGAAATATTCTCTGTCTTTATAACTTGTCTTTATCAGAAATCTAACCAACTCGTTCGATTTAAAAATGTACATTGGAGCGGACTCCACCACTTTGCCAGAGGTGCGTGCGGCGTTATAAGGAAACATATATGGTTTCCTCCTTCACCGCACACGTCAAGACTCTATTTTACTGAACGAAGCTACATTTATTTGAATGACTCTAGACCCTTTAATGTCCATGCATACGAGGTTAGAAAGCAGTACGCAAGTACTTACATTAACATAATACAAAAGAATAATAAATGTGGCTGTCCGTGGAATAATTCTTCTGAAATCTATAGAGAAAAATATATACAGATAAAAGAGTTAGTAAATAAAAAGAAAAATAAGAGCTGCGCCCGGTTGAGGAAGCCTGGAAAAAGAGAAATAACGACAAAATAACAGTAATAATATTATGCAAGTATTTACAATAATAACAGAGAGAAAATAAAATACATAAAAAGAAAATATTCAGAGAAGGTATTCCACAAACCACCCGGCAGTCCCAATGACAATGTGCATGGCTATCGGCCCAACCGCAGACGAAACCCGGAGTCCGCGCCCTTTAGCTGGCTCCCCGATTTTGCCTCGAAGAAATATATGTGGGATATTCAAAATGTACAGAATTAAGAATCCAGCTTCTTAACGTAAAGGATATATATGTCTACTTATAAATGTCACCTGCATCCGGAATAAATGCCCAATGCCGAAGAATTTTCAGTTTATTTTGCCTTTTAATCTTCAAAACTTCCTTTTACGTTTTGTGTCGGACGTATTTGGCATATTTTGTATTATGTATTTGGCTATGTAAAATATTGTGTTTAATAAATAAATTGTCAGGGTGAGGCGAGCGAGCAGAGGGAATTTTGTTGCCGTCGGGCGCTTTCACTGGATTCTCGGAATCCGGACCCGATGGCCAACCCCTTTAATGGGTTCTACGAATCCTCCCTAAGCATAACGGCCCAACAATGACATAGCAACGGCAGAGTGCTACCTTGCTACCGTGGCTTAATGAATAGGGTCTAGAAGCCCTTCCAAACCAGTCAGTAATCAACTAACCACATTCGCGTCAACATCTCTCTCTGCCTGCCCGCCCTTGCTCTGACCTGCTTTCATTCGCCTCTTTTCTTTTCTGACCATCGCCTTACCCCTGGACCTCGGACACTCTACGCTCTACGGACCAGACCCGGCTAGTTAAAAGGAACAACGAGCCCTTGGATCACCTTCAGACAAGCTCTCCAAGCGGACAGCCCTGAGACGCTCTCCCGACTTCTTAACGCCTCCGTGGATCGGAACCACCCCCTGTTTCTACAGTCTCAAAAATAGAGGGAGAGTATAAAACGCAGATGAAATAGACTTTCGAAAGAAAATAAATTAGGGAGGCGGGTACGGGTACCGCCACCTCGATAATCATTTATTGGATAACCAACACCTCTGCCATAAATCACCCCGAGTAGTTCTCTACGTTTGGTGAATTCGCAGGGGTGCCCTGGTTCATGGTGTGATGTTTGTCTAGGTCTTTTGCCGTCTAATATGAGTTTGCCCAACTACTGCGAGGCGGGCCGGATCGGGGAATGAGGGAGGCTTTTTGACCTCTCCAGCAGGACTCTTTCGACCCATCGCCTTGTACCGCAGCGTGAGGGATGGATTCATACGTCCATCACTCCTGATCACATTGACCCCTAGATTCCTACCCACCCCTCAGGCTTTTTTCCTTTCCAGAATTTTTTCTCTTTCCTTTCCCTTAAAAGACCTCAAACAGCATCTCCAAATATGATATGGGCCTTGAGGGAATTTGTTTTCCTCAGGGCCTGTAGTGCGGAGCCAATAAAAATAAAAATTAAAGGAACTAATTTGGCCTACAGTGAAACAGATGCTGACCTTAAACAGGATAATATTTATACATATATTATAAATAATATAATAAACAAATTGTTACCTACATAAATACTATCCGAATCAAATGATGTACAAGAAGGCCATTCACAGATGTAACACAAGGATATGTACCCTTGAGGTGATTTTTTTTACGAAAACGGCGCTTTATAAATCAGCCAAATATTTTTAAGGATGTGTAATAAAATTAGACTACCGAAAAAGGACTAAGCGAATTCGCAAAAAAGTTTAAGTACGTTTAATTTTAAGTTTATAATGTGCTGCCCGAAACTTTAAAGTCTGCACCAATAATTGGTAGATTCGAGATGTTTTGTAGGAGCCACATTAAGCAGGAGAAAAGACATAGAATGTATAAGCTATAATTAATTAGTAATTTGTAAACTTTGTTGTACAAATTACTAAAAAAAAATTATAAATGAATATATTTTAAATAAAAAGTACTTGGTTCACCTACCTACTCACATAAATATTAAAAAAAGATCTCATTCATAATCAAAGTTACGCGTTGACAGCTCTCAGATAAGTATATTTTTTTATGTTAATGTTTTTTCCAAGGAATTTTATAAAGCACACCGTTTTTGGAAGAAACTTTTACTATAATATCATTGTCGCTAACAAATTTTTTCTCGAAAAATATTTTGCACCATAACTTTTAATTTTTTAATGTTCAAAAAATATATACCAACATGTACATATTTCACTCTTGGCGATAATCCTTACGGAATATCCAGTTATCTAAGCCAACTTTTGAAATTTTGTAATACGTTCAAAAAACGTGTCATAATTTTTACACAATTATTTATTAAGTTTTACACTAAAACTGCTTATAATTTTATGAGTTAAAATGGCTATAAAAACAAATATCAAAATGGAGTTTAAATAGCAAAAAAGTAAAAAAAGCTTACAAAATCATAAATGCAGTTCACACGTGGTAGAAGTGAAACCATCAGAAGACTGAACTTTGAGAGAATGAGACGACTGTAGAGTATCGGGAGCAGGATAATCGTAGAGTATATTTATTTTAATATTTTTATCAAGCTTAAACATTATTTTACATTTTATTCTACGAAACACGGCACAAAGAGGACACCGATTAGTCTATCTCATGATCTCGCAGGCTAAATTCTATATAGGTTTGTATTTATGTCTTTTAAGTGTCGCTCATTTCCGTTTCATCGAGTTTCAAATCACAACGGTGCTAAATAAGTTTTCACTTAAAAAAACATCACGATCAATGTGATATTTTTCATGCCGCTTTGAAATATTGAAACAGTGTCAAGGTACCCCTAATAATATTACCACCATTGCAAGACTCAGATTAAAGTTTAAAAAATATAATAATAATAATAGCCTTTATTCGGACAGTAAATTACATTACATTATTTGTAACATTTATAACTCTTATGTATCGACTCCCTGTCTGTATGTCACTAGTTGACAAAGGTCTCCTCCAACTATCGCCATTTCTCTCTATCATTACCCACTCTTGTCCATGTACCACCTGCTATGGCTTTGATGCCGTCAACCCACCGTTTAAATGATCGTTTTCTCTTCTTGTCACTTGTGAACCAATTCAAAACTAATTTTCACCATTTTTAACTTCCTCTGATTGTATGGCCTGACCACTTCCACTTTAGCTTTTTTATTGTTTTTGTAACATCTTTGTTCTTGTTTGTTTCTTAATAGTTTCGATTTTAATTCTATCGGACAGTCTTTTTCTTAAAAAATATACGCAAATATAAATAATAAGTATTAAAAATATACGCAAATATAAATAACCGATATCTCGTTACCTTTTTTATCTAACACCTGAATATTATAACACGTTCAAAATTCACCAGAATTCCTTTTTGAAAAAGTTCATGTATTTTTTGCTTAAAATAATAGAGGCACACTTAAAATCTTAATACAATTTCCAGAAATTGCTATTGAGTAACGTTACACTTGCTCTGAAGCTATTTCGCCATTGAGATGCCCCCATCCAATTAAAATACAAAATCCGGAGCAGATAAAACTTTTGTTTCGTTTCTGGCAAAGCTCGCAGTGCCCTTATTTGCGTTGATAAAAGAAGTAGAATAATAGTTATCCACTTTAATCTTTGGCCATTGTTAAAATAATTCGGTCCAGATCCATTTATTTTGGAAAAATAAGGCTTTTATATTATGTCCGTATCGATCTTACAGGGATCTTTAAGGATGTTATTTAATATACTTTACTAATTTGGAATTCGTTTGAATGAATATCTTTTGTTGAAGAATGAATGTAGTTTATCATCGTGAGTCATGAAATACTGATTAAAAAAAAAAAAAAAAAAACAGGTGTAACCGGTCCAGCTATCAAACTAATAAAATCCTATCTGTCCAACAGAAAACAATGTGTTAACATAGGAGATAAAAACAGTCAACTCGAAAGTATAAACTACGGAATTATAAAACTACGTGGTGAAATCTTCTTATACGCAGATGACACGGCAATATTTTACTTCGGAAAAAACTCAAAAAGTCTATTAGAACAATCTCAAATGGATTTTAATGTACTAAACGATTGGCTGATAAAAATATATTAACAATAAATATTAATAAAACCGGATACATGATCTTAAGCTCACTTAAAAAATAATACCATCGCATAAACCATTACAAATAGAAGAAAGAGACTTACACATTCAAGATAGCGAAAAATACCTGGGCTTATATATTGATAAACATTTGACATTTAAACAAAACGTAGAATAACTAAAAACAAAAATCATCCCATCAATTGGTGTATGTGGTAGAATTGCTCATCTTCTACCAACAGAGGTAAAGAGGGGCTTTAGCTTAATCCAGTCCCACCTAAATTATTTGATAGAAATATGGGGAAACACATACATCACGTACTTAAAAAACTTACAAATAATACAGTACAAAGTTATTAAAAACTCTTCAACTATAACCCAGACACTCACACAAAAAAACTATACCAGGAAATGAACCTTTTGAAAATAAGAACATTGTACGAATATAACATACGTCTTTTAATCTACAAAATATAAAATGGACTTTTACACACAAACACAACATTTAAAAAAAAATCACAATTACACGAACATTTTACTAGACAACACAATGCATTGTACACAAATACTGTCAAGACTGAAAGTGGCAAGAAAAGTATTGGCCACGAGGGAGTTCACACATATAATCTCCTTCCAGATAACCTAAAAACGGAGAATACAAAACCTTTAAAAAAAACTATTTAAACTTAAGATGTTGGAACAAAATTAAAAATATTACTGCTAAACTTGTACTATTATACTATAAATGTTCTGTACTTAAGTTAAGAAAGCGAAATATTGTATTTCTTTTAACTTAATAATAAAAAATAAAAATAAAAATATATATATTAAAAAAAGTTTAGTAAAGGTTGCATATTATACGTACAACCTAAAAGAGACTATAAACAAAATGGTCATCTTTGTTGTTGTATTGTTTTGATCCCAATTATGAGAGAAAATAACGGCGAAATATTGGGATAATAATAGAGGCGAGTGTGGGTACCGTCATCACCCAATGAACCATTAGTTGAATAACTAACACCTCTGCCATAAGTCACCTCAAGTAGTTCTACGTTTGGTAACTTGGTAAGGGTGCCCGGGTACATAGGGTGGGGTTCGTCTAGGTCTTGGCATCGGATACGCCAGCCCATTTAAGGCCGGATTGAGAGAAACCGGTAAAGGGAGATCATTTGACCTCTCCAGCGTGTTTATCTCGACCCATCTTCTTTCACCACAGTGGGAGGGATGGATTAATACATCTGTCACTCTTGGAGCCACTGACTCCCAGATACATACCATAATACCCTTTTCCTTCACAAAACTTCCTCTCCTTCCTTTATTTTAAAAGACCCTCCACACAGCATCCATAATCACTTAAAATTTTCAAATAATTAACAATTATTTTTTGAACCTCCAATTTTTTTTCAATTTTGGAGTTGGCATTTGATAAGGTTTTCAATTCAACCAACATTAACTAAATATTAATAAAGTATATATACGCACCCGATTTAAATGTCCGGGTTAAATTTTCCCCACAGGAAAAACTAAACCCTTTCACACACTTCCCTAAATGATCATCTAGTCAATCCGCGATATGCAATTGCGCTATATAAGTATTATAAATACAAAACAATACAAGAACAACATGTCAACATGGATACGAAGGTATATTTAGAAATTTCAATATTAAAAGTATGAAAGGGGATGAGGTTTATAAATATTTAGGATACCCGTAATCGAATAGATTAGATCATACTGGTATTAAAAATGATATTAGAATTAAATTTCAAACTAGGATCAGAAAATTTTTAAATCAAATTGAAATTGCAATCTATCTGCTAAAAAATTTAGCAAAAGCAATAAATACTTGGGCAATACCTCTATTAACGTACTCATTTGGCATAATTAAATGGTCCAATACAGATTTAGATAGCTTAGAATGATTAATTAGAACTACGTTAACAAAGTTTAATTGCTATCATCCAAATTCAGCCATAGAAAGAATTAATTTACCTAGAAATTTAGGAGGTAGATGTTTAGTCAAAATGACATCTTTGAAACACAATCAGGTAGAAATGCTAAGATTTTTTTTTCATAAGAAAGCTAATAGCTCAGAAATGCACAAAATAATTTGCAAGGCAGATAGAAACATTACACTTTAAATTTATATGACAAGAATGCCAACATTCTTATAAATACTATCCAATAATTATTGGATTCCTGGTCAAATAAAGTTATTCACGCAAAACACTTCAATTATCTCAACCGAACATATTGACAAACTTTCGTCAAACAAACGGTTGAGTATTGGAGAGTTGAGCGCAGAAGTAGAAGGATTTATGATTGCCATTTAAGATAGATTCATTAATACTAAAAATTATAGGAAGCATATAATCAAGGACACAAATCAAATTGATGATTTATGTTGAAAATGTTTGACTTTTCCGGAAACTATGGAACCTATTATATCGGGATGTTCTGTATTAGCGCCGTCCGAGTATACATTATTTAGGCACAATCAGGTTTTAAAAATAATTCACCAACGTTTGGTAATTAAACATAACTTGATTGATTGCCGTAATATAGTACCATATAATGAATATGAACCAAATTCATTTTTAGAAAATGAATTTTATAAAATATATTATGGTAAAACTATACTAACAGTCAGAACAATTAGTCATAATAGACCTGATATAGTTCTACATGACATAATAAAAAAATAACTTATATTATTGATGTAGCTATTCTAAATTCCTGTAATATTAATAAATCTGTTTCTGAAAAAATAAGAAAATATACAGATTTAGAAAATGAGATTAAAAGAATTTGGCATTCTTAGACTATACAAATATTACCATTTGTTATTTCGGCTAATGGCATTATACCTGGCCCTTTCGTTCAAAATATAGGCATATTATATTTGTCAAAGAATTTATGTATAAAAATGCAAAAATCAGCCATTTTAAATATATGTAGGATTACAAAAGATTTTTAAAATATTTCCGAGAGCCGAACCCTCTGATATGAAAATTTCTGGATTCGGTGAATTATTTTACCATTGGGTCTCTGGTAGGTTGACATGTTATTTTTGTATTATTTTGTATTTATTATACTTACATAGTGCAATTGCATAGCGTGAGTTGACTAGATGATGATTTGTGAAAAAGTGTGTAAAAGGGTTTAGTTTTTCCTGTGGGGAAGATTTAACCCGGGCATAAAATCTGAAGCGTTTGTAGCGCGCCGTTTTTGTGAAAAATTAGCTCAAGGTAAGTGCTAACCATGATAAATCCTAACAAAGCTAACCTAACCTAACAATGCTCTAAATGTCGCGGGATAATTAAAAAACGGATTGAAATTATTTAGATTCGCAAAAATGCATTTAAAATAAACCATTCTTTATTTTTCTGTTTCCGAATAATTGTAGAGCGCCGTTTATGTGAAAAATTACCTCAAATTAAGTGCTAACCACGATAAATCCTAACACAAGCTAACCTAACCTAACAATGCTCTAAATGTCGCGCGATAATTATAAAAACGGATTGAAATTATTTTGATTTGGAAAAATGCATTTAAAATAAACCTTTCTTTATTTTTTCTATTTCCGAAGCTAGTGAAGGAAAATGCCCCAATCCAAATCAGTTGCAAATAAAATAAAAGAACCATTTCCAATGTGCCATTTAAAAAGTTTTTCCCGTCTAACGATTTGTCGTACATTTTCGAGATGTCCGTAGACCTGAAATTTCAGGAAAGTTTGAGGGATACACAGAAAAAATCCGAGAGTTTCGTCGTGACAGTAACTTTATTCCGTACGACAGGCTGTTCCGTGGAAAAACACCGAATCCAATCTAAATATATATATACAATTAGACCATAATCTAGCATGGACTACGGTACATCATCTCAAGGCTTATTAATAATAATAGGAGAGATAAATGCAATCCCACACATCCCATCCACAATATAGGTACATAAACATACAGAGATCAAGTAATCTTATATATAAAAATGAATCGCTGAATGTGTTGCTAAGCGCATAACTTTCGAACGACTGCACCAAATTGGATAATTATTTTTTTGTGTGTTTGTTATTGTCAGGACAAGGTTTTTTTAAACTTCCGGTGAGCTCTGGCATTATGAAATCTGTATAAAAAAATTGCTATTGGTGGCACGCGAGGAGGCGGTGGGAGAGAGAAATGGGGGAGGGGAAGCAGGGAGGGGGAGGGGTACCTGGGAGGGGAGAGGGGGACCTGGGAGGGGGGAGGGGAACTCGGGAGGGGGGTTCGCGGGACGGGGGAAGAGGAGGGGGGAGTGGAATGGGGAGAGGGAAGGTGGAGGCGACGGAGTGGGAACGAGAGAAAAAAGGGGAGGCGGAAGGGGAACGGGACGAATGAAATGAAACAATTTATTTTTTAAATGGCATAGCAACGCATGCCGGGACCAGCTAGTTATAAATAAAATAAAAATAAAACCGAAGTAAAGCAAAAATCAAAGAAACACAGTGAAAAGATGGAAACTAGAGTAGTAACATAAGAGACTAAATGTACTCGTACAACGTGATGAAAATAAATAAAAAAAAAAAATATGTAAAAAACTTTTTAGAAAACTGATTCTGAAAATCCCTCTTTCCATTTTTTGAGGTTTTCCAGTTTTCTGTCAATAATTCGCATTGTTTTGTCCATAATAAGGGGTGGTAGACTCTGTCGAAGGCCTTACTAAGGTCCAGAAAGCACACGTAATATGTTGTTTTTTTCTTCCTTTAGACTTTCTTCCTCACCTTCCTCTTTCTATCTCCTTCCCCACCCCACTACCTTCAGCCTCACAAAATACCCCTATTGCCACAACATAACTCACTGGTCTCAGACGAGAGCAGTTGGTGACTCCTTCTTTGGTATTCATATAAAAAATATAATAAAAATTCCTGCGTCCAATTTACGCAGGATATGGAGTCCGTAGAGCACACTAGACGGCCGGCGTAGTGCAGCGGCAAGGCGCTTGACTCGCACTCCGAAGGTCGCGGGATCGAATCCCGGCGTGGCAAATAAATTTTATTTGATTAATTTGTGTATTTCACAATTCATTAAAAATAATATATAGTATATTTGCGGCACGTTCCAGAGTGGAAGATACTCTCAGTGTCATCCCGGTGTAAGACCACCATTCAGAATTGAAACGTTGCCTGAAGTGGCTTTCGCCGTGTTTGGTGACCAGATCTGAATAGCCCGGTACTTCCCCACCTTCCTCTTCCCTATCTCCTTCCCTCCCCACTACCTTCAGCCTCACAACATACCCCATTTGGGGATGCATGGTCTCACTGGCTCCAGACGGGAGCAGTTTGGACTCTTGTGGGGTATTCATGTAAAAAAAACTCTTTTAAAACCCATCTGGTTGTTTTTTTTTAATTTTATGTGGGATCTGATTTGATTTATTATGTATAATGTATATATTAATTAAATATGTGCAAATATATAATTCATTTTAATTTTTTTTCTTCTGAACAAAATAAGTTTTCAGAGTCTTGGCACTTTTGAAAACATTAATTTTTCTAAATGGGCAATTTGTTAGATGTGCTTATCAAAAAAAAATATTTAAAAGCAAATGACTCGTAAAAAAACTTGGTTTATAAAAATGGTTTGTTTTTCAAGTTATCAGAATAAATGATTTCATTTTTAATTCTAGAGAACATAATCGAGTGGTATTTAGATATATGTTTAAGGACACGTAGTTTGATTAAGAATTTGCGCTTAGGTTACCTAGAACGCTTTGTTATACCGTACCGTATAATCCGATGGATCGTATAGAATGTAGTAAAAAAAATATGTTTCATTCGCATCATTATTTGATATAGATAACATCAGAGCCAACCGGTCCGTAAGAATATGATGCCTTTTCATCATGTTTCAAAACTAATTATTATTTGTACAATAAAACTTTCATAGGCACCTACATAAGTATTTTTAAAGTCATAATATTTTTCAACAGAAATCCTTATTTAGATGAGTAAGGTTTGCGTGTGCTTGTAAATTTTTTTTCTATACTTAAACAAGTTTTATTTTAACTTTTGAGGTCACCTTTCAACATTTGGAATCGCGGTTACAGAATTGATAATCCACAGAGGTCACAGATTTCGTGTTCTCGACGAGGCATCAGTCAAAAGAAGAAGTCTCGAGGAACAATGATTTTGCTCGTTATTGGAAGTTTTGCGGGAACTTATATTATTAGCAAAACCTCAATAGGATGTCCTCGCTGTAGCTCTGCCAACTTGGCAATTTCTAGCAATTTTTTTGAAAGAACTGGAACAAGTTTCCATTTAAACTTTCGAGTTCACCTTTCCAGAGTTGGAAGCTTGGTAACAGAGTTGATTTTCCACAGAGGTCGCAAGTAGTACCTGCCTAAGTTCGGGTTCATCTACAGTTTAAATTAGTTCTTCAGAAAGCAATCACTTTGTACATTATTAGACCATGAGTCTAACCTTGAAATAATTGCTAGTTTGTTAATGGTATGTCCGTCACCCACTGGATAAGCTTTAGCTCAAACTTTACAACGATTATTTTATTAACTTACGACAAATAACTGGATTTTGAAAGCCAAAATGTTGCTGGAAATACGACTTGTATTTATGTTTCAAAGCTTGGCAGTCCCAAACAAATCTAATTATGAAATTTTAATGAAAGTTCTTCAAATTGATTTCCGAAATTCATAATCATTTTCCAAATACCGTCGAAATTTCGACAAATCCTAATTCAAACCGCAAAACTCTTTGATTATCGCTTTCAAAATGTTTATTTTATTTATTTGCGTTATAAATCTTTACGAATTCATGCACGACGTGGGAATACTTATATCACTGAACAATAAAATAATCATATTCTAGTTATTAGTTTTTGGGATATTATGCCGTGTTGCGCTACCTCCTTCTTTAGCCAACGTTTCAGACAGCGGTACAGTGTCTACCATCAGGGCAGATGTGTAATGATGGCCTTCAGATTTTTAGTCGAGAGTCTTACCCAAGTCTTACCCCTCGACCATGGAGGCCGTCAAGTTTTAAAAGCTATTTTTTCAAAATTTTATCAATCTCCGTAAACCGTAGATTTTTGTTAAAACAATCCCAATCCCGTTCTTTTTATGTACATGTACGTACCAGCTGAATCTTCTGGCGTTGTCCGAGCTTTATGCAGAGTTTTCGAAATCAGACGCAGATATAAATATACTTACCTCTCATTTTGAACGCAATTTCGTATAGAAGTATATACACTCTACTTTAAAGGATGGGATAAGGGTATGGGGTGGTTTTTCGAAAATGTAATTTAGACGATGGCCTTCCTAGTATGTGGTCAAGTATGAAATCTCGTAATAAAATTGTAGAATAATATTAAAAACTAAGCCATGCCACCAGAGACACTTTTCTTCATTACCCACGTACCTGGTATTGAGACCCACCTGTCTTACTTTAATCAGTAATTCCTGGGATTATTTCGAGTAAAAAATTACGTGAAATTTTGATCTCTGGTGATCTCAGTTGAGTTTTTGCTAAAAAAATCAGTATTGGACAGTTTGGTCTGGGGTTGGGCAATTTGCTCGGCTGAGTAACAAAAGTCTTGACTCGGCTGGAAGAAAAAAATGTTTGTTTTGGAAAAATATTTATGAAAAAAAAACAAAAATAAAATTGTGAGCATGTTTTATTCGGTAACTCGGTCATTCATGCGAGACTAAAACAATTTTTAACAACGTTGCAGATCCATTTCTGATCTTTCGCAGGGGTGGTACTGCGGTTATCTACTAGATGCTGAAGTAGCAAAAACTCGGAGCTGAACTCTGACATGAAATATTCTACCTTTCCTTTTCTGTCTGGAATTTTGTAGGCATTTCCATTGTGAGCTGTGTATTCATTTAACCGTTCGTTATTGACGCCTAAAATATATAAGTGGTTCTAACAAAGTTATTGGTTGGGCGTTTACACAATTCATAGCTACACTTACCCACGTATATTTACATATATCATAGACTCTGTGCTTGTAGCTTGATTGTCACACATTCCTTTCCTTTTCATCCCTATCATGTTCCTTTTCCCCATCCTATCCCATCCCTATGTACCTGTTATTTTGTTACCATAACAAATCAGTGTCGTCAATCGAAACTCGCCGCGTAAGCATATAATGTTCCGCTCCCCGCCTCCTCAAACTGAATCCGCATACCGCAAGTATATAAGTGCATGAATAAACTAGCCAAGATAGCAGAGTGTCACAAGTTACCGCAGTAAGTCCCTTCCTTCCTTTCCTTCAAGAGCATTCTTTCTACTTGTACAGTGGTCTTTCACACACCTATTTTTCAAAACACATACAAGGTCCTTCGACATCCGCATCCACATAAAACACACATCAGTTATATTGTTTCATTTATTTACAATGGATTACCACAAAGTAAAAACTTCATTCAAAACTATTTATGTATTTATCTAAAAAAAAAGTTTCATTATATTGTCTTTTCGATGCCAGTTTTACTAAGATATCGATAGTCCAGTTCATTGATCAGACATCTCCAAATAATCGTAATTTTAGTCGAGTATGCAGTTATATGTAAAAGTGTACCCTCTATCTGGTGCAATACTCAGATTACTCATAAACACCACCAAATCGTATTGCAAAAAAACTTGTAGTAGGTAAATGAAGCAAAATGTTTTGTTGGTCACTCTTAGAATATTTCAAAACGTCGTACTTATTTACTGGACCCTTTTGCCTGCCGGTATTATTTTAGAGCACATTTAATATTTTAAACACGGACACGTGTGAATAACATTTGATTTATCGTGAGCATTCGAATATTGCTTTCCTAATTATCTCAAAACTTTGTATTTGGAGATGTCTGACTAATCAACTTGACGATCGATGTACCTGTATGGAAACAGACATAATAACAAATGGTAATATTTTTTTTTTACATTGGTTCCACACAAGAAGCCCCAAGGAAAATAATTCCCCTCAGAATCAATGTCATCTTTGGGGATGCTGTGTGGAGGGTTTTTTTAGGAAAGGAAGAAGAGGAAGTTCTGGGAAGGAAATGGGTATTAGGGGTGGGTAGGAATCTGAGGATCAGTGTATCCAGGAGTGACGGACGTATGAATCCAATCCTTCGACTGCGGTACAAGGAGATGTTCCGAGAGAGTACGGCTAAGGAAGTCAAAAGGACTCCCTCAACCATTCTCTCTCTCGATCCGGCCCGCCACTCAGCAGGTGGGCAGACGCATCTGCCGTCAAGAGCCGAACAACCTCACCCCGTGAACCCGGGTACCCCGGTTAAGTCACCAAACGTAGCGAACGATGGCAGAGGTTGATTATCCAATAAATGGCGGCGGTACCCATTCCACCTCCCAAATTATTAGGATAAATTTTTAAAGTAGACAAAAATTCCTATTTGACAATTCCCTATTATTGAGGGTGTGTTAATAATAAAAATAGCCACAAAATATCCAATAATGAGCCAAACGGTTGTTAAGAATGTTCACCATATTCCTCGGGGGCGAATAATAACACCCGCTGGATAATAAAACGGGAGAATTCGGCGATATTACGTTCATTTCCGGTTTGGTGGGAACAAGGAGAGAGGCTGCGACGGTTTCCGGTGCGTCACGTGACACATGGCTTCCCGCCGCTTTATCGCAGGGTTGCCATCGTTACAAACCTGGAATTAACGGTAAGACCCGGAGAGATGAATATACTTAAAGGTGGCTTTTAGACCCTCCAGTCTCCAGTTAGAATGGCAATTTGGGTGAGCGGGTGCAGGCGGATTAGCATAGTGTTTGCAATAAACATATTTGTATATATTATAACGATGAAAGCTACTTTAAGTGAATACAAGTCAGTTGATCGTTGAAAACTATTTTAAAGTGCAAAGCGATACATCGGTCACCATACTTTTTTCGATAAATATTCTATGCTCATTCCTATAACAAAAATAACCAGTCATGTGTGTTGTATTGTCGTAGATACTTGTACCACAAAGTTCTAACGTCAATATGTTAAAGTTTTCGATGATTTTAGTAGGTTATAATACCACTGTGAAACTTTTGCTATCGCCAGTTTGTATCTGACAGTCGATCGTTTCTACAAAACGCAATGAAGTTAGTCACTTTAGTTGGATAGGGCTCCAATATTGGTGTCAAAATTTGTGACGACAAATTTTTATAATCTAATAATTCTCAAATTATTTAATAAATCATACCGTCATGAATCCTAACATCTTTTCAATACACGTAATAAGCTATGTTCTTAAGTTTCCGGTAATTGTTTGAATTCGGTTTCCTCCTAATTGTACTGTTATTTTTAATATCCGAGTTTAATGTCGAATTTATTGTAAGCAGTTAGTATATTATATTTTAGTTAAAAAGTTCTTGTTTTGTCCTGTTCTACAAAAACACCATTATTGTCTATTATTGTTGTTCTGTGTGTGCTATAACAGCACTGTTTTTGTTAATCTTTGTCCTCTTGTCATTGTTTTGTAAATACTGTAAATTCATTCTTTCATAGATATTTTATCAATATTTTGTAATGGACTCGTAAGGAGCATTGTAGGATTATTTTAAATTTATTATAGTTAAGCGCATTTGAAGTGAAATGGCACAAAACTGCGCTATATAAATAATAAATTATTATTATTATATTAATCTATTTTACAATTTCCGATTTTGGGGTTCAGAATAATAATGCCAATTTATAATGTTAAATATGTTAAACACTGAGTGAGTTCGTAACAGCGACTTTTATTGTAGGTAAAAATGTATCAAAATTATAAGTAAACAATACAAAGTTATATATAATTCGCGAATGTAACAACACTTCGACTGTATTCTGGAAAAATCTCCAGGGGCTCCTCGACCTCATTAAATTGGACAAAATAATATCTCACTATTGATCTCAGGTACTGAGCCCTAGTCCTAATCCTAATCCGAGCCCTAATCTGGATATCTACGAGGTATAAGGAATTCCACTGGGTACTCTTTCACCTTTTCCTATAAATGCTAAATTTCCTTTATTTCCCTTTAAAATACACTCTGTACATGATTCAACCTCTAAATCAGAAATCGGTAAATAGATTACAAGAAATCATCTTTGCAAAATTGACACCTCAAATCTTAGAACAAGGTAAAGTGAAGTTATAACCCTGTCCAACCAAAACGATGATATGAAGTAATAAAATGCTGAATTCTAGTCTGCATTTATCATGTATTAATAATGGGGGAAATGGATGTAATAACAAATTAAAACTATAATCCCTTCTTTATCCGCTATGTACTTAAATATTAATTTTACAGGTTTTGCGTAGATGGAGCAACACGCACGTGTTTGAATAATACCTAATAACAATATACAATATTAGTATATTAAGCATCCACAAGCAAATTCTTTTAATGGAAGATTCATTTTTCATATCACTCAAAACTACAATTTTCATGATTAGTTGTTATTGCATCTAGCTCTTCAATTGTTGCGATTGATGCCATTGTCGCGCCCAGCGGTGGGCCCAAAGATATTCAAACTTATATTTCAATATCTTTGGGTGGGCCCTTTACGCAAGTACTAGATAAATGTATAAAGGGAGAGCTATATATTTTTTGGATCACAAACCATTTTGTCGTGAAAAAAAAACCTTTTTTTAAATATTACATGGGGAAATGAGTGCAAGTATCAATATAACAGTATTTTACATCACATTTCACACCAAACATCGTATAACATTTTTTACATCAAACATCCATTTAACGGTTCCATGACAACTCAGAGTCATGCAGTTTCAACACCCCTTTGAAAAGTCATTGTTGCGGCGGGGGGCAAGTGTTCCCTCTCAAGAAATCGAGGGATCAAATGCTGCGTTTTGTGGACTGTAAAATTGCGGTTCATATCTATTTTATTATATTTCTGGAGTTGACTTACCAATATCTCCAAACTGCTGTACACCCTCCATGCACTGAATTTATGTCACCGGGAAGGTAATTGTTAGTTTGGAAACACGAGGAAGGGAAATTGGTGGTATTTGATTTGTGGAGTTAATGGTAAGCAAGCAATATTTTTGCGTATTAAAATGCGGTTTATGAGTTCTGCGGCGTGATTTTTACTAAGCGATGCGATTGTTCGGATATGTGTACCGTGCGGTGATTTTATTTTAACTGAGGCAGAGGGCACCAAATAGGTAATTTCAAAGAACCACATGTAACAATAAAGGCGCGAACAGTCATTAACATTATGAAAAGTCCAATACCTAACTTAACGCAACCCAACGCAACCTATTCAAGCAATAAAAATTCATCGCTTTTAATGACTTTCAAAGAAGGTGTTGAAGTCGCATTATTCTGACTTGTCCGGTCACCCCATTTAACAGTATTTTACACTATATCTCACACCAAATATCGTATATCATATTTACACTATATGTCCATTTAACAGTATTTTACACTATATCTCACACCAAATATCGTATATCATATTTTACACTATATGTCCATTTAACAGTATTTTACACTATATCTCACACCCAATATTGTATATCATATTTTACACTATATGTCCATTTAATAGTATTTTACACTATATCTCACACTAAATATCGTATATCATATTTTACACTATATGTCCATTTAACAGTATTTTACACTATATCTCACACCAGATATCGTATATCATATTTTACACTAAATGTCCATTTAACAGTATTTTACACTATATCTCACACTAAATATCGTATATCATATTTTACACCATATGTCCATTTAACAGTATTTTACACTATATCTCACACCAAATATCGTATATCATATTTTACACTATATGTCCATTTAACAGTATTTTACACCTTGCAAATATCCATATGGTATGAAATACAGTTATTATGTGTAAAAAGACAAATAAAATAAAATCGAACAATTTTGCTCATTTCCGTACAAAATGGCCTTATTCAAAAGATCCAATTATTAGTATTAACATAATATGTACAACTCTTATAAATCTACATAATATTATCTAATTTTAATATTCATCTTATTTTTCCTTTCCACAAATTGTTTTGCCTCAAAATACTCGTATATCCAAGAAATAATGATCATAAGTTCCACCGGCTCGGGATCGAAAACATGTAAATAATTTAAAATTGAGAATAATTTATGACTCAGTTTCCAAGTGACAAACCATTCTTCAAAAAAGTTAAATTTTGTTTTGTTTTTAATAACCAATAACAATATTTCTAGATACATTATTCAAATACATAATAAAATTGTTTGATAGTAAATATGAGTCTAGTTTTTGCACTGATAATTCGTGGTGGAATTCCATTGTATTAGAATTTGAAGTTTTTTTTATTTTTTTTTTATTTATTTGTTGGCTCGCTAACAGAATATATCACATATAATTACTACATCAGTTAACAATTTTAATACGGTTATAGTGATTATTCCAATAAGAGGTGAGCACACCATTCATCACAACATTCTTAATAAGTTGTAATACATAATAATAAATTAAAGTACATACATAAAACAAGAAGAATCAATAATTACAAAATATATTCAAACATGAACATATACATACATTTATACACATTTTATAGGTTTAGGTGAGGAGATCATCAGGGATATGTAAGTATAATTTTCTTTTGAAGGTATCAATTGAATTTGAAAATACATCTAAGTCTTCATGTTTGCAATATTTGTTGTATAACCGAGTCATTCTCGAGGTTGGTTTGAAGAAACTTGTATTAATACGGTAAGTATCGATCCAAAAGGTTTCAAGGTTTCTCGTGAATTTCGGCCTTATATTAAGATTAATTTGATTAATTAAATATGAATCATACATGTTGTTTATGATTTTAAAGTGAGTGAGTCTTTCAGCATAGTTATCTAGATTCCGATGTACTCCAGATTTGTAAGCTAGTATTCTTAAGTATTTTTTTTGAACAGACTCCACCTTATTGCTATGAATTGCATAGTGTGGGGACCAAATCACGGTGCCATACTCTAAGATACTTCTTACATATGAGTAGTACAAGATTCTGAAGCTACTGGGATTCTTGAACAATTTGGTAATTCTAGTGATAAAACCGAGTATTCTATTGGCTTGATTGACAATGTGTTGGTAATGGTTTCTGAACGTCAGCTTCGAGTCAAGAAAGATTCCCAGATCTCTAATGGAGTCTAATTTTTTCAGGATTTCATCACGGATCGTGTAAGGGTAATCAATTTTATGGACATTGTTCGTGAACGTGATGATATTACATTTGTTAATATTTAATTCCATGGCATTATCTGTACACCATTGAGTCAACGTAAGTAGGTCTTTTTGTAAAGTTTCACAGTCTTGTTGTGAATTTACAGGATGAAAGATTTTTAAATCATCTGCATATAATAGACATTTACAAGAAAGTTGTACCGTGAGATCATTTATGAATATAACAAAGAGTAGTGGTCCTAAATGGGATCCTTGAGGAACACCGGATGTGACTAGTCTGGGTGAGGACTCATAACTATTAACTTGTACATATTGACTCCTGTGTGAAATATAAGATATAATCCATCTCAGGAGATTGCCGTGAAAACCTGATCGTTTTAGCTTTTGGATCAGAAGAGGATGACTGACTTTATCAAATGCCTTACTGAAATCAGTATAGACTGCATCTATTTGTGTTCTTTTGTCAAAATTAGTACTTAAGAAATCAACATATTCAATTAAATTTGTGGTAGTGGATCTATTGCAAACGAATCCATGCTGAAGAGGGCTCAAAATATGTTTAAAATGTGTGAAAATGCTTTTATACATTAACGATTCGAGAATTTTCCCAAAACATGAGAGTATACTGATTGGGCGATAATTAGAGATGTCGCTTTTATTCCCAGATTTGAAGATTGGAGTGATTAATACGAGCTATTTTCCAAAGATCAGGAAAAACACCTTCTTTGAGAGATTTGCAAAATATAATGTTAATAGGATAAACAAGAGATTCAGCATAGTTTGATATAAATAATGGTGGGATGGCATCTGGGCCTGGTCCTTTGTTTGAATTTAGTGATTTCATAGCGTTCAATATTTCGGTTCTTGAAATTTCAATATGACTGAGCGAGTAGTTGCTTTCTTGACAATTATTATTTATATTTTGATCTGAAACATCGTTTGTATTAAAAACAAAGCAGAAGTAATCCGAGAAAAGTTCACTAATTTCGTGACCATTGCATGCTACAGTTTCATTTAGGTGCATTATTTTAGGGATTGAGTTAGACATACCCTTAGATTTTGCATAGGTCCATAGTGATTTTGTATTATGACGTAGAGAGTCTTCGATAGAACTAATATAAGATTGGAAGCATTGGTGTATTCCAATTTTTACCCTTGTACGTAGGATTGAGAAACTTTCATGGTCTCTTGGATTCCCAAATTTTTTAAATTTTTTCCTAAGTTTATCTTTTTCTTTGATTTGATGGATAACAACACTTGAATACCAGATTGGATATTTGTTTTTATTCCTTTTTTTAGGTGTATGTTTCTCTATAATTGGCCAGATACTATTATATAGGAATTGAAGAGACTCATTGCAATTAAGTGTTTCTATTGGAGTCCAGTCGAAAAGGGATAATTCTTTATTACAATTAAGATAATCTGTTTTCTTGAAATTGAATAAAGGACGTTCAAGGTTATCATTAAGATTATGCAATGTATTAAAAGTTAGATCTATTTCGATTTGTGGATGGTGCATGTCAATTTTAGAAAGAGCGAGGGCAGGTTGAACATTAAGAGTGAAATCAGAGAGAGCTAGATCAAGTATTCTACCGTTAACATTTTTAATATAGTTATATTGATGTAAGTTTGAGAAATGTTGAAATTCAATTAACACTGAGGATTTTTGATCACTTATTCCAAATGATTCAATATAAACAGCATCATTATTATCATTAACTGACCATTCAATAGAAGGGATATTAAAATCTCCTAATATTAGCGTATGAGAATTGGCATGTGAATCAACACAGATATCTTGACACCTGTTAATGAATTTCGCAAAAGCATCAGTTGCAATATCTGGTGGAAGATAAGTTGTGCAAATATTTATATATTTTTTATTTGATCCGTTTAACTTAATTCTTACCCAAATATGTTCGATATTAGAGGGTTCATCATATATCTGGTAGGCTACAATGTTTTTCTATATAGCTATTAACACTCCTCCTCCGTCCTTCTTTCTGGAAGTTAGATTCTCACGGTCTTGTCTGAAAATAATGTATCGTTGGTCTAGCACCTCTGCATCTTGAATTGAAGAATTTAGCCATGTCTCTGTTAAACATATAATATCATAGTTTGAGGAGAGAGCATTAAGAGAAAAATTATCTAATTTGCTTCTAATACCTCTGATATTCTGATAATATAAAGACAGGGCCATTGCGATTGCTGTTGAGGTGTAGGAAAGTGCATATTCATATAGTGTTTATATTTTCTCCAACATGTCCTTGCTGCTTGCCCATATTGCTGGAGAGTTTTCATCCTTTCGAATATAAATTTTTCCATTCCGTAACCACACGAATTTAATGTTCTTCTCCTTGGCTGTGTGACGTACTGCTGCGTGAAGTTCTTTGTTGATGGGAGTAAGATGTTCCGACACATATACGGGAGTTTTTCCAGAGATGTCCAGATGTTCACTATGAAGTTTAGAGTTCGGGTTTTTCTTATTATAGTTTTTCACTGCACTAAGTAAAGCGTCTCGGGTATAGCTGCTAGGTAGCTCCACTACAATATTTTTTGGTCGACCAGAATTTTTATTTGATTGAGGGACACGATGACAAGCTAATATCTCTTCAGTCTGAATTGGGAATGAAACTGCGGAACAAAGTTTTTTAAATAAGTTCACTGGGTTTTCGTTAGATTTTTCAGGAACCATTTGTATTTCCACATTATTTTTCCGGTTGAATTGTTCGAGAGAGTCAATTTTCTTCATAAGAATATCATTGTTTGTTTGAAGACGTTGGTTATCGACACATAATTTATTTATTGTTGCCGAATTTTCTTTAGCTTCTTTGTATAAGCGATCATATTCTACTGATAGGAAATCCAGCGAGGTCTTTATTTCGTCGAACATGACAAATTTTTCCTTAATTGAATTCAGTTCCATTGTAACCTTATTCGTAATTACGTCACTGATTTTTTGTATTAAACTGTTTTCTAGAGCTGCTGTCAGTTTATCTAGTTTATCGTCGATGTATTTAGTGTACTGCTGAAGATCATCCTTCTTGAAGGGTTCGACATTTACATTCAAATCGGTTTTTGTGCAGCATGTTTCAGGATTTTG
Source organism: Limnephilus marmoratus (assembly GCA_917880885.1). Classification (NCBI taxonomy): domain Eukaryota; kingdom Metazoa; phylum Arthropoda; class Insecta; order Trichoptera; family Limnephilidae; genus Limnephilus; species Limnephilus marmoratus. The sequence goes on along the minus strand of OU862918.1, from coordinate 39,145,738 downwards.
TCTCGCCCGTGTATTCTTCATGTTGTGTTATTGTTTACAAGTTAAAACACTTTGGTATTTTCTTCCACTAATTTATAATTCACCACGACCGGTTTCATCCTATTACGGACATTTTCAGACTGGTAGTTGAAATTCTTATGCTACGGTATTTATACACACTTAGGCAGGGGTACACAACATTGTCTCTATATAATTGCTGACATATTCACTGCTAGTTACTTTCGCTACAGAATTTCATTGTATAACATTCTACGTGCGAATAATACACAACACATATTCATGATGATTAATTTAATTGTATCTAATATTTTTAAATTACCTGCGTGGCAACTTTCGCTTATCCCTGTTCTCACCTTACCCGTCCCAATCCAAATACCTGTTTCGCACCCTATTTTCTTTATAGTTATAATAGCATTTATTTTATTGTTGTGTTTTTATATTTAGGTTTATCACTTGTTGAATCTACACCTGTATTATATTTTAATTGCTGCTTTGTCCTTTTTTTTCTTTTCTTAAATATTCTAGTTTACATTGTTACTTTTATGTTTCTAAATACCTATCTGTGAACATTAATAATTGGTCTGTTTTTTGTTATCCTCTTATATATGTTATATTATTAAGACTGTTTATGTTCCTTAAATAAATAAATAAATCAAATAATGAATGTTTTTATTTTGTTAATTTTGCTATTTTGTTAAACAACAACATTGTCTCTATATAATGAATGTTTTTATTTTGTTAAAATTAACAAAATAGAAACAAATAGAAAATGTCCGTAATAGGATGAAACCGGTCCTGGGGAAATATAAAGTGGAAGAAAACACAAAAGTGTTTTAATTTCAAATTCTAATGATAGTAGATATTTATAATTAAATAACATACTTATAAATTATTGTTTTTTTTTACCTTCACATTATAATTTACTTATAATATAGCATTAAAAAATGTACACTACTCTCTCAGACACAAGCTAATGCTTCCATGGAAGAATGGTATTAAAATATTTGAACGTGTACTTAAATTATTATATCATATAAATGTAATGTATATATATTATTATATATATTTTTTATTTAATATATATATATATGTATATATATATATATTAAATAAAAAAAAAAAATTGGCAGAAAACGTTACTTTCAAACATCTATTATTTTTAACTAAATCTCCGCATCCCTACTATTGCAGGTGACGCTAGTAGAGGGCTCGTTGTAATAAAAGTTATAACATATTTTTCAGGAAATTCATTTCCACGGCAGGTTTTGGTCATTTTCCACTTAATGTACCAACGTTGGCGAAAAATTGTCGGGATGCAATGGACAACCACTAAGCGTTAGAAGCAATTTATGGTTTCTAAAAGAGCTAAACATCCAAAAAAGGATCAAAGTTGATATATTTTTGATATATAGTTCGCCAACTCTAAATCTTTTGGCCAGTAGTAAAGTTGAAACCACATGAAACAGAGGTACTGGACATACCTATTTGTTTAAAAAGTGTCCGAAACAAAGATGTTTATGGTCTTGCATGCAGAAGAAGTCCGTAAGGTGTAAAGAGGGCAGAATAAGCGATTTTTAAGCATCTTCTTTGTTTTATTAACTTTCAAAAAATTAAATTGACAAAATGTTTTAAAAAATTAAATTGACTAGTTTCGTCAATTTACCATCACATCTTTAAACAAAATTAATATTAATGCTAATTATTTTTCAATATTCAAATGACAGCAGCTTTTTAAAATATACCTATACATAGAAACGAAATTGAAAACAACTTATGGCCTATGTCAACTGAGATGGAGGATCGTTTTGAGGAGAGGAAGGAATGAACATTCATCTTGAAGAGACCCTTGTTGTAGGAAGGAGGAAACATAGAGGCCGGCAAATCATTTCACAGCCGAGCTGTTGAACACAAGAACGAATCGAAGAAGCGATTTGTTCTCATGTGACAAATTTTAACCGGGTACATATGTTGGGCATGCGTTTGGCGTGTTTCCCGACTATGCACCGGTGCCGAAGGGATCAATGGCGCTAGTTCCCCGAAGCATCATCCTTTGTAATACTGGTGGAACAAGGATAGCATTCCCATCCGACGCCTGTGCTCTAAAGATTACAATTCGTCTGTCAAGATGGGAGAATCTATCAAACGGACCGCCCGTTTCTGCACAGATACCACAGCATTTCAAACAACTTCTCAATTTTGAATGGTGGTTTTACATCAGGGTGATACTGAGAGTATCTTCTACTCCGAAATGTGTCGCCAGTGTACTATACAATATATTTTTGAGTAATTAATTGTGAACTAACAAAAATATACAAATAAAATTTGTTCCCGCACGCCGGATTTCACCCGCGACCTTCGGATTGCTAGTCACGAACCGTATCCCTCGACCATGGAGGCCATCAAATTATAAAAAATTAACGATATAATCGATAAAAACTTTATCGATCGACCGTGCTAGATACCCAGCCCTCTTCTTAAAAAACGGCGGATACATATGATAAGGTGGTCATCCTGATGGAAGAACCGCTTAAGAGGGCATTACCAGAGAAAACCGGAAATACGTCATTTTCAAAAAAGATTTTAGACGTATTGACTCTTTTCCACAAAAAAATATAAATGGATTTCGAAAGATTGTTCTTTTATCTAGCATTCGTATGTAATAAATTTTGAGAATTTTTTAAAATTTTTAGTATAATAAGGTTATTCCATAGGTCGTTGGCAGATTTGTTAAATTTTCAAAAAAGTTTTTGTATTATACCACACCCATTTCAAATAATATAATCACGCAGTAAAATAAATCAATACATTATCTATCAAACGTATGTTTTAGAATTTTAATTTTAGTTTCAATAAAATCATTAAAAAATATGTACGTACATTTGTTTCTTGACGAAAATTGGTCCATTTATGTATTTATTTGCGCACTTATAAACTAATATATTTCAGATTTTTTTAACATTCTTATTAAATTTAGACATTATTGAAAAATGATAAATACTTATAATCAAAAAATAACTACAAAAAGTACATTATTTTAATAGTTTTATCATCACGCCTTTCAGCATTTTTGGATGAAGGTATAAATTAAAGCTAATTTGAATTGAAATAAATTCGATATTGAGTTATAATTTAAAAAAGCTGGTACGGAGAATAATTAATCTTTCTCATTGTAACCGCCCTGCACGATCGTAAGAACAACTTTCGACGAAATGTGGATTTTCGTCCACTGGCTGGTTAGACGCTCTTAATTTATTTTATTCTTATTGTATTTATATTAATTTTTTTCTTAGGGCAAACTAGGCATTGACACACCCATCCAGTCTTACAATAATTTATTTTTTTATTAAATAAATGTTGACGTGAGTGTTATTTAGGAGTATTTAATTATTTTTGAGACCACGGGAAGAGGTATTGAACAGGATGATTTGCGGCAAAAAGTTGTAAGGACATCATAAACAAAACCGCTCCGTTCTAGTCTGTTTAAAACTACGTACTTCTGCAAATCGGTCTAAATGATTGACGTTTATCTTAAACACGTTATGGGTTCAGTGTCCGAGAAGTGGACCCCAAGTCCGCTCATCAAAGCAGGGGTCGCAACACACCCCGTCACTTCAGGCTCAGAGGCTCGCCTTCCGCCCCAGAGGCCTCTAAGCCTGACACTGAGCGAGCTTAGCCTAGACAGCAGAGGCTTAACCTTGGAGATACAGCCCTAAGCCCGTAACAGCGAAACATACTGTCAACTTGCAAGGACGACAAATAATATCTGACGTTGAGTGCTTTCAGAATCTCAGTTGAACGATTTGAGAAAAGAATTATTTTTCCATGTCTGGAAGCGATTTAAAGTATTAATAAATATCGTAACTATACTGCCATTTGTCTAAATAATATGTAAAATTGGTATATTGGACTGATTCAACCGGTTTGATGTGAATTTTTTGATTTCATGTTCCAATCAATCATCCAAACTCCATCAAATCGTGTTGTATTTTTTTGTCATTATTAATTCATCTTTATTAATTTTAGATTTACAATTTAAGAAGTCCTAGGCCTATGTCTCACTATGAAAACCTATGTTGAGCGCAGACCACAGACATAGGAATATATGGACCTGCCCTAAGTGATAAAAGCGTATTGTTTCCCCCTCCCCATAACGGTTCCATGGAACCGCCTGGGCTTACGAGAGCCGCCTCCCTTGAATCTAAAAACGTGACGTCATCATTCTTGTTCTGACCAGCGCCGAAGTCACATAGTACATTTTACGAAATAACAAGGCAAAAACGGTAGCTTGTGCTATGAAAACGTGTAAAAATAGAAGTGAAAAGGAGAATAAACCAAATTGTCGTATTACATTCCATAGGTAAGCATTATTTTACTTTATTTTAAGCTTATTCGAATTATATTACAATATTATCAGTTTTGTAACATATACTATCATGAACTTGTTTACACACAGCCGTAATATGCGTGGGATGGCGTATTTCAGCATATCGCTCGCCATATATTCCGATTGGGAATGTACGGCGAGCGATATGCCGAAATACGCCATCCCACGCATATTACAGTTGTGTGTGTGAACACGTGTTAACGCTCAGAGAGCGTGTTCATACACAGCTATAATATGCATGGATACATAAAATACACAGCCGTTTGCAAAAGAATCAGGGATGTGCCTTCGCCTTTTGCGCTTTGCTAATATTTATTTTTGCGCTTTCCTAATCGTATCATTTGGAACGTCTATCTTTTCATGTGTTATTTCTTGCTGGAAATCCGTCGTATTAATAAAGGATAATAAACCAATCATTTTTTAATTTATCACACTTTAAGGGCCTTATTACTAAACGAGTTTTGAATTTTACGCAACTCATAAACAACCGTTAATATAAGATAAATAGTTGGTTATTCAGTTGTATAAAATTTAAAACACGCTATTAGTAAGGGGTTAAAAGTGGAATAAAGTATGGTTTTATTTATTAGGCGTTATTGTATATTTTGCTTTCTTAATTATGTACTCCTTCATGGTATGTTTAGAAGTAAAATGAGATACAGTGAGCATGTTTGGAATGAAAAATGTATGTGTCATTTTGCTGTCCGATGATATTTTTTTTTATCAATCAAAATTTAAAATAAAATATTTTTCTATCGCACGTCGCCACCGATTATATTATCTTTGGATCACACTGTCACGTATCAGCGGACCACGTGTTAGGTAAGCGCGTTGTTTCGTATGTACGGTACTGCTGGAACGAGAACGAGTGTATATCGCGTAATGCTCTAGGTTATTCCGAGTATGTATATGTATGGAAAACACGTTTTTTGTTTTTAATTGAAAAATTGTCATCGGACGACAAAATTACATCTAAATTTTGACTCCAAATACTCTTAGAAATCGCTGGTAAAAGCTGTGTGTATAAAATTTAATTTGTTTTTGAGTTGTTTTTCTTTTCTATTATCTTCTGAAAAGTGAAATGTTATGTATTTTCTTAAAGATTTCCCAAAAAAGAAGACTTGAAGACAATGTGGCGACTTTCATCCGGTAAAAGTGAGCAGACAAGTGTTCGTAACCTTCGTATCTGCTCAGAACATTTCAAAGAGACAGATTTTATAATAAACAAACAGGGCACACGTGTGCTACGTGTAGGTGCGATTCCATCGGTCTCTTTGTCACCTGTTACAGAAAGAATTATCGTTAGTATATAAATTCTTTAATGATTAATAATTCTTTTATGTAGTTATTCATTACATGTAATTATTTTAATTTTATTATCTATCCATTTCAGAAATTAAGCGACAACTTCTCTGAGAAATCATATGTATGTCTTTCTCTAACTGATGAAACGATCAATAATACTTATGGATAGATGAACCCTCAAGAGGATTCTGATTTTTCTCTCGTTTCTTGCGCACCTGCTCTACACAGCACACACGTCGTGAGTTCATTCTTATATTTAATTATCCTTTAAATTAATATTTTATTGATAGTGCATGTCACAAATTTGTAATAAATATGTAAATTATCGAATTGCAATAATGATTATATACCTAATATTGTCAACTTTGTCTCGTTTCGAAAAGGAATGCGAACCAGAACCTATAACTATGTGCTTGACGGAGATCGAGGCCGTAGCTGTAGCTGCTCAGTCATGTGTGCTCGTCAGTTGTATGGTACCCACTACTATTCCAGAAAGCTTTGTGAATACCAATTGATTATTGACCTTTGATGACTTCAAAAACACATTGTACTATTATGTAGTGTGCGGACCACTCTAGTAACTGACTAAATGTTTTTATACCTAAAAATATAATATTATGTCTCTATTCCCCAGATTCAGGAACCCCAACCCGTCTTTATGGAAGAACCACTTATTATATCAAAAACCACTCAAAAAATAAACCAATTGAAGTCAATTACAAAAAAATGGAAAACTTATTATAAGAAAGTAAGTTACTAATTAGAAAATTTAAAAAAATTAACGTTGTTTATAAACGTTAAATATTTCTTTAGAAAATATTTTTTATTTGATATACACAGCTTCTCTGACGGTGTTGGAATAAATTATCTTTTTAATCTTCTTTTTTTATAAATGAAACCGTACAAGAGTCCCAACTGCCCTCAACTGTCTGAAGCAAATGAGACTATGGCATCCCCAATTGGGGTATGTTGTGAGGTTGAAGGTAGTGGGGAGTGGTAGGAGATTGTGAAGAGGACGGTGGGGAAATCTGGCTATCTGATCAATGATAGTATTTTCTACTCTAGAAAGTGGGCAAACATTTAAAAATTATTTTTAATTAGTAAATTGTGAAATAATTCAAATTTTTAATTTGCACGTTGGGTTTCGAACCCGTGACCTTCCGCTTGCTAGTTGAGAGCGTTACCCCTCGACTACGGAAACCTTCGTATCTATGATTTTTCGGCGTGTAATTTTTTCTCAAGGTCACGGCCGTCATCACAGTCAACAGATTAATACCTTCTTACTATGTTGGATCATCTTTTTAATATATTTTTATTCAGCTGTTATTATTGTACTGTTTTTAGCATCGATAATATAACTCCTGTACATGTTATGTTGTTTTCTCTTAAGCTGTGCTGTTATTTTTGTGCGTTATTTAAACATCTGTAAGTTGTTTATTGAATGCTGTTCTCACAAATATAATGTTATCCTTAACCCTTTTTGTCTTTTTCTTTTCACTTCTTCCATTGTTCATGGACAATGTAAGAAATAATTTAATGGAAGTTATATATATTATAAAAATATTATTTCTTTAAACAATATTATGCATAGTCTGAGAATACTGTTACTGTGTCGGTGTAGGTATATAATACTGTTTTACTAAGTTTCTGCTGATATATGCTTAAATGTACCTAAACAAAAAATATTATACCCAAAAAATAAATAAAAAGCACCTTCGTCGTCAAAATATTCCAATTAATACCCCACTCCTGGCTACGCACGATCCGATTTGCAGAACCCAGATAAGTTGGGAGGTTTAGGGGGGAGGAGGGAAGTTGTTGCTTATACACAATGCGTCGATGTGGTGGTGAGAAGTACCTATCTATGTAAATCTGATCACTAAAGACGCTTAAAGCCATTTCAAGCAGTTGGGGCGATACTAAGAGTATCTATAAAAAGGAGCAAATAATAATGTAACTGCTACGTGCTACGTATTATTGTAATTAAATAACGTGTGAAATAATTCAAGTAAAATAATTTTAATTAAAAGAGATAATTACATTATTTTTATTAACTAGCAGACCCGGCCACACGTTGCTGTGGCTAACGAAACACAACGCCATTACCCAACCTTTATAAAATCCTCACCACCCGCTTGCCTGCTGCCCGCTGCCTGAATTGAATATTTGAATTTCTTGGCTTTTCTCTACTATAATAAGCATGTGATATACATATAAACCTTTCTCTTGAATCATTCTATCTATTGGTGAAAACCGCATGAAAATCCTTTGCGTATTTTAAAAGATCAATGCGCACATACATTTTGAGTGCCTTCATTTTATACTATGTAATTATACCAACAGAGCGGTTGTGATAACCCTAAAATATGTCGGTCATCACGAATGTGGGCGGTTCTCGAATGTGCTCGTCGCTGGTTACAGGGGTAAGTAAATTATGAAACATTTGTAAAAGTGTCTTAACTAAATATGGCAACAAAATAGTTGTCTGTGAAAAGATGCGAACTTTACTTTGCCTATTCAGACTTCGCAAATATGTTAATAACGTAGCGAGCAATTCGCGCTCCCACGTAAAAAGGTCTATTCATTAAAAAGCAGATGTTATTTTTTAAGAACTAAATGGTGATATTATAATGCGAGATGCCTATATACTGTCAGATTAATTTTTCAACCAATCACAGTCATCTTCCCCTCTTCGTACCGCCATAGTTGATTTTTCCCCTCACCTGTTATTTCTGGTCTATTGAATTTGGATGTCTATGGCGCAGACATTTTAAAACATGAGCAGTTTATAATAAAAATAATAACACATACAACAACAAATAATAAGAAATTAACAGAATGGATCCGTTTCAATACCAAATTCCAATGCACAAAATTATATTATGATACCCCCCACCTAATAAAAATTAATCATTTCCGTACTTGTATAATTTTTAACCACTCGCTAATTTGTTCGATTTTTGGAACAACTAACAAAGTTATCTCTCTTACTTATGATAGTTAAGGCTCTGCAACCTGGCCCGAAAAGAAGAAGATGGAGAGATACGAAATTACGAATGTTAGAGGAGAGCGCTAACATTTACGGTGACCAAATCGATACGAAAATTGCAATGTTTAAAAATCTCGCGGGCTTTATCTTAAACAGCATTTAAAGAAAAACTGTGAATTTTTTCATACATATAACTTGTAAAATAACTGAAACAAACGTGTTAATAATAATTTTTGGAGCATACTTTGCGATTTTTTTCTATCTAGGGAATATTATATAATTTGCGTTTCGGCGCGGGCAAAGTCTAGTTTTATCTTCAAGAATAACAAATATTTTTTAAGAGCTTTAAAACCTAACGTGTTTAAGGGAAATATGTAATATTTAAGGGAAATATGTAATAAATTAACCACAAAAATTTAATGTTCATCTATATGAATTCAAAATTACGCGCCGCAATTTGAAAAAAAAAAAAAAAACTTTGGGAATAACGTTTATGATACATTTTCCTAATAATATACGAGTATGTAAACTTTATTTTGTTTTCATTATCAATAAGTTTAATTAGAAAAAAACCTAAGATGAGCCAATTTTCAAAACTTTTTTATGTTTACATTTCAAAAATTATATGTTTATTTTGAATTATAAAATTTGAAAGCGTATTTCATCACTTCTCTGAAAAAGTTTTTAGTTTTTGGATGCGTTCAGAAATAATCCATTAATTTGGATTTTATTACAACTCCAAAATATTTTGATCTTCCAAAAAAATACACCGGCCTGAGTGTTTATAACTAGTGAATGACATGGATGTGTCGAAACCGGTAGCAGATAAATACAAATAAAGAAACAAATCTGTATGTGAAATAAAACCCTTCAAAACAAAATGCACGTTGGTACCTATGCATAATATTTTTATTTCCAATCTGTGCGATAAATTTAAACATTTTTCAATTGTTATTGACATCGAGGCGAGTATACAGTACCCACCTACTGAAAAATGCATTTTGAAGCGTTTCGGTACATCACACGTGGGAAAGTGTTTTCTGCGAATTGCATATGAATGGTTCATAATGATTTATTTTTTTTACATTAGCTACACACAGGAGGCCCTGGAGAACATAATTTCAATCAGGGCCTACATGGTCTTAGGGGATAGGAAATTCTAGGAAGGAAAAGGTTTGAGTTTGAATCCATCCCTCCCATTTCGGTGCAATGCGATAGGCCGAGAGAGTCCGACTGGAAAAGTCAAAAGGCCTCCCTCAATCGGACTCTCTCGATCCGACCCGCCACGCAGGAGGTGGGCAGACGCATCCGCCGCTAAGACCTGGACAAATATTCTGGACAAACCTCACCCCATGAACCCGGGCACCCCTTCTAAGTCTCCAAACGTAGCGAACCACTGGATGAAATAGAATGTTTAACCCGGCGTGATGGGGTTGGAAAATTGTTACACGGAGGTGGGGGCTGGGTAATTGTTACCGGAATAGACAATGTCACACATTTCAGAAACTATTTAAGAAAATTAATATTATTCGTTACGAGCATTATGTTACGGTTATCAATATAATAAAACACCAAAAACTCTTAAAAATTAACTTTTAATCATAGGAACAAGACATTGAAACCCAATGTCTAAGAATATCAACAAATTTTGGCTTCTTCTAGCAAAATTAAAGTTATATATGACAATTATCAGTCTTCAATTGTTGAAATGTTCCATTTATTAATCTACTATTTAACTCAACCCTCGATGACCAAGGTGCTGTCCCGACGTCGGTTCCTCACTGCGGTTTTCATATGAAAAAGCTGAGGATCCGGCATCGGGAAGTAATCCATGTTTTACGAGGGCTTGATGTTAATAAAGCTAGTGGGCCCGACGGAATACCTGCCCTGGTACTGCAGAGGTGCGCTGCAGAATTAGCTCCAATTTTGACGAAGCTTTTTAAAATGTCCCTGAAGACTGGCTCTGTGCCCTCTGGTTGGAAAAAAGCGGTTATCCATCCTATTCCAAAGAAGGGTGACCGCTCCAACCCGGCCAACTACCGCCCCATAGCGATCACATCAGTTCTGTCTAAGGTGATGGAACGTGTGATCAACGACAAACTGCTCACATACCTCGAGAAGAACAAAATTATTAACGACCGTCAATACGGATTCCGTCGGAACCGCTCGTGCGGTGATCTTCTCGCGTATGTGACGCATGTTTGGGGGCGATGCCTGGAACGTTTCGGTGAGACCCAAACGGTTGCACTGGACATCTCCAAGGCCTTTGACCGGGTTTGGCACCGAGGACTTGTCAACAAACTGCATTCTTACGGACTTCCCGCATCCTTGTGTACGTGGATTGCCGACTTCTTGAGGGGGAGGTCGATTCAGACGGTAGTCGATGGTTTCACCTCTTCCTCACACTCGATAAATGCTGGCGTCCCGCAGGGATCGGTTCTGTCTCCAACTTTGTTTTTGTTGCACATCAACGACCTTTTGTCATGTGCACCAATTCACTGTTATGCGGATGACAGTACAGTTCAAGATAGCTTTTTGTTTGACAAGCCCCCAAAGGGCTCACAAACTCCAACAGCTCGTAGGGCTTTGAAGCAAAGAATGGACGGCTACCTCGAGAGTGTTTTCTCTTGGGGTAAAAATAATCTCGTTGAATTTAATGTTTCAAAGACCCAATCTTGTCTGATTACGCCCAAAAGGGATCGAAATGAAAATCTAGTCTCTTTCAACGGAAGCAATCTTCCGAACAGGCCCTCCATTGATATGCTTGGTGTAACCCTAAGTGACCAGCTCAGGTATGGGAGCTCCATTAAAGCCAGAGTAAAGCTAGGCTCCCAAAAACTGGGCATACTGTACAGGGCCCGCAGATACTTTAATAGTACACAACTGCTAACCTTGTACAAATCACAAGTACGCCCCACGGTTGAATTTGGCAGCCATCTCTGGTCTGGAGTTCCAAAATACCTGAAAAATACCCTCGACTCTGTGCAGAAACGGGCGGTCCGTTTGATAGATTCTCCCATCTTAACAGACGGATTGCAATCTTTAGAGCACAGGCGTCGGGTGGGAATGCTATCCTTGTTCTACCGGTATTACAATGGAAGATGCTCCGAGGAACTAGCATCATTGATCCCTTCGGCACCGGTGCATAGTCGGGAAACACGCCTAACGCGTGCCCAACATTTGTACACGGTTGACATTTGTCACATGAGAACGGGTCGTTTCTTCGACTCGTTCTTGTGTTCAACAGCTCAGCTGTGGAATGATTTGCCGGCCTCTGTGTTTCCTCCTTCCTACAACATGGGTCTCTTCAAGACCAATGTTCATTCCTTCCTCTCCTCAAAAAGACCCTCCACACAGCATCCCAGATGACATAGGCCCTGAGGGAAATTATTTTCCTCAGGGCCTCCTGTGTGGAGTTAATGTAAAAAAAAAAAAAAATACTTAAATAAATAATTACGAAAACAGTCTAAAACACTAATTAACATCATCATTATTGCTAGAATCCTAACAGAAAAAAAAGTTACACCGAATACGGGCATGGGTAATAATTACCTTTTTTGGCACGTGTAGCTCACAACGCGGCTATTGCCCGACTGATTTCACGCCAGAAACTTGTCGAGGCACTCAATAACTCCAGCTACTGAGAAAAGCGGCAACGTCGCATAAATAGTTTTAAAATTATAGGCAAACTTAAAAGTTGCGGGTAATCTTGACCCAGCCCCAAACTCGCCGCCGGGTTAAATAAAAAAAAATGTATGCAGCTGTATACAGACAGATTCCACAAAGGCTGTCAACACTTTGTGTACAGTATTGAATTCAACGATGTCCAATAATTATTATCGTTACTGTGTTCTAATTCCATTTAAAATCAAAGTGTTTTCCGGCAACTTTCAAAACAAACCGGATATAAATGAAAACAAAATAAAAAATAAATAAAAACACATCATTGTTCGCGTAAAACTTTCAATTCAAAAGACGAAGACACAATGTAGTATCGTTAGAGAGAGGAAATAAATCAAACTCAACTTTGTTTGTTTCTTTTATGAGTAGGAAGTGAGTGGAAAACTTTGCTCCCGAAATTATTGAAAGGTATCTCTGATACTAACTTTCATTAATGATTTCTTAACAACTCGAGCTCTCCGCATTTTGTAGGTATAATGGCCAAACTTTATGTGTGTTGCGGGAGTGTTAAGATTTATTATAGGTGATGTTTTTCAACCACTACTATTGTGCGTTCATAAACGTTATTTTAAAAGGGTTGTGTCGTTCTCCCACCACGTCTTTCAAGGCCTCCGTTGTGGAGGGGCAAGGCTACTAGCGATTCGCAGGTCGCGGGTTCAAATCCCAGTGTGCGCAAGTAAATTTTATTTGATATATTTGTATTTCCACAATTTAATTATTTAAAATTATATAAGGTACATTGCTGCAGGTTCCAGAGTGAAAGATACTCTCAGTATCGCCCTGGAGTCTGGAGTCTCAGTATCACTCAGTTTAGCCCTTAGTATTGCCCTAAGACCACTAATTAAGAATTGAAACTTGTTACTTGAAAACAGTTTTTTTTAATTTTATTTATTTATTACTAAATTTCCTACAACTTAGTCTGATTTTTTGTATTATTTGCAATTTTGATATTTTACGGGTCCGAAAGTTACACATTTGAAAAATAATAACGATAAAAAATGAGTATTAATCTTTGCCCCTTTCCCGAAATCCCAATATTGAAATAAATTATGATTACAAGCAAAACAATTATTCATTTTTACAAATAAAACCACATTTATATCATAATCTAACATCACTTACAATCAGGACCTACCTTCATTCTACATTGCAAGGATTCTAATAAATATTTAACGTACTTTGTTCAGTACATTTGGTTTACCACAAAAATGTATAAAAAGTCTCGTCGTATGTTTTACTGTTATAAATATTTTAACTACACATCGGTGGACATGTGGACAACCTAGGGTACTCGATTTTGACTAGCACCAAATAATAACATACTTTTCACACTTGTATCTACTTGATCTACAAGTACATGAGAACTGCGGGTAAAAAGGACTCTTAAGTCGGTAATGAAAAGGAACCGTGCTATGAGAAATAAATGAAGAATATTTGGGAAAACTTTTGCCATTCGTCTTCTTAAACAGAGGCCTAAATGCTAACTGCTGCCGCTAGCAAACCAGTTCTGTTATTTATTCTTCATGAGCAAAATACTATTCATCACGTGGTAAAGTTTTATAATTGTGGTTTTCTTGGCAAACTTTAAGTTTTTGCTTAATTATGAAATATACGCAACACTTAATTACATCATCGGGCCACGCTCCTTCTGAAAAATATTTGCGTTTCTTTTATTTTTCAGCCAGCCAAATTTACGACATGATGCCAGAAAACCCATCAAGTTAGTTTTCAGGAGTGGTGTTAAAAAATGTAGCTAAAAGCTATATATGTTATAATTTTATTATTACTAAGGTAAACATCTTTTATGGTTAACAAATCGCCAAGCTAGAAAAATACACTCTTTCAAACAAAATGACATAGATTGATCATCTTAAAAATAATTAACGTTCATAAGATTGAACTATAACGTTTTAAGCGCCCTTTATGTGATTTTCTCTCGTCCTCACAACTCAATGAAATTGAAGAAGTTTATAAAATCATTATAAGAATAAGATTTGGAGATTTTCTGCCTTGTTTCAGATTTTAATTTTGAGTGTGACATATTTTAATTGAAATAGTTCGTTTTAGTATTGACCTTTATCGTTAATTTGAAAACTAAATGTTGTCTAAAATTTAGACCCTTTATTTTTGCATGATCAATTTTGCTACATATTCGCAATCAAATTTTCAAAATATTTATACTTCACGTAGCAAATAATTGAAAATTTGTATATTATCTATATTTGAAATAAATAAATGTTGAATCAGAAAATATCGTATTTCCCCGGTCTAACCTTTCAAAGTACAAACAAAAGTGCTCAATAAAGCCGCCAAATATAAATAGTAATATATCAAACGATCAGAACCCTTTTTATGGTTTCAAATCGTTGAAAGGTTTATATATTTTCCCAGTCCCTTTGTCTCCGCTGCCCCATCGACTCGAACAAATATCGTTATTTGATTTCTGATATCTTTTTAGATCAAAAAATATTGACAAACGGATCCATTGAATCGATTGGAATGAACCGATTCCTTTCCATTCGTATGTATACGTATATAATAAAGGTGTATTATTAGTACCTACACCAGGGGCCACCGAATGGCGGACCACGGTCCGGATCCGGACCGCCGACCTATTTGTGCGGACATTCTGTTAACAATACGAAATATTTTACACATGTAACTTGAGTATGTAATTTGATAATTTTTTCCGCGCTTTGTCTTGGCTTCTTAGCGATAAAGAAAATGTAACATCCATTGCTTTTTTATCAGATATTTTTACACATCAATGATCTGAACCTTAACCTCAAAGGAAAGCTTGTATGGGAGCTCCTGACAGAAGTAAAAATCTTTTTGCGATTTTCTCGACATCGATCTTGATATTGAACGCCTGAACTTCCGTAATTTAAAAAAAAGTAGCAGTTTCACTGAGATTGACGTCGGCCAATACAAGACGTTCATTAAGGATCTTAAATCGGAATTTGAAAACAGATTCACAGATTTTAAGGTAATTGAGAATGTCGTCGACATCCCCAGTAACATTAACCCTCTGCATCCTGGTGATGAATAGAGCAATGAAGCTGCAAATATTTTCGGGAGTAATAAAGCTGCTCTCCTGGTGGAAATAATCGATTTACAAGAAGATATGGTTTTAAAACATTAAAAACAGGAAGTTTCTTGTCAAGAGCTTTGGATAAAATTTGTTTGTGCTAATAAATACCCAGAATTAAAAAAAGTAGTCTTGAAACTTCTCACTTTGTTTGGGTCAACATATGTTTGCGAAGCAACATTTTCCAAGATGAACTTCATTAAAAATAAATTCCTGAACAGACTTCTCCAACATTTCCAAGATTTTAGGACAATAGCCTGCACAAACTTTGGACGGACAGTCCAAGGCAAAAGAGGTAATTTTTCTCATTAATATACTGATATTGTATCTACACATATTTAAATAGTACGGTTTCTTATTTCAATTGTCAAGCCGGGAGAGGGGGGGGAGTGGTTAGGCTTTTCCCTTCTGGACCGAGACAGTCATGTTATTTCAATAAACGGACCCCTTATGAAAGTAATTGGTGACCCCTCATCTACACCATAACAATGTAAATATTTCGAACATTGCCAATTTATCTACGGCTTCCGTAAAGGAATGGTCTATTATGTCCTCTAGAATCGGCAGGTTCATATGGAATAATTGTATGGGGGGGTATTTATGATACCCATATTAAGCAACTAGAAATTACTAAAAAATTAATAATAAAAATAATGTTGCATAAAGATGTTACCTACCCCTCCTTGCAATTATACCAAGAAGCTGAATTCTTAGATATAAGAAAAATCTACTGTATGCAATGTCTGAAATATATATTTTCACGAAATGTATATTTTACAAAAAAACGAAAAACGCTCCAGCAGTAGAGTAAATAATGCATTTGAGGTTCCCCTATGCAAAACTAGGCTTGCGCAAAGACATGCTTTTTTCATTGCACCAAAAATCTATAATGCACTGTACCTATCAGACTATAGAAATTAAATCTAAAAACATATCCTCTTACAGCATATACAAAAAATTAATAAAGACTTGGGTAACTACAAATGACACAAATACCTACCTGCTATAACATCTTACCTGTTATAACTTTACAAATCCCTAATTTTTATTTAACCTTTTTTGTTTTTCATATAAATATTTTTTTTTTCTTAACTTTAGTTTTTTAAATACGGAATTATTTGTTCTATAAATATGTTAAAACATAATTATGTTTCAATTTACTAATATAAAGTTTAATTTGCTATGTTGTATCTTAACTGCATTAAAAAAAAACTTAAGTATACCCACGAACTGGCGATGCCTATGTGGGATTTTTTTTGTTACCATACATATATGTATACTATTGTAGTGTCTTTTTTTTGTTGTTAAATTGTATTATTGTTTATCGTTAAGCTACATATTTAATTTTATAGTTCCTTTTTTTTACTTCTTATCAAAAGAAATGTTTTTTGTAATATTTTTATGTATGTAACAAATAAATTTATTAATAAAAAAAATAAAAAATAAAAAAAATGTCCAACAGTAAGGAATTTTTTTGAGATTGAAATTTTATTTTTTAATTTGGCCTTGGGAAGACGAAGCGTTAGGTAGAAATACATACGGCTGCTTAAAATATCATTGAAAGAAAAGCTATTCGAATTAGTGAAAATACAGCATGCAAGGCATTGAGCAGGTGGAGAAGTTTGTGTTTTTGGGAAGTATGTTTACGAGAGATAAGAAAGCTGACAGGGATATTGAAAGAAGGGTGAATGCAGGTAACTCTATTAATGGATGACTGAACGCCGTTGGCAGTGTTGGTACTTGTCCAAAGAAACGAAGCTAGCCGTCCATAATAGAGTACTGGTACCTACCCGGAAGGATGAAAGTAGACGGAATAATAATAATAACATCATATTTATATAGCGCAGTTTTGTGACATTTCACTTCAATGCTGTAGAAACGAGATCCCTTAGGCAGGTGTGTGGTAAAACCACGTACGATCGTATGAGAAATGTGAAGATCCGCAAATAATGCAAGGCTTATGTAAGCGTAATGAGTAATATTTAGAAAGGAACGCTCCAATAGTTTGGGCATGTAGAGCGAATGAACGAGGAAAGAAGTGTAATGAGAAAAAATGACGCAAATATGAATGGTAGAAGAAGTCGGGGACGCCCAAGAAAGACATGACACGACCAAGTGAATGAGATACTTGAATCGGGCCATGTTATGAATCAGAATAATAGAAGAGCATGTATGAGACGATGTATGAATGTGAACGAGGCAAGAAGTGTGTGCCGAGATAGAGTTGTTTGGTGGTCTGTCCTCTCTGCCTACCCCTGCGGGGAAACGGCGTGATGGTTGGTTAGTTAGTTAAGACGTTCTGAAAAATCACTTTATAAAACAAAACAAAATGTTTGTGAATTATAAACCTCTTCGTATAAGTAACAATAACTCCGGATTAACCAGAAATGTGACCACGTATTTAATAAAAAAATGAAACCACAAGGGAAAGTAAAATCGATTGTTTTTTATTCACGAAAATAATTCCAGGGAAAATGAAAATTCAATAAAACTAAAAGAGGAAAACACGGCACATTATTACTTATAAAAATAAATCACTGGCACGGGCGTAGTAATCAAATTCTTAGTTGTTCTAGGCCCTAGTATTAAAAAAACGCCCTTCAGGTGATGAAAATTCCGTTAAAAAAGTTAAGTTAGTATCCCTAGAAAAAAGGAGATTTTCTTTTCTTCGTATCAAATCTGTGATGTTTTATTGTTATTTAAAATTATCAACGGATATTTGGATAGCCCTGAACTTGTGAACATGATAAATTATCAAGTACCTAACAATTACAACACCAGACTCCATGCTCCATTTAACGTAGTTGCTTCTCGCACTAATTTTATGTTTAACTCTTGTCTTCAGAGATTGCATCGTGTGGGGAATGAAACTTGCTCTGTCGAAATATTTTTTTATAAAAACATCGCTTCCTTCAAAAAGCGTATATGTACGCTGATGCAAAAATCCTTAAATGATACAGATTGTTAACAGTAACAAATTTAATACCCATTGCTCTGTAACTACTTTCATTGTACCTACTTACTCCTTTATACATATATGTAATTGCTATGAACCTTTTATTTTATTTTTTCCTGATAATAACAAACTAATGTAAAAATCCTTAAATGTATCACATAAATAATAATAAAAATAAATTTGGACAACTTATATAGCGCTGTTTTTGCGAAAAATCGTCTCAAGAGCACATAGTTAACAGTAACAAACTTAATACTCACTGCTCTGTAACTACATTCATGATAACTACATTCATTGTACCTACTTACATATTTATATATGTAATTACTGAGTACCTTTTTTTTTTATAATAATAACAAACATACGTACATTTATGATAGCAAAAAAAAAAAATTAAAAAAAAATAAACAAAAAAAAAAATAATTACAAGAAAATTACCTACTTTTATATTAATCATTAAAAATGTTTTACACCAATGCAATTCCGGTATGCTTCGAGTATATTTGGAATCACATTTTGTGTGATATTGTGACAATAATTATTGTATCTAATGTAGCATGAGCCCAAATACGAATCCGCTGGTTGAACTCCTTTTGTAAACAATTACTCGAATACTGATACCTACTTATGTTAGGCCTACTTATATCTTTCTAGCTCTGTTTATCATTTTATGTACTATATACTTATGATACTGCATACTTGTTATAATGCTCATGTACAATTTATTTTATATGTAAAAGCCATCAAGGCGTAAACAAACAAATAAACAAATATCATGATTGCCTTTCTGAGATGTCTTGTAATGATGATTTTTTCCCACACTAATATAATGTTATAGCGAAGTACCTTACCTTATTAATTATCTTATTGCCATCGCCTTCTCATCAGTAAGCTACTCAGCTTAATATATTAATACATTTTTAAATCAGATTTTAGACGTATTGACTCTTTTCCACAAAAAATTATAAACGGATTTCGAAAGATTGTTCTTTTATCTAGCAATCGCATATAATAAATTTTGAGAAAAATTTTAAATTTTTAAAATAATAAGGTTATTCCATAGGTCGTTGGCAGATTTTTTATATTTTCAAAAAAGATTTTGTATTATACCACACCCATTTCAAATAATAAAATCATGCAATAAAATAAATCAATATATTATCTAGCAAACGCATGTTTTAGAATTTTAGTTTTAGTTTCAATAAAGTCATTAAAAAATATGTACGTACATGTGTTTCTTGACGAAAATTGGTCCATTTGTGTATTTATTTGCGCACTTACAAACTAATATATTTCAGATTTTTTTAACATTCTTATTAAATTTACACATTATTGAAAAATGACAAATACTTATAATCAAAAAATAACTACAAAAAGTACATTATTTCAATAGTTTTATCATCACACCTTTCACCATTTTTGGATGAAGGTATAAATTATATAATGAATAAAAAATCACTTTGTTTAAACCACTATATGAATAGTGGTTTAAACAAAGTGATTTTTTATTCATTATATGAAAAATGATACCACAAAGTTATTTTGCAAAGTTCGAAGAAGTATAAATTATAAATTAAAGTAATTTGAATTGAAATAAATTCGATATTGAGCTAAAATTTTAAAAAGCTGGTACGGAGAATAATTAATCTTTCTCAATGTAACCGCCCTGCACGATCGTAAGAACAACTTTCGACGAAATGTGGATTTTCGTCCGCTGGCTGGTTAAACGCTCTTAAGCATCCGCGCGGCTAGAATTCCATTGTAGTTTACGTAAGTACTGGCCGCAACTGATGCAATGTATGTAAGTATACTGTATAAATTAATATTTTTTTATTATATTTATTCTTCTGCTCTTTGTGCGGTTCAAAACCCCGTTAATTCGTGGAGTATAGTGTATTCCACGAATTAAAGATTTTTTGAACCGCTTAAAAGAAGAATAAATCAATTTATTCAATCTACTCGTACGTAATAACATAATGTTCTTCAGTGTCTTTTAATATTATCTAAATAAGCACTCCGGGTTAGCGATGTGTAGGTTCAGCTGGAGTGGGCTCTTGAACCCGGGTTCTAGGCGGGAAGCGGATTCTACTCCTACTTTTTTTTTTAAATCGACTACTCCCAGAGAACCCGAAACAGTAATAAAACAGCAGTAAACTCGGCAGTCCGAGCCACTCGCGAGTCGGGAGCAGGTCCCGGTTCCACCGGCTCCGGTCGAACCCGTGCATCTCGGTCCGAGCCACTCGTAAGTTGGGAGCAGGTCCCGGGTTAGAGATCTTTTGCGGGTTCCGGCTCCTAAGTCCGGCTCTGGTTGAACCCGTGCGTCTAGGTCCGAGCCATTCGTGAGTCTGGAGTGGCTCCCGGGACGTGATCCAAGAACTCACGTACTTTTAAAAGGAAGAACGTCTCGGAGGCCTCCGGTAAAATGTAGAACTTACCCACCTCTACTCTGGTTCGGACTAAAATCTAGCGTAAGGTGATCCAATAGTCAAGGAAAAAGTTTTTGGTAGGTATTTAAAAATACTTAAAAAGACTTGAGAAAAAGCTTTCGGAAAGGTTGGAAAAGCTATTTGAGACTTATTTTTACAGGTTGATTTCGTAAAGGCAAATAAAAAACATTAACTCCTTTCTTACTACATTGTTTATTGTAATAACAAGGAAATATAAAATTGATTTCACGGAACCAAATGACGCAAAGTCTAGAGACATCTATTCCCCATCGCAGACGGGGCAAAACTGACAAAAAATTGGTGTGACAAGTCCACAGTGCTTACATTAAAGGTTCACTTTAAAAATCCCAATATAGAACTCCAGTCCAATTTTTTAATTTTTTTCAATGAATAAAGACCTTCAAACTTAAATAACTGCATTTTTATTTTTATAGTTAGTTTTAATAGTTAAAATAATTGTCATATATATATATGTCGTATATATATTTGTTGGGATTCCTATGAATCTTAATTATTGTTCATGTACTTTCATGCAATGTTATTTTTAACACTGACAACTCAAAATGATATTAGGGAACGTACCCATACTACGTGACACGTTCGGGGGGGGGGGGGGTCTTCAAAATACCACGCTTGGTACAAATGAGCGGCGGGTTGCTTAGGTTTTTGGTCACGGTGGGGGGGGGGGGGGGGGGGGGGGGTTAAAAAGTGCAAAAAGTTTGTCACGTAGTATGGGTACGTTCCCTATGTAGGTATCTAAAAAGATAAATGGGACCTCTGAAAAAAAATATTATTTATGTTTTAAGTTCCGTTTTTTCGGTGATTGCGGTTGATTTTTATTTCACAAAGTGTTTTTTTTTAATTTGGAATTCAGTTTCTAATTCAGTGGTGAGTGTATTCGTACTTTTAAATTATTACTTCACTTAGCAAAAAGTGGTTTATTTGGAAAAGCACAGTATTATAAGTATATTTACCAAGTTCCGATATCTTTCCAATTAATTAATCATATTAATTAACATATAACAGGATTAGTATTACACAATCAGGTGGCTACCTAGGTAATTGCGTAAATGTGAAATTCTAGGGAAATTTCACTTCAAAATCTAGGGAAATAATTTTTTTGGGCAGAACATCCCTGTTTTAAAATGGCAGAAGGCAGAAGATGGCCGATTAATACTATGACATTTAGGTGTTAGAAGTCGTTTTTTTTTCAAGATTAACTGCTTTTAATATAGAAAAACATTGGTAAAATGTCCGCATTTCACCGCTACTGTTATTGTTTTTAATCAAAGTGCAATATAAAAACAATCAATCATCGTAAATATTTGCAATCATTGCAAATACATATAACATCGTGTTTTATGTATAACACATACAGAATAGAATTTATAATACACTGATCATGACGATTGTGTTGCATTAACTTGTATAAAAAACCCTTTACTAAAAATTATTTGAAAATACAAACTAAATGTCAAATATGGTCGACACGACTTTAACCTCAAAGGCAAAATTTATTGCAGATTGTCCGCAAATATAGCTCTTTTCGTAAATTGTTGAGGGCCTAAATTGTGTTTCAATAAACACAATAACTATTATTTATCTAAATCTCTATAAACAGTATGAAAATAAACCAAAAACACGAAATATTGATTTCATATGTGCACTTTAAGTCATTTCAAATGTCAATTGTCAATACAATACTGACTACTGACAATACAATACACGCGATCACCAGGTGACAGTGGGTGAGTGTGACGCGTGACGTCACGATTCACCATTTCAGTAATGCCAACTTGACACTGTGTTTCGAGGAGAGGTTTAAAAATGCACTTTTTAATAATTTTTTAAAAACTCTGCGTTTAATATTATGAAATAAAAGTTATATATTCAGAATCAGCGTTTATTGGTCTATATGAACATATTTTTTTAAAGCCATAATATTTTTCACTGGAGTTCCTTATTCGTCGAGTGCCAGCCATCATGATTGATGTCGAAAATAAAAACGCTAAAATGCATATTTTATTTTATTTTATGAAGTTCAGACATAAATATCAATTTTTTTGCCATCATTAAAAAAAAACTGAATTTGCCACATTATACAAAAAAACCATATCCTAAAGAGGGTTTATAAATAGGAGAATTTGCACTTGAAAGTGTTTTTTTTTATACCCCTATACTTTATTTTTTTCTAGGCTTAAAAGAAGACTTATATAAAATATAGAATTTTTTTTAAAGGCCAAGATGTGTTCTACTCGCAGTATTTAATTGAAGCATTTATAATACTTCTAACCGATCAAATTTTTAAAACAAAAACACATGATTTTGTATGATTTTGCATTATTTTGCATGG
Source organism: Limnephilus marmoratus (assembly GCA_917880885.1). NCBI lineage: Eukaryota > Metazoa > Arthropoda > Insecta > Trichoptera > Limnephilidae > Limnephilus > Limnephilus marmoratus. Next base: position 39,122,535 of record OU862918.1, on the reverse strand, counting down.
CTTCATCGTAAGTTGATGCACTACTAAGCAATGCAAAATCATGTAATTTCGATTAGAAATATTTTAGTTGCTTTAATTAAATTCTGCGAGCAGAACACATATTTTCGTTTGAAAAAATCAGGCATTTTTTTATTTGTCTTTTTCTAAGTCATGAAAAAGTATCAGGCACATAAAAACCGCTTTAAAGTTCAAATCTCTTAGTTACAAACCCCTTTTCAATTATACTTTTATAGTTTTTTGTAGAAAATTAAATTATTTGAGCTTCGCGAAATAAAATAAAACCCCTTTTTTGGTGATGTTTTTTTCTTGAATAAATCAAAACGGGCATTAAATGGGAATTTAAACCTTATCGCCATCCACATAAGGAGTCTAATTGTTAGCGGCCCAATCACCAAATTAAATTTGTAATTTGACCGATACGTAATAAATAAACTGTGTATGGTTTTGAATATTTGCACTCTCAGTAAGCAGCATTTTCAGTAACGATAATTAAAATCATATTTATTGCATTTGGTTTTGAAGATATTTATTTCACATACGCCTACCTATTTATTGCATTGACATTTAAGAAGTTTTTTTACATACATTGCTTTAACTGTAAATAAGAGTAAATGTTAGTTTAATTGTGTGTCTCGACAACATTAAATGCTCATAAAAATTCCTATGCCAGTAGTCTGACGTAAAAAACTTTCAATTTCGCTCTAGTTAGTAACCAGCAAACAAAAGGAAAACATGAAATAATTAATGAAATAGTTAAAAACATTTTGTTTTTACCTCTTTCCACCTCTCCCCCCCCCCCTCCCCCTTTTTGATCTTCTAAGAATCTCCCCTTTCCACCTCTCTCCTCCCCCACTACTTCCATTTCTACCCACGCCTGTCTTTCTATGTTTGATCATTTAGTTTTAGTACATTAAGTGTCCTGATGAAGAGAACATCGTTCTTGAAACATGTTGACTTTTAAATAAAGATTATTGTGGTAAAAAAAAGTGTTTTTAATTATTTCATTAATAAAATGGTGCCACAAAGTGAATTTGTAAATTTCTCAATACCTGAAAAATTCGCGTTATTTTTGGCATAATTTTCGGGGAAATTCGGGATAATTTAAGTAGGATTTTTGGAAAAAGCCGAGATATTTTTCAGCAAAATCGGTGGTACTCGTATTTTGCAAAATTGGTGATGTTATGTTGCATTTTTGGTATTTACGGCAAAAACAGACGGTAAGCAGATTTTTTAAAATCGCCACATGAATGGACTCGGAGCATTCAAAGTGCGTTCATTTTTGTGACTATTTATACGTGTCAAAACTACAGACAAAGAAATACTTAGTACTTCTTCATTTGAATAACAGATATCTATTTTCGTTATTTGTTTTTGGGGTGTTATGCCGTGTTGCGCTACCTCCTTCTTTAGCCAATGTTTGTGAACACATCAACCGAATCTGCTGGGTATGCCTTAAAGAAGGGGGTAGCGCAACACGGCCTAACACCCCCAAAACAAATAACGAAAATACTTTTTGGCCGTGAAAATCTTAAAACGTATCCGAACAGATATCTACATATATAAAAATTTAGGTTCCGTATGTTTGCGTTCGCTAATCTCGGAAAGTAATCGATAGATTGACTCAAAATTTTTACAGAACATTGCATTGAAGTTCTAAAGGAAAAGCATAATTTTATGCGTTTTAAATTGACTCATAATTTGTCATGGTAAACAACGGAATGACAGTGCTAGACAGTGTTACCATTTTATTAATTTTATTAAAAGTTACAAAAATTTATGATACCTACAATTAGGAATTAAAAGAATTTAATCGGATTTAAAAGTATAATTATATCTAACAAATTATATTACTATTTTCACTCATTTGTTTTCTCTGTGCGTTTTAAATTTACTCATAATTGTACTGAATGTCAGTTCGTAACTTTGCAAAACCTACAAAAAATCAGATTAACAAATCGAATTATATGTATAATGACAAATTTTCAAAGGGTCAAAAAAGTGTAACTGTGACCAGTTGATTGATGTGTAAGTTTTTTCAAAGTTGATCACCATTCGTGGGATGCCTCGCTCACGTTCAAACATAAGCTGTCGTACTCGACACGAAAAAGGAAATCGTAAGAAAAGATTAAAAAGTAATGATCAAGAACGTTTAGACGATAATGTAAATGTTCGAGTTAGAATTATTCAGAGACGAGCAGAAAAACTGGCGAATCGTCGGGAAGAAAGACGTAAAAGCTTACGAGTAGAAGCGCAAAGAAGACGAGCAGCACATTCATCTCAACAACGTCAAGAAGAAATAGATCAACGCCGAAGACGAATGCAAGTGCAACTTTTGAGTAACCATGCTTCGTACCATCGAATTCCTTTTTCATACGAACCAGATATTCAACACAATACCTCATGTAAATTTGTTCAAATCGGTAAAATGGATAAAGTTTGTCCACACTGCAAAGCGATGAAATTTAAAGGAGAAACTTAAGGAATATATTGTGCGAGTGGCAAAGTGAAGCTACTTGAAATTGATCAGCCAATAGCACCACTGATAAATTTGTTGCAAGGAATTACTGGTGATTCAAAAATCCTTTTCCGGTTTTTTTTTTAAATCTTTTCGTATTTATTTATATAATTAAAATAACTAACTCACATTAATGACTTATATTCCTACTTATTCGATGGTCTCTTCAAGATCGAAACAATTATAACAAACTTTAATACTTATGTATAGATTACCTAAGTTCCTACTTCCTTTTTTAACTATCTCTCTCTCTCTCTTCTGTACCATTAAATTATCATATTATTATAAATTTATCGAACTCATTTGTATAACTTTTTATACAAATGCAACTCATATATTTTTAATTTTCAATGTGTACTATTTATATATTACTTTTTAACCTGCTTTAGAACAAACTATGTTCATTTTTACGTTAATAATAAAATCAACGTAGTAAATACACATTCCTTTATAACTACTTTCATCGTACCTTAAGCACTTCCGTTTTACCTTTATTATGCTAAACTCCATTGTACAACTTTTTAAGTTTATTGTATTATACACGACATGCTTACAATTATACTCCTGAACTAAATCTATAAAAACGTGATATTGTAAAAGCCTTAAAGGTCTGAATAAATAAATAATTTTAAAAAAATTACGAATATTTTTTTTTCTTCCCTTATATTCTACACTACAGCATAGTGATAGCAGATATTCAATTAAGCAATGTGTCTTCTTGGAAAATGCACAGTTGCTAGACAATTTTTGTTAAATCCTCTAATAATTAAAATCAGACAAAGCCACAGCGAAGCGTGGTAGGGTTCAGCTAGTCTATGTATAAAAATTCTCTAAATCAAATTTGTGTGCTACCTATGTGAATGTCTTGTTACGAAATTAATGATAGATTTTTAAGATTATTTATTGATTACCCCATAAAAATCCTCCAAAAGGACGAAAACTCTTGTAAATTTCAAAAAAGGTTTTTTTATATTTTTATATATGGGTGCTTCACATAATCATATCTGTCAATATTATCAGAAATCTATTTTTTATAGCAAAGATTTTATTAGCTGAGTTAGAAGCCTATAAATCACAACAATAAACCTTCTACAAAACTACGAATACTTCATAATTAATTCAAGCGGAGGCGAGATTGAAGATTTATAGATTTCAGAACAGACGCAAAAGAAAGAATAAGATAATTTTTTCCACAATTCAAATATGAGATTTGTAATTTCGGAAAATGATTTCCAACAAATTTGATGATCGGATGAAAGAACCAATAAAATTATTTAAAGTATTTGCGTCGAAGTATAAATAAATAAATATCGTATGGCAAGAGTGATGAAAAAAGTCACAAAATTGTAAATGACGTACAGATATGTGAGAGCAATACTTTAATGGGATCTAATCTTTTTTAACTAATTGTCTGTCACAAAATAATGTAAACTCGTAATTAAATAGAAAAACACTAGAAATAAAAAATAAATAAAAAAAGTCACTTGGCACCACTCGGACTAGCTAAAAATCTGCCACTTTTTGGAAGCTAGTACTCACTATTACACTAGTATTTTCCTACCTAAGATTACTTCTCTTTGTTTAAATTTTAATGTCATTAAACTATTTCATCTTTTTACAATAGAGGCAGCGATCTTTTTTGTAATTTAAGATAAAGTTTTTTAATTTATTATTTATTATATTTATTTTTTTTAACACAGTTTTTTAGAGAAAATGTGTCCTTACTGGGGTACCAATTTCTAAGGACACATTGTACACGTTTTATTATTTGAATTATAAATAAGTAAATATGTCTGGAGTACATCCACTATTAAATGGAATTTTAAAAATTACAATTCAGTAATAAACTGCTTCCTACACTATATGTAGACTAGTGGACTATGGCGTTCCCTGAAGGGTGGAAAATGGGAAGAGGAAGATTTGGAAGTATTTGGATATTCTGTCCTAGCACTAAATACGGTTGAAGCCATTTCAATATGTTTTTATTTAATTAAATTAAATTTTGTTGTAATAACTTTTGAAGGTTATACCGATCAATGGAACATATCATTAAAGAAGAAGATAATACTAATAAGTATAAAAGAAACATGAAACAAAACAAGACACAGAAAAAAGGTAACAGTCGCAACTGGAAATCGAACCTAGAATCTCTTGTCTTACTAGGTCAAACGCTTTAACTTAACTCGGCCACCACGACCTAATTTAACATCATTTTTTGTCAACCTGATATTCCAAATTCGGAATTAACAAAATATAAACAACTAAAATTTTTTTCCATATTTTTGGTTCTATCTTTTTAAATGATTACAAAGTTCAAACGAATTTACTGATAGGTAGGAATTTACTAATAAAAGGTAACATGGTTTGTAAACCAAATAGTGTCTCGGATAAACATATTCGATTTTATTTATACGGGACATCTTCTAACATCATCCAAAAGTCCACAAAAATTGTGGATTCTTATTATATGTGTACTTTAGTGTTATAATTGATATTGGGAACAAGGGCGGCTGATCGCACAGTGTTTGTGTGCAGCACTGGCAAATTATAATGTCTAAATTTACTTTATTTACTTACTGATGACAATAAAATCTCTAATTTAATTTCTCTAATTTAAATTTATAGAATCCCTAATTTAATCATTTCAAAATATTAGTTACCAATATAATGCTACGAATATTATCAGGGAGAACGCTTTTAATCTCCCATAGCGCGGCCGCCGGGCGCCCTCGTATCGGCAGCATTGGTGTGCATTCGGTTTGCAAACGAACGAAATCATATTTTTGTATGGGATATTTAAAATATTGAAAGCGCGTCGATTTCGCTATTTGTACCAGAATTTAGCTTCAATCGGTGTGCCACCGATAATCCGATCCTTGCCGAAGTTTACCGATTGGCCATGAACCATGACCCGAGGTGACATGAATACAATTGAATTTTGGCGAAGATCATACATAGATCAGTTTGCGTCTAGCGTAGTCTAGCGGCGCGCCCTTTATCCGTGATGAGATAATTGTCATTGTTTTGTTTTTTTTGGATTGATTATATTAAATACAAATAACGTAATTTATTAATATATAATTTTATTACATAAATGAGTGCAACCAGTGTTGAATATATAAGAGGAAATAACAGTTTGTTTGAAAATAAATTAATTATTAAAAATTCCTAATTAATAATTTTTTTGTCATAATTGTAAGTACGGATTGTCAGTGAACCACCACATTCTCAGGGCAGCGGCCGCCACTGATTGGGAAGTTGATCTGCTGACAAACTGCTTTGGTAGTTCAGCGGGTTCTTATAATTAAGAATAATAAAAAAAAAAACATTTACCATAAATTTTATATTCATTACTTTTTTTAATAACTTTTAAAGGCTATATCCATCAATGGAATGCATTGAATATGTGTATTGACAGTACCCCTTTATTGTGCTGCGTCTTATCCTGTTTGTTTTATGTTTTATTTAGATTTATTACACCTACTTAAATAACAATAAAATAAAATAAATTAACGATGTTATATTCCACCGCTTCATCCTCCATGTTTTAAGGAAGGAACGATTTAGAATAAACTTCAAGTATCCTCGCAACTTGATAAATTAGCCAGACTGGGAGAATGCCAGATACACAGATTTACCTGCCACCCCCCGCTCCCCTGCTCCCAACTCCAATAAAACATTTTAGCAATACACGGGGGGATGAAAGGAAATTAACATAAATTTCCCGAAAGACAGCGTAATCCACCTCTTCTCCAATTCCAGCAACCCTTAACCATAATCGCTATCAGAATCGTCCAAATAAATATTTGTTTGAGTGGAATTTCCATTGCTTTTTTATACACATTTCAAAATGTCGCGATGGTTTTTCAATTTGAGCACTTACTTCCCATTTTTTTTTTTAACTTATTTATAACTTCTCATCATACATATGTTCTTGTTTTTTTTTACATACACAATAATATTAACCTCACTAGGACTAACAGCCTGTATTGAGGTTAATATTTATAAATTTGAGTGATACAAAATACTAAAACACATAACACTACATTCAAAACACATAAAAATATTATAAAGTAAGAAATAAAAATATCATATTAGTGACTAGATATTTAATTTGAGAATGATTTGTAACAATATAGACCATAAATAAATCTTTAATTACTATACCCACCAAGAAACAAAGCTAGTTCAAAACATCTAGGGTGACACCCCGATTTTGACAAATGGAACTCAAATAAAATCTTATTATTATAAGAAAAAACAATATTATTTAAAAATAATTCTTATTATTTAAAAAAGGACAAGGATGAAAAAATTGTATGCCATTTCTCTGTCAACACAAATATCTTAACATTCTTTTTAAATATAGCTAATGAATTGGAAGATTTAATGTAATCTGGCAGAATATTAAACATTAGTGGAGCTTGATATAAATAGTTTCTTTGGCCAAAAGATGCTTTAGTATGTATTGCCATAAAGTTCATTGTTGAGCCAATTCTAGTGGTATGAATTTGTTGGGTTCTTTCTGCAGATTCAGTATTGATAAAAAATCTACAAATTATTTTAGTGATGTACAGCTGTTTTATACACATAACATTAGATTCCTTGGAAAGTAGTTTATATGGATAACGAAATTATATCGAAATACATAATATGTATCGATATAATTTATTTCGATAATATATATATATAATACATCGATCATTTAGTTGATTGGTTAAACATCTCCGAAATTTCGAAATTTGAGTTGGGTACGCCGTTATAATGTAATATTGTACACGTTGCTGCAAAATTAGTTCCCGGCTATGCAGCCCTTAGGGAACGTACCCATACTACGTGACACGTTTAGGGGGGGGGGGGGGGGGGTCTTCAAAATGAAGACCCCCCCCCCCCCCCCCCTAAACGTCACGCTCCATACAAATGAGCGGCGGGTTGCTTAGGATATTGGCCACCGGGGGGGGGGGGGGGGGTTAAAAATTGCAAAAAGTTGGTCACGTAGTATGGGTACGTTCCCTTATTAGATCCAGCGTGGCAGGAATGAGGGAAAGGATAACCAGCTCTGGAAATATCCTCGTCATGGAAACCCGCCTCAGTCCATCATCCAGCATTGACGCAAACTGGGGAAAAATACTGGCTCCTAATGTGCTCACAGAATCCTAAAAGCCCATTATTATCATTTTCCGATTTTCTTTTTTTTTACCACTACTATTACCTTTTTATTAATTTTTTCATTTACAATCATATCCACCTGATTTTCTTTTCTTTTTTTCTATAAAATATTTTGTGTATATACTTATAATATAAACGAATTGTGTGGGACTTTTAGGAACCTTATGAAATGTGTGGGACTGCACTATCCTTCCTAAGTACTGGAATAAACATTTATTTTTATTATTAAAAGCTCTGAATTGGTAAATCTTTACTTCAAAATCTTTACTAGTAAATCTTACTAAACTACTTTAAATCTTAAAATAAGTAAATTTTAAAATATTACTGGAAAATCTTAAGATTTACCATAGTACGGGCTTTTACGGTAACACATATGTACACTCTATCTAGCACAATACTCAGAATACCCATAAACACCACCAAATCAATTAAAATGCAGAAAACTTGCAGTGATATAAACAAAATATGATGTTTTCCGGGTTACTAGAAGGAAATTTCAAAACGTCACACTTGTGCACTGGACCATTACGCTTTCCGGTGTTATTTTATAGCATAGGTACATAATATGTAAAACTCAGACACATGAGCATTTGAATATTTCTTTCCTCATTATCTCAAAACTTAGTATTTGGAGATGTCTGACTAATCAACTTGACGACCGATACGAATATAAAATATTTTCAATTACTCGTGGCGTATGTCCATATTTACTGCACCACCAGTTTACCGTTATATTTCCAAGTATGTATAAATTTTCAATCGCTCACTTTTCTTCTCGTAACACATTATCAGCATATTGGGTCCACATTTACAGCATTCTACTTGGTTACCGTTATATGACTGCAATAATTTGTTGTTTTGAAGAATATATGACCCAAATGTGAATGGTAGAATTCGGGGACGCCCGAGGAAGACTTGGCACGATCAAGTGAATTAGATACCTGAGTCGGGCCATGTCATAAATCAGAATATTAGAAGAGTATGTATGAGAAGATGTATGAATGTGAGTGAGGCAAAGAGTGTGTGCCAAGACCGAGTCCTCTCTGCCCACACCTGCGGATAGGCAGAGAAATAACATGTTGGTTAGTTAGTTAGTTAGCTTTACGTACTGTTTTTGCAAAACAAATAGATAAAATATAAATATAAACCCATTCTACAAGCAACATCTTCTAGTTACTTAGCGACGCCTTGTTAGCACATCGAGATCAATTATCTTTTGTCATGTTTAAGAGTGGTGTATTTTTTAATGAACGTTATAGTACGTTTACACGACGATTTAATAATATTTACAAATAAAACACCGGAGTAACTTTAAATTATAAATGACAATTTTTGAATTGAAAACTTCTTTATCACTGTTGTGATTCGAAACTCGATGAAACGAATAATAGCGATATTAACTCTCCAGAAGCCAAATGGGGCCGAAAGTAGACCCCAAAAATATTATTCTTTTTTACCCACTTAAATACATGAAACATATTTTCAGCGTTTTAGGTATTACATATTGTGCTGTTTAAAAAATTGTGAAAAAATTGTTGATCGCAAAAAAAAATATTTTGTCAAATATAGGTAATATTCCCTGCCCAATAAATGGACAAATAACAAAAAAAAAAAAAACAAAAAAGGGATTTCCATGGTTTAAATGCGCATAAAACAGAAAAATGGGGTTGTCGGCCGACCCACATGGTTACGGACGTGACGTTATGTTTGGCATCTTGGCCTGTCGAGAGTTGAAAAAAGACAAGCGCATATATCTTTAAGATTTTTCCCGCGAGAAAATGAGATAGTATAATAATCGGTTTCTTGTTTGTACGGTGCTTCGTAGCCTATTGGTCTCCTTTTTGTGCGGTGCTTCGTAGCCTATCGGTCTCCTCTTTGTGCGGTGCTTTGCAGCCTCCCTACTCTATTTTAGTTTCCTAAAGATTTCACTTCTGCCGCTTGTCAATTGCACACTCTGATTTTTTTGTTTTGTTTTAATGAACGCATGTAATTTAATGTAAACCGAACCCTTTAAACGATTTTTGAATATTTTAATTTTTTTCGTTACGTAAAATCATTAGGTACATAATAATAGTTACCTACTAATTTTACGTCCCTGTTGGCCTCCGAGTTGTTAGCCGAAAAATTGCCCCACACATCCGAATTAATTTTGTGCCAAAAATTTTAAATCTTGAATATGTACTTTTAAACTACTACGTGCTTAAACGAAATATATTTTTTAAATTTACGTGTTTACTGAGTCAAGGTATGTAAAAAATGTATATTTTGTGTTTTAATAAAAAATTGTAATTTGATTAAATGTGGATTTAAAAATGACTGATTTTTTTATGTATTTAAATTTTTTTTTATTTAGATTACTTTGGTCATTCTTATTGGTCATTTTTTTTACATACGTATGTATACTTTTAACTAAAAAAGATAATTTTGTATGATCAAATCGATCTGGGACGTGGAGGGCCACTTTGAAAGATTTGCATTCCCAGCGCGATCCAGACCGTTTTGGACTATCCGGACAGTAAAGAATTGCTAGTATGCCGTGTACGCTGTCTTGTATCTTCCAATTCATGCAGGATGCTTCTCCTTATTTCTGGACTTTCGGTAATAGAAATCCGAGTGATGTTGGAGACGAATTCCATTTCCATTCGTCAGGATTGGCAGTTGAGCTGGGGGCACCTAAGCCGACGGAGCGGCTTCACTCGTCGAAACTTCCTAATCTTCTACCGTCTCCTCGGCGGATTCCTCGTCCGCAGTCTCCAGATCTGATGAAACCACATGGTTACTGAGATTATCATCATCAGACTCAGTTAAAAAAAAATCTGTTTGAGCTAATGTGAGCCGCCCACCACGGAGTTTTTTTTTCTGAGCAAGCTTATCGAGTACAGAACCCTGGCCATTTCGACAAAATGACGCCATCCTCCAAGAAAAATTAATTCCTAAATGTCAGGTAATTTAACTTTAATTTTTCCAGCGTTTTAGGTTTGACAGAAGACTATTTTCTTTAGAGTTTGAGGTTTGAAAGACGATGAATTTTCTTTACATATCGGAGAGGTAGATGCTTTCAGTTGCGCCCTGGTGAGAGACCACCGTTCAGAATCGAAAAGTTGCAACGCGATGCTTGAAATGCTTGAAAAGCTGATGTACTTCTGTAGAAACATACGCAATATACTTATTAAAAATTATCTATATTAAGAATAATATGCTCTTTGCCAATCACGCATAGAATATGGGTTTATAGGATGGAGAACTGCCTCAAACATACACATGAAGCAGCTAATTAAAAAACAAAAAGTAATAATAATAATCCTTAAAGTACCCATAAGAACTCCATCAAAAGATTTTTTTAAACTTTAATGTATTCAGCATTTTTTTAAACTACTAGCAGATAAAAACCTGCTCCGCAGTTAAAATGCTAGGCCCTGAGAAAAAAAAATTAAATCGCGCTATCGCTCCAGTGGTTGTTGCAAGCATTAGTGATACCTATATTTTTTCATATTAACCGGAATTTTTCCATGCGATCATGAATATAAAAAAAAGATTTAACAATAAATTGATTAAATTCCCGATATCTATAAAAATCGGAAGTACAAACCATTGAATAAATAAACGCCGCCAACGCCTAAACTTGATGACCCCTGCCCTGAAAGGTTGCGCAGCCAAATAACGAATGTTAATTCGGCTTAACACGATACTCGATTTATACCACTCCAGGGACTACGTAAAGCAGGCTCTCTCGCCTACAGATCAAATTTCGTTCCTAACCTAAGAAGGAGAGATAGTAATAAATATATCATGTTCCAAAAAATAACCTACTTTTCCGGCAAAATAAATAATTTCAAAAATACTTCTTTCATTAAAAATAAAATCTTTGTGTGTATTTTGTTTACATTTCTCTTGTTTGACTCTTTATTGAACCTATATTCAGTTTTGTGTATTAAAAATAAAATATTAAAAATATTATTTGCTTGCTGAACCCTTATAAATAGGCAATATTAAATTTACATAAAAAATCACTTAATAATATTATGTAGGCCTGTAGGCATACATAACATAATATAAAAAAGATTCAGAGTAATAAACGTTTAAGTGAAGGAGTCGCTTATTGCCAAAACACATTTTCCAGACACAAGCTAATGCTTCCATGGAAGAGTGGTATTAAGATATTTGAACATGAACATACACGCAAATTATTACATCATCTAAATAATGGTTATAATAAACACAATAATAAAACTTTATTTATTATATAACTTTACTTACTATTCCAAATTCCTGTAATATTCAAAAAACTATTTCTGAAAAAATAAGAAAATACACAGATTTAGGAAATGAGATTAAAAGAATTAGGCATTCTCGGACTATAAAAATATTGCCATTTGTTATTTCGGCCACTGGCATAATACCTAGGAATCTGATTCAAAATTTAAGCATATTAGATTTGTCAAAGAATTTGTATATAAAAATGCAAAAATCAGTCATTTTAAATACATGTAGGATTACAAAGGATTTTTTAAATATTTATATTGAGGGATCGGTAGGATTTATAGGTTCAATTAGAAATGCCACAGAGCCGAACCCTCTGATATGAAAATATCTGGAGTCGGTGAATTATATTCCCATTTGGTCTCTAGTAGGTTGACATGTTGTTCTTGTATTTATAATACTTATATAGTGCAATTGCATAGCGTGGGTTGACTAGATGATCATTTGGGGAAGTGTGTGAAAGGGTTTAGTTTTTCCTTCTTTTTTTTTTTTTTTTTGGGGAAAATTTAACCCGGACATTTAAATCTGGTGCATAAAAAATTCCACTTAATTATTTCTTTATCCAACCGGTTTCGCTTCATCCTGAACCTTCATCAGGGGTGAATAAAAATATGTAATATATTAATTAAATATATTATGTATGATGAACCGAAACAGATTGGATAAAGAAATAATAATACAAAGGTATATTATTGTGGTTATTATAATATGGATGATTACTTTGTACAGCAGGTTAAGAGAACTTTAACTACACTATCAAACCGGAAAATGAACTAAGTACTTTTAAGCTGAAAATGCTATTTTAGTCTTATAAAGGGTGTTAAGGGACGTACTTGACTTACTTTAACCAGGGATTCCTGACATTGTTTGGAGAAAAAAATGTAAATGAAATTTTGGTCTCCGGAGACATTTTCGATGATTTTTTTTTTCTACAAAAACATAAAAAATGGAGTTGTTGAACAGTTGGAGGCAGGGTAAGGGGTTCGTCGGACACCCGGCTGAGTGACCAGTGACGACAGGCGGAAGATTTTTTTTTTGTATGATTTTGAAGAAAAAATTTGTGAAAAAAAAAGTCGTCAAAAAAAGTCACCGGAGACCAAAATGTCTTTAACATTTTTTACTCCAAATAATGTCAGGAATCACTGGTTAAAGTAAGTCAAGTCCGTTCCTTAACACTCTGTATATAAAAATCATTATTTGTTTGTTTGTTCGTATTTTATGCGCTGCCATACGGTTCATCCGATTGGGATGAATTTTTGATGATTTGTTGTGCGCAACCCGTAAAGTTTTCTATACATAACCGTAAGCTCTGGCGTTGTGAAATTCGTATAAATGAAATGAATTGTGTGTATTTCATATAGTTTAGCGGCAGGGAGGGAAAGAAGGAGGGGAGGGTAACGAAGGAGGTGGGGTTCGCTGAAGGGATGATGAGAGGGGGGAAGGCGGGGAAGGTGGAAGGGGAACGAGGACGCATGGGAAAGAAAATGAAGGGAGAAAAAAATTATTTATTTGAATGGCGTTGCAACGCATGCCGGGGACCAGCTAGTGTTTAATAATTTTTAGGCGTTCGGTTTTGGGGAATTACGTGTATTGATAATGCTAGCCATACTTTGTTCGCTCCGCACTCCGATTTCGGCTTTTCGGATTTTCAAATGATGCACAGAACATTGGTCCTTAGAGATTTCGGTCATCGGGATTTTCATTTGATCATGACAAAAAACTGATAATAAATATTTACGCTGTAGCTAAAGGTTAACAAGTTTGGAAATAAAAACCTACATTGTTAATGGCTATGGGCTAGTGGGCATATTCCCACACATTCGCGTGAATCCTTTTAGACAGCCTTATCAGGCACTAAGAAGCCGGCGTGTACCCGAATAATCTTCGCTGGATAAGTTTTCAGCTGAAGCAGAAATAAACTATTTATTTTACGTACATGCCGGCAATGCCAAAACTTTAGTATCTAGCGGATAATAATTTATTAAAGAAAGTGTAAAAAAAACTTTTACGATGTTAGCCGAAGGAGGTTTAAAAACTTAAAAACAGCTACATTATTATTATCATTTTTAGTAATTTAACTCTACACAAGGGCTGAAAGGGAAATAATTGGGCCTATGTCATGTTTAAATGCTACGTAAAGTATATTTTTGGTGGAAGAGAGGAGTGAACTCGAATTTATAGTTGCAAGAGGGTGGAAAAACAGTGACTTTGCATTCAGGTTAACGTGAGATCGTGTTTATCCAAAGCGTTTTTTTTTTAAATATGATGATCTCTTTGTCATAAAGGAAATCTTGTGCCCAGATGTTACGGACTCAATTATTAAAAGCTTGGGTACCTTAAGCCTGTATTGACCCCTTTGGGGTAGCGAACGACGCAGCTATTTTGAATCGCAGAATCATTCATATTGGCTCCTCGTATGCCAATAGCGATCCTACAATATTTTCACCTAGTCACCGTCTGCTAGTACGAATTAAAAGAAACGTTCTGTTCCAGATTGCCGACGAATTAACTGCTAATGAATCGCTACTAATCGCGACAATTATAATTTCGAAGTGGTCGAAGAGTTTACCTACCTGGGCTCCATCATAACGCAGGACAATGAAGACCCAGTAGAAGTAAGAAAGCGCATTACAGCCGCTAACAAAACTTACTTCGCGTTGCTGCCAGTGTTCAAATCCCGAAACGTCCATAGGAAAACCAAAATAACCTTATATAAAACAATTATCAGAACGGTCTTGGCCTATGGATGTGAGGCGGGAACACTGACAGCAAAGTCAGCGGAACGGCTGGACATCTTCGAAAGAAAGGTACTTCGAAGAATCTTAGGAGCGGTGCGAGAGGGAGAGGCATGGAGAATCCGCCACAATAATGAGCTCTATGATATTTACCAAGCTCCCAGACTCTCCACCCATTTAAGACTCCAAAGATTAAGATGGGCCGGACATGTGCACCGAATGCCAAGCACACGAGTACCGAAGAAGGTTCTGACAGGACACCCGGGAGGTAAACGAAAGGCGGGCAGACCTAGACTGAGATGGGAGGATGATGTCAGGAAGGATGCAAGAGGATTACTCCATGTTGCAGATTGGAAGAAGACGGCCGAGGACAGAGGGCGGTGGAGGCTTATTTTGAAGGAGGCCAAGGCTCGAAATGGGCTGTAGCGCCATTGAAGAAGAATCGCTACTTGTTCACTGTTCACTCCCACTATTCATAAACGAATATTTTGTTAACATAAATAAAGGTACAGGTGTAAATTGTTATAATAAACTTGTAAGTACAGTGTTAAGATGAATATATACGTGAAATCCTATTTAGATACTATTTTGATTAATATTTACGACGAATCGGCTTACAGTATGAACATCAAAAAATATGCTACGGAAAAATTGAAGCTTTAACTACTTTATCTATGTATTGGAATTACAATAAAATTATTATTTACGTAACAAAAAATATAAGCGTAAACCACTAAAAAAAATGTTTTCTCATGACTTAACTATGAAGTAATGTAAGTAACAATTTTAAAAAAATACCCCTTTACGGCTAAGACTATTTTTGACTTTATCTATGTTCTAACTTTTTTACGTTCTTATAAAATTATGCACAAAATAAATAAAAACCACTTTTTCGCTTACTAGCCTCGTGCAAAAAGACGCTCGATTTTAAAATTTTGCAGGCATGAGATTCGAAATATTTCTAGCGTTTATATTCCTCTTAATGCTTATTTGATTTATACGACATCTAACATCATATCCCCCAGATTTTGATTAAATTAAATGCAATTATCCCTTGAAACGGCACTAATTCTATTATGACCCCACACGATAATTGGTAGATACATCCTTCACAACACACACTTATCGTTCCCCTCTCCTGCTTACATTTATGATACAATATATCCCAAATGATCATTGCAATCTTCCTACTGGCTCCGCGCATCGCGGTACACGACCCTAATATTTTTTTTGTTTTCTCAAAACTCGCATTTTAATAATTTCCGGCGAATTCGGAACTATAATAACTTTTTTTATTTCCATGCCGCACAAGGGATGCGAGTTACCTTTATTCTAGATTAATAAAAACAGTACCTTATCATTAATATATTTTACGTGTAACGATTTTAAAACTTTACAACCCGTTTTTTTCAAATATAAAGTTAGCGGTAAGCACCAGATTTTATTTTTCTATACGATGTAAAAGCCCCGAAAAAGGGCGTTAATAAATAAATATAATTAATTAATAACTTCGGGAGGATAACATGGAGACAGATTTTAAATATTTGTAACACGTTCTTCAGAATTAATTAAAATGAACGCGGCGGAAAGGTCCAATCTCCAGGCCTGCTAGGGTGAATTCGACCGTACGTTCGTCCAATACGTCGTGCCGCGGCATATATTAGTTTACACGCTTTTTAAACTTACATTGTTAGGATTCCCACATTATTTTTCTTCTTCTTCTTTTCTTTGATACGGCAAATTCGACAGTATTTCCGTCCAATACACGGGTCGCAAGTCGCAATTTATATACACGGCTTCTTTACTTACGTCGTTAAGATTCTGAATACATTTTAGGATATATTGTCGTCTTAAGATGAATTAACAAACATCGATGTTTAGAAGAATAATACTCGAAAGAAACTTATTACTGGGACAAAGACTGTTAGCAACTTATTATCAAATGAAAAAGCTCGTAGAATTATAGTTTTTAAAATATAATAGTTACTTACGAGTATTTTAATTTCGTCAGTGCTATTTGAGAGGCACTGAGGCCCACATTAAGTCATGTCTTAAAGAGTGATTCCAAGGTCCCAAAGTTAGTTCTAGCCATATCTGAAGCCCATTAATCACACGCGCAAGGCCTTGTCGTACTATGTACATTCAGTCGAGATCAGCTGAGATTTACACTGAAAACTCCCCCGCTTCTACTACACTTTAATTCAATTCCTCATCCAGAATACGCGTAAAATTTGGTTTAACTTGTTAATCAATACGCTCATTGAAGGAAGCGAGAAATTTATTAATTTTTGTAGGAAGGGATGGTTTTATTCAGATAATTAAAAAACAAAAATTTTAACAAAACAAAAAACGACTTCAAAAAATGCACTAAAAGGTAAAAAAATAATTTCGTATTCTTCTACAACTTAATAATCGACTTACTTTTTCTACTCATCAATATGTAGGTACGATTGTCATTTTTGGAATCGGTGTCAGTCATGGTAGGTTTGTAACTACATACATAGTTATAGGTGAGATGTGCTTGTGTCGCACAAGCGACTTGACGAGGCGAGAGCGGGGCCGCGGCGTGAGGGGAGCTGTCAAGTAAACACGCCGCGCCGGGCCGGGTACCTTTGCTGACACCGACTCCAAAAATAACAATCGTACCTACATATTGATGAGTAGAAAAAGTAAGTCGATTATGAAGTTGTAGAAGAATACGAAATTATTTTTTTACTTTTTAGTGCATTTTTTTAAGTCGTTTTTTGTTTTGTTAAAATTTTTGTTTATTTTTTGATTTTTAGTGAATCCGAAGTACACTAATTTGTCTGAATATGGTAGATCTACTAAAAGTGCTGCTCATATGAGACAGACATAATTTGACCATAACGACATTAGGGTCAAATTAAGAGATTCGGCCGAGTTTCGTTAATTAGCTCCTAAGAATTGAAGAGTTCCGTTACTTTGTCATGGATCCGATAATCAGAACCTAACCAAACTCTTATCAATTTATCCTTGAAGTACATCCTTTCCAATAAAAAAAGAATCATTGAAATCGGTTGGTGTGATATTGAGTTATTCGTCCATTTGTCGCGCACATACTTTATGCAAATTTAAGACTTATATGGTTTTCTCATGGATGCCATTGTCAGAACTAGACCAAATTAAAATGGAACCACATGGGAAGCACCAGCTTTCAAATAAGTAAAGAATCGTCAAAATCGGTTCACCCAGTCGAAAGTTCTGAGGTAACAAACAAACAAAAAAATACAGTTGAATTGAGAACCTCCTCCTTTTTGAAGTCGTTTAATAAACACATTTTATATCTACTCTGTACAACGATAAAAGGTTCCAATAAAAAAATAAGAATTCCACTTTAATATTATGTTCATATTAGGTTCCAATATGATACATATTGTGGGAATCTTAATTAGAATTAGATACATATTATTTAATGGACGAAAACTCTTTGATAAATAAACCTCTCACTCACTTTACTAGTATAATATTTTTTGTAATAAGAAAACAGAAGACAAATTTCTAAAATGTTGCACTTCAATTTTATGATTACCTATACCCAAATATATCTTGCATTTTCATAAAAACACAGCCAAACATTCGAGCGCAGAAATATATCGAAGAAAGTTTTTTTTAACCTTCCTAGTTCATGAATCAAGGAGTTTATTTTTTCTTTATGGCTTTAATATATTTATCAATTTAAATTTTTACTTGGTTATCTCAGTAGCTTTATTTTTTATTAGTAATACACTATTTAGCAGTTTTATTTCTTTTAGAACCTAGTAGGCTTGACTGTGAGTCTGTTAATTATGTAATCTATCTTGAGCAGTAATTCATTTAGTAACTAAGTTTTATAAAAAACAGCACGTGCCTACCTAATGTGAACGAAACCAGGCAATTTGACTGTACTTAAAACGGGAAATCTTTGTAGTTGGACATTTATAGCTTCCTCATAATGCATGTATTTTTGTACCAAATAAAATATTTACTAGATATAATCGACAACCTTTTCTTCAACCGATGCTGAAGAAATTAGCTGTTTTTTGATTACCTAGATTTTTATAATAGCTTTTGGACATAAAGAGTGGATGACCACAGAAAGCATCAGTTAAAGCCAAAGTAATTGGTAGTAGAAGTCGGGGACGCCTGAAGAATACATGGATCAATCAATAGTATCAAATAATTTAGTCCGGTCATGCCACCAGGTGCTCGCATACGCAAACGTCAAAAATGTACAATTTTTTTTGGTAACCACAAAAATTTTTTTTTAATCATGATTCTAAGTTATCAGTTTTTATATACCAGAAATCATAATTCAATTGTTTTCGATGGCTTTCTCATTAATAGAAAATTCCCTTTTAACAAAATGTGGCTTTTGTAAAATAATTCTGCGAACCCCTTAATCAGAGAACCTAAATCGTGACGTCATCTTACTATAAAAACTTTTCCTCTTGTTTTCTGCGGCTATCTCTATTACGGATTCATTACGGTATGTGGTTCACCTCAGTTCCCTCTCTCCCTAGACAGCCCTCCCCTACCCCTTCCTCGTCGGAGGCCGTGAAAAATTAACCGGGATATTTGGCGGGCTTCCTCTTGTCTTACCCGTGGGATTCCCATTCCCGAACACCAACTCTCACCCACTCTCTCTCCCCCTCCCACTCTTTTATCCACTCCTACTCCGTACTTTAACTTACCCCTTATGCCTCTTCTTTATTGAGTGATTTATCGATTTTTCAATGCTTTATTCTTAACAGGAAATTCGCCTCGGGCCGTTCATAAAGCTGTGAATTCTGCGCAAGAGCATTTCTAAAGCTCCGTGGGCACGTCTTATTATGCATTAATAATAATACGCCTAATGGTTCCCCTCTAATAAATTTATAACCAATATATCAATCTATGTATCTAAAACAGATTCAGCAGATATTAACAATGGGCCAAAAGTTTTTTTTTTCAGCAAAGCATTTGAATGTTAAAACAAGTACATTATGATGCAAGTTATAAGTATATTAAATAAAATTATTTTTTTTATTTTTATTTTGCAGAAACAAACAGTACATTATTACATAATGGGAAACATTTACAAAGTTATAGAATTAATACAATAATTGGTACCAATGACATGTCGCTGTTATATACTTATATTTTTATGTGATAAATAATACATTTTACCTAAATTTAGTTAGTAACTTATTGAAGGAGAGGGGTGTGGGAGAGTGTTTGTATGTGTGTAAATGAGGGTGTGAGGGTGTGTGTGGATGTGTGTGTTATGTGTGCGAGTTCAGTGTGCTAAAAATGTTTTTCTTAAATAGAGGGAGGGAATCAAAAAATATATCTGTATTTGTGGTTTTTTGAATAGAGTTGAAACTTTGAAGGATGCGGGAAATGGGGGAGTTGGCTGCAGCGTTCGTATTATTACTGGTTGTGTAAAAAAGGTTGGCGTGGCGAGTTCTTTTAGATGGGATGTTAAAATTTATTTGGGATAGAAGTTCTGGGCAGTCTATTTCGTTATGTATAATTTTATGGAGAAATGTCATGTCAGCTACCGTTCGCCTGGATTTCAGGGATTGGAGAGTGCAGATGTAATTATTGTTGTATTTATAACCGAGATACTTAATAAATTTATTTTGTATGCGCTCTATGTTGTTGACGTATTGGGTGTATTTGGGATTCCAGACAGGCGATGCAAATTCCAGTGGACTTCTGACTAGTGAGGAGTAAAGCATTACTAGAGTATGTGGATTTCTAAATAATTTACTCAGACGTAGTATAAAACCCAACATTTTGTAAGATCTATCGGTGATTGAATCAATATGCGTTTTAAATATAAGTTTACTATCTAAATAGACTCCAAGGTCCTTACATTCATTTTTTGAGATCACGGGTTCATCGCAGAGTGAATATGAGAAGTTAATTTGATGCTTGTTTCTAGTAAAGGACATAGTGTGGCATTTAGAAACATTGAGGTCTAAATAATTAGCTGTGCAATAGTTGCAGAGCCTATCTAAGTCACTTTGTAGCTCTTTACAGTCCGATAGAGAGCGAACCGTTTTGTAAATTTTCATGTCATCTGCAAACAATAAAAATTTAGAGTATTGGAAACATGAGCCTATGTCGTTTAAGTATATATTAAAGAAGAGCGGACCAAGGTGGGAACCCTGAGGGACTCCCGAGGTTACGTTGATTATTTTAGATAAAACTCCATTTATTGAGATAACTTGACTACGATTGCTAATGTATGATTTAATCCATCTAAACAAGTCACCGTGTATTCCAAGACGAGTGAGTTTATTTAACAGAATTGAGTGGATAACGCGGTCGAAGGCCTTTGAGAAGTCGGTGTACATAGCATCGACCTGCACCCTTTCGTCCATATTGCTCTGCAAATAGTTGAAAAATAGGGCAAGGTTAGATGTTTTCATGAATCCGTGTTGGTTCTGTGAAATTGTTGTGGTGATAGTCGGGTAAAGTTGGTCGTAAACGATTTTTTCAAGAATTTTACTTAAGATGGGAAGTTGAGAGATAGGTCTGTAGTTTGTTACGTCATGTTTGTCACCCTTTTTAAAAATGGGGGTTATTACGGCAGACTTCCACTTATGAGGAAACGTACCTTCACTTAGTGATTTTTTGAAAATTGCACTGACCGGAGGAGTGATATATTTACTACAGTTACGTATGAAGATACCAGGCAAACTATCTAAACCAGGTCCTTTGTTAATGTCAATGGATGATAGATATTTGTAGGTAATGTCGTCGTTGATTGTAATTGAGGACATAGATATGTTATTCAGCGGATCAGGTTCATGAATATCAGATGCTAAATTTTGGGTGTGATCAGTGAAGACGGTAGAGAAATAGTCAGCAAATAGATCGGTAATCTCCTTACTATTGTGTGCGATTCTCGAGCCATATGTTAGGTGTTCGGGTATGGAAGGAGATTTTCTTTGCGTTTTGACAAAGCTCCATATTTTTTTTACATTATTTTGTATAGCATGTTCTAAGTGTGAAATATAATTGTGGTATGTGAGAGTAGCGATTTTCTTTTGTCGTTTTCGGAGCAGTGAAAAAGTTTGGTAATCTAGTGGGTTCTTGTGGCGTTTCCAGGCTCGAAAAAATTTGAGCTTTTCTTTTGTAATATTGATAAGAGCCGATGAGTACCACGTTGGGAATGTGTTTGTTTTCAGAATTTTCTTTGGAACAAAGTTATCAATTACGGCCTCAATGATTAAGTAAAAACTGTTAACCGCCGTGTTGACGTCTTGTGCGTTTAAGACAGAAGACCAGTCAGTTTTTGACAGAGCGTCGTTGACTAGGTCATAGTTGACTTTATTGAATAATTTGATCGTTTGGGGCTGGGAAGTAGAAGTAGGGGCGTAAATATTAAGTTCGACTATTAGGGATATGTGATGTGTGTCCTCCTGAACCAGAGGGGAGTCGGCAGGAGAGACGCAGACTGTGGTGTTACAGAGCACTAAGTCAAGTGTTCTACCATGCCTATTTGGAATGTGGTTATATTGTTTTAAATCCGAATAAGATAGGCAGTTAAGGAGGGTGGTGGAGCAAAGGTCAGTACCGCGGGGATGATGTGTGGTGTTCCAGCTGATATTAGGCATGTTGTAGTCTCCAATTAAAAGGAAGATATCATTTGGATAGTTTGTGGTTAGATTGGATATTCTGGACGTATGACTGTTGAGAAGAGATAATCGCTGAGTGTTTGAGAGCTTTGGACCGATTCCGGGTAAGTACGAACAACAGATGTGAATATTAAATATACGACGTTTTGGGTCTCTTAGTACTAATGAAATCCAAATGTCCTCAGCTTCCGAGCTCCATGACTCGTGTGAATGTGCAGTAATTTTTTTTTTAATACCAATTGCGACACCACCTCCTTTGGTTTTACCCGTGAGGGACGTGTCTCTGTCTTTTCTGTAAACATTGTACCTGGAGTCGAAGAGCTCGTTATCAGATATACTGTCTACCAACCAAGTTTCAGTAATTAAAATTATATCGAATTCATTTATCAGAACATTGTGATAAAACTCGTTCGTTTTAGTACAAAGGCCACGTGCATTTTGGTAGAAAATTATTATTTTTTCAGACATTGGAGAATGAAGTAAATTACCGATTTATTATTGTCTGCCACAAGTCCACTGGAATATGCATTCGGCGAGTGTATCGCTGGATAATGATAATATACTGAATGAGCAAGTATGTAGGTATGGTTGTTGAACATTTTAGCTGTTGATACCGATATAATGAATGTGTTGTTATGATGTGATGTGTGCGCTGGAGTAAAGGGTAGGTAATTATGATTTAAAGAAACATAAGTGAATTGGATAGGAAGGGTAGAAGTTTTTATAGTTATACCAGGTTTGATAATTGCACAGGGCAAGATATCAGGATTGCAGGAGAGGTTTCGTTCTTTCTTAGGTATATCTTGGAGTTTCGCAACCATAAAAAACTAAAGTTGTTAGCGATTTTAAACTCTTTCGCGGACCATAATAAATATTTATTTTTTCGTGTGAGATGGTCGTTAATAAATATTTTTCCTCCGACTAAACCTATACTACTGCAATTGAGTCCCTTCTTCTTTTTGATGGCAGCAATCAATTCGTCCTTCAATTTCTTGCTAGCAAATTTGGCCACAATGTTTCGGGGGCGGGGGTCACGGGGGGTAACAGGTCCAGGACCATCGGGTAGAGGATGTTGGCGTATTTTCACCCTGCTTTATTATTTGTTTGTCGTAGGTAGGTACCTAATACGTAAGTTCATTGAATATATCGGTAGATAATTTTGCCTGAGATGAGAACATTAAAAAAAAAAAGTTTTATATGAATGTATGAGTAATAGTAATAAAAAGGAAGAAAGCGTGTGGATAGATAAAGACAAATTTTGTAGTCAAGAATTATAAACTCACGAATTATAATTGAATTTACTGTTCATAAAAGTTCAATAAACAATAAAGTGTAAGTAGTTAATATCACTAAGAAATTGACAATCGAGTCGTTCAATTTCTATATCCGCCATATCAACTTTCATTAATTTGGAGAAATCCGCAAAAAACTGGCACATCTCTAGTGTAAATAAGTACCTAATTGATTTTCAATTTTACGAATAATGAAATAAAGTAATATAATTTCAGAAAGCGTTATTTTTAATATGTCTAGCAATTTCGATAAATAAAATGGATTTAGCGAAATTTGATACTCACTTCCTGATTTAGTCACGAAATTGAAACTCAACTGACCTGACGCGCGAGTTTTTAAACCCGCCATCTTGTCAAAATAACTGTTCGTGATCGGTATTCCGATATAGCGGGTTTCGATATTAACTTCTTGAATGATATAGCGGGTTTTGTTTCTCACTCGCAGTTTTAACATGGTTTTTGGTAAATAGTAGGTTTTCTTAAAAATGTGAAGAAGATATCATACTCAGATCATTTTGTCAAAAAATCTGATATTGGGATATTAAAATTACACGACTCATTACTGGACAAGTGGCATGTCTGATGAAGTGATCGATGTCAACATATTTTGTGAACATATTAAAGTGTGTTGATATTTTAATGAGGTCATAAGCCCAGTGAGTAAGGTGGAAGCAAGTATGGCTAAGGTCAACGTGCACAGTATTTAATCTACAGTAAAACTGTTTTCTCTTAACGTATTAATATTTCAACAGGCAGCATAATGATATTATCGAAAGCCCTGTATTCAACGGCAACAAATCCAAATTTGTTGTTTTGAGATAATCAATTTTTTGCATGTTCGCAAAAATTTCAAATTTCAATAGTTTTAACTGAAATTTCTACATTACATAAAATGTAAACCTTTGTTTGAAAAGCAATCAATAATTCAAAATAGTTGGTAGAAAACTGGATACATCCGAATAATTGGATATTTTCAAACAAGGTTTTCGGATCTTAAGGAGTCAAATATTTTTTTAAAATTTTTGTGGCCATTTTAAACTGGGAAGATCCCTTTGTGGCGAATCTTTTGATACCCATATCGTATTTCATGTTTTTTCAGACTTGTTTCTGTTTGTTACTGGGCCACCGACATACATATTTGTTATAAAAAATGCAACTATAACCATAAAACATGTTCAATATGGTATAAATTGATTTATAAATTGTATTCGTAAAACAAAGAGAATATAATAACATGTTATAACATGTAAAGAATAGAAACGCAGTTATAAGTAGAGGTTTTTCACAACCTGTCCCACTAGGCTAGCCTGTGATTGAAATAGTTATTTTGCAAATTGTTTTATAATACCAATGAATATAAAAATTCAAATATGTTCACTGAATGGTTTGGTTAAACAAACCAATCATATCGAATTTTGGTGAGTGCAACTGTACAGGCTAAATTATTACTTTTGATAAATATTTTTACATTACATTTGAAATTTTTTGTGAATCACATATTTTACGCTGGAAGAATGTTCAAACCATGTTATTTAACATGAACATATAAGTTTTCAAAGGTTTTGCGACATACGCAGCTTAAATAAAGTATCACCTTTGAGTGATTCTAAGTAGAAACAGTAGCTACGTGAAATTATATCAAAAACAAAATGAACTCGACACCTACTTGAAAGCCTCTTTAACTCTTGTAAACCAATCTCTTACACTCGTGTCTTATGATATCGTTCTTAGAGCACAATAACGTTGTTAGAAAAAAATGTACAAGTATCTAAAACAATTTGCAGAGCGTAGGTATTTCTGTTCTGGATTCATGTCAAAATGTGGAAATTAAGATTAACGATGATTAGAATTATTTTCGACATTAACTCACAGTTGCTTCATGATTCTCTTAGCCCAGGCAAAAAAGCGAAACAGCGTCATCATTTCGGTAATAGAAAAACGGTTTCTCCCTTTGTAATCAGTGTTTAATATAATTTCAGTTTACTTTTAATCGGTACTATGAAACAGCTTTTCCTTTGACGTTTCTACGATGTTAAGAAGTTATGCCAAATGACGCGGTGACAATATAATTTATATGACAAAATATTTTTACAACCAAATATCTAGGTTTTTTGAAGTGAAAAATTCTTTAGCACCGTTGTGAATTGAAACTCGATGAAACAGAAAAATGCGAGACTAAAGAGAGACAAACACATACAAAGATCCATTGGATTTAGCCTGCAAGAATATGAGATAGCAATAAAGTATTTATTTATTTCACGGGTACTCGGTTACACACTCCCACAGTACACAATCCCACGCAAGACTTCTTTGGTCGGGTGGTATGACCAAGGATAAAATCCTACGAAGTCCGTTTTTTTTTTTAATCAATATCCAATCTAAACCACTCCAAAATGAACAGGCAAAAAAAAACACAAAAGTGACATTTAGCGACTCTGAAGAAGAAAACACAAATTTCAAAAAGATGACCAAATCTATAGGAAAAGGTGGACTGGAATTCTATGACAAAAGTATGGAAAAAATCATCCTTCACATTAATAAAAAACGTTCTTCGTAGTTTCCCACTCTTGTGTAATTTATTTTCTGAAGGTTTCACTTCTATCACGTGTGAATTGCACACTATGATTTTTTTTAACACGTAATGGACTCTAGAAAATAAACAAATATTTCAACAGGCAGCATAATGATATTACAGATAGCTATGTATTCAACTGCAACAAATCCAAATCTGTTGTTTTGAGATAGTCAGTATTTTGTTTTTAGGCACGAGTACAAAAATTTTAAATTTTTATAGTTTTTATTGAAATTTCTTCATTCCCTCAAATGTAAGCTCTTGTTTTAAAAACTTTCAATAATTCGAAATATGTAGTTTGTATAAATCTGGACACATCTGAATAATTGAATATTAAAAAAAAGGTTTTTCGAATCGGAGTTAAACATTTTTTCAAATTTGGTTGTCGTTTCCGTTTGGTTTATGTGACCTGTCACTTCTCAACTACTCGTATGTTGACATTTATGCTTGAAAATGTTTAGCTACAATAATTGATTAGTCTTACAGACGCAGAGGAAATTGACTTAATTTTTAACACTTTCAGAATTCACCAGAAAACGGTGTTAATTATATGTAATTTTGAAGATCAATTAAATACAAATAATAAACTTTATTTAGTCGATTTGAATTGCTTTGGTAGGTACCGCAGAGCAAAAATATCATTGCTTAATTTTACAAAAATCACTTACGGACCTAGGAGAGAGTTAATGAAGAGTTTGTTAATAAAAGATGACATATTATGTATTATTATTTTTTAAACTCTTATGAGTAAAACCTCAAATAGTATCTAATATTTAATTAAATAAAGATAATATTAGCGAAACTCAATCGAAAATCTGGAAACAAAAAATCAGTATAAGATATTTGCACCCCTGGGACTCAAACCAGAACCTTTCGCTGAATTTGTATTTTGTATTGTCGAGATGATTTTGCGACCGCTCGCGGAGAAATATTATTTACTAGCTGGTTCCCGGCATGCGTTGCTATGCCATTTATGAAGAAAATGATTCTCCCTGCGCGTCCTTTCCCATTCGTACCGTTCCCTTTCCGCCTCCCCTTCCCCTCTCGCGTTCCCACTCCGCCTCTTCCACCTTTCCTCTCCCCACTCCACTCCCCCCCTTCCCTCTTCCCTTGAACCACCCTCCCGAGTTCTCCTCCCTCCCAGATTCCCCTCCCACCTCCCTGATTCCTCTCCCCCCCTCCCGCTAACCCCTACCTGATTTCCCCTCCCCCCTCCCCCACCCGCATTCCATACATTCAGTACCGGTACATTCAGTTTTCAAACAGCTCGCGATCATTACAATTTTTTTATACAAATTTCATAATGCCAGAGCTCACCAGTAGTTTTATACAAACCTTATCTTAACAATAACGAACACAAAAAAAGATATCCAATTTGGTATAGTCGTTCAATCGGAAGTTATGCGCGTACATACATTTCAACGATTCATTTTTATTTATATAGATTCATTTTAATGAAAAGACAAATAACTTTGTTTACATCACTTTTACTTATATACAATCAACATGTTTTACAACGATGTTCACATCATCTGGATCTAATGTATACTAAACTTAAAAATGATGAAAGGGTAGAAGGAAGGGGAAGGGGTAAGAGTGGGGGAAGTTTATTAAATTAGGGATTTAAAAGTCATTAGCAGGGAAATCCAAAGTCATGAGCAGGTCCTCCAGGTACTCCGAGAGTAACTGGAGGACCTGCTTGTGGACGTGCGCTGCTCAGCAGACTTCAAAAGAGCCGCACAAGACAGGGGAGAATGGAAGAGAAGAATAGAGGAAATTGCTGCAAACCAATCCCAGGATTGATGCCACAGAGACCAGGGAAAGACCGGTTAAGTGGGAAAAGGTTCAAAAGAGGGTTTATAAAAATTTACTGCTTATTAATTATGTCTGCTTTATTATTTACATTTTTTCTAATTTCTAAAATCTCTAAATTATTTATCTGTGATGCCTTATAACCCGTGTGTAATATTTTAAGTCCATGGTTTTTGTCAAAATTATAATCATTTTTTAATAAATGATCGGCGAACTCAGATTCGCTATTGCCATTTAATGCCCTGAGATGTTCTTTAACCCTTACTTCAAAGTGTCTATTTGTTCTACCTATATAAAAGCAATGTGATCTATATTTTTAAAGATCACATTGCTTTGATAATTTTAGCATATGTGATCTATATTTAATTTTTAAGTTTAGTATACATTTGATCCTGATGATGTGAACAACGTTCATGAAACATGTTGATTGTATATAGATAAGGGTAATGTAAACAAAGTTATTTGTCTTTTCATTAAAATAAATAATGCCATCACAAAGTGAAAACCTTTCCGAACAAGGTTTCTTCGAATAATTATTATTTATTCTTATTTTTATTTTAACTTTATGAGTAAAACCTCAAATTGTAATATTTAATTAAATGAAGACAATATAAGCGAAACTCAATCGAAAATCTGAAAACAGAAAAATCAGAAAAAGATATTGACACATCTGGGACACGAACCCAGGACCTCTCGCTTACCGGGCGAACGCGCTAACCACTGCGCCACCGTGTCGATATCCAATTCGGTCACTTTTAACTGTATCATACTTCGACTAAGAACCACCCACACTATCTTCATTTTTCTTAACGCATATACTATTGGCTGCTATCTTTATGTATGATTGCAAGATTCAAACCCGAACTAAATGCTCTCTAGATAGTGTCTGGATAAATCTTTATCCATTTTATTTAATATGCGACATCAATTGACTTTTCGCAAGTCTAGGATGAATATTTTTATTTTTATTTTAACTTTATGAGTAAAACCTCAAATTGTAATATTTAATTAAATGAAGACAATATAAGCGAAACTCAATCAAAAATCTGAAAACAGAAAAATCAGAAAAAGATATTGACACATCTGGGACACGAACCCAGGACCTCTCGCTTAAAATAAAAATATTCATCCTAGACTTGCGAAAAGTCAATTGATGTCGCATATTAAATAAAATGGATAAAGATTTATCCAGACACTATCTAGAGAGCATTTAGTTCGGGTTTGAATCTTGCAATCATACATAAAGATAGCAGCCAATAGTATATGCGTTAAGAAAAATGAAGATAGTGTGGGTGGTTCTTAGTCGAAGTATGATACAGTTAAAAGTGACCGAATTGGATATCGACACGGTGGCGCAGTGGTTAGCGCGTTCGCCCGGTAAGCGAGAGGTCCTGGGTTCGTGTCCCAGATGTGTCAATATCTTTTTCTGATTTTTCTGTTTTCAGATTTTCGATTGAGTTTCGCTTATATTGTCTTCATTTAATTAAATATTATTTATTCAATTATTTTACTAATATAACTTAGTGGAGTGAATGAATTGCAGCACCCATATCAATTGACTTTCATATTTATTTATTGTTTCTTTACACCACAGGTAAAAATGTTTACAATACAATTTGTCACCTCACTAGGACAAGCTTGTGTTGAGGTTAACAATTATACAAATTAACAAAATACCACAAAATTATACAGATATTGAAAGAACAATATTGTTGTATTTCTTACAGGTTGAGATTATGGGTACCTACTAAACTGATGGCGCTAGGCTATGACGTTACATACTATTAGACGAGGGGTAAAAATCTCAAAGTGGGAAACAAGAACAAGACAATTTTAACGATCTCGATATCTAGTACTAAACTGCTACACCTCGAGTAAGGTTGCGTCTTACCAGTAAGTAAATTGCGTTTTAAAAAGTGTCAAAATGCTCTCCTGTGTGATGAGAAAATGTTTCAATTACACGGCAAATAATAATAAAGGCGAATGAATAACATTTCATTTGTAAGTACACGCAAATTACTTAATAATTATCGATTATTATAAATATTACAATTAATTTTCATGTTTCCCGCTCGCGGTTTTTCATGTCACTATAGAAAATTCAAGTCCTACTAAAGTAAAGGGTCTGGACGCGCAATAGCCAAATTTCTGTTGCTAAGTAAACTTCACTGTTTTAAAGTAGACCCAATCAGCCTAAACACTCTGTTTATTTGTTTGCTTGCGGTAAAACAACACATAAATCAGTAGTTCTAATAAATATTGATGACAATCGCCACCATTTGAAAACTGTCGTTGCCTTATTGTATTTATTGTACAGCTCGACATATCAAACTCCGACAGGCAGCCGGACCTTTTATTCTAGTGGGTCTCAAGAAAAGAAGACAGCGAACGTTCCATCAAAAAGTGACAAGCAATACGCCGCCAGCTCCTATATTCATTGCATTCATACACACACATTATTTGATTGTCTATCTTTATCACACAGGAATAAACTTTTGAATTAAGAAATTATACTGAAAATCGCTGAAAACAAAAGAGTGTTCCTTACTTTCCACATTATATTGTGAGTATATGAGACTATGGCGAGTCTATTTATTTATGTAACGTCATTGGCACTAGGTAGTACATTAATGTAAACATGTAGACTTTTAGGGTGACCATAGTTTAGTGATCTGATTTAAAAAAGGATTAAGTTGTAAATAATAAATGAATGTATAAAATATAATTTGCTATAAATTTGGCAGGAGGAAGATGAAAAAAATGGTTTAACCAAAAATAACATTAATTTAGCTAATTATTATAAACACAATCATTTATAATATTAACTAGCAGACCCGGCCACACGTTGCCGTGGCTAACGAAACACAACGCCATTACCCAACCTTTATAAAATCCACACCACCCGCTTGCCAGCTGCCCGCTGCCCGCTGCCCGCTGCCTGAATTGAATATTTGAATTTCTCGACTTTTCTCTACCATAATAAGCATGTTTTTATACATATAAACCTTCCTCTTGAATCACTCTATCTATTGGTGAAAACCGCATGAATATCCGTTGGGTAGTTTAAAAGATCTATGCGCACATATCTACATTTTGAGCGACTTCATCAAATAAAATAATTCAAATCACATACCTACACTCTAGGATATCTGTTTTCCAATTTCTTCCGTAGAACAAATTTCAAAAGTGATGATAGTACGCCCCCCCAGCCGTTTTAAATCGCACAAAAATATGATTTCTTTGAATTTCTCGGCTTTTCTCTAATATAATTTACATGTATTATACATATAAACATTCCTCTTCAATCACTCTATCTATTGGTGAAAACCGTATGAAAATCCGTTGCGTGGTTTAAAAGATTAACGCGCACATTCATTTTGAGCGACTTCATTTTATACCATGTAATGATAATGAATGATAATGATAATGATGATTTTCATAATATATTTCTATATTTCATAAAAGGGACATTTTAAACCAAATATTTATAAAATTTTGTATTGCTGGAAATTGCAGACACGAGCTGCCTCTGCTAGTTACCCAACCAGACCGAAAGAAAGAAGAATTTTTCAGAAGAAAACAATAAGTTTTTCACTGGGTAACTGATTCCTCGCCCAGGGATTTCATTAGCGTAAGTTGAAATTTGTCAACCGTTGGCTTTTCTTAGAAATAACTAGAACAAATTTTAACGAACAACTTTTATGATTCATACAAATGCCAGTACCGTTTTAAATGGTATGAAGAAGCGACGAGAAGGCTTTCGGAGCTTTCTTTGAAGGAGTTTTCTGTTATATCTGAATCTGGTTCAAAGTTCTCTCTGATTTGAATCGTTATAAAGTTAGCCCTTTGTTTTGTTTTGTTTTAACGAACGTTAATAAAGCACTAAGATGTTGAAACTCACTTGCACGAGTTTGATTAAGTAACGATTCAATAATTCGCGGTTAATGACACATTTTTTCGTTACCGTTCACCAACTATTCATCAGAATTTTCCTTACGGCTTCGATAAAATAATTTAAAGATCGAAACCAATTTCAAAATAATTTTATATCCATCGTAAAATTGGAATATAAAGTGCCGTAAAAATAGAAACCAATTGACGGAGAGATCAATTTATCATAATGCCCAATAAAAACAGTAGTATCAATACTTTGGCAAATAATGAAATTCAAATCGATTATTGAAGGTGTTTAGAACATAGGTTAGGTACAGAATACTACTATTTCGGAATCGTTCACATTCCTCATTTATTTATTGAAGTGAAAACTTCTTTAGCGCGTTATGATTTGAAACTCGATGAAACGAAATGGCAATACTATAAAAAGAGACAAACACATACGTTTACATGATTTAGTCTGCTATAGAATGATCGGTCTCCTCTTTGTGCGGTGCTTCGTAGCCTCCCCACTTTTGTCTATTTTAGTTTTATCAAGCTTTCACTTCTACCGCGTGTGAACTGCACACTTGTATTTTTTATTAACTAGCGAATTGGCATGCCACTTAAAGAAATTGTTTCTCCCTGTGTGTCCTTTCGCATTCGTCCCGTTCCCCTTCTGCCTTCCTTTCTCCCCCGGCGTCCCTTTCCGTGTTCTTTTTCCACCTTCCTCGCCTTCCCCCCTGCACTTTTCCGCTTCCACTTGTTCCCCGAACCCCCACTCCCACATTCATGTTCCACCTTCCCCGCCTTTCCCACCGCCCTCTTCCGCTTCCACCTGTTCCCCGAACCCCCACTCCCACATTCACTTTCCACCTTCCCCGCCTTCCCCACAGTCCTCTTCCGCTTCCACTTGTTCCCCGAACCCCCACTCCCACATTCACGATCCACCTTCCCCGCCTTCCCCACAGCCCTCTTTCGCTTCCACCTGTTCCCCGAACCCCCACTCCCACATTCACGTTCCACCTTCCCCGCCTTCCCCACAACCCTCTTCCGCTTCCACCTGTTCCCCGAAACCCCACTCCCACATTCACTTTCCACCTTCCCCGTCTTCCCCACAGTCCTTTTCCGCTTCCACCTGTTCCCCGAACCCCCACTCCCACATTCACGTTCCACCTTCCCCGCCTTCCCCACAGCCCTCTTCCGCTTCCACCTGTTCCCCGAAACCCCACTCCCACATTCACTTTCCACCTTCCCCGTCTTCCCCACAGTCCTTTTCCGCTTCCACCTGTTCCCCGAACCCCCACTCCCACATTCACGTTCCACCTTCCCCGCCTTCCCCACAGCCCTCTTCCGCTTCTACCTGTTCCCCGAACCCCACTCCCACATTCACTTTTCACCTTCTCCGCCTTCCCCACAGTCCTCTTCCGCTTCCACCTGTTCCCCGAACCCCCACTCCCACATTCACGTTCCACCTTCCCCGCCTTCCCCACAGCCCTCTTCCGCTTCCACCTGTTCCCCGAACCCCCTTTCCCACATTCACGTTCCACCTTTCCCGCCTTCCCCACAGCCCTCTTCCGCTTCCACCTGTTCCCCGAACCCCCTTTCCCACATTCACGTTCCACCTTCCCCGCCTTCCCCACAGCCCTCTTCCGCTTCAACCTGTTCCCCGAACCCCCTTTCCCACATTCACGTTCCACCTTCCCCGCCTTCCCCACAGCCCTCTTCCGCTTCCACCTGTTCCCCGAACCCCCTTTCCCACATTCACGTTCCACCTTCCCCGTCTTAACATTCCTCAGCTTGCGATAAAACTTTGGTAATTTTCGTGCGCATGCCCGCGAAGGTTTCTATATAATATGTATAATGCTGACTCTGCTCTGGCGTTATGAAATTTGCTAAAAAATTACAATAGGCGTAGATTTAAGCCTCACTCCAATGTTCGTTCGATCTCATATATGCATCGACCCATCTTTTTCTTTTGCGATATATTCATAAATAGCTTACGAAATTCTTAATAAATTAAAACACTCTAGCCAAAAATGCCTTTAAATAAAATAAATAAATAAATAAGTGTTTATTCCAGTATGTGGGGAGGAGAGTGCAGTCCCACAAATTCCATAAGGGTATAATATAAACATACACGTACAAAGTATTTGAAAGGAAAAAAAAGAAAAAGAAGGTGGATATGAATGTACACGAAACAAAAAAAGATAATAAGCTAATAGTAGTAAAAGGAAAACAAAAGAAATAATAATATTAAGCTTTCAGGATTCTGTGAGCACGTAAGGAGACAGTATTTTTCTCCAATGTGCATCAATACTGGATGATGGACTGAGGCGGGCTTCCATGACGAGGATGTTTCCAGAGCTGCTTATCCTTTCCCTCATTCCTGCCACCCTGGATCTAATAAGGGCTGCAAAGCCAGGAACTCGCCCCTCCGTGAACATCCGGGAAGCGCTGCAATATCTGGGGAGACCAAACATTACGCGGAAGGCGTTGTTATACTGAACCCGAAGTCTTTCTATACTACTCTTCTTGTAGTTTGCCCAGAATTCAGAGTTCCCTTTAATTATTTTCAAAGTTATCGGACTCTTAGTACGCAACGTAAAGTGTCAATAGTTTCCAATTTATTCCGAACAGACTTAACCTAAATAAATTATAATATCCCAAACCCGTTTGCACGTTTAAGAATTCCTCATAAAACGTGCCCACACACTTATTTACATAAAAAAACCTATTTTCTATTGTTTTCGCAGGTTTCTTTTGTACGCTTGGTCCCTTTTCCAAAACAGCGCCATTACCATAACCAAAATTTATGAACATTTTTCACATTTGTGGGATCCTCTCCACAGGCGGAGGCTTGCCACTTGATATCGTAAGAATGGTTAAAGTTTTCCTAACCCTCACGAGCATAAGTTATACAGAAAATAGTACTGGGGTATTTCATCCTTATCTTCAACATGAAACGAGTTCATTAAATTATGAAAAAGGAAGACTTTCCAAATAACGCTCAATGGTTAGTCATACCCACGATGTAAATTTTATTGCAGAACCATAAAATCTAAAAACAGTAAAACTTATTATTTTACCTCGGAGACATAATAGGTAAATTGGTCTAGAGTTTAAAAGCATCAGATTCTCGCCCAGATGTCACACAGTTCAATCTTCTGCAAGTCCTATATCATTGCACTTTTCGTATATAATAATGGAAGTAGGACTAATTCAAGATGTTTGTCAATTTAATAAAATAATATATGCTGGGTAACTAAATAACTAACTAACTAACCATCACGCCGTTTCCCGCACGGGTAGGCAGAGAGGACGGACCGCCAAACAACTCAATCTTGGCACACACTCCTTGCCTCGTTCACATTCATACATCGTCTCATACATGCTCTTCTATTATTCCGACTCTTCACATGGCCCGACTCAATCGAAGTATCTGATTCAATTGATCGTGCCATGTCTTCCTTGGGCGTCCCCGACTTCTTCCATTCACATTTGCGTCATAAATTCTCTTTACACTCCTTTCCACATTTCTTAATCGTCCCTTTCTTAATCTTACTCATTACATCAGCCTTGCATCCTTCGCGGATCTCCACATTTCTCACACGATCGTACATGGTTTTATCACACATACGCCTCAGGGATCTCATTTCTACAGCATTCAGTCTACTTTCATCCTTCCTCTGCCAGTTCCTTGCCTCACTGCCATACACCAGGGTAGGTACCAGCACTCTATTATGGACGGCTAACTTCGCTTCTTTGGACAGTTTTTTGTTGGCGCAAACGGCTGTCCTCTATTAATATAGTGGCCTGCATTTACCCTTCTTTCGATATCTGTGTCAGCCTTCCATCTCTCGTAACGATTGTAGGTTACTGACTCCAAAAGTTGTTACGTTTGTTGGCATTTATAAAAAAATCATAGTGTGCAATTCACACGTAGTAGAAGTGAAACTAGAAAGTCGCGAGATGTCGCTTTCTTTTCTTTTGCTTGTTTATTTTGGAGTGGTTTGAAGATCGGATCTTGATTTTACAAAAAAGAATAAATTTTTGTTTCGCATTTCAGTTTCATTCCAATTTCAAATTGCTACTGGGCTAAAGCACCTCAAAAATTTATTTTATTTAACTTTCGCATTATGAATATTCATCCCGCAAATCTGTTTGAAATTATACTGTTTACAAAATCAATTTAAAATTATAATGTTTAGGTTTCATTACTCAAATGTGAACTCCATATCCATCTTACATCATTCAACGTACGCTTAACCACTTCAAAATTAATATACCTACTTAAAATTAAGGCAATAGTATTCTTTTTTTTTTTTTTAATTATTTATTGAATCATTTATTATAATTACAATTTTACAACAAATATATATTTTTTTTACAGGTATTTTTTTTTTACTACCCTTCCATTTAAAGCATTTGCTTGTGTATGGAAGGGGAGTGTACATAAATGCTATTAGTTATTAGTTATAAGTTAGTACTTAAATAATTAATTGTACATAAATATATGTGAGCTGCAGTATGTATTTGATAATGGTGTGAATTTTTTTAAAAAAAGAAAGAATGTAATGGAAAACTAAGGATATTTGTAAGATTAATTGACAGTAGTTTTTTTCTTAAGAATATTTTTAAAATGTCTCTTGATAGAGAGCAGTATTCGGGTTTTATCATTAATGCTTCTGATTTCTTCTGGTAGACGATTGAAAAAAGTTCTTCCCTGGTAAGTATAATGATGTTGTGCAAAAGACGTATTTAGTTTTGGGCATAGAAAAACATGTTTAAGTCGAGTTCTGTTTTCATTTAAAAATGGATATTTATCTTTTTCCTTTATAATTTGAATCAATGAATTTTTAATATATAAATCTTTAAATGTGGGTACTTGAAATTCTTCATACAGGCGTTCTGTTGGGTAGTCTAAGGATTTTTATAATATAATTTTAATAATTGTCCTTTGTACAATTTCTATTGGAAGAAGGTTACATTTATACGCGGATCCCCAACTAATAATAGCGTATTGTAGAGTGGATTGAACTAAGGCATATTAGATTAAATATAGATTTTTTATCGACAGAAAATTTCTAATTCTTAAAAATATACATATTAATTTTCTGATTTTGTTTACTACTTGACATATTACATAAAATAAACGGTCATCTTGATACTACGTATATGTAGTGTAGTGAAATTAATGTTTCCATTTCCCGTAGCATGAAGACACACAACATCGCCTATTTTAGCACACTTACCCAAATGTGTCGAATACATAATAATGATAATGTGCTGAAGTACAAATAGGTACTTCCATCAATAATTTAAACGGTTTCAGAAAAAAATGTTTTGCTTTTATTTAAAAATACATTGAGCTGTTTATATTGTGTATCGTATCACTGGTGTCTCTATTTGTGTTCTCTTGCATCTGTTACCGCTCTTTGTATTATTTGTCATATCATTTCTATTTTTATATTTATTTATTTGTTTTTTTTTTCAAATATTTTTTAGAAATATGCAAATGTATCTTCCATCTAATTAGATTTAAGAATATATTAGATTAGGTTCAATAACACTACTATATTAACCTTCCGTCAGGCGCAATGCAAATCCAAACACGATCGGGCGATGGGCAATTCATCTGTGAGATTAAATCATAGAAAAACAGATCAAAATAGATTTTTCCGTCAATTTAATTGTATTAACGTTCGAAAAGTCATATAAAAGCATATGACAAAGAATAAAGTTACCTACATAAAAAAATTACATAGCGTAAATAAAATCAGCAAAGGTACCAACATATTAAAAAGTTTCATAATTTTGTGTGGAAACACTTAAAATAGGTAGGTAACATATCATAATACCATAAAATAACATTCTGACTGGTCAAAACAACAATAAACAGGCTTCAGACTGATGTATTTATTTAATACTTGCAGTATTAACAATCGGGCGCAATTCATCTGAAAGATTACTGCATACCTAGAAGCGACTTAAAATGCGCACGAGACGATCTGTGAGTGGTGGGGAAGTGGAAAAAGTCAGGAGGCCACGACCCTAGATCGGAGATATTTACCCTTTGTCACAAAAATAACAGATCACTTCATCTCACATATTATTTGCGCCTGACAGGAGGTTCATATTAAATGAATTTTTAAAACTGGACTGTTCTCACTAACTGTTTCTCGATAATTACCTAGAAGTATCGCGGACATCGCGGTGGAACTATATAAACTATATTATTGTGATTATGTTGTATGCACCTTCGCAGAGGTAAGTGATTGGTTATCCTCCTTCCTTGAATACCTTGTTATTTCTACACATACTATCATCCAATTCCAGGAAACAGCATTTCTTTTAGTTTCATTCTTATTTTTTACAGTCCGTTTTTAAGTGCATCTGAAGCTGTAATTCGTAAGCAATTTGGGATGCAATATATATGGGGATTGGCAGACGTGAATTATATAAATAATAGTATGCAATACTTGTCATTGTCATATGTATGCAGGTGATCAATGAATTATAATTAAGACACATTACCGGATAATGTATGGTCGATGACAGATGTCTGAAATGTATTAAGTTAATTGGTGGTTTGTCTTGTTTAATCTGCCCTTAGTCGATCGTGCCATGTGATGTGATTGATTATTGCTTCTATTGAATATCATCAATGTTTGATTTGGATTAGTAAACGGACTGTAATTATCTTTAAAAGTGATTATTTACTCTATCCAAGTAAAATGGTACGGGTATTATAAATTATACGAACAATTTCCTTTAAAATAATATTTCACGAATGTAATCCTATGTAAAAAAAGATTTATGTTCATTTTAAGAAAAATCGAAAGCTTGGCATATTCTCCAAAAGCGTAAGTGGTATATAACTCTCATTTCATTTTGGGAGTCAGGAATGGGTACCCCCGCCAATCATTTTTTGGATAACGAAAACCTCTGCCGAAGGTCACTCCAAGTGGTTCGCTACGTTTGGTGACTTAGCAGGGATGTCCTGGTTCATGTGGTGAGGTTTATCTAGGTCTGGGCCGCGGTTGTTCTGGACACACTGAACCCTAGATTCCTACAAATCCCTGATACCTTTTCCTTCCCAGAACTTTCTCTCTTTCCTTTCCTTAAAACGATCCTTGACGGCCTCCGTGGTTTATCAGTAAGGCTCTCGACTCGTAATCCGAAGGTTTCTGGATCGAATACCGCCCCGGCCAATGAATTTTATTTGATTTAATTGTGTTATTACACAATTAATTAATTTAAAAATAATATAAAGTATATTTCTATGTTCCAGAGTGTAAGGCCACCATACAGAATTGAAACGTTGCTTGAAATGGCGTTAGCCGTGTTCGGCAAGTAGATCTGAATAGCCAGGTACTTCTCCACCTCCCTCCCTTTCCCACTTACCTTCAGCCTCACAACAAACCACAATTGGGGATTCCATACTCTCACTGACTCCGGAAGGGAGCAGATGACATTCTTGTGAGGTAGAAAAAGAGGAAAATTATTTTTCTCAGGGTCTCCTGGGTGAAGCTAATGTAAAAAAAATCTGTGTTTATACTAACTAAGACGGCATTGAAGTTCGAAGCGATTAAAATTATAATTTTGTAACTCTTACACGTTTTACAACACGTGCTTATCCGAAACACGTCACTATAGTCCATCATTCGGGCTCAGTTAATTTACGACATGATAATATATGGACACACTTAAGGGACCCCTTTCTTGCTGATCAGATGTATAGTTCTTTTGGATCTCCTCCTCCGCGATTGAGATGCGAGTAAATCAAAGTTTGGCCAATCCCCCTCCCACCCCCTCCTCTCTCCACCCACATATTTCATGGGCAGACTATTCAAAGCGTGCAGCGGCGTCCATCGTCAAACCTTTCAGCACGATCGTAAAAAAGGGTCTTCGTTTTGCCAGATACATTCAAACCTATATTATATTATTTTGACAGGAAGGCATTTACAGGGCATGGCATCAAAAATTGTGATAACGTACAATATGATTTAATTTTCAATTAGGTATACACATCGGAACGTGGGAAAATATCATTATAAATTATACTGAGGTTTGTATTAAAGCCCGTTTACGCATTACTACGAATTTATTATACATTTTTCTTAAATACTGTAAGTTATGAAGCTCTTAAAAAAATATTTGTTATTTTTAAAGATAATATCTACACATTCCACACGCCGCTCCGCGCCGCCCGCCGGCGCCGAGACGGCAATTATATGAAATTCCGTCAATAGAAAAAAATCGCAAAGTATGTTCCAAAAATTATTATATAAACCTTTATTTCAGTTATTTTACAAGTTATATGAATGAAAAAATTCAGTGTTTCAATGACAATCCCTTTAATCTTAAAATACAATTTTAAACGAGTCGTGTTTTATTAAACATTTTCATAATTTTCGCTTAAATATTATCGTTTTTAATAATAGCGCGCACTCTCTATCATTCGAATTTACAAATCTCTCCATCTTCTTCTTTTGAGCGGGAATATTGCGCCTTAACGACTTATTTTCTTACTTATATTTTTTCTGACATATATCTAAGGGTAGTAATTAGAAATTCGTCATCAAAAATGGACAAACATTTTAATTTATGACGAGCAACATATACAGATACAGAATGTAATGTATTTTTACAAGGTAATATAATTTTGTGTAGGTAGTACCTATACCTTTGTCATCCGACCGCTGTCTTCTCAGAGCAAGTAGAACTCCATCTCAGGATAGTGGAGATAAGGATTTGGAGGTCATGCATATAAAAGACGCTTATTTTACTAGTGAAAATAAATGTTAACTTTATTGCAGTTTGCAAGGGAAAAATTGAACCAAGGAAAAGTAAACAAAACATAAATACCTTGAGCATCTATCAAGATGTGGAAAGAGAGAGTTAACAAATTACGTTTAATTATTAATACCGCATACGTCCCGTCGCCGTGATAGTCGTGATACTCCTCCAAACGACGACAGCAATCCCCAAGACACTGTCCAGCACGTCATGGGGCCACAAAGTTAAAGGAAATTCACCCAACAACCAGGCACAGCTGATCTACACCCATCAAGCGGCGTGTAGAAATCTCACCGGCCAAAGGAAGAGCAAAGTAGGTAATGTCGGCTATTACCCCAGAGTTGCAAAGCTGCTTCATTTAAAGGAAATCCACCCAACACCCTAAATATAGTACCTGGGGGATATAAAGTACCTGGGTGTAATTGTAGACCAACATATGAAATGGAACAGACACATATGTGAACTTGTTAAACGCATTAGGAAATGTATCTATATATTCATAAGATTAAGAAATATTCTCAAATTAAACAACCTAAAAAAAGTCTATTATGCACTAGTCCAATCACTAATTCAGTATGGAATCATTGGATGGGGAGGTGCATATGAAAAAATTATAAGTCCTGTAAAAGTGGTACAAAAACTAATTATTAAAGTAATTTAAAAAAAACCACCAACATTCCCTTCAGCATCATTGTTCAAAATTTTCGAAGTACCAAAAATTGAAGACCTCTATAAAAAAGATTCAATACTACAAATATTCAAAGAAAATGTAACTAAAAAATTTAAACTCAACTCATCATTAAGGCATAAATTTAACTTCCAAATTCCCCTATTTTCAACACAACAAATGCACAACAATTATATTTACAAAGGCATAAAATATTTTAATAATCTTCCCGAAGAAATTAAAAAAATAACAGATTTCGTAACATTCAAGAAAAAGGTCAAAGTAATCTTTAAAAAAAATCAACAACCATAACAACACCAATCAAAATGTTATAACTTCAATTCATAGCATATCAAAATTAACATCACAACATAGTTTATATTTATTGTATACACTAAGTAAAATGTATGTTATTAAAGTGAAAAATAGTAGTTTATATATTATATTTATATAGAGTTTATATTTATTGGAAAATGTAAGTAAAATGTACCTATGTTATAAAAATGAACTAGCTGTAAAATAACTCCTACGCCAAGCTCAAGAGCTAGTACTCTTCATTGGCGTAGAATTTCAAAAATCATGTATCTTTTATCTTTTCATTAAAAAAAAAAAAAAAAAAAAACCAGGCACAGCTGATCTACACCCATCAAGCGGCGTGTAGAAATCTCACCGGCCAAAGGAAGAGCAAAGTAATCAATACATCGCCCGTTGATTACAGTCTAAATTCACTTCCGCACGCGGATAAAGCTATCACTCGGCATCCGGCGAGGAATTAAACAAAATAATAAGGCTTCTATGCCATTTGAGTCGTCACACACTCACAGAACGAAAAATAAAACTCTTTATAGGCTACATCGCACTAGAATCACCCATAACAAAAACTCCTCCTCAAAAATCTCCTCTCGCCTCAAAAAATTACGTGATGTCCGCCGCCATCTTTCCTCGAATGACGTTTCCGGTCCCCTTGCAGTTTGGCCAACCAACAAAGTTAAAAAAAAAGAAAAAATAAATAAAGCATAGACAATAAACAGTACCTATTTTGAGCAGTACCTGCTCACGAAATAGATATGTTACAAGATGCTACGTGTTTTCGATATTATTTTATGGAATGGAAGCATGGACGCTTACTGAAGAACTAATTAGGCGACTTGAAGCATTCGAGATGTGGATCTACAGAAGAATACTTAAAATAAGCTGGATGGACAGGGTTACGAATGAAGATGTTATTGTTCAGATGAATAAAGAAAAGGAAGAATTAAAACTATAAAAATTCAAAAACATCAATATCTTGGACATGTTATAAGATTTGATCCTGCATCTCATAATTCAGGGAAGATTGCCAGAAGACAGGGTCCTGGAAGAAGGAGAACCTCATAGCTGAAAAACCTGAGACAGTGGTTTGGCCAGTCTATCGAAGAGCTGTTCCGGGCAGCAGTAAACAAAGTCCGCATAGCCAACATGACATCCAAAGTTCTTCTTCTTCTTCTTACAAGGCACAAGAAGAAGAAGAAGAACAAATATAAGATTACCAAAATGATATTCCAGAGAAAGATTGATGAAAGATGTAAGACAGGAAATAAATGCACCTCATGGCCTTATAATCTAAGTGACTGGTACGAATGCAAAGTGATAACAACCTACAGTAGAAAGGAGCACTTGAAGTAGAAAAATTTTCACAACGCGTGGAGCCACAAATACTAGATTTTTATCAATCGGAAAATTTATGGAAGTTGTACTGTAGGAATACCTACGTCACGCTCACGGTTTCAAAATCCACGTCACTGAGACGAATGCAGTTCCGCATGTTATTTCGAAGTGCATCCTGTGAAGTGAAGATCGCCTTGATTTTTTACATTAACTCCACGCAACAGGCCATTGGGAAAAAAATCGGGATCCGGGAAAAAATTGGAATGCTACGTGGAGGGTCTTTTTAGGGAAATGAAGAAGAGGAAGTTCTGGGAAGGAAAAAGGTATGAGGAGTTAATAGGAATCTGGGGGTCAATGTGTCCAGCAGTGACGGACGTATAAATCCATCTTTCCTACTGCCGAGCACGGCGATGGGTTGAGAGAGTCCGGCTGGAGAGGTCTAGGTTAGGTACCCTTTAACCAGCTTCTCCCAACGCAGTAGGTGGGCAAAAGCATTCGGCGCCAAGACCTAGATAAATCTAACCCCATGAACCCGGGCACACAATAAATGGTTCCCGGGG
This sequence comes from Limnephilus marmoratus, assembly GCA_917880885.1. Taxonomy (NCBI): domain Eukaryota; kingdom Metazoa; phylum Arthropoda; class Insecta; order Trichoptera; family Limnephilidae; genus Limnephilus; species Limnephilus marmoratus. Next base: position 39,079,003 of record OU862918.1, on the reverse strand, counting down.
CAGAAGTACCCATAAACGCTTCCATTCATTTTTACAGTTTTATTTATCAAAAATCAAAATCATTTATTGTACAAAATTTTCATTTAGTACAAAAGGTATAACTTATAGGTACCTGTATCCTATTTCTTCCAGTTAACCTAACATGTTATACAGATATAAATGAAATATAAATATAAAAGTGGTGTAATACAAAGTGAATTTGTTTTAATTTATTATATAAACATAAATATAAAAACAGTTGTACCTATGTGAGGTATTCACTTAATGTGTAATGAGACCTGTTCAGAAGGAATGTTTTTAGTGACGACTTAAATCTGAGTGTATCTTGTATTTGTTTAATATCATGTGGAAGGTTGTTGTATACTTTAATGGCCATGTAAAAGGGTCCTTTTTGGAAAATTGTTTTGTTTGCTTTTGGTTTTAATAAATTTTCTGTAAACCTTGTAGCGTGTTTATGTGTAGAGTTTTTTTGTGGAAACTTTTCTGGAGATGATCGCACCAACATGCATAACTCCATTATATATATGTCGGTGACTGTAAGAATTTTCAAATTTTTAAATATAGGTCTACATGAATCCTGAAAAAAATCCCGATCTCATAAATCTGTGGCAGCCCTGCAACGCGCACTGACAAATGAACATGCTACGATGGTATCAAGTTTCGCTGATAAGCAAATTCCAGACGCTCAGCGATAAGTGCTGACCTTCGAATCTTTACAGGAACAGTCTCTAAGATTCTCTACAGCGCAAGCACCTATATAAATAATGCACCTGGCGCATACCAGTCAGTCAGTACTGAACTCACCGCGATACTAATCGCAGGCCTCGCGATGGCCTAGACTTACCGCAGGTCACAACACGCGTCGCTGGCTTCTCCGACACCGAACTCATCATGGAATATTATTGAAGATCTGATATCTTCACTTCCAGAGGACAACCGAAGGACCAGCCAGTTATATCAAGACGCGACTTCTACTTTCTATAAAGAGCAGCACTCAGTGTTAATTCTACTTTGGTAACCTGTGTAACCTGTACAAATAAATAAACGGAGATCAAGACGAACATCTTTAATTCATCTCTACCACTTTTCCAAAAAACTCACTATGCTTGAATCCCAAACGCGATGCCAACTCAACCATTGATTGTTCAATTATGTTACATCAGGCACCAGAAGAAGATGACGCAAGAAAAATATATCTACGAATAAGAATTTATGTAAACCGTGCTGGCAAGACATTTAAAATATCTGCGGCGCCTCCAAAATAATTCACTCTGTATCAAATGAAACCAAAATTCCAATCGAAAGCTTTTTCCGCTTGATGGCGTTTTCAATTAAATTAAATAGAAAAAACAGCAATTGTTACACGCTCCCGCGAGCCATAGATTTAACACCTCCCCTGCCGGGCTTCAGGGGTGGGCAGGCCTTTGCGTCACCTGAATCCATTACAGCCAGGGGTGCAAAACCAAGCAGTAAAACAAAGTTATTGGCTTGTCAGTGGTCGGTGTTCTGACCTGATATAGTTGGAACCAATGACATACAGCAGATCAAGTTGGCGTTATAAGTTTCAACATTGACCTCACTTTAATGCATTAAGTATGAAATAACATTTCTATTAACTGAGTGTTTTAGGTAGGTACTGCGCGTTTTCATCTCTCGACAAAATATCCCCGATAAAATATCCACGACAAAATAACCTACTGACCAAACATCCTTAAAAAAAATATCTACTAAAACCTCACCTAACCTAACCTTATTTTAGAATTTATTATTTTTGAACAATAATTATTTATTTTCTTTGCATGAAGTCTGTATTATTTTTGTCCTATTTTACTATCTTTGAACAATAATTTGTTGCCTTTACAGGATGTCTGTATTATTTTTGTCCTATTTTTTGTTAGGTTAGGTTAGGTTAGAGTGTATTAGGTTAGGTTAGGTTAAGTTTTTTTTTATTTTTTTATTCCAGTTAAAAGAAAATTACATTTTCACTCATTTAACTAGAAATAATTATACACATTAAGATAAAATAAATATTTCAATACAGCACTATTCAATTTCATTATTTTGTTTATCAAGAATAAATTTAAATAATTGTTTTTTAAATTAACCCAGCTTCTTTTCGTTTTTCATGTCATTTGGGAGGCAATTATATAAGTTGCCCCCCTCGTAGCCAATGGATTGTTTACCATAGTTAGTGTGGATGGTATTTAAATGGATGTTATCGCGTTGTCGTGTTAAGTGTTTATGTACTTGGGACGGACTTATTATTTTGTATTTTGTATATAAGGAGAAATGTATCGTATTCATATAGTTTTCTTAATGTTAATAGTTTTGTTTCCGTATATAATTTTTTTGTGGATGTTCTGGGCTTGTAATTAAATAGTTTTTTGATGACCTTGTTTTGTATTACCTGTAATTCATTTATGTGTGTTTCACATGTGTTTCCCCAGATTTCAATCAAATAATTTAAGTGTGAGTGTACTAGACTATAATATAAACCTACTTTTAATTTATTTGGCAACAGATATGATAGCCGGCTAAATACGCTAATTAAGGGGATGATTTTATCTTTAATACCTTGTATGTGTTGTTTAAATGTCAAATGCTGATCAATTTTCAACAGTCCAAGATATTTTTCCTGGATTAGGTTTTGCAAGTCGTTGTTTTCAATTTTTAAGGGTACATGAGGAGGAATTATTTTACGGGCTGAGCTTAAAGATCATGTATCCTATTTTTTTAACATTCATTGTTAAAACATTTGATTGGAGCCAACTGTTGATTTTTTCTAGATCTGTTTGTGCATTTTCTAGTAAGATATCTAAATCTTTACCCCAATAGAAAATTGCTGTATCATCTGCATATAAAAAGATTTCACCATTTAAAATTAATTGCGAAATATCATTGATATAAATTTGGAACAGTAGTGGACCTAGTATGGACCCCTGCAGAACTCCATAGTTTATTGGAACGTGAAGTTAGGTTAGGTTAAGTTAGGTTAGGTTAGGTTTTAGTAGATAATTTGTTGGGGTATATTTTGGACGTGGGATATTTTGTCGGGAAAATTTTAGGAAAGTTTAAGCAAGCACTGTACAATCCCTGTTAATATATCATGAGCAATTTAAAAAAAAATTAAAACATGTCACCAGAGAAATCGTGGCTCCAAATCTGATCACTGTGTAGTGTGGCACTCCACTTGGTCGAGCCTCTGTGGTCGAGGGGTAAGGTTCTCGACTGGCAATCTGAAGGTTACTGGTTCAAATCCCGGCGTGAGCAAATAAATTATATGTGATTAATTTGTGTTATTTCTCATTTATTAATTAAAAAAGAGTGGAAGATACTCTCAGCATCCTCCTGGTGTAAGACCAAATTCAGAATTGATACATTTCTTGGCTTGGTGACCAGATTTGAATACACCAAATACTTCCCCACCTTTCTTTTCCTTATCTACTTCCTCTCCCCACTACCTTCAGCCTTACAACATACCCCAATTGGGGATATTGTTGTCTCACAGGCTCTACTTCCTCCCCCCACTACCTTCAGTCTCACAACATAACCCAATTGGGGATATTGTTGTCTCACAGGCCCTACTTCCTCCCCCCACTACCTTCAGTCTCACAACATAACCCAATTGGGGATATTGTTGTCTCACAGGCTCTACTTCCTCTCCCCACTACCTTCAGCCTCACAACATACCTCAATTAAGGATATTGTTGTCTCACAGGCTCTACTTCCTCTCCCTACTACCTTCAGCCTCACAACATACCCCAATTGGGAATATTGTTATCTTACAGGCTCCAAACGGGAGCAAACTAAAACGAACTCTACCCATCTTTTCTAAATTTTATTTTATTTTAATTTTTTCTTATCCTTCGTGGCGTAAAAATTGATTCATTTTCATTTCAATCACCCAAGTTATCCACGAGAAAATGCAATAATAAGTTGATACAAATTAATTAAATGCCTACGAGGTTCTCAGCGGGTTATTCACATATTCATTTTCAGACATGTTTAAGCAGTTCATGGGGTGAGGTTTGTCTAGGTCTAGGAGGCGGATGACACTGAACCCCAGATTCCCACCCACCCCTTAAACCCTTTTCCTTCCTAGAACTCTCCTCTCCTTTCTTTCCTTAAAAAAAACCCTCCACACAGCATCCTCAAAGATGATACAGGCCCCGAGGGGAATAATTTTCGCTTTTCAAGACGTGAGTCGGTAGACATCATAATTGTAACCCGAATATATTTGTGTTACCATATTAAATAACCAAGAGTAATTTCCCAAACTACTTGTATGGATACTGATAAAAAATGTGTGGTAGATTTAAATTATATTTTTCTGATCCCGATCATAGTGCTTAAAATGTGGTTTTAATTCATAATGATTGATTTGATAAAACCGCACATTCCGAAATGGTTCCAACTGGCTACACCGTCATTATGACATAGAAAACGCCAATTTGTGGTAGACGGCTGTCACCAACGTTGCCCGGCGTGACGTCAACGCCGTCGAATTCACGAATAAAAAAGAACATGCCGTTTTGACTGCAAATCCAATATGGCGTATTTTAAATCGTCACAGAAAATTTATAGTCAAATGAAAAAATATTTTTTTTTAAATTATTTTTGAGGAACCTTTTTTTTGTATACAGGAAATAATAATAATAAAAAAATCGAGTGCGTTTACACGCAGTAGAAGCGAAACTTTACCAAAACAATTTCAACCAATACTGAAAAGTAAGGTCATAATCTAGCCGGCCAATGAGGGCAGACCTTGCATCATTTCCTTTTCATACCTCAACCAATAAAGTGACATCATTATCAAAGCGGCCAATGAGCACAGTTTTATGCTACGCAGGTGTAGTAACGCGTCATTTTCGTTTCTTCCGAATTCCACATCACTAACGGGGCTAAAGAAGTTTCACTTTAATAATTGGATAATTTGTAGAGCGCCGTTTTTGTGAAAAATCGCCTCAAGGGAGCTTTACATTTTTTTATGAATTCTTAGGCTCCTTGTGTTTGTTATGTTCAAATAGATACAGAAACATACTTACCTGGAAGGTCACTTCCGATAAACATCATTATCATTACATAGTATAAAATGAAGTCGCTAAAAATGTATGTACGCATAGATCTTTTAAACTACGCAACGGATTTTCATGCGGTTTTCACCAATAGATAGAGTGATTGACGAGGAAGGTTTGTATGTATAATACATGCTCATTATAGCAGAGAAAAGCCGAGAAATTCAAATACTGTCAAGCCGGTGGTGTGGATATTATAAAGGTTGGGTAATGTCGTTGTGTTTCCTTAGCCACAGCTACGTGTGGCCGGTTCGGCTAGTACTATAATAAGAAAGTTTATTCTTGGAGAAGTTACGAATTTGCACGCGGAGGACATTACATTTAAAACACTGGACATGATTTTACATTTGCTGCACTCATCATTGTTGAAGAATGAAATTACATTTATTAGGAGATTAATGCCATAGTGGAGTTTATTTAGAAACTTACACCTTCTTGATTATTTACATATTTTCTGCTTTAAAGTGTCGTTATTCTACATTACTATTAGGTTGGCCCGACTGTGGACTGATCTATAGGACTCAATATTGGTCTCACGGCACACTTAACTCCTTCTCCTCGAAAAGTCCCTTCACAGAAGACGTAGACCCCGAGGGAAATTGTAATGTGTCATATTAGTCTACGATTAGTTCTCACATTAATTTATTTGTCTATGGGCTCTTCGGGTCACATCTCGTTTCCGAGATGTAGACATGTATGTAAGCCAAGGTAGATGTGCAGAGTCATTATAATTCTAGAGCTCTGCCGATAAAACCTAGATTTCAAGAAAGGACGTTAGTCCTCTGAAGTATAATTATGAACGATACATCAACAAACAGTCACTGTAATCTAAAGAACCCAAGTCTTTCAATAAGCATCCTGTAGTACTGGAGAGTACTGGTCGCAGCATTTACAATTAACGAATGTGTTCGAAGAGAACATTGGCGACATTATAGAAATTATTCCTGAGCACCTGTGCGGAGTTTATGGAATAATTATTGTTAAGCGTCGATGACACCGGGCGAGTTTACAAGTCTACTAAGTTTAAAAGCGGGTAAATCGGCGAGTGAGATTGTCATGATGACACAAACTGTCCACTCGCTCAGAAGCGTAGGAAACTGAGGCCGCTGCTAGCGCCAGTATTAAAAATAACGAAGCCTGCGTGAACTAATTCTTCAGATGTTTGACAGTCGAAATCAGCTGTTTATCGGAAGCCATGTTGGAAACATAATAAACCAATCACGAGCAAGCGGAGCAAGCGTTTTGGCGAGTAAAGTTGACGACCTTTCAACTTTTTTTCGTAGATTGCCAACAATCTGCTAGTTAGCAAGTAACACGATGACACTGGGCGAGTTTACTAACAGATAGTGAACTTCCCAGATAGTAGCTTGTAAACTCTAGATTGCCCACTCGAGCGCGACAGCGTGATTTAAAACTTTGTATTCCGATTGCTTTGAGATAAATTTGAATATTTTCCACCCACATTAAAAAAAATTATACCTCCGAAATTTAATATGGAGACATACAAACTGATTATAGGTCTATATAGCCAAAGAATTAACTATATTTTGTCGATCATCACAAATTCATAGAATTTATCAAAAAAATATTATAAAATCGTAAACTTTGGTACAAAAACTTTGGTAAGAAAATGTGGTCCAATTTTGGACCGATGTCAATCGTAGAAAAAAGAAAGTGGTCCATATTTTGACCTTAGTCGCTCCAGCGACACATGAAGAGTATGAGTTGTAAAACCATGTGCGATCGTGTTAGAAATGTGGAGATTAGCAATTAGATGTTGCCTTCAAGCTTCGCGTTGGTCTCAAGTTTAAATGTTAATCATTTGTTGTGTTGTGATCATTGACGTGGTATGTGAAGCGGAACATCTGAAGAGTATGAGTTGTAAAACCATGTATGATCGGGTTAGAAATGTGGAGATTAGCAATTAGATGTTGCCTTCAAGCTTCGCGTTGGTCTCATGTTCAACTGTTAATCATTTGTTGTGTTATGATCATTGACATGGTATATGAAGAGTATGAGTTGTAAAACCATGTGTGATCGTGTTGGAAATGTGGAGATTAGCAATAAGATGTTGCCTTCAAGCTTCGCGTCGGTCTCATGTTTAACTGTTAATATTTGTTGTGTATTATGATATTATTGGTATTATATAAGTAGATATCTCATTTATGCGTTAATCTCATATATTATGTAATAGTGTTGTCTATATCAATGGTTCTTCTGCTTCATATTCATTGGTCGGGGTAGAAAGTGTAAGGAAGGTCGCAGGTCTTATTTCAGGGCAATGGGGGCAAGTTACAGATAGGACCCGATTGATGACGCAGTATCGGGGTTTGTGACACTCGGATAAAATATATACATCTTATTTGCCGGCAGCCATTCGATTCGATGTCGGCCGGAATTTGAATCAGTTTTATGTGTGGACAGGTTTAGTATTCTGGGCAGAATAAAATACAAAATATGTTTTGAGAAAAATAAATAAAAACAGCTACATATTAAAATTTGGTAGCAAACACTAAGGACGGGTTATTTCACAGAATTTGAGCAAATCACCAAATTTCAAAGTTAATTTTCAAGTTCCGTAAAGGTTCTATTAAAAGTATTGTAAAAAAATATCACTCCTCTTCATTTTCGAGAAATTTAATACCGTCGTAATATAATTAAAAATAATAATCCTAATTTACGGGAACTAATAATCTCACAACAACAAATGAAAAAAGCATTTTTATTGTGTGGCTTGGTATAATTATGTATATTTGTAACAATTTGTTTGAAAACTCTTGTTATAATTAATATTAATAAATTGTTACACATAATATCCCCTCGAGTATCTATTACAACTGAAATAAAGACAGATAAATCAGATTGCTTTCACGATGTGAAAATATGGAACCAGTTAAAGAAAATGTTTATTTAGGTGTTATTATTGATTGCTTTTTCAAGTGGGATATACAAATAAACAAAGTTTGTGCACGATTAAGATCAATTGTAAGCAGATTGTGCAAAACTAAATTTTTTTATTCCTACCTGCACACTTCGAATAATTTATTTATCTCTAGCTGAATCTGTCATAAGGTATGGAATGACAGCTTGGGGATTTTCCTGTAAAACAAATATCAACCATGTTCAAGCAGTGCAAAATTCATTGGTTAAATTATTAGCTGAAAAAACTTATTCCAAAGAAAGGCATAATTTTCCACACTTTCATCAGTCTCAAAATTCTTTCATTTTTTTTTTTACATGAGCTCCACACAGGAGGCCCCGAGGAAAATAATTTCCCTCGGGGCCTATGTCATCTTTGGGGATGCTGTGTGGAGCGTTTTTTTAAAGGAAAGGAAGGAGAGGAGAGTTCTGGGAAAGAAGAGGGTTTAAGGGGTAGGTAGGAATCTGGTCCAATAAAGGTTCCCAGGGCGGCGGTACCCATTCCCGCCTCCCAAATTGAAAGAAGGGAGAGCAATAGAGAACTCCAGTCCAATTTTTATTTTTTTTTAGTGACATACGTAACTTAACGCATAATGGTTAAAGTAAGTCAAGTACATCTCTTAATACCCTATACAATACAGGGTATTAACGTAATAATGGTTAAAGTAAGTCAAGTACTACATTACTACAAGTACAACCCTATACAGGGTGTTAAGAGACGTACTTGACTTACTCAGTGATTCTTGACATTATTTTTGTACAAATTAATAATTTTATACAAAATATCAATTATAAAGATGCATATTTAAAAAAATTTAAACATTTCAAAATTTAAAAGAAAAATGGAAAAAAATTCCAGTACAATCTCAACAAATACTTGAAAGGTGAGGTCATAATCAAATCGACCAATGAGCGCAGAACAGCGTAATTTCCGTTTCATATCTCAACCGTGGGAGCCTTTAAAAGTGACATCATAATCAAAGCGGTCAATGAGCGCAGTCGATGCGTCGCAGGTGTGGTAATCGTCGTTTCCGTTTCTACCGAAATCCAAATCATAGCCAGGTCATAGAAGTTTCACTTCAAAAATGCACTGCATTACAAATTTTCAATATATTAGGGTTAAATACAACCAACAGGTGGTTATTTATTTGATTGGTGTTTTAACATCTAGCTTATATGAAACGAAGCACTGTGGCGTTGCATCGTGTGTCAGTGACCTTTACTCTCATTGGAATTGGGGTCACAATCCTCAACAATGAGGAAACGACTCAGGAAGCAGTTATAAATTATTATTGTCTTGGAAGAGTGACCTGGATTATTATTTTTCTAGAAGGCGCTACTGAGATGAAATAAACCAAAAGAAGTGTTCATTTCAAAGAAGGAATGAATTATTAAAAAGATTTCACAATCAGCTTCTTTATCTCAAATTGGACCTTTGAAAGGCTACAAAGGCATTTAAATTGGCATTAGGAAGCATGAAAAAAACGAAAAAAAAAACTTTTTAATAATGTGTAGGTACATTATAATATTATCATGTTGTGAATTTTTACTTAATTTATTTAAGAACTTTTGAACAAAAAAATAGCAAAATTATTTCCAAGAATCCAAATAAATTTAAATTTAAAGGTAATCACGTTTTTTGAAATTATAAAAAAAAATTATTACATCCAGCATTATCCGTTTTGTGTAACAAATAAGTTTTCTCAGAAAAAAATTAAAGTAATCCGGAGAATAAAGCGGAATATCTTTGTAATAAATACATTAATAATATTATAATCCCTCAAAAACTTTCTAACGGTAAAATTTACAACCTTTTCTTCCAGAAGTTCTTGGGCAATATCACTTTTAGGCTTTGAAATTTCTAATAACTGCTATAGGCAGAGAGGACGGATCGCCAAACAAGTTGGTCTTGGCATGCACTCATTGCTTAATTCACGTTCAAACATTATCTTATTTTTTTTCCATTACCTTGGAAGGTTATTCTCTTCCATAGATATTTCACTCCAGTTTTTTCTGACATCTCCACATTTTTTGTAAGGACTTGGTTTTCCCACAAATACGCCTAAGGGTTCTCATTTCTACACCAATCAGTCTGCTTTCGTGCCTCATCAGGGTTGGTATCAGTACTTCACCGTGTACTACTCACATACCCATGTTCTGGAAGATAGGACTCTTGCGTGGTATTCACATAAAAAATGTAAATTGCAACACAAACTTACCCGTGAACAATATATTTGTATTATTTCTAGATATGGCTGCGTGAAGATTTTTTTCTTCACTTTCAACCCTTTCACTGGGGCACGTTCTCACCTCTCTCCCTTCCTTTCTCCCGCTATCAGCACTCTTTTTGTAAACGACTGTTGTTTTAGAGTCGTCCTTGAAAAATAACTCTTGCGGAAAAAAGGTTTTTTCTTTCAAGCACGAGGCAGTTGTGAAATATTAGAAATGTTTGTAGATTTTTGGAATACGCTCTACAGATGAATGCAAGACTTCTGTATGCTTCTCTGGTGGCTACAATCTTATTTTGTTTTTGAAGGGTTACAACGGTTTATATGACCACGTAGGTTCGAAAAAAAATGTACATATATTAAATTTTGCAAGACGTTTTTCACGGAAATGCGCGTTTTCATACGTAAAATATCCCAGACAACATATCCTCCGACAAAATATCATACGGACAAAATACCCCCCAACAAAATATCTACCAAAACTAAACCTAACCTAACCTAACAAAAAATGGGATAAAAATAAAATAGAAATCCTGTAAAGACAATAATTTTTTGTAAAAAAATAGTAAAATGTGGCAAAAATAATACAGATAAAAATAATTTATTGTCTTTTAATTACAGGATTTCTGTATTATATCTGTCCCAATTTTTTGTTAGGTTGGGTTAGGTTTTAGTAAATTTTTGTTGGGGGATGTTTTGTCCGTAGGATATTTTGTTGGAGGATATTATTTTGTCGGGGATGTCAGGGATATTAGAAGAAAACGCACGGAACCCTTTTTCTCATTCGAAAAATCATGGAAAAATCAATTTGTAAATCAGCTGGTTTTTTAACATTCTGATAAAAAACAAAGCTATTACATAAAATTGTATTTCGTTGAAATGATAGTTTCCCATTATATTTGTGTAAGCGTGTTTTTTAATTCATTTTCATTCGCGATATTTGTAGATTAAACAAAGTGGTTTTTTGTTTGAACTTATCAAAACTCATTTGCAAGCGTATAAAGGCGTCTAGAGCTAGGACTAGAGTAGGTATATTCTATGAAATATTTTGTCTTTTTATGTTTTCTATTACTAGATATTCGTTAGGCCACAGGAGTCTGCGTGAAAAACTTCGTCCTTACCAAATAATTAATTGCGATGACTCGCCACTCTCTGTCACAGTGTGAAGTTGTTCGCGTCGAAGGATAAAAATTTCTACCCTTCTCACGAGGGTTGTTCAAAGGCATGCTGAAATATCACCCGTAGTTAATTGAACTGTCCAATGATTTTCAAAAGCCTTGAATTTACCAGCGATGCGTTTAAAAAACACTGACATTTAAGGTTGGCTCAAAGAACACATCTGAATTTAATACTTCTATTCGAAGTTGACTTTCAGCAACCTTTAAAAATTTTATCAGCCACGCTTCTTTCCAATTTTAAATAATATTTGCACTTATTTAACTTGAACGGCAACCTACGTAAATATATTACAATCTTATATAAAAACGAATCGCTGAATGTGTTGCTAAGCGCATAACTTTCGAACGACTGCACCAAATTGGATAATTATTTTTTTTGTGTGTTTGTTATTATCATGCAATGAATTTTCAATTTGGGGGGCGGGAATGGGTACCGCCGCCCCGGGAACCTTTATTGGATAACCAACACCTCTGCCATAGGTCACCCCAAGTGGTTCGCTACGTTTGGTGATTTAGCAGGGGTGCCCGGGTTCATGGGGTGAGGTTTGTCTAGGTCTTGGAGGCGAATGATCAAGACACACTGAACCCCAGATTCCTACCCACCCCTTAAACCCTTTTCCTTCCCAGAACTCTCCTCTCCTTCATTTCCTTAAAAAGAAACCTCCACACAGCATCCCCAAAGATGACATAGGCCCTAAAGGAAATAATTTTCCTCAGGGCCTCCTGTGTGGAGCTCATGTAAAAAAAAAAACCGCACAAGAGACCCAACGGCTCCCAACCGCCTGGAGCCAGTAAGACAATGGCATCCTCAATTGGGATATGTTGTGAGACCGAAGATAAGGAGAGAAGGGAAGGAGATGGGAAAGAGGTAGGTTTGGAAATACCTGACTTTTCAGATCTAGCCACCAAACACAGCTAAAACCATTTAAAGCAACGTTTGAATTGTCTTACATTATACTGAAATTATCTTCCACTCTGGAACGTGCCGCAAATATGCCTCATATTATTTAAAAAGATTGAATTTTTTCTAACACAAACCAATCAAATAAAATTTACTTGGACACGCCAGGACCCGCAACCATCGACCATGGAATCCTTCACCACATTTGATCACCTTTGTTCGAATTATGATATTTTAATTGGCACCTTCATTCTATTAGTAGGTACACTAACCTAAAAAAAAAGGTAATTCTATAACCAATAGAAAGCAAATTTCAATGCGGAATCGTGTTACTCCGATCTCTAACCTTTTGTCACCGACATAGAAATGATTTAATAGCATTTTTTTTATACAAATTTCATAATGCCAGAGCTCACCGGAAGTTTTATGAAAACCTTGTCCTGACAACAATGAAAAAAAAGAATTATCCAATTTGGTGCAGTCGTTCGAAAGTTATGGGCTTAGAAACACATTCAGCGATTCATTTTTATATATAAGATTACACAATATTACACATGATTATTTCGTTATTTGGTTCTTGTGTGTACCTACGTAATGTAAAATATTAAATAAAAATAGCAGCGGATTAGTGTAAATTTAACCTTTGCATTCTGAGTAGGATACTATGTTTTTTCGTTATTTTTTTAGTTTGTAGAACTTCTGGGGATTATTTTATTTTAAAAACTGCCCTTCAGCATAAGCACTATTATACGCAATCCAGCAGAACTAATAAATTTAGGATTATTAATTTGTGTAAGAACATATTTCATGTTTTAAAAAAATCTTCTTTCATTGTTTGGTTTTGAAATGAGAAAATGCTTTGTACCCACCGGGATATCATCGGGAGTCACCTCATCTTCCTAACTACATCAACTTTCTGGAAAAGTATTTGAAATTTGGAACAATAGTGAAAAAACAAGAAAAATGGAGAAAAATTCGAGTGCATTTATTTTGAAAACAGAATAAGATATTATGGAACTACATTGTAATTAAGTTGTTGGCGTTTTTCGTACACAATCTCGTTTTGAATTAAAAAGAGGGAATTTGATCATCTTGGAAGCACATCATATCTTTTTGTACTAATTTGTTCTGTTGTGGAGATTATTACCCCGAGGTATCGCAGTGGATCCATATAACTTTCTGATTGCGTTGTGTGCTCCTTCGTGGAGACAAAGTGGTAAGTGATTGGTTATCCCTTTTCCTAGCATACCTGTTTATTTCTTCAATTGTTATCACTCTATTCCGGCAAACACCATATCGCCTCGTTTCGTTTTTAGCATTTTCAGTCCATTAAAAGTTCATCTGAAACTGTCATTTGTAAGCAGTTTTGGACGCAACATTCATTGTAAATTATATGAATATACTGAGATAAAACAGATTTTTAAAATAATTTTTTTTTTTTAACCGTAGGTTTAAATATACCATAATGTTAAAATTCATATTGTTATGGGCTCAATTGAATTCATATCGAAATAACGATAAATTTCAATACTGTTACTTTACAATACTTTTACATAAATTGTTTCAAAAATATTACTTCTTAAAATAACCGAATAAAATTTGTTCGATTGAACCGGTTACCCAAAGAGGTTTTCTTTGCTTTCCACTTTCAGAATTAATTAAAATTGGAATAATTATAATGATCGCTCAAAACGAGATAAGATATTCGTTTCCAGATGAAATTTACACAAATATCTACTGTTATTTTAACAGTTAATTGACTTCGTTATTTATTCATCGTACAAAAATTTGGCGTTGTTTTTTCACGAATCAAACATCCGTTGGACGTCGCCTGTATTTTGTAAAATTCGCATAACAATTGTTTTTATTTGGATGTTATTTTGTGAACCAAAGCATCAAGGTTTTGAATAGGTCCATCACTATTCTAAATATGGCTTTCAGTAACGTAGTAACCATAGATAATAGAAACATGGATAGGAATGACTATCTTATACGTTTTCAACGGATTATTGTGGTATCATCAGACTAAAATTAAACTCACATTGAAAATCCTACATAAAAATGTATTTTTTTATTTAACAGTAGCCTTACTAAATAAAAGAAAAAACACTTTGCAACCATTAAACAGTTTTTTAGTTGCAAATAGACTGTACATTTTCAATTTCGAATTCTTACTAATAAAAAAATGTCTTTAACTGCTAAAGAGCTAGCAATCTAGCATTTTGACGTGAGGTTCCTGTTTAGAAAAGTTAGGTTACCTGTCGAATTATGTTTTAATTGATTGTTACGCGTGAGCTTGAAAGTGATTTTTTAATAACATTAATAACTTATGCATGTGTAGGTAAATATAAGCCGAGGAAATCAATTATATATATTGCGAAAAAAATAATCCAAGGTGTCACTTTTTGGTTTTCTCCGGGAGTTATTATATTTTTTTTTATAAACTAGATAAAAAGTGAGGCGACAGTATTTTTGCGGAATCCCTAAATAAACAGAATGACATGTGTTTTAAACATTTTGAATGACTTTTTCAAAGTTCGGAGGAAAAATAAATGTGTATTATCAACTTTTGTTATTTTTGAAAGAAAAAATTCATTTTTTTATAGATGAGATGTATAATTCAAATACGAAAATCTAAAAGGTTGTTTTATCTACTTAATATATTCCATTTGTTTTTACGATATCCCAAAAAAGAAGAAATTAATTCCCTTGGAAATAATCCGAAATTCGATGAGAAATAAAGTTTAAACAACTTATGAACTACCCTCTTCCGCTGTCTACTTAAACAATCACCCCTACTAATAAAAAAACACACTTCCCAATCCTCAAACGGTGTTTTAATGACACATTGAATAAAGATCCTACAATGTCAGATTCAATTTGGCACTAATAAAAAAAAATCTTATACTCTATTATTTATAACAGGTAACATCGCTTTTGCATCTCCCACACATGCGCACATGATGTTTTTTGCCGCCGAGGGCGTTGCGCAGTGTTGGGTGGGAGCTATTAATACACCCTTTAATGTCTACATAATTGGTGTTTTAGTTCATGAATGGTAATTTAAATATTATCTTAAACGATAATATAATATGACTAGCTGGTACCCGGCATGCGTTGCTATGCCATTTAATAAAGAAATTGTTTCTCATTGCGTGTCCTTTCCCATTCGTCCCGTTCTCCTTTCGCCTCCCCTTCTTTTCCTGCGTTCCCTTTCCCCCCTCTCACGTTCCCTCTCCGACTCCTCCACCTTCCCTCTCCTCACTCCACTCCCCCTTTCTCCCGTCCCGCGAACCCCCCTCCCGAGTTCCCCTCCTCCCTCAAGTGAACCCCCTACCCGAGATCCCCCCCCCCTTCCCCCCTCCCGCATTCCATATATTCAGTTTTCAAACAGCTCGCGTGCTATCAATAGCAATTTTTGTAACACAAATTTCATAATGCCAGAGCTCACCAGAAGTTTTATAGAAACCTTGTCCTGACAATAACGAACACACAAAAAAAAGAATTATCCAATTTGGTGCAGTCGTTCAAAAGTTATGCGCGTACATACATTTCGGCGATTCATTTTTATTTATATAGAGAAGATAAACGCGAAAGTTTGTATGGATGTATGTATGTTTATTCGTCTTTCAAGCAAAAACTACTGAATGGATTTGAATGAAACTTTACAATAATAGAGCTCATACATCAGAATAATATATAGGGTATAATTTATAAAGCTAGCTAGAAAGGGAACGCGGGAAGGGACCGGGAAAGGTGATTCAGGGAGAAACAATTTATTTCTTTGAATATGGCATTGCAATGTATGCCGGGAACCAACTAGTAAATATTAATATAATTCAATACTTATTCCTCTTATTCGGGTTATCTTTAGACATTTTGAGTCAAATAATTATTCATCAATGGCACTGTGCATTTTAACACAGTTGTCACGCATTTGTGTCCGACTTCAGATCCGCCGTCTCGGGTTGCACACCCGCCGGGACGCCGCGGCGCGCGCTTTGAGGCCGATGGGTTAACAATCACAGGAATAAAGTCAATATGGGAACTTTATAACACAGGGACATCCCTGGCATGGCGGGTGAAATAATACAAAACTTTATTAATATTTACGTTTTCTTTCCATCTACTCGTATGTGCTTTATCAACATCATCATAATTATCATTATCATCATTACATCATTATTATTATTACATAGTATAAAATGAAGTCGCTCAAAATGTATGTGCGCGTTAATCTTTTAAACTACGCAACGGATTCTCATGCGGTTTTCACCAATAGATAGAGTGATTGAAGAGAAATGTTTATATGTATAATACATGTAAATTATATTAGAGAAAAGCCGAGAAATTCAAAGAAAACATATTTTTGTGCGATTTAAAACGGCTGGCAGGCCGTACTATAGTCACTTTTGAAATTCGTTCTACGGAAAAAATTGGAAAATAGATGTCCTAGACTAAGTAGGTATTTGATTTTCCCTTTTAAAATATCCAGTGTTGCATTGCAAGCATTGTATAATTAGTGGCGAGTTAATTGGTTTATATGTATGTAAAGAAAACCACTAATGAGCGCTTTCCTTAAGCGTGTATTTGCTGCGTCACTGAGTAAGTACCGAGTTAGTGGCACTGAGTAAGTACCAGGTTAGATATCACTGCTGACAGCAAAACAACAGAATCGAATTATTTAAATATAACTGTCAGAATGATTGCATAAAAAATCCTAAAAATATTATCATATTATCTTATTTATTATTATATAAAGAAACCTGAAAAAAGGGCATTAAATGTTGTTTCTTTTGTTTTATAGGTAAGTGAACCTTTCTTTTAATCGATGGTGTAATTTTGTAAATAGTTGTAAATACGTATTACTAATAAAGCTTTTGTTTTATAGAGAAACACAATAACGCCTTTGTTTTCATTATAAAACAACATTATTGTACTTAACAATTTCACGAAAAATGGAAAAATTGAGGTTTGATTTTGCTGTGAGAGCAACGGCAGATGGAAAATCAAACATCATATGCATAACCTCGATCGCTACACCTGATGGACGGATTTATGGAATACCACCCGAATCCCAACCTACAAATCTACACCAAGGAATTACAAACACTCCAAATTATGATAAGGTAAAAAAATCATTAAATAAAAGACATCAAACAAGGAAAATATGGATAACCTTGACGGATGATATGTCAAAAATATATTTAGATACAGAACAAAACTTACAGTTTAATGATATTTACCTAGAAGAAATTATGGAAAATACAAATAAAGCTGAATCTATACATAATGGATCAAGTCAAACACTGGAAAAACTGATAACGAAATTGCTTGAAAGTAAACAAACAAAATCTGAAACTCAAAATTTAGGGAAAATTGCAAAGGATTTCATGATTGGCAAATTCACTGGCAAAAGCTCAAATGCGTGCTAGCATTGGCGCTACTTGCGGCCAACGCTAAACCCAAAACCTGGAAAGGACATGCAATAAACAAGCCGGCGGCTAGCTCTGCACAGCCGGCGCGAGCAAGGTCCCTCTTAAACCCAGGGCGAGTGTCTGTGGTTCGCTTGTTAATTCCTACTCCCCTTCCTTTCCTCAAAATCTCCAGGTCTCCTTCCTCAATCAGAACACAGTTGTTATGCACGAAAAAGGGTTTTATTCAATTAAAGGTGAACAGGGTTCTACAAAAGGCCAGCATCGGCACTACACACATGAGTATTTGGCTATCTCTAATTAATTCTATCATAACGGGGGGAGCTTCTCTCAACTCTCTCTACACGTGTTTAGTGAATTTAAATGTCAGTTCTTAGCACACAGAGGGGTAGCAAGGTTCATTGGTACTCACAAGCAGGAGATAGGCGGTCGGCAGACAGGATTCTGGGTAGGCGTAAGCCTCTTTAAGCACAATACACAATTAAAGTAAAACATCGTGAGCGTTTACGGAGAGCGCCTAGCGCGAATCACGGGGAACACAGTTATTCTGCCGAAGGCCGGCGAAGGAATGGGAGCGGGGAGCCGCTCGGCGCTTGGCACGGGCGCCGCGCGGTGCGGGGAGAGGGGGCGGAGGGCCTGTGCAAGGGGTCAATTCGCTATTAGCTCGCACGGAAAACAATTCCGTAACGTAACACTTCCCCCCTCGCCGCAAAAAAGGCGACGTGGTAATGGAGCAGTAGGGCTAAGAAATCCTCTTACCCTTCTAGCACTTGTGCCAAAAAAAAAAAAAAAAATCCCAGAGAAAGGGGAGAGAGAGAGAGAGAGAGAAAAAGAAAAAGTTGCTAGCTACAAAATAGTAGAAACAAAAACAAAAGAGAAAAAAAACATGGTGAACAAAGAATTATACATGAATGTACATGAAAGAGCAGTGGCATACATAAATATAAACAAGGACCTGCTGGAGAAAGGTACAAGGGTTATGCAGTGATAGAAAAAAAATGACTCTAAATTGTATCATTGGTCTGTGAGCTAAGTTTGCGTAGCGTGGTTTGCGTAGGATGTTTGGGGTGTTTGAACGTTGCACTGAAGTTATAAGGTTACTTTGTCACAGTAACCTGGCCCGTTTGAGATTACACTCAAGGAACACTAGGGCCTTAAAGAAAACACGAAGAAGAGAACGCAGGATGAGGCTTCTTGGTGGTGGAGAGGGTTCTACCTGTCACAGAGGTCAAAAAGGTAGCTGCTTCCGGATCCTGTGGGTGGGCCAGTATGACATCATTGAGGTACTGGAGAGTGGAATTGTAATTGGTGGTTGGTCCTTTATAGAGGAGGTGGTTTGTGTGCATGACAGCCGTTGTTGTGATGGTGGTTGGTACACTGGTTTGTATACAGTGGGATTGTTGGATGAACAATTGTTGGTATTGTTATTTGCGCAAGGGCACAGGAGCATTGGCATGATGGCAACAGAGCAATTTGCAAGGTGCAGCTGGAACATTTGCAAGATGCAGCAGGAACATTTGTACAATGGCAACAGGAACATTTGCGAGATGCCGCAGGAAGATTTGTACAATGGCAACAGGAACATTTGCGAGATGCCGCAGGAACATTTGTACAATGGCAACAGGAACATTTGCAAGGTGCCGCAGGAACATTTGTACAATGGCAACAGGAACATGAACCAACTTAGAGCTGACGTGCTCGGGTTTGTTTGAGTGATGGTTTTGTGATGATACAATTCGCAACTACACGCACGACTCACACTAGGTTATGTTAGGTGTGGTCGGGTGCTTTTGGTACGTAGGGTTTGAAGGCATGGGACCTCCGTGACGGTAGTGAAGGCAGCATGAAGAGAGGCGCAGGTGTAGATAGGGTGAAGAGCTGCTGGTCTTCTTATTAATCCGGCGAAAAATTATTATTAGAACAAAATTCTTGAAGTTTACCTGCCTGGTAGACCAATGATGAAAAGGTTTGGAGAGAAACAAGGTGTGCATATTGAGAAAGATTGGATTAGTTTGACGTGTAGAGAGAGAGAGAGACGGAGAGAGAGTTAACTAAGTGTAACTACAGACTTATACATATTACAAAGGTACGTATTCAAGGAAGGTTCTGTTTAACCCATTTAGTTTTTTTTAAACTAAATACATTTCCAAGAACACGTAGGTAAGGGTTTGTACGTATGACAAAATGCCCCCTTTCGAAAGAAGTTGGTCTTCCATGACCTGTGCTCACGTCTATACGGTAGCATTTTTTCTACTTTCGAAGAACAAAAACATTGAGTACAAATAAGTTATAAAATTGGGAAAGGAGTAGGAAGTTGAAAGGATCCGTGTATGAAGGTTGTCCCATTTGACAAACGAAACGCCAAGTGCATAACGCATATATCCCCATTCACGGATAATTTCGAAGAAGGGAAAGGGTGACAATTGGGAACATTTGAACGAAGAAAACTGCTGAGGACTCGGCTATTTCCGAAATTCGACCTCTGAGTGGAAGGTGAAACAAGGTCTACAGCAGTTATCCTGGCACATTACAATACCATTTGGTAGTGTAGGACAAAAGGAATACACTGACATAAAAATTTTCTGATAACAGAAAATAAAAGGCGTGTGATCTACGCTTGGTAGGTCACACAAACATGGGGTAGATATTATTTCGTTCGCACGATTCATGGTGAGTATTGTAACGTCTTCACGTCTCATGTACAGGAATGAACGATTTACAACAAATTTTGCCCAGTATTGAAAGACAGTAGCCCAATTACGTTCGAAAATGTGGGTCCCCATTCAATACAGACGGCGGGTTTAGCGGTTCTCATGCCAAAGGACACACGACCAACTTAGTAACATTTAGTTATGAGTATAAAGTAATTATAACGAGCTTCTCGTATCATGGCGGATGTTTTGAGGATCTCTCCTATGATGGTAGATATTGTCACGTTTTCACGTCTCACGTGACAGGAATGAACGATTTACAACAAATTTGCCCAGTATTGAAAGACAGTAGCCCAATTACGTTCGAAAATGTGGGTCCCCATTCAATACAGACGGCGGTTTTGCAATGATGTAATTAATACGGCACTGCTGTAGCTTAATAATTTCATATTAGCATACGTTACAAGACTTGCCAAAAGGCGATAAACACAAATTTTATTGAAGATCTGGCCAAGATTTTAAACTTCAAACAAGAATAATGGTACAATAAGGACAAAAGAAACTTGTCATGATAAAATATGTACCTCATAATGAAGTTGTATATGTACAAGGAACAATGTTAATGAAGGGACGAAACGTATTGCCACTTTTATAACAAATATTTTTCTCAGAATCCGACAAAATACGATTCTGGAAAAAAATAGAGCAATTGGGTTGAGCGCCATTCTAATTTTTGGAAAAAGAAGAAAAACCACAAGTAGCAACAAGGTTGCCCTTGAATTGTTTCGAATCCAGCGAATGTGACCTGATAGGTGTGTACATTTGGTGTATTCGAAACGATCCCCAATATACAACATTACTATGAATGTGTTAGGATGGGGTGAAGAGGAAAAAGAAAAAAGAAAAAACGGGAGGATTTCCTATTATACGGAAATCGTCGCGACATTCTTACAATATGGTGTGACCATAGTAGTGAGCTGCGGCAATGGTCTGAAACCAATGGTTATTATACAGACTTGTACTTATGATTTTATATTTACAACATTAGGGTAGGGACGTACTGGTACGGCAAAAACCCGACACAAAACAATTAAAAAAAAGGTGATATGACAAGATGAGGCGATGAGGTGAGAAAAAAAAACGCGCGGATGCTGCAAGAATTGTGAAAAGGAAAGCGACGTCTTGGAGCAGGAGTTTTCCGGAACCGTTGATGGTAGGAGGAAAAGGAGGCCCTTTCCCGAAGTGATCAATTTCAGGAAGAGGATGCATACAAGTATGAAAACGGTGCCCCAAGAGGTGCTCTTGTGGTACAGCAGGCAAGGCACGCAGGATGTACAAGAACATATAAAATTATGCAAAAAGAAAAAGAATGTACAGGAGTTAGGCTACCGTTGACATTAATGTGCCTTCGGGTGTAAGGATTACCTTACGAATGCCCATATGGGTGATTATTTACATTTAATATTTACATGTAACTCACGTCACTTATGACAAGAGTTTTGCCAATTTGATAACGCCTGAGTACTTGATGTGATGGAATTTACTGATTCCGTCACAGTAAGGCATTTTGGAATTATTCCTAGGAGAAATCTTTCTATTTCTCAGGGCCTGTAGTAATTCTTCCTTTCTTGAAGTAAAGACGTGCGGGATTATACCCAGCGTAACTTGAGGAACTTCCATGGTGTATAAGATCGTATCAGAGTGACCTTATGTTGGAAAAAGTGAGAACTAGACTCGTAATTGGAAAGAAATTGGGCAGAGATTGACCACTGGGGACGTATTTTTACAAAAAGTTTTTGAAAAAAAACGCGTTTTTTATAAGTGTTTGGTTTATTTGAAAATTTGGGCAGGGGTTTGCCTCAAAAAACGTGATTTTGAGAAAAAATCCAGATGTTTTGGAAATTTGTTGAAAATTTTTCAAAGTCCAAAAACGAGAAAAATTTGTGCAGGGGTTTGCCTTAAAAAACGTGATTTTGTGAAAAAATCCAGATGTTTTGGAAATTTGTTGAAAATTTTTCAAAGTCCAAAAACGAGAAAAATTTGTGCAGGGGTTTGCCTTAAAAAACGTGATTTTGTGAAAAAATCCAGATGTTTTGGAAATTTGTTGAAAATTTTTCAAAGTCCAAAAACGAGAAAAATTTGGGCAGCGGTTTCCCTTAAAAAACGTGATTTTTGTGAAAAAATCCAGATGTTTTGGAAATTTGTTGAAAAATTTTCAAAGTCCATAAACGAGAAAAAATTTGGGCAGCGGTTTCCCTTAAAAAACGTGATTTTGAGAAAAAATCCAGATGTTTTGGAAATTTCTTGAAAATTTTTCAAAGTCCAAAAACGAGAAAAATTTGGGCAGCGGTTTCCCTTAACCCGCCCAAATCCACGATGCGATTATAGTTTACAACGCTCTTTAAAACGTCAATAACTCCTCAAATGCTTCAATCATTAAATCAAGATTTTAGGTATTCCTAAAAAATATATTTTTGCATCCGTAAAAAATATTTTAAAAATTGTGACGATTCTGTATAAAATAATAAAAAATGTTTTCCTAAAAGTCAACACATTTCTATGTCAGTTGAGACAGCAAATTTTAAATTTCTATGGGAATAACAGAGAAGACAAAACATTAATTCATTTCAACCTCATTAACCTACGTTCAATATTACGATCTCCTTTTAGTTATGTATGACAAAAAGAGATGTAAAATAAAACGTTAAAACCTTTTGCCTATCTGTAGAGATTATTTTACTTCTCGAAGTTGACATCATAATACGTTTGTCGTCGCTTTCTAGTGCATTAATTTGAAATGTCTGAAAACAGAGATGACAATATTAATTATCTTGCTGCAAAAAAACTTGGGTTGCTTGACATTCCGTTTTCATTTTAAAAAGAGCCACAAAAAAAATGAGGAACCACATCGGAAGGTTCGGCCAACCGACCACCTGATCCTCAAACCAGAGTCATTTTTTAATTCCTTTCTGCGTATTTCCTTAAAATTAACGACAAAATGTTACGATTGTAGACAATCAGATGACGGGGGGTGTTTTTTGTTTAGTTTTATGGGTTTTGGGTTATTTGCAGGGTCATGCCACATTAGTTCAGAAGTAATAAATGTTTATTTAATTTCATTTTATTTTTATCAAATAATCTTTTCGTGGAAGACTTGATTAAGACAATGACAATGCAGTGCTTTTTTTTTACAATAGCTCCACACAGGAGGCCCTGAGGAAAATAATTCCCCCCAGGGCCTATGACATCTTGGGGATGATGTGTGAAGGGTCTTTTTAGGAAAGGAAGGTTAGGAAGTTCTGAGAAGGAAAAGGATGTAAGGGGTGGGTAGGAATCTGGGTGTCATTGTGTCCAAGAGTGACGGACGTATGAATCCATCTCTTCCACTGCGGTGTAAGGCGATGTTCCGAGAGAGTACAGCTGGAGAAGTAATAAATATATAAATATATAATAATAAAGCAAAACCCGGACAAATCTCTGCCCACGAACCCGGGCACCCCTACTAAGTTACGAAACGTAGCTAACTACTTGGAATGACCTTTGGCAGAAGTGTTGGTTATCCAATAAATGGTTCCCGGGGCGGCGGCACCCATTCTTGCCTCCCAAATTGAAAAGTAAGAGATAATTGAGATTCCTGATATGTATGTGTTGTAAAACCATATAGTTACATTATAGGTAGAGCCATGTTAATTTGTGGAGATCTGGATGGGATACAAGGCCGATAAAAATTATAATAATTTCCACCTTTTTATAGCGCCGTTTAGTGATAAAGTCACGTCAAGTGTACTTGATGGATGGGATTAAAAGGTACGCTTAATTAGTTAGGGCATTCAAAAAGGAAGATACATAACAATACTTCATCCAAAATACGATTGTAAACATTACTGTACCACCATAAAACTCTTTTGTGAGGGTTGGGTGCAATATTTAGAATCTTACCTAAAACTACCCCCATAAAATAATTATTTTAAAAAGGGACTTTCTTTCCATTGAAACAGTAGCAAAGTGACGTCTTTACAAATGATTATTACATGGAAGGAAGTAGCAATAAATATAAATGGTTAGGTTTCAATGAATTGAAGGTACAATTTGCAATGATGTTAGGATTTTAAAAATATATATTTTTTTGAATTATTTATTATTTTTACTATTTTAGAACGCTCACTGTCTTTGTGTAACTTGCTATTTCGATCATCTTCTAAAATGCATATTTTTCATAATAACGGCATGCCGCCGCCTCGACAACCATTTATTGGACAACCAACACTTCTGCCATAAGTGACTTCAAGTAGTTTGTTACGTTTGGTGACTTAGCAGGGGTGACCAGGTTCATGGGGTAGGTTTGGTTCCGGATCTTGGCGGCGGGTTCGTCTGCCTAGCAACTGGCTTTGTGTGGCTGGCCGGATCGGGAGAGACTGGTTGAGGGAGACCTTTTGACCTCTCCAGCAGGAAGACCTCTCCCCAAAGATGACATAGGCCCTGAAGCGAATTATTTTCCTCACGGCCATGTGTGAAGCTAATGTAAAAAAAATACTGTATGTCTGCACTACAGTATCCACAGCAGTTCTTATAGTTTCGTATAGTACTAGATGACGTGTGGTCGCCATTTTACGATTTAATATAGATTTACTATAAACGAATGCATTACATAATATGTAGGTAAATATAATAACAAAGTCTTTGTTTTGCTTTTTTGAAAAAAATCTTTTATATCTACATTTTTACTTATATTTTATTATGATAAACACGTCGGATTAATGTTTAAATGAGAATTTACCTAATAGGTTTTTGTCGTTATGTTCCTGTGAAATAAATATTTTAATTTGCTATGTAAACTATTTCCACTCATAAAAGTAAAATTTATCCTAAAGGTTATCTCTAAATTTCGGAAAAATGTTAAAACATATAAGTGAGTATTATAAAAAATACTAGTGTGCAGTTCACACCGGTAGAAGCGAAACCTTCAGAAAAAAGAGTCGAAAGGCTACGAAGCACCGCATAAAGAGGAGACCGATTATTCTAACCCATTCTCTATAAATGCTATAGATGAATGTGTTTGTCTCCTTTTAGTGTCGCTTTTTCGTTTCATCCAGTTTCAAATCACAACGGTGCTAAAGAAATTTTCACTTCAAAGTAATTATAAAATAATTTTTTCGTGGTTTGCTTATTGTTTGTGGTTTGCTTTTTAGTGTCGCTTTTTAGTTTCAACTAGTTTCCAATCACAACGGTGCTAAAGAAGTTTTCACTTCAAAGTAATTATAACATTATATTTTTCTTGGTTTGTTTATTGTTTTTTTTTGTCGCTTTTTCGTTTCATCCAGTTTCAAATCACAACGATGCTAAATAAGTTTTTCACTTCAAAATAATTATAAAATTATTTTTTTCGTGGTTTGCTTATTTTTAAACGACTTCGAAAAGGAGGAGGTTCTCAATTCGACTGTATTTTTTTTTTTTTTTTTTATGTTTGTTACCTCAGAATTTTCGACTGGGTGAACCGATTTTGATGATTCTTTTTTTATTTGAAAGCTGGTGCTTCCCATGTGGTCCCATTTTAATTTGGTTTAGTTCTGACAATGGAATCCATGAGAAAACCATATAAGTCTTAAATTTGCATAAAGTATGTGCGCGACAAATGGACGAATAACTAAATATCATGCCAACCGATTTCAATGATTTTTTTTTATTGGAAAGGATATACTTTAAGGATAAATTGATGAGAGTTTGGTTAGGTTCTGATTATCGGATCCATGACAAAGTAACGGAACTCTTCAATTCTTAGGAGCAAATTAACGAAACTCGGCCGAATCTCTTAATTTGACCCTAATGTCGTTATGGTCAAATTATGTCTGTCTCATATGAGCAGCACGTTTAGTAGATCTACCCATATTCAGACAAATTAGTGTACTTCGGATTCACTAAAAATCAAAAAATAAACAAAAATTTTAACAAAACAAAAAAACGACTTCAAAAAATGCACTAAAAAGTAAAAAAATAATTTCGTATTCTTCTACAACTTTATAATCAACTTACCTTTTCTACTCATCAATATGTACGTACGATTGTTATTTTTGGAGTCGGTGTCAACCAAGGTACCCGCGGCCCGACGTGTTCACTTGACAGCTCCTCTCCCGCCGACACCGACTCCAAAAATAACAATCGTACGTACATATTGATGAGTAGAAAAGGTAAGTTGATTATAAAGTTGTAGAAGAATACGAAATTATTTTTTTACTTTTTAGTGCATTTTTTGAAGTCGTTTTTTTGTTTTGTTAAAATTTTTGTTTATTTCTTTTAGTGTGGCTTTTTCGTTTCATCCAGTTTCAAATCACAACGGTGCTAAAGAAGTTTTCATTTCAAAGTAATTATAACATATTTTTTTCGTGGTTTGCTTACCGTTTTTTTAGTGTCGCTTTTTCGTTTCATCCAGTTTCAAATCACAACGGTGCTAAAGAAGTTTTTCACTTCAAAATAATTATAATTTATATTTTCGTGGTTTGCTTTTGCGTAAAACTGTAAAAAAAATAAAATTCGAGTGTTCTTTAAGTATTGTTAAAACCATTCAATCTGGTATTAACTTAGATCAGCAAACATATTTTTTGTAAATGTATTTAAAAAATGATAGTAGGTCGGTGTCAGCCCTTACTAGTACCTAGCGCATTCCACATGTGGCTTTCTGAAACAATGATGCTCTTCTCGAGGCTAACGTGACCCTAGGCGGTCGCTGTAACAGCCGCCCGCCTTGTTGGGCGTTTCAAATAATATTTGATTATTTATTATGAATGATTATTTTTTTAATATTTCAGTTTTAGGGCACAAAATCAATATTTTTTTCTTACAATAAATTCATATAAGCCAAATAAAAAATATTCACAACAATATTTTTACAAAAAACCCGAAATAATTTCCAAATCCCATAGAGTAACGCTGTGTAACAAGACGGTTTGTCGAGGGTATTTTTAGCATGGTATGGGAAAGGTTAAAAAACGTGATTTTGTGAAAAAATCCAGCTGTTTTGGAAATTTGTTGAAAATTTTCAAAGTCCGGATATGAAAATTTCACGGGCCGGGATTCACCTTAATCCGACCGAACGTCTTTCAAATTATGTCGTCTGTTTCTTACGAAAGAAAAAAAAGCTAAATGATGAAACAGGCGGCAAAATTAGAAAAATGCTCAATTGTCAAAAGGTAGAAAGAATTTAATCCACTTGTTTCCCTTAAGCTGCAAAATATGCCGTTATATATACAGGCCAGTATTTTGCGAAATAGTCCCCTATTCGCAGAATATGTCGATATCAAATACAGACCAGCACACTGCGGAATAAGTTTATTAATAAAAACTGGTTAATTAACTTTCGGGAAACGAAGCGGGTAATTGGTTTGAATAACTTTGTTTTAAATATTTGTGTACATTTCCACTATTAATCTTGTATTTGAAACTAGCAAATTTAGTCGGTCGACACTTGTAAACACTATATTATTCACGACGGCAACTTTCTTGGTTGAGCACTTTACGTAGGAATACCGGTGATAATGTTTTGTCGAGTGACGACTCGAAAATGAAGGAATCGTGCCCGTGATAATTTAAATTGCAATTCGAAGTTACAATCGCGCCGGGGTTCTTGATGGAAGTGCTAGACAAATTGGGAGTAACAATACAAAACATTATACATTATAAAGTTTAAACAATTGCTGATTGAAGAACGAGACTGTGGGACCGTGAAGAGGGAGGAAAAAAAAATGCCACACGTCGGGCGACAGTGCTAGCATTAAAACGCAAAAAAAAGCACCACGTTGGGCCCAGTTCTAGCATTGGCGCTACTTGCGGCCAACGCTAAACCCAAAACCTGGAAAGGACATGCAATAAACAAGCCGGCGGCTAGCTCTGCACAGCCGGCGCGAGCAAGGTCCCTCTTAAGCCCAGGGCGAGTGTCTGTGGTTCGCTTGTTAATTCCTACTCCCCTTCCTTTCCTCAAAATCTCCAGGTCTCCTTCCTCAATCAGAACACAGTTGTTATGCACGAAAAAGGGTTTTATTCAATTAAAGGTGAACAGGGTTCTACAAAAGGCCAGCATCGGCACTACACACATGAGTATTTGGCTATCTCTAATTAATTCTATCATAACGGGGGGAGCTTCTCTCAACTCTCTCTACACGTGTTTAGTGAATTTAAATGTCAGTTCTTAGCACACAGAGGGGTAGCAAGGTTCATTGGTACTCACAAGCAGGAGATAGGCGGTCGGCAGACAGGATTCTGGGTAGGCGTAAGCCTCTTTAAGCACAATACACAATTAAAGTAAAACATCGTGAGCGTTTACGGAGAGCGCCTAGCGCGAATCACGGGGAACACAGTTATTCTGCCGAAGGCCGGCAAAGGAATGGGAGCGGGGAGCCGCTCGGCGCTTGGCACGGGCGCCGCGCGGTGCGGGGAGAGGGGGCGGAGGGCCTGTGCAAGGGGTCAATTCGCTATTAGCTCGCACGGGAAACAATTCCGTAAGGTAACATGCGTATCAGTGGATTGAAGATTTCAATAAAGAATGTGAACGCTTCCAAATCAACGAAGACAAAAAGAAAATTGAAATTTTAAAACATTTTTTGGAATTCTCCGGTGAAGAGTGGTACAGCTGCATGCTAATGAAACTTACAGTGGAATCGAAATGGGACACATGGAAAAAAAAAATTGTGATACCTTTGCAAACAAAGGATGGTCACCCATTAGATATGCTCTCGCCTTTAAGTATCAAACAGGTTCGTTGCTCGAGTATGCTTTAAAAAAAGAAAAATTATTGCTGGAAGTAAGGAAATCAATTGATACTGGGACACTTATCGACCTCATAGCATTTGGCTTACCTAATTATGTGATTGAGAAAATTGACAGAGAAATTTTACAAGGAACGGAAGATCTTTACAATGAAATAGGGAAATTGGAACATCTTGTTGGGAAGAATAAATATGAAAAAAAAAGTATTATATATTTTGACGCTAAATCCAAAGAAATTGAAGAAAAAAAACCATGCCGAATCTGTGTTAACGAGAAAAAAGGGAAACGTTACCATCGTGAGGAAAATTGCTGGTTTAAGGAGAAAAAACAAAAAGCAGTTATAAAAACGGTAAATAACTCTGAATTGGAAATTGAACTGAACGAGAAAAATCCAAAAAACTAGAAGTGCCACCATTAATAAAAGTCGAGTTACTATTAAATGATACTTTAAAAATTTCTGGAATTTATGATTCGGGATCAAATGTGTCATTAATTAATGCAAAATTATTAAAGATACAGCCAAGAGCATGTATAAGAGATATAAAAATAGTTAACTTGAAGACTATTAATGGTGAGAAGAAAACAAAAGGTATGGTAACACTAAAAATTAAAATATACAATATAGAAAGAATTGTGGACATATTTGTAGTAGATAATGAACATTTTAATTACGATTTTCTAATTGGTTTGGATTGTATCAAAAATTTCAAATTAATGCTTATTATTATTATTAATGCAAAACGAAAAATTAAAGATTATACAATGTAACAACCCAGAAGAAGCGATCTCAAATGAAGAAGATATAAAAAAAAATAACTACTTAAAAAATGATACTTCAAATATAACAAATATCAAAATTCCTGATGTACTAGGTAAAAAAATTGAAGAAAGTTCTGAGGAACAAGACACCAAAAACATAAACAAAGGTGAAATAAATTTCAACGAACATATAAACACGGATGGATTTGAACTGATAATAAACCATCTAGATTTATATCAACAATCAGAAATTGATAAGTTGGTAGAAAAATACAAACCAATCTTCGCCAAAGATAAATACGACGTCGGTACTGTAAAACATTATGAAGCTCATATTGACTTGATGGTGGATAAATACTGTTACAAACGTCCATACAGATGCACAGCAGAAGATAGAAGACAAATAGAATATCAAATATCAAAACTATTAGAGAAGAATTTAATTGAGGAATCTTATAGCCCATTTGCTTCTCCAGTAACTATGGCATATAAAAAAAAAGATGATCAAAAAACAAGGTTATGTATAGATTTCAGAGAATTGAACAAAATTGTCGTCCCTCAATCACAACCTTTTCCGTTGATTAAGGATTTGATGGTTAAAACCGTAAACTGTAAATATTTTTCTACTTTTGACATAAATTCGGCATTTTGGTCAATTCCTTTGAAAATTCAAGATAGATATAAAACTGCATTTGTTACACAAGAAGGTCATTTTCAATGGACGTGTCTCCCGTTTGGGTTAAGGACGGCCCCAGCCATTTTTCAAAGAATATTGAGCAACATCATACGAAAATACAAACTCTCCAGTTTTGCAGTAAATTTTATAGATGACATATTAATTTTTTCAAGAACTTTTGAAGAACATATGCTACATATATCGAGACTAATGGAGGCAATTCTAACAGAAGGTTTTAGACTTAAATTTTCGAAATGTACTTTTGCAAAAAATTATGCAAAATATTTAGGTCACATAATAGAAAACAATTCAATCAGACCTCTGAAAGATTATTTAACCGCTGTCAAAAACTTTCCCGTTCCGGAAACAAAAAAAAATATACGCCAATTCCTAGGAAAAATAAATTTTCATCATAAATTTATGCCACACAGTGCGATTATCCTGGACCCGTTACATAATTTATTACGGAAAGTAAAATTCACATGGCCCACAGAATGTCAGGAAACATTTGATAAAATAAAAGCATTGTTATGTTCAGAACCACTTCTGAATATTTTTGACCCCGAACTACCAATAAGCATTTACACGGATGCTAGTATCAAAGGAGTGGGAGCAGTGCTGAAACAAAAAGATAAAAACGGGGACAGTAAGCCGGTTGCTTATTTTTCAAAAAAATTGACTGAAGCTCAAAAAAAGAAGAAGGTAATATACCTAGAATGTCTGGCAATAAAAGAAGCTGTTAAATATTGGCAGCACTGGCTTATGGGAAAAGAATTTGCGGTCTACTCAGATCATAAACCATTAGAAAATATGAACATTAAGGCTAGAACTGACGAAGAACTAGGGGATTTGACTTATTATTTATCCCAATATCAATTTAAAATTAAATATAAACCAGGAAAATCAAACCAAGAAGCAGACTGTTTAAGCAGAAATCCAGTTCTAGAACCTTATGAAAATACCGACGACTTTTTAAAAGTAGTAAATTTAATAAACCTAGAAGATATAAAAAAGGACCAACACCCGAATCTAGAATTACAAAATGGAAAACTTATATTGGAGAATGAAATATACTACAAAAAGAATAAAAGAAGGAAAAAAATTGTACTATCAGAACAACTTAGCAAAAGTCTAATAACAAATGTTCACGATACTTACTGCCACATTGGGAGAACCCAGATGATAAATAAAATAACACCATTCTATACAGCAAAGAATATCATCGAAAACATTAAACAAATTTGTGATGAATGTGAAATTTGTATAAAAAACAAATCAAGGAGGAAGCCAAAATATGGTTTAATGTCATATTTAGGTCCAGCAACACGCCCATTTGAAATTATATCTATTGATACCATTGGAGGCTTTGGAGGGTCACGCTCAACAAAGAAATATTTACATCTTCTGGTTGATCATTTCACAAGATATGCTTATATTTTAACATCAAAAAATCAAAGCTCCAGTGATTTTATAAAATTAATAAAAAATGTGTCACAAGGATACAACATTGATATGGTATTAACGGACCAATACCCTGGTATAAATTCCAAAGAATTTAAAGAATTTCTGAAGAAAGAGAACATAAGAATGGTTTTCACTGCTGTGGATGCACCATTTTCAAACGGGCTGAATGAAAGGCTAAATCAAACTTTAGTAAATAAGATAAGATGTAAAATAAATGAAAGTGATAAGAAAACATCATGGACTACGATTGCACAGAAATGTGTAGAAAAATATAACGAAACAGAACACACAGTCACCAAGTTTGCTCCAAAATACCTCTTGGAAGGCGAAAATGTGAATATTCTACCACTTGAATTGAAATCAAGACATACAAGTGAAGACCTGAAAAGAGATAGGGAACTAGCTCTTAAGAACACAATAAAATCACACAACTATAATAAAAAAATATTCGACATGCACAGGGAAGAATATAAATTGGAAGTGGGAGACAGAGTCTACGTGGAAAACGGAAATCGACTAAATAGGAAGAAATTGGAGGAATTGCGAATTGGACCATACAAAATTCTAAAGAAGGTCTCAAATTCAATCTATGAATTTGATACCGGACACAGGAAAGCAGAATCAAACCTCTACCACATTACAAAACTGTGTCCAGTGTTTGCTAGTAAATGAACAATTGCATGCTTTCTCTTTTGCGATTGTTTCTCCCTAGGGGGGGAGATGTAAAGAAAACCACTAATGAGCGCTTTCCTCAAGCGTGTATTTGCTGCGTCACTGAGTAAGTACCGAGTTAGTGGCACTGAGTAAGTACCAGGTTAGATATCACTGCTGACAGCAAAACAACAGAATCGAATTATTTAAATATAACTGTCAGAATGATTGCATAAAAAATCCTAAAAATATTATCTAATTATCTTATTTATTATTATATAAAGAAACCTGAAAAAAGGGCATTAAATGTTGTTTCTTTTGTTTTATAGGTAAGTGAACCTTTCTTTTAATCGATGGTGTAATTTTGTAAATAGTTGTAAATACGTATTACTAATAAAGCTTTTGTTTTATAGAGAAACACAATAACGCCTTTGTTTTCATTATATGTATAATACATGCTTGTCATAGTAGAGAAAAGCCGATAAATTCAAATATTCAATTCAGGCAGCGGGCAGCGGGCAGCTGGCAAGCGGGTGGTGTGGATTTTATAAAGATTGGGTAATGGCGTTGTGTTTCGTTAGCCACAGCAACATGTGACCGGGTCTGCTAGTTATATATATATATATATATATATATATATATATATATATATATATATATATATATATATGTTTATGTTACGGCATTTAGTGGCTCAAAGCGTCCTTTAATTACCGGAACTTCTTGATCATTTCGACTTACTGGCTCATTTGGGCACTTAGTGGCTCATCGTTTTTTTTTTTTAAGTCCATCATATCAAACTCGATGAGACGAGTCGAACGGTGTAAAAAAAATTTTTGAGTGAATAAATGACATTTTTACGTGGACCGTTAATGCTCCGGAATGCGTTTTTTATCAGTAAATATTCATCAATACTTAGAACATCAACTGGGTACACTTTTTATCGCATCTATAACCATCACGGCATGCGACGTTGCCGGATGTTCTCGTCATA
Source organism: Limnephilus marmoratus (assembly GCA_917880885.1). Taxonomy (NCBI): domain Eukaryota; kingdom Metazoa; phylum Arthropoda; class Insecta; order Trichoptera; family Limnephilidae; genus Limnephilus; species Limnephilus marmoratus. The sequence continues at coordinate 39,045,315 of OU862918.1, read as the reverse complement.
CAATATCATTCAAACTCCAAGTCGTTTATCAATGCTTTGCGATATTGAACTCAATGGTTAAATTCCTCAAAATCTATTATCGCATGACATTGCTATGTCAGATTGAATCTTTTGCGATATGTTATATGTTTGCCGGTATGTTATGTTGTATTCTATCTACATAGGTAGCCAGACTTTCAAGCGCTCGCTGTGGACTATTAGTTGTTTTAGAAGAACAGACATTATATTATACGAGTAATATTTAGCGGCGATTCGCGCGCTTTTTTAAAATTGAAGATTGATTTACGAATTGCTTTTATAATATCGTTATAAATTTTGTGTTAATTGTTTTTGTGTTTATTACAAGGTTGATATTATTACGTATTTTAATACACATTTATGTAGTTTTTTCTTCAATAAATAAAATATTTGCTACGTCATTATGTATTTGTCTTTTGCGTTCCGAAAGCATAGTCAGTTGTAATGTAATGATATCTATACAGGGTTTTCTAAAAATTTCAGAAATATATTAGGTACTCATGTAATATGTTTTTTCATACAGTTATATTATTTTTTTTAAATGTTTTTTTAGTAGAACGTAATTTTTATAATGGATTATATTATCATATTTAAGAAATCTAACAAGTTTTTCATTTTTAAAAATGATCTGTACCTAGGTAATTACTTTACGCGTGACAATTTTTCAAAAGCATTGTCTCTAGTTGTATTGAAGTAATTGAAATATGTTTTATTGTTGTTTTGGTGTATTTTATAAAAAAAGTTATGAACAAAAATAAACAATAATTTAAAAATTAATTACAATATACGGCCTACATAGTCCAGGAGTAAGACCCTTGACTCGCAAACCGCAGGTCTCAAATTTTATTTGATTAATTTGTGTTATTTCACAATTAATTCATTTAAAATAATAAATAGTATATTTGCGGCACGTTCCAGAGTGGAAGATACTATCAATATCGCCCTGGTGTAAGTAAGACCACCATTCAAAATTGAAACGTTGCTTGAAAATGGCTTTGGCCGTGTTTGGTGACCAGATCTGAATCGCCAGGTACTTCCCAACCTTCCTCTTCCCCACCTCCTTCCCCTCCCCACTACCTTCAGCCTCACAACATACCCCAATTGGGGATTCCATGGTGTCACTGGCTCCAGACGGGAGCAGTTGAGATTCTTGTGCGGTATTCACTGTAAAAAAAACTCCACACAGGAGGCCCTTAAGAAAACGATTTCCCTCAAGGCCTATGTCATCTAATATGCTGTGTGGAGGGTCTTTTTGAGGAGAAGAGGGAGTTAACATTGGTCTTGAAGAGACCCATGTTGTAGGAAGGGGAAAACCCATAGGCCGGCAAATCGTTCCATAGCCGAGCTGTTGAGCACAAAAACGAATCGAAGAAGCGACCAGTTCTCATGATTTTGAATTTGATTTTGAATTTGATTTTGAATTTGATTTTGGATTTGATTTTTTATTTAGGGTAGGGTTCAAAAATCTTGATTATTTTGTTTTTACATGAATATCGCACAACGTAGTGGATAGGGGAAGGAGATAGGGAAGAGGAAGGTTGGGAAGTTCCTGACTATTCAGATCTGGTCACCAAACACGGCTAAAGCCATATCAAGCAACATTTCAATTCTGAATGGTGGTCTTACACCAGGGCGATACTGAGAGTATCTTCCACTCTGGAAAGTGCTGCAAATATAAAATATATGTATTATTTTTACTAAATAAATTGTCAAATAACACAAATTATAATCCCGCGACCTTCGGAGTGCGAGTCAAGAGCCTTACCGCTGGACTACGCCGATAAATATACAATAGACTAATCATACCTAAGATGACTTGAGTAAGGACTAATTGTAAACGAGGTATTCCAATTTGGGAAGCGGGTATGGGTACCGCCGCCCCGGGAACCATTACTGTATAACCAACACCTCTGCAAGCAGTTTGCTACGTTTGGTGACTAAGCAGGGGTGCCCGGGTTCATGGTATCAGGTTTGTCCAGGACGTGGCGGCGGATAGGTCTGCCCTGCTGCGTGGCGGGCCGGATAAGAGAGTTTGGTTGAGGGAGGCCTTTTGTCCTTTCCAGCCGGACTCTCTCGACCCATCGCCTTGCACCGCATTTGGAGGGATGGAATTTTAGGTCCGTCACTCCTAGGACACATTGACCCCAGATTCCTATCCACCCTACATACCTTATTCCTTCCCAGAACTTCCTATCCTTCCCTTCCTTAAAAAGACCCTCCACACAGCATCCCCTTAGATGACATAGGCCCTGAGAGAAATTATTTTTCTCAGGGCCTCCTATGTGAAGCTACTGTAAAAAAAATGAGATTGCGAACTTCGACTACGAATCCGGAGGTCGCGGGTGAGAGACATATGAATCCATCTCTCCCACTGCATTGCAAGGCGATGGGTTGAAAGAGATTACACATCTGCCCTGATGATGGACACTGCAACGCTTTCCGAAACTTTGGCTAAAGAAGGAGGTATACACGGCATAATACCCCAAAAACTAATAACAAAAATACTTATGGCCGTGAAAATCTAAAATCACCTCTGCGATAGGTCACCCCAAGTCGTTCGCTACGTTTGGTGACTTAGCAGGGGTGCCCGGGTTCATGGGGTGAGGATTATTTGGGTCTTGGCGGCGGATGCATCTCTGCCCACCAGCTGCATGGCAGGATGGATTGGGAGAGAGTGTTGAGGGAGTCCCTTTGACTTCTCCAGCCGTACTCTCTCGGAACATAGCCTTTCACCGCAGTGGGAGGGATAGATTCCTGGACACACTGACTCCCAGATTCCAACCTACCCTTCATCGCTTTTCCTTTTCAGAACTTGCTCTCCTTCCTTTCCTAAAAAGACCCTTCACACAGCATCCCCAAAGATGACATAGGCCCTGTGGGAAATTATTTTCCTCAGGGCCTCCTGTGTTGACCTAATGTAAAAAAAACAGTCTATCCCGATCCGTCCTGCCATGCAGCTGGTGGGTAGACGCATCCGCCAACAAGACCCGGACAAACCTCACCCCATGAACCCGGACACCCCTGCTAAGTCACCAAACATAGCTTACCACTTAGAGTGACCTATGGCCAGGGCTGGGCAGTATTTGAAAAACTTGTAATTGATATACGTATTTGATATACAAATATATACAAATACAATGTATTTGGTAATTGGTATTTCAATTACCTGCTGCTGAGGTATTTTGTAATTTGTATTTCAAATACTTAAGGCTTCAAAATACATTTTCAAATACATTTAGTGATCTTAATAATGATAATTAAAAATAACCACACATAGATAATACATAGACTAAAAACGCTAGAATCCTGTACCTACTATTGTCCTTTGCTATAGGACTCTTTATTAATGATTATTTGTAGTTCTCTTAGGGGGCATACATTAATTATGTGAGCTCAAAAAAGGAGGGGGGGGGGGGTCCAGCAAAATCTCACGGTACTTGAAAAGAATAAACGAAGTGGCCCAAATTATCTCACCAAGGGGCGGGGGGGAGTCTAGTTTGGAAGAAAAACTGCTCACCTAATTAATGTATGCCCCCTTATAATTGCTTTATAATGTACTGTACTGTATTTTTTTTTACTTCATGCTAGTTATTATTATTGTCCTGTGCTATAATAGCACTGTTATTGTACATTTTGTATCATACTTGGCATTGCTTTGTATTGTACACTCTTGTATCATAGTATTAGATTTTTTTTTCATTAACTCCACACAGGAGGCCCCGAGGAAAATAATTTCCCTCAGGGCCTATGTCATCTGGGATGCTGTGTGGAGGGTCTTTTTGAGGAAAGAAAGGAATGAACATTGGTCTTGAAGAGACCCATGTTGTAGGAAGGAGGAAACACAGAGGCCGGCAAATCATTCCACAGCCGAGCTGTTGAACACAAGAACGAGTCGAAGAAATGACCCGTTCTCATGTGACAAATGTCAACCGTGTACAATGTGTTTCCCGACTATGCACCGGTGCCGAAAGGATCAATGATGCTAGTTCCTCGGAGCATCTTCCATTGTAATACCGGTAGAACCAGGATAGCATTCCAACTCGACGCCTGTGCTCTAAAGATTGCAATCCGTCTTTTAAGATGGGAGAATCTATTAAACGGACCGCCCGTTTCTGCACAGAGTCGAGGGTATTTTTCAGGTATTTTGGAGCTCCAAACCAGAGGTGGCTGCCAAATTCAACCGTGGGGCGCACTTGTGATTTGTACAGGGTTAGCAGTTGTGTACTATTAAAGACGACCTCCGTAGTCCAGTGGCTAAGACTCTTGACTCACATTCCGGAGGTCGCGGGTTCGAACCCGGCATTCGCAAATAAATTTTATTTGATTAATTTGTGTTATTTCACAATTAACTCATTTAAAATAATATATAGTATATTTGCGGCATGTTCCAGAGTGGAAGATACTATCAGTATCGCCCTGGTGTAAGACCACCATTCAGAATTGAAACGTTGCTTGAAAATGGCTTTAGCCGTGTTTAGTGACCAGATCTGAATAGCCAGGTACATCCCAACCTTCCTCTTCCCCACCTCCTTCCCCTCCCCGCTACCTTCAGCCTCACACAATACCCCAATTGGGGATGCCATAGTCTCACTGGCTCCAGACGGGAGCAGTTGAGATTCTTGTGCGGTATTCACTGTAAAAAAAAAAAAAAAAATCTGCGGGCCCTGTACAGTACGCCCAGTTTTTGATCGAGCACTATTGGAATAATTAAATAATGGACTGAATACTAGAAATAAAATATTGGACTGAATACTAGAATGTTTTTAAGTTAACTACTGTAGAGCGCACTTGAAGTGAAATAACACAAAACTTCGCTACACAAATGTCATCCATTTATATATAAAAATGAATCCTTGTTTCCCTTGGTCACGCCATAACTTCAAAATGACTTTACCTATTTCATTCATTTTTTTAAAGTTTTCTTATACTTTTAGAAGGTTCTTACGGAAAGAAAAATTAAGAAAATTACGCAGAAAATGAGATAATTTCAGAAAACTTAACGACTATTTTAACTACGCACGTTTGACAGTTCGCGCGTTTGATGAAAATAAATTTAGCAGGCAGCAGTTTTTTTTGTAACCAAAGAATGTTCATTGGATTTTTAAAATTATAGATATTTTAAATATGTACCTATGTTAGGTACCAGATTTTATTGATTGTTTTTATAATATAGAAAAATGTTCTGGGACTAAATATATGGAACGCGGGAGGGGTTGGCGGGATGGGGGAGCGGAAGAGTGGAGAGGGTAGGCAGGGAAGGTGTACGGGGAATGCAAGAGGGTAAAGGGAAGCGGTAGGGGAACGGGGACGCACGGGAAAGGACATGCAGGGAGAAACAATTTATTTCTTTGAATATTGCAGTGCAACGCATACCGGGAACCAGCTAGTGTTATTATAATAATAATTATTATAATCTAACACCTAAGTCCTATACCACAAATCTTTACAAGTGGAGCGGAGACGAGATGTGTCTCCTGAGCAATATGATTAGTCAATTTTAGCACGTCTCTGTTTCACTATGCTCTGCTTTGCTTCTATGGAAACGCACTCTTAGATATGGGCACTTACGACAATTTATTGCAACCAAAGGTTCTACCTAAACCCAATGTATTTTGTAATTTGTATTTTGTATTTGAAATTTAAAAATGGTTAAAATACTGTATTTTGTATTTCAAATACACTACTTGAAAGTATTTTGTATTTCGTATTTTAAATACATGCGAAAAAGTATTTTGTAATTTGTATTTTAATTACAGTAATGCATGTATTTTGCCCAGCCCTGCCTCTATGGCAAAGGTGTTGGTTATCCAATAATGGTTCCGCCTCCCAGATGAATATTACCACCTAATCTAAACAAGTTAGCAATTAAAACCGAAAACCCAATTTAAGACTATTTATACAATGTAGACTTAACCACCTGTACAATGTTGGAGTTCATTTTTACAAATTCCTTCAACCAATTAAACAATAATGATTGTCTCTTTCTGATATATTTTTATTTCACACGACAAACAGAGACGGGTATAATTGGAGTGATGTTTCTAAAAATGGTAAATTCAATATTTTACCGGAAATGTCCCAGACGGAATCATCTAGTACCGGCACGCAAATATTTAAGCATTGTAAAAAGATCATATAAAATGCAAAGTGTAAGCGAACGGGATGTAGTCCTTTCCATTAATAACTTAGAAATTGCTTATTATTGCTTGAATTGTCAAGTTACGCCAACGCCCATTTTCAACTTACAGTAAAGTAAAAAAGTAAAAGCGATATTAAGGAAGCTAGCGTGATTCAATTATTATGACACTTCCCTTTTTATTAAAATGCAACTATTACCGATCCGCTACCAGTCCGTGGAATCTTCAGTTTGTAGGAACGGGGTAACGCTATGCGATGCGTGGCGGAGGGGGGGGGGGGAGTGCTACAGATACTTTGCCGGAATTTGATAGAAATTATTTTATATTAAAAAAACTAGCAATGCAATATACATTTTTAAAAACAGATCGATAACCAAATAGTTTTTCTATGATTACCAAAATTATTGAGTATATGGTGTAAAAGACAACTGAGATACAGAGTAAAACTGTTCTTAGTGTAATTATATTACCCCGGTCTAAAAAACTATCGAAAGAAGCGAAGCTAGCCGTCCATAATGGAGTGCTGGTACCTACCCTAATGCTTCGCTGTGAGGCTCGGAACTGGTAGAGAAATGATGAAAGTACCGAAATGAATAATAATGATCCGCACATAATGTAAGCCTGATGTAAGCGTAACGAGTAAGATTAAGAAAGAGACGCTTAGATTGGTTGGGCATGTAAAGCAAATGAACGAGAAAAATAGTGTAAGGAGAATATATGATGACGCAAATGTGAATGCTAGAAGAAGTCGGGGACGCCCGAGGAAGACATGGCACGACCAAGTGAATCAGATACTTGAGTCGAGCCATTTCAAGAGTCAGAATAATAAAAGAGCATGTATGAGACGAAGTATGCATGTGAACGAGGCAAGGAGTGTGTGCCAAGATCGAGTTGTTTGGCGGTCCGTCTCTATTTGTAAATTGTAAAATATGATAGCAACTAAGTATAATAATAATTTAATAATGAGCAAAATTAAGAAAGGGACCCTCAGATGGTTTGGGCACGTAGAGCGAATGAGCGAAGAAAGTAGTGTAAAAAGAATATATGATGCAAATGTGAATGGTAGAAGAAGTCGGGGACGCCCGAGGAAGACATGGCACGATCAAGTGAATCAGATACTTGAGACGGGCCATGTCAAAAGTCAGAATAATAGAAGAGTATGTATGAGACGACCATCACGCCGTTTCCCCGCAGGGGTAGGCAGAGAGGACGGACCGCCAAACAACTCGGTCTTGGCACACACTCTTTGCCTCACTCACATTCATACATCGTCTCATACATTCTCTTCTATTATTCTGATTTTTGACATGACCCGACTCAAGTATCTGATTCACTTGATCGTGCCATGTCTTCCTCGGGCGTCCCCGACTTCTACCATTCACATTTGCATCAATTCCGTCAACCAATTAAACAATAATGATTGTCTCTTTCTGATATATTTTTATTTCACACGACAAACAGAGACGGGTATAATTGGAGTGATGTTTCTAAAAATGGTAAATTCAATATTTTACCGGAAATGTCCCAGACGGAATCATCTAGTACCGGCACGCAAATATTTAAGCATTGTAAAAAGATCATATAAAATGCAAAGTGTAAGCGAACGGGATGTAGTCCTTTCCATTAATAACTTAGAAATTGCTTATTATTGCTTGAATTGTCAAGTTACGCCAACGCCCATTTTCAACTTACAGTAAAGTAAAAAAGTAAAAGCGATATTAAGGAAGCTAGCGTGATTCAATTATTATGACACTTCCCTTTTTATTAAAATGCAACTATTACCGATCCGCTACCAGTCCGTGGAATCTTCAGTTTGTAGGAACGGGGGTAACGCTATGCGATGCGTGGCGGAGGGGGGGGGGGGAGTGCTACAGATACTTTGCCGGAATTTGATAGAAATTATTTTATATTAAAAAAACAAGCAATGCAATATACATTTTTAAAAACAGATCGATAACCAAATAGTTTTTCTATGATTACCAAAATTATTGAGTATATGGTGTAAAAGACAACTGAGATACAGAGTAAAACTGTTCTTAGTGTAATTATATTACCCCGGTCTAAAAAACTATCGAAAGAAGCGAAGCTAGCCGTCCATAATGGAGTGCTGGTACCTACCCTAATGCTTCGCTGTGAGGCTCGGAACTGGTAGAGAAATGATGAAAGTAGACCGAAATGAATAATAATGATCCGCACATAATGTAAGCCTGATGTAAGCGTAACGAGTAAGATTAAGAAAGAGACGCTTAGATTGGTTGGGCATGTAAAGCAAATGAACGAGAAAAATAGTGTAAGGAGAATATATGATGACGCAAATGTGAATGCTAGAAGAAGTCGGGGACGCCCGAGGAAGACATGGCACGACCAAGTGAATCAGATACTTGAGTCGAGCCATTTCAAGAGTCAGAATAATAAAAGAGCATGTATGAGACGAAGTATGCATGTGAACGAGGCAAGGAGTGTGTGCCAAGATCGAGTTGTTTGGCGGTCCGTCTCTATTTGTAAATTGTAAAATATGATAGCAACTAAGTATAATAATAATTTAATAATGAGCAAAATTAAGAAAGGGACCCTCAGATGGTTTGGGCACGTAGAGCGAATGAGCGAAGAAAGTAGTGTAAAAAGAATATATGATGCAAATGTGAATGGTAGAAGAAGTCGGGGACGCCCGAGGAAGACATGGCACGATCAAGTGAATCAGATACTTGAGACGGGCCATGTCAAAAGTCAGAATAATAGAAGAGTATGTATGAGACGACCATCACGCCGTTTCCCCGCAGGGGTAGGCAGAGAGGACGGACCGCCAAACAACTCGGTCTTGGCACACACTCTTTGCCTCACTCACATTCATACATCGTCTCATACATTCTCTTCTATTATTCTGATTTTTGACATGACCCGACTCAAGTATCTGATTCACTTGATCGTGCCATGTCTTCCTCGGGCGTCCCCGACTTCTACCATTCACATTTGCATCAATTCCTTCAACCAATTAAACAATAATGATTGTCTCTTTCTGATATATTTTTATTTCACACGACAAACAGAGACGGGTATAATTGGAGTGATGTTTCTAAAAATGGTAAATTCAATATTTTACCGGAAATGTCCCAGACGGAATCATCTAGTACCGGCACGCAAATATTTAAGCATTGTAAAAAGATCATATAAAATGCAAAGTGTAAGCAAACGGGATGTAGTCCTTTCCATTAATAACTTAGAAATTGCTTATTATTGCTTGAATTGTCAAGTTACGCCAACGCCCATTTTCAACTTACAGTAAAGTAAAAAAGTAAAAGCGATATTAAGGAAGCTAGCGTGATTCAATTATTATGACACTTCCCTTTTTATTAAAATGCAACTATTACCGATCCGCTACCAGTCCGTGGAATCTTCAGTTTGTAGGAACGGGGTAACGCTATGCGATGCGTGGCGGAGGGGGGGGGGGAGTGCTACAGATACTTTGCCGGAATTTGATAGAAATTATTTTATATTAAAAAAACTAGCAATGCAATATACATTTTTAAAAACAGATCGATAACCAAATAGTTTTTCTATGATTACCAAAATTATTGAGTATATGGTGTAAAAGACAACTGAGATACAGAGTAAAACTGTTCTTAGTGTAATTATATTACCCCGGTCTAAAAAACTATCGAAAGAAGCGAAGCTAGCCGTCCATAATGGAGTGCTGGTACCTACCCTAATGCTTCGCTGTGAGGCTCGGAACTGGTAGAGAAATGATGAAAGTAGACCGAAATGAATAATAATGATCCGCACATAATGTAAGCCTGATGTAAGCGTAACGAGTAAGATTAAGAAAGAGACGCTTAGATTGGTTGGGCATGTAAAGCAAATGAACGAGAAAAATAGTGTAAGGAGAATATATGATGACGCAAATGTGAATGCTAGAAGAAGTCGGGGACGCCCGAGGAAGACATGGCACGACCAAGTGAATCAGATACTTGAGTCGAGCCATTTCAAGAGTCAGAATAATAAAAGAGCATGTATGAGACGAAGTATGCATGTGAACGAGGCAAGGAGTGTGTGCCAAGATCGAGTTGTTTGGCGGTCCGTCTCTATTTGTAAATTGTAAAATATGATAGCAACTAAGTATAATAATAATTTAATAATGAGCAAAATTAAGAAAGGGACCCTCAGATGGTTTGGGCACGTAGAGCGAATGAGCGAAGAAAGTAGTGTAAAAAGAATATATGATGCAAATGTGAATGGTAGAAGAAGTCGGGGACGCCCGAGGAAGACATGGCACGATCAAGTGAATCAGATACTTGAGACGGGCCATGTCAAAAGTCAGAATAATAGAAGAGTATGTATGAGACGACCATCACGCCGTTTCCCCGCAGGGGTAGGCAGAGAGGACGGACCGCCAAACAACTCGGTCTTGGCCCACACTCTTTGCCTCACTCACATTCATACATCGTCTCATACATTCTCTTCTATTATTCTGACTTTTGACATGACCCGACTCAAGTATCTGATTCACTTGATCGTGCCATGTCTTCCTCGGGCGTCCCCGACTTCTTCTACCATTCACATTTGCATCAATTCCTTCAACCAATTAAACAATAATGATTGTCTCTTTCTGATATATTTTTATTTCACACGACAAACAGAGACGGGTATAATTGGAGTGATGTTTCTAAAAATGGTAAATTCAATATTTTACCGGAAATGTCCCAGACGGAATCATCTAGTACCGGCACGCAAATATTTAAGCATTGTAAAAAGATCATATAAAATGCAAAGTGTAAGCGAACGGGATGTAGTCCTTTCCATTAATAACTTAGAAATTGCTTATTATTGCTTGAATTGTCAAGTTACGCCAACGCCCATTTTCAACTTACAGTAAAGTAAAAAAGTAAAAGCGATATTAAGGAAGCTAGCGTGATTCAATTATTATGACACTTCCCTTTTTATTAAAATGCAACTATTACCGATCCGCTACCAGTCCGTGGAATCTTCAGTTTGTAGGAACGGGGTAACGCTATGCGATGCGTGGCGGAGGGGGGGGGGGAGTGCTACAGATACTTTGCCGGAATTTGATAGAAATTATTTTATATTAAAAAAACTAGCAATGCAATATACATTTTTAAAAACAGATCGATAACCAAATAGTTTTTCTATGATTACCAAAATTATTGAGTATATGGTGTAAAAGACAACTGAGATACAGAGTAAAACTGTTCTTAGTGTAATTATATTACCCCGGTCTAAAAAACTATCGAAAGAAGCGAAGCTAGCCGTCCATAATGGAGTGCTGGTACCTACCCTAATGCTTCGCTGTGAGGCTCGGAACTGGTAGAGAAATGATGAAAGTAGACCGAAATGAATAATAATGATCCGCACATAATGTAAGCCTGATGTAAGCGTAACGAGTAAGATTAAGAAAGAGACGCTTAGATTGGTTGGGCATGTAAAGCAAATGAACGAGAAAAATAGTGTAAGGAGAATATATGATGACGCAAATGTGAATGCTAGAAGAAGTCGGGGACGCCCGAGGAAGACATGGCACGACCAAGTGAATCAGATACTTGAGTCGAGCCATTTCAAGAGTAAGAATAATAAAAGAGCATGTATGAGACGAAGTATGCATGTGAACGAGGCAAGGAGTGTGTGCCAAGATCGAGTTGTTTGGCGGTCCGTCTCTATTTGTAAATTGTAAAATATGATAGCAACTAAGTATAATAATAATTTAATAATGAGCAAAATTAAGAAAGGGACCCTCAGATGGCTTGGGCACGTAGAGCGAATGAGCGAAGAAAGTAGTGTAAAAAGAATATATGATGCAAATGTGAATGGTAGAAGAAGTCGGGGACGCCCGAGGAAGACATGGCACGATCAAGTGAATCAGATACTTGAGACGGGCCATGTCAAAAGTCAGAATAATAGAAGAGTATGTATGAGACGACCATCACGCCGTTTCCCCGCAGGGGTAGGCAGAGAGGACGGACCGCCAAACAACTCGGTCTTGGCACACACTCTTTGCCTCACTCACATTCATACATCGTCTCATACATTCTCTTCTATTATTCTGACTTTTGACATGACCCGACTCAAGTATCTGATTCACTTGATCGTGCCATGTCTTCCTCGGGCGTCCCCGACTTCTTCTAAGAGTATTATAATTGCTCTTGAAAAGAGAAACTTCTTCGCGGCCTATTTCATACAAAATTTAGTTCTGGATTTACGGTTAAGATACCAAATTCTTTCATTACAGAACTTCCTCTTCTTCCTTTCCCTAAAAAAACCCTCCACACAGCATCCCCAAAGATGACAAAGACACTGAGGGATTTTTTATCAGGTGTGGTGCTAATGCGAGAAAAAATACAATTTAACCAATAAATATTATTTGGCGGTCCGTCTCTATTTGTAAATTGTAAAATATGATAGCAACTAAGTATAATAATAATTTAATAATGAGCAAAATTAAGAAAGGAACCCTCAGATGGTTTGGGCACGTAGAGCGAATGAGCGAAGAAAGTAGTGTAAAAAGAATATATGATGCAAATGTGAATGGTAGAAGAAGTCGTGGACGCCCGAGGAAGACATGGCACGATCAAGTGAATCAGATACTTGAGTCGGGCCGTGTCAAAAGTCAGAATAATAGAAGAGAATGTATGATACGATGTATGAATGTGAGTGAGGCAAAGAGTGTGTGCCAAGACCGAGTTGTTTGGCGGTCCGTCCTCTCTGCCTACCCCTGCGGGGAAACGGCGTGATGGTTAGTTTCTTTTAGATCGATTTTATCCATATAGATCGGAGGTGACAACTTAAAGAAACGTACGAATCAATGAATAAAGTAAATTATGTAATATATTTCTAATAAGTTTATTCGTAATTTTTCGAAAACACTACTAAAACTAAGATAAAATAATTATGTAGCAAATAAAAGAAACTACACCAATATGTATTTAAATACCTAATTTTATTTATGATAATAATAAAATTAACCTTCACACAAAAAACAACAACCGTAAACACCAAATAAATAACAATATTAATTAGCAAATCATACTCCAATTTTAAAAAAACGCGCCAATAATCAAAAACGGCCGCTAGAAATAATAAATGTGTGAATAAGCAACATCCGACCTGTTCTGTCAACCTACCTTCATATGAACTATATTGGTATGTATATGTAGCATTAAACTTGGCAACGTAGCGTGATGCGGTAAGTGTGTTCTTACAATAGATCAACGAATGCACGTTATTTTTAGATATTTTTTTTTAATAAATAAACATAATTTTTGATTACATATTATAGCTGACCATATTTTAAACAAAATTTAAAAGACGGCATGTTGGTACTTCATCTACGTAAGTATATATTACATGCGAAAGAATGAGCAACTTAAGTGGCTTCTTCTAAGATGAGCCACAAAATGTGGTATGACATAAATATATATATATATATATATATATATAGATTTATATATATATATATATTATGTTTAATTTTGCTTATTATTTCTGACATTCCACTTAGTTATTTAGCATCTCCCCATAGCAACAACCGAACATTGAATTACACACGCTTTGAAAAATTTCAACTGGATTGTTATATATCACAATGCTGTTTTTATGATTGTATCAACACTGGAAAAGTTTCAAAACAAAAATTATACATCTGCCTTGATGATGAATTCTCTAACCCTGTCCGAAATGTTGGCTAAAGAAAAAAGTTACTAAAAACGGTATAATACCCCAAAAAACAAATCATGATAATATCAAAAATTTGTTTCAAAACTACCCATGAATGGCTTCATAAATCCACTCTCCAGTAGTTCATAATCAGAACGCCAGTCGTTATTCGCGGATTAGCAAAATGTTCTGGATAATGGACCCAGAGTATTCACGGAGTTGCAGAGCAGAAGCACTGTTACCAAAATACATTTATTGAAAGTGAACAGCATTAAAATCATTTTTCAATCAAAGAGATGGTTCAATGAATATTTGAAAGAACGATTATTCTACTTTTAAAATGATTTTTTGATACGTTTTGTTTTTCAAAAAATATAACATTTTTTATTTCACTATATATTTTTATAACATAACTAGCGAGTTCCCGGCATGGGTTGCTATGCCACTTAATAAAAAAAAAGTTTCTCACTGCGTGTCCTTTCCCGTTCGTTCCGTTCCCCTTCCTCTCCTGCGACCCCTTCCCCTTACGCGTTCCTACTCCGCCTTCCCTCTCACTACACCCCTCTCCCGTACACTACACTCTCTCTAGTACACGACACACGTTGCTGTGGCTAACGAAACAAAACGCCAAGCCATTACCCAACCTTTATAACCAACGCCATCTGTTCAATTAAATCCACACCGCCCGCTTGCCAGCCCGCTCCATTTATTTATATATTTCAACCAATTTACACAAAACCTTGACAAATCATATACCTAAAAACCATCCTCATGAATCACTCTATCTATTAATGAAAACCGCATGAAAATTCGATGCGTAGTTTAAAAGATCTAAGCGCACAGACAGCGGGAGCGACTTCATTTTATACTACATAAAGATCTCTCATAATTGTTTGATTTTACGGAGACCGCACTATTGAATTTATTTTTAAAAAAGCAAAGCAAAATATAGATAACGTTTTGAGTAAAATGTATTTCTCGCTTTCCTGTAATAAATAATTTAAAAAAATGTACATCATAAAATGCTCCCTATTTTATAGTATCATAATAGGCCACTTGCATGGATTTCATAACGACTTGGAAAAAATCGTGTGGATAGATTTTTTTACTCAGACTACGAAAATGTTTTTAGAAATGTACAGTTTATTTATTTTTTAAATAAATAAATTCATTATTTGGGCTCGTGACTTCACCACATGTAAATGTCCCGTCTCCGATAATCTTCTATTAATTTTGTGAAATTCCACACCGATTTATTTTTTTTATATGGCATCACTTTGATTTCAGGCGAATTTTTGAATTTCACATTTAACATTTGTTAGATTTACTGTTTGTTCTATGCGATCTTATCATTTGGTTTGACGTTTTGACAGATGTTACGATGAGAACCCCGTACATTTTATGCCTTATGTACCTGTTTTAGACGTAATGGTGCTGATTTTAACAAAATGAAATTTTATAATATTCTTATTTTTATTATAATTTACAAGTACAAGTATATTACATTGGATTTAGTTATATATAGACGTTGAACATTATAATGATTAATGATCAATAAGATGGATCAAGAAAAAAATATTTTTGAGACGTTATATTTTTGGTATACCTCGTTATTTTCCTGTGCCATTCGCGTGGAAAACGTAATTTTTAAAATGATTTTCGGCTGCGTAATTATAGTTTTTCGCATCCATAAAATTATGTCCCGTCTTTCCGGTTTATAAAAAATCTTCTGATTTTTCGGATAAATTTTTTTTTAAAATCGCCAGGGTTTCAAAAATACGATTTAAAAAAAAAACGGAATTTCTTAGAATATTTGCCTTAATCGGATTTTTTTTTTAAATATGATGCAATGGCACATTGTAATCAAATAATCATTTGGTGAATATTTTAAATGGAATATTACAGCATATCATTTAATTAAGGCTGTTTTATGAGTGTGATTGTTAATAACATACAAATTATTTTTTAAAAATGCCGTCTGATTAAATTTTTTTTTGCATTCATTTTTACTAAAAACTTCCTTACTCATGACTGAATTAACGTGAGCTAAAAATTGCATTACACGAAAATAAATACAAGGCACCTTTTCGATCGAGAGTTTTAGCTCCGTCTTAAAGTGGAATTCTTCTTTTGTGACTAAAATAAATATTAAATCCAGATAATTTTGAAGCAATTTTTTTCAAAAAGATACAAAGACCTGTCATGTTAAAAAAACATAAAAACCAGCGGGTTGTCAAGGATTACTCATTCCAGTTATTTACGGAAAAGGTTTCCAGGCTATGTTTTACAAATCCAAGTCCTATAATTAATTATTTACTTCCGGATCCTGAATAATAAGGCTTTTAAATAAATTAAAACAGTTAAAGTACAAACATTTTTTACATTACGTGATCACTGAAATACGCGAAATAAGAAATGTCCAAAATTAAACACAAGTCATGGCGTAGGCATGGGAACGATTTTCTATATTATGTAAAGAAAATTCCAAAGTCTTTACAACGGAAACCAATATTTAGCAGAAGATCAATCAACAAGGTTTTCTAATCTTTATATTTATCTTTACTTTTTATATTATATTATACTTATTATTTATTATCTTTATCTTATCTTATCTTATCTTAGTATAAAATGAAGTCGCTTACGATGTATGTGCGCTTAGATCTTTTAAACTATGCATCGGATTTTCATGCGGTTTTCATCAAAAGATAGAGTGATTCACGAGAAAGGTTTTTAGGTATATAATTTGTCAAGTTTTTGTGGAAATTGGTTGATATGCATAATATATCTGGCCAAGCGACAGCGGGCAGCGTGGTGTGGATCTGATTGAACAGATGGCTTTAGTTATAAAGATTTCGTTAGCCACAGCAACGTGTGGCTGGGTCTGCTATTTACTGAGAATAAAATGAAGTTGCTGCTGCTGTTTGTGCGCTTAGATCTTTGAAACTACTCAACGGATTTTCATGTGGTTTTCACCAATATATACCTAGTGTGATTCATGAGGAAGGTTTTATAGGTTTTACGAAGTTATATAGTTTTATAATTATGTCAAGGTTTTGTGTAAATTGGTTGAAATACATAATATATCTGGTCAAGCGGCAGCGGGCAGATGTGAATTTGAATTAACAGATGGCTTCGTTAGCCACAGCAACGTGTAGCCGGATCTGCTAGTTATTGATGGTATTCAAATTTTCTTTACACAAAATATCCAGTATATAATCGGTACGTGATTATTAAAATCACAAGTCCGGTTTGTTTCCACAGCGTAAGGAAGAGACAGAGCTGCCCATAAAAGGCGTAGGGAACAAACCACGTTACGCGGAGCAGGGAGAGTGGGGTAGGCCAGTTTTTGTTAGTGATCAGTCAATAGATGAATCTGACAGTTTTCATGTACTTCGCTTTGAATAACGGGGTATGCCGTTATTCAAAGCGAAGTACATGAAAATTGTACATGCAAATTTTCATTTTTTTAAGTACGTTTCTTTATTGTTAAGTACGTAATTTTTTGTAATACTCTTTTTCTTCTTCAATGGCGCTGCAGCCCATTTCGAGCCTTGGCCTCCTTCAAGATGAGCCTCCATTGCCCTCTGTCCTCGGCCGTCGTCTTCCAATCTGCAACATGGAGTATTCCTCTTGCATCCTTCCTGATATCATTCTCCCATCTCAGCTTAGGTCAGTCCTCCTTTTGTTTACCTCCCGGGTGTCCTGTTTGAATCTTCTTCGTTCCTCGTGTGCTTGGCGTTCGATGCACACGTCCGGCCCATCTTAGTCTTTAAATACTTCTATATTAAAAAAAAACATTTTATTTAAGGAAACCCTGTGTAAATCTTTAATAACCTGTATCTGTAAATATTATAAATTATAATATTATAGGTCTTCCGACGCGTCTGTCTGTCTGTCTGTTCGCGATAAGCTCAAAAACTAATGAACGGATTTTCATGCGGTTTTCACCATTAGGTATATAGAGTGATTCATGAGAAAGGTTAAGGTATATATTTTATCAAGGTTTGTGTAAATTGGTTGAAACATGTAATATATAAGGTGAGCGGGCTGGAAAGCGGGCGGTGTGGATTTGGTTTGTATGCAAATTAACAGATGGCGTTGGTTATAAAGGTTGGGTAACCAATCAGTAGATGGCGTTGCGTTTCGTTAGCCACAGTAACGTGTGGCCCGGTCAGCAAGTTCAATCTAAATTTTTCATCACAAAATTCCAAAATATATTTGGGTTGATGATGAAGAAACTAATAACCACAAAATTTAGAGGAATTCCATTGAAAAATATACTCCATTAAAAATGCACCTAAAAATAGTACCGACATAATAAACTATTTATCATTGTAGAAAGCAATCACTTTGTTGTTTGATATATTTAATAAAAAAATAAAACACGTATTTTGTGTAAAACCACGAGTTTTAATTAATTTATTTACAGACCGATTTCGCTTTGCTCAAGCAACATACAAGAAATACACAGTGTGTGCTTATACCTTTATAAATACAGAGGGAGACAACAAGATAAAAAAATGTATAACAAAATTTAAGGTACATTTACATGAGTACAAAGGAAATGGGAAAAACTGACAGATAATTACGCAGACTAATGGGTTATAATAATATATCGACGGGGACGAAGCACTGACTGGGAATTTTTTAATGGTTTATTGGAAACAGACCTAGTATTGGGCTACTAGATACATCTAATTGATTGTAAAGTACATGAATATTGGTTTTACTGCTTTTTTATTTCTAGTGCTTCCAAATTATTTAAACGGTTTCCATGTTCATTTTCGTGAAGAATTTAGTACCGATGCCATGACAGAGAGTAGATATCATCAATCACGCAAGGTGATTGGCGAATTTTGAAAAGCCGTTATTATTATTTAGGCAGCGAAGGTGCTCCTTTATTATTATTATACATCAAACAAGTCACAAATAAACTCCTCAAAACGATACACATTTTCCTAAACATAAGAAACATATACAAAATACAACAACTGAAAACAATATATTTTGCTCTATGTCAGTCTGTAATAGAATATGGAATAATTGCTTGGGGAGGAGCAACAAACTCACCTATCGAACACCTGGAAATTGCGCAGAAAACGATCCTAAAGGTAATACTTAAAAAACATGGACTTACTGATACAGACCAAATATTCAACCATTGTGACGTACTAGACATACGACAATTATACATTAAATAATTTTCTTGAATCAGTGGAATAGTCTTAACCAATGACAAGGCTGTTCCCTTCAAAGAGGTCAATAAATAATGAAATTTTTCAATGTCACTCAGAGAACTGTTCTCATGCACAATACTTCTGAATATATTAAAAAACGGAGGCCAATCTTTAATACATCCACTAAACATAGGAATTTTTATTTCTGGAGCTAGTAAGTTGCGACCGGGCTGCCCAGAGCGTTGTACTTCTCCGCCTGACACGTCATGATGATTATTCTGACTCGCTTCTAAGGCATCACGTGCCGATGTAACTTCAAAGAATAATTCCTCAAATACACGCGAAACCTCCAATATATCATTTTTCGACTCAAACTCGGGAAGTGAAACCAGATCTGACAGCTCACATTGAATACTTTGAAATTCGTCATATGTGGACTCTAATTTATCCATTCTAGCCTTAAATTGACAAAGCTTTGTTTTTTGTTCTAAATCTTTAATGAGATCATATGCGACCTGCACTCTCCCAAAGAGCCTTTGCCGTTTTAATTTTAACGAACAAATTTTGGTTGCAACTTTATCCATTTTGAAATGTATTAAATACGTAAATTAACAATTATAATAGTAGGTATCTACTTGCAACAAATAAAGTATTTTATTTGCACCCAATATTATCTACCTACCAGCTGAACTGATAAGCCGTATCTACCGAAACTACCTACTATTGATAATCGTTTTGTAATGAAACTAGTTTGAGTACAATTTCTAATCATGTAAATTAACTAATCTGTAAAGAATGTACATCCGCCGAAGGACCAATGCTTCGATAGCTGATTGGAAGCCTGTTACTTTCTACCGCGGAGTTCGGAATCTCCACCTATCACTGTTGGAATGGAAAATGAGATGAAGGGGAAAAAATGGGATGTCCACCGAAAACAAGATGAAATCCTACCTTGCTGATGACGTCCTGGGTCCCACACTTCATGCACTCAAGATAACTCGCGGTTGAAAGCATATATTTTGCGCGGATCCGGGTTTTGACTATAAGCGACGAGACACCAAAGTATTTGGGCTGCCAGTCCGCGCGATGTTGAAATTGTACTGATTTCACGGTTAGGAGTCAAACTTGAACCGGTGACAATAGCAAGATGGATGTAACAGGATAGGTAGGTAAGACGGGAGGGATAGATGGGAGTAGGTACAGATTTGCCCGAACACTACTAAATTACATTTTTGACCAAAAAAACAACCTTTAACAAACACAAAATATCACAAACAGACCAGTTAGACAAGCATACAAAGAAAACTTAAAAACTCCGACGGTAAATACAAGCTTTGGCAAGCTCACTACCAATATCAAGCTATAAAAGTATTCAACAGTCCAACACTTGAAAATAAAATTGAGGAAAACAAAAATAAATTCCGACACAAAATTACAAAATGGATTAAAGACCAAAATAGATAATACTACCAAAATATCATAGCATAAAATAATAAAAAAACATACAAGTAACACACAAAACCAATATAAAACACAAACACACAACACTTATTAAAAATATCGTTTTTAACCTTATATAATATTATTTATTTTTAAATTTACGTTAATTTGACATGTATTTAAAATGATTGATTTTTGCATTTTTATATATAAATTCTTCGACAAATCTAAAAATCCTAAATTTTTATTCAGATAGCAAGGTATAATGCCAGTAGCCGAAATAACAAATGATAATATTTTTATAGTCTGAGAATGCCAAATCCTTTAATCTCATTTCCTAAATCTGTACATTTCTTATTTTTTTATGATTATTATCCCTATTAATTTTATTGTTAGTATTATCTCCCTCTGTATTTATATATAATAAGCACATATTATGTACTTCTTGTTTAGTATTAATTTGGAGCCCTGGTGATACTTCAGCAAAGCGAAACTGATCGGTAAATAAATTAATAAAAATCCGTGGATTTACAGAAAATAAGTGCTTTATTTTTTATTATGAAATAATTATTGCTCAGTATGATTACCGGTACAATAACAAAAGCGATTAGATTATTTAAAAAAATCTTTACCGTATCAAAAGAAGAAGGAAATAATTGATTAAGTGACTTCTTTTGACCCTGGTTCACTCGGCTTTATTGTTTTAATAATAAGTTAGAGAATGAAAATAATTTACAGTGACTCAGGATGTTTTGCTGACGTAAAAATACGAGGGAACTTTTAAATGGAATTTTCAAAATAAGTTATGAAAATAAAAGTAAATTCGAGGTACATTTTCGCTGTTGTCAACGCAGTGTGTTCATGGAAATTAGTTTAGGCAAAATTTGACCCGTATGCATTCTGTTCTTGTAGCTTTACATGAAGCTTGAAGCATTTTCAGCGAAATTGTGAATGTTGGTTTAGTGTGCTCAGTGCAATATTAAACAAATCATTAATTTCACAATGTATTGAATCAACTATCCAAATACTGATTTGATTTCATAACGTCTTTGACTTCAGAACAATATTCCTTGGTCGGGCTCAATAATTATGGATTCTCACATATTCCCGAGATGGGAACATCGATCCGTTATATTTGAAATGATTATTTTTATGTGAATACTTGGAGTATGTAGTGGAGGAGAAGGAGACTGGGAAGAAGGTGGAGAAGGCAATTTAATTAAGACGAGAACCATATGCTGACTCATTGAGAGAACTTACCACGGTTGTGCCACATTTACCAAAACCTTAGACTTGAAGACTTCGGAATAAAATAATGATAGTTAATCATCGTCCAAAAATCGTATTTCTTAAAATTAAAATAAAAAATCATATAGCTACAGCTTGACAAGACAGGTCTAGAAACACCTTTTATGCGGCCTTCGATAGGAATTAAGGATCGTTTTCAAACAGAGAAATATCTACTAAAACAATTTCCCGTCTGGCAGTTTTGAATAATCACTCGAGGTCAATATTTTATGGTGATCTTTAAGTGAAATTGAATAAGCTGTTACACATGATGAATAACAATAAAACAATATATAATAAAAAGACACATTTTAATTTAAAAAGACGTCTAAAATTGCTAACAGAGAAAAATCTAGAAATATATATGTATATGAAAAAAGCTACACATTTTAGTTCTGCAATAAGATTATAGCTTTTTATAACCAAATTAAAAATTAATGTTTGCTTTATCTTCCAAAGGGTGACTGAACAACTCAGAATGAAACCGACTCACAAGCACCTCAGAAAGGTCATTAAGAGTGATGGTAAAAAAAAATTAAAAAATTGGTTGGTTTCATGGTGCTTTCACACAAACGAAGTATTGAAATCCGTAAGTCTAAACTTAAACTTTAGGTCTTAACTTAAAAATAGGTTAAGTTAGGTTAGGGTTACCGGCTATTTTTAAATTATTTTTTCATAGCTTTTTATGACCTCTCTGAGGTGTTTGACCTTTTTGAGATGTTTCTGAGTTGGCATGGAACCCTTCCAAATTAAAACATAAAAATAAAAATAATTATAAAAATTCTAAATAAAAAAATTAAGATATTACAATACCTACCGTTGACACACGCTTGCAAAAAAATGCACAAGGTTTTGGCCAGTAATACAAGGCAAAAAAAATGCTAGGTATCAGAAATAAAGTTTATTTTAACGTAACTGGGGGTCTACTCAGATGCATTGAAATGAGATAATAATGTTTCACTTTTATATAATTGAGGGTAGGTAAATTCTTCACTTTCTGAAATTTATCATTTTCTTTAACACCTAATACAGTTAAATATATTTATTTTTGAAAATCTGTAATAGCCATTTCGTCGACATTTGGAGAACAAAAATAAAATTAAAAAAAACAAATCGTTCTTATAGATTTTTCTCTTTGTGAAAACGCTACACAATTTCAAATGTCATCAAATAAGAAAACATCGTGTTATATCTGTCAAAGGTTGAAAATATCAGACCTGTACGTCGAAGGGAATGGAACGATCTAGAAGAGTCAACGTCTGAACGTATTTGATTTGCAATAACAAATATTTAAGCAGCGCACACGGAGAGAGCATCTGACTTGTGTAACTCTGTATAGTTACATGTAGAGGAGACTAAATAAAGCCCAAATAGCAATTTTAAACACTTCCAGAAGAAAAAAACATTAATTGAAACCACAGCATCCCCGAAGATGACATTGGCCCTGAGAGATGTTTTCTCCAGGGCCTCCTATGTGGAGCTAACGTTAGATAAATCATGAAATCACCCAATCTTTCAAGTTAATTTTCACGTTCTGTGAAAGTTCTATTCAAGTTTTGTGATTATTGCAGCAACTGGCCTATAATGGTATAATTTTTATAATTAAGTACAATAATAAAAACTTACACAGAACGTACTTAAAATATTGGATAAATCTTCATTTTTTTATAAGAACATTTTTATAACTTTTGCAGGTTATTCCCATCAATATATCATTAAAGAAGATAAATGAAAGAAAACAAGACATAGAAAAATAGTAAAAGATAATGGTCGCAACTAGGATACGAACCCAGAACCTCTCGTCTAACCTGGACGTGCGCTTTTACCAATTCAGCCCTTGCCACCTTCCATCAAACCGTCATGTTAATCTCATAGTTTTCTAATTTCAGAATTAACAATATTATCTTCGACTAATTTTTCCGTACCACAGGCAACTACCTTTTTCATTGGAAACAATCGTTTGAAGAACTGGTTTGTAACCTAGATAGCGTCTCGGATAAATATATCCGATTTTATTTAGATGGAACACATATTAAGTTGCCTATAGTAACAGTAATAATAGTACAACTTATAAGTTGCGACCATCATCTTTTTATATTTTCTGTATCTTGTTCTCTTTCATGTTTTCGGTTAGATTTTATTAGTGTTATCTTCTTCTTCTTCAATGAAATATTTGATGAATTGTTAGTTTTTCTGAAATAACCCATCCTTAGTGTTTACCAATTTTGTCAATTTAGATGTTAATTATAAGATTAGCAAAAACTAATTAGAAACAAAAGCATAACTTATGGAAAACTGCACCTATATAATGTTAGGGTTTCAGAGATGCAATATCGATTTCCGTGCAGTTTTGTCATAGCTGATAGAGGTTATTATAGAAAAGTGCTGATTTGCAAGAGCTATACGAGCTGCACAATTAGTTTCAGGGATAATAAGGAACTCCAGGGAAAAATATTATGGCTTTAAAAAATATGTTCATATAGACCAATAAACCCTGAATTTGAATATGTAAGATTTATTTAATAATATTAAACCCAGAGTTTTTAAAAAAATATTAAAAAGTCAATTTTTAATCGGGTCATAGAAATACGCCGTCAAGTTGGTATTATTGAAATGTTTAGTGGTGACGTCACTGAAGACCGTTAAGTCATTGTATAAGAATGTAGGTATGACACAAGCCATCGAAATAACAACGTTTCATCTTATTCGTTTATTTACATACTGTTTATAGAGATTTAGTTGTTGTGTTTATTGAAACATTATTAAGGCCTAAATAATTCAGTTTCAAAAATAATCTCTTATAAGTTTATCTCTATTATTGAAAATATTCAAAAAACTACTGCACAAAAAAATAGTAAAGCTACTCTAGGGAGAATACTTCGAACTCTGAATTTCTAAATGGCGCCAGTTGAAGAGCTGATTGTCCGATCTTATAGTAACTTTTCGGGAGTGATGACGTCACACGATTCACTACATATACGGTGGTTTTTTAGGGGTCTTGAAAAATCAAAACTTCGACCATTATTTTAACTATTAGAACTAACTCTAAAAATAAAAGTAAATATGCAGTTATTATTTAAGTGAGAAGAATATTTATTATTAAAATAAAAATTGGACTGGAGTTCCTTATTGTCTTCAAATTAAGCGAATGGATTAGATTTTACACCAAATCGTTCATTTTAGATAAATGTCAACACACAAAGGACCCACCTATCTGGCTTAACAGTACTTCTTTTCTGAACCCAGTTTTAAGATGCGTGTGGTATTTGTATAGTAAGCTATAGAAAATGATTTGACAGGTCGACAATGAAAATCTAGAATATATTTTCCGAACATAAGAAGATTTATTTCTTCTCTACATTCGAAAAAAAGTCGGTATTTTGTTTCCTTGGTCTATCATCTAATTACACATTATTATTATTGATACAATAATATTATGCATTTTCAAACATTATTTTTTGATAATGTGGGCCTCCCGGATGCTTTGCCCTTGCTGTGGCCTCCATTTTTCAATTTAATAATATCCAACGAAAAGATAAAATGTAACAATAAATCAAAACAAAGCGAGATGAAATGAAGTTAAACGCTATAATGAAGGCGGAAATTGAAAAAAATGGGGAAAATATTATAAAGTAGATAATATATGGTTATAGATATGTAATGAAGCGTGTATTGTGAAAAAAAGTATACGTATTTTATTCTTTTATGAAATACTCGTATATTTTTTGTAATATTGCCTTTTTTCTTCGTAAACCATATTTTAATTTTGTTTGTTATTAATAACCATTTGGTCTTGTATGATTTTCTGATTATAAATACGAGTATGTTATGTTTACAAAATCCATCTCCATCTTACTTGTAGTAATATAACATATTACATGGTTGGATTAATATGAATATGAACAAAGCTGAATAATTGTGTAGCATATTATAATGGTTTATTTATACTGAGTACAATATATTGTGAACACAACTTTGGGAATATATTTATCTTCAAAGGGCACCTTCAAATAATATATTATTATCAAAGTAATTGCTCTATATAATTTATGGGTTATGTTATTATAGCACAGCGGAAGAAATATTAAAAAATGTGCCACATAAATTAATTTTCTTTTAATATTTTTGGTCTGTGTTTTGCTTGAAGGTCATTTTCATTCGTTGTTTCTCACCAAAGCGGATAATAGTATCAGTACCGCCATGATGAAGGCATCGCTGCATAATACTGAGGCCAGGTTATGTTACTAGAAATTATTACCCAGGCGTTTTAGTTGCCAAGTTGTCCAGAGCGTCAGGATCCCGTATTGGTGTCGCAGTTTCAATCCTTTACCGGCAAAATCCTTTGGTTGTACACAAACATTTTCTACTCATATTGATTGTTGAAGTGAGAAATATGCCAATATATAAGACAATTTGTTTATTTGTTGTATTTTTTTTATTGGTAATGACAAAACAAATCATGTGTTGCTCTGTTAACAAAGAAACTTCATTTGAAGTTTATTTGTCGATCTTAAAAACATTATAACACTTATAAACTAATTTTTCTAATATTTTGATTACTCCAATGTCTGTTACATTAGGGGTCGTCCATTAATCACGTGATGTTATTTAGCAACTTTTTAACCCCCCCCCCCCCCCGTGGTGAAATGTGGTGAGTTATAAGACTAACCCCCCCCTCCCAAAATCACGTGTATTTTTTTAGTACAAAGTATTTTGAAATTTTCAGAATATTATCACGAAAAATAAATACACGTGATATCTCATTATTGATATATATCCCCCCCCTATTGATATTTCGTGATTTTTCCCGAACCCCCCCCCCTTTCGAGCCTCACGTGATTAATGGACGACCCCATAGCTAGTCAAAAACAACCTTTTTTTACGTCACCATGACAACACATCAATGACATTTGAAAAGCGATTCATTATTCGAACACCTTATGTAAAATATATGTATTCCTTTAATATATTTTTAAGGATTTTTGTAGCCAGAAAATGTTTCTCCATTTTACAAAGTTGTACTAAACAAAACGTAATTTTTTTTTTAAGTGAATCTTCTATAGCCCCGCTGTGATTTGGATTTCGGATGAAACGGAAATGACAATTACCGCACCTGCGACGCATCAACTACTCTCAATGGCCGCTTTGATTATAATATCACTTTTAATGGCTCCTATTGGTTGAGATATGAAACGGAAATTACGCAAGGTCTGCGCTCATTGGTCGCTTTGATTATGACCTCATTTTTCAAGTATTGGTTGAGATTGTTTTGGTAAAGTTTCGGTTGTACCGCTTGTAAACTGCACTCGTTTTTTTTTACATTAGCTCCACATGGGAAACCCTGAGGAAAATAATTCCCCTCATGATCTATGCTCTTTGGGGATGCTGTGTGGAGGATTTTTAGAAAAGAAAAGGGAGGAATTTCTGGGAAGGAAAAAGATATGAGGGGTGGGTAGGGCTTGGGATTCAGTGTATCCAGGAGTAACAGACGTATGAATCCATCCTTTCCACTGCGGTGCAAAGCGATGTTCCAAGAGAGTCCTACTGGAGAGATAAAAAAATCTCCCTTGACCGGTCTCTCCCGATGCGGCATGCTACACGGTGGGCAGACGCATCCGCCACCAAGAACCAGAAAAACCTCACCCGTGAACTTGTGCACCGCTGTTAAGTCACCAAACACAGCGCACCGCTTGGGATGACTTGTGGCAAAGGTGTTGGTCATGCAATAAATGGCTCCCGGGGCGGCGGTACCCATATCCAACTCCCAAAAGAAGAAACCAGTTAATTTAAAGAAAAACTTTCCCCGGCATACATCTGGATCAGCAGCGTTACTATCTGTACATGTGTGTTTAATATTCGAGTATGATAGTTGCTTTCAGAAAAACAAATGTTCGGGAATATTTTTCGTTGTTTAGTATAGATATTTTTGAATAAAACATAACTGGTATTGTGTGTACGAATCAGATATTCTGGAATGATGGGCGAAGCGCTTTTTATGGGTTACATCGGAACATTATATTATCATAATTGGCCATCCCATTGTTAAAATTGGATGCTATCGCGGATGGGCTTCATAAATAACTAAATCTCTTTTGCTAACGAAATTCCCGACCATTCGAATGATTTTGTGTATAAAAGGGTGTGGATCCCGCAATTTATTTCATTTGTATTAATCTGAGCCTCGGATAAGTTTCTAAATAAGTGAACATGTCGTCAAAAAATTAGTAAGGCACCCTTTTTATTCGGTACTGGTGGGATTGAGGCATTTTTGA
This sequence comes from Limnephilus marmoratus, assembly GCA_917880885.1. Taxonomy (NCBI): domain Eukaryota; kingdom Metazoa; phylum Arthropoda; class Insecta; order Trichoptera; family Limnephilidae; genus Limnephilus; species Limnephilus marmoratus. Next base: position 39,017,322 of record OU862918.1, on the reverse strand, counting down.
TACGTTTAGATTTTTTTAATTGGCTTTCTAAACATCACATGTTTTGGTACATCCTAATTCCAATTGCAACAATGTTATTAATGGTCACCGGTCATCCCGAAATTGATCCGGAGGCAAATATTTTTTCATAAATATTTTCAGCGTCACAAATCCTGCAATTATTGTAAAATCCCATGATTTCGCACGGGTCTGTGCTAGTATTATTCGCTATTATTTCTGTGTATTATTCGCTACCGGCTTCGACATTTCGGTATAACTTACTAGCATTTTTAATAGTATTTTAAATTATACGAAAGCAAAAATATAATTAATTATATTTTTGAATATAGCTTTAACTTTGTGGTTATCCATTAATAAATTGTCTTATAGCCATAGACATCCAAATGGATAGACCAGAAGATACAGGTGAGGGGTAAAACCAAACTATGGGGGGCGAAGAGGGGAAGATGACTGTGATTAGTTGAAAAATCAATCTGACAGTATATAGGCATCTCGCATTATAATATCACCATTTAGTTCTTAAAAGCAAAATCTGCTTTGATTGAATAGACCTTTTTACATGGGAGCGCGAATTGCTTGCCACGTTAATAAAATATTTGCGTAGGCCATATGTACACCCCAAAAAGATTCGCCCGTTTTCACATAGCAATATTTTGTTGCCGTGTTTAGTTAAGACACTTTTACAAATGTTTCATAATTTACTTACCCCTGTAACCAGCGACGAGCACACTAAGGAACCGCCCACATTCGCTATGTGCACATTGATATGTAGGTATGTTGTATAGCACAAGCTTGGCGTTTTAGCGTGTTATTTCGTTAAATGTATAGATGTTAGCTTCGCGCTGCCCACGGCAAGATAATAACTAGCAACGGCACTACCCTTACCATAATAAAACATTGTTTGAAACTGTCAAATTAGTATAAGCTTTCCCTGAAGAAGTGGTTTGTACAAAGTTGAATTGTTTCATTTTTCTATAATTAAATATTGTTGGGAGGGGTAGTGGGTGGAGATTTGAAGGTAAATGGGTGGAGGGAGTCATTTCTGATATAAGCCCTAGTAAATGCCACAGCAAAAAATTATAGTTAAATGGATATTTCAAAGCTCCAGTTTCACATAAGCGATAGTATATTGCGAGCAATTGAAATTCACGTTTTAGTAAAAAAAAAAATACTTTTTTATCATTCTTATATGACATTATCTACTAAAGACCATAAATATCGTTCAATCGTAATGTTGTCAGTTTATTTGGACGTTAATGGTATTGTTATAATTTAATGGCGGGTATTTTATTTTATAAACACCGCCCGAAATACTAAATACCTGTCATATAAACCCCATAAAGCCGGTACCATGACAAACTGGCGTTCTGTCCCGCTAATGCAAAGGCAATAAATAAAACATAATGTCTTTTATTTTTTTACAGGTGAAGTATATTTTCCCTTTTCTCAAGCAGGATAAAGAAAAATAATAATAAATCTGAAAATACGTAAGTGCGAGCTGTAATGATGTTATTTTTATGTGTTTTTTTCACTCTTTCGAGCAGGATTAAGAGAATAACATTTGTGGATCAATATAATAGCAAAACAACTTCAGTTTATTTTTGAAAGCACAATCAAAAGCAGTATGACAATGTAATTTATGCGAATGGCCTTTCTAAGGAATAATTCAATTTAATTTAAATTAGTCTCTGTCGCGTCAATGGGTAGCACACGTGTGAAAACATATCAGTGGGTAATGGTGACCATTTATTTTTTTAAACCTTTTTGTTACTTTTTTGAAGGTGATTTTTAGAATAGTACGAATAAGCTAATAAACTAAACAAAATTGCTGATATCTATCACCAATCCGAATGGCCTTTTTATGGAATAATTCAATTCAATTTAAATTAGTCGCTGTCGCGTTAATTATTCACGTAACTTGTGAAAACAGATCAGTGGATAATGGTGACCATTTATTTTTTTAAACCTCTTTGCTACTTTTTTAGGGTATTTTAGAAGCCCACATAGTATGAACAGCTAAACTAAACGAAATTGCTGATATCTATCACCAATCAGAATTAATTGGTGATAGATATTATATCATCAATTCTTGCAGGACGGCAAGTGATTTTAAGTCACTAGAATGTTTGAAAATATTGTAAAATTCTTTAGTAAGAAGCCAGGTGGAGTATAATTCGCCCATTTGGTCCCCACTGTATAAAATACATTCCGACAATATAGAAAGGGTACAGCACAAATTTCTAAGATTTATTAACTTTAACACGAATATTCCAATTCAAAATATTAACTATGTCCTTTTGATGAAAAAACTCAACTTAATTACGCTGTCAGATAGGCGGAATATCTCTGATCTTGTACTATTAAGTAAAATCATTAATAATTGCATTGACAACCCTGAAATTCTCGCCAAAAAAAAATTTTACGTTCCGACCAGAAATACGAGGCAACGTGCTACCTTCTTCTGTGACAATTTTAAAACAAACTATGAGGCTCATACACCTATAAATAGATTACATCATTTTGGCAAAAAAATTTGGAAATATTGTAGACATGTTTGCAGATTCTGTTTAAGTTATAAAACGAAGTCTTTATAACTACTTTAATGAAATGTACCTATGATTTTAATTTTTATAATTTTAATTTTTTACTATTAATTTAATCAATATAATTGTGTACTACGTACCTGCCTAACTATTATTATCTATCTGTGTAAAAGCTCACTAGGGCGTAAATAAATAAATAAATAAAACACCATACATGTCGAATTTTTGCTCCCCATTTTTGTACATCACCATCAAAAATATATCGTCAGGCAAAGTTTTTTTTACATTGATATCAGACAATATTTTTGCACTGTAGAAATTGCTCTGACATGACGCTGACATAATGATTACAATTACAACGCCTTAAAAACTACACTGTGATACAAAAACTCGTTACTTTTAAAGCTTGTCAATTTATCTAAGCATAATGAAATAAACTTTTTAAAACGATATAATTATGTACGCAAAATTTTATCAAGAAGCGTAGAAATTAAGCTTGTGTTAAAGTTCTTTCAGCATAATAAGACGGTTTAGATTCATGACACGTTTACTCGTATATTTAGAAAATATTTGTGCATTTTTACTGGCTAAAACATTAATTTTATAATTTTTTATTTATTTTTCAGATCCAAAATGTACGAAGCTGAATTGTGGCCAAGGGCTAGTAGGCTTATTCGGTTTCCTAATAGGGTAAAAAAACGTACATTTCAACAATACTTTACCCTGAACCAAGAGCAAAAGACACGTGTGACTGACATGGGATCTATTCTTCTTAAATTCTTTCGGAAAGTTTTAGACCTTTTCATTCAATTCGTTTCAAATAGTTCGATTCACGGCTTTAAGCATTTTGTTGCACCAAAACGACATTTTTCCGAAAGGTGAGTAAACATGGTTTTATTTATAGTTTTGAGACAAACTTCACCGAAATCATATTATACCTACAATTAAGTGGATTGACATTTTAATTCAATGTTCACGATCCACCTGTTGTTTTGGATTTCAATTTGTACTGAATTGCAATCTTTGTGAATATATAATATGCTAGCTGAACCCGACCACGCTTCGCTGTGGCTTTGTCTGATTTTAATTATTAGAGGAGTTAACCAAAATTGTCTAGCAACTGTGCATTTTCCAAGAAGACACATTGAAAATATTCCAGGTTGTCCTTTTACTGCCTTGCCTCTCTTTCTTCTTACAAAATTCTTTCCGGTTGCGTTCCAAGTAAAATAAGTCGGAATGTCTGCATACATCAATGTTCTTGCGAAATCATCTGTTTGACATAATTGAAAAAACCCTGTCAATGTGTTCGGTGGATTTGTTACTCTGTCTTGTAGGGTTTGTTCCGTGAAATATACCCTTTGTCCGTTTTCTAGGTGAACAGCAAGGTGAACAACAGTTGGATCTCTCTCGTGGCTTTGAAATCTTAAAATACGCTACACAGCTTCATTGCTGCTAATATATCTGCCGATTTGGTATTGTGATATCTCATCTAAGTTACTGGTTTTTGTAACTCCAAACACAGCCATATCACTGCCTTTGTTGACATATTTACAAATATATTTTATGGATTTAACAGAATTACAATACTCAAAGTTGATCTGTGCTTTAAAAGTTTTTGATAACAGTGGCGAATATGGAACTACCCAACGATTATCAACTTCAGTGTCATTTCCTCTCACTTTCATAATGATAGCTTTTCCATTGTCTTCTGTACTTCTTCATCGATATAGTGGGTAACCACCATTGCCAGTGATTGTGTCTTTTAACAAATCTCGAGGATAGCTTTTTGAGCATTTTCCATCGACCATGCACGGTGAGTTTGTATTAATTGCGCCACATGGTCCGTGTATCATGTTCTTGATCACAACTTCAAATAACTCATTGTCGATCGTTGGATCTGGTATTTCGGCAGATATTACTTTATCGATCTCATTTTGCATAATCTTCACAGTAAGCCATATTAAAATGTGTGCATGTGGCAATCCTCTTTTTTTCCCGTGGAGTGCCACAGAGTACATCGAGCATTGTGTTTCTCCGAAAATGTTTAGTGATGTGATTAAATTAATCAAAGTCTTTAGCTTTTGTTTGAAAACACTTGCTTTTACGTCGTGGCAATCGTCAATCGTCAATCGGAGACTTTCCTGGAAGTAGTAACTCTTTTATTTCATCCCAAGTTGGATTACACGTAAATGTAATGAAAAGATCAGGACGACCATATTTCCGCACATATGTATGTAATAGCGTCCGGCGCTTATTCGTGCATGTGTCGGGGACTACCACTATATATTGCCGGCAAAATGGTCAACTTCCCTATGTTGCTTACATCACCATCATTTCTTATCGCATCTCTCAAATGTATGTATTCTTCTGATCTTAGTTTCTTTTGATTGAGCCTAATGAATAGTAGTCGTTCTGATTCTATTTTCGCGTACATGTCGACAATGTACTGATGGAAGAGCTGACGGCATTTCAGAAGATGGTTATCTTTATTTTCACGTACCATAATTTTATAGGAATAATAATTCATTGAACTAACTCTTTTGTCTGTGCATTCACCTGTCACTGTATTTATCATTTTGTTATTGAAATGATAACCATCTCGACCGCTTGGAAACAGAATTGGATATTGCAGTGGATCGTAGCACCTATGAGTGTCAGCAATTCTTTGTAGTTGATCATTTCTGCGTTGCAAAACGATATCGCGAGGATGAAATTATTCTCCAACCATGACAATTCCCACCTCATTAATTGTTGACGAATTATATCGTCTGACATGCTTACTTGCTGGTGTTTGATCAGCACTAATGATAATTTTATGGCTGTCTGATGGCATGAGATCAATTGCATTTTTGAACATTCGAATTAAATTATTGTTATCATGTAACATTTTTGCAATGACTCAACAATATGTCTTTTGACTTTAGTAGAGATTTGACAGCGTGCATTCAACTGATCATTTTGATCTCCCATGAAATATATTTGTAGAAATTTATGTTGATTGCTGTGAAAAGGAAGCAAAGAGCCAGCTTTATGGTAAATTTGTCCCAGAATTTTAAACGTCGGCATAAAACTTTCTGTTATAACGTTAGCGCCAAATAAAGTCACCTGAAAACATGAATTGTATTTTCGTTATATGTTTTTGGGGTGTTGTGCCGTGTTGCGCTACCTCCTTCTTTAGCCAACGTTTCGGACATCGTTGCAGTGTCCATCATCAGGGCAGATCCGGCAGATCCGGTAGATGTGTAATTTTAGTCGTGAAGTGTGTGCTTATTTACTTCGAAGCGATACCGTGTCGCCAGCAGCACTGACTTTCACCAGTACAAAATACTCGTGACAAGCAGTGGCGTCATCGCCGCGGAACGGAATAGAAAGTTCATTAAACGTGGAGGTCTTGGGAAGACCTAAAACTTATAGAGCACGCCTAATTACGGAGGCAATTGAAATCTACAAAAATCCTGTTAATATTAATAGAGACGACGGAGCTAAGCTCAATAGCTCTTGGTATCCGGTGATTGACGGCTACACCAAAGCTAAACGCAAAAAAAAATGTCTAAGTATACAGTAAGGCCAGCTCGTGGTAAACCATTTTTTTTTTTTTTTTTGTGTTATAACTTTATATTGACTAAATTCGCTTTAACCAGTGTAATTCTAATTCTAGTAAAATTCATTTAATATTAATAGAGCAAAAAAACCATGTCTAAGTATATAGTAATGCGAGCTCGTGGTAAACCATTTTGATTTATATTGACTAAATTGGCTTTAACCATTGTAATTCTATTTCTTAAATTCTTACCATTGTGATTTCTAATTTTAGAATTCATTAAGAGATGGAGCCACTTCGGTCGGCATCTCGCAAACGGACTTGCCCCTGACTAGCATAAATACCACGTTTTAATGAACTTTCTATTCCGTTCCGCGGCGACGACGCCACTGCTTGTCACGATTATTTTGTACTGGTGAAAGTTAACAATTGTAATTTTTATTTTATTTTATTTTTTCTTAAATTCTTACCATTGTGATTTCTAATTTTAGATTTCATTAAGAGATGGAGCCACTTCCGTCGGCATCTCGCAAACGGACTTTCCCCTGGCTAGCATAAATACCACGTTTTAATGAACTTTCTATTCCGTTCCGCGGCGATGACGCCACTGCTTGTCACGAGTATTTTGTACTGGTGAAAGTCAGTGCTGCTGGCGACACGGTATCGCTTCGAAGTAAATAAGCACACACTTCACGACTAAAATTACACATCTACCGGATCTGCCGGATCTGCCCTGATGATGGACACTGCAACGATGTCCGAAACGTTGGCTAAAGAAGGAGGTAGCGCAACACGGCACAACACCCCAAAAACATATAACGAAAATGCTTTTGGCCGTGAAAATCTTAAAACTTATATGAGTTGTATTTTCTAATATTTTTGAGGAAATGTTTTGAATCATCAGTAATTCCTTGCAATAAATTTATCAGTGGTGCTATTGGCTGATCAATTTCAGGTAGCTTCACTTTGCCGCTCGCACAACACATTCCTTGAGTTTCTCCTTTAAATTTCATCGCTTTGCAGTGTGGACAAACTTTATCCATTTTACCGATTTGAACAAATTAACATGGGGTATTGTATTGAATATCTGTTTCGTATGAAAAGCAATTCGATGGTACAAAGGATGGTTATTCAAAAGTTGCACTTGCATTCGTCTTCGGCATTGATCTATTTCTTCTTGACGTTGTTGAGATGAATGTGCTGCTTGTCTTCTTCGCGCTTCTACTCGTAAGTCTACTATTAAGTCTTTCTTCCCGACGATTCGCCAGTTCTTCTGCTCGCCTCTGAATAATTCTAACTCGAACATGTTCATTATCGTCTAAACGTTCTTGATCAGTGTGGTTTGATCTTCTCTGACGACCTGCGTTTGCGTGTCGAGTACGACAGCCTATGTTTGAACGTGAGCGAGGCATCCCACGAATGGTGATTAACTTTTAAAAAAATTACACATCAATCAACTGGTCACAGTTACATTTTTTTGACCCTTTGAAAATTTGTCATTTATAATTCGATTTGTTAATCTGTTTTTTCGTAGGTTTTGCAAAGTTACGAACTGACATTCAGTACAATTATGAGTAAATTTAAAACGCACAGACAAAAAAAAGTGTGAAAATAGTAATATAATTTGCTAGATATAATTCTACTTTTAAATCCAATTAAATTCTTTTAATTCCTAATTGTAGGTATCATAAATTTTTGTAACTTTTAATAAAATTAATAAAATGGCAATACTGTCTAGAACTGTCATTCCGTTGTTTACTATGACAAATTATGCATAAAATTATCCCTTTTCTTTGGAACTTACAAATAAAAAGTATGTAAAAACGCTCTTCTGCTAAAATGCAATGTTCTGTAAAATTTTGAGTCAATCCATCGATTACTTTCCGAGATTAGCGAACGCAAACATGCGGAACCTAAATTTTTATATATATAGATTACGGCTGGGTCACCAACTATTTGTTGTAGTAACAATGGTAGACTAAATATATGGTGTTGATTTACAAAATACTCAAAGTTACATAACGCCTGAGATAAAAACACTATACTTTTTACTTACGGTACGTTAACGTAATCGATTTTTTTTTGAAAATTAATGTCTCTTTTCTTTTTTTAATTTATGTCCTTATGAATAATGAATTCTAAGCGTTTCAAAAATTATAACTCATTTATTCACCGCGAGCCATAAACTTCTTAAATCTCCCTAGTGTTTTTAAGTATACAATTTTAAATTTTTTCTTAATTTATTTCTAATCGTTCTGGCCATCTTCAGACCGGTTGAGCCCTCGCCCGGAATAACGTTGTATCCTATAAAACTATCAACGTTGAGTTATTTATGGAATAATGTTAGGCATATTAATATGCACCTTGTAGGGATTATGGTAATGAACATATTTTTAGGCAGCTCTGTGGCTCTGTGGCAGCCTTTTAATGTTTGTTTTGTGGAAGAATGTTGTAAAATGCCATTTTTGAAAATCACGACGCATGGTTTAATTTATATGAAAAAATGGAGAAAACGAATATCTTATGGCTTCGATGCGTGCTGTGCAGCAATCGTTTGTCAATGTTTAAATCGAAAAATAACATTTGTGTTTAAAAAGTTGATAAAGCTTCGTTAGAATTTTTGGCTTGGAAAATGGCACATTTTTGGCAAGATAAAATTTAGTGCCGTAAACAAATACGAGTACTGCAAGAGAGGCACACATGCTCTTTCTTGCAATATTTTGTATTAGGACACGTTGCACAACTATAATTTATATTAGGGGATGGTTAAGAATCATCAAGCAAACTTGTAAAAAAAAATTGTGTCGGAATGTAAATCAATCATACAAAACCTACAGTTTCTTTGGAATCATGGTTTTTTCAGTTAATAGTGCTTCAATATCCTCTTAGTTGGTTAGTTAGTTGGTTAGTTGGTTAGTTGGTTATGATTAATGTTAATCTTAAAAGGGTACTTAATCCTAAAAAAAAACAATAAACAATGCTTAAAGAAAACGAAAAAAAATGAAAATTAAAAAATATAAAATACAAAATTTTAAATGGTTGTAGCTATAACTATTTAATTTTTTTAAAATAGTTATATAAAATGCCCTGGGTCGGTCAGATCACACCAGGCATGCGGATTTAAGTTTAGTTAGATTGTAGGTATTATACCAAAAATTATGAAAAAATAATATAAAATTATGTCGAAACCAATATTTAAAGATTTTTTCAGGATATTTTGGGTTGTGATGGAATTCGTGGCGCTTTATGGTATGCTTTATACGATATCAACGGTTTTAGTTCGTTTTGATGTAAGTAAAAACTTTTGGTTCATAGTATGCTCGAATATTAGTAGTTTCTTATAACAATTTTGATATATATGTATATCAACAACTTATTTCCCATAAAGATTTTATTATTATTTTTACATTAGCTCCACGCAAGAGGCCATAAGAAAAAAACCTCCCCTCAGGGCCTATGTCATTTTGGGAACGCTGTATGGAGGGTCTTTTTATGAAACGAAGAACAGGAAATTTTGAGAAGGAAAAATTAATGAGGGGTGGAATCTAGGGGTCAGTGTGGTTCAGAAGTGACGGACATGAATTTATCCCTCCCACTGAGGTGCAAAGCGATGTACCGAGAGAGTTCTGTTGGAGAGGTCAAAAGCTTTCCCTCAACCGATCTGGCCCGCCATGCCGTAGGTGGGCAGACAGATCACCCCATAAACCCATTATAATGATAAGAATCCATTGTTAAATATAAGATTTAAGATAACGAGTTGCATCGTTCTGGTATTCAGAAATCTTGTGTATTTTTCAGAATTCTCCAACCGTTATATCGATGGAAAGGGATTATCTCTCTTGGAACACTAGCTTTCCGGCAGCAACATTTTGTCTAAGAGATTTGGATGCGTCCAAAATAGGAGAATCTTCCAGGTAAATTCTCGAGATATTTATGAACAACACATATTATGGAAGTGCTCAAAGCCTTTGTATGAAAAATAACCCTATATTTCGACGATAAGCTTTACGTTTGCTGAGATCTCTAAACAAATCCTACAAAATATTATGGATATTTTTGGTTGGTAATAATGAGAAAAAAATTGTTGTCTTGAATTTAATCTGTCTGCAGTCTGATAACACTCTGATGATACAAGAGAGCAGTGAAAATAAAATTGTACAGTTTTTTACATCCATGAATTCGAAATAACTTAGTAATACGAGGGTTGTCCAAAAAATTAAAGACCATTTTCGTCCAAAAATTTTATTCGTCCAAAGTTTGTACATGGCATTGTGCGTACATGTCTACACTATGGTTCCACGAATTCCCCGGGAAGTTCAACGCACTTCTTGAGTCGGCAAACAAGGTACTCGATCCGTTTGTCGTAAAAATCTCCCGCCGCGTTCCGCAATCAGCTTGACACATTTTCCTGGACTTCTGCATCTGTCGTGCATAAGCGATTTCCGCTCAAATGTACTTTAGGTGATGAAAGAGATGACAAACACTGGATGCCAGGTCAGGGCTATACGCAGAATGACTAAGATCCCACTTAAAACATTGCAGAAGTGCGGTGGTCACAGCTGCTGTATGGGGCTTTGCTCAACCTCCATCTCCGCTTGTTTTGTATCGCTCTTCAAAAATCTGTTAACGTTTCACAATAACGATCAGCCTTGATTGTGCTCCCTTTTGACGACAAGAACTCTTTTTGTGTCCCAAAACATGCTTGTCATAACTCTCTGAGTGCCCTTCACATTTGGCGGGAAACGGCAGCGGAGCGTCCATCTTTAAGGGCGTTTAACCAGCCAGCGGCCGAAAATCCACATTTCGTCGAAAGATGTTCTTACGATCGTACAGGGCGGTTCTAATGAGAAAAAATAATTATTCGCCGAACCAGCTTTCTAAAATTATAACTCAATATCGATTTTATTTCATTCCAAATTTGCTTTAATTTATACCTACATCCAAAAATGCTGAAAAGCGTGATGATAAAACTATTAAAATTATGTACTTTTTGTAATTATTTTTTGATCATAACTATTTATCATTTTTCAATAATGTCTAAGCAAAATAAGAATGTTAAACAATCTGAAATATATTAGTTTGTAAGTGCGCAAATAAATACACAAACGGACCAATTTTCGCCAAGAAACACACGCACGTGTATATTTTTTAATGATTTTATTTAAACTTAAAATTTAATTCTGAAACATGCGTTACGAGATAATGATTATACGAGTTAAAATGGGTGTTGCATGATACAAAATCGTTTTTGAAAATTTAACAAATCTGCCAACGACCAATGGTATAACCAGTGGCGTAGCGTGGGTATAGGCCGCCCGGGGCGGGGGAAAATTTTGCCACCCCCCCCCCCCTCCCCCTTACTTCTACAGGTACTTTTTACGCAGATTTTCAAGCGCTGACCGGGGGGGGGGGGTAGAGATCCTATTTTTTTATGCCGATTCTTATAATCCTATGTACCGAGTACTTATGTACCGAGTGCCGAGTAAAATCATGCTTATAAATTCTACTACAAATTTATATATAATAATAATAATAATAATAAATTTAACACAAAACTGTCATCAACTGTTTATCAAAACTACACTCAGAACATAAAAACGATTTTTCTTTAATTCTGGCGGCAATTACATTCTGAACATAAAACTGGTTTTAATTAAACTTGTACGCGGTGAATTAAAACTACACTCAAAACATGAAAAGGGTTTTTCTTTGATTCTGCTGGCATTTACATTCTGAACACAAAACTGGTTTTAATTAAATCTGTTTGTGGGGAATTAAACCTACATTCAGAACATCGGGGTGGAGGAAAATTTCGCCGCCCCCTTATTTGGGTACTTCAAGCGGTGGGGGGGGGGGGGGGGTTGTATATGGAAATCCTATTTTTTTTATTACGACCTATTTATACACAAGCCGGATTTTTTAATAATCACATTTGACGAGTATTCTTTCAATAAAAATCATGTATTTAAATTCTACTCCAAAGTTGATTGATTGATACTGCCTTAGAGTCCCCGAAAAATATTTCAGAATTTTACAGCATTATGTAATTCAAATGTAAAGCTTCACTCGATGCAGGATGAATCTGCAACTCGTTATTTAATGTATCGTTGTATTCTGAACGCAAAACCAGTTTGAATGCGGTGAATTAAAACTACACTCAGAACATGAAAATGGTTTTTCTTTGATTCTGGCAGCACATACATAGTCTGCAAATAGAATATTATAACTGAACTTCGAATAAGAGCATGTTTTCTTTCGAAATGTGTCAACACATGAATCCACAACTGGAAATTTGCATTCTCAACCCAAAATTGGTTAGAATTAAGTCTATATGCGGTGAATTAAAAGTACACTCAGAACACGAATATGGTTTTTCTTTGATTCTGGCAGCACATACAGAGTCTGAGATTAGAATTAAACTGAATTAGAATTTAATAACTGAATAAGATAACGTTTTCCTTTGAATTGTGTCTGCAGATGAATTCTCAAATGGAAGTTTACATCATGAAAACTGGTTTAACCCTTCGAATAATAAGAAAAAAAATAACTATAAACTTTTGCCTGTCAATGTTTACGCACAAAATTTCCGGTTCTTCCCATGCAATGTTCCTTTTTATTAAAAAAAATCTAGATAAAGTAATTTTTTCGACGTGCTTATTAGAACATTATTGTTTCTAAACATTAAAATTTTAATTTTGGAAATGTGAATTGGCTCAAAAATACACGCCTGCAAATATTCGAATTAAAGTACCTAAAATAGAATAAACTTAAAATTTTAAATACAGATTCCTTTTCTTAAAAAAAAATGTTATAAAACTGTATCTTAACTTTTAATCGCAATAACAAATTTATTTAAAAATAAATGTGTGGGACATAATTTCCCAATTTTATTTTCAAATTAAATGTGTGGGATAATTTGCGTCTCCTGTGATTAGACGGGTCAAATTAAATTTGTATTTGCCGAATTAAAACTACACTCAGAAAATGAAAATGGTTTCTCTTTGATTCTGGCAGCACATGCATAATCTACAACTAGAATTTTATAACTGCACTTCGAATAAAATAATGGTCTCTTTCGAAATGTATCAGCAGATGAATACACAACTGAAATTAGTCGTTAATACATTCTGAACACAATTCTGATTTTAATTAAGAGTGAATCTGTTTGCGAGTCTATCAGCTTTAATTAGTATTACTCTCATAATAAGCGTACGTTTTTCCTACGAATTGCGAAATTTGCAGCTTAAAAAAATATAGTTATTGATATTTTTAATGAATTAAAAAAAAGAGATGGATTCGTAAACGAAAGGATCGTAGAACATGTTCTAATAATGATTTGAAATGGTTTAAATTTTTCCAAGATAATGTTATAATTTATTGTGAAAATTTGCCGCCCCCCTTAAAAGTGCCGCCCGGGGCGGGCCGCCCCCCCCCCCGCCCCCCCCACGCTACGTCTCTGGGTATAACCTTATTACACTAAAAATAATCCCCTTGAGGTGATTAGCGCCCTTGAGGTGAGTTTTCAGAAAAACGGCGCTCTATAAATTATCCAAATATTATTATCTATTATTAAAATAACAATCTTTCGAAATTAATTAACAATTTTGTGTGGAAAAGAGTCTGATTTAAAAATGACAAATTTCTGATTTTCTCAGATTATACCCTCTTAACAGCAGCCCGTTGTAGAGGGGGAAGTAGGCGTTAAAAGCTATTGTTGCCAAGTAGTGAAAATTTTCGTCCATACCGCCGCAAATGACAAACGGTATTTAATTCTTGGACAACCCTAGATGACACTGGTCTGGATATGACCTATCCATATCAGCTCCACTGTGTACCATATTTTATGGTTGTTGGTTCAGAAATGGTCGTTAAAAACAAAAAATATAGTATGAACAGATGGCTTGGTTTTCCTATTATTATTTGTTATTCACTTAAACCCTATAATACTTGTAGATATATTTATTTTTTTAAGTCTTTTCTCTTTAAGATTCCTCAAGGTCCGTGAAACCAAACAACTGCGTAATTTTATGGTCATGCTCGCCAATTTGACGATGTACAATTTACATGATCACAACCTGACGGATCATCCATATGTTCCTCCCCATCGTTACGTTCAATTGCTGAATAAGATCCAGGCATCTTTTGTTCCTCAAATCTTAACGTCTCTGGAAAAAGAAATCCCTGTGAAAAAGACCATGACTGAAGTGGGGTTGTGCTATGCCATCAACTCAGCAATTGCAGTTTATAATTCACCACAGTAAGTAGAATTTATCGTGATTATTATTTTTAATGAGTACCGCTCAAGAGCCCCAACCCCTCCCTACCACCAATTGAAGCCGGTGATACTATAGCTTCCCCAATCAATGAACGTAGTGGGGTTTCAAGTAACATTTCGATTATGGATGGTAGTCTTTCATCAGGGCGATACTGAAAGTATCTACTACTCTGTTGCGCGAACGTGCCGAAAATTTACTGAAGTATATAATTTTTAATTAATAAATTGTGAAATTACAAATTAATCCAATAATTTTACTTGAACACAATGACCACGCCGGGATTTGAACCCCCGACTTCTGGATTCGTAGTCAAAGATCTAATCACTTGATCACGGAGGCAATTAAATTATAATGTTATAAAGTATTGTAAAAATAATATGTTTAACGATAAAGCAACTTGTAAATTGATCGAATGTAGTTTAGTCCAGGTTCAACTAAATTGGTTTGTTACGTTCCAGTTCCGGTTCAAGATGGCGGCCCTTTTGAAAACAACATTTTTATTCTTTCGCAGTTTGTATGATTGTGGTTCCTATTATGACCTGCCAAGTCAGAATTACCAATATCATGGTAGGTACCTAGCGGCCAAAATCATTGAGATGGTAGCGTTTTTTTGGATAAATTGTCACATTCCTCATTTTAAATTAATGTTTAGATCCTTAATTTAAAAAAAATATAATTTTAAAATAAAAGTACACTTATATTATTGTTTTGGTTTAAAATTTAGAAGATATATATATATATTTAAGTGGTAGCGGCTTACAAATTTTATCATTTCAGGGGAAATTTTGGTTTTGATTAGTTAAATAAGAAAATGGAAACATACTTTTTTGGACGCAAATACTGTTCACAGAACTGCATATATTTATATTATAATCTCTAATTGGCGTAACAAAATAATTGATAATACCTACCTACATACCTGTAGTAATGAAAAAAAAATTAAACTGGAAAAACATGGTAAATTATTATGCAAGAATCTAATAAAATTGTAACCATAATAATGGTACAATGTCCGTGAAAGCAATGGGGTGAATATCGCCAAACCATTTTCAGTCTCATAATACTTTGACACCGAAGACAACGTTCGGCAATTTGAAAATAGTCAAATGGGTGGTATTGAAGTAATATTTAAAACCTATTAGCTTATCGATTTCTGGCTTCAACGTTTGAGGTGTAGGTACTAAAAATTGACATAAAATTATCGGTTTTTTGAAGACCGCTATTTTAGTTTTTAGGGGAAAATTTCGTCAACTTTTTCATCAATTAAAAATTGCAAAAAAAAAAAATCGATTCTGAATGGTAGTCCTTCGCCGGGGGCGATAGTCGGAATATATTCCACTCTGGAACGAATAGCTTATTTGCGTATATATATTTTTTAATTAATTAAATGTGAAACAATACATTTCAATTAAATAATTTGGGAGGCGGGAATAAGTATCACCGCCCCTTGAACCGTTTATTGGATAACCAACACCTCTGCTTTAGGTCACCTCAAGGTGTTCGCTATGTTTGGTGAATTAACAGGGGTACCCGGGTTCAAGGGGTGAGGTTTAGAGATAGGTAAGTTCTGCATTTTGCCGGAGGCCTCCGAGATGTGTTTTTTTTTACAAGTACTCGAGTTGTAGGAGCAGGTCCCGGGTCCAAGTTATTTGGTGCGGAAGAGGTGATGGGTGCTGTTGCGGCTACCGATACGCACGGGTTCAGCCGGAGCCGGACCTTGGAGCCTGAACCCGCAAAAGAATTCGAACCCGGGACCTGCTCCTGGCTCGCGAATGGCTCGAACCGCAAACACGGGGACGCCGGCCGGTGGAAGCATCAGATTCCGGTTCCGAGATCCGGGTTTGGATTCCTGGACCGGGTTTTCTGGGAGTAGTCGATTTGAAAAAGAAATACGAGTGGGATTCGCTTCACGTGAAAAACCCAATTTCAACAGCCCGCTAGAGCTGAACTTTCACATCGCTAGTGAGGTTTGTCCTGGACTTGTCGGTGGACGATCTGGACACACTGAACCCCAGATTATTCCCAACTCTCATACCCTTTTCCTTCCCAGAATTTTTTCTCCTCCCTTTCCTTAAAAAAATCCCTCTGCACAAAAGATGAGATAGGTCATGAGGGATATCATTTTCCTCGTGGCCTCTTGTGCCGACCTAACCCGCGAGAGTGGATTTGAACCCGCGACCTCTGAACATAAACCACTCGATCACGAGGGTCGACATGTTATCACGCTGTCGTGTAAAGAGTGTGTGCTTGAGATGTTTCGATGAAATCAGTGTTTTGGTTTTTAGTTTATACATGAGTATACAGTTATGTATCTATCGTATTTAAATACATCGTTGTCTTTTGATACAGATTTGATCATTTGGATCGTAGACAGAACATCGTAATGTCGGCACAACTAAAAACTGTTTTTATTTTCCATAGATATTGGTCGGCTAAAAACTGGTCTCTCGTAAAGCAGAATAGTCTATCTGGTCATCAACTTGATGGGGAACTGTTTGTTCAGTTATCTAACTTCAATCTTTCCTATAATGTAAGTTTGTTTTCGTTACATTTATTTTTTAAAATATTCGAATGAAAACAGCCAAAGTGGAGATTTTTGACGATTGCCAAATCTACGGATGTTTGATATGATTTTAGATTTTCACGGCCAAAAGTATTTTTGTTATTGTTTTTAAGGTGTTATGCCGTGTTGCGCTACCTTCTCCTTTAGCCAATGTTTTTGACAGCGTTACAGTGTCCATCATCAGGGCAGATGTGTAAATGTTAGTGGTGAAATGTGTGCTTAAGTACTCCGAAGTAATACCGTGTTGCCAGCTCCACTCCACTGCGAGCTGGCATTACAGTATACTTCAAGATGGTTTTTTGCATTTTTGGTGTAGCCGTCAATTACCGGATACCAAGAACTATTGAGCTTAGCTCCGTCGTCTCTATTAATGTTAATAGGATTTTTATGAATTTCACAAATTCATAAAAAGTGGAGCTGGCAACACGGTATTGCTTCGGAGTACTTAAGCACACATTTCATCACTAACATTTACACATTTTCCCTGATGATGAACACTGTAACGCTGTCCGAAACGTTGGGTAAAGGAGGAGGTAGGCCCAACACCCCAAAAATAAAGAAAAAAAACTACGGATGTTTATTTTAACATTAATTTTCATTGGCTTTTTTCGAGGCGTCGCATAAATATTACTTCAAGTCTTTAAGGGAAACCGAACATTCATCCCTCTTATAGAATGTGTCTCTTCAAGACCCAGGTTTGCTGCCTCCCTTAAAAATACTCCCGTACAGCTTCTCAAAGAAGACAGGCCCCGAGGGAAATTATGTTTCCAAGGCCTCGAGTGTGGAATTAATAAAAAATATGGTAAATGTGAACAATGAAATGGAATACGTCTCAATAATTTGAAATGGTAAGTAGCGCTTCACCAAATTAGTTATTATTTTCAGGGAATCGACAGTTAACATTTTATCAGTTTAAACATGTATGTATAGTACAGCTAAAATATAACCAATTATAGATTTCCCCCAGATGCTTTACCCCTAATAAGATAACATAGTAAAAAAAAATAATAAAATATATATAAAACAATAACAAAAAATGCTATTATAGAGAAAAAAAGAAAGAAAATAAAATAATTTGCAAAATTTGTAGACACCTAACCTACCTATGAAAAATTATGGAGGGCGGGAAATTTTTGTGAATTTAAATAATATAATCGTATTGTGTACCTCCCAGTTATAATTATTTCCACAAGCCAAAAAATAAACGGTTTTCCTTTCCAGATATACTTCCACGAACCTCGGGAAACTCCTCAGATGACTGACAGGAAACTTACCGGCCGTCGCCTGTCCTTCCGTGCCATTGTCATGAAAGTTCTTAGTATTTATTCCACAGCCAGTGTTCGAGGTTTATCTTTCATTCAAAGAAAATGCAGGTAGAATGCTCTTCTTAAAGAAGATTTATTTTATTTATTACTTTTGAGTATTCACTTGATATTTCAATGCACTCTTTGAATGACCTTGGAGTAATGAAATGACGTGGGTACTTCTTAATATAGCAGAAGCGTGACCAGTCGATGGCTGAGTTGGCATCATGTTTGTGTACCACCCAAGCTCCATCCCTACACAAGTAACATATTTCGTAGTAGGAGATTTTAAAATATTGTCAGGTTATTCGTAACCCGGGAATGTTTGTCTATCTTTTTAACAAATATGTGTGCTTTATTTCAGGTAGAATTTTTGAAAGGTTTTTCGATTAGAATTAAACGAATTTATTTTACTATGAAATACAATAAAACCAACTGAGTAACAGTATTCGAGAGTAAGAAATACAACACACTTCAAAGTATTTTGAAAGTCCTGATCTTTTATATTATTCAAGGCGTGGGGAGTTTAAAAAAATCATTTTTACTTTCAGTACTTAATAAAATAAGGAAAGAGAATATTGTATTGTAATGTATTTAGTTCGAATAGTAAAATAAGTGAAAATCTTATTTAATTTTTTCTAGAAAAGAACAAAAAAAAAGTTATATTATAAATGCGAAAGTGTGTTGGTTTGTTTGTTGGTCTTTCTTTCACGACAGATCGACTAGATTTTTTGAATAGGTATAGTGCAAGAACTAAGATGTGCCAAAGGCCATTTTTTATCCCAGAAAAATATTTCATTTCCGTGGGAAAATTCTTTGTACAGTAATTTCTACCTAATACTATGCGAGCGAGTGTTAAATAAATTTGTTATTATACAGGCCTTGATTTTTCTACTCGAGATAGGTTTTATAATACGGGATCCAAGATCATTCCAACAATTTTATGAAACGATGCGATGGGCAGATTTTCATAGATTTGAAATCCCTTAAAATATTTGAGGGAGCGGGAGACAGAAATGAAAGGCGTCAGTCGATGTATGAGTCAGTCTTTATTGGAGCTACGTAGCGGAGGTCGAAGCGGAGCGGAGTGACGGTGGTGCCGTGAGTGTTGCTGCTGCGGATGATGTGAAGAAGGTCAGGAGACTACGGCGGTGAAGATCACTGGTCTTCAGGGAGCCGGGGTGTTGCTCTAAATCATGGCGGTGTAGAAGTGACCTTGGTCCAGGCGGTCGACCGTCGTCGTGTTGAAGAGGTATGGCGGCTGTGTGTGCCTTTGAGTCGACCCACACACGTGACGCAGGAAGGAACCTTGAGAGGCGATGAGGGTGATCTCTGGCAGCGGAACGCGGTGAGTTCTGGTAGCCAGAGAGCAGGTTTGGTCCCAAGCAGAAAGCAGGGCGGGCTTTGTATGCTGCGGACGGAGACATCTAATGTCGAGGCGCGGAGGGCCGGACAGCGGATGGTGATTGGAGTAGTTCCTCGAAGGTGTTAAAAAATGTTCCTGAGTGACACACTGGACAAATGTTGTTCACTGTTGACTGCGTGGGGCCGATGCCCGGCGCAGGCACGTACTTATTCGCGGCACTGCTCGTTCTGTGTTGCTTGCCCGGCCGATGAATGAATACTGACAGACTGCAGCGGACGAGCGATCGGCTGCTTATATAGCCGCGGCGAGTAATTACTCTCGCGGTAGGTAATGCTGGATGAACTCACGCAAAGCTGAGATATCGCTCGAACTTTCTGCGGACACTTGTATGGTACAGCCATACATTCTAGGCCTTTCGCGTAAGTAGCGGAATTGTTATTTACGAGGCGGCGCGGCCGTAGTAACTGACTGTAGGTATTTCGTAGTTTCCAGCGAGTTCGGCCGGAGTCCAGTGGTGACGAAATTAATTTGGCAAAAGTGGCCGCCACATAGTAATTTTACTAATTTTATTAAATCGAACACTAAACCAACGTTTTTATCATATGTAAAAGCCCTTTGGGCGTTAAATAAATAAATAAATAAATTATCAAATCATATGCATTCGAAAACCGCGTTAGAAAAAAATGTTAAGTATTTGTTTTAAAAGGTAGCATTATCCAAATAGGAAGACAAAGTTCAACCCTGGTGACACCGAAATATAATTAATTTTCTGCTTATTTTTCCAATACGTAATGCATACAAAATACATTTTATTTAACTTCGTAGTATGTACATTGAACAATAATTGATTCTATCAAATTCTGTTAATTTTCGCAGGTATTTGGAAGACAGAGTCCTGGATAGAAGTCCTATTTACACATATAACCTTTGTCTCTCGGAATGCCGTGCAAAGAAAATTTTACAAATTTGTGGCTGCCTGCCACATTTTTATCGTCCACTAAGTAAGCAAACATATTATATACTATACTAGCTGACCCTGCAAACTTCGTACCGCCTCAAAATCAATAACTGTTGTTTAAACTTATTAGCTGAATTAAATTCATTTTTTTTATGAACTTAAAAATCGATGCGCAACTGTCCGTGTATTGTTTTGGTCAGTATCAAAGATATTGAAATATAAGTAGATGTGCTATCTGCTGTATTTACTATGTGGGTCTGCGCTTCCGGGTGTCGCCGATATTGTTTACCAATTAACAAATAAACTAAAAGTACAAATAATTAATGAATAAACCAAACGAACGTTAAACTAAATGAACGAATTCTTTCCTTATTCAAAATATATTGTTAACCAATATTAATGCACATTTTCAAAAAATCAACGAAATGAACAAATTATTTTTGTATGAAAACTGCGCTAATTAGCGCGTAGTCCGGCGACAGTTACGCGGGCACCATAGCATATCTCCTTCTGTATTCGAATATCTTTGGTCAGTATCTAGGATGGCATTGTGTACGGATTTATAATTTTTGTCATTTTCTTACTTTTTCACTTACGGGAGTTGCGTTTCATTTTCTTTGTATGTGTGAGGTAGATACATTATAATTATTGTATTTTTTCTTTGGAGCGCGGAGCGGTGCAGATACACGCTCACCGTTTGTCCCATTTTCGTCTGTTGACATTTAGTGTGTAAGAAAGAGGGGCAGCATTATAAGTTTGAACAATTATCGCATTGTATTTGAGGTTTTTTAATTTTTGGAATTCACTCACAAATGTATGAAGAAAAGAATTTTCTTCATAATTTAGTTTTTTCTGAATTTTGAATTTTTTAATAGCTATTCTGCTATTCGGTGCGGAGACAAACCAAACAAATCAAAGATAATAAAAATCGGTCCAGCAGTTCTCGAGTTATAAATGGTGTAACTAACCCGACCTTGTTTTCTATATAACTAGCAGACCCGGCCACACGTTGCTGTGGCTAACGAAACACAACGCCGTTACCCAATCTTTATAAAATCCACACCACCCGCTTGCCAGTTGCCCGCTGCCTGAATTGAATATTTAAATTTATAGGCTTTTCTCTACTATAATAAGCATGTTTTATACATATAAACCTTCCCCTTGAATCACTCTATCTATTGGTGAAAACCGCATGAAAATCTGTTTCGTAGTTTAAAAGATCTATGCGCACATACATTTTGAGCGACTTCATTTTATATTCATTTAATATTTTATACTATGTAATGCAATTCGAGCGATCGCCACTAATTATACAACGCTCGCATGCAACACTGGATATTTGAAAAGGGAAAATCAAATACCTACTTACTCTAGGACATCTATTTTCCAATTTCTTCCGTAGAACGAATTTCAAAAGTGACTATAGTACGGCCCGCCAGCCATTTTAAATCGCACAAAATATGTTTTCTTTGAATTTCTCGGCTTTTCTCTAATATAATTTACATGTATTATACATATAAACATTCCTTTTCAATCACTCTATCTATTGGTGAAAACCGTATGAAAATTCATTGCGTAGTTTAAAAGATTAACGCGCACATACATTTTGAGCGACTTCATTTTATACTATGTAAGGCAAATGAATATACGGCTAATATTCTTGATTGACACATCATTACTCAAGGCAATCAATGTTCATTGCCACAAACTATTGACTGTTGATTGTTTCATGAGTATGTATGTTTCATTTCATATCCCTTATGTTTTGTTATTTAAATGCCAGAATTATTATTGCTGGAATTGTTAAGATTGCCAATTACATGTCTAAATCAGTTACTAAAGACATCAATTGAATTAAGTATTCTCTTGATCGTGCCGTATCTTTCTTGGGCGGTCTTATCTCCGAGGTTTTCTACCATAAGACCAAGCATTACAAAGTAACCTAGATAGGCTTTGCAAATATTGCAAAGTTAACTGCTTAGATATCAATGTTTCCAAATGTCACACTATGAAATTCACCAGAAATAAACATATAATTAAGTACACTTACTCACTCCACAATGAACCTGTCATCTCTAAAAAGGAATGTAAAGATCTTGGGGTTTTTAACTTGATAGCAAACTTATGTTTAATAAGTACATCGACTCAATCGTTAACAGGTCGTATAAAATGCTTGGTTTTGTTTTTCGTATCAGTAAAGTATTCAATAACCCGCGTACAGTAGTAATGTTATATTTTGCATTAGTCAGAAGTACACTGGAATATGCCTCACCAATTTGGAACCCGCAGTACAAACTGTATATTGATAACATTGAAAACATTCAACACAAATTCATAAAATATCTTATCTTTAAATACAATAATAACTTTGAACGCACATTTCAAACTTTGCAACAAAGGTGAGCAATAGCTGATTTAATATTTATACATAGAATTTTAAATAATAACATCGACTCTACCGAAATTCTTTCCCTAATTAATTTTAACATACTCTTAAGACGTAAACGTCATACAAAATTATTCCACATGCATAATTATAAAACAAATGCAGCAACTAATTCGCCAATTAACCGTGCTCTTCATATGTTCAATAATGTTTGTCTAAATTCTAACATCGACATTTTCTCCGATTCACTTCCCAAATTTAAAAAGAGCATCATGTCAATAATGTAAATTGTTCAAGGCACATACATACATACATACATCACCACTTCTCACATCTACAGGCGTACTCACACACACACACACACCTACCCACTACGCACATCACCCGGTAATCACTTAATATAAATAAGATACTTCAATGAAACATATCATAGGTACCCACCTTGAAATATACTTAATAACTGTAAAAATTTTGACCACTGTAAATGATGTACTGTTTGTTTCTTCAATAAATAAATAAAATAAATAAAAAATAAATTTGGTTTCGTAACTTCTTCTTACACTCCTTTCATCGTTTATTTGTTCCACACATCCCGCCCGTAATCTCATTTATTAAGCTTACATCTGCCTTGCATTCTTTTCAAATGCTTATATTTTTAACACAGTCGTGCATAGTTTTACAACACATACACCTTAGGGATCTCGTTTCAAAAGCATTCAGTTAATTTTCATCCCTCCTTTTGTACAGTTTTACGTTTCACCGTCAGGTATTAGGGTTGATATTTCCATAACATTGTGACTGCTATATCTAAATATCATACATTTAAACCATACTTACTTTATTATATCGATCGTTGGTTGTTTTAGTTTCCTCCAAATACTAAGTTATTTGCTTTTAAGTTTTTTTGGTTTATAATTGATTTGGCAGTTTTCATGAGTAATCTGAGCAGTGTACCAGATAGTGGGTACACTTTTACGTGTAAAAACACACTCAACTCAAATTTTAAGTTTTTGGAGATGTCTGACTAATCAACTGGATGATCAAAATGCATCATACAAGTTCCACACCTTACTTGGATGACATCTTGCTTTATTGAGATTTGATTGAAGAACTACATTTGATCTCCCCAATTAACAGCTAACGAGAGGATATGCTCCATATCCGAGCTATCCTGCGTGAAAGACAACATCCCATTGCTGTCCAGAATAAATCAGAGACAAGCTCGAGACAAACCCTCGACCCCTGGAGACCAAGTGTGTACT
This sequence comes from Limnephilus marmoratus, assembly GCA_917880885.1. Taxonomy (NCBI): domain Eukaryota; kingdom Metazoa; phylum Arthropoda; class Insecta; order Trichoptera; family Limnephilidae; genus Limnephilus; species Limnephilus marmoratus. The sequence goes on along the minus strand of OU862918.1, from coordinate 38,993,123 downwards.
TGCGCACCATCCTGCGATGGGGACTTCTTCACCATACAAGAGGACCAGCTGATGCAATGGGACAGGTGGACACAAGTCAAGTTCGGGATCAAGAACTACCCCAAGATGCGGCTGAAGAGAGATATTATGTTCGGAATGACTGATGTTTTGGGTGAGTTGTCACATTTCAATCCTTTTGAGCGACTGGCTCCTATTTTCGCCCACCTGTCTCCTTTCCGCCTTAAATTTCCGAGGTAAATTGATAAAATATAAAAAAAAGTATATAAAAGCACGGGGTTGGTATGGGTAACCTGGTGTAACTATAACAAAGCTGAATCGGCGCTCAAGAATTGCTTAAGACGGAGTGTTTAATTATTGACTTAAAAGAGATATTTCGTTCGACTAACACATTTTCTGCAACGTTTTAAAATCTGCGTATCTTAAACTACCGTCAAGACGATGTTTTTATGCAGAATACGACTATAACATCACACAAGTTAACTTCATAGGCGGAATCTACATCATAACATCATTAATAAAATGTGAATAGTCTCGTTTTCAAAATCAATTAGGTACTAGCAAATGTTTAATGAGACAATCAGGAACAGAAAAATAAACTCTAATATTCCACTCATTTTGCTTATATGAACAACGTAATATAATTTAGGCACAATTATGGCGTTCCATTGAAAATCAAAGATAGTTCGTATATCTAATCGGTTTTCCACAACAATGCCTTATTTTCAAAGTCTCCTCATTAATCTACATCAAAAATGATACAATTTATAACAACAAAGCCTAAGAAGGCAACCTTATACGGGCATATGCATGCCATCATTTCCGCCTATTCTTACGTTACCTTCTTTACCTTCAGCTATATCCCACATGCTGCCTCAAAGTCACGTCTTGTCAACATTTTAATAAGCAAACAGCTTTTTAACAAACTCCTTCAATACACTTCGATGATTTAAAGAGCTCTCGAAATTCACATTCTTATGTAAAATGGTACAACTTTGCATACCCATATTGTCAACGATAAAATTTGAACCAGATTTTGTTTTTGATCGTGTATTCAACGACGTGTTTCGCTATCCAAATATTTGGCCTATCGGGCTTTAAATTTTCAATACAAAGCTATTTATTCAAAAGGGATGGAGATATACGACGCGAGGCGAGTGTAAGTGAGACAAAACACGTTCTGAAACTGAACTGAACGTTTTTTTCATTCTTATTTATTATAGTTTTCTTATTTATTCTACGCGGCAAAGTAAACGAAGAAATAATAAAATACAACATTTTTGGACTAAGCTGGTTTTTTATATGACCACCGCACAAAACTCGCAACTGGTCGATATCATTGGAAATGTGGAATCTTAATTTTTAGGCGCATAAGTGAGTTGAGAAAAGTGATTCGAAGAAGTTGAAGAGGGTTGTTAAGTATCTGGCAACACTGACCTGGTCCTTAACCATAATCGGCTTCGCCATTAATTTTAAGCAACGTATTATTTCCCTCTGATTAGTCCTATTTTAGTAGGGCGATCTGAGAGTAGGCTCAACCCTATAAAACATAAATAAAATTGTATGTTCCTAAAACGAGTTACGTCTCCCAGATACCCACATCATTTCCTTAGAGAAAACGCATTGTTTATTAGAATATGTGTCTCTTTAAAGTTATTTCCAAGATTTGAACAGTAGTCAACACAGTCAAGAAAAGACCACCAAAGAAAAACCCGCGTTTCTACCTGTTATTTCGTTAAAAAAAATTACGTAAAATATGTATATATATATTTAAATACAACTTTAAAAATAAATCATTGTAGTGTTTTAACCTTTGTACACTCGCGCCCATCGGCCTAACACTTATACTCGCGCACTCGCGTATTATTTTAATTACGTACTTTTTAAGCATTATTTATATTTATTATATAGAAGGGGGTATAATTGAATTTAAAAAAAACAGTTCACTCCAACTTTTATGACAAAAATAAACTTGTTCATGTGTTCGATTTTAAAAAAACTCTCAAATGAAGTAAATGTAAACGTGAATAATAATAAAATATTATAAAAATAAGAAATAAATGTTTATTAGGAATTCTGGGTAGTAATTGTTACTTACCTAAAAGACCGATAACAGTAAACAAGTGTCACACATCCAATCAGCAGCAAGGCGTGCGCCATGCGTTGTCCCTTGCGCCAAGTCCCATTATTGTTATTTTTTGAGAAAACAACGTATTATTGATTGTCGGTTTGAGAGACCAACGCGCGAGTATAGGATGGTTAAATGCTACTTATACTTTGCTCATCGCCTTTGTAACACGCGTCCAATCGGAAGGAAAAACATATTTTTATGCCTAGATGAACCGATGCTTCAATAAAAAATGCTGACTTCAATAACTTTTCCGATGATTCAATCTTGCAACAGAGATGTTTTGTTGTGTATTAATTATGTACTAGAAGATACCCGGCATGCACTTTTGTAATCGTGCTAGCGGGGAAAGAGAGCGCAGTCACTTATGCGTGGTTCCTCGCTTCTTGGAAATTTGGTCACAATGGATCGCTTTACGGGAGAGCAACGCGCTCTCTGGGTAAAACATTTTTACGAAAAGCAATGATTTTGTTCTTTTTCGTTCAACAATGATTCGATTCTGTTTTACAAAACAACGACTCACGCCACCTAATTTTTTTGCATCACCAATTACAGAGTATTTATCAGTGCCCAAGTATTAATTTACTTAAATCATGGTTTAAAAATTTCAAAGACACCGACAGGAAAACAAACAGGGTGGCCATGGAGCAAAAGAAACTTATGAAAGAAATTTTCCCTATCACTTTCACAGGAGATATTCCATGGCCTCTCTGCCGCCCGGATCTAACCCTAGCTGATTTTTTTATGGGATATGTTTTATAAAACAAGTCAACTCTACGAAAATAAACCAGCGACTATACTCCAATTAAAGGAGAACATTCATCAAAAATGGTTAACATACTCCGAAGTTTGTATGGAAAAGTTTTCGAAAAATTTAAAGGTCTGATTTGAGAAATGACAGCGGCGAGATGAATTTTGATGAGATTATTTTTACGAAATGATTTTCCAGGATATTTTTGTTCTTATCAATAATCATTTTTTTTTAAATACAACCTGTATTTTTTTCATGAATTTTTCAAAAGTGCAGCTGTTTATTATATATATATATGTAGGAGAGAGGGGGTGGGTGGCTGGGGGCCAAAGTGGTTTGGTTATTTTTTCTGAAAACATTGGGACATACGAAAAATTTGCATTTTTTGTAATTCTATTGTTATTCACGAAAATATTTACTGATCCATTAAAATGAAATTCCGAAAAAGGTTTATTAATGTTTCATGGTAGTGAATGGAATTTAAATTTATATCCAAATATTTTTTTTTATATTTATTTATTTTCAGTACGGTGTGGCGGAGCAGCCGGGTTATTTTTTGGAGCTTCGGTCTTGACTGCTGTGGAGTTGGTATACTTTGTCTTGGCCAGACTGGCCAGGGTTCGTGGATGGATAATTAATGCAACAACTATACGACTGTAAAACGATTCGAATATTACTTTTGTGATGTTTTATTATTAATGAGTGTGTTGAATCATTTTGTGTTACAAATTGTAAGTACTCCCACCTTGGCGGGTTTAATTCGGTGGTTAGTAGGTTAGTCCTTCACATCTGCACAAGTAATATTTTTTACATGAGATGATAGTGCGAATTCAAATATTGTCAATTTTTATTGTTTATTTATTTTCTGAGAAAGTAAAAATGATATTGGAGGTTATCCACCACTTACCCGCCATGGTATAAGTAAAATATGGTTACTCATTCAAGGACTCTAACTTTTTTGAAAGAACGTAGCTACTGTAACGTATCACCTTGTTACAGGAAGCTAGCTTAGGAAAATCATTGATGTAAGGTTAAATAAGTGCTGTTTTATACCTACCGTTGTACTTTCTCCAATCTGCCTTCTCACCGACTCGGGTCGCTTGGGTTGGGACAAAGGGGGGATGAATTTAATTATAAAGGTTTTAAATATATGGATTTTAATAAGGTTTGGCTAGGTCTGAATACATGATCTTAATTATACTTAGATCTACTTGTATCTAAATCTTTAATGGTTGTCATATGGTTCGGGGTAACTAACTTTCAACTTTGCGATGCGTAACTTCGTTGGCAATCTGCGGGAGCCTTTCCAGGCACGGGGTCAGGATGCGGCGACGGAGCTGTGGCTGTAAGCAGTGGGCAGCAATCAGTGGGTGGCGGTGGCACGCGGTGATATCGTTTTGCACTATTTTATTGTTCGCAAGGGCGGCACTTTGTAAAACACTCTTCTCTTATTGTCATTTACGCAGTTTTCGTTTAACACTTTCACTGGCGATATTGACTCTCCTTTTTATGTATCTTACTTCCTCAACTTCCGATGGATGTCTTCTTTACTCTTCTCACGCTCCTCCCTCTCCCTGGTCTCAGTCTCGACTGCTTGTACCGGCGCGCGTGCCCTATGAACTGGTGGGACCCGTGGCCCTACCCCGCAATTCTCCCTTCCTCCGTTCCGCTCCTTCATATCTGTCAATACTTTCTTTGTCTTTGAATGCACAATGCCTGATAAGGTCTTATTCAAATTTACTTGTGACGTAATTTGATTCGTCACAATACCCCCTTCGTTACAAAAGAAAATTTTGAATTCGTAGAAACAAAATTTTCTTTTCCCCTTTTCCCACATGACAACCTTCTTATATCTAAACATGGAAACGCTTAAATTCTAAACAATTCTTATGTCGGTACCAAACTTACGTTCTAACAAAACTTTTATTTTAAACATTTCAAAATTCAAAATTAAAACACATTGTAGCATTAATAATCTTCATCAACCTCCTCCGACATATGTCCTAACCTCTTTCATCATCTCCCCATATCGAATGACAATCCTTTTCGCTTCGTACTCTTTTAAAAACATCAAAACACACATCGTAATATGTGGCCCAAAAAACTAATAAAATAACATGAAAACAATACGACATAATAAAACACAATAAACTCAGAATTAAACGATAACAATTAAATCAAAGACTAACATAAACACTTCTTATATTAACCCCTCGAACTTCTCTCCAAACACTTGAGGATCGTATTCACTGTTTATTTATGAAGCTCTTCCCAACCATATGACCAAAACTAATGACAACATAACATAATTTCACAAAAATTTCAATGTACCAGGATGGGAAAGGAATGGATGCATACGTACCACTTCAGTTGATTCTCCCATCATTTCCGCTGGCATGTCTGAATAGTAATAAAAATCTATACCTACTTGCGCATTGCTCCTTTTTAGTTTTTATTTATTTATTTATTTGTTTATTTATTTATTTGTTTGTTTACGCCTTGATGGCTTTTACATATAAAATAAATTGTACAGGAGCATTATAACAAGTATGCAGTATCATAAGTATATAGTACATAAAATGATAAACAGAGCTAGAAAGATATAAGTAGGCCTAACATAAGTAGGTATCAGTAGGCATTCGAGTAATTGTTTACAAAAGGAGTTCAACCAGCGGATTCGTATTTGGCATAAATATACAAACCACCCACGTATTTGAGCTCATGCTACATTAAATGCTCATGCTCTTAATCAAACATAATTTTAGTAAAGGAGGCCGTTACTAATATTTATTCACTCCTCCATTACCTGTATTTTTTAAAACCCTACGTCATCGATAACAAAAAACAAGAAATCTGGTGTACATGCATAGTACGTCTGAGAATGGATGAAAAAATTAAACAAAAAATGATTACGGAGTTGGAGTGTATCTCCCGACGCGATACACAATGAAAATTAGGCGCCAGGTAATTTCTATTACACGGAGAAACCACCAAAACCGGGTTGTAGAATCTTTCGAAAACGTTTTTCCTCTTCACGCGTTCTCTCGCATTCTTTCGCATTTTTTTTTTTTTTACATTTCTACGCATTATTTGCACTTTTACACAATTTTCGGTCTTTTCTCACGCGCGCAGACTACTACTCAAGTATGGAGACATTTAGGTACACACATATTACTTTTCATCGAACGCGCGTATTTGTACCACTCAAATCGTGCAAAGTTCAGTGCTCGCATTCGTTTGACGACAACACTAACACCGGCCTTTTATCATGCCTGCAGACTACTATTCGTTCAAATTTCGTCAAACACGCATATTTGTACCACTCAAATCGTGGGACATTTAGTGCTCGCCTTCGTTTCCGTATTTTCACTCGCTTTTCGCATTTTTTCGCTTGTGGACGCACTACTACCAACACCGGTCTTTTATCACTCACGCTGATTACTTTTAAAATATGGAGACATTTAGGTACTCGGCATACTTATTTCGTCAAACGTTCGTATTTGTACCTCTCAAATCGTGTCAGTGGTAGGTGCTCCATTCTATCGCTCTCATAAAACGTACCTAACGCAGTTCATCTGCACATTCACGCACGCCCCCTTATTTTCTCATCTGCGCAGGCTTTCGAAACATCGCGAGACTTTAGGTGCAAGATAATGTTCGGCTTCGCCAAACGCAGATATTTGTTTTTATCAACTCGTGCGATATGAATGTGCAACGGAATCCCTTCGTACCTCCTTTAAAGTTGCTCTATTTTGCGGGTGAGTATGTACAGAGCATGGTGTTGTACCTTACAACGTGTCGACTTAAAAAAAAAAAAAACACCTAATATAAATTTAACCTAGCCAAACCTAAAGTGTGTAAAATAAACTCAGCATTGATAACGATAACTAACTCAAACCTATTTTGCTTGATTCACACTACAATCGCTGGTAGCTCCGATTTCACTAGGTCTTTAATGTGATATCTACCTGTCTCCTTTCCATTTGCATCCGCTAGAAGATATAGGACGTCGGAAATTTTTTCTTTTACGACGTTTTGAATGAATCGTGGAGCTAATTTATTTGAAAAGTACACAGCTGCATCAGAGTGTACGAAGTTTTTTCTCCACACGACGTCCCCTTGGTTGTAAATTACATTTCTTCTACGTAAGTTATATGCACCCGCGTTGCGTTGGAAGGCTACCAGCAAGTTATCTCGAACTATATCGAAAACAGTTTGGAGTTTCTTTAATGATGATCCATAGGACTGTATATCATCTATTCTAGGACCAGTTTTAGATTGCGATGCCACAGTGTTATTGTGCGGGTGGAAGCCCCCGTTCAAAATTTGTTCTCTGCCATGAAATAGAAAATACGGTGTAAATCCGGTGGAAAAATTTACTGTATTGTTCATTGAAGTCTGTACCATTGGTAAGTGGGTGGTCCATGCTCGCTGATCTTCTTGGATCATTATGCTCAACGTCGTTTCAATTGTTTTATTATAAGCTTCGACTACATTTGACTGTGGAGCGTAATACGCGTTGTAGAACAGAATGGGTACATTATATTTTTTCGTGAATTCTTTTAACTCCCGAGATATGAATTGTTTCCCATTGTCCATTTGGAGCACTCTCGGAGTCCCTAATGGCAAAAATATACCAAATTCTAGACACTTTATAATGGACGCAGAAGTAGCTTTACGTAGGGGAAACAACCAGCAGTACTTTGTAAATACGTCGACGCAACTTAATATATACGCGTGTCCAGACCGGCTACGAGGTAATGGACCAACTAAGTCTATAGAAATCATCTCCATGGGAGCGTTGACCGGCTTCGGGGTGGACATTTGACCTAAAGGTGCCCCTGTTGATGGTTTGTATGCCTTGCAAGTAACGCATTTTCTTACATACTTTTTAATATCTCTGTACATCCCTGCCCAATGAAATCTCAGTCGCGCGTTTTTGAATGTTTTAAATGTTCCCGGATGACCCATTGTGGGAGAATCATGACATTCTCTTATTACTTCTTCTCGCTGGTCATAGGGTACAACCCTTTTCCACTCGAAATTCCCGGTCAGGGGAGTTTCGCTTTCAACATGATAGTAAAGAATATCTTTTTCAATTCGATAACGTGGATTTACCACCAGATCGGTTGAACACTTTTCAAATAGATTCGCATACCATTGGTCCTCATTTTTCTGAGACGACTTTTCCTTTTAACTCGCCGACTTCAATCCGAGATAAAGCGTCAGGCACAATGTGCTGGGATCCTTTCCGATGTATAACGTTAAGTTCATACTGGGAAAGCCTGGTAGCCCATCGAGCTAATCGGCCAGAAGGATTTTGGAGGCTGTGTAGCCATTTAAGACTCGAATGATCTGTCACCAATGTAAATTCTTTGCCATCTACGTAGGATCTAAAATGATATACTGAGTCCAATGCCGCAAGCAATTCTTTTTCGGTGGTGCCGTAATTTTCTTCGTGTTTATTTAGAGATCTAGAATAGTAACTTATAGGATGTTCTCCATCTTCAAAGGTTTGGGTCAATACGCCTCCTATTCCTAAATTGCTGGCATCCGTGTGTATGAAGAACGGTTTATCGAAGTCAGGGCATCGCAAAATCGGTGCAGACGTCAACGTATTTTTAAGTACTTGAAATGCACTCTCGGCTTCAGTAGTCCATTTAAATTTCGTTTTTCCGTTTTTCTCACCCGTTATTTTAGTCAATGGTGATGCTATAGTGGAGAAATTTTTAATAAATCTCCTATAATAGCCACAAAGACCAAGGAAGCCTTTTAATTGCCTTGAATTTTTGGGGGTGGGGTAGTTTTGTACACTTTTTATCTTCGCTGGGTCCGTTTTAAGTCCGTTAGCATCAACCAAGTAACCTAAAAAAACGCAATTCTTTTTTACAGAATTCAGATTTACCCAGATTAATAGTTAACCCCGCTTCTTTGATCCGGTCAATGGTTTTGTGTAGTAGCCGTTCGTGATGTTCAAAGTCCGGTGAAATGATTATGAGGTCGTCTACGAAACAAAAAACGTGATCATCCCACTGAGGTCCAAACAACTGATCAGATAGCCTTTGCAATTCAGCCCCTGCGTTTTTGAGTCCAAATGGCATGCGTTTAAACTCAAACAATCCCCTCCTCGGCACTACAAACGCGGTTTTTTCTCTTGACTCTGGAGTAAGCGGTATCTGCCAGTATGCTTTTGACAGGTCTATTGATGATATGTATTTCGCGTTGCGCAGATTATCGAGAATTTGCTTAGTGTGGGGAAGTGGGTAGGAATCACGACGCGTGACTGAGTTAAGTAAACGAGAATCTAAGCAAAGCCGGGTAGATCCATCTTTCTTAGCCACCATCATAACAGGGCTCGACCACGGTGAACGTGATGGTTGAACCACTCCCATCTTTAGCATTTCTTCTAATTCCTCCTCCAATTGTTTTTGTCTGACCGGTAATAGTGGGAAATATCTCTGCTTGATGGGTAGTCCCTCAGTCTGAATCGCATGTGCAATAAGATGTGTTCGTCCTAGTCCCTTTTCTTCAAAAGAAATGTCTCGTGCTTTTTCAGTAATCAACTTCATTCTCCTTGCCTGATCTGGCGTTAATTCGACTCCGTTTTCACTGTGAATTACGTCATTAACCGCATTTTTTTTGGCGACAAATTAATATTCTTGAACAAGTCAGGTGCGACGTTGAAATCAACCCAAAAATCTACTCCCAGTATAAGTTTGGAAGTTAATGTGGGGATAACGTAAAATATCATTGTTTTGGTAACGCCTTCGTATGAGACTGGAAGTGTAACGCACCCATCGATTCTTTGTTCTTTCCCGTCAGCAGTAAATATCTTATGGTGCGATTCATTTCTTTGGTATTTGTTAATGTTCAAACTCAGATAAGTACTATTGTTCATGCAATTTACTGAGGCTCCGCTGTCTAATAGTCCTGTAAATTTTTTACCATCTACTTCAATTTCAACATGTGGGCGATTGTCATTTCCTCTGGTACACCGTATAGGTTCACATCGTGCATTTAAATAAAACAAGTTTACGAATTCTAGCTAGCTTTTCCACTCCCGATCGGCTTGTGCTGCTCCGGGCCGATCGGTTACTCGTTTTTTATGTTCCCTTGGGACGCGTCGCAAGGGGTTGCATTGATTGGCACTGAATCACCGAATTCAAGAGCTTGCAACTCGTACCGGGGTGCGTTGGTAGTCCTATATGAATTTCTCCTCGGTTTTCTACAATCCCTGCTAATGTGGCCTACTTCATCGCAGTTATAACATTTCGGACTATTCTCCCTTCTCCTCCAGTTTGTGCGTGGTGGTGCCGATCCGTATATTTGTGGAATTCTTGGATTTTCCCTACGTGGTGCTATATCTGTTCTCTGCGAATACATTCCCACCCCTTGAGATCCTCTCTTTTCTTTAAGATTAGGGGAGAATGTTTCAAGATCATTGCATACCTGTATCAAATCGTCTATACTATTGACGCGTGCTCCCGCTACCGTGCCGGCATATCCTGAATGCAAGCCTTTTTTCAGAATGTATATGAGTTCCGACTCAGATAACGGGTTGTCGAGGCGGTAATTTTTAGCTTGCGTGATGAGCACAAACTCCGCAGCGCTCTCTTCGTATGCCTGACGTGAATCGTATAACTTCAAACGCGCAGTAATTTGAGAATCAGCTCTTTCAAATTGCTTCAACAGTTTGGTTTTCAAATTTTCCCATGTCAGTTCTGAAGACTTGATAGTTCTATACCAAATAAGAGCAACTCCTTCCACTAATTCAACAAACCCCTGAGTGATATCGGTTTCCGAAAATCCTCGGGCAGAACTGATTTCTTCTAGTCTTTGAATGAAATCTCTAACACATGTTTTTCCATTGAATTTAATTAGGAGTGTGCTCAAATTAATAGATTTTGTTTCCTTGATCCCGATTTTCGATAATGATTTGCTTAAATCTTCTGTTTTTGTGTACTCTTTTGTGTTTTTTGAAATATCCTGATTAAATTTTAAAGCTTGTTGCCTCATTTTTCGGACTGTTTTCTGAGGGGTTAAATTTCTACTTTTCAATTCGGCGATCAGATCATCCTTGGACAGGCCATTTGGATCATGGATCTCCTTTGTATTTGAATCATAACTATCGGAAGACATGTTGATAAATTATCTCGTCGCTGCTAGGTATATTTGGCTCGTTGGCCGTTTGTCAACGGGACAAAGACGTATTCCTAACTCGGGGGTCAAACACCCTGCCTAAATATCAGCAAAAAATAACCTCGCCTAGGTACCCTAAAATCATTAGCCCAAACACATAAATTTAGGCAAACAACCAAAAAAAAATACTTGACATCGCCCGTCTTACTTGTGACCGTATGAAATCTAAAACACTCTTGAAATTATTATTCTGCCGATCGGTAATAAAAGGTTTGAACTCCAGGTACCTACAATCCCGAATAAGTCAACGCGCCGATTTGTAGAATGATTTAATAGCCTGCCAACAAAAAATAACACTTGATAATCCCGCCGCGCGCGCCGTCAGATAATACTCGTATTACGTCTCCGACCTCGCCGCACATTTGTTTATAATAACAACGTTAACAGAGAAAGATTATATTCAAAATATAACACATCTCATATTATCAAATAATATTATGAGATAGCAACGATAAAAATCTAACCCAAACTAAACGAAGAAAAGGATATACCTAAACAAGGTTATACAAGACAAAGGGAACTCATATGAGTATCGAGAAAAAGTACAAGAAATTCACTATAATAAAAACATGCAAATATTTACCTTCTTTTCAGGGACGGAGTTCATGAATGTCGATAACATTAGTGATAGGTATAGTAAAATACCTAAAACTGCCCCACGTTGGGCGCCATTGTAACGTATCACCTTGTTACAGGAAGCTAGCTTAGGAAAATCATTGATGTAAGGTTAAATAAGTGCTGTTTTATACCTACCGTTGTACTTCCTCCAATCTGCCTTCTCACCGACTCGGGTCGCTTGGGTTGGGACAAAGGGGGGATGAATTTAATTATAAAGGTTTTAAATATATGGATTTTAATAAGGTTTGGCTAGGTCTGAATACATGATCTTAATTATACTTAGATCTACTTATATCTAAATCTTTAATGGTTGTCATATGGTTCGGGGTAACTAACTTTCAACTTTGCGATGCGTAACTTCGTTGGCGATCTGCGGGAGCCTTTCCAGGCACGGGGTCAGGATGCGGCGACGGAGCTGTGGCTGTAAGCAGTGGGCAGCAATCAGTGGGTGGCGGTGGCACGCGGTGATATCGTTTTGCACTATTTTATTGTTCGCAAGGGCGGCACTTTGTAAAACACTCTTCTCTTATTGTCATTTACGCAGTTTTCGTTTAACACTTTCACTGGCGATATTGGCTCTCCTTTTTATGTATCTTACTTCCTCAACTTCCGATGGATGTCTTCTTTACTCTTCTCACGCTCCTCCCTCTCCCTGGTCTCAGTCTCGACTGCTTGTACCGGCGCGCGTGCCCTATGAACTGGTGGGACCCGTGGCCCTACCCCGCAATTCTCCCTTCCTCCGTTCCGCTCCTTCATATCTGTCAACACTTTCTTTGTCTTTGAATGCACAATGCCTGATAAGGTCTTATTCAAATTTACTTGTGACGTAATTTGATTCGTCACAATACCAATGTCCCTGCATACGTTGTTAGTAAGCAGTATGCAAGTGCTTAGCGGGAAATACAAGATACAATATGTGTCTGTATGACAAAATATAGACAAGACAATGGAACAGGATGGTGAAAGTCCACAAGGTGGCAAGCGCAAGTAAAAAGGACACGCTACCAGAAGCCATTTTGCTAGGAAACCTTTTATTTAATAAGTAGATTTTATAACAAATTTTTTGTAACCGGGCCTAAGTTTCTAGGATTCATCGTAAGAGTGACTAAACCATTCAGATCAACATAACATGTAAATAAAATTCTGCATTTCTCTTTTGTTTGTTTAATTTTTGAATTTGGTTCAGTGACCACAATGAAATGTGAAAGATTTTTAAAAAAGTTCCGAAACACTTATTTTATTTATTTTTTACGCCTTGAAGGCTTTTACACATAGCGTTGGTAAGTTTTACAGGAGCATCATAACAAGTATATAGTACATAAATAATAAACTGAGAATGAAAGACATAGGCAAGCACAACACAAGTGGGTATAAGTGTTCAATAAGTAAGTTGTACAAAGGAATTAAACAAGCAGATTCGTATCTGGTTGCTATCAATTCAGATGCTGACATTTTCCATTTGTCTTTAGGTACTTTAATACTTTTTAATTTTATTTTTCATCAGGTTTATTTTGTGGAACTCTATTTTAATTTTAATTTCTTTTAAATTTTCAATAATATTATTATTTGATTGATAAAAAGAGTTTATTTATGAACAAGTTCTGCCAAGCAATTATTTTACGCATGACAACTGTTTCGCCTTTTGACACTATTAAACTGTGGTTAGGCCAATTACAGACAATATATTTAAATTATTTCTAGATAGGTACTTAAATGAAAAACATATTGCTTTAATTTTATTACCTATGCCCTTATTTTCCTAGTAAAATGGAATTTTTTATTGGTTTCTACCCTTTTAAAGCTTCCCCAATCGATGTATGTTTGTTTATTCGTAGATTTTTTGTTTACACTACAAATACAATATGGAGTCAAGTTAAGGCCGATATAACGTAGATTTTTTAATCAGTAACGCCGGGTACGTGTCAGATACTTTTATATTATTTTTTTTTGATTTTCTCACTCTGTCATGTCGTCCATTGTTAACGTACCTAAAAATAAAGCACAATTCATGTGAGTTGTATTCGCTCAAAATAGGTTTGAGAGGTTGATTCTTTCAAATATGCGACCCACATTCAAGACTTTTTTTCTTCCTCATGATCCGCTGCCGGACCTGCCTAACATCAGAAAATTTGTCTCAAACAAGAAGCGAACTACATGTAGTTATAAAAATTCATAAGATTGTTCTAACCGGATTTTAAAATCTTTTAAATAGTTCCTCATATATTCATATAATATAATAAATGATCAATAAATTAACATTTTGCCCTGATGATGAAAACCGTAGCCGAACATTGGCTAATGAAGGAGAAAGCTCAACACAGCTTAAGTACCCAAAAAATAATCGCGGTTCTTATTGGCACTTAATTATTTTGTCTTCGTGTGAAAAGCTTAGAAATTGAAGATATATAAGTATAACACCAACACCACTTACAGAACACCTCGGAACAGAAATCCACAGCGAGGACTGCACATGTAAACAACTTCTCCAATTTTCGTTATTTGTTTTTGGGGTGTTATGCCGTGTTGCGCTACCTCCTTCTTTAGCCAACGTTTTAACTTGCCAACTTCTCCAATATCTATAATGTTGTAACTCCGGGTTTGTCCCACATTATATTTAAATAATAAAAAAAATAATGTACATACAACTAATAGATAACAGTTAGCTCAGATGGCTTATTTAGCGGGCTGCAGGAGTGATTTTGGACCACAACTTTGAGATCGCAATCTTATTAATTTTAAGACTCAATTCCTGCATTACTGATGCTATAAGCCATCTACATATGTTCAACCTATCAAACAAATATCTATGTATTTATATTTAATAATGTAACGCCAAGATAAATGCGTCTTAAATAATCAGTAATTTAATCATGTTTTTATGTTATGTTATCATTAGCGTTACGTTTTCCATTATTTTTTCTTTTTTTATTTTTATTATTTTTTTTTTATTTAGTAACAATATAATATTTTTTACATTTTTATATGAAACATTTTAGTTAGATGTATATATAAAATAGAAAATATATTCGTAGTCCTCCTCACTAGGAGATCCTGTGCTGAGGGGGACTATGCTTTGGATAAGTTTTTCAGCGACTTCTATGGTTTAACTTCATTGTTTGGTAAGGTTTTCCAGAAACTTCTATGATGTTTTAAGTATACTAGTGAGTTCCTTCAGCCAACATTTAATGTCCTTAATGTAGCTATTTTTTGTTTTAATTTGTTTGATACTAAGTGGGAGTTTGTTATATAACTTTACTGCTAAAAATTCAGAACTTCTTTGACCAAATGAAGAGTTTCACTTTGGTATATTAAGTATGTCTGTTTGTTTGACTCTGGTTTTATTAGCATGTGAGGTGTCTGCCTCTGAGTCGTTTTTGTGGTGATGTACTAGAATGTTTTCGGCATAGATTTTCTGTATGCTTGGAACATCAAACTGTTTAAAAATGTCTGTTGTTGACGTCCTTATGGGGACCTTTAGAATGGTCTTTATGATGCAATTCTGAGTTATCTTAAGTTGTTTTAAGTGATTAGATGTAATAGTTGTTTATACTTTACGTAATATGGCGGACTGTGATTGCACGGTCTTCCGAGTCCTGCTGGATTAAAACTTAAATATATTAAAACAATGAATCATAATTACTACATATATGTGTATATTATTTATCATCGATCTGAAAATTGTCTTTCACTCTTATAACCATTGCACCGCTTGATTCTTAAATAAATTATATGTATAAATTAAATAAAAATAAATTATAATACCTTCCAGGTTTAGTTAATTTTCTAATAAAATAACTAATTACGTATTTAAAGAATTATATTTTATTTATTTATAAATTATCTATTAAAATATGTAATTAATTATAAATTTTGTTATTTTAATCACAGGAGACCATATTTGTCCCAGCTCACAAAGGTCTCATAAAAATCGTTGTATCTCCCTTATATCAGTGAGAAGTACGATCTAAACGGTGTTGGAAAGAGAAAACAACACGCTATATACATTAAAATTAACCACAAAATAACTAAAATGAACACCTTTATGAAACCAATTTGAAAAAAAATTATTTGAAAGTTTGTGCATTTTTTATGAATTATTTTTATATGAAACGACAGAAATGGAGGTAGCAATAACATTTATAATTCATTTTTCAAATAAAATATGTGTGTGTTTTTATTTTTTCGTTATCAATAATTTTATTTAAAAAAAATGTGTTAGCCATTTTTTTAGTACCTCTCCTTAACCCTTTCAGACTGTGTGAATTATTTCCTCACTATCTAGAGCAGCGGTCGGCAACACGCGGGGCCCGCGGACGTCTTTCTTGCGGGCCGTGAATGTTTTTTAAATAAGTTAAAAATATTAAAATAAATGTCAGCAACCCCGGGAAAAGGCAAAACAACTTGAATGGTTCTCTTTAGCTACCGATGAAAGTAATGACGTTTCAGATACTGCCCAGCAATATTTGTTCGCGGAATCAGCATACAGTTATGTAGTGTGAAGGGAACAACTATAGGGGAAGATTTGTTTTGTAACTTAAAACAAGAGCTAGTATCAATGCAATTACCATGGGAAAAATTGTTAAGTGTAACATGTAACAACTGATGGAGGCAGGAACATGAGTGGACAAAATACGGGTTTGGTAGGTAGAATTAAAACGAAACTGGCAGAGATAGGATGTGACATGCCATTATTTTTTCATTGCATTATCCACCAAGAAGCTTTATGTTCCAAAGTCGTATCATGGAAAGAAGTAATGGACATCGTGGTATCGACTGTAAACTAAATTAGAAAAAATGGGTTGACTCATCTTCAAATACAGCAGTTTATGTCAGATACGGAAGCAGATCATGGAGATGTTGTTTATTATTTTGAAGTGAGATGGTTAAGTAGAGGTGCAGTACTGAAAATATTTTTTGATCTCAGAAAAGATATCAACCCTTTCATGAATGAAAAAGGCAAATCTTCCAGAGCTAACATATACTCAATGGTTAATAGTCCTTGGATTTTTGACAGATATAACCCAAGAATTAAATATGCTGAATGCACGGCTTCAAGGTAAAACAAACTAATCTCTGATATCCACACATGTAAAGGCATTCCAAATGAAAAACAAACTCGTTATAAAACATGAATATGCTCATTTATACAATAAAATGAGTAATGATTTTCCACCACCCAAGTTCTCAAATATAATATTGTGTATGTATGAAGTTCAGTTGACACAATCAATTGGCGCAATACAGAGGCATTCCCAGAGCAAATAATAAATTCACCAAGCCAATTTGTCTAACAATTACTACACCCGGTAAATACAAAGTTAGGAATGTCGCCAGTAATATTAACAATTTAAAAAAAAATTATATTTAAAAAATTATTACACATATTTAACGGTTATTTCTAATAATATTATTTGAAATCATATTTTATCCAACAGTTTTTAGTTATGGGATATTTTCACAAATATTCCAATTATTTTGATTTTATTGCAAAGTGGAAATATTCTACCTTCTCACAAAATACGCCCGATGTTTGAAGGGTTGAGAGAAGTTCGGTTCATAGAAATCAGTTGGCCAAACCGTGGTCAAAGAATATACAACCAGGTTAATTTATTTGTACAGCATAAAAGGCCTACCTAGTGAATTTTATATCAAAGCTTGCATGTCTTATTTTACAAAGTATCCACCGATGGAGATATACAACACAGGCTGAAAGAAGCGACTAACCCAAGCCCTGGCCGTTCTGGCCAATATAAATACCAATAAAAGGACGAAAATGATTCTCGCTTATCCGTCAAGGCAGTAAAAAACCCAACGTGCGCCGTAAAATTTCGCACATACGGAAACGGTACAACCTACAAACAGTCCCACGCTATCGGTGGAAAACAGCCAGCTCTAGAATGGATGCAGCACAATTATGAAACCAAAGAATTTGTGGAGGATTTCCTTTTAAAAAAATCGCCAGTTATTTTTGGCATCCTTTCTAAAATGGTACCGATTCTTTGGCATTACTTGTGCCAATTAATTTCGTTACTATGTAGATATTTTAAAAATAATAGTCTCCCTAATTAATTTGGGTTGTTGATAGCTTAGCACAACAAATGTGTTTTCTGCATAACAATTATATTCATCTGTATGTTTTATATAACCTTCAAATGATAACCAAATACAACTAAGAAGAACAATGATAATTGTGTTCCATAATGATTGATATTATTGGTAAGTTGTTCTGCAAAATATACTTACGTGGTTTATAAAAATAATCAATACTAAAAACATTATTACGACGTCCTTTGTGGTCGAGGGGTCAGATCCTTGACTACAAATCCACATGTCACGGGTTCGTAACACAGCGTGGGCAAGAAAATTTAATTTCTTCAAATACGTAAATTAAAATAAATTGTAATTTCGAGGCACGTACCAGAGTGGTAGATACTCTCAATACCGCCTTGGTAAGTCCACCATTCAGAATTGAAACATTGCTTGAAATTGGTTTTGCGTGTTTGGTGATTAGATCTGAATAGCCAGGCGCTCCCTCACCTTTCTGTTCACATCTTTTTCCACTCGTAAGAACCTCCAGCCTCAGAATACAACCGAATTGGCAGGGAGCGAAAAAGTAAAACATTTTATAACGATTTATCCATTTTCACAAAATTAAACAAAAATGAAAAGGCGGTCATTCGTACATAATTTTGAAGGTAATAAAAATTGTGCAATATATACAATGGTCTTTGATTTCGGCAAAAAGTAGTCCTTATCAAGGCTTGGAATAATAAAAAAAAGGTAACGGTCACATGATTTCTTGTCTTACTAGGACACAATGCCTTAAGTACTTAGTCGGCCATTGAGACCTATATTTTTTCTGTCGTTTTTGTCCATATATCATATTTCAAAATCTAGAATTTACAACATTGTCCTCAAGTGATTATGTCCATATTTTTGGCAGTTATCTTTTGGAATGATTGCCAATTTATTTGTAACCTAGAAAGTGTCTCTCAGTTTCTCTGATGACCTTATGACTTTTTCTAACAGTCTACATGAATATTTAATATGTATTCGAATAACTTTTTAATAACTTTCAATGTACTCGTATTACTCGTAAATTGATGGTTAACACATTAAAAAGTTTTATTAAAAAAATAATAAAAAGTTTTGGCATTTCTACACAAATGTGTCGATATTTTTACCCCGTTTTGCTCTGGTCATTATAATAGGCACAACAGAGTGTCCCGTCCCATAAAAAAGCAAGGCAGATAAAAGAGGCCGCGTTATCTTTACGTCTTGTTTGGTGATACAAATACGAGTTATGTCAGGGACTGTCAAGGGTAGAAACTGGTGAGGGCCCACTGTATTCTGTTTGTAGGTTATCTTTCCAACTATCGTGAATATTACTTGCAGGAATGTGTTTCTATTATTTTCACTTTGTTTGATGGTATTTTCATGGCGCCGCCTCAGATTTCCAAAAATATTCTAGCCGAAAAGAGACTTTACAAAAGATTTTTGTATAATTTGAGCTTTCGACGATTTCACGACTTCATGGCATAATAATATTATGGTATCGTGGCTTTGTGGCTTAGTGGTTTAGTGCCTTTTGCACGTTTTCATAGATTCTTGGTTACGAGGCTTCATGGGTAAACAGCTTCGTGGTTTTATGTCTTAAAAATTTCATGATTTCGGGACTTCGTGGCATCATGGTTTCATATCTTCTTGGTTTCTTGGATTCCTGACTTCAAGGCATCATGGTTTCATGTCTTCTTGGTTTCTTGGATTTGTGACTTCGTGGCATCATGGTTTGTGGCCTTCTTAGTTTCTTGGATTCGTGACTTCGTGGCATCATGGTTTCATGACTTCTTGGTATCTTGGATTCGTGACTTCGTGGCATCATGGTTTCATGGTTTCTTGGTATCTTGGATTCGTGACTTCGTGGCATTATGGTTTCATGGTTTCTTGGATTCGTGACTTCGTGGCATCATGGTTTCATGTCTTCATGGTTTCTCGGATTCGTGACTTCGTGGCATCATGGTTTCATGTCTTCGTGGTTTCTTGGATTCGTGACTTCGTGGCATATGGTTTCATGTCTTCATGGTTTCTCGGATTCGTGACTTCGTGGCATCATGGATTCATGTCTTCTTGGTTTCTTGGATTCGTGACTTCGTGGCATCATGGTTTCATGCTTTCTTGGATTCATGACTTCGTGGCATCATGGTTTCATGTCTTCATGGTTTCTCGGATTCGTGACTTCGTGACATCATGGATTCATGTCTTCTTGGTTTCTTGGATTCGTGACTTCATGGCATCATGTTTTCACTTGCTCATAATTTCACGGTTTCTTGGATTCATGACTTCGTGGCAACGTGGTTTCATGTCGTCATGGTTTCAAGGGGTCTTGATTTCGTGAAATGGTGGCATCGTGGTTTCATGTGTTTCGCACCTTCCTTGAATCCAGGTTTTCATGGTTTTGGGAAGTAAAATTCATAGAATCTAACCAACAAAGCATTAATCTTGTTTTGTGAGCATCACAATTGCACAACTTACTGTGATCACCCTAAGACATACAGTTCTTCAAACTTTGCAAATATACTTTGTGGTGTTATTTTTAATTAAATGAAAACAAATGACGTTGTATAAACATCTCTATTTAATCAATTTTATCAACATGTTTCGAAAACTACGTTTTCTTCGTCAGGATAAGATTAATAAAATAATCAATTGAGTATTAAGTTAATCTTTTCCTGACGAAAAAAACGTAGTTTTCGAAACATGTTGATACTATTGATTACATAGTGGCGTTTATACAAATAGTCATTTGTTTTCATTTAATTAAAATATATAGCTTTATTGCCTCTTCCCAACTCCCTATGGTGTTGCTATAATATGCTAAAAAACTTAAAAAGCGTGTTAATAACATATTTAATAACCGTTAAAATAAAATTTTCATTTCCATGTTTTGATGAAATGGTAAGTCATCAATCAGTAAACAACAAAAATAAAATATTACGGTCATCAAAGTAGTTTCCGTAACTGACTTCTCTCATTATCCATTCTTACATCTCATAATAATATTTATTGAGTGCCAAAATCCCTCTGACTCCTGGCAATCGCACGGCCATTGTATACCATAAAAATAATATTATTACATTCGAATAAAATCAGAGCACGGAACAACTTCAAGCCAATTTTACAACGAGTAACTTTATCCATAGAAATCACCAGGGACTGAAAATGCACAAAGCTGCAACCCGTCTTCAAATGGAACTAGTGATGGTCATAATAAATAGTCAAGATATTAATATCGAATCGATCGATTTTTATAATAATCGAAATGTTTCGAATCTTCAAATAATCGATTATTTTTCTTAGAAAAAAATTAGTACGCGAAAGGACGCTTTTAAAACATTTCATTATGTGAATTATGCACATATATATTTTTAATTTAATCATTTATCTTTAATTATTTATTTTTTACAGTATTACTTCACGTTCTAGTCGAGATCATTAAAAAAATATGTTACTATTTTTCCGAAATAATCTGCTCTCCAGTTTGTAGCGTGCTCTCGCAAACGTCACTTTCATGCCCAAATTAAAATATATATATATATATATATATATATATTACAAAATTTATTTTGTTTATTGATATGAGGTACCTACTGATGAACTGACGTATAATTGATTGAGCGTAGCGACTCGACTACTTTCACTCGACCAAATTACATTTCGTCTGTTTCGTGTCCAGTCAATTCTGTCGAGATGGTAGCCGTGTTTCATAGTACCCTTTTATTCAGCCAGAGCGCGTGAGCGTTGCCACTGACGCGACCTGTCAAATCGGCGTAATCAACATTACGCGAATCCTATTGTTAACAGAACAACTAACTAATTTTTAATAGTTATTTCAATCGAATTTCATTTATTTGAAGAGATAAATCGATAGAAAAGTGTTGTGATCGTGTTACAAAATTACGAACATTTTCCTTATTCCCCTTTAAAATCAGGGACGGTTCGATGAAATTGACACTTTAAAAAAAGTTTCTTTTATACTCGTATGTATATATATTTTAATAATTCGGTGACAATAAATTTTCTTGTTACATTATACATATAAATAAAATTGGACGTTTTCTCCGACGATCATGTTTTTGTTAAGAGAAAAAAATTGTTAGGTAACGTTATCCGATAGATTTGTGGAAAGCGAACAATGCAGCTCTTACCTTGTACCTTTACCTTTATTGGATGCTCGTACGCCAAAGGACCTTTTATCATCAGCGACGCGATGCCGAGCTAAAAAGTGAACCATTCTGTTTCCGATTGCCGTCGACTTAACTGCTCGCTGTTTTTTTTTTTTTGTTTTACTTTATTCATTGCTTTGAATGGCTCATGCCCAGTGTTCGCCTTTCCACCTTCTGATAAATAATCTTTTAAATAAATATAAATAATATTGTGGTTGAATATTCTTTAATAAACCTGAAAGTAGAAACTCTTGCTTATTTGATTAACCATTGCAATTATTCATATTCCCGTGGTTAAAGTAGAAAAAGAATGATTTTTATAACTTTTCGATAATTTCCATCACTAATAGTTTTATTAAAACTCGACAGTCACGGTAACTAGGCCATAAAGCTCGAATAGTGGAGGATTATAACAAGGATGAATGTAAAATGGGACAAGTGGAACCAGACAGTTTTAATGTATAACTAGAGATGGAATTTCGCAAAGCAATATTGTGATGACGAAAATTGTGCAGTTTTTTTTAAATCGACGGTGCCAATTTTATGTGAAATCAACTTTTGAAACCAATTATTTTCCTTCAACTTTGTACCAATTATGAACAACGTTTTTCGTTGTAAAAAAACTACAAAATAATATTAATTAGCTATCTGCTAGTTACATTGTTTGTTGTTCCTGAAGCCACAAAAAACCCTCGATAGCTGTGGCATCAAGAATTTAATCCGCGTTTTAGTCTTTAATTTAGTCGCTCGACTAGCGATCCGGAGGTCACGGCTTCAAACCCCTTTTAATTATTTTAAAATAATTCTGTAAGGTACATTTGCGGCACGTTCCACAGTGGAAGATACCTTCAGTTAGGCCACGAATAGTCAGATACTTCCACCACCTCTCTCTTGCGTACCTCCTCCTCCCCACTGACCTTCAGGCTCCCACATACCCCAACTGGGGATGCTATATTCTCTCTGGTTCCAGCCGATTGGGAGCATTTGGGAATCTTGTAAACACTTCCAAAAAAAAAACGTGGTTGGGTTTTATATGTGTCTGGTACGCCGCGTTGGAATATAATATAATGGGTCTATGTTTTATATTATAGCAATTTGGGTATATGTATTATATTCTAATATATAAAATTCTCGTGTCACGGTGTTTGTTGCCATACTCCTCCGAAACGGCTGGACCAATTTTGATGAAATTTTGTGTGCTTATCTGGTAGGTCTGAAAATCGACCAACATCTATTTTTCATGCCCCTAAAAGTAAAGGGTGTTCCACTCCGAAGAAAATTATTTTCCCCATACATTTTGTATGGAACGAATTCTCCTATTTTGAAAGAACTGCAGCCTGTAAGGGGTATAATATTAAACTGTGAACCGGGGGAGGTGGGGGAAGGGGAAGGGGGAAGGGGGGAGGGGGGAGGGGGGGAGGGGGGAGGGGGAGGGGGAGGGGGAGGGAGAGGGAGAGGGAGAGGGAGAGGGAGAGGGAGAGGGAGAGGGAGAGGGAGAGGGAGAGGGAGAGGGAGAGGGAGAGGGAGAGGGAGAGGGAGAGGGAGAGGGAGAGGGAGAGGGAGAGGGAGAGGGAGAGGGAGAGGGAGAGGGAGAGGGAGAGGGAGAGGGAGAGGGAGAGGGAGAGGGAGAGGGAGAGGGAGAGGGAGAGGGAGAGGGAGAGGGAGAGGGAGAGGGAGAGGGAGAGGGAGAGGGAGAGGGAGAGGGAGAGGGAGAGGGAGAGGGAGAGGGAGAGGGAGAGGGAGAGGGAGAGGGAGAGGGAGAGGGAGAGGGAGAGGGAGAGGGAGAGGGAGAGGGAGAGGGAGAGGGAGAGGGAGAGGGAGAGGGAGAGGGAGAGGGAGAGGGAGAGGGAGAGGGAGAGGGAGAGGGAGAGGGAGAGGGAGAGGGAGAGGGAGAGGGAGAGGGAGAGGGAGAGGGAGAGGGAGAGGGAGAGGGAGAGGGAGAGGTAGAGGGAGAGGGAGAGGGAGAGGGAGAGGGAGAGGGAGAGGGAGAGGGGGGAGGGGGGAAAGGAACTCAGGAAGGGGGGTTAGCGGTACGGGGGAAGGGGAGAAGTGGAGTGGGGAGAGGGAGGGGGAACGCGAGAGGGGAAAGGATACGCAGGGAGAAACAATTTAGCTAATAAGTTGACAACAGTTTTTGATTCTGAGGCGGTACGAAGTTCGCCGGATCAGCTAGTTATTATCTAAAAATAGTTGATTGGACAATGTACGACTTTTTTTAAAGTTAACATATTTTTGGTAGCTTTCTTATATTTCTTCCGGAAATGTTTCTAAAATTTATTCTGCATATTTTCCACTAAATGTTTTAAAAAAAAAAATTGTTTGTTAAGAAAAAGGTTTCCATGAAAGTAATGGTAAGTTTCATGTAGAAAGGCTGGTTCCGTTGAAGAATTTACAAAATAAGAAGCTCTTCTTATCCTTGTGGCTCGTTCGAATTTTCAAAAATTCCTCCGTAGTCCAGTGGGTAAGAATCTTGACTCACAATCCGGAGGTCGCGGGTTCGAACCCGGCATGCGCAAATAAATTTTATTTGATTTTAATTTTTGTTTTCACAATAAATTCATTTAAAATAATATATAGTATATTTGCGGCATGTTCCAGAGTGGAAGATACTATCAGTATCACCCTGGTGTAAGACCACCATTCAGAATTGAAACGTTGCTTGAAAATGGCTTTAGCCGTGTTTAGTGACCAGATCTGAATAGCCAGGTACTTCCCAACCTTCCTCTTCTCCACCTCCTTCCCCTCCCCACTACCTTCAGCCTCACAACATACCCCAATTGGGGATGCCATAGTCTCACTGGCTTCAGATGGGAGCAGTTGAGATTCTTGTGCGGTATACACTGTAAAAGTCTAGAAATGTTTTTTTCCCAGAACCTATTAATATTTTCTCGTACGCCGTTCTAAAGTGTTGTGAAATATTCTATACACGTTACATTGTCCACTTTTGAAATATCTGTCGTCCTGTATTTAGATGTCTTTTTCTGTGGAAAACGAGGTTTTATGCTTTAAATAGAATAGTACAAAAAACACAGAAATTCTTAGAAAAACTTTCTATTGAAAATTCATATCCCCGTCCCTGTTAATCCTGAGATGGGGATATGTTTTTTTTATTATTTTTCGTAATAAAACCGTTATGGAAGATTTTGAGGAACCGTGAGTCAATTTGAACCAGACTGCATTCAAGAAAAATGTGATATGGTTTATTAATGCTAAACCCGTAGTGTGATCATATTTCCAATGCAAAATTAAAATAACTAATAGTTCTGTACACAATAGACCTCGCTTACAAAATTTAAAATCTAATTTTCTCTTTTTTAATGAGACAAAACCAAAAATTGCTCTGAAATTAAAAGATTTGTCGATAGGTACTTAAATACTTACCCGCTTAATTATAAATCAAGTATTTTGTGTAAATTTTTTGAAAATTTCAAATAAGGAATTTTACAATTTACCTATCCAAGACACAATGATAATTATTTTTCAAACTTTCTTCGGACAGGTCGGTGCCATAATGTTAAAAAAAGCGAATAATAAAAACCATTAAAACCGTCAGAACCAAAGATATTGAAATATAAGTAGATGTGCTATCTGCTGTTTTTACTATGTGGGTCTGCGCTTCCGGGTGTCGCCGATATTGTTTACCAATTAACAAATAAACTAAAAGAACAAATAATTAACGAATAAACCAAACGAACGTTAAACTAAATGAACGAATTCTTTCCTTATTCAAAATATATTGTTAACAAATATTTATGCACATTTTCAAAAAATCAACGAAATGAACAAATTCTTTTTGTATGAAAACTACGCTAATTAGCGCGTAGTCCGGCGACAGTTGCGCGGACACCATAGCATATCTCTTCTGTATTTGAATATCTTTGGTCAGAACCAAGGTGCGTAGAAAATTCTTTTAACAAGGTTAGCACAGAAAAAAAACTCGCCGGGCCGCTTTCGAAATTTCGTGATGTAAAAGACTGCCACTTGTATTGCAGTTAGTTTAAATTTCCCAGTGGAACATGGACTGCAAGCTACGTCACCAATGTTTAGTTAATCACCGCTCTACCCCCTCGATGAGCTAACTTTGATAAAAGCATTTTAAACGAACTTTGCACCAGAACTAAGACAGTTTAAATTTTTTTTGTTGCATTTTTGGATTTAATTTTTTATATTTGACAGTAAAAAGGGTGAAAGTTTTATATACAGGAATCCACGAGGGAAAATTTTTCCCTCAGGGCCAGTATTCCGGAACACGTGCAAAAAATTAAGGGAACCTATGTGTCCTGATTTCACAGAGCATTTCCATACAAATTACATTCGAGTCTAGTTTTAAAATGGCACCTGAATTTAAAAAAAATTATCAACAAATATTATGTTTCTGCATATTTTAATTTATGACTTATATATTTGCTGGGTTCTAGCTGATAAACATAATGTAAACATGCCATGTTCCTAACTCTCAAATAAGCAATTAAAAACAAATAAAATAATTGAAATCTGTAACAAATAGTGAAATAAAATGTTAAATTTTGTTTATTTATTTCTAAATTTGATGGGTAATGGGAGAAGAAGTCAAAAATAGTGAAATTAATATATTTCTTCCAACAAATGGCGTCAAAACTCTATCCCCTCAGCCGCTATTAGATTTAGGGACGGCGCTGTTACCATTATTGATTTTTCGGCAATTTAAGTCACTGATAGTCTGATGAAAGTAAACCTTTATGTTCTCATAATATCATCTACAGGATGTCCCATATACCCACATACTGGAACCTAATAATACGGCAGAGATTCACATACAGGGCCGGACATAAAACATTTTTTATCGCACGGTGCAAAAAGTATAAAAACACACCTTTTAGACATAAATTGATTTACTTCGTTCAAATTAAATTTTTATCGAACTCGCAGATTTTAAGGTACATCTTTTTTTCATAATAGATTATCGTTCCTGTTCACTTTTTGTTGTTTATGGCGCCTAAAGGTTTTTTTTGGTTGGTTCTTCATTGTTTGCACTTTTGTATTACCTGTCGCTGGACCTGTATCTACTTTGGATGTCCGTGTGATAAACCTTTTTTGTTTAGACCTGCAATCCGTCCGTTACGAGTTCTTGTATTTTATTCCACTTTTTGTTTTCTCTATCCGAATTTGTTTGGCTGCTCTTTTTAGTTCGTCTTTGTTGGTGTTACGTTACGGAATTAATTCCCGTGCGAGCTAATAGCGAATTGACCCCTTGCACAGGCCCTCCGCCCCCCTCTCCCCACACCGCGCGGCGCCGGTAGCCAAGCGCCGAGCGGCTCCCCGCTTCCATTCCTTCGCCGGCCTTCGGCAGAACAACTGTGTTCCCCGTGATTCGCGCTAGTCGCTCTCCGTGAACTAACTTCACGATGTATTATTTGAATTGTGCTTTGTGCCCAGTACCTAGCCAGACGGCTGACTCCGCATCTCCCGTTATGTGAGTACCAATCTACTCACCTCCCACACCGTGTGCTATGAACTACTTCTAACTTCACTAAACGTGTAGAGAGAGAGGAGAAAATTCTCGTTAGGCTAGCAGTGTAGTTAACCATGTGTTTCGTGTACCACCCTGTTGTTTTTACGAATAAACCCTTTAAGTGCTAAAACTGTGTTCTGATTGAGGAAGGAGACCCGGGGATTGTGAGGAAAGGAGGCGGAGGAGGAATTGCCAAGCGAACCACAGGCACTCGCCCTGTTTTTAGGAGGAACCTTGCTTGCGCCGACTCTGAGCTAGTCGTCGGCCGTGTATTGCGTGTCCTTTACAGGTGTAGGGTTTAGCAAATGGCCGCAAGTAGTGGCAATGCTAACATTGGTTTTAGCAAAAAAAGAAGTGTAGGTTTTCAATGCAAAACTGTTTTTACGAAATTTAAATGGAGATCTGCGATGAAAGACTAGTGTAATTGAAATACACCGCTGGGCAATGGGCTTACTGGAACAACTGTTTACTTTCAAATTGGTATGGAAGGCACTTCTAGTTTTCTTCTTTAATTATGATTTAGATTTTTAGATGGATATCCTCACGTCTGCAAGACGTTTATTAATTTGCTTAAAAAACGTATTTTTAAAATGTTCTTACGAAACAACGAAATAGTTTTTTTTCTGTGAATGGCTACAGTGGGCGCAAATAATTAAAAAAATGTACAATGTGCATATTTTTGTTATTAGTTTATGGAGTATTTTGCCGTGTTGCGCTACCTCCTTCTTTAGCCAACGTTTCGGACAGCGTTGCAGTGTCCATCATCAGGGCAGATGTGTAATAGTTAGGGGTGATGTTTGTACTTATCTACTTAGGAGCGATACAATATAATTCAACATGTTTTTTTGCGTTTAGCCTTGATGTAATCGTCAATTACCGGATACATAATAAAATACCCCAAAAACAAAAACAAAAATATTTTTGGCCGTGAAAATCTAAAATCGTAAATGTACATATTATATTTAGATTCACGTACAATTCAATTTTTCAATTTGGGGGACGGGTATGGGTACTGCCGTCCCGGGAACCATTTATTGGATGGATAAGCAACATCCCTACCGTAGGTCACCCCGAATGGTTTGCTAAATTTGCTGACTTAGCAGGGGGACCCAGATTCATGGGGTGAGATTTGTCTTTGACAGTGGAAAATTTTAACCCACCTACTGCGTGGTGGGCTGGATCGGGAGAGACAGATTGAGGGAGACCTTTTGACCTCTTGACCTTTTTCCATCCCAGAACTGCTGCGCACACAGCGTTCCCAAAGATTACATAGGCCCTGAGGGATTTTTTTGGGAAAAAAAAAATATGTACCTACTACAAAATCACAGACTACCCACGGTATTAATACTCGTAGTAACAATACTAACAGTGGCGATATAATATGAATGGTGTTCCGAGAAGCGCCCAGTAGTCCAAATTCTCATAAAAATTTGTAGATGTCACTGGGGGTGAAAAAAGATTTGCATTCCACACTTTCACTTTAGTGATTTATTTATTACCTTATCCACAAAAGGCTTATAGTTTTATTTACAGTTTTCGTATAGTTTTTTTAACAGTTTTATAGTTTTAAAAAGGCACAAGGGGTACACTTTTAAATGGTTTGAAACTATGATTTGCCAATATGATCAGACGGAGCTATTTCTAATTTTAATCTTTAGATGTAAAAAAAAAATGTTAACAGTTGTGAAATAATTATAAAATATATTTTTTAAGTGATTTTCATGATTTTCAACCACATTGGTTGACAATGGTAGTCAGCACTGGTCAAACACTGCATTTGCCAGAATCATTTTTATAGACATGACATGTGGAGATAATAAAGTTTAAACAGATTGTCCCATGTGTTTTATACATAATGTTGGATACATTTTTATATTTTTGATGAAATTTTACGATTTAATGCAAGTTTGTTACTTTTTTTTATTTTCCATGTTTAACTTCGTCATGCAATTATAGTTTATGGTATAATCATACCGTTGGTGTCGCATAAGTAATTTTAAAGGAAATGTTTTGTACGGTATTTGGTAATCGGATAATATAAAACAAGAAAAAATAATTATTAACAGGCGAACCCTAGTGGGGGTAATAATTACATACTAAGAAATGTATTTAAATTGTGAAGAAGCAATAAATAGAGAAAAAGATTAGGTTGGGTAATTTTTTTTAATTTTCCTAAACATCCTGTTCTGGTGTGTAACTGTTTTGTTGTCACTGTTCTGTTTAGGCACAGTTCTTTTTGTCACCATCCTGTTTTATCATTGTTTTTCAAGTCTCTGTTCCATTGTGTCACTGTTCTGTTATATCACTTTTCTGTTTTGTCATAGAACTGTAGAATTTAAACCCTGGTTCCACGTTCCATCTGCAATTGCGCCGCATCCGGCACTGCCTTAGCCTCGACCACTTGACGTAACGTCCCCGTGTTAACACCGTCGTCATCCCATTGTCCACCCTTCATAGCCGACGTTTTATTGGTCTCCCTATAATAGAGGAGAGGCGAGGCGAAACGAGGTGGGTTCGGGTCCGTACATTGCAGCTAGGCGGGGGTGATTTGATTCTTACTATGGCCCGGTAAAAGCCACACACGTGGAGGCTATTTTGGATTTTTGCTATCTTAATTTTACTGAGGCATCAGACTGCTATTCAGGCAGAACTTTACTCTGTCCACGATAAGATCAACCCGTGATGGTACGAAACTTGGTTCGTACTGCGCATACTACTCCCCCTGTCCGAGTCGCTAAAAAAATTGACTTTGACTGTCTTGCTGTGTGTTCGCGCAACAAACAATTAACCCATTCAGACCCAGTGGTTAAATGGATATTCAGCTGATATGTCCAAATACCGTATCACCAATTACAAAGAATAAAAGAGGGCAGGTTTGTTTTACATTTACAGCTATTCGAAATACAACAGTGCATTTTTATAAATCATTTATGTACGTGTAAAATTTCCGAATATTAGTGCTATTCAATTTTATTTATTTTTACAGGTGGTTCATAAACACCAACGCGCAATGATTATATATATATATTTTTTTTTTAGTACTTATCTTAAAAAATGTTACAGTACATGTTACAATGTTACTTTTCCTCCATTAAAAGCATTTGCTTGTGGATGGAAGAAAGTTTACATTTTAAATATGTACAATTTATACAGTCAGGTGTTTCACATATATACAGATTCACAGTTAATATACCGTTAAAAAACAGTTAAATCATATCGCAATCAAGACCCTTTAACTAAAAGATAAAATCATCATATTCAGTAAGAAGTAAAATAGGTGTAATTTTTATTGTGAAGGAAGCAGCAATTTTCCCTTTGGTGATTTCTCTAAAATGCTTTTGATGGAGTTCAACAATTGTACTTTGTCATTAATGCTTCTGATTTCTACTGAAAGGTTATTAAAGAAGTATTTTCCTTGGTATGTATAATGGTGTTGGGCAAAAGACGTGTTTAGTTTGGGGCATACAAATACATGTATAAGTCCAGTGTGATTTTCAGTTATGAATGAGAATTTATCTTTTTCTTTTATAATTTGTATGATTGAATTTTTCCCAAATAAGTTTTTAAATGTTGGAACTGTTTTTTAATTGTTTGCGTTATTACCACTGCGAATTAAATGCGATCGAATTGGTACGGTCAATAGTGAAACAACGTGTAAAAGTAAAAAGTACCTCCTTAAAATAGATGACGTAAGAGCATTCATGCAAGAAGGCATAGCAAAAGTTACACTAGAGCATTGGAGTAATTTTGTTTGACATATATTTTCTTTTCAGCAAAACTTTTGGTATGTCGATCGTATTGTTGATGAACTCGAGGACAATAATGATGATTTGTTGGCTTTTGACGTTTTAAGTGAATCATCGGAGGAAAATTAGTTTTTTTTTGTTTAAATGGCAATGGTGATATTTGAACTTCAGATAAATTTCTCAGCCGATTTTATAAATCTGCAGCCGCATAAAGTACGATATGTATTATGTAATACTATCACCACCATTTTTTAAATGTACAAATCGTTTCATTTTTTGTTTGTCGAGTGTTGATCGAGTGTAGTTTACAGGAAGGAAGAAATGGGAAAGTTTTTTTTTTCTTTTTAGTGCCCGTGGAACTCACATAATTTTGTATATAATATCTCGTTTTATTAGTTTAATAAATATTTACGAAAAACGGGTCTAATGAATTTTCAATAGAACACAGATGTCAAACTTACCCGCGAAAGTGGGCGGAACGGATTTGTTGACGTCAGAGTCAAGCCGAAACGTTCAGAGTTGTTGATTTTAAATCATTATTAAATATCAATGTAATTAATGATTCAAATATTGTTTGATATAAAAAAAAAAAAATAAAATAAAAAAAAAAACTTGAAACAGGTGTACTTAAAAGGTATGAAATAAGTTGGGAGAGGAAGAATAAGAGGATAAATAAGTTAAGACAATATTTGGCTAGTTAGATCTCGGAGTTAAAATGTATAAAACGTCTTGTATTGCAAACTAAAAGTTAATATTTTTTCACTTGGCCTGACTATTTGTGTTTGCAGATGTATGCATATGTGATTTTATCAGTATAATATTTGAACTCTTTTATTATTTTGAAGATATGCCAATTAGAGTCCCTGTTGTCAGCGTCTATTTAATAGAGCATTACAAATTATTCGGTAGCGCCCCTGAAAGGCAAAAAGACAGCAACGTAAATTTACAATGTCTGTGTTTTTTACACGAGGGTCGGAAATGCCAGCATGTAAAATGCTGTACAAGCAAAACCCGAAACTGGACAAAAAATCTTGGCTTCGTTACACGTTTTAATAATAATAAACATCAGTCGAGGCCAGACCAAATATCTCATCGTTGATAAAGACTAAACCAGTAACCGTTTGCTTTGTTTAAAACAGGTCTGGCCAACCCAAATTACTCCACAGATCCCATTGACGACCTAAAATTTTCCAAGGGCCACACAGATTAATGTTTTTTTTTCATGTGTATACTGTATGGTCACAATTGGGGAATGAGGTTTAATATTTTGTTAGTTAACTCTCTGAGTCAGTTCGTGACTATTTAAAGAAGACTTTTGTGAATAGTTACAGTTGGAACAAGAGAGTGGTTTACTCCACGTGAGTCAGCGTGTGCCTTTTAACTAAACATTTCGGAATATGAATAGCTATAGTCGGGACACGAGAATGGTTTTCTCCACGTGAGTCAGCGTGTGACTATTTAAAGTAGACTTTTGTGAATAGTTTCAGTTGGAACCAGAGAGTGGTTTACTTCACGTGAGTCAGCGTGTGCCTTTTAAGTAAACATTTCGGAATATGAATAGCTTTAGTTGGGACACGATAATGGTTTTCTCCACGTGAGCCAGCGTGTGGCTATTTAAAGTAGACTTTTGTGAATAGTTACAGTTGGAACAAGATAGTGGTTTACTCCGTGAATCAGAGTGTGCCTTTTAACTAAACATTTTGGAATATGAATAGCTTTAGTCGGGACCCGAGAATGCTTTTCTTCGCTGTGAGTCAACGTGTGACTATTTAAATTAAACTTTTGTCACAGTTACAGTTCGCGCAAGAGAATTATTTTTCTCCACTGTGAATCAGTGTGTGCCTCTTCGGAACTGAAAATGGAAGCTGAAACCAAAGTGAAAGTTCATTCCAAAAATCGACCATCTCTATGGCGTTCATAGATGACGCTTGCTAAAGTACGGTGCTACACGAATAAGTTGCGGAAAAGTAGGGTGCTTTTGTCTACCACATAACGATTGTGGGTATGGTTGCCAGATTAAAATATAACGATATAGCGTTGGTTCACGTTTACGCCAACGCCAACTTATACGTGCAACACGTAATATTGTGACAATCGTCCTGTAGATATTTTTAATAGTAGTATAGTAGAACATCGTGTCATGATTGCAAGCGAAGTGCGAAGACATTATTTATTTAATTTCAACAGTATAAATATACCATAAGAACTAATTACATGTCACAAAATGAAAAATAATAACATAGACATAATAAAAAAAATTGTTTAACAGATGATTGTGGCATTTGAATGAGAAATGACACCAGAGAGACAACAACGTATTGTTGGTTATTAGGCGTAGGAAAGATAAACCAGCCGAATGAAAGCATTTTTTCGTATAATTACAGGAACTTTAATAAACGCGGGCCGCACGTAAAGGTTCCGCGGGCCGCGGGTTGGTCGACCCTGGTTCACAACCTCAAATAATACAGAGGAAAAAAAGCAATCCTGTATTGTAAAAGTCTGTTATTTCCACTTGAAGACATTGCACCGGTTTGAGAAAAAGTGTATCAGTTGATGGCCTTATGTAATCAATTGGATAAATCACCAAAGGTTGGAAGTTTTATTTTTTGTAAGAGTTGAATGGTTATGGTTTAGTAGGGCTTTTAGCATTTTGTATTCTGTTTGGAAAATACGAGAGAATATTTATATTTTGTGATTTATAAATGTTTTAAACTACAGTCAAGCTGACGAACAATATTGTTTTCAAATCAAACGTATTGATGATTATTGTCTGGAGTACTTTGCAAAATATTTTCCTGGAAGTATCAAATATTACATTACATAATTTTATTGTTTTTACTCATAAAAATAGACAAAACCTTTTGAGAGAGTAATTTCAATACAGTCCGAGTAAAATAATAATGTAAATAAATAAATTTATCCAATCATTGATAAAGAAAAATAGAAGTATTCTTGGGCAAACGCATATTTTTTTGTATTAGCTCCACACAGGAAGCCCTTAGGAAAAAAAATCATTCAGAGCCTATTTTTGGCTATGCTATGTGGAGGGTCTTTTTTAGGAAAGGAAGGAGAGGAAGTTCTGGAGAGGAAAAAGAAATGATGGGTGGATAGGAATCTGGGGATCAATGTGTCCAGGGAGACGAACGTACGCATCCGTCCTTCTCACTACTGTGCAAGGTGATGGATTGAGAGTGTCCGTCCGGAGAGGTCTAGGTTAGATCCTCCTCAACTAGTTTCTCCCATTCCGGCGTCATGCAGTAGGTGGGTAAGCTCATTCACCACCAAGACCTAAACAAACTACACCCCATGTCTTAATCTAAGTCACCAAACATAGCGAATCACTTGTGTGGTTTGGACATAAAAGAAATCGGACGAAGAAAGTGGTGTACGACAATTTGAAGACGATTTCAGATATTTCCAGATTGACAAGATATAACAAGGTAATGTCAGTCTTACCAAGAGTATGGGGAACCTGAGAGCGAGAGACGAAATGTAACTGCTGATGAAGTAAGTATTATAAGAAGTACGCGAGCAGTAGTGGTAATCTCTTGTAGTAAAACTAATCTCGTTAAATTTAATAAGACCCAACCATGTCTGATTACGGCTAAAAGGGATCGAAATGAAAATCTAGTATCCTTCAACGGAAGAAATCTTCCGAACAGGCCCTCCATTGATATGCTTGGTGTAAAAACATGGGCATGTGCCTAGTATGGTGGTCGAAAAATCCCCAATTTATGTAACGAACCATTTAAAGAGTAAAGAAACTTAAAAAAAAAAAAAAAAACTCTAAGTGACCAGCTCAGATATGGGGGCTCCATCGAAGCCGGAGTAAAGTAAGTCTCCCAAAAACTGGGCGTACTGTACACGGCCCGCTTGTGTTTTCTCCTTCCTACAACATGGGTCTCTTCAAGACCAATGTTCATTCCTTCCTCTCCCCAAAAAGACCCTCCACACAGCATCTCAGATGGTATAGGGCCTGAGGGAAATTATTTTCCTCAGGGCCTCCTGTTATTGTCCAGGAGTTAATTTAAAAAAAAACGAGTGTGCTACCACACGACTGAAATAATACTTCACTAACTTATATCTCCATCTAAACTTCCATTCGCCTCGCCCGATCATTCTTTTCACAACACTCTCGTCACGCATTCACCAGCTTACTCCCCAAGTCAAGCGTGCGTAAAGAAGTTTTACTTTAAAAAATCGAGTATGTGAAAATGTGACCATTCGTTGTAATATGCGCGTCGGTTAGATAGGTACTTTAGAATAGTACATTTTGTACTACCACCAATAGGTAGGTACATTTTGTTATTTCAATACGAAATGAGAAACAACGAAAATGACGGAAAAAGGGATAGTAGACACCAAAGATATTCAACTTTGCTAGACACCTACATAAACATAAACTAAACATTTTCAAAAATTCATTTAGACTAACGCCAATAAAATCAAGGCATTGACAAATATCTCGACATTTTGTACAATGGAGAATGGAATAAGTAGGGCATAAAAAGTATTCGTAACTCTACATATCCATACCACAGTAAAGAGGAGGGATCCTCTTAAATATTATGAAAAGAAACTATTTTGAAATACCTAGTGTAAACTCGATGCGTGAAAACGAATGATGGTAGATCGCTTCTGATACCATAAAGGAAATTCCTGTTCAGAAATGCAACGTTAACTTTTCGTCCTAGTTCATAGTACCTTTGTGGGACCGTAAAATGATCATTATCGAACGTTTTTCTTATCACAATGGCCGACTCCTTTTCAGATGCCCGCCATTTTAAGTTATTATCCAATAAAAACCTTTGTTCTTTCATTTTCGTCTTTCGTATTAAACCGAATTTCAGACCATTCTGTGTTATGGTCGGTTTATGGCGCGCTTTCGCCTTTGTAATTGAAATTGTATTAGAATGTAACGATTCATAATTGGAACGTTAATGATTCCAAACTTGAATCGGAATTGCGTAGTGATTTTAAATGGCTTTATAAAATCGACGATATTCTTCATACGTTTTTATGATAATGAAGATACAAACATTAATGTTATTTGGTAAAAAAAAACAATCCAAAAATATTATGTGATAGAAAAGGTTTGAATGTTGATAAGGAAATTACACATTTTACACACAACGTAACACCTAAATAATAATTGATTTTATCAGTACTACGTAGATCGTACGACTTGATTGCACCAGAGTAAACTTATTACGTGTGCAATATCTGAACAAACTCGGAATAGCTAAAAAAGTAAAAGTGTATTCCGCGTTCATCTTGGAAAGGATGAGGTGAAAAAATAAAGAAAAATACTGCAGCTAAAGTGAGATGGAAACGAAGTTTAATGCTGGAGATATTAGTTTCTTTAAAATATTAGTTTTAATATCCGCGGGTACTAAGAATAAATTTCATTTCATTTCATATGTTATTATTTCACAAAAATTAGTATCACAAATTAGGTGACTGGACACTCACTACTTTGAAAGTCATTAAAAGTAATGAAAATGAATACAAAAAAAAACTTGGTTAAATGTGTGGTGTTGAATTAGGTTAGGTTATTGAGTATTTAGAAAAAAACTCTTTTAATGACTTTTCGAAGGGCTTTGCAATGCCACTTTGTTAAGTTGTCGTGGGACCGAAAAATTAATATCAGCCACAAATTATTATTATACCCAAATTAGTATGATACAAAAATTATTGTCGTACATAAATTATTATCAGCCACAAATTATTATCATACACAAATTAGTATGATACACAAATTATTATCATAGACATATTATTGTCATACACAAATTATTATCATAAACAAATTATTATCATACAAAAACTATTATCATACACAAATTATTATCACACACACATTATTATCATACACAAATGATTATCACATACAAATTTTATTATACACAAATTATTATTTTACAAACATTATAAACATACACCAATTTTATCATCACACACATTATTATCATACACAAATTATTATCACATACAAATTTTATTATACACAAATTATTATTTTACAAACATTATAAACATACACCAATTTTATCATGCACAAATTATTATCGTAAACTAATTTTATTATACACAAATTATTATCACACGCACATTATTATCATATACAAATTATTACCATACACAAATTATCATCATATACAAATTATTATCATATACAAATTAACATCATATACAAATTATTATCAAATACATATAATTATTGTGAACAAATTATTATCAGGCACAAATTATTATGAGACACAAATTATTATCATTAAAAATTTAATTTTACAAACAAAGTAACAAAATGTACCTACAGTTTTTTAAATCGATAAACCGAAATTAAAACTAGTTTTATTGTATACTAATTTTATTATCAACAAATTATTATCACACATACACATTATTATCATACACAAATTATTAACATACACAAATTTTATTTAACACAAATTATTATTTAACACAAATTATTATTTAAAACAAATTATTATTTTTAAAACATTATAATCATTCACCAATTTTATAATACACAAATTATTATCGTACACTAATTTTATTATACACAAATTATTAACACACACACATTATTATCATACACAAATTCTTACCATACACAAATTATTATCACATACATATAATTATTGTGAACAAATTATTATCAGGCACAAGTTATTATGAGACACAAATTATTTTCATAAAAAAAATTAGTTCTACAAACAAATTAACAATATGTACCTACAGGTTTTTAAATCGATAAAAGAAAACCGACCTGACAACCGATTAAAACTAGTTGTATTCCTACTTTTCTGAGAGCCTCAATTATTTTTGAACACTTAACGATTCATATGTACGTAAATATTCAAGAGATAATTCATGAAATGAATCATTTTGCATTCACAAAGCTCGGAGTAGATTCAGCTACTTTATGCTTCCGTCCTAAACTGAATGGACCGGCTGAAAGAGCCTCCGTTATTATAATTGGTCTATCCTGGGATGACGTTCGGCGATCACTCACTCCAGTACCAGTGTTACGGCTTATAAACTTACTTATACTAGTGATCTGAAAATTTCGCGTCTGCGATAACGCGAATTTTTAAAGGGAAATTCGAATTTTTTACCCAAAATCGCCAATTTTGAAACTTTCGCCAGAGTAACCGACTTTATAATTAAATGATTCGCTCCTAACTAGATTGCTGACAACTCCAGCACCTAATTAACTTTAGTATGTACCTCATCGAGCAACTAGGTAAAATCATTCCGGGACTACCTAACTAAATGCAATTATTTCTCGCCAACAAACCTTTAGGAACTATTTAACCTCAAATATCGGCATATATTTATTATTAGTTTACCAGTTTGCAGAGAAGCGTATTATGATATTTTTACTAAAGCGTCGATGACACAGGGCGAGTTTACAAGCTACTATCTGGGAAATTCACAATCTGTTAGTAAACTCGCCCAGCGTCATCGTGTTACTTGATAACTAGCAGTGACTAGCAGATTGTTGAAAGTTTCCGAAAAAAAGTTGAAAGGTCCTCAACTTTACTCGCCTACACTCTTGCTCCGCTTGCTCGTAATTGGTTTATTTATGTTTCCAACATGGCTTCCGATAAACAGCTGATTTTGACTGTCAAACATCTGAAGAATTAGTTCACGCAGGCGTCGTTATTCTTATTACTGGCGCTAGCAGCGATCTCAGTTTCCTACGCTTCCGAGCGAGTGGACAGCTTTGTGTGTCATAATGACAATCTCACTCGCCGATTTACCCGTTTTTAAACTTAGTAGATAGTAGCTTGTAAACTCGCCCTGTGTCATCGACGCTTAAGCGTGATATTATTACTATCTAAGAGCACCATAAAAACTTGCGCCTTTGTTTTCTTTTTATGTTCTTCTCAAGTCGGTTTCTCGTTGCTGAGCATCGTGACCCCTAATCAATTTTTTTTCTTTTTCTGTACCATCCACTTAATTATGTATTATATACAATGTATTTCTAACACGGAAAATTTTCTAAAAACACATCATAGATAAAAAAATAAATGTGTACTCTATTACTAACCATTTTATCGAACAAGATATTATTTCAAACAATTTTTCAAAGCATTTTCCAGGATTAAAAATGTTCCAACACGAAATGTTTCCACACTTCAAATAACAAAATCAAAAAGATAATTTTCTAACCAAACACAGGTTTTGAAAATTGTAAATTTAAAAGATAAAATGAATATTAAATTTTTTAAAAGAAAAACTCTCTTTCATAACTTTTTAGGTTTTTTGTCTTTTTCTATTTTCTGTGTCTTGTTCTATTTCATATTTTCGTTTGGATTATTATTGTTATCTTCTTCTTTAATGATATATTACGTTGATGGGAATAACCTTCAAAAGTTATAAAACAGACTTTTTCTTATAAAAAATTGAATATTCATTTAGACTTTTATAAAAAGTCTATAGTTCCATATGAATAAATTCGGATATATTTATCCGAGACGCTATCCAGGATACAAACCAATTCTTAGAATGATTGGTTCCAATAAAAATGGGTAAATAATCAGTTGAAGATAATATTGTTAATTCTTAAATTTGAAATGTGAGATTGACTATTATGACGGCTTGACAGAAGGTGGCAATAGCGAAATTGGTTAACGCGCACGTCCCGGTTAGACGAGAGGTCTGGGTTCGAGTCCCAGTTGCGACCATTGTCTTTTTTATGTTTTCAGTGTCTTGTTCTCTTTAATATTTTCGTTTGGATTATTATTGTTATCTTCTTCTTCAAAGATAAAATGAACCCAACCTCATGTATGACGTTATTCGTAACTTTTTACCCAGGTGACTTTGTTGCCACTGGATTGCCCGATATTATTTTTCCAAGGAATCAGCCATTTTACCCCACACAGGAGGCCTGAGGAAAATAATTTCTCTCAGTGCGTATGTCATCTTTGGAGATACTGTGCGGAGGGTCTTTTTAGGGAAAGGAAGGAGAAGAAATTCTGAGAAGAAAAAGGTACTAGGGTTGGGTAGGAATTTATGGGACAGTAATGACGAACAAATTCTCCCGCTGCGGTGGAAGACAATGGGTCCAGAGAAGCGGAAGAGGTCAAAGAGTCTCCCCAAACCGGCCTCCCCCGATCTGATCCGCCACGCACATGTTGGGCAGGCGCATTCACAAAACGTAGCGGATCACTGAGGGTGACCTACGGCAGGGGTGTTTGTTAACCTAAAAATGGGCGGTGGTACCCATTCCTGCTGCTGAAAGATTACTAAATTGGGCGAAGCCCATAAAAAAACCCGGGGCAGCGAACCTTTTACCTGCAAGTATGTAGATTATGATTTTATGTAGGACGTACGGTACCTAGGCGCCGAAGTACAATGTTGGTTTTTTGGGCAGTGCGAGTAATGGGGCAGTATGAATGTAGAACAACGATTCTCAATCATACGTTATAACTAAATTTATAAAAAAAAATAAAGTGATGTAAACTAAGTTATTTTCTTTTAATAAATAAATAATGACATCACAAAGTAACAACCTTTTAGAAGAAGTTTTCTTCGAAAAATTAAATATATATATTTTTATATAAACATTGCACCAGAGTCACAACTATGCATTTAAGACTCCGTAGTTAGCGTTAAAAAAGAAGAATAAGTTGATTTGAAACGGAGATGTAATGCAAGATTTTTTTTAATGCCGGCAACCCGGGCGTTTATTGTAACAATAATCATATACAAACAAGTTAGTAGCCCGCCTCACTAGACTAAGTCTGTTCCGAGGCGGGTCACTAGACTAAGTCTGTTCCGAGGCGGGTACATATATATATTTATATATATATATATATATATACGTTAACTTACACACATATACATTTACATATATGTACATACATAAACACAGTTATGTTCATACACACATACACGCATATGCACACATACATACACACAGGCAATCGCATACGTGTACATAATCGAACACATAGATACATATTAAAACATAAATACATATAATCAAATAAGAATTATTGGGAGTTGAAATGCAGTTATCAAAGAATTAACAAATTAAAATCAAAAATTCATCAGATACACATAGTAATGCTAGCATCTAAATCTAGAACTATTAAATATCAACAAAATGAATACACATATTAATACTAGCGTCTAAATCTAGATCTATAAGATTTCAAAAAAATAATATACATATGAGGTAATAATAATATAAGCATTCGTAAAACAAAAGCAGTATTAATAATTAAGATAAAATTTCTATAAGTAACCAACACATATATGTAAATAAAGAGTGAGGATTAGAGACTAAGATGAGATTACTAATAACTTGGTGATGCATGCCCTATGTTTGTGTAGTAACCATGTATTGAAATGTTTGTATAATCAGTTTAGGTTGTTTTTTGTGGCACAATAGGTGGTTTCTTTTAGGAAGGTGTTGAAAATGTGAGGTGCGAGGTAAGTTTATTTAGTTAATTTATATAGTTTCATTCATAAATATTACAAATTTAATAATGAAATGCCGGTACGTTAAGGTTCATCTCATTTGTTTTCGAAAATCCGTGTTTGTGAATTACTTAATTTATTTAAATTATTTTCTGAAACACCAACTTTGCGATTTTTTTCTATCGAGGAAATATATTACAATAAACTTTAAGGAAATATGTTACAATAAATACTGTACTCACGAGTATAATATTCATGGAATTACTTTGTCACGCGGCAAAATGTATAGAGATTATTCCGACGGCCGGCATAGTCCAGCGGTAAGGTTCTTGACTCGGACTCCGAAGGTCGCGTGATCGAGTTCCGGCGTGGCAAATAAATTTTATTTGATTAATTTGTGTTATTTCACAATTTATTCATTAAAAAAAATATATTGTATATTTGCGGCACGTTCCAGAGTGGAAGATACTATCAGCTATCAGTATCGCCTTGGTATAAGATCACCATTCAGAACTGAAACGTTGCTTGAAATGGCTTTAACCGTGTTTGGTGACCAGATCTGAATAGCCAGGTACTTCCCCACCTTCCTCATCCCTATCTCCTTCCCATTCCCACTACCTTCAGCCTCACAACATACCCCAATTGGGGATGCCTTGTCCCACTGGCTACAGACGGGAGCAGCTGAGACTCTTGTGCGGTATTCATGTAAAAAAAAAAACATTTTTCAAGAGCTTAATATCTTATGTGTTCAAGGGAAGTATGTTATATTTCGGTAGAAGTTCGGAAAGCATAGTCATATAAAATTATTTTATCATTCATAAATATGTTTATATTTTAATGCACCTCTGCACCTTACACAATGCACAAAATACTTGCTATAAGTAGTACCAACTTACAATTTTCGGATTATTTAAGTCAGTAAAACATGAGTCTAGTTTTTGAACTGTTAATGCATGGTGGAATTCCATTGTATTAGAATTTGAAATTAAAACACTTTTGTAATTTCTTCCACTTATTACATTTCACCAGGACCGGTTTCATCCCATTACGGACATTTTCAGACTGGTAGTTGAAATTATTATGTTACGGTATTTATACACACAGCAGGGGTATACAACATTGTCTCTATATAATGAATGTTTCTATTTGGTTAATTTTAAGGTATTATAAGTTATTTTGTTAATTTAAGGTACATAGAGGTAACTATAAAGTTTATTCAAATTAATAGATAACTTTGTATTAACCACTTAAATGTCAAGAACAGATAAGGGATGTTCTAAAAGATTGTAAAAGTGATATGATTGTTAATTTAATTAAAAATAGAAAACTAACTGTAAAAAATCCACAAGTCCCTAAGTTGTATAGTTTATTAAAAATCATAAAAAAGATCAACCAATAAGACCAATGGTTTCAAATTGTAATGCTCCTAGCAATAAAATATCTTCAACAATGAATAGAATTATTATGGATTCACA
This sequence comes from Limnephilus marmoratus, assembly GCA_917880885.1. Taxonomy (NCBI): domain Eukaryota; kingdom Metazoa; phylum Arthropoda; class Insecta; order Trichoptera; family Limnephilidae; genus Limnephilus; species Limnephilus marmoratus. The sequence continues at coordinate 38,950,058 of OU862918.1, read as the reverse complement.
TATATTTCATCCTAAATACACGATTAAAAATTCATTTAATTTGATTGAACATTTAAAACTTTTGAAATCCCTGACAAAGCATTATAAGTATCATTTGACATTGTTAATTTATTTCCAAGTATTCCAATTGAAAAAGAAAAAAAAAATTAAGTGGTTAATACAAAGTTATCTATTAATTTGAATTTAAAATGTTACCACAAAATAATTTTGCACTATTAGAAGAAGTGATAAAGTTTATTATTAAAATTATGAATGTTGTTACATATTACATCGATATTATTACTTTAAATGTATATATATATGAATTTATATAATTGAAAAGGTTTGTGATTACTGATATTTAATTTTGGTAATGTTGGGTTATTCCCTCCTTGTTGCTTAGGGCTTAATTGACAAATATTGATGCACTATGGTATTTATTCTTTCAACTACCAGTCTGAAAATGTCCGTAATGGGATGAAACTGGTCCTGGTGAAATATAATAAGTGGAAGAAGGTACAAAAGTGTTTTAATTTCAAATTCTAATTCAGTAAACCATATTTTAAAAATGACTCTCTTTATGCGAACGTGTTTTAATATTCCGTCATTTCTTTAATATGAATTCCTCATCTGTAAAATTCTTCAGCGATCCTTTAAAATATTGAAATGTCTGAATTTTATTATTTGACAAACTTTTTATCAAACATCGCACTAGTTAAATTCGGGTGGAATTTTTATCTTCCTAAAAAAACCTTTTTGGGTGGGTCGCCTTTTCACCTTTTTCTTGCTCAATGGCCAAATAAAAGCAAAAAGAGTTTGCATACTAATCAAGAGTTAATTCCCTGATTAGTATTTGATAAGGATTGATTAGGTTTGGCAACTTTTATAAAAAGGGTAATGACGTTACAGCGCAACTTTTTAATTTGTTTTTTTTCTTTTTTTGGTAATAATTTACAAATAGCTGCTTCGCAGGTTTTTACTGCTAGGCCCTGTGGGCGGCTTTTGGTTGGGCTTCGCCCTGTTGATGTTGGTGACCATTTTATAGATCCAATACAAACTGATTCCAAAAACGACCTGTTCCTCGGATCTACTGTAGCTCGGATCTACTGTACTCACCGGGACAGAGCAATGACGTCATTTGTAATATATAGCCACTTGATGCAACATGTATCACCGGCAATCTTTTCATACCACAAATTCGTAGCAGTTATACCTAAGGGGGAGATGTCCCCGTCTGACCTGCTGACGGAAGTGGCGACTTCTCGTGTCGAATTCTTGAATTCGAAACCGAATTATAATAGTAGCTCTGTGTGAAATTCCACGTACTCAGTGGAATGTTATGTGTGGCGAGGCGCGAATGGCGTGGCGTTCGACATGCACTTGTAGCTGGGGTCTGAAATTCAACCACGCAGACGCTACGGTATTAACGCTGTTCGAATAATAAACAATCAAGAAAAGGACACAATTTATTGTTACAGACATTAAAGAAGTTATATGAAAGTCGCAGAAATCTATAATATAATGTGTGTGGCAGTGAGGTATGATATTCGGCTCTATGTAAGTATAGGGGCAGATACTTTTCACACATCACTTCTCCACCCCTAATCTATGAATTTTGGTCTCAAAACCCTCAATTGTTAATCCTGTAGTTTGACTGAAGTACGCGTATAACGTCTGATTAACCACAAAAAATTTTGCATCTTTTTAATGGAAATTTCGTAAGGACTACTTGATAGATTATTGTTTTTTTTTAATCATAAGAGTTTTACCTCACAAGAGTCCCTACTGCAACTAACTATTTTACAATGAGACTATTTATCATGTTTTCTCTTGCGGTTCCATGCCAACTCAGAATCAAGTCAACTCAACGCCTTTTTGAAAAGTCATTAAAAGGTATGAAAAAAGTGTTTTTAAAATAACCGTTATGCCTAACCTAATAATAATAATAATAATATATCTTTATTGAACAAAAAAAAATTTAAGGTTTATAACTACAAAAACAAAAAGTACACCATAAATACAATAAAAGTAAAGTTTAAAAGTTGCATAAGTACAAAAGTTAAAAACAGAAAAACAAAATACATATATACAGTAGGTACTTAAAGAATACAGATTTATAATTATAAATTTAGGTCTCTCGTAACCTGCCTCACTAGGCTAGCCTGTGTTGAGGCAGTAATTTTATGTCAATTTATTATACTGTGAACATACCTACATTTATATTAGAATAAAAAAATAAAAAATGTATTCATTTTATAATATTTTTTTTATCATCACCCTTAATGACTTTTTGTGGTGGTTCTAAGCTGGTTTCATTCTGAGTCGGCCGGTCACCTTCTTTTACACTATTTTATACTTTAGATTTAGATCATAATATAGGTATTTATAATTTTTTTTCTTAATTCTCTGTGAATATGTTGGGTGGAATCGCGCTAACCTCTGGAATAAAAACTATTTTTTGAAGTAAAACTTTTATAGCCCCGTTGTGATTTGGAATTCGGATGAAACGGAAATGACACATTATAGCACCTGCAAAGCATCAAACTTAAAAAAAAAAACAAAAATGATTATAATTTTTTTGGAACATACATTGGTAATTTTACAATTAGCAGATTAACCAAAAAAATCCCACGTAGGCATCGCCAGTTCGTGGGTATACTTGTGTGTTTAAGAGTTAAAATTTACTCATACATATACATAAGTAGGTAAATTATATCTTTGAAGAGATTAAACAATAAAATTAAATAAACAAAAAATTAAATTAGTGCTTACTGAATTACAATTCAAACGACATGTTAAGTTACATCAGGTCAGATGGGACATCAGGTCAGATGTTACAGCAAGTAAGTGTTTGCATCAACTGTATTTATCCAAGACTTTTGAACATTTTTATATTTACTGTAGGAGGACGTGTTTATACATTTAATTTCTGTAATCTTGTAGAGAGCATTGGTGTAATAAAATACGTATTTCTTTGCGCTAGCCTAGTTTTACACAATGGAACTTCAAATACATTATTTAACCTATTACTAAATCGTACAGTCATATCAAGGCTCCTATTGGTTGAGATATAAAACGGAAATGACGCTAGGTCACTTTTCAAGGCTTCTTGGTTCTTCATTGGTTCAGATTTTTTTGGTAATGTTTTGCTTCTACCGCGTGTTAACTGCACTCGAATTTGTTTATTAATTTATTTATTTATTTATTTATTTTCGGGAAATCGACAGTTTACATTTTTACAGTTTGTACATGTTTGTATAGCCAAAATAAAACCAATTATGGATTTCCTCCATGTGACTTTTCCTCTGATTAACAGCATAATAAAAAAATTAAATAATAAATTTATAATAAAGCAGTATGAGATCAAAAATTTTATAAAACAAAAGATTAAGTATATAGAACTAAAATTTACATTAAACATAAAATATCAATACATTGGTAACCATAAAAAGCCAGATTGTACATATAAATCAAATCATAACAGAATTAAAGATAAACGATAGAAACATAGACACATAACATATTCATGGAACATCAGAGAAATACTCTTTTATGTACCCCTTATATTTGGTAGGTTCGGAATTGAAAATGTCCACCTTGGATAATATGCTATTGTAACTATTGCATAGTCTGTTCAGACAAGAATTTTGCTTGCAGTTTGTCTTGCATTGATCAACCCTGAACAGGACAGAAGAGCGTGTTGTACGCGCAGGTACATTAAATTGAATTTTATTTAGCAACTCTGGGCATTGAATATTATTGTTAACTAATTTATACAGGAATATTGCATCCTTATGATGCCTTCGTACACTCAATGAATCAATTTTAAAGTATGAGGCTGCCTCTGCATAATTATTAAATCTTACATATGACTTGTAACAAAGATATTTGAGGAATTTGTTTTGAATTGCTTCAATTTTGTTCGTATGGATTTTATAAAATGGAGACCAAACAACTGACGCAAACTCCAAATGACTTCGTACGTAGGCAAAGTAGAGTTGCTTAATGACGTTGATACTATTAAAAAGTTTTGTGTTTCTCATGATAAAACCTAACATTTTAGCAGCTTTATTTGTGATTTGTTGTATATGAAGGTTATATTGTAGTTTACTATCAAGGGTTATTCCAAGATCACGAATATCTGAGACTGTTGCAATGTTGTTGTTATTTATAGAATAATTAAATAATGTTTTATTTTTATTTCTTGAAAAGGTAATATGATGACATTTTGAGACATTTAGAAATAGTTGATTTTGTTGGCAATAGGTAAATATATTGTTGAAATCATGTTGTAAATTGACGCAATCGTTTAGACTTTTTATTGGCTTGTATAGCTTGGCATCATCAGCAAATAATTATATTTCAGAGTATTTAACAACATTGACCAAATCATTGATATATAAAATGAAAAATAATGGTCCGAGATGTGAACCCTGTTGGATCCCAGAGGAAATTTCACTGAAATCTGATTCGAAACCCTTTATTGCTACTGCCTGTGATCTCTTGAGTATATAAGATGTAACCCAACGAAATAAATTACCACGTATACCTAATGACCAAAGTTTTCTGAGTAATAGTTTTTGATTAATTTTATCAAATGCTTTGGCAAAGTCTGTATAAATGATATCTACTTGAGTGCGGTTGTCCATGTGATCGACAATGAATTCAGTAAGAAGAACGAGGTTACTTTCCACATTTCTGCCTTTTGTAAAACCGTGTTGCTTTGTTGTAATGATGTGATTCAGTTGTGGGCTTAGATATTTGTAAACAATTTTTCCATTAACTTACTGAATATTGTTAGTTTTGAAATCGGCCGATAGTTTTTAACATTATTTTTTTCACCATTTTTGTGGATTGGTGTTACATAGGCTCTTTTCCATATTTCAGGTACCGTGCCTTCATTCATTGATTTATTATATATAATGCAGAGAGGTTTTGCAAGTGTTTCCGCGCAATTAACTATAAAGTATGAGGGAATGTCATCACACCCCGCGCTTGTGTTTATGTCAAGAGCTTTTATTTCTTTTAAGATTATTTCTCGTGTGAATTTGACCGTGGTGATATTTATGTTATTTGTGTTTTCTGGTATGTCGAAGTCTGGTAGGTTATTATCGTTTATGTAAACTGATTGGAAATATTCCATGAAAGTATTGCATATGTCTTGGCCATTTTCTGCTTTTTTGTCATCTCGGTGCATCGTCCTTGGAAGAGACGATTGTGTTTTTTTCATGTTATTAAAATGATTCCAGAAGAGTTTAGGATTACCATTTATGCTATTTTCAGCAGTATGTATATAATTAATGTAGAGTTGTTGTGCGATACGTTTTTGTCTAGATCTTAAGAGAGAAAACGTTTGATAGTCACGTGGATTTTGAAATTTTTTAAAATTTTTATGGTATTTATTTTTCTCTTTAATTATTTTTATGAGAGATGATGTGTACCATTTAGGTTGTGATCAAAGATATTGAGAATATCTTTGGTTGTGATTTTGTCTACAACTTCGGTTCAGTGAACTCTAGAAGTTGGATTTGCTTTGAATCTAAGTGTCATTTTCAAAATTGGAAAATCAGTACCCATAATTTTTTATTTTATTTTAATTAATTAATTAAGTTATGAAAAATTCTGTATTTGAAATGTGTATTTATTTTGTAAATTTTTTTTTTAAATGTTTTAATTTTTTAAGTTTACTAACGGCGTTGGTTAGAAAGATAATTTCCTGATCGTTTTTAAATTGTTTCTGAAATTGCGATCATCCTGAAGTACCTATATATATTTTTATAATTAAATGTTTTCTCCTTTAAAAATCTATCCATTATTATAAACCGTGAATTTCATAGGACTTTTTAAAATTATTTTTTAACTTTGAATCTACATAGGAGGCCCTGCGGAAAATGCTTTCTTTCCACTCAAGGCCTATTTCAACTTTTAAAATGCTGTGGGGGGTTTTTTTACGGAAAGGAAGTTTTTGGAAGGAAAAGGTATGGAGGGTGAGGAGGAATCTGGGGTCAGTGTATCCAGGAGTGGCGCATGAATTCATCTCTTCCACTGCGATAAACGCGATGAGTTGAGAGAGTCCTGCTGGAGAGGGCAAATAGGGTCTCCCTCCTGAAAAAAGTCTCGGAACAGGTCCGTCACGCAGCTTACAGACAGATGCATGCATCCGCCACCATGGAAAACCTCACCCTATGCACCCGGGAACCGAATCATTTGGTAGTTGTTGTTTATTCTACGAATGGTTTCCGAGGCGACAGTGCCCACGCCAGCCTCCCAAATTAAGAATCTGTTCTGGTAAATCTACTAATTAACCTTTTATCTTGTAAAAAAATGACGATATAGCTGTTCAATCAATCCATTAAAAAACACACGTTTTAGAAAGATTAAACAAAATGTAATATAATGTATTCAGTTAAAAGTTTGAAAAGTATTGTCAGCAGGAAAATGCATAATACTGCAAGATTCCCAGTGCCATGTGATGCATTATTTCGTAGGTAGGACCGCTCGGTCCAGCGGAAGTCGGGAAACCAAATGAGGACATCTATTGCGAAAAGCCTCTCAAAGGAAGAGCGGGCTAACGTATACTACAACATAATACAAAGGACTTTATTCGGACCATAAACTATTTCCACCTATGGTTTTTAAGCCTTGTAAGACATCGTGTCGTGAAATTTTGACTTTAACGAGCCTTTGAATATTTGCTTTACCATCAATTAGTAATTAGAGTATAAATGTATTAATTAACGTAGGCGAATAATATGTATCTTTAAAAATAAATTGTCAGACAAATTGATTAGAAAAAAAACTGTATTTTGAGAAATATAAATAAAGGTTTCATTTTGAATATAAGTATACTCGTATATTATACAAAATATTACGTTCGATGACATTCTTGTTCACGCATACCTTTTCAAAAAATAAAAGCTCTCGGGCTTGATAAGGGAGCCGAGTTCTAGAGTGTTGTGTCTAAACAAAACAAAAACCCAACCAGGAAATCAAAATGTTTTATCCGTAGATGCATAAAATCCGTGTAGAAACAAAAGCCATTCCTGTGAAACGCAATGAATAAAAACAGATTTAAAACAAAGTGCTTGTGTAGCTCTCCACAGAGAGAAAAAAACCTATTTTTAAACACCTGGCGTCTCAAAAGTTTCGATTGATCTGTAGCTATTCGAAAACGTAAAAATAAATGATATTGGTGTTCACTATTAGCTCCGTAAAATGTCCGAAAATTTAAAAAAAAAAAGATTTCGTGATTTGGGAAAAAAATAAAAGAAAGCTCCGTGTTTTATATTTTGTATTAAATTTAATGTTTAACGGTAGTAAGTATGAAAAACGCAAAATAATTTTTTTTTTAATCGTATGTGATGTGTTTGTTAAAAATATAAAAGGGGAAAATAACACTTTTTCTGTATAAAACCAGTATTCTTGTAGACTTACTTGTATTCAAAAACCTGATTTTTCTTTTCTTCATTTTTGCCAGCTATATGCAGTAATGCAGTTCTTAATAACAAACTTTAAAAGTTTAAGTTAATGAAAAAAAAAATTACCATAATTTAAAAATACGTGTTCTAGGATTTTTTTGATTTTAAATTCATTTTAGCAAGCTAATAATAATTTAAATTTTTTTTTTGCAATTCTCATTTTCTTTGTAAGACTTTTGAGATATCAAGCGTTTCTGAATTCAAAAGTTGAAATAATTGACACACCCTATTCTAGAGTTCATGAACAAGAGTCACAGACAGACGGACATCCGAAATTAGTATTAATTATTTTATGTTTTTATAAAATACTAGTTGAAGTCCCCGGCGATGCCAGGGCTTTACACAGAGTTTTCGAAATCAAAGAGACCTTCCTATTGTTTTGAAGGTCACATGTGCAAAATTTCATCAACCTCGGCATAAAACTTTGGATTTGCAAACAAATCAAATCCACACCGTCCGTGCCTCATCCACCACATACAGACATTCTCCTTTATATTTCAACCAATTTACACAAAATCTTGACAAATTATATAGTACTTAAACCTTCCTCATGAATCACTTTATCTATTGGTGAAAACTTCATGAAAATCAGTTCAGTTGTTTTTGAGTTTATCGCGAACAGACAGACAGACGCAGTGGAGGTCTTTTATTCATAATATATGGAGATTGATTAGTTTTTTTAGTAAGTGTGTTAGTTGTTTGTGATTTTAATAATATATAAAAAAAAACCCAAAATTTTCTTTTTGAATGTTACTGGTTTCAGCCTGTTATGGCCATTTTCAGAGTTGTACAATAATTCCGTAAACTATGGTTTATATGCAGAAAATAAGGGAAAGGGATGTTAATAGGGGTGGTATACAATGATTTTATTATCATATTTGAAGCAATAGAAAAATGTTATAAAATTTTTGATCACAACCAAAGTTCAAATATGCCTACTGTAACTTCTATATATGTAAATTCTCAATCCTTATGTGACTTTTTTTATATTGTATTTCTGCAAATATGGATTTAATTTTATTTTATATAAAAATAATTAATAAATCTATACAAATCTATTTTATTAATGAGGACAATATTACCGACAACCAAATCAAAAATCTGAAATAGAAAAAGAAACGGTCACAATTTGGAATCGAAAGATCGCAGCCAATTTTCATTAATTTCTAAATTAATGATCTTTTTTAATTAGTGCTGTTAGTTCTTATTCGAAGTATGACACAATTAAATGTAACCGAATAGGATAGGGTCATATTAGCGCAGTGGTAGAGCGCCACCCCGGCAGGGCAAAGGACATAGGTTCGATTCGTAGACGTGGCCGTATCTTTTTCTGATTTTTCTCTTTCATATTTTCCATTGAGTATTGCTAATATTGTCTTCATTAATTAAGTATTAATGTTAATGACCGACCGAAGGTTCGGTTTCGGCAAGTTTCGGCAAAAAATCTAGTTTCAGCATTAGTTTCGGTTTCAGCAGATTTTCTGTCGAATCTTCGGCCGCACCGAAACTTCGCAAAAGATCTCAATAAATGGTAAATTTAGTCTTTAGAATGTTGTGATTGTGATCGCTATTTAAATAAAAATACTTAATTAATGAGGTCCTTCCTTTATAATGTACATAAGTGTTGATTATTGACAAATTTTTGTTTCAAAAAGTAGTCGACATGTTTGCTAATTTTTAGTAATATAAAAAAATTCTAGTACTCAATTATTGCTTTTTTATTTCATTTAACACATGTTAACTGTTTGTACAAGTGTAAAAAATAAGCCATATTTTAGTAAAAAATAGATTTTTAACATGTCTAAAAAGTTTTCTGTTTCGGCCAAAACTGAGACAGCTACCGAAGATTCGGTTTCGGTAGAAAATCCTGTTTCGGTCGGACACTAATAAATGTATAATCAAACATTAGCAATATACACATAATTATATTTTAGCTGCTTCAAAAAAATCACAAGTATGCCAACGAACTGGCTATGCCTACGTAGGATTTTTTGTTACACTACACCAACGCGAGATCGTACATGATGTCTTCGTTCTATTATATCGTATGAGAAAGATACTGACGTCCGTATACGCACTCGCTGAGACTAATTTCATAAACGCATATCATTATATTATATTTATGTACTTTTATATAGTAATGAAATCATTTTTTTTATCTTTTATCTGTATAATATAAATAATTGTTCTTCATTATGTTTGCTGTACATAAAAAAAGCTTGTTTTTGTAATACAGTTGACCAAGAATTAAAGACCTTTACCCATTTTTGGCGATGCGGAAATTATTTAGCTCAGACTTTCTCCTACAAAACGAATGTTGATCCGGCTAGGTAGCTGCTTCAGTGCGATATTTGCGAATTGAGATTGACGCTCCTCTGTTGAATCCCGCCGCCTGCGAGGTGCGTTCAATTATCCGATTTCTCAACCAGGAGGAAGTCTACCATGTTGAAGTCAGAGAGCTGGCAATTTTGATCCCAGATGTTAGTTAATCTACCATACGAACGATTTTGCGGAAAAAATAAATATGCAAAGTTTGTGTTCGTTGTGTGCCCAAAATGCTGACGTGCTGACTGAGCAAAATCGCGAGGAAAGCACTCGGGTCGTTTGAACAAACCAAGGTAAGCCTTTTTTGGGCTGAAACATGAATTCACCACCTTACCCCGGAACTAAATGGCCAATCAATGACATGATTTCCATTTTTTCTTCACCTGAAGCAACACTTGGCCGGAAAACATTTGGGGACCGACGGGGACGCGGAGAAAGAGGTAAGAACATTTTTGGCGGCAGAGTTCTACGACAAGGCAATGAATGACCTAATGCCACGGCTATCAAGAGTATATAATCGTCACTGGGAATGTATTTAAAAAAGCAGGGATATGTTCCTATGCTAAATATTATATGATATTTTTTACTGATTATTTTAAAAACAAAGGTATTTATATCTTACATACCTCTGGATAACTTTATTTATAAGTTATCCAGAGGTATGTAAGAAAAAAATATTAATAAAAATTGAAGTCAATAAAAAAGCAAATTTTGAGCTTATTTCATACGTAATAATCTGGGTTAATGATTAACGGAGAATGCCAATTTTAGTACGGCGCGGCGTTAGGATTCTTCTTGCCAAGGTAACATAAAAAAAACTTTATGTTCATAATATCACATAACCCTTAATTTACCCGGTAGGTCCCTGGGACTCCATTGATAACTTTCAGCGCTCATAAAACCTTAGCTTTTGGAATTACAAATTGTGCGTTCCAGTACTTTCACGCAGTGATGCGTTAAATTCAGGGGAGAGCGGGCGTCGATGCGCGCGGCTCCAATTGGTAAGTAATCACTTTTTTTTAAATTTACTTTTAAAAATTGTTTAGTTTTGAAATGTTGAGACTAGAAGTTAGGTTCGCAATTTTGTTTCAAAAAGTGCCATATTCTAGAAGTTCCTTAATAAAAGGCTGTGATTTTATCATCTTAAGTAAAAACCCAAAGCCATTTTAAAACCAAATATACAATAAATAAATATAACTAGCATTTCATTTAAAAAAGTGTTTATTTCATGCTAAATTTATGATTTTATTTCCTGGAGTCCTGGGGACTCCACCAGGTAAATTGTGTATGTATAAAGTCACCGGGTAAATCGAGGGTTAATAAATGGCTTATTGAGCCAAAGCCGCCGAATTTTAAATTTTTTCTAAGAACTACCCTCTTTTTTTAACTTTTGAATGTATTTTTCATCGATGTAATATATCATTGAAGAAGAAGATAACAGCAATAATCTAAACTAAAATATGAAAGGGAACAAGATACAGAAAAATAAAAAAAATTAATGGTCGCAACAGGATATGGAAACATTTGTCGACGATAATATTGTTAATTCTAAAATTTGAGAATATGCGATTGACAATTATGATGGTTTGAAGGAAGGTGTAAAGGGCTAAATTGATAAAAACGCACTTCCCGGTTAGATGAAAGCTTCTGGGTTCAAATCCCAGTTGCAAACATTATCTTTTCTATTTTTCTGTATCTTGTTCTCTTTCATATTTTCGTTTAGATTTTAATGCTATCTTCTTCTTCAATGATTTATCATTTTCGTAAAGAAATCGAAATATTTCTTTTCCAACATTTTCTGCAGAAATATATTTTTGCAAACTCATATTTTATTAAGTTGAATACAAACTACAACATTTCGAAACGCATTGTTTAATTTTGTTGAAACGCAGACAGAATTTGATAAGAGTACATATGTGAACATGACAAAGTTCCATCTAGATTCTTAGTTAATTGTATGCATACATTATCGTATCCCATACATAAGTTATTTACAAAGTCACTCTCATCAGGTGTGTTCCCTGACCTTTGGAAGTTTAGTCTTTTGACACCCATTTTTAAAAAAGGAAATAAGAGCGACGTAACAAACTATAGGCCAATATGCATCATGTCTACATTACCCAAACTCTTTGAAAGCCTGATACTAGACAAATTGATATCCCAAATCAATCAAACCATCTCACCGCTTCAACATGGATTTATCAAAGGAAGATCAACCCTGTCCAATTTAATATTATACACGAATGACATTGTTAATGCCTTGACTTCATCACATCAAACTGATTCCATATATACTGATTTCAGTAAGGCATTTGATAAGGTTAACCACAGACTCTTATTACGAAAACTGAAGTTGTTGGGAATGAGAGGGAGTATTTTGGAATGGTTTAAGAGTTATCTATTGGGAAGGTACTTAGCGGTCAAAGTTGATTCGTTTACTTCTTATACATTTGCTGCCTCGAGTGGTGTACCACAGGGATCTCATTTGGGCCCGATATTATTTTGCTTATTCATAAATGATATAGTTAATATTTTTAGTAATGTCAAAGTCCTATTATTTGCTGATGATCTGAAGATTTACAGAACAATTAGAAACGATGACGATCGCGCCATTCTGCAGTTAAACCTGAACAAACTATGCGCGTGGTGTTCTGTCAATGATTTACAACAAAATATTGGTAAATGCCAGATTATTAGTTTTTACAAAGGTAAAAATCCTTTTAACTTTTCTTATGATGTGAATGGTGTTAATCTTCTTCGTGTATCGCAGATTCGTGATCTTGGTGTTATATTCCACGAGAGTCTACAGTTCAATGTACACATCGATAAAATAACAAGCGATGCAATGAGAATACTAGGTTTTATCTTGAGAATGGGGGCAAATTTTAAAAGTATGTTAACATTAAAACATCTGTATTGCTCACTAGTACGAAGCAGATTAGAATACAATTCCTCTGTATGGTCACCATACTACAATGTTCATTCTCAATCAAGGGAAAAGGTACAAAACAAATTTCTTCGGTACATCAATTTTAAAATAAAAATTCCAATCGAATTTATAAATTATAATTACTTACGTGCTGAAACCAGACTTCTTAAATTATCAGATAGAAGAGTGTTAATTGATTTATTATTTGTATACAAAATTATAAATTTTTTAATTGACAGCCCTAATTAATTTGTTGGAACTAATTTGCATTAGCATACCCGGTAGACAAACTCGTAGTAAAGATATTTTTAAATGCAACAATAAACTCAACAATAATTACTCTATATATGAACTAATTTGCATTAGCATACCCGCTAGACAAACTCGTAGTAAAGATATTTTTAAATGCAACAATAAACTCAACATTAATTACTCTATATACTCACCAATTCCAAGAATCCATAACCTTGCGAATAAATACTGCGAATCTATAGATATATTTAGAATTGACAGTTTTGAATGTTTCAAAAATCAACTAATCTCGATTCTATCTGCTAATAATTAACTTTTATTATTTTTTTTTTTTCTCATAAAATATTTTCTCATCTAAACCTCACCAGTAAAATGTATACTTACTTTATAATATTTTTGCAGTTCTATTTACACTTTTTTCTATGTCAGGTCTTATTATTATTGTTAATAATATGTATAAATATGTAAAGCTGAATTGTTTTAGTTTTTTGTAAGTACAACTTGTACTATTTTCATTTAATTTCTTTTTTACGTTGTAATATTCTTTACCTAACGAGTCGATTGCATTCATATTTATTCTGTTTTATTGTTTATGTAATACATGTAATTAATATTGTTAATTATATATTTGCTTCTTTTCTTGTAAAAGCCCACTAGGGCGTTAATAAAATATGTTTAAAATAAAATAAAAAATAAAATAAAAATAAAATGTAAACATAAAAATATTAAACTATTAAACATTAAATTAAGCAAAAGTTTTTTTAAACAAGTGTGAATGAAAAATGAAGTAAAGTTAGTACTTTTATCACCGTATAATATTTGATGCAAGAAATCTTGTAAGTGTGGTATAATAATAATAATAATAATCTGACATGACATTTCTCCATAAAATAATACATAACGAAATAGACTGCCCAGAACTTATATCCCAAATAAACTTTAACATCCCATCTAAAAGAACTCGCCACACCAACCTTTTTTACACAACTAGTAATAATACGAACGCTGCGGCCAATTCCCCCATTTCCCGCATCCTTCAAAGATTCAATTCAATTAAAAAAACCACAAATACTGATATATTTTTTGATTCCCTCCCTCTATTTAAGAAAAACATTTTTAGCACACTGAATTCGCACACATAACACACACATCCACACACACCCTCACACATACATTCACACACATACAAACACACCCTCTCACACCCTCACACACACCCTCACACATACAAACACTCTCACACACCCCTCTCCTTCAATAATTTACTAATTTAATTTAGGTATAATGCATTATTTATCTCACAAAACCATAAGCATATAACAGCGACATGTCATTGGTACCAATTATTGTATTAATTCTATAACTTTGTAACTATTTTCAATTATGTAATAATGTACTGTTTGTTTCTGCAAAATAAAAATAAAAATAAATAAAAATAATAGTAAATAATTTGAAGAACAAAAATTATACAAGATGAAGTAAACAAGAGCATCAGATTTATTAAACATTTGGTAAAAAATATTTCCTATTATATTAAAATTTTTTCGGAAATACATTTATTTTACGCTTTGTTAAAAGAGCTAAGAAAATCTCTTTCATCGATTTCTCAGTTAGGCAATACATTTTGAATGCTAGATACATAAAAGGTTTTTGGCGAAATGCTCCTGCCGGTAAATATTATACAAACAGAATAACACAAATGAATAATATGATAAAAACAAGACATGAAACAACAACGTAAATCTAACATTCTAAGAATATTCCAGGCAATATTCAAAGCCTGAACACTCTGAACAGTGTATCCATAATAAATTCGCAATAATACTTCCCAGTTGTAAGGAAACTGAGTGCAGTTTGCACGACTTACGACTGGACACAGAAATATGCATGATTTATCCGCTTAAAATGCAGCCTCTACCGCGCCCTAATTTAAGATTCCGAAGCACTCGCTATGAATAATAAATGGTTTAAAATATTTAACTATTTATTTTCTTACTAAGACCCTTGGATTGCTGAACTGTAAAGATGCAGTTATTACACTTTTAAAAAATGTACATTTTTTTTTTTGAAATATTGTTTTGTACAAGTCCCGACAACACAGGGGAAATGCTCTTGGGATTTCGGAATGCCTCGGAGGTATTTTAAAAGTGCTACATATTTCTTATTTTTACATTTACGATACGATACGATTTTACCACCCCAGTCAGAAAAACTCCTGTTCAGGTGAGACCAGTGCACCAGGGGCACTGTTTTGTTGGGATGTTAGGATGATTGTTAGGATGGTAAGGAAGTTGGAGTTTAATTGACCGGTATGCATGGCAACCCAATAAGCCAATATTAGAATGTAGGAAAGGAAGGAATAAAGGAATTGGTTTTGAGCTTTGGATTTTGTTTCTCGCATTTCGTTTCAATGCGTCCAGCTTCCCGGATAATTTTATTTTTGGTTATTGCTTCTCGCTGCTTCTTGCTTCTTTTTTCCAGCTTCCCGCTATTTTGTGCTTTGAGCTTCACGCTTCACGCTGCACGCTACCAGCTTCCCCTTTCCTGTTTCCCATGGCTTCGTGCTTTCCGCTTCCGTTGCTTCCTGCTATCCATGTCCTACTTCCCGCTTACTGCTTCTTGTTTTTTTTGCTTCCCGCTTCACGTTGTTTCTTACTTCCTACTAATTGCTACCTGATTCCCTCTTAGCGTTTCCAGCTTCCCACTGCTCCTCACTTAACATTTCTTCTGCTTTATGCTTTCCGCTTTCCGCTTCCATAGCTTCTCGTTTTTAGCCTCTTGTTTCTCAGTATTCGCTTCCCCCCGTATCCCGACTGGGAGAAAAGAACTTTACAGAAAGGATCTAGTTGCGGTTATAGTCTACCGTAACTAGATCGTCCCTGCCTCATTATGTGTCTAAAACTATCTATTATTAGTTCATAGATGTTCCTTTATTTCATTTCCTTGTTGAGGCTGTTTATTGTTTATGTATTTCGATGACTGGTAAGTTATTTCTTCCACAGAAAACAAGGTTTCTAATTCAATATTACCTCCCTAAATTTAAAATACCTATCCTAGAATTTACTGAAACGTTTTATGTAACAGTGAGATTATTGTATACTCGTTCAAATAGATTAATCTATGTACTTTGTCAGCGTTCCACAACCTTTCCCTAAATAGTAAACAGCCATCAACCTGAGCCCTAATGAATGCAATAATTCTACTTTCGCCAATAGTTATGGGCCAACGTTCCCAATATCAATATCGAGCTTGTTTTGAAAACAGAAGGTGAAAGAAATAAACAAGTTTGATAGCCGACAAGTGAAAAATACTGATATAAGAAACTTATCTGATTTGCGTAAATAATAACTATTAATTGCGAGTGGCGTCACCCCTCGGTATTTAAAGGGTTCCATGGCAACTCAGAATGAAACCAACTGAGAAACACTTCAGAAAGGTCATTAAAAGCTATGAAAAAATAATTTTAAAATAGCCGATAACCCTAACCCAACTTAACCTATTTAACCAATTGTTTAATATTTTTTTTCATCACTCTTAAAGACCATTTAAAGATACAGTCCTTTTGGTGTTACTTAAAACTTTTAAGGGTTGATTTGTTACTGTTATATCGGCCATTGCGAAATAATATTATCAGTAACTGATGTCTAATTTAGTGTAATTTTATGTATTTGAAGTAACTTTGTATGACAAGTCTATTAATTGTTATTTTTAACCAAGTACTTCAGTAAGGAGAAATACGTCACATACCATGCAAGGAAGAAAGAACTTACTGCGGGTTTTGTAGGATTCCCTTCTCGTTAGCCGGTTTACATTCCACTGCATTTATCGCGGATTGAACAGTTCGCGGTGTTCTTTTCTCCGAAGGAAGCTAGCGGGTGCGGTTTGATATACTTTGTATAGGCGCGGCGCGGCGGAATGCGTGATTCAGCGATATGATGCACATCATATCATATGAATAATATATTTACATGATAATTTTGCATCTCAGGTTTTTACTACCCTTCCTTTGAAAGCATTATTAGTTAGTACTTAAATAATTCGCTGTACATAAATATATGTGTGCAGCAGTATTTATTTTGATAATAGTGTGTATTTAAAAAAAGGAAGAATGTTATGGAAAACTATGGATATTTGTAAGATTAATTAAGTGATAGTGGTTTTTTTCTTAAGAATATTTTTTAATGTCTCTTGACAGAGAGCAGTATTCGGGTTTTATAATTAATGCTTCTGATTTCTTCTGGTAGTTGATTGAAAAAAGTTCTTCCCTGGTAGGTGTAATGATGCTGTGCAAAAGACGTATTTAGTTTTGGGCATAGAAAAACATGTTTCAGTCTAGTTCTGTTTTCTTTTAAAAATTGATATTTAACTTTTTCTTTTATAATTTGAATTACTGAATTTTTAATATATAAATCTTTAAATTTGGGGTACTTGAAATTCTTCAAACAGGCGTTCTGTTGGGTATTCCAACAATTTTTTTTTTAATATAATTATTAATAATTGTTAATTGTACAATTTCTATTGGAAGAAGGTTACATTTATACGCGGATCCCCAATCGATAATAGCGTATTGTAAAGTGGATTGAACTAGGGCATAGTAGATTAAATGTAGATTTTTTTATCGACAGAAAATTTCTAATTCTTAAAAATATATACATTAATTTTCTGATTTTGTTTACTACTTGACATATTTGTTCCTTACATTTTAGATTTTTATCGATAATTACTCCGAGATATTTAATTTTATTTGTTGATTTTAATATTGTACAGTTTGGTTTGCAATAATTTTGGCTATGAATTTTAGTATTATCGTGTATGACAATGTTAAAATTTTTTGGAGCATCGTTTGGATGGATTGCAATTTTTATTTTATGATTTGCATATTTTTATTATTTTTGTATTGAACCGCTTACTTGTTAATACGAAATATGTTTTATTCAAACTTTACAAGTTAGATTTAGCTTTATTATTACGAAAAGTGAGTATTATGTCGGGGGAGGCAAAAAGCATGCAAAAATATGCATTTAACATTTTAATTTTGTTTAAATTAATTCACTTACGCGGTGTACGCCATTTATATGTTTATTGTTTTTATTTAACTTTTCATAGACAATCAATCAATGCTGCCAAACATAGAAAAATATTATTGTCATATAAAACAATAATTTATTCACGTAAGTGAATGCATTATTGACAAGTTTGTACCTGTATTTATGACAGCAGAACATAGAAAGAAATGTTTTAGAATAATTACACATACCCGATAGACAAACCCTGCATTGCAAAACAAACCATTCAAAAACTGGGATGTATATCTAAATTATGATGGCGTGCAGCTTTCGTAGTTTGAACCTCAACTCAATAATTCGAAGTAGGTACTTTTTTGTTTTTATTTTGACGTGATTTTTTTTAATAAGATTGGTACTTCCGACAAATGTCATATTTGATTGACTATTAGTTAAAAAAGAAATATTCCGTACATGCGTTCGTATTATCCGTGCATCGAACTTCGACAACAAGAACGTTCCGTATTATCCTTGAGGTGGACTATATGCATATTTACCATATTTTATTCCAAGGCTCTATCAGACCACTGACTATAAATAGACAATCTATTATAACAGCTTTTACTGTACATCTACCAAAGTTATATAAAGTAAAACAGTGTAAAACCAAAAGGGGTAGCAAAGGAAAAAAAATCCTCCATATATTTAACCTACCAATGCGCAAATGTAAATCAGAAATCTGATGTAAGAAGTTGTAAATTCTCTGTAACGGTGAGTTTATGCTGACACCACGAAATTTGCACGATTTCATCTTCCTGGATCCTTTAGGTCAATTTTCAGATTTATTGTAATTTCTGTTATCTTGTGTTAAGTTTTTGCCATTTATTCATTTTAAATTTCACGTCGTCTAAATTTTTATTTCACAAAAAACACCTAAATGGAAACAAAAATAGAAATAAATCAAAATAAAATCAAAACAACATCAAAAACGGAATAAAATATAAACGACATACTCCACCATACAAGATTGAACAACAGCGGACTGGGAAAAATACAATACATAGATAAAATAAGTCGCAGCAGAGATAACGTGATGTACGAGCAGCTTGTTTAAATATGTTGTTTTTCTTTCCGGTATAAACATGACACGTCCATTTAAGTGTCCAATAATAAGACAAGACCAGGATTTTTTTGCCACGTATTTTCAACCATTAATAGAAAAAAAAGGTTTTAATGTACCAATCCAGGAAGACTATAAAATTTGGAGTAAATAATATATTTTTATGTTAAGTCCTCGAAGGTTGCTCTTGTAAGTTGAACTGGGATTACATTTTATGTTTCGTCAAATTCTATCTTCTTAGACGTTTTTAATAATGTTTTTTAATTCTCGTTTTTTTTTCATTTTAAGTATCCCACCCGCCATTACTTCCACCGGACTATTCGATACCTTTTACAATAAGCTTTCCCAGAGGATTAAGTGAAGAACTTAGTTAAAATATAGAATTTCAACCAAATCGATAAATTTATGGCTTCCTCTCAAAAGAGTCAATGTCAGTATTTGAAATTTTCAGCGATTTCGCATCAAAATTGGGTAATCTTTCGAATTCTAGGAGTATGAGAACCTTTCATTTTCGAAAAAGGATTTTTGATTTTCGGGCCCTTAAGTTACACTAATAAATACTTTTTACTTACTTTACTTTTATAAAATTATATATTACTTATCAATGTCAAAAACGTTCATTACGACAGCACTTATGTCAACAGCGATCATTCTGAGAATCAGTCACCACATAAATCAAATAATTCTGGAAGCATTTATAGTTAGTATAAACTAGCTTTTGCCCCCGGCTTCGCTTGCATAGTTTTAAGGGGGTACCCACAGCATTTCCTCCACCTTCCCTATCCCCACTCCAATCCCCCCCTTCTCCTCTCCCCGCCCCCTCTCACCCCTCACCCCTCCCCTCTACCCCCACAAATCCCCCTCACCCCTCACCCTCCCCCTCCACCCTCCGCCCTCCACCATCCCCCTTCCCCCGTCCGCCCTGCCCCCACATCCTCTCCCCCCCTCACCCCCCTCCATACCCGCTACATTAATTTTTCAAACAGCTCGCGTGCCACCAATTGCAATTTTTGTATATACATTTCATATTGCCAGAGCTCTAAGCTACAGCATACAGCCTATTCTGATGTATGAGCTACATTATTGTAAAGTTTCAATAAAATCCATTCAGTAGTTTTCACGTGAAAGAGTAACAAACATACATCCATACAAACTTTCGCCTTTATAATATTAGTAGGATTTATTAAGTCATTAATTTTCCACGTTTCCTTTGTAAAATAAATCACGATATAAACCGTTTTAATTTTTAACGCAGAGTAGTAAGGGTCTCCGTGGTCGAGGGGTAAGGGTCTTGACTCGTAATCTGAAGGTCGCGGGATCAAATCCCGGCGTGTGCAAATAAATTTTATTTGAATAATTTATATTATTTAATTAATTAATTTAAAATCTACATTTAAAATCTATATATTCATAAATCTCGTGTCAAGGTGTTTGTGGTCGCACTCCTCCGAAACGGCTCGACTTAATTTATTTTATAAATTAATTCGAGCCGCGAAATTACTTTTCTTAAAATTGAAACTTGCAATAAAGAGCAATTCTACCCACGCTTCCTGAAATTTGAAAGAACTGACATTCGCTCCTTTATTTCAGAAGCAACAATTATCCGAGGGATCAACTCAAAACCAAATTAAAGATAAGAGAAAATATTTCGCGGCATTGAAAGTTCTCTCAAGAGGAGCATAAGTTCGTTTGAGAATTCATATTTCTTTTGAGGCCCAAATTCTTCCACAGTATTTTGCAATGTTGATATTGTACTTTGAAAATAAACAGAACATTCAGATTCAGGATTTGGGGTGTGATCTTAGATCATGTAAATATATACACAACATATGCCTTACAAATATCATCATTTGCATATTTCTGAAAAGAGAACGGTCCGATTTTTCTGCCCTGGTAATAATATCTCCCAAGGGCGTCTTCGTCCATCTTTTCATAACATCTTCCCGATTTCCATAAACCCGCCATCTTTATCCTCCATTTTTGTTTTCCGATATTCCCGCGCGAAGCGGATTTTTCCTGCTCTTTGAACATGAACATTGCAAAGGTACGAATACAGGCAGAACCTGTTGTTGAGTTCGCAAATAATAATATGTTAATGTTAGTTCGATCCGATGCATAACGCACACCATAACAACTCTTTTGTATAGTATTGTAATATTTGTATCGGATAGCAAACTTGTACCCTCCATTCTTTGCTAAGTCGAGGGAGCCATTTTTTTCAGACCGTAAATGAAAATTATACAAATTATTAAATAAAACAAAAAAATTAGTGAACACCACTTTTATTTTTTACATATTTAATACAATCGTAGCTTCATTATGACAGTGTAATAATGCATTGTAAAATAAAACTCTTAAAAACAAACAAAACGTTTACAAATTGTCATTTACGAGTTAATTCGTTAATGTCGTTAACGCAGTTTGTATTTTCTTCTTCGGAGTCGCTAGATGTGGCTTTCTTTTGTGTTTTCTTTTCTTTATGAATTTTTGAGTGGTTTGAAGATTGGATATTGATTTTAGATTTTTTTTTTTTTTGAAATTCGTACGATTCGATCCTTGGTCTGCTAAATGTCTGCAAAGGTTCTTCAGGCACTTTATACCACTACACCAAAGGAGACATGCGCAAGACCGTGGATTTATCGTATTATATTGGAACCGAGTATCTATGAATTAAATAAATATTTTATTGGTATCTCAGTTTCTTGCTGGCTAAATCCTATAGACGTATATGTTTGTCTCTTTTTATTGTCGCTCGTTTCCGTTTCACTGAGTTTCAAGTCACAAAGGTGCTTAAGAAATTTTCACTACAAAAAAAAATCGTCTAAGGCAATCGAAACTCTACTTTTTCAAGTCGTCACCCAAATTTTCGGATAAAATCTGAGAGGCGTTAGGAATGTACATTGTACATGCCTAGTAACAGCAGCGGTTAAAATTTTATTCTTCTCTTTAAAAAGGTGTTGATTCTGAGAGTGTCAGACCGAACGCAGAGGAAGAATAATTATAAAGATGTAACTTTTCTTGTTATATTATTAATTTTCGTAAGCCATTTTCGAAGCCAAAAGTATGTACGAGAATTGGCACTAACTTGGAATTTTCATTTTCGAATATATAATCAAAGAATTTGGACAGGTCATGCTTAGAATTTATTCAAATGAGCCGTGAGGAAAAAATATTTTGAATAAAACGTTCATGAAAAGACGAAAAATGTGCGAATTTCTTTCACGGAATCCAAAATATTCGACGAAGTTATGGAAACACATTTTTGTCAGCAGCAAACCATTATTCAAAACCGTGAAAAATGATATTTAAAAAAATATTTTGGAATAAAAAGTACGGTAATATGTTATTTAAAAAATAAAAAAATACAAATAAACGGATAGGAAAGGTTTAGTCGTTTATGATGAACTCAATTTGGAAGGTGGGTATGGGTACTGTCCCGAGAACCATTTATTGGACAACCAACACCTCTGCCATAGGCAACCCCAAATGGTTCGCTAAGTTTGGTGACTTAACAGGGGTGTCCGGGATTTATTTATTTATTTATCTATATAAGGTATGTTTACATTACATTATTCGATGCCTGTCTCACTAGGGTATACCTGTGTTGAGACAGGCGTAGAGGTACATAAATGAGTATCATACATAAGAATATTTAATTATAACATAAGAATATTTAAGGTAAGATACATACTAATTTATACAATTCAAACAGAAAGATGGGATAAGGTTTGTCAAGGTCTTGACGGCGGATGCATTTGAGACTGGATGAGGAATTAGCCATATGTAGGCACTCTACATGAGTTCGACTGCTGCACTTTTATCCTGTGAAATGTTTGTGATTACATGGTCAGAATAGAACGAAATTTGTACCCAACATTTTGGCTTCTGGCTCAATTCGGCACCGCCTACAGCGGATAAAATTGTTCATGCTTAATCCAAAACTTCTGAATATGTTTTTATATTTTCCTGGTAGCTTTTACTGCTTTCGCATTTTTCATTTAAGTAGCTTTCAATTCTTTGGGTTTTTTGTGGAAGTTTTCTTTTGTTCTTTCTTTATTCTTGTTTCGTTATTGTTTTACTACCCCTACTCTTGTTATTTTTGGTTTTCATTTCTGAATAATGGAATCGAACCAGTGTTTAGTGGTTATGACTCGACGGTATTTGAAAAGCTTACAATATAATGCAAACCAGACAGTATGGCATTAAAAAAAATCGAATACACATAATATATTGAATAACATAATTGTGATATTTGCACAACTTTGTATATCTTGAGTTTCTTGAATATTTTAGCTATTTCATTAAAAAAATCAATATATTTGTATAAAATAAACAAGATGCATTTTGTACTCATATTTCAAACGTTCAACACGTACATATATTTCGGAAAGTAGTACTAAATAGGATAGAAGAATACGTGCAAATATTTAAAAATTAATAAATTCAAAATAGTTCTTTTTCATTAGTTATGTAGAACTTTATTAAATAAATTCCTTAAGACTTTAATTCAAATTTATTACGTGGGGCTGAAACATTAGTAGGTAACAATAACAAAGGGTATTTTTGTAAACCTTTAATGATAGACAATAACCTAATTTCTTAATTAAATTCTAAAAAGTTTAAGATTTTCATAGAATCAAATTCAGCATATTACACGACAATTGTAATGACGTATTTTCACCGTTTTTTTTTATTCTCGAAAAAATTGCTATCATGAATTTTTATATAGACGAATAAATTTTAATACAATTTAAAATGTGCCTGTGTGTTTGATTTACCGCCAAAACGGCATGTTTTGGCCGAATTCACGAATAAAAATTCGTGAATTCGGCGGTGTTGACGTGACGCCGGGCGACGTTGGTGACAGCCGTCTTACCAGTCAATGACGTTTTCTACGTCATAATGATGTTGTAGCCAGTTGGAATTATTAAGAACACAAATATTAATATTTTTAGGTTTATTCATTAAATATTCCACACGTAAAAATTCAAAAATTCAAAATCAAATCATCCACACATTTTTAACGGTATTCACTGTTAGTGAAAATACCCCATTGCCTGAGAAAGCCAAATTGGAATCCTTTATTCAAAAGCAAAACCAAAACAAAATAAAAGTATCTTAAATTTAAAAAAAAAAAAATATATATATATATATTTTGTAGGAAACACGGTTTTTTCTGCTTCCCGCCAATGGCAAAGCTAAGATTTGACCGGTAAGGTGGAATCTGTGAATGTACAATCGGTCGGGCGCCGCTCTCCAGCCCGTCAGCAGAAAAGTTCTTCCCGTCCTGTTACGCCATAATAAATGAATAAGGTTTTTTCAACGACAGGGAATTGAACTCCTAATTTTAATCAACATTAATAAATTATTGCATTAACCCAACAGTGCAGCATAATACGTAAGTGCTTCTAAGCGATATTACGAGTTTATTGAATATCAATTTGATTGCTTATTGGAATTCTGGTAAACTGTTCCTTGAGTCCAATATTCTAACGTGGATGTTGTTGTGATCCATTACAGATGAATTTCGTATAAGTGGCAATTAAATTGCTTACTTCGGCAGCTTCCGGGAAAGTTTACTTTAATGTTGTGAACAATTCAATAACATAATAATTGGAGGGATGTAATAGCGCAACAAGGTGATTCCCAGGGTATACAGGTGATGAAGAAGAATATAAAATTTATAATATTTCAAGGAGCTTATTGATAATAGAATAGGAGTCAGATAATATAGAACCCCTTTAACTTAATTAAGCTTTTAGTTTTGATAGCAATGAGAAAAACTGTCAACTGAATTGCATTCAAAGCATTTTTCTTAAACAGGGTGTCCGGGGGGGGGGGGGGGGGTAACCGACGAGTTCATCGAAAATCAATTCATCGAAAGCAAATTCATCGAAAACGAGTTCATCGAAAATCAATCCATCGAAAACTAATTCATCGAAAACGAGTTCATCGAAAATCAAGTAATCGAAAATCATTTCATCGAATGATAAACATTTTTTTTGTAGATATTAGAGCTGTTAAAATTAAATACCCAAAAAGGTCTGTTTAACTGAGCTAAATGTGTTTAGCAACTGTCAGTTTCGTAGTGACAATGTAAAATTTATAGGTTATCTCTTCGATTTCCGATTGTCTGATACAACAAAAAAGGAATATCTAAGGAACGGTGACCAGACGACTCGTAATGAAACCAACTCATAAACAACTCAGAAAGGTCATTAAGAGTGACGATAAAAAAATATTTAAAAATTGGTTAGATAGGTTAAGTTGGGTTAGGTTAGGTTAGGTTAGGTTAAGTTAGGTTAGGTTGACCAATGCTTTTTTAACTTCTCGTTCCGCTCGGCATTTCTCTCAAATATCAACAAAATATATTTTTTCGATGAATTGATCATTTGATGAATTGGTTTTCGATGAATTGATTTTCGATGATTTGTTTTCCGATGAACTCGTCGTGAACCGTCCGGGGGTAAAGTGCAAACAAGTAAAAAGGATAACTAACATTTTTCAAACTCCAGCTTTTAGGGGTAGTTTTGTGGTAAAAAATAAAATTAGACCGGCGTGCGCGGCCAGTTTTATTATTTCCGCTGTTACGATACGGGCCACCATACAATGTTGTCACGATCGTGCCCGGCAGGTTCCCGGCAAGTAAGATCGTACCTTACACTAAGGATTTTCAGTAGGTAGGTCTTTTTATACGGGAAAAAAAATTGAATTTCAAAAAAGTTGTTAATCTTTTTTACTTCTACCATCATGTGGAATCACCTCCCGAAGTTAATGCACTTTACCCCCGGACACCTTGTATAAAGGATATACGCAATTTGATAGCTAAACTAACGGTACGATTGAAGAATAATCGTGGCATTAACAATTATTATTGAACAGTTGGAAGTTCGTAAAACTGCTTGAAAACATAATTTTCAAGATTTCATTTCTCTACTACAAAACTACAAATATTCACCGTCCAACTTTATAGAACTTTTTCTTGAGCCGTCTATTTCTCTAAAATATCTCTATTATCTTCGTTTCAGTAGATATTTTTTTCTTCGCCCAAGGTTTAGAAAATCACAAGGTGCACCTTAAACTTACAAAAATCTGTAGTGGAAAGCCATATTCAAGTCTTTTCTAATAAAAGTTAATAAATTTATTATTATTATGATGTTTGTTTCCAATTTGCACGACCTACATTTTATATTATTTATTCCTTCAGTTACTCGCGAATTCGGCGAATGAGTTATTACTCTCGATAAAAATGCGAAATCGAATAGCGAAGTACGGAGAACGGGTAGAAGAGTGTAGAAGGCACCTTTCACCCCTACCAACCTCCAGTCACCCTCCCCTTACTACATTGTGGGTGAACCTCCACCTCGCTCACAAAAGTGAGGGCTGTTTTTTTTTATTTCCCGTAGTAAAACATGAAATAGCATTTTATTTTCACCGAAGTTTTACACACGACACTTTGATGTAAAACAAAGTTATACGTATGAGCCAGAGTTCATTTATTTTATTTTTTTATTAGTGACTATTTAAGACATGATAATGTATATAAATATTTCATCTGTTTGTTCTTAGTCCTCCTCACTAGGTGGTCCTGTGCTGAGGTGGACTGGTAGATTTCTTTGATTTTCCGTTATTTAGTTTCTATGATGTTTTTAATACATTCTCTAGTATGTCTGCATTAATTTATTTCACCCATGTTTTGATTTTTTCCTTAAACTTATTTATCTTATTTTGAATGCCTTATATTATTTTTTCTGTGAAAACCGCACAAGAGTACCAACTGCTCACTGCCAGTGGGACAATGGCTGCTCAATTTGTTGGGAGGCGGGTGTGGATACTGCCGCCACGGGAACCATTTATTGGATAACCAACACCTCTGCCATAGGTCAGCCCAAGTGGTTCGCTACGTTTGGTGACTTAGTAGGGGTGCATGGGTTCATGGGATGAGGTTTGACCGGATCTTGGCGGCGGATGCGTCTGCCTACCAACTGCGTGGCAGGTCGGATTGGGAGAGAATGGCTGAGGGATACTTTTTGACCTCTCCAGAAGGACTCTCCCGGAACATCGCTTTGCACCGCAGTGAAAGGGATAGATTCATATGTCCATCTCTACTGGTCTCCAGTTCCCAGAAATCCCTCTCCTTCTTTTCCTAAAAAGATCATCTACCATTCCCAAGATTATACAATCCCTGAGGGGATTTATTTTCCTCAAGGCCTCCCGTATGGAATGTGAAAAAAAACGAGTGTGCTTTAGACCACACGACTGAAGTAAAACTTCACTAACTTATATCTCCCTCGCAACTTCCGTTCGCCTCACCCGACCGTTCGCCTCGCCCAATCACACTTTTAATAACGCTCTCGTCACGCATTCACCAGCTTACACCCTAAGTCAAGCGTGCGTAAAGGCCCGACCGTTTGCCTCACCCGAACACACTTTTCGTAACGCTCTCGTCACGCATTCACCAGCTTACTCCCCAAGTCAAGCATGCGTAAAGAAGTTTTCCTTCAAAAATCTTATAATACATATCCAGTGGGATTTGTTAATAAGTTTGAGTATTTCAAGTGTGATTTAAAAAAAAAAAAATTTTTAACTTTATTTATTCCCATTTCTTTGTACATATAATGTATAATAACAAATAGTATATAATAACATAATATATTATAACAAATAGTATGAACAAGAAATGAAAACCCACTAAGGCACTGCCTGAGTGTGGGTAATATTAAAACAAAATACTATATTTCCAAGTATCCAAAGTATAAAATAGACTTAAAAAACATAAAATATAAAGTTAGTATTACATAGGTAGAATAAGCGAAAAAGGTTTTTTTTCAGCTATTATAAAAATATGGAGAAAAACATACTATTTACAATTTTTTTTTTTTAAGTTATTATAAAAAAAAATAATAATAATAAACAGAAAACATATTGTACTACAGTTTAGAAAGTTACAGAAAGTGAGTTGTAGAAGGATGGATAAATTTATAGAAAAAGCGTTTCAATATCTACATTATTCAACCATAATTTTACCTCTTTTACATATTTTATCATTTTATTTATCATTTGAGTTTGTAGTGGTAGAAGGTTAAATGTACGAGGACCGATGAAACTGCCATGTGTCTGCAATAATTTAGTATTGGTTAGTGGGGAGTAAAAATATTATTTATTCTTTTGCTCATTCTATTTTCATTTATTTCAAAATAATTTTTGTTTTTAAATACATATTTCAAAGTTTGTAATATAAATAATTTACGTATATTAAATATTTTAGTTTCTTTGTACAATAAGTTGGTTGAGAATGTTTTATTTTTGTTATATATGACTTTGATTATGTGTTTTTGAATTATTTATAGAGGCTTAATAAATGTATCAAGTGCACCACCTCATCCTTCAATGCCATAAGTGATTGATGATTGCACCAGAAAAAAGTAGATAATTTTCAATTTTTCAATGTTTAGTACTTCCTTAAGTCTATAAAATATGTAAGTCAGATATCTTAATTTAGAAGTGATTTGATTAATATGTGATTTCCAATTAAGATTTATATCTATTGATACTCATAAATATTTTATATTTTCGACATTAGTGAGTTCGTTGCACATGGAGCACATTTTTTGATTGTATCTAGTATTATGGATTCTAATTTTAAAAGCACCATTTGATGAGAACCATGTAGGATGTGTGAAAAGCCTGTTGCTTTATGTTACATGGCAGTCAACAAACTTTTTAACTTGAATAGTACAATATTTTTTTAATAAATTACTCTACGGCTTTGGTATAAGGCCAGATAGATCATAAAATTAAAAAATGTTATTATTAATGGTCCCAAGCCTCTTTTAAGACACAAGAAAGAACGACATTGGAAATAAAAAAAAATCTTCATACATTAACGACACACCCTAATAAACGTACCACGGTGGATAGTGGCACATAATACAAGAAGGATGTTCAATTATTTAGCCATGCGGAATGCGGATATTTCAAATGTGACACTTCCATTCTACGTACAACACACTCCATACAGGATGTCCCGAATGAAAACCACAAAGCGTAAGACTTTCCTTCTGTGAGAAATAACAATCGCACATGAAGTGTTATGCGGTATTTTTTGCTATGGCAATAATGTTAAGTGTTCGTTATTTCCGTGTACAATTGCACGTATATTCAATTTGACATAGCAGCTTTGCAGGCGCTAGAAGAGAAACTAAATACGCCCTTTTTTTATTTGGCGCCGAAATTTGTCAGTAAGTTGTATGTCTTTTTTCATGTAAAGCCTTGTGTTGTATATCTAAAAGCTTCCGTTGTTACAAGGAGGGCAGTACTAAGAGCTGTCCCGAAAGTACGCAAGATGGCGGTAAGTTTAGTTCGGAGTTTGTGCACCAGGGGGGCCGAGGGCCGGGGTGCAGTTTGCAGGAGCTCACATAATTTAGATCCATTTCAGCCTTCTAGTTAGGTGGACTACTTGCAGTCACAACATTTGTAATATATGAAGTATTAATAAATCCAGAATAACATAAAGAACTCTATTATTCCAAAGAAGTAATCTCCTTCCAAGACCAGTTGGAGAACCTGATCGTGTGAATACAACAACTTGTGAACACAACACTTACAAATGAGAAAATGTATGAAACGTGATGCACGAAACATTTTTGTTAAGATTTTGGTACTGGTGGACTTTAAAATTCTTGAAAACGCCCAGATACCACTACTTGACTACTCGCAGTCACAACATTTGTAATACGCGAAGTATTAATAAATGCAGATTAAAATAAAGAACTCTATTATTCCAAAGAAGTAATCTCCTTCCAAGACGAGTTGGAGAACCTGATCGTGTGAATACAACAACTTGTGAATACAACACCTTACAAATGAGAAAATGTATGAATCGTGATGCTCGAAACATTTTTGTCAAGGTTTTGGTACTGGTGAACCTTAAAATTCTTGAAAACGCCCAGATACCAGTATGAGGACGATTTGCCGTCAGTTGAAGTATGAAGAGGAGTTGTCAGCTTTGCAGTATATAAACATAGCTACAAGATATCACCCTAATGCAAGATACTAGTTCATATCAGTGGTAAGTGGTTGAGTGGGCATCGCGTTTGGGTCTCACCCGGGCGACCGTGTTCGAATCCTCGGCTGGCTAAGTCCTCCATCACAACACAAGCAACATTTTAGACTTTCTGTGGTGGTAGTAGGAGATTTTCAAACATTGTTGGGTTATTCGTAAACCGGGAATTTTTGACTTTCTTTAAAAAAAAAATAATTAAAAAAATATATTTTTTTTAAAAACAACTTAAAAAAAAACAACTTAAATAAATAAAAAAATATTGGAATATCACTTGAAATGTTTTTAGTCGTGTTTGGTGCCCAGATCTGAATAGTCAGTCAACCATCTTCTTCCCCATTTTCTTCCCAAAAACTCTCCATTCAGTCTGACAACGTACCGTAGTTGGGAATATTATAGTATACTATAGCATGGTAATGGCTACAGTTTTTTTTTTATTTTTTATAATATTTTTTATTTTTAAATATGTATATATATATATTAAAAATTTACAAACGGTAAAGAAGGTAGAATAATATAATTACATAGATGAAGGATTGAATGTAATTAAACAAAAATATAATAAAATATTACGCCTACATAAATATGATTTCAAAAAAAATTCCATTTGGGCATCTCTGGTGGGCTCGTGTTTTAAAGCAACGAAAATTAACTCATACATACATTAAATTTGTAGAAAAAAAATCGTATCTACAGAATTACAATTAAAAAAACAAGTTAATTAATTATTAAGAATATGCTCCTAGTATTAATTACATTTTTACGTACGCTGTAAGATGATACGTTTACACATTTAATTCCTACAGTCTTATAAGTAGAATGCATTAAAAATGTTCTCTGCGCAAGCCAGTTTTTCGCAGAAGAACCTCAAATACATTATTTACGCTTTTGCTAAAGCGATTTTCGGTTTTTGAAAAAATAACGAAAGTTCGGAGCACTTATGTTCTTTCTGATGCGATGAAATAATATAATATTTTGAGATTAGTAAGGGGCCATTCATTTATTACGTAACACGAATTTTGCTAGTTTTTGACCCCCTTCCCCCTATTATAAGAAAAAAATACAAATAGGCCTCACTCCTCCCCCCTGTTTAATATTTATTACGTACTAGCAGACCCGGCCACACGTTGCTGTGGCTAACGAAACACAACGCCATTACCCAATCTTTATAAAATCCACACCACCCGCTTGCCGCTGCCCGCTGCCCACTGCCTGAATTGAATATTTGAATTTATCGGCTTTTCTCTACTATAATAAGCATGTATTATACATATAAACTAATTAACTCGCCACTAATTATACAATGCTTGCAATGCAACACTGGATATTTGAAAAGGGAAAATCAAATACCTACTTACTCTAGGACATCTATTTTCCAATTTCTTCCGTAGAACGAATTTCAAAAGTGACTATAGTACGGCCCGCCAGCCGTTTTAAATCGCACAAAAATAGGTTTTCTTTGAATTTCTCGGCTTTTCTCCTATATAATTTACATGTATTATACGTATAAACATTCCTCTTCAATCACTCTATCTATTGGTGAAAACCGTATGAAAATCCGTTGCGTAGATTAAAAGATTAACGCGCACATACATTTTGAGCGACTTCATTTTATACTATGTAATGATGATGAAGAATCCAAAGGAAAAAATGAATACTTTATGGTTTGTTTTAATGTTTATTTTTTAAAGCAACCATTTTTAGAAATGTTTATTTGTACCTACAAAGGTACTAATAATTTTAACTTTGCGCTTTTTTGTAATCTTACGTAAGAAATATCGAGACTCCCTCCCACCCCTTTGTCAGAAAAAATAAGACAGGTTGACCTCCCTCCCCCCCTAAATCGTCTTACGTAATAAATGAATGGCCGCTAACGAATGATATGTCAATTAAGAGGGCATTACCAGAGAAAGCCGGAAATACGTCATTTTCAAAAAAGTTTTTAGACGTATTGACTCTTTTCCACAAAAAATTATAAATGGATTTCGAAAGATTGTTCTTTTATCTAGCATAGTTATGTAATAAATTTTTAGAATTTTTTTAAATTTTTAGTATAATAAGGTTATTCCATAGGTCGTTGGCAGATTTGTTAAATTTTCAAAAAAGTTTTTGTATTATACCACACCCATTTCAAATAATGTAATCATGCAGTAAAATAAATCAATACATTATCTAGCAAAGTTATGTATTAGAATTTTAATTTTAGTTTCAATAAAATCATTAAAAAATATGTACGTTCATGTGTTTCTTGACGAAAATTGGTCCATTTGTGTATTTATTTGCGCACTTACAAACTAATATATTTCAGATTTTTTTAACATTCTTATTAAATTTAGACATTATTGAAAAATGATAAATACTTATAATCAAAAAATAACTACAAAAAGTACACTATTTTAATAGTTTTATCATCACGCCTTTCAGCATTTTTGGATGAAGGTATAAATTAAAGCTAATTTGGATTGAAATAAATTCGATATTGAGTTATAATTTTAAAAAGCTGGTACGGAGAATAATCAATCTTTCTCATTGTTACCGCCCTGCATGATCGGAAGAACAACTTTCGACGAAATGTGGATTTTCGTCCGCTGGCTGGTTAAACGCTCTTAATGATTTTTTATATATTTTTAATTTCATTGAAATTATAATTTTTAAAGCTGGAAATTTTTAAAATTGGTTCAGAATTTTTTTTACAACAGCATGCTCGAACGACGCTACAAACTGAATAGTTACGCATGTCATAAAAATTGTTTGTACTCTTCATAAACCTACATACGTATTTAAATACCCACTCAAGTATGTAGGAAAATAAAACACGTGAGATTTTAATGAAATGCTCCTTCTCCACTGCGCATTGCTTCAAATGAGGGCAAAATTTATGCTTTTCTAGATATTTTTTTATTGCTGGATCGTAAATTGGAATATTTTCTTATTTTTTATTACGTTCGTATGAATCGTAAAGTAAAGGCGGGAGCGGAATTTTGAAATGAAACCGTCGTATGACAAAGAAACGGTTTTCTCGCTGCTCGTTTCGCAAATCTAACAAGAAATTTCTCATTTAGGTACTCCGTTTATTAACGGTGCAATTTTGCTTTATATGTTCTTTGAATGAATTAGTGCTAACCAGGTCGGACAAGAAGCAATCCGCTTTTTTTACGTTTCATTGGGTGTTTCACTTAGAGTGAGTAAAGTAGTAAAAAAATAAAATTGTAATTAAATAAAAACCCTTGGAAATATTACAAATGGATAATTTATGATATGGATGAATGTAAGGGAGGTTTATTAAGTGTAATAAGATAATAATTAACAGTCGTTAGGGACACGGAATAATATTTTTTTAAAGAAAATTTGTGTATTTGATTAATGGCGTTTTCTCTTAAATACTGGGAATTATTAAGAGACTGGTGGAATTACATTATAAATAAATTACATTTCGTCTATGATTATTTTGTCCATATTATTGGCAGCTACCTTTTTCATTGGAAACAAGTGTTCGAAAAATTGGAAAAGATACCTACCAATAATATGGAGAAAAAAAATTGTCGTAGATAATGTTGTTAATTGTGAAATATGAAATAAATCTTTAAATGAGAGATCTCAGTAGTCGAATTGGAAGAAGCGTTTATCCCGATAAGACCAGAAGTTCTGGGTTCGAGTCACCGTTATCTTTTTATTTTGTCGGTGTCTTGTTTTTTTTCAGATTTTCGATACGATTATAAGTGGTATCTTCTTCATCAATATGTATTACTTTTTTAACCTTGAAAAATTATAAAAAGGGGGTTGTTCTAATAAGAATGGAATATTCTTTTAGACTTTTCAAAAAGGTAAATAGGTAATTCTTTTTCATATCGGTTATGTTTATCCAAGACACTATCTAGGTTACAAACCAAAGAACGAAGACAAAACAAATGTGGTTCCCAATAATTCGAAAAAAATAATCGAAAAAAATATTGTCAATTCTGAATGTTGAAATAAAGGAACAAAAATTACGTTTAAATAAGGGGTCTCAATTGCAGAATCTCGGTAACAGTTATCTTTTTTATTTTTCTGTGCTTGTTCTCTTTCGTATTATCATTTTGATTATAAGTGTTATCTTATTCTTCAATGATATATTACATTGATGGGAATAATCTTCAAAGGTTTTTTTTATATATTTTTATTTTTAATTATAAGGTTTACATGGTATTTACATGATAATTTTACATCTCAGGTTTTTTTTACTACCTCTCCATTAAAAGCATTTGCTTGTGTATGGAAGGGGAGTGTACCTACATACATGCTATTAGTTATTAGTTATGAGTTAGTATTTAAAAAGATCATTGTACATAAATATATGTGAGCTGCAGTATTTATTTTGATAATGGTGTGTATTTAAAAAAAAAGAAAGAATGTTATGAAAAACTTAGGATATTTGTAAGATTAATTGACAGTAGTTTTTTTCTTAAGAAATTTTAAAAATGTCTCTTGACAGAGAGCAATATTCGGGTTTTATCGTTAATGCTTCTGATTTCTTCTGGTAGACGATTGAAAAAAGTTCTTCCCTGGTAAGTGTAATAATGCAGTGCAAAAGACGTATTTAATTTTGGGCATAGAAAAACATGTTTAAGTCGAGTTCTGTTTTCATTTAAAAATGGATATTTAACTTTTTCTTTTATAATTTGAATTAATGAATTTTTAATATATAAATCTTTGAATGTTGGTACTTGAAATTCTTCAAACAGGCGTTCTGTTGGGTAGTCCAAGGATTTTTTTAATATAATTTTAATAATTGTTCTTTGTATAATTTCTATTGGAAGAAGGTTACATTTATACGCGGATCCTCAACTAATAATAGCGTATTGTAAAGTGGATTGAACTAAGGCATAGAAGATTAAATATAGATTTTTTATCGACAGAAAATTTCTAATTCTTAAAAATATATATATGAATTTTCTGATTTTGTTTACTACCTGACATAATTGTTCCTTCCATTTCCGATTTTTATCTATAATTACTCCGAGATATTTAATTTTGTTTGTTGTTTTTAATATTGTATTGCAATAATTTTGGCTATGAATTTTAGTATTATCGTGTATGACAATGTTAAAATTTTTGGGAGCATCGTTTGGATGGATTGCAAATGGAATTACAAATGTCTTTTCACTATTTAGTGAAAGTAAATTAGTGTCGAAAAAATTCTTAAGCGTGTTGATGTCTTCTGTGGCCTTTGATTCTGCATTTTCCCAAGTCTTTTAACTTGTTATTAATACTGTATCGTCGGCGTATAATGTAATTTGACCATTTAAACGTTGAAAAAAAATATCGTTTACATATATGGTAAAAAGGATTGGTCCAAGCACTGTACCTTGCGGGATTCCAAAGCTTGAAATCTCTTGATCACTATTCACACGATTGATTTTTACCACTTGAGGGCGGTTTTTTAAGTAATTGGTGATCCATTTAAACGCGTCGCCTTTTATGCCAATAAAAAGAAAATTATTAAAACGGAAATTTCAATTCATTTAATTTTCATAATAAATAGTTGTGGATATTTAATACAATATAACAGTTGAATTAAAATACCGTTAGTAAGAAAGCATGTTTTTGTTACTTGTCTTATTTCTGAGTTTAAGCTAATCTTAAATCAGATGAATTTTGTTCCATCAATAACTGGCATTTTCTGAATAATATCAATGGGCACAGATTGTCTTAGGCTTCATCTTTTGAAACACAAACTTTTCCCTACTGAATTGATCCTAAAAGTTTTTATCTTTATTTATTTTCCATTCAAATCGTATCTAATCTAGATTCATTACGGAACAGCCTCCTGAATTTTTATGATACCCATAAAATAAGGTTTTAAACCGTTCACGTAATTACTTTACATTAAACAGTGAAACCTTCTTCGACTTTTCACTGCGATACTTTGATCGAATGCTTTGCATTTTATGTACGAAACTTCTAATATAAAGAATCTAACTAATTTTCGATGCATTTTTCGTATTTACTCTTACTCCTTACCTAAGAATTAAGAACCAAAATCATCAAATAACTTCGATAATATGAAAACATTTTTAATTTTTTAACTTCAAGTCGAAAATATAATTCAAAATAGCAATTTAATATTAATTGAAAATTTTCAAGGAAAACCAAGCGTGGCTTATTTTTTTGGCAAAGTTATCAAGCTAATAATTTCATTAATATAGAATTTTATTACTAAATCGCTGGCAAATGTATTGAAATTTATTAAATATTTTTTTTTATCTATTTCTCGAATATTCTAAACATTAATTAAAAAGTATTTGGTATTTAACCCTCGACCCGTCACGTGGGGTGTTTATAAGCCCAGGTTTTACAGAATTGCTCATTATATACTTTTTAAATTTCCCACTGATTCCTTAACGTTAGGTAGCTTCCTAAAGGGGGCTATACTTGAAGCTAGCGCGGCCAACATTCAGTCAGCGCATGTGCACTGTGAGATACAGGCTTATGTTTCGGCATGAGGCTCAAAAAAGTCTACAAAATACAACCGAAAACAAAGTTTATACGTTATTTCATTGCATTTCGTTGATTTTTTGTAGTAATAATAAGTCTGTATTAATCTCAAGTAGATATAAGTTTGATGTAAATTGGAAAGATTTTTTTTAAAGTTTACCAAAAAATTAAAAAAGTAGGATTAAAAATTATAAAAAAATTTTTATGTTGATTTTTAAGTTTTTACATTGAAAATAAATATCAAATTTTTAATACTTATTTTGATATCAATGCATTCATTATCACCAGTCAATCAGTTAAAATAACACATAAAATATAAGCTATAACAACAATTTAATCATATTTATTTTTTGATTATTTATGATTGGTCATCAGCGACCCCACGCAACAATTCGCGTTAAAAAAACGCTTCGGGCGGAGGGTTAAAAAAAACATATTATTTTAGAAAAATGTTAATGGGAATTTTCTAAATAAACGTAGCTCTCAAATGTTTCGCGTAGGATTCGGTTGAAGTAATTGAATTTGTTTTCACGTAAGGTCCTAAAAATCTGATTTTATTTGGGTTAGAAATATCCAAAAATTTTAAAAGTCCATTAAAAGCAGTTTACTTCTCCAGTTGCATAACTGTTGTTTCTCCAAATATTGATGTTATTGTTCGATTGCCAAGCCGTCCGAAGCACATATTCACTATGTCAACTGTGCAACTGTGTCTAAACACCATCATATAATATTATTTTTTCCCAGTTTTCCTTGAGTCCTATAAATCAATAATCAGATAATCCAGAAAGCAAATTCTCCCGATGTTGAACCAAACGTGTAAAAAGTTCTGAAATTGGATACGTTTTTAGATTTTCACGGCTAAAATTATTTTCGTTGTTTGTTTTTGGCGTGTTATGCCGTGTTGCGCTACCTCCTTCCCTAGCCTAAATAAGGAGGTTGCGTAACACGGCATAACACCCCCAAAACAAATAATAAAAGTTCTGAAATTGGTTTGATTAATTTTTATAATAATAAATAATCAAAAGTTTCAAATTTAATAATATTACCATTTAATTTATAAACAAACAAGATGTTTATTTTTATTTATATATAATTTCAATTTCAATTCAATTTATTCATTTTAAAAACATTAGAAAATTACAATTTCAAAGCGTTTTTAAAAGGGAAAATATTTTAGATGAGATAAACAATTTTAGACTAATAGCAAGAAAGCTTGGCGTTTGAATTGGGCTTGATTGATATTCAGCATATCGATATTCGCAATAAAATTCTGCTGTGTAATAATTATTACGTGTTTTTAAATTCATCTACTAGATTGATTTCTGAATAATCGATCTTTGATTGAATCAATGTGTAAATGAAATGGAATCTTGGAAATGGAAATTAACCTACTTCCCGTCATCCCATGAAGCTGAAACTCGACAGTTGAAAAGACTGGTTGTTGATGACAATGCACTTCACCAAGTTTTGGTGGCTATCACACGCACTTACGCGAGCAATACACATTTCTCGAAAATTCGATAACATACAGCACTTCAAATATGAAATACATGTCGGTCTTATCCATTTGGCATTTGGCTCAGTTGTGAACGTGGTTGACTCTAGTCTTGGAGAGAAAGGTTCAATCCTTAGTGAAACATTTTTTTACGTGTAAAAAGAATTTGAAAAAAGCAGTATTATTGTTAAAAATATTTTTTTTCACGGGTTGGTTTTTTTTCAAACTAGCTGGTGCCCGGCAGCGTATTTCCAATCCCTAACGCGGTTGAGTCACTCTAGCGACTGAGCCGCGTTAGGGATTGGAAGGCGTAAATCGCCTTACAAACACTACCGCATTTCAGTCGCGCTAGTGACTGAACCGCGTTAGGGATTGTAAGCATAAATCACCTTACAAAAGCTATACCGATTCAGTCACCTACGCGCTTCGTTGCTCTATCAGTTTCTGTGAGGGCGACGACCGTAATTATAGAGAGGTTAGCAGAGAGGATGACAGCGTTTTTTTAGTTAGCATTTTTTTTACATTGAAAATTTATTTTAAGTTAAAAAAAAAGCGTTTTTTTTTTTTTAACTGAAGTTGACGACCGTAATTATAGAAGTAAAAAAAAAAATTAAGTAAAAAATGAACGCGGTCCATCCTCTCTGCTTACCCTATATATTAAAAAAAAAAAAAAAATATATATATATATATATATATATATATATATGTAAAACACTTTTCTCGGTTTACCCGCGTAACGTAGTCCTGAGAAGGACTTTTTAACTCCTGACGTTTCGGACAGATCACACTGTCCATCTTCAGAGGCCTTATGTCTTTAGCTTTTGTCTCAAACTGATAGCTTTCGCATGTCTGTTCGGTCCAGAATCCAAGAACCGAACAGACATGCGAAAGCTATCAGTTTGAGACAAAAGCTAAAGACATAAGGCCTCTGAAGATGGACAGTGTGATCTGTCCGAAACGTCAGGAGTTAAAAAGTCCTTCTCAGGACTACGTTACGCGGGTAAACCGAGAAAAGTGTTTTACATCTTACACCCGTGAAAACCTTAACCATAACATATATATATATATATATATATATATATATAAATTTTGTATGTAAAAAAAAACGCAGTTCATCCTCTCTGCTTACCCTCCAATAATTACGGTCGTCACCCTCAGTTAAAAAAAACCCGCGTTTTTTTTAACTTAAAATAAATTTTCAATGTAAAAAAAATGCTAAGTAAAAAAACGCTGTCCATCCTCTATAATTACGGCTCACAGAAACTGATAGAGCAACGAAGCGCGTAGGTGACTGAATCGGTATAGCTTTTGTAAGGTGATTTATGCATAACAATCCCTAACGCGGTTCAGTCACTAGCGCGACTGAAATGCGGTAGTGTTTGTAAGGCGATTTACGCCTTCCAATCCCTAACGTGGCTCAGTCGCTAGAGTGACTCAACCGCGTTAGGGATTGGAAATACGCTGCCCGGCATGCGTTGATATGCCATTTAATAAAGAAATTGTTTCTCCCTGCATGTCCTTTCCAATTCTTCCCGTTCCCCTTCCGCCTCCCCATCCTCTCCCGCGTCCCTTTCCCCTCTCGCTTTCCCACCGGCTTCCTCCACCTTCCCTCTCCCCACTCCATTCTCCCTTCTCCAGTCTCGCGAACCCCCCTCCCGAGTTTCCCTTCCCAAGTTCCCCTCCCCCTTCCAGGGTTCCTCCCCCCCCTCACGCATTCCATACATTCATTCCCGGTACATTCAGTTTTCAAACAGCTCGCGTGCCACCTATTGCAATTTAAAAAAAAAATTTCATAATGCCAGATCTCACCAGTAGTTTTATACAAACCTTGTCCTGACAATAACGAACACAAAAAAAGAGTTATCCAATTTGATGCAGTTGTTCGGAAGTTATGCGCGTACATACATTTCGGCGATTCATTTTTATTTACAAAAGAAGATTAAATAATAACTTTACCACGAGGTATAAAAAAATTGAAATAGAATTACTTCGGCAAATTAACCCTGATAACAATAAATAATACTGGATGTCTTATAACATGTCCTAAATATTGAAGTTTTCGGAATTTTATTGTTTTAATAACGGTTTTTTCTTTATTCATCCAAACATAACATCTTCATTCGTAGCTCTGTCCATCCAGCTTATTTTGGGTATTCTTCTGTAGATCCACATCTCGAATGCCTCAAGTCAGTTCTGAACATAAATAATTAATTTTTTCTTTGGTTCTTAAAATGATTGATAATATATTTATTATCTCAAATTTAGAAATGGTTCGTGTTCGACTGAGAAAGGCACGGGGTATTCTTCTGTAGATCCACATTTCGAATGCCTCAAGTCGCCTTATCAGTTCTGAATATAAATAATCAATTCTCGCTTTGGTTCTTAAAATGATCGATAAACATTTATTATCTCAAATTCTGAAATGGTTCGGGTTCGGCTGAGAAAGACACGGGCCGCCTAGAAAGCTTAGCGGGCGTGAAGTTACAACCGTTTTTAGTACAAAAGTAATTTTGACTCATCATTTTAATCGTTGCAAAAATGTATCCGCCAACATGAAATGTTTTGAGAATGCAGCCATTTCGGTTTTTTTTTCATTACGTACAATACTTTGTTATCATCGCGGTGGTGAATTTTATTCCCCCAAGCTTTACGTAACTTCCCCATTGGTTCTCCAGCTATTTATACTAACGGGCCACGGCGGGTACCGTACCTTCCCAAGATGTGAATTGCAAAGCGGGTTCAATCGTCGGGGCTTGGAGATGGATATACCCTTCCGGAGAATATTTTATTTAAATAAAACGGCGCACCCGCCCGCCAGCTCTTAAGTAAATTTTATTTTGTTGCAGTGGGGAGGTTCAATTTTGAGAACTTACTGCATTATTATAATTTTTGAAAGAATGGCATACATTCACGAATTACGACAAACCTGACGATATATTTGAATTTATCTTACTTCCACCATTATAAGCGGGAAATGCTGGTTTTGCAATGATGACGGACTTGGCTAGCAGAGAATTGTATCCGCAACACTTTGTTGTGTACCCCACTTAACTAATTTTAATATCGATGTCTCGAACCCGAGATAACCTATATATCTTCAAGAACCATTTTTCAAGAAAACGGAGGTTTCTATGCACACAAAATTGGGCTTTATTTTGTATAACATTATTTTATAACCCACTTTTACGCTACAATGGAGGTTTAAGATTAAGATTTAAGGTTAGATTTAACCCAGCAACTGTGCGGTGAATCATTACCAGCTACTTAGACGATACGCTTTTCTTCGAACTACGCAGACCAGCATCTTCTAAACGTGGGTAGATAACACGCTGCCCTTTGAGAATTTGGACTCTTCGGGAACGCTCTCCAAGTCAGATCAGTCTAGTAGGTAGTAGTCCCTCTCAAAAACTTCACTTCAACTCTCAGCGATCGAACACTCAAGCCTCCCGAGAATATCCTCCATCTAAGGCCTCGCACACCGCTAGCTCCGGCATGGCATTTACCATCAGCCTGGAAGAATATTAGAAGATCCACGATCTTCGACTCCAGATGAAAACAACATCTAGGAGTATTAGAGTGTACTACGTTGCTTTTTTCAAGCAAAATAGCGAATAGGTACGAATTCGGTGATATAATTATTATCATCGGAATCGATCAACGAGATTTTCCATTTCTTAATCACCGTGTAACTTGGTGAAATTAGTGTAATAAATACTCGATTTTCTGGATAAATACGAGTATTATTTATTTCTCTCTACTACCCAATAAATAACTACAGTTTTGGACAATCGATAAACCTAATTAAATTAATTTTTAAAAATTATTTAACATAAATAATTAATTTTAAAAAAAATCGTCGAAAAGCGCAAGGAGTTATTTCTTCAGGGTTTATTTAAAACTTAAGAAAACCCTGAAGCAGTGAGCGTTGCTCATGAAACATATTGGTTTTTATAAACAATAAATGTGGTAAAAACTAAGTATTCTATTAATTTCGAATTGAAAAATCATTAGGTAAGTGCATGAGGCACGTTTATCATTGAAGTAAATAAAATCTTGAGAACAATAATTCAACAAACGAACAACTATTAATTTCGAATTAAAATGGTGCCACAAATAAGTTTGTTGAGTTTGAAAAAGCGATTTTTCAATTATTTTTTAATGGTAATTTTTAGTTAATTTATTGAATTTTGTAAAGATATTAACCATTAACCATACATTCTGCTATCGTTGAACTACCTTCGTTAAAGTAGACCACCTATTAAATCCTACTTTCACGAAGCCTCCTCTTGCTGTACCTACTGCCAAACAGAAAAGAGAAAATGACTTGCAAAATGATAGTGAATCCCTCGGCTTCCTTGCATTTAAAGGAAATGTACAATACTTGGAAGTATTCTATCGAACACCTTTTCGTATGTGCATGTTGTTGCCATTATTTGTTATTCGTGGCTTGGCGGGATGCAAACGATGCAATTTGTACGAATTGTAAGGCATTTCCGATGGAAGTTGTAAGTTCTGGTCGATTGAAGAAAGCATACAAGTTATTACTAGAGCAGTTATTTTCACAAATCTTTCACATCTTGCAAAGTTATTGCATATTTTTGTGGTTGGATACACGATTTAAGATTATTTTTTCG
This sequence comes from Limnephilus marmoratus, assembly GCA_917880885.1. Lineage (NCBI taxonomy): Eukaryota > Metazoa > Arthropoda > Insecta > Trichoptera > Limnephilidae > Limnephilus > Limnephilus marmoratus. Next base: position 38,907,307 of record OU862918.1, on the reverse strand, counting down.
CCTCTTCTTGGAGTCAATGCTTTTTATATTTTTGTTATTGCCTTTCATCAGATATTAGAAATATTATTGGAATATAAATATATATTAACAAAGTTTAGACAGATAGTTTAGAAATTTTAGTTGGTACAACATGGTATTGGTCTAGTCCAGGGACGGGCAACTTTTTTTATTTTATTTTTTATTTTTATTAGGTTTGTCAACAGTGATTTACATCAAAGCTTTCACAGATACAGTTACACTGAACATGGTTGATGCTATCACTAATTAAAGACAAACACAACATTGATAATATAATACTTACATATACATTACATTCATTCACACAAACATATACTATACATTACAAAATAATAATTAACAAGTTTTACAAGGAACAAGTTTTTAGAACAATGAGTTTATAGGTTCATAAGTTTATATAACAACGTAATAGGGAGCTTTAAAGCTTGTTAAGATTTGATTTGAAGTTGAACCTTTATAACCGGAGGGCTGATTTACCCATTTTGAATTCGTTTGCGGGCCACACAGCAATTCGTGGTTAACTATTACTATTTTAGTTTTTCAAAACCGTAATGTTTCAATAAAACAATTGTAGACTAGAAAAACAAAGGAACGAAAAAAATTCTTTCTAATAAATTCCGGCAATTTTATCGATTAACATAATAATCCTCCTAAAAATAAAATATCAAAACACTCATCTGTTATATACCCGTGTATGTTTTTAGAAATATTATTTGGAAGCATGCTTCCCTTCTAAAATGGAACCCATGAAAACTATCAATCAATGCGGGCACCAAGAAAGCGCCACAGGCAAAAATTTTGCAAGGTTCAAGGTCAAATCAATTTGTTTATTGATTTTTATCAATCGAACAGTTTAAAAAAATTTGGTAAATAAAACTATTGGTATTTTGTAAAATGTAAACCAAAAAATTGCATCCTACATAAATAAACTCAACCACAAAAAGTAAGATGAAAAATTTCCTACAATATTATTTTGATCGAATTTTGCCTTTTAACCACTCGAGCGACAGACCAAATAAATACTTTTTTCTCAGATTGCTTGCGATTTATTGGAGCCCATTTTGAATATTTTCCGCCCACATAAAAAATAATCATACCTCTGAATTTTAATACGGAGACACATAAATCGAATTAAGTGTTGTATAAAGCCAATGAATTCACCTACATTTAAATCATCATCCCATATTTTTAGGATTTATAAAAAAATATTAAAATATCGTAAACATTCGAAACAGAAATATTCTCAGGATTTTCTGCAGACAGACCAGACAGATTTATTTAAAATAATGCATCTTCAATCACTGGGAAGGACACTGCCATCTATTGAAAATGAAAAGAAGTAGTCTCCTTTAGCTTACATAAAACGTCAAGTTTAAGCCGCGGGAGTAATTGAAAATATTACAAAAAAAATTTAATGCATCTAGGGAAACTTTGCCTAAAGCTGGCAGCAAAACCAATCCGAGGTATTTTAAATGGTGCTATATTGTGGCAAGAATATTATGCTTTAAAAAAGCTTAGCATCTTAACGGCTGATTCAAAACCTTGAAAAAATCCTTAACCCCTTTACAAAACAGAATTAAAACCGATAATATTTTGTAACGGTTATTTTTTTAATATTTTATTTAGCCAAGACAATAGGCCGTTCAAAAAGGTTCGCCGGCCGCATGCTGCTCATCACTGTAATAGTCAGTCTAGTGCAGCGAGTTTTTTATTGGCGCTATTTCTTTTAATCTCAAGAAACCCAGTCATTATTCATGTTAGTATTACACAGTGTACATGTCATCTGTCATCACATTGCGTATCTTAACATAGGAGTATGTATGTATCTTTGCACTTGTTTGCAATCTTTCGCATTCAATTTGTTCAATTCAATTTTCGAATTATTTTAAACATTTTTGTTACTACATAACAATTTGTATAATGTATATTTGTATATTTGTATACATATTAATTGAATTGCTTCAATTAATCCTCCGTCAGGCGTAACTAATCTGTGAGATGAAAAGATCAGTTATATGTGTGCCAAAGGGTAAATATCGCCAATCAAGGGGCTTGGACTCCTGACTTTTCCTCCTTCCCCACCACTCACGGAGGGCTAGTTTCCGTTCAATTCTAAAAATTTAAGGGAAAAATCAATTTTGACCTGTTTTTCTATGATATAATCTCACAGATAAATTGCACCCGGTCTTGTTAGGATTTGCATTGCGTCTGACGGAGGGTTAATCATCAACCATATTCCCGAAAGACATTGCCGACATTTCCCACCCTTTTAATTAAACAAATCTAATACATTGTCCTACCAAAATTCGTTAATTCTGTTAAATATTCTGATCTGGGAGATATATTTCACCTTAAAAATATCCAGTATAAACATTGTTTATTCCAATTCCTTTATTCATACAGACACAAATATATTATAGGCGTCTATAATTTCTGCAATTTTTTGTTTATATTGAAGATCGATTTATGTGAGACTTCTTATCATTTTAACCGATGTATTTATTTTATTATATGGTTTTGTTGTAACATTTTTCATTATATTATATTTTCTTTATTGTTTAAGTTTTATTTAAAATAACTGTAATGCTTAACTCAGAATCTAAAAGCCCATTAGGGCATGTAATAAATAAATCATAGTTTCTTTCTCAAAGAGTGCAAAATGATAATATGGATATCCGTTTATGATTCAAGCACTTCAATATACCGCATTTAATTGTTCAGAATATTGTGTGATCGGCCAGATGTTGTAATAATGTTCGCAGGTGCTCTGAAAGAATCGATTCCTTTCGCATCATCAAGTTGTCGATTATCTCATACTCGAATTTTCATCTATGGCTTCAGAAAATAGAAATACTTAATCTCATAAAACATCGAATTTTATATTGAAAGAGGAATATAAAAATAAATTTAAACTAATAATAACACTATTGAAGTCTTTTTCAAACCTTTTCTGTCGCTTTTTGTTGTCTCTCAGACGACCGAAAGCGGAGAATATTTGCTCGCCACGGCTTAGTGCTCCACGCTTTCAGTGCAGAATCGAGGGGGAGGGCTTATACAAGAAACACAACAAGTCACAAAATACCGGAATTGCTGCAGTGTACACACTTATATGACCTCGTGGTGGCAAGGATTTCAAACTCAAAAGCACTCTACTTAGAGTAGCTCGAGGAACGAAATACTTGTACAAACATTCATTTAAACGACTCCAAATCTATGTGTGTATAACTGGCAAGCTGCCAATGATGTAGTTTGGTCATGGTTGCAATAATTTGAGATAATTGTATTATGTACCTTGAACTAAATAGTTTTTATCTTGAAGTGAAAAAATGTATTTTTTTTTTAAATTCGACTTTTACATCCAATAAAAAAAATATTTTGAAGTTGAAGCAAGGTTTTATGACTTTTCACTAACAAGAAAATTTAAGAAATGTAGGGTATCTTTTAAATAATTTATTAGTTCGAGTGATTACTTAAATTTATTCAGTTATCGTAAATGTGGGCAGTAAAAATTTGGGTAATAAAAATATTTATAATGAATAGTAAACAAGTGTAGGAAACCGCCCAATCTTACCTATGCCTTCGGCCATCATCGTGACCGTTCGTACTTAAGACACGAACGGTGATAGATGGTACTATTCTGATGTATTTTTTAACTTCCATCTGTTAGGACACAGCAGAACTTCGTATTGCAAACTAAGCTATCGACATTTTGAAAGAAGCTGAAACTACATGCCAAATACAAATAATACATACATCACAAGTGAAGAAAGGTCCAATGAAAGATCTGGAGACTAAGCATTAAACATGGAAATAAATTTTCAAAAAACGTTTCATTTCTAATTGGCCACCGTTCACTAGGGCAACGTGTAGTCTATTGTACATGTACACCATACAGTAGTAAGCATCAAAAAGCTTTCGAGCGGGGAGCATTTGATTCATGTAGGTGCATAATTTGCACAGCTTTATCTGCCTGATTTTTGGCTTGACCAACACTTATGTTTTCAATTCAACGTCGATTCCATTAATAGCTATGAAGGTTTTAAACCCCAGTTATTGTAAATGGATTTTGTAACTAAAATAATATATCCAAAAATATTGAAAAATAATATATTATAATAAGCTATCTGAGACTCCTTAAATTCTTAAACAGAGCATTAACAAAATTTGTGTTCAATTTGTAACTTATATTGTATTCCTCTATATTTCTCGATTGAGATATGAATAAGAGTGTCTCGATCATGTTATTTAATATACAGTTTATTAATTTAATAAAATGTGAACAATAAATATCGGAAACAATTTTATTTTCAAAATTTGTTACTCCACAAATTATTCTCATCGAAAATGTACACTAAACATATTTGTTTTGAAAATAGCATATCTCCGGCACGAATTTAAATTACAATGCAATGAAACGGTTTATCACCGGTAGTTCAAAATGTTAAAAATAAGTTATAAATTATGTAAGTAACTAAGTAAAAGTACTATCTGTTCAACTGAACTGTGTTGACAACTTTTTTTTTTCATTTCATCATTACTTGTAGGTTTGAATTTAATAGCGCCATGTAAAAATAACGCCTCTGTGGTATTGGGGTAAAACTCTCGACTCGCAATCCAGAGGTCGCGGTTTCAAACTCCGGCGTGAGCAAGTAAATTTTGTTTGAGAAATTTGTGTTAATTCACAATTTATTAATTAAAAATAATAAGTAGCATTGTTAATAAGTGTACCTTCCACTTTGGAACGTTATTAGGAGTAAAAGGTACACTCAGTATCGCCCTAATGTAAGACCACCATTCAGAATTGAAACGTTGCTTGAAATGACTTATTTGATGACCTTAGCCACATTTGGTATCTGAGTAGGTACTTCCCCACCTTCCTCGTGCCCATCTCCTTCCCCTCCCTACTACCTTCAACAGTATGCCCCAATTGCGTATCGATTTCAGAAAACATAACAAATTCTTATGTTTTGTCATAATTGCCATTACCATTAGGTATCACAATGTCATATTGTTATTTTATTTAGCAAACCTTATCTTATAAAAAATTTCATCATAACAAAAAGTTTTCCTAAAGAAATGTCTTCCTCGTGTATCATTAATGTCATTATCTGAATGTGGTAAACTATCCAATTTCCCGTGTATTTTCCTCAGAATTTTCCCAGACAAGTTTTATTTTCATTGGCTGAAGCAACTCCCCGGTTGGCCGATGGGTTGGGGAGAAGTGATTTGGCCTTTACCCAAATAGGCCAAAATTTGGTCGGTCGCCCGAGTGCCAATACAGACAGAATGCTTATAACCTTGTAAAGTTGTAACGCAATTTACATGTCACAACATTGTTCATCTGACAATGGTTTCTTCGGCAGCTGTGAAAGCTATTTTTGAAAAGGGTACAAAAAGATTTTTCTGATCTTACAATCGTTTTTATTTTGCCATTTAGAAGTTTTCAACAATTTTATTTTATCATACCACCTACCTAGAAAATTGTTACTTTACGTCTTCATTGAAGATTATTTTATTTTTTATTTTAGTTTATTGAGGAAACAAACAGATGTAAATATTTTCATAAGAAAGTAACATTTTACATGGTTGCATTAACCAGTGACGTTTCCGCTAAAATTTATGATATATATATAAAAACATAGATTAAAACATTGAAGAAAACATAAAGTGGTATAAAAAATGAAAAACAAAATATATATTCAACAGAAATGAAAAAAAAAACACAAATTAAAGCACGTGGGATATGTAAATCATCCAAATATTAATTATCATTATAAAAAGAAGGAAAACCAACATAATGAGAATGAAAAAAAAAATAACATGCAGCAGGGGTGGGGTGGAGAGTTCGTAATTAACAATTTTTTTAATTTTTTCTTTTATGAATTTAATAAATTGGCCTGATGATAAATTGAAAATATCAGCATCGTAAAAGATGTCATTGTATTTTGTGCATGTCCTTCGGAGAAATGAATATTGTGTGTGATTTGTTTTTTAGTGTGGGATGTGGAATAGTTGGTTTGACCTTGTGTTTCTTATTGGACAGTGGAAATTAATGTGTTCTAGAAGATAGTTGTTGTCAACAACGTTGTTAATGATTTTGAATAAAAATTTCTGGTCGGATATATTTCTTCTATCTTCTAAGGTTGATAAATTATGGAATGTTATTGAGTCTTTTAGATTTTCTGATGTTCGAAAGGATTATAAATATATACAGGGTGTTAAGGGATGTACTTGACTTATTTTAACCAGTGATTTCTGGCATTATTTGGAGTAAAAAATGTAAATAAAATTTTGTTCTCCGGTGACATTTTTGATATATATATATATTTTTTTTTTTTTCCACAAAAGCATAAAAAATCGTAGGTGTTGGACAGTTGGAGGCGGGGCTAGGGGTTGGTCGGTTACTCGGCTGAATGACCAGTGATGACACGTGGAAGAATTTTTTTGTTTGCGCTTGAAGAAAAAAAAATTAAAAAAAGAGACCAAAATTTCGTTTACATTTTTTATTCCTAATAATATCAAGAATCACTGGTTAAAGTAAGTCAAGTTCGTCCCTTTACATCCCGTATAAAAGTTAATGCTAAGCATTATAATATGTATAATTGTATTCTTATCGATATTTAATTTTGGGCTTGAGCTTAGCCAACAAAAATCCCAGTAATGTTAATAAGTATAAGACGACGGGGTTAAGCTCAGTAGTTCTTTGTATTTGGTAATTGACGCCTACGCCAAAACTATACTCAGAAAACCATTTTTAATTATAACTACTGTAATACCAACTCGCACGTTCGCACTGGGATAGTAGTTTAGTCGAGTAGCGAGTATAATATTAGTAACTAAACGCGTCTGAACACCACAATTTTAGTAAAGTAGCTTAGTCAGCTCTTTAGTAGAATCAATCCATTTTGTTCTATTTTTTCGGGCGAGTAGCGACCCCGTGGACATATGAATATATCTGGACCTGCCCTAAGTGATAATAGCGTATTCTTTCCCCCTCCCCATACCGGTTCCATGGAGCCGGCTGGGCTTACGAGAGCCTCGCTTGAATCTAAAAAATGTGACGTCATCATTCTTGTCCTGACCAGCGCCGAGCTCACATTGTACATTTTACGAACAAAAATGAGAGCTTGTGCTATACATTATACCCTAATATATGTGAACATAGCGAATGTGGGCGTTTCTCCAGTGAGCTCGTCGCTGGTAACAGGGATAAGTAAATTATGAAACATTTGTAAAAGTGTCTTGTCTAAATACGGCAATAAAATATTCCTCTGAGAAAAGGGGCGAACTTTACTTTGCCGCATATGGACTTCGTAAATATGTTAATAACGTGGCGAGCAATTCGCGCACCCACGTAAAAAGGTCCATTCATTCAATAGCAGATTTTGCCTTTAAGAACTAAATGGTGATATTATAATGCGAGATGTATTAATCACAGTCATCTTTCCCCTCTTCGCCCCCCATAGTTTGGTTTTACCCCTCATCTGTATCTTCGCGTCTATTTAATTTGGATGTCTATGAGCGACCCCCACCATGCGTCCCTGACATGCGCGAACCCGTCGTTGTAGCAGAGTTCATTGTGTTTCATCAGTAGACGCGCAGATATGCCATGCTGTTGGAGTGAAGATGCTACTATAAAAAATTTTTTTATGCTGCTGTTAATCTCTTTTTATGTTCATAGTTTAATTATTTTCATCTCACTTATTTATTTTTCCACCTCTTCTAAAATAAGCATTACAATCAGCATTAGTGTATTTACTTTGTGTGTCGCAGCCCGTCATCTTGCAACGAGCGGCTCACTAATGTCCTCTACTTGACTGTAATGCGAACGCTTTTCGGCGAGTTAAGTAGCAACTCCATTAGAGGATCGGAGATGGCAACACGGCATCGCATTTACATACATAAGCACACACTACACCATAATATTCAATTACACATCTGCCCCGATGATGTTCACTGTAACAATGTCCAAAACGTCGGCTAAAGAAGGATAGGTAGTGCAACATGAGATAATACCCCGAAAATAATTCACGGTAATACTTTTGGCCGTGAAAATGTCAAAACAATTGCGTTCTCATTTTTTCAAAGATGGATTTGAGCAGTATATGAAATGAACATAATCTTTTTAGGTCCATAGAATATTCATAATAATAGCTGTAAATAAATGGTTACACGATGAAGATCATTTCAACCAAAGAATCAAGCAAAAGAGATTGGAATCAGGAAAAAGTATTTTCCCCTTCGAATTTTCCACTCAAATTTTCCACTCAAATTAATTTGCACCCACCTCACAATACAACTATTATTAGGGATTACATACTTCTCACTTGCGCTAATCTGCAACGGTGTGGCCACCAAATAAAAAGTATAATATTCACAAATTTATCCCTTTTATCCCGTATTGTACAATATGAATGCATAATTAGCAGCAACTCTTGGCGGTTAGCCGGGCCATTCCAAATTCCAGTTGCTGAACGTGCATACAGTACTTTGCCTATGTATATAAACCTAAGCCTTACAACGCTACATCTGTTAACTTATTCGGATCATTTGTCACATTTCGCTGGTAAAACTACAACAGTCGTAGAACACCGCCGCTGAATAATTTTGCCCACAATGTTGGAATGAACTCACGAAAAGGCAAAGTTTTGGGTGGCATCAACATTGTTTTTATTCATTCATAAGTTCTAATACACAGAGATAACCTGTTTATAATAACCCAACTTTGCCAAAAGCTAAATATCACACGTATTAGGGTATTTTTAAAAAATTTTGCTAATACCTAAAAGTTCCTATATTTTAATTTACAAATCAACATGCTCAAAAATAAAATCGAAGATCATGGTCGTTAAGATAGCATCCGTGAGAAACCGGAAAGCTATTTGTTGGTGGACAATAGTGGTGAGAGATCAACCAAAAGTTCAGTCATTTCTGTCACAATTCACCTAAATTGTGGGTGCCCTAATCTCACTGGCTCCGTGCATAATTCACGTGGGATTAGAGATTAGAGTGTTATCACAATGCTTAGTTTTTTCATGAAAGAAATACTACCAAAACAACATGGCTTGGAACCCTCCATCGCACTAAGATGTTCTGTAATTGCTCTGTTGTTAAAATTTCTGAAAAATTATCGCAAAGCTTTAGTTTTAAAACTAACCGAGGACGGATTTTTTCGTAATTAGCTTCACACAAGAGGCCCCGGGAAAAACATATTTCATATCCTTTGTCATCTTTTGGGATGCTGTGTAAGGGGTTTTTTATGAAAAGGAAGTTCTGGGAAGGAAAAAGATATGAGTGGTGGGTGGGTTTCTGGAGGTCAATGAGTCCAGGAGTGAAGGACGTCTGAATCCATCCCTCCCATTGCAGTGCAAAGCGATGATCAAATCAAAAGGTATCCTTCAACAAGTGTATCCAGCCAGCCCCACAGTGGATGGGCAAACATATCCGCGACCTTGACAAACCTCACGCAAGAACTCGGGCACCCCCGTTAAGTCACCAAACGCAGCTAACTTCATGGGGCGACATATGGCAAGGGTGTTGGTATTCCTATAAATGGTTCCCGGGGCGGCGGTACCTATACTCGCCTCAAAATTTGAAAATTGGATATTGGATCCCCGTTGTACTCCCAATTATATAAGAATTTAAAAAAAAAGTATTTTAACAAGAAAGTTTTAAACCACCGACAAAACATTACTAAGCACAACGGCAGCGAATCAATGTTATTTTTAATAATTTAAAAAGGTGTTTTAAGGAAATGGAAATATATTTTAAAAATGAAAGCGTGTATTCAAAAAGAGGGATTTATTTTCACCCCCACAAAATGTCCCGGATAGATTAATTATGCCGAGATTTTTAAGGCCACTCCACATAATAATTTGTTATAAAGGGAATTCTATAGGGAAAACAGCCCGAAATTAGGTACCTTAATTCGTTTTTTTAAGATAAATTTATTTTAGAAGATTTGAATACAACCTTTTAATGAAATTCAGGTTTTTATTTCTGGCGATATTTTCAAATGTAAGGAAAATTTTGTGTAGATATTTCTTCTTTTGACATGGATTTTTTAAAAATTGTTTTAGTGCCTACTTCTATTGACAACACATCGATGAATTTCTTTTAACTTTACCATAAATAATAAACTTACAAAGGGTTTATTTTAGTCATTTGGTGAGCTCTGACATCAAGAAATTTTCACACCTTTTTCTCAGAACACAATTATTTTAATTTCGTTTAGATATTTCCACCGTCAGCTTTTATGTTAGACACAGACCAGACGCCATTTTTAAAGTTATAATAACGTTCAATAAGCAAAGAAAAAATTTGACCAATGAGTATTTTACCTAAGCTTGTAACATTTGCTGCTAGCGTCGTGAGCGATTCGCAAATTTCGCATGATTTGGTTGGCAGCATTGCACTCCGAAGGGGCGGCAGATGTTTCAAGATGCTTCGGAAAAAGTTCGGGCGCTTCAGTTGACGGGAGTACCACAGATCGAGCAGGTGTTTTTGTGTGACGGGCTGTTGTATGGCTGGACTCAAGACATTTTGGATCACGAGAAGTGAGATTTAAATTACTTATATTTTTAACAGATCGAGATTGTGCTTTATAGATTATTTTTAGGGATTACTGATTCATAAATATGTTACGTTATACGTCACAGGCGCCCATCAGTAATTTTCTTATGTCGTTACAATATAATTTCTTTCTTATTGACACGTGTCGAGAAACTTTAAACATTTACAGCTGGGTACGATACATCGTAACCAGTCACCCCTGATGATTAATTCTGTTGTTTAACTTAGAGTCTCATAGCGAATCATTATAATATGTTCCAAGGGCAGGGTTTGATTTTTTACAATAAATTATACATTGTTCACATACCTACTTATTATTACTACCTAACCTCATTGCTTGCTTGCTGGCTTTGTATGTGATTATTTATTCTATTCATGGATGGATGACCAGGTTTGGAGGGAATGAATTACAAGTAAGTATTAAACGTCACATTGGCGCGCTTCGGCTGAACCTGTCTATGTTTGTTCTTTCTCGCACGTGTTCGCGGTAGTGTTGTTCACGATTATCAAATGGTTTTTACATCTCGATCTGTAATTAATTTGATTCTCACTTTTCCTTGGGTTTATAACAGCCCGTCCCACGACTAACTTGCCGATCTGATATTTTTAATACATAGTTTCACACAGTTTTTTTGCCTTGGTTTCCGTCAACTCATCGGCGTTATTACGCTTTTAACTCATTTTGGCTGCTCAGTTCGCTGGCAGCATACATTATTTATTATTTTCTTAGAATTGGTGATTGCATGTGCATTGTCATTTTTCATGTCGTGTTGTTGCATGTATTCTAATAATTTTCTTTCTACCCTACAATCGAGAAATAGGTTATGGATGAAGGAGTAGGTACAAGAAGTAGAACAGCGGCAAAATTCATCATGGCGAAACAGGATGATACACCGGCGGGGTCCGGTTCAGCTTTGTCAATTCCGTCACTTCCGTCGTTTCCGGTACACAAGTGGAACCTCACCTTTGATGGCTCTGCGGATGTCAGAAATTTCTTAGAACGGGTAGAAGAACTTGCTGTCGCTAGAAACGTAAGTTATGCTTCTCTTTTTTCTTCTGCAGTCGAATTGTTTTCAGGGCAGGCGCTACAATGGTTCAGAGTAAACCGCTCCGCTTTCTCATCTTGGGCGGACATTGTGGTTGCGTTAAAAAACGAATTTGAACTTTTAGACCATGAAAAGAGGTTATTGGCACAAATAAGATTGACGTTTCAAGGTCAGAAAGAGAATTTTAGTTCTTTTATCACTCGTGTTCAATTGCTGAATAATCGTTTGTCCACTAGGTTGCCGGATGATGAGATCCTAGACATTTTGCGGAGTAATATGTTGCCAAGATATATTCAGAAACTTTCTCTTTCGGAGATCCCTGATTTGTTAACCTTAAAAAAATTAGGTAGGATGATTGAGTTGGCCGACAGCCGTTCAAACGACAGATCAAACACTAGTAATTCTCATCCTATTAATTATTCTAGTAACAAAGGTAATCAGAGGAATCACAGTAAATCTAATTTTTCTAGAAATAACTTTTCTGGTAATAGAGGCAATGAGAGGTATTCGAATGATTTACATTTGTCTAGGAACAACCATGCTGGCAATAGTAATAATAACAGAGATTGCAACAATTTGAATTTTTCTAGAAACAATTATTCTAACAATAGAGATGGTTATGTAAATTCTGCCGATCCTAATTTCAACCTCAGGAATAACCGTCGTGATTTTTCGAATGTTTTGCATAACCCGTCAAATGTGAATTCTAGGGAGGTGCACTGCTTTCGCTGCGGGCGTCCGGGGGTCAAGGCTCCTCTCTGCGGCTGCCGTCCTCAAAAAAACTGATGGCCCGTGAGGTCCTGTCGGTGGGCGCTATGACGTCTGCGTTTGCCGAGATTACTTCACGGGAATGGGTTTTGTGGCTGGATACCGTAAGAGATTTTTATAAGAATTTAAGGACTTCGAAGGAGGTGCGAGCGGCCAACAGGGACGGCCGTCCTTACATCTCTTTCCAAGTTTTGAGCACAGGCTACTCTGGTCTTCTAGACTCTGGGTCGCACGTTTCGATTTTAGGAAATAACTTTCATCGTAAATTTTTAGATTTAGGTTTCAATTTGTCAAAATTGGATTCTGATTTCGCTCTAGTATCGGCGACTGGTCATTCGGTTACCTGTTCTTACAAAATAGCTCTCCCGGTGCGTTTTGAAAATGTTGTTAGAACGTTCAATTTTGTTATTATGCCAGACATTAAATCTGACATTATTCTGGGTTGTGACTTTTGGAAAGTTTTCAACATCTGTCCTAAGATCTCAAAATTAATGTCTTGTAATGATTCTGTTAGTAGTGTTCGAGCATCGAATAGTATTGGGCTGGATAGTGAGAAAAATTTATCTCAATCCCAACGCTCCGTCTTGAACGTTGTAGTTCAGGAGTACATGGATTACTCAGGAGATCGGTTAGGCAGGACAGGGTTAGAACATCATGTCATAGACACGGGTGATGTGCCTCCTATCAAACAAAGGGTTTTTCCCATTTCTCCGCACTTACTTCCGGAAGTACATAGGGAGCTTGACAGACTCCTAGAGTTAGGTGTGGTAGAACCGAGCAACAGCTCGTGGAATAATCCCATTGTTCTGGTACCTAAGAAAAATGGCACATTCAGGCTATGCCTCGACAGCAGACGCTTAAACGCCGTCTCGAAACGCGACGCCTACAATTTACCGTTAATCTCAGACATTCTCAATAGCTTGGGTGGTGCTCGTTTTCTATCAACTTTGGACTTAAATGATGCTTTTTTCCAAATTCCGCTAGACGAAAAGTCTAAGGAGAAAACCGCGTTCACGATACCCAAGCGAGGGTTGTTTCATTTCGTCACAATGCCGTTCGGTTTACATGGTGCTAGCTCCCGGATGATGCGGCTGATGGATAAAGTGTTAGGGCCTGAATTTGATGGCAAAGTCTTTTGTTACTTAGATGACATCATCATTATTAGTTCATCTTTCGAAGAACATATTTATCTCTTGAGGAAGGTTAAACAGAGACTACAGGCCGCCGGTCTTACGATTAATGTGCAGAAATCCGTTTTCTGCAGGGACTCACTCAAATACCTAGGTTTTGTTATTGATGACAAAGGTCTCCGCACAGATCCGGATAAAGTCAAGGCAATTGTTGATTTTCCGACCCCTTCGTCACAAAAGAGCTTACGTAGATTCATTGGGGTACTCTCGTGGTATAAGAGATTCATTTTCAATTTTTCTAGCATTGCTTCACCTTTGTATAATTTAACAAAGAAAGAATTCGCGGGTAAGAAATTTGTGTGGAATGATCAAGCGCAATTAGCATTCTCAAAACTTAAAAACATTCTTGTATCCGCTCCGGTTCTCGCATGTCCTGATTTCAAGAAACCATTCACGATTAGCGTAGATGCTTCAAATGTAGGGCTCGGAGCATGTCTTTCACAAATGGATGATAAGGGGTTAGAACACCCTATTTCTTTCATTTCAAGAACACTTTCTGCTCAAGAGAGGAACCACTCTACCACAGAAAGAGAGTTAAATGCTATGATTTTCGCGTTGGAAAAATTCAGGGGTTATATTGAGGGTTCGCCTATTCCGGTAAAGATTATAACAGACCACTACAGCCTGAAGTGGTTGACCAGCTTAAAATCGCCTTCAGGACGGCTCGCGCGCTGGGCAGTCAGGTTACAACAGTTCAATTTTGAAATTATTCATAGAAACGGTAAGGACAATGTAATTCCTGATGCGTTATCACGGGATCCTTTACAGGTTAATACGATCAATCAAAACTTTTCTACATCGGACCAATGGTACGTCAAATTAAAGGAGAAAATTTTGGCAAATCCTGAGAAGTATCCGGCGTGGAGAATTACTAACGATAGGCTCTATAAACATATCCAGAGTATGGAGGCTTTACATAGGTCCTACGACTGGAAAGAGGTAGTTCCGAAGGAACTCAGGAATAGTTTAATTGTACAGCACCATGTTCCTCCTACTTGCGCCCACTTTGGGATTTTAAAAACCCTGAACAGAATTAGACACAAATATTATTGGCCTAAAATGTCTGCTGATGTAAAAGCTTTCATCGGTAAATGTCAGATATGCTTAGGTTACAAGAGTACTAATTTGTTACCGCCAGGTCTGATGGGAAATCCCAAATTGGTTCAGCGCCCTTGGCAAATGATTGCAACTGATTTACTGGGGCCTTATCCGAGTTCATACAAGAAAGGTTATACTTATCTCTTGGTAGTTTCTGATTTCTTTTCTAAGTACACGAGGCTGTTCCCGCTGAGGAAGGCTACTGGGTTGAATATTGCTTCCATTTTAGAGAATGAAATTTTCCTGAAGTTTGGAGTTCCGGACACCATTGTGTTGGACAATGGTCCTCAATACATTTCACGTGATATGAAAGCTTTAGCCAATAAGTTTCATATTCGTCACCTGTTTTATAACTGCAGATATCATCCTCAGAACAATCCTGTGGAACGTGTTAACAAGGTTTTGGTAGCAGCGCTTGGTTCGTATGTTGGATCTGACCACAGAACCTGGGCGAATCATCTTCCAGAAATTGAGTTAGCCATTAACACTGCAGTCCATGAAGTCACAGGTTACACTCCGTTCTTTCTTAATTTTGGCAGAGAGATCATCATTTCAGGAAAAGATTATTTAGGCACTGATTTCAATGCTG
This sequence comes from Limnephilus marmoratus, assembly GCA_917880885.1. Taxonomy (NCBI): domain Eukaryota; kingdom Metazoa; phylum Arthropoda; class Insecta; order Trichoptera; family Limnephilidae; genus Limnephilus; species Limnephilus marmoratus. The sequence continues at coordinate 38,892,026 of OU862918.1, read as the reverse complement.
AAGAAATTACGTTTGCTAAGCGTGACTCTTGGGCGTCAGGTTTAGAGGAATTAAATGACATTTTTTCACAGGTACGAACATCGTTAAGGCAGTCATACGAACGTAACAAGCTGAACTACAACTTGCGTCGTAGAGATATTCAATTTAGGGTTGGGGAAACCGTATGGAGGCGATCATTCGTATTATCAGATGCAAGTAAACACTTTTCAGCAAAATTGGCACCTAAAGTCATTAGGAGCAAGATTATTGGGGAAATTTCTCCAGTAGCATATCAGTTAGCTGACATGAATGGCAAAAAACTGGGTATTTATCATTTAAAAGACATTATTAAATCTGAAACTCCAGTTGATCGTTAGGGTTATTTCAATAGGGGTTGGGTTTTTCTTATCTCCGTTGAGAGATTTTCTTTGTCATTTTATTTAAATGTTATATGTGTTCTAAGTATTTGCATGCATATCCAGCAATTGCATGTGGATCATTCAGCGTGGTGACGTGACTTATCCTTACGTCCTCACGTTGATTGCATTGTCCTTGTCAGTGTTTGTGTTTTCAGATATTACACGTATGTGTTGTACTTTGCAAGTGTATAATGCGTATACTTAAGCATATGAAGTTCAACGTGTGAAAGTGACTGATCATCATTTTCATACATTGAATTTTCTTGTAATTTCGGTTTGTTTCCCTGTAGCAAAACCGTTTTTACATAGTTTTTCAAAACCTTTTATTTTAATTTTTATTGAACTATTTACTGTGTATTTTTGCGGATGTATAGAGGTGTTTAGCGTAGTATCATTATTGCTATTAGTGTGTAGAAACCTAGAATACCTTATTGTTTCACTTACATTATGTTGGTGTCTTTTGGAATAATTTCCATGGGAAAAAAAATATATATATTTATATGAAAAAGGCTATAGCTTCAGAAGCTCAAAATTATCTATTTTTCATATCGTTTTAGGAAACGTATGGCATGGGCATTGTTCCAATTTGTTTACTCTGGTTATGGTGATGGTTGTTTTTCACACGCAATAGTGAACATATTCCTTAAGGTTCTATTCTATGATACTTAAGTTATTATTTTATGATATACATAACATCGGTACATATATTTGATGAGTAAGCATAATATAAAAACATTTATTAAGTTAATTCCGCTGTGGATTTTTGTTTTAAGATTATTATAAAGGGTTTTGTAATTGTTTTGTTTTACAATATTGGTTAAACAATTTTTAATTCCATGGTCAATTTCTGGATGCATTTTATCCTCTATTTATACTAAAGATTTTGAACTTAGTTTGTTTACTACAATTTTATTTCCATATTCGACTGGTTGTTGAGGTTCGCTTAGAGCTCGAGCGAATTTGGACACCCTGTCAAATGTGAGAAAAATTAATTCTGAGTTAAATATTTATTACAATAAATTATTGTCTTATATTTAATTGCTGATTACAATTATGCTATCTAATACTAGGGGAATTATTCATGTTCACATCCAATTTTTTTTTGGGAACTTCTATTTTGGGTTACTTTTTTTTTCGACAGATGTCTTCATTCTGTAAGTGGGGTCACTACTTTTTGAAGTTTAATGGTTTGATTCTCGACTATTACTTTATTTTTGATCGACAGGTGTCAGGGGTGTTTTTTTCAAACTGGGATTTAAGAATAAATGTTTGTGTTTGGACTTTAGTATTTTATGTAATATCTTCCTCATTAAATTGAACTTTAGAAGGTTAATTAGGTATTCAGTCTTGTAGGTTATCTATGAGAGTTATGTACTTCCTGTTCATATAAATTTTTTTGGATAGTTTTCCTTTAGTAGGTAAAGCACATTTCATTCTTAATTTAGTTTAGCTTTTTCATGCAATTTTACTCAGTAACATTATGTAAGCTTTAGTGGAGCGGTTAGTTAGAAATCTCACTTCTGAATACTCTTCAGCGGCGCATTGTCAACCCTCATCAGAACGGGGAAATTTCTTCATTGTATGCAGAACCACACTCAAGGATTTTCTTCAGTTTCACAAGATGCAGTCTTGATCATAATACATCTTCATTCCTTTTGGACGGCAGAGCTAGCAGCGCGGGAAAAATTTCATCACCTACACAGAACCTCACTTAATGACTTTCGTCTGCTCCAATTTGAGATGTTTCATCGCTACCTTGGGCCATCTTGGGTCATCAGTTTTGGAAGAAAGTAATATCAGAAGACGCTGAATTTGAGATTTCAGACCAAATGTTTCATCGCTACCTTGGGCCATCTTGGGTCATCAGTTTTGGAAGAAAGTAATATCAGAAGACGCTGAATTTGAGATTTCAGACCAAATGTTTCATCGCTACCTTGGGCCATCTTGGGTCATCAGTTTTGGAAGAAATTAATAGCAAAAGAAGCTGAATTTGAGATTCCGGACCAGATATTTCATCTCTACCTTGGGCCATCTTGGGTCATCAGTTATTGAATGCATCATAATTGGAGAGAAGCTGCATAGATTGATGCGTCTTTCTGTTCATCGCATTATGTCATGGCTTCAGTATTGCAGTACGGTGGTCACCGCTTCTTCCATGAGGTACATTATATGGATTGGGAGTACTTCTATCACCAGGATCCTTCCGGCTGACAATCCTTATATTTTGGCATCTTCCATGACTAACATTTACGACCAAGGCTCACATAGTATGCAGTTCTCTTCAGGAAGTGACACATGGACCACTTGATTTCCAGGAGGAAATATTTTCTTTTTGGTGGAGGGGTAATGTAACATTTGCTGCTAGCGTCGTGAGCGATTCGCAAATTTCGCATGATTTGGTTGGCAGCATTGCACTCCGAAGGGGCGGCAGATGTTTCAAGATGCTTCGGAAAAAGTTCGGGCGCTTCAGTTGACGGGAGTACCACAGATCGAGCAGGTGTTTTTGTGTGACGGGCTGTTGTATGGCTGGACTCAAGACATTTTGGATCACGAGAAGTGAGATTTAAATTACTTATATTTTTAACAGATCGAGATTGTGCTTTATAGATTATTTTTAGGGATTACTGATTCATAAATATGTTACGTTATACGTCACAGGCGCCCATCAGTAATTTTCTTATGTCGTTACAATATAATTTCTTTCTTATTGACACGTGTCGAGAAACTTTAAACATTTACAGCTGGGTACGATACATCGTAACCAGTCACCCCTGATGATTAATTCTGTTGTTTAACTTAGAGTCTCATAGCGAATCATTATAATATGTTCCAAGGGCAGGGTTTGATTTTTTACAATAAATTATACATTGTTCACATACCTACTTATTATTGCTACCTAACCTCATTGCTTGCTTGCTGGCTTTGTATGTGATTATTTATTCTATTCATGGATGGATGACCAGGTTTGGAGGGAATGAATTACAAGTAAGTATTAAACGTCACAAGCTTAGGATCTTAATGAATTTATAAACATTTTTTTTTCATAATATTGCCATTTAGCCCCATGAAGTAGGTGGTGATTGTGTTGGAAGTTGTTGGCGAGTAAGCTTAAAAAACCTGCAAATATTTCACCCGCATCGTGTATCAGTCTTCTTCACACAGTTTTTTCAGCTACAAAAAAACACAATAGCCTCGATAAATTGGCCTTCATTTGAGATATAATGACTTATAGGCGTACGAGAGATGAGGAACTGAAAGGAGTTTTTCAACAAGACACATGGACAAAATAGGGAAGAGAAATGATAGAAATAGGAAAACATTGTGATCATCTTAGGACTTTTGGACAATCCTCTCAAGTAATCTGACCAGAATAAATTCAAAAAATACCTATGTACGTGTTAACTGGTCATACAATATATTTAAATTTGAGGTATGATATCCTACATACTATTGTACATTAGTTGGAGTGTTTAAACAGCGATAAAAGTAAAAAAAAATGTGTAAATTTTGGTAAAATCAAACTAAGACCAAACGTCTTTGGTAGTGGTTTTTATAATTCAACAGCACAATTTTAAACGGAGAAACCCCCCATTTCGTTTCACTATACTCGCATAACAATAAAATTTGTAACCAATTTCAATTGAGAGTGTATCATTAATTGCTATCCAGGCAAATAATATTTAAACGTACTTTGGTAAATATTTCCCTATCGAGTCCACGCTCAAAACACACTATAAAAATTAAAACAAATTGTACTAGGTAGATTACAGTTATTAATAAGTAATTCAGTAACCGGAATTGAAAAATATTGCATTTTAATGGTTATTTTGTTATCTTTAAAAACGCGAAATGTCATTTCTCAAGGAACGCCATGTTGTTAATTACGACGGCAATCGTCTCGCGTGATTTTTCGTGTTTATGAAACCGAACAAAAAATGATTAATACGCATTATTTATGATTTCCGAAGATTGCAATTCGTACTTATTGTTGTCTAATTGACAGAAAGTGATTTTTTCTTTTAAAAATGCGTATTTCATCGTCGTAATTAACATGGCGATCCTTAAAAAATGAAATTTCGCGTTTTTTAAATTAAAAAAACATTAAAACGCAAAATTTTTTGATTCCGGTTACTGAATTACTTATTACTAACCATTATCTACCTACAACAATTGGTTTCAATTTTTTAAAGTGTGTTTTGAGCGTGGACTCGATAGAGAAATATTTACCCATACTTTACGTAATTGACTAAATAATTTATTTTTTATTTTGATAATTTTAAGTTAAGGAAGATAGAAGAAACGAATTCTCGGGAAAGCTGCAATTCTATAGTATTTTTACGTTATTCGAAATTTAAGTTCTCGGATGATCGACATCTGGGTACGATTTTTAGCTCCCAGACTTAAAAACAAACCACTGGAGCGATTTCGGTCGAAAAATGGACCACTTTTATTTTTCTGCGATTGATTTCGGTCCAAAAATGGACCACATTTTCCTACCATTCGTAAAACATTTATTGTAATTATTTAAAATCATTCCTGGGCCAGCCGTTTATTTTAACACGAAGCTATTGAAATGTTTTATCTATTATGACCATATGTTGCAAATCTGAACTTCGTAGTCTATTTTAGAACAATGTTAAAAATAAATTTTTAAAATATTTTTTTCCCGCTGAATTTTTGAACAGCTGTTTACGGATAAAATTAAGTCCTTTTTCCATAGATATGCACCTTTAATTATCAAGTATACCACAGACAACATACAGAAACCGAAAATATTCTATGTTGACCCGAATAAGTATCCCTCACGGCAGTTTCAAGTAATAAACACCCAGGAATCGCGCGATTATAAACTTAATAGCACTATAATAGGTTTTAATGTTTCCATGTCAAAATTCGAAGGTATGATTTTTTTAATGTTGACAAAAAATTTAAAAAATTACCATCCGGGAAATCTCAAGCAATCGAAGCAAATTTATTTATTTCGCGTGATCACTCCAGTGGTTTTAAACACAATGTTACGCTACAACCCTTTTTACCCATGTGGTGCTAATTCCAACCGGATTCGTTTTCTTTATTTTTGATCACGAAATTAGCTACTTATTATTAACTACTTACAGATTATTAACTACTAAGCCCATGAACAATGGAGAAACTCTTCTTTAAATGTTGAGCTTTGATGGTGCTGTTATGGTTAAGAAAAAAATGTGAATTTTCATTAAAATAGAGGGATAAAGATTTCTTTATTGACTGGTTTGTAATTCACTGCTGAGCACCTTTACGTGGGGGTGTTACGTTGAACAGTTTCGGCAGTTCTATTATCTAGTCATATTTAAAATAAGTCAAATGTATTCAAACATGAAGAAGGGCACACTCAGGAACGTTCAAGTCAGTACCATTTTGGTAAACCTGAGAGAAAAGTTAAAGACAAAAGGTGTACTGGACGATCATCACGCCAGTGACATCAACTGCAAATTAACGGCTTTCTCTCGAGTGTACCTTGCGTAACGGTTTGCAAATGAAATACTTCTCAAATATTATCGGATATTTAGGCCAGCTGCTTCCCTATTTATTGAATAAAAAGTTTACAGTGTCCACACGTGTTAATAGGGTTGGTTAATGAAAGTAATGCATGGGAGCTTGGATAAAACAAATTCATACGTCATAGCGCAGAAAATTAATTAATGAAGTCCTACGGTTTGTCGTGCGATTAATTAAGCCTTGGAAAGGCAAAATAAAAAAACATATACGGTGATAGAATATTAAGATGATCCATCGTAGAAAGTGTGAGAGTACATACGTCGATCCATCTGCCGTCCGATACAAGAGGGTTTGTGGAATAGACGGCTACAAAAGAATCCAGTCACGAGGGAAATAAGGTTCGAGTACTATGCACCAGCTTTTACATCTATAAATCTCCAGGCCTGAGCTCTAGCGTGACCTCAGCCAACGTGTTTTATATGCACCTTGTTTCACGATCGTTTCACGAAAATTTTGGTGGTTAAAAAACAACAACAAAATTTTGAATATTGTACAGTCTCGATTACCCGAAGTTAGTGGAATTACTAATGATTACCGCATATGTTAATGCTGAAAGAAGTGGGGAGGGAAAGGAAATAGAAAAGAGGAAGGTTGAGAAGCATCTCAATCCTCTTGTCATTAAACGCGGAGCTGAATATGATTTGAGGTTTTCACGACTCGAGGATTATCGTGATTAATTTTTGGTTTATTTTGCCGTGTTGCGCTACCTCCTTCATTAGCCAACATTTTGTAGTGCGTTACAGTGTCCATCATCAGGGCAGATATGTAGACTGTGATAAAGCATGTAAACGTACGGTTTTCTAGAATTAATCCTCTCAACGCAGTTTTCTTCTTTTTGTTTTGCTGTAGACGTGTATAATGATGGCTAAGCTGGAGCCAACAATTTTAACCGTTCGATAAAGGAGGTCTTTTTGTTCATTTTAGAACCAATGAAGTGGAAGTTGGTCCGATCATCAGATATATGAAGCGAGCAGCTACGGAAGGCGATAACCAATTTACTCCCCTTTCAGAACCATCAAAATTTTCTGTGGGACTTCAGCAACATCTTTATTAAATAAATATCATAACAATAATAAATAAATATCGTAAAAGTCTTTTGCTCAGAATTCGATTACTCAATGCAATAAAAGTATTTACATTTTTGACCAAATTCTCAAAATACTAAATATGCCTAAATTGCAGAAAGTTTAATTTTGAGTGCTCAAACATCCCGACCCGAAAATTGCGACCGTGATTGCATTTGTAATAGCCGCAGTTTCGGTGCCAAAGTTCACAAAAATTTCAATGATTCCATTGTTTGCCAAACTTTTAACTCGGTTTTGTTATCCGAACGTTCAGAACAAACAAAATATAACAGGTGAAAAAAAAAAAAAAAAAACCAGGAAACCAAACAATATTTGTTATTTCTACATTTAGTATTCTATTTAAAAAAACACTTTAAATTCTACAAAAATCAACGGAACGGTATGCAAACGCACACCAAAAAGCGAGCAGTATAAAAAAGTTTGTTTTTTTTTTCTTGAGTATCTTCTTCGAGATAATCTTTTAAACTTACTTACTTGACAGCATTTCCGTTTACTGAAAAAAACTTTTGAAGTTTGTAAATCCATCAATTTAATATTTCATCATTGAAGAAGAAAATAATATTAATAAATCACAACGAAACATGAAGATCATGGGATCGATTCCCTGTTTTGTTGTGTTGCATGTTTCTTTTAAATTCATTAGTATTATCTTCTTTATAGTATTACTAGCTTTTACCCGCGGCTTCGCCCGCATGGTTTTAGGGGGAAATCTATCTATATGTATATATAAAAATCGTCTCATTCTTCTTCCGCCTCCTATTCCTCTTCCGCATCCCCTTCCCAGAAAGCGTTTCACTCTGCCTTCTCCGCTATCCCTCTCCCCACTCCACTCTCCCGCTTCCCCCGTCCCACGAACCCCCCTCCCGATTTCCCCTCCCGCCTACCGCATTCCACACATTCAGTCCCTGCACATTTAGTTTACAAACAGCTCGCGTGCCACCCATTGTAATTTTTTTATATAAATTTTATAATACCAGAGCTCACCAGTATTTATATATATATAGAAATCTTTTTCAACTTGCTCACTACAATTTCCCAAAGTTTCACCGCAATCGGATGAACGGTTAAGCAATGCATAATTTCATGATGCCAGAGTTCACTGTTGTGTACCGAAACTATCGCGGGCATACACATATCAGATCCCCAAAGTTTCATCGCAATCGGGTGAATGGTTTAGCAACTCATAGGCCCCATACATACAATCCCGGAAACAAACATATTTTGATTAAAATTAATAAATTACTTCGTTGTTACCACTTTTATTGTTTACAAAACCAACATGTTTCGTGGAAAAAACGAAGTAATTTATTAATTTAAATCAAAATGGTGCCACAAAATAAGTTGAAAACATATTTTGATTTTTATATACTCGTGTAGTCGTGTATAGATTTTGAATAAATCTAAGTTCATCTGCATGGTTTAATACGAATTTTTAATTTTAAGGGTGAATGGATTTTTTAAAGCAATTATCATTCTACAAACAGTTTGCAGAATCCTTATTATTTTACTGTTTTTATTTTGCCAAAGAAAATTACATTTATTTATTGTTTTCATTAGAACTTCAATAGAATTTTTTTAAATTTCGAAATTCGATAACATCATTATTAAATTTATAAAAACAGTTTATTTATAAACAAGACAAATAAGTATTATCATACGTCACAGATGTTTAGCCTTCTGAAGGAATTAAAAACAAAACAATTAAGTAAATATTTATAATTATGGTGTACTGATTATTCATGTGGTTTCAGCTTCTTTCGATAGATGTCGAGAGCTTAATTTGTAATATGAAGTTCTGCTAAATGTCAACCGATGGCAGTTGAGCAGGATTTCAGAAGAGTACCATCTATCGCCGTTCGTGACTTAGGTACGAAAGATTATTATGATGGTCGAAGGCATCAGTGAGATTGGGCGAGCTCCCACAGTCCGCTTGCCGTAGCAACAGATTTACTTAGAGCCTAGTCTAATAAGGACGACTTCCCAGTTTGATATTAGTAGTGAAATAAACCAACTTGTAATTACTCCAACCTACAATTTATTTGAAAGATATTTAACACATTTAAATTGTTTTCTTACTGGAAATTAAGAAACATAATAGTAATAAATATTTTTGACTGAATAATATTTTTACACATTTATAGTTCTTCAACTGAATATATTTCTTCAACTGAACATATAGTTCTTCATCACTATGTAATGCCGTTTCGTTCTTAAACTGATATTTAATTGACTTAAATATAAATAATAATTACTTCGTGGTTGTTGAAACCAGAGTTAAGTTAGCCTCTCAGAAACTGGGCGTACTGTACAGGGCCCGCAGATACTTTAATAGTACACAACTGCTAACCCTGTACAAATCGCAAGTGCGCCCCACGGTTGAATTTGGCAGCCACCTCTGGTCTGGAGTTCCAAAATACCTAAAAAAAACCCTTGACTCTGTGCAGAAACGGGCGGTCCGTTTGATAGATTCTCCCATCTTAACAGACGGACTGCAATCTTTAGAGCACAGGCGTCAGGTGGGAATGCTGTCCTTGTTCTGCCGGTATTATAATGGAAGATGCTCCGAGGAACTAGCGTCATTGATCCCCTCGGCACCGGTGCATAGTCGAGAAACACGTCAAACACGCACCCAACATTTGTACACGGTTGACACTAGTCACATGAGAACGGGTCGTTTCTATGACTCGTTCTTGAGTTCAACGGCTCGGCTATGGAACGATTTGCCGGCCTCTGTGTTTCCTCCCTCCTACAACATGGGTCTCTTCAAGACCCGTGTTCACTCTTTCCTTTCCTCAAAAATACCCTCCACACAGCATCTTCAAAGATGACATAAGCCCTGAGGGAAGTTATTTTCCTCAGGGCCCCCTGTGTGGAGTTAATGTAAAAAAAAACATCATCCTTTTTTAATACGCATTTTCTATAAGAGGACATTTTAGAAATAACAAACGATGAAAAATAAGAAAGGAAATCAAAGTGTTTTGTGGTTTTTCGGTGTGCATTATTGTAAAATCAGTATCATCATTTAACGTCACATCACGAAATAAATCACTTCAACGAGTGTTCTTAATCCTTTCCACTTTTTTAAAACTATTTCTCCTTAACTCACGTTGTCGCGCGTGGTACAAAATGTACGCCTTTTAGACCCTTTCTTCGGCAAATTGTTAGGGGTAGTGAGGGGTTATTTTGCGGACAATAAAGCTAAAATTCCGCGCGGATTATTCTGCGACCTATTTTTATTCGCCTTTCTTTGTTAAAGTTTCCTGGAATTCATGAGAAGTTTACAACACGTCTGTGCAGGACATGAATTTTTTTATAAAATTTAGGGGTCGTCACTTTTTTCTTCTTCAAAGTTGTGAGCAACTCGGCCATGAAAATGTTGCAAACTTATAGACGGTCCACTTTTCACAATGATGTAATTTAATAAAGGAATACATTTACGTTCAGAGCAAATTCTCAATAAGGGGAGCGAGTTCTCAATAAGTAAACTGATTATTGTGATATACGAATACATAGGTAATGACACGATGCCTATGAAAATAAAACTTTGACGACTCTGCTGTGCGTTAGTTAGTGATATATGGTTCAATGAAACCGAATTTTCTATGAATTTATCGAAATTTGTTGAAAATTCAGACGATCCGTGATTTTTTACTGGCCTGCGCTAGTTTTAAGATGATTTTTTTTTGTTTTCAACAAAAAAATATATCCTTGTGCGATCAAAATACAGAAACATGGAAAAATTGTTTAACTTGAGACTAAAAAAAATATCTTTTCAACTTACTGTCCAGTGCGACAGTAATTGTGCGAAACGAACGACATTATTGTTCAATTTGGGAAGCGGGAATGGGTACCGCCGCCCCGGAAACCTTTATTGGATAACCAATACCTCTGCCATAGGTCAACTCAAGTGGTTCGCTACGTATGGTGATTTAGCAGGGGTGTCCGGGTTCATGGGGTGAGGTTTGTCTAGGTCTTGGAGGCGGATGACCAGGACACACTGAACCCCAGGTCTACCCACCCCTTAAACCTTTTTCCTTCACAGAACTCTCCTCTCCTTCCTTTCTTAAAAAAACCCTTCACGCAGTATCCCCAAAGATGTCATAGGCCCTGAGGGAAATTATTTTCCTCAGGGCCTCCTGTGTGGAGCTCATGAAGCGTGTACTGGCATTTAACCGAAACCAAGTGATACTATGGAGGCCGGGCTAAAATTTATTAATCGTCGGTCGGAATATCTCTTACCAATTGTTGACCATGTTCAATTATTGATTACTGACCATGTATAACAGTAAAAGTGAATATTGTGTAGGGTTTTATCAATCCTCCATGCCAGACCCTCAAAAGTAAAATGGCCTAAAAAGATTACATGTAAAGGTACATATGTCACCATAAAATAAATAAACACGTGGATTTCCTTCCTTCTGGGCCTCGTCTAATGTGTATTTATTTATTTTCAAGAGTTTGTGCAAAAAAATGTGAAACAGCTCAGTTAAAAACACAATGGCATTTGGCCCCGCCAATATCAATTCGGCTTCCAACCGATCTCGAAGCAAATTGACTAACGTGAGCATCTGTCTAGACTCAAAGAAAACCTATTTCTTCAAACGTTTTAGCGCTGGCACTTCTTGTGAAAATCTATTTCCTCAAATGACTCGAACCCATGCGATCTACGAGAATGGTGAACATTATGGACGGACTGGAAATGAAAAAGAGGTTCTGGACATCTAGGTGATCTGGATTTCTTTTTATTGTTTTAGCTTTAGAAATCACTAAACATTCTCTTGTTAAGAATAATTTCGTACTGGCAAAAATTATTAAGTTTCCAAGACCCAATCATGTCTGATTACATCTAAAAACGATCGAAATGAAAAACGCTTGGTGTAACTCTACGTGACCAGCTCAGGTACGGAGGCTCCATCGAAGCCAGATTATGTTACCCTCTCAGAAACTGGGCGTACTGCACAGGGCCCGCAGATACGTAGTACACAACTGCCTAACCCTGTGAAAATCGCAGGTACGTCCCACGATTGAATTTGGCAGCCACCTCTGGTCTTGATCCCCAAAATACCTAAAAAAAAACACAGGCGTCAGGTGGGTATGCTGTCCTTGTTCTACCGGTATTACAATGGAAGATGCTCCGAGGAACTAGCTTTGAACTAGATTGATCCCCTCGGCACCGGTGCGTAGTCGGGAAACATGCCACAACACAACAATATTTGTACGTGGTTGACATTAGTCACATGAGAACGGGTCGTTTCTATGACTTGTTCTTGTCATCAACAGCTCGGCTGTGGAACGATTTGCCGGCCTCTGTGTTTCCTCCCTCCTATTTCTTCCTCTCCTCAAAAAGACACTCCACACAGCATCTTCATAGATGACACAGGCCCCCAAGGAAATTATCTTTTTTTGCTCGTACCCACCTGTGTGGAGTAAATGTAAAAAAAAATTACACGTGCTCCGAGTCAGTTGTAGGCATCCCCAATTTATGCATTTATTTATTTAACACCCAGAGGAGTAGTACAACTTTTATAGAAGAAATTATCGTGACACTCAAGTAAACAATTAAAAAAACCCGCATGAATTGTAACAATTCAAGAAATAAAATTTAAAAAACCAGGATCAGGTTTTAAAAAAGACAACAGAAGGGTTAGATTAGGGTTCGAATAAATTAAAAGCTTACGTCATTAAGATGAAGTAAACATTGCTCACGAAACATGCCGGTTGTTAAAACAATAAAAGTGATTAAAACTGAGTATTATATTAACATTGAGTTAAAATGGTGCCACTTAATAATATTGGTGTGTTTGAGGAAGTAAAATAGAAATATTGATAGACGATGAAGCCTTGAAAAAGGTGTCTAAATTAATTATTTGGGAGTAATACTGGACTACAAACTAACGTGTTTCTTAAAACACAAAATAAATTATAAAAAAATTCCAAAAAATCTCATTGTTGGGAAGATTCATAAAATTCCTAAATGCAGTCTCCGGTAAAAATGTATTCAACGCAATCGTTGGCGACAATTGTAGAAGCATTATAATCTTAGCCAACGATGGATTAATAAAACAAATCACGGTGTTATAAATTATGCAGAATATCAGATTTACGAAAATCAAGTGAATGTTTATGGAGTTAATTATCTTGTCATTTACAAATTCTTTATTACAATACTTATAAATTACGATAGTGATTGATTGATTGATTGATTTAAAAAAGAAGTCTCTATATTCGACCGAGTCGACAGGAAAAAGCTATGGAAGGTATTGTCCAAGTATGGAGTGAATACAAATCTCATACAGGCAATTGCGTCTCTGGACGAGGGAAGCGTTGCATGTGTTAGGGTGAACGGTGATTTTACGGGGTGGTTTGACATCACAAAAGGTGTTAAGCAAGGCTGCATAATGTCACCATGGTTATTCAATCTATACATGGATAATTGTATGCAAGAATTGAAAGATGTGAGATTGGGTGCAAAATTGAATAGTCTGAAAGTATGTTGCCTGTTGTATGCTGATGATGCGGTGCTGATTTCTAACACTATGGAAGATCTACAGTCTCTAGTATCTAGGATGAATGAAGTATGTATGAAGAATGAGTTAATGATGAATGTAAGTAAGTCTAAAGTCATGGTGTTTGAAAGAGAGAGTACAAAAACAGTGTGCGATATAGTTGTGAATGATAAATACTTGGAGCAGGTGGATGAGTTTGTTTATCTAGGTAGTATGTTAACGAGAGATGGGAAGGCTGATAAAGATATTGAAAGAAGGGTAAATGCCGGTAACTCCATTAATGGAGGACTGAATGCCGTTGGCGCTAATAAAAAACTGTCAAAAAAAGCGAAGCTAGCAGTCCACAATGGAGTCCTGGTACCTACCCTGATGTATGGCAGTGAGGCATGGAACTGGCAGAGGAAGGATGAAAGTAAACTGAATGCTGTTGAAAAGAGATCCCTGAGACGTATGTGTGGTAAAACCATGTATGATCGTGTTAGAAATGTGTATATCCGCAAAGAATTTAAGGCTGATATAAGTATAATGAGCAAAATTAAGAAAGCGACCCTCAGATGGTTTGGGCACGTAGAGCGAATGAGCGAAGAAAGTAGTGTAAAAAGAATATATTTATTTTTTATTTATTTATTAATTTTCAACGCCCTGATGGGCTTTTACATGACAAGATTATAATACAGAGACAGTTTTTTTTTTAATAAAAAAGATGAACTATAAAAATATAACTAGTAGGTAAACATCATACAGATAAATTTAGGAATGATAGTGCATTACAATAAAAGAGAAAGTTTCTAAGTTGTAAATGACATAGAAATAAACTAGTAGGTATGTTAGCAATTACAAAATTTACAGGTGACTGATTAAATGTCATGAATAATACATGACAAAATGCAAGATACATAAAAAGAAAACGTTAACAAGTTTTTACATTGTAGATTAATATAGAAATACACAAATATATGCAATAGACTCTAGGTGATGCTCCTTAGATATCAAAATATTCTACATAAAAATATTGTTTAGATATTTCTTGAATAACGGTAAACTTATATTAAATACATCGATATTTGAGGTGTATTTGTTCCCTAGTGTGTGAAGTCGAGAAATTGATGCATGTGTGTGATAGTTGGTTAGAGAATTATTGTTACAGAATAATATGTTTTGCCTTGTCGCTCGGGTTGGTACCTTAAAGTCAATGAGATGCAGAAGTTCACAACAGTTTAATTCGGAGTGAATAATTTTAAACAAAAAAGTTAGGTCAATTATTTTTCTTCTGTTTTCTAGGGAATGCAATTTAAGTGTATTTAGTAGGAATGTATAGTTAATGTGTTGAATAGGTATATGTAACTTGAAGTTAATAAATCGTAAAAATTTGTGCTGCACTCGTTCAATATTTTTTATATGAATTTGATAATATGGGGACCAAACGATGGAATTGTATTCCAGCAAGCTGCGTACTAGTGACAAATATACAATTTTAATAGCTTCTAGTGAATCAAAGTCTTTGATGGTTCTGATTATAAATCCTAGTGTCTTCATGCCTTTGTTGGTTATTTCTTGTATGTGGTTTATAAAATTTAATTGGGTGTCAAATAAAACTCCAACATCCCTGATTTCTTTGACTTTTTCTAAGATTTTGTTATTTATTGTGTATTCAAAAGATAACGGGGTCTTTGTTCTACAAAATGTTAGTGTCTTACATTTATCGATATTGAGGAATAAGTTGTTTGCAACACACCAATTGTGTAATTTGTCAATGTTTGACTGTAGGATAAGGCAGTCTCTTATATTAGATATTTGTTTATATAATTTGATGTCATCGGCAAAAAGCAGAACTTCTACATCGTCGAAACAACTTATTATATCATTTATGAATATAAGGAAAAGGATGGGTCCGAGATAACTCCCTTGCGGTAGACCACTAGTTGCATAAAATAACTTAGATTTGGAGTGTTAATTTTGACAAATAAGATTCTGTTAGACAAGTAACTTGAGAACCAATCCAACAACTTGCCTCTCAGCCCTATTGCATAAAGTTTTCTAAGTAATAATTTATGTGATACTTTGTCGAAAGCTTTGGAAAAATCTGTGTAAATACTGTCAACTTGTTTTTTTTTTGTAAAAGATTCTGTAATATAGTTATGGTAAAGTAACAGGTTAGTAGCAGTTGACCTACCAGAAACGAATCCGTGTTGGTTTTTATCTATAACTTTTAATATTGACGGATAAATTAAATCGAGAACAAGGGATTCAAAGATTTTCGGGAGCGCTGATTGTATGCAGATTGGACGGTAGTTTTTAATGTCTGTGTCATCACCTTTTTTGAAAATCGGAGTAATATAACTAGATTTCCAACGGGTTGGAAAATGTCCTGAAGAAAGTAAGTGGTTAAATAGTGTGGTGAGTGGACCGGATATTGCAGATGCGCATTGTTTGAGAAATATTGGTGGGATGTTATCTGGGCCTGCAGATTTGTTGGGGTCAAGGGAAATTATTTTATTTAAGCATGATTCCCGTGTAATGAGGTAGTTCTGTAAATGTATTGTGCTTGGGTATATGTATGACGGTACGTTGTTGTCAGATATTTCGCTTTCATATACACTTTGGAAATGATCCGCAAACAAATTAACAATATCATGGGTGCTGTTGGCTATTTTTCCATCATAATGCATTGTAGGGGGGTAGTCTGTACTTTCATTGTTTAATTTTTTAAACAATGAAAGTACAGACATATGATGTACATATAAGTACATATGATGCAAATGTGAATGGTAGAAGAAGTCGGGGACGCCCGAGGAAGACATGGCACGATCAAGTGAATCAGATACTTGAGACGGGCCATTTCAAAAGTCAGAATAATAGAAGAGTATGTATGAGACGATGTATGAATGTGAGTGAGGCAAAGAGTGTATGCCAAGACCGAGTTGTTTGGCGGTCCGTCCTCTCTGCCTACCCCTGCGAGGAAACGGCGTGATGGTTAGTTAGTTATATTTTAATGTTTTTCTACGTATAAGGATTTTATCGTCACAACTGTGTACTTACTTATAAAACCACAACTAAAATAAAATAAATATATTTTTTTAATCCACAATATTCACCAAGTTCAATAAATCAATATATCAATATCCATAGGATGTAATAAGTATTGGTTCCCGCGTATCGGCAGTGAGAAATGTAGTTCCGCCTCGGAATGCTGCAGTAGAACAGTGTATTTCGTCGTGTTGTTAATTGTTGGTATGTGCGAAGGTTTATGAGATACAGGAGTTCGCAACAGTCAATGATAAAATATGCCATGAAGTAATTATTTTTATTATTATTTTTTTAAACTTTATGAGTAAAATCTCAAATTATAATATTTAATTAAATGAAGACAATATTTGCAAAAGTCAATCGAAATCTGGAGACAGAAAAATCAGAAAAGATATTGGCTCCGCTGGGACTCGAACCCAGAACCCTTTTCTTACATGGAAACAGCTCTACCGATTAAGCTACGGAGCCCATATTAATTCGGTCACTTTTAACTGTATCATACTTCGACTAAGAACTACCAACATTATCTTCACTTACTTAACGCACATATTATTGGCTGCTATCTTTATATATGATTACAAGATTCAACTCGAACTAAATGCAATTTAATTAAAAAGTAATTATTTTCCTCAAGGAACAAGTGAAAGCAAAAAAAGCCATAGTCTTACTGGCTCGAGACGGTTGGGAGAAGATGGAACTCTTGTGTTATATTCAGATATAAAAGTTATATTATGTGTAAGTAGGAATCTATAGCATTTTTTTGCTAAGCCGACCGCACGTATAAGTATGTCGTATTTTGTGATTGCCGCATGCTACTTCGGAGAGTCGAAATTATTAGTAAGAATAATTTTACAACGGATTTTCACTCAAGATGCCTTCAGATATAAGTATATCGACTGTGGTTGTATGGCCGTATATCCCGTTGGCATACTTACTTGAAGAAAACATCTTCTAAACTTTCGGCCGGACCAATTGTCGCCGGACCAATTGTCGCCGGACCAAATGTCAGCCGGACGAACTGTCGGCTGGACCAACTGTCGCCGGACCAAATATCGCCGGACCAAATGTCGCCGGACCAAATGTCGCCGGACCAAATGTCGCCGGACCATCTGTCATGGAACCGTCGTAACAATTTCTGTGGGAACATATGCAATAGCTTGAAAACAATCCTACCGGACTTGACTGCTATTGTTATATTGTCGTGTAAATAAGCTCGTGTTTACAAACTTATTTATTTATTTTATTTATTTATTTATTTGTTGGCTCGCCAACAGAATATATCACATATAATTATTACATCAGTTAACAATTTTAATACGGTTACAGTGATTATTCCAATAAGAGGTGAGCACACCATTCATCACAACATTCTTAATAAGTTGTAATACATAATAATAAATTAAAGTACATACATAAAACAAGAAGAATCAATAATTACAAAATATATTCACACATGAACATACATATACATACATTTATACACATTTTATAGGTTTGGGTGAGGAGATCATCAGGGATATGTAAGTATAATTTTCTTTTGAAGGTATCAATTGAATTTGAAAATACATCTAAGTCTTCATGTTTGCAATATTTGTTGTATAACCGAGTCATTCTCGAGGTTGGTTTGAAGAAACTTGTATTAATACGGTAAGTATCGATCCAAAAGGTTTCAAGGTTTCTCGTGAATTTCGGCCTTATATTAAGATTAATTTGATTAATTAAATATGAATCATACATGTTGTTTATGATTTTAAAAAGGGTAATCAAATCTGAAATGTGCCTTCTTTTAACGAGTGAGACTTCTCTAAAGTGAGTGAGTCTTTCAGCATAGTTATCTAGATTCCGATGTACTCCAGATTTGTAAGCTAGTATTCTTAAGTATTTTTTTTGAACAGACTCCACCTTATTGCTATGAATTGCATAGTGTGGGGACCAAATCACGGTGCCATACTCTAAGATACTTCTTACATATGAGTAGTACAAGATTCTGAAGCTACTGGGATTCTTGAACAATTTGGTAATTCTAGTGATAAAACCGAGCATTCTATTGGCTTGATTGACAATGTGTTGGTAATGGTTTCTGAACGTCAGCTTCGAGTCAAGAAAGATTCCCAGATCTCTAATGGAGTCTACTTTTTTCAGGATTTCATTTCATTTGCATAAGGCACGGCGTCAGAGAGGTACTTGAAGTTGGGTTCTTAAATTTTAATCGTACAGATGATAGAGTATTACTACTATCGCATATTTAAAATCTTCCAAATGCCTTTAAAGTTTTAAAAAAAAATATTTTATTTGTTTGATAAAAAGTATGATTATTTTCTAGGTACGTCCAAAACGAATTGGCATTCTGGCGAGCGACAAAATGATAATAACTCGTTAAAATAATCACGTTACGTGACAATAATAATAATCGCAACGTGAAATAAATCCTCTTAAAAGTGTACGTAAATGGCGTGCATTAAATAGATTACAAATAATTTGGATTAATATTCGATGTGAACGTGCAATAATGAGTAGGGGGCAAAAAGCATACAAAATGAAAATAATAATAATGGATTATGTTACGCGACGCGTGTTCAATATTTAAATATTTAACGTAATGTACACGTGTCAAAAAGTGTATTAAGGTTCTGCACTCGTGTATTTTAACATGTAATTAAAAATGTATATAACGACTGCTAAAACATATATCTTTATTTAAATTAATAAATTACTTCGTTTTTACCACTTTTATTGTTTACAAAACCAACATGTTTCGTGAGCAATGCTCACTTCTTCAGGGTTTTTTTATTGATACTGATACTGATATATATCTTTATTTCAAGGATACAAAATGTTCGGAGGTAAAGTTAACGGTTTCACGACTTTTCATCCCACGACAAAATATCCTTAAACAAAATCTTCTATGGACAAAACATCCTCCAGCAAAATATCTACTAAAACCTAACCTAACCCAACCTAACAAAAAATGTGACAAAAATAATGCAGACATCTTGTAAAGACAATAAATTATTGTTCTAAAATAGTAAAATGTAAAATAAGGCTGGGTAAGGTTAGATTAGGTTTTAGTAGATATTTTGTCGCGGGATGAAAACGCGCATTATCAAATTTGACTAACTGGGAGGTGATTCCACATAATACAGAGATAAAATGCACTTTTTACGACTGGACAGCACACAGTATGTTTTTACAGTTGTGATGTTATCATCCTTTCCCATTGATATTACTTTTGTTTGAAGATCAGTGGCAAGAATACACATATGCAGTTAATAATTTTATAAATTATTTATATTTTTAATTTTTAGGACTGAAGAATTTCTTATAAAATGATCTCGAAATTTTAATATTTTTAATTAGGTTCAAATACGAAATGATCAAAAGTTATTAACTTTTTAAAATATATTTTGTTATTTGGTTTGACTGTGGTATCCTACCCGGTGATTGGAATCAACTGCACAGAAGCTTGGTTATGTTTGAATTATACAGTACGTGGTTTAAAAAACAACTAAGATATCGTACAAAACTCTGCTTACCTTAACTACATTGCCTTGTTTGAGGATGACCAAACCTATACCTCTCGAGCCGAACTCTCTCGACCCATTACCTTGCACCGCAGTGGGAGGGATGGATTTATATGTCCGTCACTCCCAGACACATTGACCAACAAATTCCCACCCACCTGTCATACATTTTTCTTACCCAGAACTTCAACTCCTTTTTTTCCTAAAAAGACCATCCAAACAGCATCCCCAAGGATAACATAGGCCTTAAGGGATTTTTTCCTCAAGACCTTATATGTCCAGCTAATGTAAATAAAGCTCTAAATTACGAATTACTGAAGTACGTGCCATTGAAAACAACTTAGATATCGTACAAAACTGTTGTTTAGAATAATGTACTACCCCGCCTTCAGAACGTGTGCGATAAATTTTTTTATTTTTTATTTTTTTATTTTTTATTAGTAATATAAGGTACATAAATTACAAATAAATTTTATACAGTAATTAATTACATAGTAGAATATTTGATGTACCCCCATAATTAAGCAAGGCTTGTGTGTATGGGGGGGTGATGAATATTGAATATGAATATTATTAGCTCCACACAGGAGGCCCTAAGGATAATTTCTCCCAGGGCCTATGGCATCTTTATTGGAGCAATAATTTCTTTGTTATACAGTCTACCACAATAATTATTCAGACATATTCCTAGTTTAGTCAGTCTTAATAAATAATATTTTACAAATTTGTTATTCACGAGTAAATAAGTTATTTAAAAGTAATCACCTCTTTGGAATAATTTTGAAACTACTCGTAAACTTTCGGAATTCCAAACACGTTGCACCATCTATACACAGGCTCTGGGGTGTCAGGTGCTAACAGGCTTTCCATTGTTGTATTATGAGGAGAGAAGTAATTTATCTACGGGATGTAGAACAATGATATTTACGCTGCTGGCACTATATTGCAAGCTTAACTGAGCGATAATTATTATGAAGTATGTTCAGTTAACTTCACGTGATTCACGGCCTTGAGATTGTTACGTTATGGGTATGAACGTAAATACTATGTCCACATCTTTTTGGAATTTCACATGCCGGAGTCAAAAACACGGTATATTTTATGTACCAATTAAGTCAGTAAGAGCTCGTTTAATTTATGGAGTAATTGTGTATTTTGTCCAATGTTTTGCATAATATTTTGTCTGTTGTTAAGTCTTATTTATTAGTGATACTTCGTAAGTAATTATTTAAATAACGTGGCAATATTTAAATGTTATCATTTTAAAAGTTCATATGTTAAAGATCACTTAAAACTTTTTATTTATTTATTTTTTCTTTGTTTTACAATTTTTTAGAGAAAAATGTGTCCTTACTGGGGTACCCTGTTCTAAGGGACTAACTAACTATGAACAGCAGACACTAAAATTAGCATGATCAGAAAGTAGGTGTACTGTGACCATAACGGGCGGTGGTTTTTAATTTTTTGAGGGTTGGCAAAATTGTATGGTAGAGGGGGTCTCCTGACCAGAACGAGCATTGTAGTACGTAAAACGCAGGAACATTGTAGTACGTAAACTCACGTTGTAGTGTCCGGTTGCGTGAAAGACACTACAACTTACATTGTAGTGTCCAGTTGCGTCCTCAAAAAATCCCGCCAAGTGCTGTGATCCGCTTTTTACTCACGGAAGGAAAAACACCCACAAGAAAAAAAGGTGAAAAATTCTGAGCTCTATTATGACTGGAGATGATAGTGGGTGACTGTCGTCATCGTCAAAGTGGCGTCACACAAATTCTCCATCATCAAAAAAATTAAAACCTCAATTTCTGGAAAAAAATCATGGCCTCAGGCATCATTTTGGTCGAATTTCTGCCCCAGATTGAGACCTTTAATGCATAACAATATTGTGATACCCCAAAAAACTCAAAAGGAGAATTCAAAACATAAGAAGGGGAATGCTGACCAGAAAGGTGTGCTTGTCCGTCCTCACACAGCCTTAGCTACCAATACGCTCTTGGACTCATTTGGTTGGGATGTTTTGACTTGGCGTCTTCGGATTATCATCTTTTCACTTTCTTGAAGGCATGCATGGGTGAAAATAAATTTTCAACCGACGAGCAGGGTCCTGAAGTGAGGGAAGGAGCTGGCGGGACAATTCTTCAAGAAAGACATAAAGAAACATGTGCCACGGCTCACCAAATGCAATTAACGGGTTGGCGATTATTTGGAAAAATAGTCAACAAGTCTAGGTATGAGTATCAACAATATTCTGTTATTTTTTTTTCTAATACACTTTTGCAAAAAAAAAAAAATCAGTACACGTTAGTTTTTCGCTGAAGCTAAATAATTTTCACCTAGAGTTAGGCTTTTTTATTTACCCTACATAGTATGCTCTGAAAAAAATGATTTCCTTCAAGGCTTTTGTTATGCGGTTACCAAAGATATTCAAATATATTTCAATATGTTTGGCGGTAACTATACCCACATTCCTGATTTTAAAGCAAATTCTGTTTTATAACTTGTTTCTTGGAAAATTATGATTTTGTACCGTCTTACCAGATTATATTACCAGATTGTAAATTTTTTGTTATGAAAGTAGTATGCAAACTATCTTAAATATCTTCCCCATAATAGATACATACATACAGAAAAAAGATCTTTTGATCGTGTTTATAGGCACTGCAGCGCACGGCAGGTTAAAACGGGCATCACTTATGCTGGAACCAGAACGGAACAAGCAAATTTACAGACCAAGTGCAAAATGCTTTAGTCCGAGTTTGTTGTGCGCCAAACAACTCGGTCTTGGCTTACCCTGCGTATTTTATTCACGTATATATTTATAACAGAATGATAAATAAAAGAAGGGTAGGTTAATCTTCTGTTATTCTGACTCTTGACACGACCCGACTCAGTCATTCAGTTCACTTGATCGTGCATTGTCTTTCTCGCGTTCCCGACTTCTTTTACCGTTCACATTCGCATCATACATTCAGAGCAGATGAATAAAAGAGGCAATATTGGCCTACAGCTTCTCATTCTTTGACAAGAAACGGGTGACTCCGGCCACCGTCACTGTGGCAAGTTCGAGAATGGAAGACACTCTCGGTATTGCCCTGGTGAAAAACCTAACCAGGGCGGGTATGTGGTGGGTCCTCCAATGGTGAAAAACCTCCATTCAGAATTGAAACGCCGCTTGAAATGGCTTTAGTGTTTGTTTACCAGATCAGAATAGCCAGGCACATCTCCATTTCCTACACATCCCCACTACCTTCAGCGTCACAACATACTTACTTCTTTATACATATATATATAATTGCTGTGTACCTTTTATTTTATTTTTTTCCTGTTATTAAACAAACTAATGTAAAAATCCTTAAATGTTTCACATTGTTAACAGTAACAAACTTAATACCCACTGCTCTGTAACTACATTCATGATAACTACATTCATAGTACCTACTTACTTATTTACATATGTAATTACTGTGTACCTTTTCTTTTTTTTCTTTTTCATAATAATAACAAACATACGTACATTTATGATAGCAAAAAAATTATAATTAAAAAAATGAATAAATAAAAATAATTAATTACAAGAAAATTACCTACTTTTATATTAATCGTTAAAAATGTTTTACACCACTGCAATACCGGTATGCTTCAAGTATATTTGGAATCACATTTTGTGTGATATTGTGACAATAATTATTGTATATAATGTAGCGTGAGCCCAAATACGAATCCGCTGGTTGAACTCCTTTGTAAACAATTACTCGAATATTGATACCTACTTATGTTAAGCCTACTTATATCTTTCTAGCTCTGTTTATCATTTTATGTACTATATACTTATGATACTGCATACTTGTTATAATGCTCCTGTACAATTTATTTTATATGTAAAAGCCATCAAGGCGTAAACAAACAAATAAATAAATTCCGTAGTATCTTTAGCAAACGGGAGCAGGTAGGACTCTTGTGCGGTATTCACATACTAACAAAAAGCATTGGTACCCATAATTTCACCAAACATATCGGTGAAAGCTTAATATTATATTCCGAAGTTATTAATACCACGATGGACTCAGTTCCGAGTAAGTACTTCCTGAAGCATAAATCCGATTCCCAGGAAATATAATTGCTTCCGAATAGATGCATTTGCTCGATATTGGAGTGCAGAAGACAAATTGAGTGACTTCGAGATAAGTGGAGTTAAAGTTTTTGCCGAGTTTGATGGGAGGGAATTACAAAATTATTAGATGGAGTTCTACGTCAATTCTAGATCAATCGGATTCGAAATTTATGAAGATAAAATAGACACACAGAAGAAAAATATATACCCGATACCATTATGATTTTTACTTATGGTTTAAAGTAAGTTTGGTTATTGTTAAATTGAGACATCAGTGTGGAATACCTGAAGAGTGCCCGAAGTAAAATAAAGTCTCCCTTGAAAATGTTTAAAATATTTTCATACATCGAAACTCCTTTTTTGATGTAGCTCCATTCAGCTCAGAGGATAACTGTTTCCCCCAAGGACTTTTCATTACCGGGGATGATGTAAATGTAAATGGTCTTTTGAAATAAAGGAAGGAGAGGAAGTTCTGGGAAGGAAAAATATTCGAGGGTTTGGTGTTTACAGATTTTAGTATTCAGTTAATTTTGTTCATTCAAACACTCAGTTTTGGTATATTTACAACTTTATTGAAGTGGAAATATAAAAATCTGCTCTGCCTATAATTAAATAAAAAAGACGAAAATTTTTTAATAAAAGGATAAAATTATCATTCTAGAAATTTTGGCTCCTTTGCGACAAACGTAAAATTAAAATTAATGGTGGTTTTCTCAAAAAGGCCACGGAAAAAAGTTAATTTGGAGTATAACAGTAGGTTGGTACCTATGTCATAATCAAATTTGTAATACAAGAGGCTTGTTACTGGAAGGGAAACGTCCTTCTTCTGAAAACAATAAACTAAAAATTTAAAGGAAATAATTAAGTTTAATAAAAAATCAAGTAAAGACTTTTTTTTTTAAATAAGATAAAATATTTCACCACATTAACAAGGTCAAAAAACTACCTCTGACTTGTTAATAAGGAACTCTTATCAACTTCTTCCATTCCGAAAATGCTTTCAATTTATTCTGATGCTTGTAATATGTCCGTTATTTGTTACGCCCTTCGATGAACGCATGTTATTTTACAAGAGGCGGTTTAGGCACAGCCATATACTTTCAGTATTGCCGTGACGAAATAAATAACACCAATCAAGATCGAAACGTTGCGTTGCTTGAAATGGTAACAGCCGTGTTCGGCTATAACCATCAAGGCGAAGGTTCAAGTTCCAGATGTGACCGTTTCTTCTTCTGATTTTTCTCTTTTGAAATTTTCGATTGAGTTTCTAATATTGTCTTCAAAGCTCGTAGCTCACAACTCTTAACTCAAATCTCAGGTTTAAAATTCAAAACAAAATGTCAACCGACGTCATTGTCGTGCTTCAGCTCTCCACTCAATGTGCGATGGATTCAGATGATGCGGCGACCACCTTGAAGGTTGTGAGTTCTACTAAACTGGGTGTAGTTTAAAGGTGGAAATAATAATATTTTCAATTCTGGAAAAAGTTAATTTTTTTATGTATACACATCACCTTACCATGTCTTTCTCGAGTGTACTTGACTTCTTCTACCCATCACTTCCACGTCTTCTAATCTTATTGCACTCCTTTCTCCGACGTCATTGTCGTGCTTCAGCTCTCCACTCAATGGAGTGCGATGGATTCAGATAATGCGGCGACCACCGAGTATAATGAGGAAATCTATATTTGGTTTCTCAGTAAGATAAATTAAACATGTATAAATGAATCAAATTGTAAACTGTTGATTTCCCTAAAATAAATAAAAAAAAATTAATTTCGATTTAAGTTTATTATTTTTGTTCATATGTAATTGTACATTATTTTTCTCACTTTATTTGATAGACCGGGATTGCACCGTTCATTTAGCTAATTAGGAAATTGAATTTAAAAGAGGGTGATATAAAAAGTTGAGGACCCCCGACGAAGATGTGACACGAACAATAACTAAAATTTATGTTTGTGGTATCGAACATGAATCGAACGATAAAAGAAGTGCAAACATGATGCATGACGTGAAAGTGAGTGGTAGAATAATTCGAGGTCGCCGAGGATTACATGAACCAAATATTAATTTGTGGTCAAGTGAAGTTTACATATTAGGCTAATGATGGCGAAATGGATGAGATTAAGAAAGGGATGCTTAGATCAATTGGATGTAGATAGCAGATAAACGAAGAAAGGAGTGCAATGAGATTATAAGATGCTTAAGTAATTGGTAGAAGAAGTCAAGAACACTCGAGAAAGACATGGTAAGGTGATGTGAATACATTAAAAAATGGACTTTTTCAAGAATTGAAAATATTATTATTCCCACCTTAAAACTACACCCAGTTTAGTAGAACGTACAACCTCAAAACTTCACTCGGAACCATTCGTAACCCTGAGTTATGCCGGGTTCATTTTAGCTTGTGAGTTAATAATGAAATCTAAAGTAATGATGTTTGAAAGACAGAGTGCTAAAACAGTATGCAATTTAGTTGTGAATGGTGAATACTTGAAGCAGGTGAGGATGAGTTTGTGCATTTTGTAAGTTTGTTTAGGGATGGTGGAAAGGCTGATAAAGATATAGACAAAAGGGTAAATGCAGAAAACTCTATTAATGGAGGACTAAACACGGTTGGCGCTAACAAAAAAATATCTGAAGAGGTGAAGCTGACAGTCCACGATGTTTTGCTGTTAACAACCTTAATATATTGCAGTAAGTTAACTGGCAGAGGAAGGATGAAAGTAGTAATACCATGTTTGATTCGGAAAGAATGCAAGGCTGATGTAATCATGATGAGTAAGATTTAGAAAGGGACGCTTATTGACGTTAGATGGGTTGGGCACGTAGAGAGAATGCACAGAGAAACGAATATAAGGAAAATATACGGTATAAACGTGAATGGTAAAAGAAGTTGCGAACGCCCGAAGAAGATATGGCACCGTCAAGGGATTCAAATACTTGAGTCGGGCCATGTCAAGAGTCAGAATAACAGAAGGGTTTGTACGAATCGTTTTATTAATGTGAGTGTAGCAAGGATCCTGTGCCAAGACTAAGTTGTTAGGCAGTCCATCCTTAGTCAACCCCTGTGGGGGAGCAGTTAGTTATTGGTTATAGAAAAATGAAACAATTCAACTCTGTATAAACTACATACTTATATAATGCGTTAATCCGATCGGTTTCGGAACAAATGTTCCTTCTTCAGGGAAAGCTTATACTAATTTGACAGTTTCGAACAATGTTTTATTATGGTAGGGGTGGAGCCGTTGCTAGTTAATAATATGTAGATTGGGTGGGTAGGTATTAATGTAGAGTGGGTGGGTAGGGGAACAAATCCATGATTGGGCTATAAGACAATATTTTTTATTTGTTGATAATAGATTCATTATTTTTAAGGGATTTTTTAATTTTCAAGGCCTAAGTTATAAGTATAAGCTTTCATTTACGCATTATATAAGTGGTTTATACAAAGTTGAATTGTTTCATTTTTCTATAATGGATAACCACAAAGTTATAGCTATATTCAAAAATATAGTTATTTGTTAGTTTATAGTTAGTTATTTATTTAATTTTCTAAACTGAACCTTTTTTCTCGAACTTCAACTACTGAGCACGTCATGTAAATAAATTTATTCTTGCGTTTGTTAAATTTTTATCAGTTATTCTTTTATTTAGATCAAGATAAAATTGATTGACATGGATAAAACTGGGATCTTTCGCTGCTAAAATGAAATAGTTTAGCTCTTAAAAATAACGTGAATGAGTGTTCAGCTTATTTATCGATATTGATGCTATAAACTAATATACAAACACTTTGCCAGCCGCTTTTTTAATGTCAGCATTCAAATTATGGTAGCTAAAATGACCATTAGATAATGTTCTCTTTTTTGCAGTAACACCGTTCTAAGCCATAGAAATTGCTTTAATATAATATTTAGAACAAGCATTCCATTATAATGAGTCATAACCATTTTTAGACTTGTTAAACTTAACCCACTCACGTTCCTTTGATCATTCGCTTTATTCTATACCTGAACTCACGTCACTGCACTCACAGAAGTATGTTGTGGGCGAGTCCATGTGCAATATAAGGTCCATTTTCCCTTACTTCTGCTAAGATTGATTGAAATATCCAAGAATTGAAATTCTTTCGCGAGTGGATAATTAATGCTCTCGGCCTTAGTTATTTTTTACATAAACACCGCACAAGAGTCCCGACTGTCTGGGGTCAGTGGGATTATCCCTAATTGGAGATGGTCCAATTTTGTGAGTTTGGCGGGAATGTGGAAGGATAAACACATGGGGAGGTGTGAGGTTAGATAGTACCTGTTTTTTTTAACATTAGATCCACACAGGAGGCCCCGAGAAAAAATCTCAGAGCCAATTCATCTTTGGGGATCCTGTGTAGAGGATCTTTTTATGGAAAGGAAGGAGATGAAGTTCTGGGAAAGAAAAGGGTGTATCATTAAATGAGTGTACCTAGATTAAATACCCTCTAAGGTTATAAACTATCCTCCACACCGGCATCGCTAAATATAGGAAGACACAAAAGATGCACATTTCGATTCGTGTGATAAGGTATGCAATGCTCAAGGGAAACAGGCAGAACAAGTGGGTAGATAGTGAATGAAAATTCTTGTAAGTTAAAACATTGTATAATTTATTTCATAATAATCCCTCCCCATTGGGTAACATTCTATTAATATAATGCATGAGACTCTAATAATGAAGAGGGGTGGCTAGAGACGGGTAAACCGTTCCAGCTGTAAATGAATGTGAATTCTCAAACACGTGTCAAAACGTAAGCTAACATGAAATTAAAAGAAGAGATTATGCTGAAGGGCGCCTGTACGAAATTAAATCAATACATGTATATTTATCAGTAAATCTCTATAAATGACTATATAACTCGATCTGATAATGAATGAATAATTTACTCTCACATACTGCACTCCCCGAGGTTCCGCGCCAACTGAAGAGAGCAGAAAACTGCTCGAACGTTCACAGGAAGATGGCGTAACGCCTTCACTCTAGAATGCTGCCAACCGCACCACACGAAATTGCGAATAATATCCAAACAGCTAGTAGCTACCGCTATAAGGGTATGAGGGGTGGGTAGAAATCTGGGGGTCAATATGTCTAGAAGTGATGGACCCTTGAATCCATCCCTCTTACTAGTTTGTTCAAATGAAAACTTATCAAGCTGCAATATTAATGCAACATCGACGGAGATAACGCCCCTATTCTATTTTTAGCGTAGGTTCCCAATTTGCCGTCACGAATACCGTTTATTAGATAACCAACACCTCTACCATAGGTTACCCCAAGTGGTTCACTACGTTCGGTGACTTAGCAGGGGTACCCGGGTTCATGGAGTGAGGTTTGTCCGGGTCTTGGTGACGGAAGTGTCTGGTGATTCAGGTGATGATGAATCGAGTGAATCCGGCTAGAGAGGTCAAAAATCTTCTTCAACCAATCTCTCACGATTCGGCCTACCACGGTGGGTAGACGCATCCGCCACTAACCAAGACAAACCTCACCCATGAACTCGGGAACCCCTGCTAAGTCACCAACGTAGCGAAATCCTTGGTGTGACCTATGGCAGGAGTCTTGGTTATCCAATAAATGGATCCCGGGGCGGAGGTATCTCTCAGTATTCAGTCACCAAAAGGCGACACTGAGACAAAAAATGCAATGCAAAAAAATCACACTTCTAGGGATTACCAATTCATTGACTCAGGTAAACCCAGGATTACAAACATGTCAACATAATGATCACGCGAGTATGTACGTTAGAACTCGTGGATGGAACCCATAGTATTTCGAAAACCTTCTAAAATCCCGTGAAAAGGTTCCTCGAGGCGTAGCGGGTAGCAGAGTTGACACCCGGGGCGTCGGTAATGAGGGGCTTCATTACAGCAGCGCAAAAGCCTTCTTCTTCCATAATAAAAGTACAAAAAAGCTCCTTAAAAGCTTTTAGCGCTCATTGAAAAAGCTTCGCCAACACCGCAAGGCGTGTACTTTAAATCACCTGCTGGAATCCTTTGTTGGGCGGAACTTGGGGATTACAATTATTTGAGCAATGAACGTGCAAGAGCCATTTATAAATTTAGTCTTGCATAGAGACAAGAATTATGCTCAATGTTTTGACGTTAATCAATCATTCTTTCACAAATGTTTTGACTGAATCAATTTGTTTGTAAGATGCCCACTTCCTAATTTAAAGATATTTTTATTTTGTGACCTGATTTGTCTTTGGACTGATTTTTTAATGTCACAACTTAACATTTTTGTTTATTTTTCATTGGCTGACCAAATTGAATTAGCAAAGTTACATTTTATCGGCTTTACCGTATTGTCATAAATTTAATTAAAAAAATCCGTAAATATGTACACACCACCTAACTAAAGCGTACATTCTTGTAAAGATAGACTTGGGCCATTTTCGGCTAATGTTACACTTTTGATTTTTAAAAAAGTACAATTTCTTTTAAATTAATATCAAATCAAACACCAATAATTTTGTGTGATCAATTTATTTTTACTGTTAATCTGGATGTCTGTGAAGTTAATGTAATTATCCGTATTAATTTAAAAAAAAATCCTTTCATAATACTGCACCATGAATGCGACAACCTTCTAAGTTGAAAGGTTCCCGCTGAGGGTAATAGTTTAACCGGCAATATTTCTGAATTCGCGTTTAGAATTGTTGAAAGATTTAGTCTTTATTTTGTAACCGACTTAAATAAATTTTCAATTCAATTTTTTTTTGATGTAAGAAAAAACGCGGTCCATCTTCTCTGCTAACCCTTCTATAATTGCGGTCGTCACTCTCACAGAAACAGATAGAGCAACGAAGCGCGTAAGGCGACTGAAACGAGGTAGTGTTTGTAAGGTGATTTATGCATTACAATCCCTACCGCGTTTCAGTCGGTAGCGCAACTGAAACGCGTAGGGATTGTAAATACGCGGCCGGCGTAACTGTCGCTGGACCAACTGCCATGGAACCATCCTGAACTAATTGTACCTACTTTTATTTTATTGAAAAACATTAAGATAAAAACGTTAATCTAAAATATAAAATTTACACAAGGTATTGTATACTGCGGACAGATAACTTGAACAATAGATAAGTAACACACCACGCTTGTGTTTATCTCTTTCCTTCTCTTTTTATTTTTATTTCTTTCTTCCATTTCCTTTCTATTTCTTTACTAGTTCTCCCATTTCTTTTCTTTTTCTTTATATCTTCCGTTTCTATTTATCTATCCAAATTTATTATTTAACTTTTCCTTCTCATTTCCTTTAGATATTAAAAAATGATTAAATTTCCACCAGGAACCAAACCAGGCTCAACCTAGTGAGTGAGGTGATTTATACCAACAAATAATGTATTTTTAAATATTATTTTATCTTGGTTAAGAAATATATATTTTTCAAAATTCAATTCAATTCAATTCAATTTATTTATTCTTTAAAAACATTACAAAATTTAAAATTTTAATGCATTTTTAAAATATATTTGTAAGAGTATTACATTAAATATTAAATAAAATATATAAATGGTAGGAAAAAAAAAACAACTATATAAACATTAATTGAGCTTGCCTTTTAAAGGCAGCTTCTTTGGCGCTAAATATGTCGATAACCGAATTAATTCTGTTCAACACCAAGATTGCTCTCCCGACTGGCATAACCATTGGCAAGTTAGTTCTGCAAGCCGGGAGATAAAACAGTCTATGCTGTCGATGACGGAGATAACCATCGGGAACATAGAAACTAATGCTCTCTATGATAGCCGAGTTTTCGAACCTTCCACGAATCAGTCTGAAGAAATGTGTTACAATGAGCACATCCCTTCTGACCCGTAGAAGGTTCACACCGAGCATGCCCAAGAGAAAGTGGGTAGGGTAGAGCCACGGATAGTAGCCATATTTCCTCAGGTAAAGAAATCTCAGAAATTTCTTCTGAACTCTCTCCAACATGAGGGAATACTTCACTTGGTGTGGACTCCAAACCACCGACCACTCTCAAGCCTACTCCTTACCAAAGCATTGTATAGTACTGTGAGAACCCGGGTGTCTCTGAAGTTTCTCGCAGTGCGTAGGACGAAACCCAACATTCTCAGTGAAGTACTCACGTCATTATGATATGAGCATGAAAAGTTAACCTACTATCTAACAAAATACCAAGATCTTTCATAGTGGAGACACTTTTTAAATTTAGAGCCCTCATAGTATACCGTATAAAATACATTATATATAAAATACATTATTAGCACTACGTGACCCGAATATAACTGATAAAATTAATCAACGTTGCAATATCACTTTCACTAAAATTTCGATCAACAAATTAGGTTAGAGCCCAAGAAATTACAGAGAGATACACGGTTAATATATTTATTAGATTAATCAATTCATTTCTCACATTTTATACACTTTAGCGTACCTAGAACTATAATATTGAGACTATAAAATTAGTCCTAAAACTGTACCATAAGACCAATCTAATCAAATTTCTTATAATTTGTTTTATATTGCCCCAAATAAGAGCTGATTATACCATCATTATCAAATCAATGTCTCCCAATTGAGCCTTAGTTGACCCAAGTCCATCATTTGCTAACGTAACGTCTCTAATCTAGTCTAACACTGCTCAGGGTCCGGTAGAGAGGTCCCTGGACAGTGCTAAGAATGTGTGAATGGACCCTACATCCATTGCCTACGGACCAGGAGAGGAGCAGACGAAATGACGTCCTCTGGGTATGATTTCATTCAGATTGGCAAGTAAGGACTATTGTTAGACTGTAATGATCATACTTACAGGACATTGAGAAAAGAGCTGATAAAACCTTTTTTCTATGGACGGATTCATTTAATGAAATTCTTCACAGCTTAGTGAGAGTAAATCCTATTTGGAATCTTATCGCACACTTAAGGTGATCCTTAAAAGAGTTCATCATCATATATGGCGCAATTATAATTATTTTAGGGAAAAACTTTTTTATAATTTATTTATTTAAACATTCAAAATGAATATTAATTAATAGTTTTGTCCATAAACTCAAATCTTTCAAGAAACGCTAACGAATAAAATATTAGAATATATTATTTTATTATTTTATTTATTAGCGTTATAAACAGTCTGTACAAAATTCATAAATGACAGTGATAAAAATAAGTATGTCATAGACCAATAAAATAACGACAAATAATTTAGAACCGTAATGCAAAAATACACAATACCTATACCTGATATAAATTATTCTGATAAATTGTATCTTCTTGCTTATATCTACAAAATGTAAATAACTGAGGTTTTTCAAGGGTTTAGATTTAAATTTTGATTGATATAAATAATATATTTCGGGAAGTGATTTTATTTGAATTCCAACTGCAAAAAGTTAGAGAAAAAATGTGGTGATTCTAAAATTAAAAAAAGAGAAATACAGAAATCAATGAAATATTTAGTTATTAGTTAAACATGTGGCAACAATAGTGTTATTTTTTTATGCATGCTGTGAATTTATCAAGGTTTGTATTAAACACATCGATATTTGGGCATAATCTGTTAAATGTGCTACAGCTTCTTCTTACAAATACATTTTCAAGATAATTTGTCTTGCTCTTAGGGATATAAAAGGTGTCTGGAGATCGAGTAAATCTTAATGGACATCTGAAATGAATATTTTGTAGTAAGTACGGGCTATCAATGAAGTTATGAATAATCTTATAAAGCATTAATAGGTCTCTGATATCTCGGCGTTGATCAAGAGATTTAAGGTTTACGGGGACATAGTTTTCATCATTTCGCACGCGATAAGGGACATATTTCATAAACTTTTTCTGAACTCTTTCTATATTTGCTTTATATGTAGTTCAATGAGGGTTCCACACTGTAGAAGCATACTCCAGGTGGCTTCTAACATAGGATATGTAGAGAGTCTTAAATGTTTGTGGATTTTTGAAAGCTGAACTTACTCTAAGAATAAATCCCAACATTTTCAAAGCCTTCGACGTGAAATGCTCGACGTGAGATTGAAAAAGAAGCTTACTATCTAATAGAACTCCAAGATCTCTTATTACATTTACCCTATTTAAAAGATTGTTTTTAATTATGTACGGATATAGTATAGTGTTTTTCTTTCGAGAATAAGATATGACAGAACATTTTTCTGCACTCAAAAGAAGGCGGTTTTCTAAACAATACACATTGACCAGGGAGTTCAGGTCGTCCTGGAGCTCTATACAATCCATCTCAGATTTAATGATTTTGACAATCTTTTTGTCATCCGCATATAGGAACAGCTGAGAATTACGAATAGTTTTGTTAACGTCATTCATAAAATAAAACAAATATAAAACTTTATTTCAGCTCGTCAAAGCCATCTTCAGACTGGTCTGAAGATGGTTTTGACGAACTGAAACCGGTTACGGTCAAATAAAATTAAGTGGAATAAAGTTTTATATTCGTTTTATTATATAATATATTATAATGGAATTCCACCATGAATTATCACTCACAAAAATAGAAATATTGGAATAAATCACCTATGCTTAATAAGCCTTTCTTGAAAGATTTCAGTTTG
This sequence comes from Limnephilus marmoratus, assembly GCA_917880885.1. Classification (NCBI taxonomy): domain Eukaryota; kingdom Metazoa; phylum Arthropoda; class Insecta; order Trichoptera; family Limnephilidae; genus Limnephilus; species Limnephilus marmoratus. The sequence continues at coordinate 38,857,265 of OU862918.1, read as the reverse complement.
TTTATGGACAAAACAATTTATTCATATTTATGTTAATCATGTACGGGCGCAAACGAGTAATTAATCTTACATAATATTTCAAAGCATTTTTCCGTAAATTAAAATTAATTAAACTCGCGCGATCTATGTAAGAGAAAATTATATTATAAATTCTTTTTAGTATCACTTTAAGGGGAAATATTGCACAATGGCGAAATGAAATTTTTGTGTTTATTTTTTCCAGACTGTTGCTGTAACTGTCAATATTACCCCCCCCCCCCCCCTCGCCCCCTCCCCCCCCCCCCCCCCCCCCCCCCCCGCCACCGCCCTCACCCCCGAGTTTTGTACAAAAGGGACAAATGCACCTCAGGCTGATGATAAATAAGAATAATTCTATGAATCAACTGGCCACAAGAATCGGCCCGATTCCTCCCTTCAACAGGCACGATTAAGACTTAATATTAAGGATTTGCTGAAGGCTGTTCTTCCGTAAATATCGACATCACAAACTTTTAAAAAATGCAACTTCCATGAACAATCGCAGATATTCACTTGTATAATAATTGCAGTTTTATTTTTTACTTGTTTTAATAATATGTATACGCCATAAAAGTGTTTTACCCTTGACCCAGATGTTATAAATATTCTAGCAAAAGCTTAAAATGTGCCAGTTGGAAGATGTCCATATCAGAATGTATCCGCTTCGTCTGAAAATAAATATTTGGAACAAAGCTGTGGAGTTTGTTTATCTTCGTACAATGCCATATTTTGCAGATATTGCTGCCATAACTGCTGAACAAATTCAGAGTGTACAATTGTTCCAATTATAAATTACCAAATAATTATTTTGCTTTTCAACTTACGCGTGAATATTATATGATAACTGTTGTTTATTATTCTGCTTTTTATATGCTCTATGAACTTCGATATTATTGGGAGTGCCATGGTTCTACTGGCTACGGATAAATGACAATCTGTTATTACAAAGTTATTTAGTTAGTATCTGGGGAACTATTACTAAAAAAAAATATCAGAAATACAGGTGATTCAAAATCGAGCTATAAGGAATATCTATCATCAGCCGTGGGATACACATATCAAACATATATATTCAAAGACAAACATACTTCCTTTTACGATCCTACCTAAATACAATATCACTAGTGCAATATTACAAATCATACATAGATCCTCACACACTACCATCAGACCAGCCTTTAATTCAGACATACACCAGCACAAAACACGATTTCAAAATCAAATACACCTAGCATCATCTACCCACACAACTAAATTTGGTATTAACTCATTACAATATACTGCATAAAAAACAATGCATTAATTACCTCATGAAATAAAGCAACCAGTAGCTTACAAAAAAATATTAATTAAAACGCTTAACGAATATTTTCTGAAAATGTTTTTAAATGATTCGCTTTAAATGTTTTTAAATGATTCGCTCGCCTTCATACGTTTATTGTTTTTTTTTATGGTTTATGTGTATGAATGTCTCCCAGTATTTCAAAAATCTCTATTCTTGACAATGCAACTTTTATTACTATTATTATTTTATGTTTTTTAAGTTGTAATATCTATGTAATATCCATGTAAAATGTACTTATATGTGTCTGTCCTTCCCGAAATGAGTTTGTTTCTTAACTCATTGGGAATAATGTGTTATCATGTTTTTTTTGTAATACATTATAATTAATTATATAAATAATCTTATGCCGTTTCTCGTAAAAAAGCCAAAAGCAGAGAACATATCTAAAGGCAGAAAATACTTTTACGGGTCCTATTGAAAACTCAAATCCCAAAGTCCCTGAACTCAAGACCAATAGGGCGAAGGAGCCTGGGAAGGCCAAGATTAAGATGGAGCGACAACGTCCTCAAATACACATCAAATCAAATACACTACCTTGGAGCTTCTAAACTGTCGACAACAATATTAAATTTTAAAATGTTACAAATTGCCGTAGTAACCATATTGACATCTTTAATTATTATTACGTGTTTAATAATGAGCACTAACCTTAATGCAAGCAGGTTTTTATTCATGAATAAAAAGCGCCATCGTCATTATGACGTAATAAATCAAACGTAATGGCACAAACTTGACATTTTGACTAGATACCGTCAAACATTAACTATTCATCTGCTGAAAGTGCCCATATCGGCTAATGTCAGAGGGCCAATATTATGAGTCGTATCGACGGGCCGTTTCAGAAAATCATTGACAATTTTGACGGATTTGATGGGTTCGTAAGCCCTCTCAGTTGAAATTTAAATTCATTTTCCGGCCGGCTCATATTATATTGATTCTCCTCGTAAAGCATTTACGTGCAAATGCAGAAACTATGCAGTTTTCCAAATGCGGATCCACTCACGAGGCTGGGATCATAAAACTGTGGACAAAACATTCATTGATAAATTTATCAGACTAACCAACATCTCGTCAATATCTTAAGGCGCCGTAAACCCGCTCAAAAAGAAGAAGATGGAGAGATACGTAATTACGAATGGTGGAGAGCGCGCGCTAATATTTAAAACAATAAAATTGAAGCGAAAATTGTGAAAATGTTTAATAAAAATAAAAATAGAGTAAAAATCTCCCGGAGAACAGTTGAAACAGCATTTAAGGAAACACTATGAATTTTTTTCTTACATATAACTTTTAAATCTTGTTTATAATAATTTTCGGAGAATATTTTGCGATTTTTTTCAATCGAGGGAATTTCATATAATTTGCGTTTCGGTGTGGGGAACATCCAGATATTATCTTAAAAAATAACATATATTTTTAAGAGCTTAAAATCTTCAAATGTTTAAGGGAGATATGTAAGAAATCTGAAGAAATTCGAGTAGCGGCGCGCGGCTTAAAGCAGAAAATCTATGTGCAAGCATGCGTGAAAATTGTTGTGTCAGTCCTCTTCTCTCTGAAATTTCTTAGTCGAATCAGTAATGTTTATTAATTTGTATTAAACAGCTTTTAAGGTCTTCACCAAGGGCCTTAACCAATTTGGCCACTGATATATACCACTTATTTTTAGGTCTTTTTTGTCAATCTCCTATTTCAAATTCAGAATGAACAATGTTATATTCGACAAATGTTTTTCCTTGTTTTTACAACTATTTTTTAAAATGAAAACAAATGTTCCAAGAACTGGTTTGTAACCTAGATAGTGTCTCGGATAAACATATCCGATTTTATTTTTATGGGACCTAGATAATTAGACCTATTGACTGTTTTCTAAAAGTCTAAAGGAATGTTCAATTTTTTTGTTAAAATAACCTTTGAAGGTTATTCCCACCAATGAAATATATCATTGAAGAAGAAAATATCACTAATAAATCTAATTTTTTTCTTGTGTCTTCTCCTTGTTCATATGTTGTTTATATTTATTAGTATTTTCTTCTTCTTCTTCGATGATATACTCATATCACATTGATGGAAATAACCTTCTCTTAAATAAGTCATTATAAAAAAAGTTATTTTAATTTAAAGATCAAATGTCTTCAGTTAGGAGCGTTGTGTCCATCACCACCCATGTTACGTTGCTTTAAAATTTCAATTTAACTCTAAGAACAAAGCGATCGACCTGCAGATTAATCCACCTTTTACAATTTTTTGGTATTCAGTGTTGAAGCAGCCTAAGATTGGTGCTTCCTATGAACTTTATTGATTATGTCATAGCCAATTAAATCTTTGATTTATTTATTTATTTATCTATATAAGGTATGTTTACATTACATTATTCGATGCCTGTCTCACTAGGGTATACCTGTGTTGAGACAGGCGTAGAGGTACATAAATGAGTATCATACATAAAAATATTTAATTATAAAATAAGAATATTTAAGGTAAGATACATACTGATTTATACAATTCAAACAGAAAGATGATTAAAATGCCATAGATTCTTCTCAATGATTATTAAACTGATTCAAGTGTATTGCGTAAGGTGAAAAGAAACCCGAAAAATTCGAAACAAGTGAATGAAGACATTAGTGTTTCCTTCGTCCAATTTTCTATACCCACACGGTCAAATAACCTGAGTCTTATCTAGTAGTTTTACAGTATATTTGTCGCAATCGGAGCGTTAATCAATATGTGCATATTCTCTTCAGAAAATGACTTCATGGGGTAAGAACTGGATCTGTGTTCTTCAGTACTTATTATTCTCATAAACTATAGGATGCTTGATTGAAAAACTTGGATCTTAATAACACAGTGACTTTATCGTTTTCTGAGGACAAGCGTCCTTCCTGGCTGAAGACTAGTTCTGACCTGCGGAGCTCCTGAGACCCAAAGACCTGGTAAATCTACTTTCGGCTACCTTCAGCACAACTCGGAAATGAGACCGTGTGACCCGACAAGCCCGTAAACTAGATACTATGGTAAAGATGTAAATTAGAAAGTTGGGAAGTGAGTAACTTTCAGTTTATCGTATATTTTTCAAATTATATATGATAAGCAATAATGTACGTACAACTCTCATAAATGTACATTTGCAAGTCAAAAGTCGTGAACCTTATAGTTAGTAAGTATGTCAACATGTTTTTCAATATATGCCTTATCATTATAATTGGTATCGCGAAAATTCGACGAAAAAATGTTTTCCTGTAGATTTACAAAAATGTAGATGTTCAACTTCTTCTCAGCATATTATAACGAAATGGATGAGTGACATTGAAGGTATTCTCAGAAAGTGAAGAGGTAACATCATTAAAATTACATTTAGTTATAGATTTTATTACAGGACGATGTGACATTTAAACCTCATTATATAAAAAAAAACAAAAATAAAACATTTGACTAATCGACCGATTAGTAGCCGAATAAACAATTGCAACGGGCTCCTACCAAGGCGACGCAACGTGGGTTCAATTTTTCGGTGGGTAGGTACCTAATTCCTCCATCACTAACATATTTCATAATGTGGACCTCTCTGGGTTAATAAAATTCTAAAACATGAAATAATTAATTATAATAAAATAAAATAGAACTCGGATGAAATAAAATAAAAATACATAAAAGCAGTAACGAAAAAAAAGATATCGACAAATATTATGAGGTCAGGTTAAATATAATGATTTGCTGTTATAATGGTGTTGTATATTATTATTATTATTTTTATTATTTTTATTTTTTTTACATTAGCTCAACACACGAGGCCTCTCCGTCAAAAAATCCCTCAGGGCATAAGTCATGTTTGGGGATGCTGTGTGGAGGGAATTTTTAGGAAAAGAAAGGAGATGAAGTTCTGAAAAGGAAAAAAGGTAAGGTAAGGGGATCAAAATGTCTAGTGTGTGATGCACCCATGCATCCATCTCTCCCACCACGACGCAAGGTGATATTTCGGGAGAGTCCGGCTGGAGAGGTCAAAAGATCTCACTCAACCATTCTTCCCGATCCAGCCTGCCATGCAGTAGGTGGACAGACGCATTATCTGCCAATACCTAGACAAATATCACACCATGAACCCGGGAACCCCTGCTAAGTCACCAAACGTAGCGCACCATTTGGGGTGACCTATGGCAGGGGTGTTGGTTATCCAATAAATGGTTCCCGGGGCGGTGGTACCCGTATCGGTCTCCTAAATTGCACATTAAGGTGGTCCAAAATTTTTTATTTATTATTTTTCATTTGGCCACCCCGTAAATTTGTTACACGTATTCGTAGAAATAACATAGTAAAATTTCAGCGAGATAGCTCAAGTAGAAAGGGGTGCTCAATCGAGTGTTATTTTTGAATTTTTGTGTAAAATGCTTAATTTTTACTTTTTGCTACAGGCCAGTTTCGTGTGTTAAACTATTAAATAAATATTAAAATAAACTACTGAAGAGTTTTATAGACAAATTTGAACAGTATTTGATACTTATTTAGTAGACTGTGAAGTGAATCAGTGTAGTAAAATGTATTCATCTACTCGAAAAAAATACGAAAATTTTCTACTTGGGGTTCGAGATATTGAGCCATTGATGAGGCTTAACCAACATCCTACTCTTCGGCAAGTTTTACTCCGTTATCACTACATATTAAATGATTCCAAAAATGTGAAAGATTCCGCGCATGTACTTATTCAAGAACTTATAAAAGTATGGAGTAAATCTAGTATTCCGACCAGACAACAAAATCACTGCATTGAAAAACTGATTAAGTTTCTTAAGAACTGGCCGCTATTGAATAAAAGTAGAGGAAGAAATTCTGAAGCACAAAGAAAAGGAGAGTATTTCTATAAAAAAGAACTAGACAAACTTTTTGATATTGCCTATGCAAGCGCTTTGAATTTGATAAAAATTGCGGAAGACAGAGTGTTTCTCATCGATCAAAGATGAGAACGTAAGATGATGATGACCTCAATCGACAAGAAACTAGAAAAGGTCAAAGAAAGTTCTCTAAAATGGAAATAAAGATCTGAATAATTGAAAGAAATGGCCGCTGAAAGAAATGCTTCATCTTCGGTGGTATCGAGACAAGAGTTAGAACTTGAGTGCAGCTTCAGTAGCACTTCTAGTAATGCTAGCATATTAGAGGATAAATCCAAAGATGAGTTTGTAGTGCATTGAGCTGTCTCCAAGTGACATATTTACACAATACGTTACCAGTGCGCTTGATCGTAACAAGATTTAAACTAATCAAGAGAGAAGAAAAACAAATTGTTCGATTTGTTAGTTATCATCTACACCAAAGTTTGAATCGAAGCGTCTTTGGCAGCAAATGCACCAGTAAATGACTTAATACTTTGGAATAGCTTAAAATTGTACAAAACCATTGATTCCGAAATCATTGTAGCAGCTAGGGGTGTCTTAGAGCGTCACTTATGGTATTTGTCAGATGAACTAGTCGCATTTACCTTGTTTACTGAGAAGCTGTCTGATGCTGAGAAACAGGCCATTGCTCAAAATATAAATTTTGATGGCGGTAATCGTTAAGTACGAGGTGATTCTGCTAAGCTTGCCTAAGTGGTTACATTAGAAGCTTTTGCAACACAAATAACGTTGAAAACGCTCTTAGTTCTTGATATCAATTTTTTATTTCATATTTCTTGTAATTACCTCCTGAGACTTGGAATAACAATACTCGATTTACGTTAAATGAAGGACTAATCGTACCTAAGCACTTAAACAAATATGGACAAAGAACGCTGGACTACATGATACCTACATGCTTAAATATGTTACCTGCTAAAATTAAAAAATGTACAAATAATGTAAAAACAAATATCATATTGAAAAATTGGCTCGCCGAAAGAAATTGTTTGTATTAACATTTTTGTAGTAAGACAAAAAAATGTCTAACTGCATAATAAGTTTTATGTTTTAAAAACTTCAAAGTAAAAGCACCCAATGACAAACTACTTAAAAGTAGTTTATTGGGACTTTTCTTTTTTCTGTAACATTTTATTTTTGTTTGATTTCTTGTAATATTGTATAACTTTTTTTCTTTCTAATAAAAAAAAAAAAAATCCTGATTACCTTCAAGGCAAAAGCTGAGTCAAAAATTTGCGTGCTGTTAATGATACAACGGAGAGAGGTATTAAACAATTTGAAGATTACAACACGATACTCACTAAGAATGAGGAAAAAAAGCAATTTTTACTTTACATCGTTGAACAAAACAGAAAAATCGTTTCTACTGAAACATTCAAAAAGGAGTTAACAAACATCGTTTTGAAAGATTGCGACTAATATAATATTAATTATTGCTTTATCACCAAATTTCGTTCAAATTTAAATACGTTTTATACTTATTTGACATACTTATTTGTAATATTAATAAACCTTAAATTACGTGTTTTACTTAAAACCCAGAACTTTTGTCAGAAACTTCTAGTTCGATGAGCACCCCCTTGTATATAAGATAGGGGGCTGAAATTTTTTACACATAATAGGAATGATAGGTGTAACAAATAAAATTGGTGGCTACATCTATATTTGAATGAAAATTTTTTACTATATAGGCCTGGACCACCTTATTGCACATACATGTTTTGTATTATTACTTTGTAAAGTTTTTGTTATATTGATTTTTTTTCTTTAATCTATCTCTTTTTTGTAGTGAGCGAAAGCTTGTTGAAAGCTTTTATTGCCTTGTATTTGTGGTGTCTTTCTACAAAGCTTGCGTTTACCGCCAGTTTGTATGATTTTTGTACGCATGTCTAGCAGATCTATTAATGATAGTTTGTGTAGTTATTTTGTTATTGAAACTAATTCTCCATAATTCTTTAGTATTTTCTTCCTGGACGACAGGAAGTAATTTTGACTAGAACCACCGAACTTTCAGGTAGATATTTTCATCCAGTTATTGCTGATCAGTTCAGCCGTGATGATGAAAAATTGACTTATTTTAATCTATCTTCAAACCCGAAGTTTCTTCGACATTTTTTTTCGTAGAATTTTCATCATCGAGATTGGTTTTCATTGCAGTTCGGTTCGAAATGCAACGAAAGATTTTAAATAATATTGTATGACGATTCTAACCCTTTAGATTAGACTAATTGAAACAGATCGTATAGGTCTTATAGAAATTGTTGTGTCTCACTTCCTATCGTAGTAAGATATTTAATCTAATCAGTGTTAGAAAGAGAAAACATAAGAAAATAATTAAAAGGTACATCTTTCTGAAACCAAAGTTTCCGACCCGAATTTGAAAAAAAAAATTTTTTTAAATTTTTTATTAATTATTTTTACATGAAGCGACAAAAAAGTGGTGAGTTGACGATAACTTTTATAATATATTTGCCAATAAAACATATTTGTGTTTTAATTTTTTTTTTAACTTTTTATGTTTGCATTAAAAATAATTTCGATTTCAAAAATTAAGAATTCAACCTGAAAACTAAAATTAAAATTGAAGCGTATTTTATCACCTTTTAAAAATAATTTTTAGTTTTCAGATGCTTTCTGAAAATTTTCATTTATTTAGATTTTTAGCAAAACAGAAATATTTTGATCCTCTGATAAAATAGGTCCGTGGCCTTAGGAATTAAAAGCTCTATTCTCTCTGTTTTCATTCTTTAAAAAATCATAAATATTAGACGTAGATACAATACATAATATATAAACGATAAGTCCACTTTTTTTCGTTCATTTTTTGTTTCATTTTTTAATTTTAATTTATAAAAGAAAGACAACCGGGCAACGAATAACCCGAAAATATTTGAAAATCTCCTACTACCACCACAGTAAGCTGAAAATGTTGCTTGAGTCGTGATGGAAAACTTAGCCAGCCGAGGAATCGAACACGGAACGCCTGAGTGGGGCCCAAACGCGAAGCCCACGCAACCACTGCTTCATCTTATTATTATAAACTACGCTTACAGAACTTTTTCTTGGAACAAAAAAAAATTGGACGGTGTAATAACATTTGCACAAATTTTGCTTTAAGATTTTTAAAGTTTAATGTCTTTATTTTTAGCTTTCCATAATTTTGCCGATAAAATTTTGAAAACGCGTTATGATACTACTTTCGTTTGTCACATGTATATTGTTTTTAATAATAATAATATTTGGCTAATTTACATAGCGCCGTTTTCGCCAAAGGCGCTTTTCATTATTTTATTTGCAATTTTTTTCAAATGATCTTTATTGTATTAAAACCTGATAAAATTCTTTGTAGCTTTTAAATATCACGTGATAATGTAATATATCTTGGTAAGTGGTTTAGTTTTTTTGAAACATGGTGAAAATATCAACCCTGTTTATATTTGAGGGGATTAACAAAGAAAGGTAATTTCTTGAATCTGTCAGAAAGAAGAGAAAATATTCTTACACACTTATTCTCAGTCTTGTTTAAAATCTAAACAGATAACAACTTAGTTTTTTTTAAATTATAAATTGACTTAATTATTCTTAACGCCAAACATTTTCTTAAAAATGGCCGTTCACCAAAATGTAAAGTTTTTTTTACTTAATACGCATAGACATCCAAATGGATAGACAAGCAGTTACAGATGAGGGGTAAAACCAAACTATGGAGAGCAAGAGGGGAAAGATGACTGTCATTCGTTGAACAATCAATCTGACAGTATATAGGCATCTCGCATTACAATATCACCATTTAGTTCTTAAAAGCAAAATCTACTTTGAATGAATAGACCTTTTTACATGGGAGCGCGAATTGCTTGCCACGTTCAAAACTTATTTGCTAAGGCCAAATGCTCGCTCCAAAAAGACTCGCGCCAATACACATATCAATATTTTCTTGCCGTGTTTAGTTAAAACACTTTTACAAATGTTTCATAATTTACTTACCCCTGTAACCAGCGACGAGCACATTGGAGTACCGCCCACATTTGCTATGTGCATATTGATACGTAGATATATTGTATAGCACAAGCTGCCGTTATTTCGTTAAATGTATGGATGTCAGCTTCTCGCTGTTCACGGCAAGAATGATGACGTCACACATTTTAGATTCAAGCGAGGCTATATCCCCTCCCCATGGAGCGAGCCGGTTCCAAGGAGGAGCTACAGCCGGCGCCATGTGGAGGGGGAAATAATACGTTTTTATCACTTAGGGCAGGTCCAGATATATTCATATGTCCGTGTTAATACGTCTTTTTTCAAACGCCTTTTAAAACGACAATTTCCAAATATTATTTTGGTATTGTTGAACATTGAACCTTTCTACCCAGTGATCGAATTCAACCGCGCTACCAATTTGGCCAAATCCCGTGTTGGTAAGACCGACATTTATTTCGTGTATTTAGTGCTGTCATATCATCGAATTTCAGAGAAGTGCGTCCGTGTTTGTGTGAGTGATTGCCGCCAAAAGTTGATAGAATTCATTGTCATTGACAACGAGTCCATTTGCCAAGCTTCAATTCGATTGAATGTCGGGGAAGTGGGTTAATTTCCACTTCCAAAAATCCACTTCATTCATAAATTCATCCAATTATGAAAACAAAAGTGAAATTAAAAAAAGATGTATTAAAAATTAATATACACCCTGATTTTGAAAGCGCTCGCAGCGAATTTATAAAACATGTAAAAAAAAATCCAGCTTCGAGATTTCAATGTACTTAATGAAAAATTACTTGGTACTTAGCAAACAAATTCTGTAATATAATATTCTTGAACGAAACAGGAAATTTATCACAAGGTATTTTAACACGCGTAAAAAATTGCGTGTTTTATAAAGAGCAGTGGATACCTTGTCTTTTTATTAAATAAAATTCAAACCTTACTGTTGACAAAATATTGTGAATTGTCTGCTATGTAAATTGGCATATCCTCGAAACGGACGGAGAAGGCTTGAGAGGGTAGAGATTTTTGTTATTGCCTGGCTACAATATGAGATATTGTACATTTTATAAATAAATACACGAACGTAAACTTTTATATTTTGATCACACGAGGGGCGACAAACGTTAATTAACGCATTAGATTATTAAATAAATTTTCCGGTGGAAGACCAATAAAAATTTAGAAGGACGTCACACTTCATGATTTCCGTAGGCACTTACGTGACCAGTGCGTGTTCAATTTAAGACATGCAACGCTGTAGCCTTATGTGAAGATTGCCTTTTTTTACGTGAATACCTAACAAGATTCCTAGCTGCTCCCGTCTAGAGCCAGTGAGAATATGTTATTCCCAAGGGTATGTTGTGAGGCTGAAGGTAGTTGGGAGGGAAAGGAGACGAGGAAGAGGAACGTGGGAAAAAACCTGGCTATTCAGATCACGAAACACCGCTAAAGCCATTTCAACAACGTTTCAATTTTTAATGGTGGTCTTTTACCAGAGCGATGTTGAAAGTATCTTCCACTTTGAAACGAGCATCATATATACTGTATGGATATTAATTGAATGAATTTATTGTGAAATAACACAAATAATTCAAATAAAACAGATTGCGAGTCAAGAGCCTTACCCCTCGACCACGTAGGCCGACGAGGGGTAAGGCTCTGATGGTTGTCAAATTCCGATGGGAGAGGGAAACTGAAGAATTTAATGACTTAATAGACTGTATCTATAAGCCATAAATTTCTGTGCAAAGTCAGACATAAACTTCAGGAAAGTTACATAAAAGTTATTTTGAAAGCATTATTTAATGCAAGACTTAAAGCAAAATAGTATAAATGTTTCATTGCGCGATTTTTACAAACACCGAGGTATTTCAACTTTTACCGGACCAAAACTTCAGTAAGCTTTACAAACCGGCGCAATTTTTGTGGTGACAATGTAAATAGTTTCTGGTTTGTGTTGATTTTATTGAAACCAATACAATATTTATCTTTGTTAGCCCAACAGATTGTCAAAGACAGATTATTGGTTTATGCAAAAAATAGTTTTTTTTTCACTTAAATGAGCTTTTCTCGTCCATGATTTTATTAAAGAAAATAAATAATTATTTCTTCAAACTTCACAAATAAACTTTGTGGCATCATTATTGGTTTAATGAAAACAAATAACTTTGTCATCACAATATTAACATTATCGAGATGTTTCCAAAACAATGTTTTCTTCGTCAGGATAAGAAATGAATATTAATTTCTTAACATGTACCTAATTCACATATAATTCCCTTCGACATTTTTTCTTCTAAATGCGATGGTGGACGTAACAAGATATCGCCATGTCAATCGAAAGTGGATTGTGTGTAATGCGGGTAGGTCAGGATTCAGATTGGTTCATAAAATGAAATGTTAAGATGTAGGTATTTTTAAAAACATTTATTTTAATTCCGATTTTGGTTTTCTTGAATGAAAGAATGAATGCAAATCTTTGAAGTGGAAATTTACCCACTTTTGCTTAAAAGGTGAAGAAGTGAACGTTATCAATGAAGGTGGGTAATTTCTTATTTTTAATACACCTCTAAAATACTACCTCTAAAGATTAAATAAGAGCTGAAAAATAATACCATAGCTTATGTCAACTATAAATAAATTGTGCAAAAAAACTTAAAAGCACTCCTTACGAGATGCTGTAAAGATGGTTTTAATAAGAACAATCATTGGTATTCAGAAATGTCTGTCAGTAATTCGTAAATACGAGACTTTAGGCAGTCGTTGGCCTAGACATGAAAATATACAATAAATCATTTTTTACAAATAGATAAATAGATGTTCACAAACCTAATTTTGCTTGCAAACATAAATATTTTTTTCTGAAGAGATGAGGTGTAATTGATATAAAAGTTCAATGTATATAATATTTATACATAAGATGATAGGCTGAACAGTAATGCACACATGCTTGTACAGCGCGAATAAAAATATCTTCAGAAGTGCACCAGGTGGAATGTGGAAGTGACATTTTCCCTTCATACATATGCGCAGGTTTGAGGGCGTTGAATCCATGCAGTGTATTCTGAGAATCGGAAGTATGAAGACCAGTTCTAGTGCTATGTGAACGAAAGTTAACAGCGTGCTGTTATCGAATTTTCAAGCGTTGAAAAAGTGTCTCCTACTGCGATTCATAAAGGATAAAGATTAAAATAAATAAAGGTTATTTATAGTGACGGTGCTATTGATAGGTTCACCGTCAATCGATCGGTAATAAAATTTCGTCATTGCGAGCTTGAAAAAGTCATAATTGTTGATGAAATACGCAATAAGCGTCCAGTCACCGCCACAGATAAACATCGCAAATTCGTCGACGATTTGATTCAAAATGACCGGCGAATCTCTCAAAAGCATGTTATAAACCATATTGGAATATCCAAGGAACGTGTCGGCTTCATTATTGAATAATTGGGTTATCGTAAAATCTGTGCACGATGGGTAGGTACCACGCCGTCTCACAGACGCGAACAAACACGCAACTGCAGAGAGTCTGCGAAACCTGAAGTTTGAACCGATTCCACACCCTCCTTACTCTCCCGATCATGCGCCTTGCGATTTTTTCCTCTACTCAAGAGAGACCTCACGGGTAATCATTACACCTCGGACCATGATGTGAAGGTAGCTGTCAAGTCCTAGATTCGAGAAAAGTCGAAAGAATTCTTCAGTGACGGAATTAGAAAAACTTGTTACACGTTGGGAGAAATATTTAAGCCTTAACTTAAATATATTATTTAAATACCTGTTTTCTATTTAGATAAGACGTTAATAAAACCCGAAACACTTCTTCAATATTGCGTGTTTCTTAGGTTACGAGAATTATATTTTGGCAATGTTTTACCCTTGGAAAACACGATACATTCGAAACATTTAATATTAAATGCCACAGTTCCAAACTTTATCTTTTTCTTTAAAATGGCAAGTTAAATGTGTTTTTACTATTCAGTAAATAAACCTTTAATGCCACACCAAAGTAAGCTCGTGTAGTCACTATTTTATAGGGTAGGTTAGATAATTTTAGCAAATGATTCATCTAATTGCGCGGTGTTCCAAGTAATAACTAAGAGCAATTTACTCATATCTACAAATACAACAATAATGGTAATTCCTTATCCTACGTACATGTATATTATATTATACACGCCCAATATAATTGCTCGAGTGTGATTTTACATAATCATTGTATGAAATCCGATAGGGGGCTCTTAGAGGTGTCGTATTCTTGGTAATTGAAGATCTCAACCACTATGTTCAAACAGTGTTACATTACAATATATTACTGATGTAAATGTTTGATTAATGAATCCGGAAGCATCAATCAATTACCGTGAAAAAGACTTTAAGATATTTTATAAACAAACAATATTAGGAGCAATCAACGGAATGACACAAAGTTTATCTAAGTAATATTTTTGTAAAAATTATATATTTTTTTATAAATGCATTCAGGTAAAATTAAATAATTTTTGAATATACGTTTTTCTTAGCTGTGATAAAAACTGTGTAAATAAATTTAAATGATGCAAATCTTATTATCATAATTTTCGGAATGTCCGAGTCTCTTCAACAGTGAGATCTGACATCATGAAAATTACAAAACGCGATGAATTGTGAATCGTTTCTTTATTTCAACGTGAGCAGTAATATGCATAGTTTTAAAATATTTTTAATGTTATAAAAAAATAAAATGATTTGCTGTAATTTTTTCTTAGTAAAATTTGTAATTACCTATCTGTTTATCACTCCTTGGATATGATAGACTACAACACATCTCTACCTTGGCGTACCTACTCCTTGCTTCAATCGCATCCATACGTTGTTTTATATCTGTGTTGTTTTAATCCTTGGCATGGCTCGACTCATGTATTGATCGTGCTATATCTTTTTCGGGCGTCCCCGACTTCTGTGATAAATTTTCTTCCTTCTCATATATAATCCTTTGGATGGTCCGACGCTCTGTAGGGAATCCGCTTGTATAGCGCGGATGTAAACTGTGCGCCCAAAAGTTAATGTAATAAATAGACTTACGGAATTTCATTTTGGGAGGCGGTTGTGGGTACCGCCGACCTGGGAATCATTTATTGGATAACCAACACCTATCCCATAGGTCACCCCCAGTGGTTTGCTGCGTACTTAGTGGTCGGTGCCCGGGTTGCACCGCATTGTGAGGAATGGATTAATACTTCCGTCACTGGACACACTGACCCCCAAATATATACCCACCCCTCATACCTTTTTCCTTGCCAGAACGTTCTCTCCTTCCTTTCCTTTAAAAAAAAACCCGCACACAACATACCTTAAGATGAAAATCCCCCTGAGAGAAATAATTTAACTAAAGGCCTCCCGTGTGAAGCTAATGTAAAAAAAATCTATCTATTCTTTATTCGTTTTTAGACTCTGCGTACCCAAACCATCTAATATCAGTTCAACGTTAAACAATTGTGTTTTTAGACTCTGCGTACCCAAACCATCTAATATCAGTTCAACGTTAAACAATTGTGTTTTTAGACTCTGCGTACCCAAACCATCTAATATCAGTTCAACGTTAAACAATTGTGTTTTTAGACTCTGCGTACCCAAACCATCTAATATCAGTTCAACGTTAAACAATTGTGTTTTTAGACTCTGCGTACCCAAACCATCTAATATCAGTTCAACGTTAAACAATTGTGTTTTTAGACTCTGCGTACCCAAACCATCTAATATCAGTTCAACGTTAAACAATTGTATTTTTAGACTCTGCGTACCCAAACCATCTAATATCAGTTCAACGTTAAACAATTGTGTTTTTAGACTCTGCGTACCCAAACCATCTAATATCAGTTCAACGTTAAACAATTGTGTTTTTAGACTCTGCGTACCCAAACCATCTAATATCAGTTCAACGTTAAACAATTGTGTTTTTAGACTCTGCGTACCCAAACCATCTAATATCAGTTCAACGTTAAACAATTGTGTTTTTAGACTCTGCGTACCCAAACCATCTAATATCAGTTCAACGTTAAACAATTGTGTTTTTAGACTCTGCGTACCCAAACCATCTAATATCAGTTCAACGTTAAACAATTGTGTTTTTAGACTCTGCGTACCCAAACCATCTAATATCAGTTCAACGTTAAACAATTGTGTTTTTAGACTCTGCGTACCCAAACCATCTAATATCAGTTCAACGTTAAACAATTGTGTTTTTAGACTCTGCGTACCCAAACCATCTAATATCAGTTCAACGTTAAACAATTGTGTTTTTAGACTCTGCGTACCCAAACCATCTAATATCAGTTCAACGTTAAACAATTGTGTTTTTAGACTTTGCGTACCCAAACCATCTAATATCAGTTCAACGTTAAACAATTGTGTTTTTAGACTCTGCGTACCCAAACCATCTAATATCAGTTCAACGTTAAACAATTGTGTTTTTAGACTCTGCGTACCCAAACCATCTAATATCAGTTCAACGTTAAACAATTGTGTTTTTAGACTCTGCGTACCCAAACCATCTAATATCAGTTCAACGTTAAACAATTGTGTTTTTATTATGAAAATATATCAGTCATCTAACGATAAACAAGTTCCTTCATTTTTAACAATTAATTTATGCAAAAATATTACTCAAATACTTATTTATTATTTGTACACTAGGGCAGACCCGTGAAAATAATAGTATATTATATTTGTGAAGCTAAGTGAAAATTTCCCCGGGATCATCGAATTCCAAAAACAAATATGAACACATATTTATTATATTATATACATTTTTTGACAAATTAGAGAGGCGATGAGAATTTTACCGTTCGAATGAATACTGTTAAAAACCACTAACCAGCGGCCGAGAATTCAAATTTCGTCTAACGATGGTTTTGCGATCGTACCCTTGCAACTGTACAGGCTGTTTCCGATGAGAAAGATTAATTATTCTCCATACCAGTATGGTTTGAATCGTACTTAAAAAATCGTCAGCAGAAAGTTCAAATTTCAAATATCGATGAAAAAATGTTCCAGTACATGGTAGAATCCAAATGGAGAAAAATAAACAAGGGTGTGCCACAAGGAAGCATTCTTGGGCCTCTCCTTTTCCTTATCTATGTATATAAACGAACTCCCAATAATTGCTGGCACAGAATGTTCAATGTTCGCTGATGACACCGCTTTGTTGTTTGAATGTAATGGAGACGTTGACGAATTTAACAAACAAGTTAACGAGACTTGCCAATTAATAGCAAACTGGCTGTTATCGCAACATCTATCACTCAACACAAACAAAACCCAAATTTTAAAACTTTGTCCAGTGCAAGCTACACCTATAAATATAAATGTAAACATTAATAATAATATTATCGAACCTTCCCAAACCTGTTCACTACTGGGAATAGAATTAGACATAAACATAAACTGGAAAGAACATGTCTCAAAAATTGTAGCAAAAATCAGTAGTTTTTCTTATGTTCTGGGTACCTTGAGAAAAATATTGAACACCGAATCAGTAATAGCCGCATACTATGGTTATGTATATTCAATAATAAAATACGGTATTATTTTTTGGGGAAACTCGGTAAACGCCAAAGATGTCTTCATCATACAAAAGAGATGCATAAGAAAAATTACAAACTCTGGTCGTTTAGATTCATGTAGACCTATGTTTAAAAATCTGAAAATTCTGACAGTCACAGACATATATATATAATGGAGTTATGCATGTTAGTGCGATCATCTACAGACAAGTTCCCACTAAAAAACTCAACACATAAATACGCTACAAGGCTCACAGAAAACCTATTAATGCCAAAAGCAAACAAAACAATATTCCAAAAAGGACCATACTACATGGCCATTAAAGTATATAACAAGCTTCCACATAACATTAAACAAATACAAGATACACACAAATTCAAAT
Organism: Limnephilus marmoratus; assembly: GCA_917880885.1. Classification (NCBI taxonomy): domain Eukaryota; kingdom Metazoa; phylum Arthropoda; class Insecta; order Trichoptera; family Limnephilidae; genus Limnephilus; species Limnephilus marmoratus. Next base: position 38,839,108 of record OU862918.1, on the reverse strand, counting down.
CGTCACTAAACACTTTCCTTGTTAATAAATGTCACTACACGTTGAGTGAATACCTCACGTAAATGAAACGCCTATTTTTATTGGTATATATATTTGTATTTTTTTCATTGGTATATTATTATTTTATCTGTATTAACATTGTAATTATAATAAAACAAATAATATTATATAAACATTGTAATTAAATAAATGTGGTTAGCTGGAAGAAATGGGGTCTACCCATAAGCTACACCTTTTGTAATTTTTATTTTACAATAAATATTTTTTGATTTGATTTGATTTGATTTATACATAATAACCCAATATTGATTATATTTCATTAAAAATTTGCTTTGATAAAAAAAAAATACCTGCATTCAAAAATGCTTTAACTCGTGAAGATAGAACTATTAAAATTATGAACTTTTTATAATTATTTTTTTTGATAATAAGTATTTATAATTTTTCCGTAATGTCTAAGCAAAATAAAAATGTTTTTTTAATTTAAATATATTAGTTTGTAAGACCAAAATAATAGATAAATAGACAAACCGAAGTATTTTCGACAAAAAACGAGGGCGCGTATTTTTTTTAATGACTTCATATTATGAACTAAAATTAAAAATCTGAAAAGTAGCTTTTCCAAATAATTTATTTATTTATTTTACTGCATGATTACACGATTTGAAATGAATGATGTATAAAACATTTTTTTTTAGAAAATTTAACAAATCTGCCATCGACCTAAAAACAAATATAATATTATCTCAAAATTTAAAAAAAAAACTTTACTAGATAAAAGAACAGTCTTTCGAAATCAATTTATATTTTTTTGTGGAAAAATTTGATTTAAAAATGACATATTTCGTACGTCTAAATACGTCTAAGACGTCTAAAATTTGATTTAAAAACGACATATTTCCGATTGTGTCTGGTTATTCCCGCAAGAAAACAAACAAAAAAATCACACTTCCAATATATTTGCTTTATTAAATAATTTAGTAAACTAAACTACTTAATAACTAGCTCAAAAATTTGAACCACGAAATATACCATATTTTAATTCAATTAAATATTTCTGAAAAAAAGGACAGTTTTTCGATTTATGAGACGGTCTGGTTCGGGGCCATTCCATAGTTCGAATCGGTGACTGAGTTGGCATCGAGTCTGGGTTCCACTCTGGCTTTGTGAGTTCAATTCCTCGACTGGCCAAGTCCTCAACAAGACACAAGTAATATTTTCCGGTTGTGGAGATGTTCAAATCATTGTCATATTATTCATATCCCGGAAAGGTTTCAAAAAAAAAAAAATAAGTGACAAGTAAGATTGAAACAAGCTCTGCGTTAAGCCCTGGAGGTGATTGCAAAACCATTTCCAAGAATAAACAAATAAAAATCCGTTTTTAAAAGAAAGCGAACAAAACATGTTAAATTACATTTCCTAAATCACTTTCCCAATTGAAAAATCTTCATTTTTCCTTTTTATCCCCTAAGTTAGATTAACTTTATATAATTAAGTGTTCTTCAGTTCACTTTCTTTTAAGATTTATGAGAAAAGCTTCAAGGGCACTGGCTGTTACGACTTAAGGAAGTAAGCTCCCGTTTAAGAGTAATCTTTGGGCATTACGTGTTTTAGGTACCCTCTCAGATAAATACAGTTGTAAAAAAATAAAGTTGAATATCGCTTGTGAATTCCTCACAAGAGGCATTTTTTTTCATTGGCTCCACACAAGAGGGCCGGAGAAAAACCGTTCCCTTCTATGCTGCGTAAAGGATCTTTTTAGGAAAAGGAAGGAGAGGAAGTTGTGGGTAGAAAAAAGGAAGGACAGGAAATTCTGGGTAGGAAAAAAATACGAGGAGTGGGTAGAAATCGAGGGGGGTCAATGTGTCCAGGAGTGACAGAAGTATGAATCCATCCCTTCCGCTGCGGAACGAGGCTATGGATCGGAAGAGTCTGGCTGGAGAGATAAAAAAGGTCTCCCTCAACCAGACTCTCCCGATCCAGCCCGCCACGCAGCATCCAGGCAAATGTAGATAAACCTCACCCCATGAACCCGGGCACCCCTGCTAAGTCACCAAACTTAGTGAACCGCTTGAGGTGACCTATAGCAGGGGTGTTCGTAATCAAATACAAAGTTCTCTGGGCGGCGGTACCCACACCCGTCTCCCAAATTGCAGTATGTTGTAAGTTTTGAGGTAGTGGATAAGGTGAGGATTTGGAGAGTTGGCCATTGGATCCAGTGAGACTATGGCTTCCCCAGTTGCGGTATGCTGTAAGTCTGAAGGTAGTGGTTATAGTGAGGAGTTGAGGGAGAATACGAGAGACAACTCTTCAGATCTGATCACCAAACACGGCTAAAGCCATTTCAACCAAAATTTTAATTCTGAATGGTGACCTTTCATCAGAGTATTCTCCACTCTGGACCGTGCCGCAAATATAGGTACTATGCAATATTAGTTTAAATTAATTTACGCCAACTAAACTTTATTGGCAAAATATTTCCATAAAATTTACCATCATACATATTCCTTACATACTCGTACAACTCTAAACTACCTATTTTTTTAAATTTTGCCATTACTTCCTCTACTTATACTTCCATTCACTTATATTTCAGTTATATATTTCCCTTTTGGAATTGGGAATTTTTTCTCACTCTATTTACAGTACTGCAACTTAAAAACACATTGAGTTTAATTTTTTTTAAATTTGATTCGCATAAGATGCATTTTGGGATCTTATTCGTGAACGATGAACGTGAATATTTGCAAAAAGAAATTAGAGAGGCTGAAGCCCTCAGGCTTAAGAATGAGAATAGGCGTTTCTACAAAAAAGTAAATAACATGAGAGCTGAGTTTAAACCAAAAATAAACGTATGCAAGGACGAGAATGGAGTGATACTAAGTGAAACACCTGACGTCCTGAGGAGATGATTGAGGCATTTTGATGCGATTCTCAATAACAATTCGACAGAGGTGGAACACAACACGGTAGAGAGCACGGGATTTGACTTGCACATTGGCAATGCTGAACCCCCTTCACTGATGGAAGTGAAGCAGGCAATAAGACAGCTGAAAAACAACAAATCTTCCGGGTCAGACGAGCTGGTGGCAGAATTATTTAAAGCATCAGGTGGAGAGTTTACTCAATACCTGCATAACCTAATTCAAAAAGTATGGACAGAAGAAGAAATGCCCGAAAAGTGGAGACTAGGAATTGTGTGTCCACTACACAAGAAGGGCGACCAACTTGAGTGCTGTAATTACAGGGAAATAATTCTATTAAATACCGGCCATAAAATGATGTCCACGATATGTACAAAAGAGTGCTCCCAATGTCCGAGGAAATCATTGGCTACTATCAATGAGGCTTCAGGCCAGGAAAATCATGCATTGATCAAATTCTCTCCTTGAGACAGATCCTAGAAAAAACGCTAGAACACAATGTCGAAACTCATCACCTCTTTGTAGATTTCAAGGCTGCGTAGCGTAAATAGGAATGCATTGTACAATGCAATGATTGAGTTTGGGATACCGCGTAAGCTGATCAATCTGGTGAAATTAACTATGTCCACAGTAACATGTAGAGTCACGGTTGGCAGTGATCTGTCCGAGCCCTTTGAAGCGCTCCACGGGGTGAGAAAAATAGATGGATTGGCCTGCCTCTCATTCAACATAGCATTAGAAAAAGTTATTTGCGACTCAGGCATTGAGACAAGAGCATCGACATTTGACAACTCTGTGCTTATGCTGATGATTGGCTCACGCTGATGATATCGACATAATCGCGAAAACTCCAGATGCTTTACGTGACGCCTTCATAAATCTTAAAAGTTCTGCCAAAAACATGGGTCTCATAGTGAACAAGCAGAAAACCAAATACATGGCCATAGGATGCACCCAACAAACCCCAACTCTCTCATGTGAACGCAAATCGCTGTTCGCCCACAAAACCAAATAAAATCCAGACTGCTGTCCAAAAATACGAAGATATATATCAGTTCAGTACTCACGTATGCAGCTGAGACGTGGGTACTAACTAAGAGGAATGAGCGAGCACTGGACGTTTTTGAAAGAAAAATTCTGAGGCGCGTCTTCGGACCGGTTCTAGAAAATGGAGTTTGGCGTAGACGTTACAACAACGAACTGTATACTCTGTATAAGGAGCTAAACGTCACAAAATTTATAAAACTGGGAAGACTTCGGTGGCTGGGTCATGTGGAGAGAATGACCGAACATCAAGCACCTGAACTCAAGATCGATAGAGCGAAGGAGCCTGGGAAGACCAAGTTTAAGTGTGCGCCGTGCTTATACAGCGTAGAAGCTTCTAAACCCGCGACGAAGTGAGCTGGTCTACTCGGTTCCATGACAGTTCATCCTGCGACAATTCATCCGGCGACAGTTCATCCTGCGACAGTTCATCCGGCCGACAGTTCATCCTGCCGACAGTTCATCCTGCCGACAGTTCATCCCGCCGACAATTCATCCGGCGACAATTCATCCAACCTGATCATTTAGAAGATTTTTTCTTCAAGTAAGTATGCAAAGAGGATATACGGCCGTACAACCTAACCTAACCAAACCTAACCTAACCTAACCTAACCTAACCTAACCTAACCTAACCTAACCTAACCTAACCTAACCTAACCTAACCTAACCTAACCTAACCTAACCTAACCTAACCTAACCTAACCTATTTAGTACAAATATTTTTACAGCGGATTTCCACTCAAGATGCCTTCAGATATAAGTATATCGATTTTGGTTGTACAAGATGAACTGTCGCCGGATGAATTGTCGCAAGATCACCGGTCACCGGTCTACTCACAGATTTGGTGACCCCGAAGTGATGGTTACCTTGACACGCTCGTTATTTCCAAAAAAGTAATCGGTAGAGGCGCCACCGATCGACGAGGTTCAAAGCTTCGAGACTCGCGTCGAAAGCGCGCCGGTCTTCTCAAAATTATAATAATAACGACCTCCGTAGTCCAGTGGCTAAGACTCTTGACTCACATTCCGGAGGTCGCGGGTTCGAACCCGGCATGCGCAAATAAATTTTATTTGATTAATTTGTGTTATTTCACAATTAATTCATTTAAAATAATATATAGTATATTTGCGGCATGTTCCAGAGTGGAAGATACTATTAGTATCGCCCTGGTGTAAGACCACCATTCAGAATTGAAACGTTGCTTGAAAATGGCTTTAGCCGTGTTTAGTGACCAGATCTGAATAGCCAGGTACTTCCCAACCTTCCTCTTCCCCACCTCCTTCCCCTCCCCACTACCTTCAGCCTCACAACATACCCCAGTTGGGGATGCCATAGTCTCACTGGCTCCAGACGGGAGCAGTTGAGATTCTTGTGCTGTATTCACTGTAAAAAAAAAAAAAAAAAAATAATAATAAAGGTAAACTTTTTCGTAGGGAAAATCACCTCAAAAGCACTTATAATCATTAAAAGTTGTTAAATAATACTTTTATTCCAAACTGTAGTAGTGATCCAAAGTGAAAAAAAATAGGTATCTAACTAGAAGTTACATTCAACGTAAAATCAAACGATCGAGGCTCGCGGAAGGAATGACACTGTCCCTTGAATAAAAGTATTATTTTTAATTTTTTAGTACAATATTGTAATGGTTTCAATATATTTTTTTCTTTGTACCCTTCTCAGATAAGGAATTTAATTCTCGTGTTTGGGATGGGGACTAGTGCCATTAAAGCTTTAATTTAAACGTATAATAAATTAATGTTATAATAATGTCATGATCAAATTATATAACATATTTATCTGACTAAATGTCGCTAGAGTCTTTCCCTCACAAGATTAAATCAGAACTATCTAATATAATATAATATATTATTTTAAAACAGGTCGGCAAATAATTATATTGAAAGTACGTTATTTTCTAGCGAAGATTACCTTTCATATCATAACAAAAGTTTAAGGTGGGTATTCTTTTCAATATTTTCGTTCAAGAATGCACGGGTACGAGGATCGATTCATCAAACTTTGTGTAGGCGGATTTTAAGTACTTTTACGGTGTAAAAGTATGATGAAAATAAATTTCATAAAAATATTCGCTATTAAGATTGATGATTGTAAAAAGTGAAGCCACGAATGAAATTAATATCATAATGGAAACTCTAAATGAACTTTTGCATTAAAAAGAAAATCATTAATAAAAAGCAACTGCAATATTATTTTGATTTACATGGTGGACATTTTGAACTCTCGATATAATATTATTACTAATATTATAAAGGCGAAAGTTTGTATGGATGCTTGGATGTTTGTTACTCTTTCACGCAAAAAATGCAGAATGTACTTTAAAAATTCTATCGCTAATAGAAAGCCACATTAATTGCGAGTAATAAAGGCTCTGTATATTGATAAGCTCTGGCGTTATGAATAAGCTCCGGCGTTTTGAAATTATTTATCATGCGTTTATTGTCCAGATGAAATTTGTTACTTATTTAGGATATTTTTATTTTTTTATTAAATTGAATATAATTACATCTTATACAATATAAGCTATGGGTAGTTCCACAAAGCTGTAACAGATCAGCTACTAAAAACTTTTTTTTATAAATTGCGTATGTTCGATTGTTCGGTTTAATAGGTAGCACGCGAGCTGAAAAATGAACGTAACGGGTATGGTGGGGAGGGGGAGGGAGGTGATGAGAGAGGGGGGGAGGACTTGGAGGGGGGAGGAGGGGGGGAGCGGAGTGGAGATAGGGAAGATGGAGGAGGCGGAGTGGGAACCCCCCTAATACTATGCGAGCGAAGCCGGGGGCGAAAGCTAGTATATATATATATATATATATATATATATATATATATATATATATATTTTTTTACATTAGCTCCCACTAGGAGCCCAGAGGGTAATAATCCCCATTAGGGTCTAGGTCATCTTTGGGAATGTTGTGTGGGAGGTCATTTTAGGGAAGGTAGGAGAGGAAATTAAGGCGTGAGGCGAGGGTAGGAATCTGGGGGTCAGTATGTCCAGGAGTTACGGATGAATCTATACCTCCCATTTCAGTGCAAGGCAATGTTCCGAAAGAGTCCTGCTGGAGAGGTCAAAAGGTCTCCCTTCATCAGTCTCTCCCGATCTGGCCTGCCACGTAGGCGGTGGGCAGATACATCCGCCACCACGATCTGGACAAACCTCACCCTACAACTGAATCCGAGCACTCATGCTAAGTCACCAAACGAAACGAGCCACTTGGGGTGGCCTAAGCAGAGGTGTTGGTTATCCAATAAATCGTTCCCGGGCGGCGGTACCCAAACTCACTTCCCAAATTGCCGATTAATGTTTAACGTTTTTTTCACCGCTTCTGAATGCCCAGTTATTTATTACGTACTTCTTTCCCCACTCCTTCCCCTTTCTAGCCAATTCAAAAAATGTATGATACCAGTCTTTTACGTAATAATAAAATTATTTTAACATATTATAACTCTGCTTTCTGGGAAAACATCATATGTACAAAAAGTATTAATAGAATTGTAACTATTATATTGAAGCTAACAATGTATTTCATAACGTAAAAGGGAACTCGTATATTCATTTTCAGTACTATAACTAACTAAAATCTGATGGCAGTATCGTCGTAATAAGGTTGTCCGTACAAAGAAGATATTGTGAAGGAAAATCGAGAAAATTAGAAAACTTCTTGCGATGGAAAGTAGTGCATAAAAGAAGAGGGTGGGTTATTTAATACTAAATAAAACTGACGGTAAACTAGACGTTGAAGACATTCTGAAGTTGCTTCGTAAGATGTTTCTAAATTTATTGCATTTGGCTTACAACCTTCAACAGTGATAAAACAGAAAAAATAGAGGGGATTTGTTTTGTGATCTTGAGCGAACATTATATTTAAGATTTGCATCGTGAACCTTAGTCAAGGATTACTGTTAATGCTATAGAAATGCGTATTTAGCATTGATTAGTACATTTGATCGTTTGAAAACAATGATATTTAAAAAACACTTCACCCCTGCGAAGTCACCAAACGTAACGAACCACATGGGGTGTCCTATGGCAGAGGTGTTTATTACCTAATATAAACAAAAAGTTTAACAAAACAAAAAAACGACTCCAAAAAATGCACTAAAAAGTAAAAAAATAATTTCATATTCTTCTACAACTTAATAATCACCTTATTTTTTTTTGCTATTGCTATTTTTGGAGTCGGTGTCAGCCAAGGTAGGTTTGAAACTACATACATAGTTATAGATGAGACGTGCTTGTGTCGCACGCGCGACTTGTCGAAGTGAGAGGCGAGAGTGGGCCGCGGCGGGAGGGGAGCTGTCAAGTGATCACGCCGGGCCGGGTACCTTGGCTGACACCGACTCCAAAAATAACAATCGTATCTACATATTGATGAGTAGAAAAAGTAAGTTGATTATTAAGTTGTAGAAGAATATGAAATTTTTTTTTTTAACTTTTTAGTGCATTTATCGAAGTCGTTTTTTTGTTTTGTTAAACTTTTGGTTTATTTTTTTTATTTTTAGTGAATCTGAAGTACACTAACTAATTCGATTAAGATTCGGCCGAGTATCATTAATTTGCTCTTAAGAATTGGAGAGTTCCGTTACTTTGTCATGGATTCCATAATCAGAACCTAATCAAACTCTCATCAAACTACCTTTGAAGTATATCCTTTCCAATAAAAAAAGAATCATTGAAATCGGTTGCCGTGATATTGAGGTATTTGTCCATTTGTCGCGCACATACTTAATGCAAATTTAATACTTATATGATTTTCTCATTGATGCCATTGTGAGAACTGGACCAAATTAAAATGAGACCACACGGGAAGCACCAGCTTTCAAATAAAAAAGAATCATCAATATCGGTTCACCCAGTCGAAAGTTCTGAGGTAACAAATATAAAAAAAAATACAGTCGAATTGAGAACCTCCTCCTTTCGAAGTCGTAATTGTAAGCGCTAGAAACCCAACGCATTGAACAGCCTGCTCAACTAACTTGTCAAGTAATAATGAACTTATTAATTAACATGAAATATATCATGTGTTCAAAGCGTCTTTCAGATTTCGACTAATTTCAACATTGTAGTTTTAAAATATGCATGCAATTATTGAATTTAAATAAATGAAGCTGTTTTATATTAAAACTGTTTTGGAATTTTTCCGAATCTCAAGGTCCCGTTCACAATATTGTCATCTCCTTTAAACCTACATTTTCCTCAAAGAAAGAAGAATTAATCTGTTTTTAAAACTACCTACCTATGTCAGTGATATTTATTTATTTATTTATTATTACATTTATTACATACAAGATATAACAATATAAAAGGAAGCTTTGACTGTCCAACTAGGAAGGTTTCCCGTTTTAGGACAGTCAAATTGGGAGGTTGCGTGTACATAATTTCACATTAATGGATTTAATAATAATTAACAATAATGGTACATATTGGGGGAGTTACTTAGATATTAGGTACAATATCAGATATAAGTTGTGTTATTCTAGGTATACATCAGTAATAAACAATAAAATCCAGGTAGGTACATGTAAAATATAAAATAAAATAAAAATATAACAATATAAATGTAAGAAAGAAAAATAAAAAAAGTATTTTTTTAGGAAAATACAAATTAGCAGTAATAAACAATAAAATCCAGATAGATACATGTAAAATATAAAATTAAAATATAATATATAAATGTAAGAAAGAAAAATAAAAAAATATTTTTTAGGAAAATACAAAATACAAAATCGAAGAAATCAACTCAGACTACGTTTTTTAATAATTTTTCGGAATCTGTCCTACCTAAGTCTAATAACCATTTTGTAATTTTATTACCGAAGGATGATAATTCACACAGTTTAAATTGAGAGGGGATTTTGATGTATATTTTTGGTCCCAGGTATGAGAAAACTTTTTGATAAGCCGCAGTATTGCTTGTAGGAATAGAAAGGTCGTTTCTGCTCTTACTTCTGGTTTGATGATTATGATCGACTGTTATTGTTTTGTTTATATTTTTGTGGACGCAGATTGTTATTTTTTTTATGTAACACTGTCGAACATCAAGCACATTAAACTCCTTGAAGAGAGCGTCGCTCGAGTATCTGAAGGGTTTCTTCATAATGACGCGTAGAATGGATTTCTGTGCCTTCAGTAGCGGGTATAATATTGTTAATCCTGTTCCACCCCATCCAATGCAACCGTAGGTTATGACGGAGTTACAGAGTCCGTAGTATATTTTTTTAATGTCTTGAGTTTTTATAATTTCCCGCAATGCTATAAATATATAAATAAGCTTGCGCACTTTATTAGCTGTGTTTTCAATTTGTTGTTTCCATTTAAGGTGGTTATCCACTATTATACCTAAATATTTAATAGATTTAACACATTCGAGGGTTTCGCATTTACAAGTATGGTTATTATTTCCAAGGCTACACTTAATATTATGTATTGTGAGGTAATGGGGTGTTTTGGGTTGACCTGCAAGGGTAGCGCTAAATGTGAGATATTTTGTTTTTTGTATGTTTAGTGTAAGCAAATTACTGTCCAGCCACTGTTTTACTCTGTTTATACCTGTGTTCGCAAGGTTGTGTGTTTCTTTCCAATCATCTCCTTCAAACAAAATAACTGTATCGTCAGCGAACGTGATAATTTTGCCACCAATGTGTTGGTTACAAAGTTCGTTTATGTATATAATAAAGAGAAGGGGCCCAAGTGTACTTCCTTGTGGTAGCCCAAAAGTGTATTTTAGTGAAGTACTAATAGCCTCGTTAATTCTGGTTTGTTGAAATCTATTAGATATATAACTTTCTATCCATTGAAAAGCTTTTCCCTTTATTCCTATATTTCTAAGTCTATGTAAAAGAATTTTATGAGATATTGTGTCAAATGCCTTGGCCAGGTCCAGGAAAAGGGCAATAGTTTTCTTGCCACGGTTCATATTCCCTGCAATAGTTTCCGTGAGACATGCGATGGCATCATCCGTTCCCTTACCCGACCGAAAGCCGTATTGGTTTGGACTTAGAATGTTATGTTCCTCCACATATTCGTTTAACCTAGTTTTGAAAAGCTTTTCAATGACTTTGGATATCGCGTTTAAAAGTGATATTGGCCTATAGTTTTCTACAATATGGAATGTCATATTTATTATTATTGTTCCAAACATTGTCGAATTAGTCTAAAATCATTATTGAGAGTCTCACTAAATCGCTTTTGAACTCGATTCTAATGTGATATGATTTGGGCCATCCACTGCAAAATTGATTGTGATTAAAGTGATAAATTCGCGAGAATTTTCAAGAAACCAACATAAGGCTTCATCCATCTTTCCTAGATTCCCAGTGATTGTACCAGAACCGCGATCGGACGATCCTCTATTTTCATTTATAGTCCATCAAACCGCCAATCGGGCATTAAACAGAAGCGTTTGTGCTGGGTAAATTTACAATTGTTTATGTTAACATCTTTTCAGAATCTGACGTATTATTTTTCATTTATCCTCATGCCAGTTTACTAAATACGTACAACAACAAAAATACCCCCGCTGTGTACATAAGATCTTGAAGTCATTTCTCTATATAGGATGTGTGCGATTGCACCCACTTCTCCACATTCTGGAATACAGACCATTATTATTATTATTATTTCTCTTATTTTCGTCGTAATGTTTTTTTTTCTCCGTTTTGTTTATTTTCGAACATTTTGTTAACATTATTTCATGACGCATGTATTTTTCATATTGTTTAATTTTACAATTATGTATATATTATTTTTAAGTGTTAGAAATCAATCTGTCATAGGTTCCAATAATTTTGATTTTCTTCATTTATTTGTATACTTTTGAATATATAAATGAATTAAGACAAACAATCTTTTGCGGAAACTTACCGGTTCCTGCAATCCACAATTCAAGGCAAGATTAAACCAGTAAGGTTGAATCTGCACGATGCTTGCAATCGGTCACTCTGCTGTCAATTATCAACAAACTCTTGCCCTGTTCTATAATATCAAGGTGATGACAGCTCGTAAATTCTTTAGTATAAAGTAAATATCGCTCTATTACAGGTGCCCCTCTGACGCATGTTAATTTTGGAGACTTATCCCCGTTATAAAATACTTTACAAATCCACTGAGTCCGCTATGAAATAGTCCATGGTTATTTTGTACTTGATGTCTGCTAAAAGGTCCTTGGTTATTTTACACTTATAGTTAACTATGTGAGTCAATCACGGCCATACAGTTCATAATAAGAAATTATACAAGTAATCGCAATAAATGTATTCAAGTTCAAACAAAATGTGAAGCCTCAAGAATAAACATCACCGGTCGTAAGTACAACTGTGAGACAAATTTTGGTATGTGGTGTGGATGGCGTTCAATTCGATGAGAACCGCGGGTAGTCATCGCGCAGACGACACTGCGCTCCTATCTGACCTCGCACGTCATCTTACAATAAAAATAAATACGTAATTTTTAAATAAAGAAGAAAAAAATAATTGTGAAAATTTAAATGAAAATATGGATATAATAAAAAATAATTAAATGCATGTAGGGTTAGAAAAGATTTTTAAAATATTTATATTGAGGGATCAGAAGGCTTTATCGGTCCAGCTAGGAGTTTTACCGACCCGAACCCTCTGATATGAAAATATCCGGAGTCGAATTATTTTCCCATTTGATCTTGACATGTTGTTTTTTGTATTATTTTGTATATAATATACTTGTATAGTGCACTTGAATAGCGTGGATTGACTAGATGACCAGTTTTGTGGAAAATTGTAAGGGAGGGTTAAGTCATAAAAGAAATAACATAAATTAAAATAACAGAATGAATCTAAAAATTTAAAAAGGTATATAAAAAACATATAGAAAATAAATATACCAAAAAATTACCAAAAACAAATAATAATAATAAAAATAACTATTAAAAAAATAATGAATTCAAAAACAAAAATAAGTACTTAAATAAAAATAAATAAATGAAAATAAAACTCAATAAATTATAAAATAAAATGAAATAAAAACAAGCATTAATATTAAAATAAATACAAAAAGTAAAATTTTAAAAATAATTTTGGTAACAAAAAATGTATTAAAAAAATGCAAATAAATTAACCTTAAATCAAGTTCTTTATTGCATGAAAGTAAACTATGATTTTTATTGCACACTCTGCTGACTCAATGAAACATTTTTTTATAACCAAAAGAGGTATATTTTTTATTCTCCGAAGCAAACCTTAAATGATCACTTCGAAAAAATTAAATAATTTGACCCAGATATAACAACTATAAATTTTGGCTACAAGTTGACAAATGAATGCCAACTTTGAATGAAATCTGGAATCTGAAATGGTCCGGAATTCAGCTCAACCCTTCAACCCCTAAAATAACCCCACCCCTCTCACACCCTTTAGCTTTCCTAATTGATTGAGGGATTGATGATACTTAAATTTTAAGGAGTCGAAACGTCTGCTATCGTATTAACGGTTTGATCTCATTTTAATGGTCTGAATTTAAATTGTGTCCATTACGTAGTCGAAATAAATTTAAAAATGACTAACTAGAATTAATAATAATAATAATAGCCTTTATTCGACAGAATTGACGAAATTAGATTAAATTATTTATAATAATATAACATTTATCATGCATGGACTCCCTGTCTGTATGTCACTAGTTGACAAAGGCCTCCTCCAACCATCGCCATTTCTCTCTATCATTAGTAACTCTTGTCCATGTACCACTTGCTACGGCTTTGACGTCTTCAACCCACCGTCAAAATGGTCTACCTCGTTTTCTCTTCTTTCACCAATTAATGACTAATTTTGACCATTTTTCACTTCCTCTGATTTTGTGGCCTGACCACTTCCACTTCAGCTTTTTTATTGTTTTTATGACATCTTTTGTTCTCGTTTGTTTCTTAATGGTTGCATTTTTTATTCCATCTGACATTCTTTTCCATATTCTACTTCTTTCCATTGAGTTTTGACATGTTTGGAGCTTCTTATTGTGAATTTTTGTGAGTGCCCAAGTTTGGCAGCCATAAGTAAGTACTGGAAGTATGCAGGTATCAAAAAGTTTGCGTTTGATAGTTATCCTGGTTTCACTGTTTTTCATTATTTCTTTCAAACCGCAATATTGTTTCCAAGAATTTCCAATACGTCTGACTATTCCTTTTGTGGTTAAGTCTAAAGGAGAAATTATTTGACCTAGGTATGTCATATTCATCCACATAGTCGATCAGATTGTTATTGATCCTGATAGGTTCTTGCTTCCTATTTGTCATAGCTTTGGTCTTTTCCGGGTTCATGACTAATCCCACCTTTCGGCTTTCTCTATCTAGTTCATTTAACGTCATCTACAGGTCAGCACTCGTCAGCGAGAAGATTATCAAATCATTCGCTAATCTTAAACGTGATATTTTTTTACCGCTAATGAACAGCCCACATTTTTACCAATCTAATTGACGAAAGATCTCCGTTGGGACCGCAGTTAAAAGTTTGGGTGAGAGGGGGTCACCCTGGCGTTAGTAATGAACTAGAATTAGTAATGTTTAATATTAATACAAATACGTTGATTATATTTTGTTATACGATTTACAAAGCACACGAAAGATAATTTCACATGACAAAGGGGCCTATCTGTTAATTCCAAAATTGTTCAGAAGAGCAAAAATAAGATTTCGATCGAGTTCTCCAACCGAGGTACTTTGCCAATTTTCTTCTTTTAAATTAATTTACATGGCCCCAAGAAAATACCTTTTAGGCTTTTAAAAACAACTATTTCTTTTTTAATGTAATGGAGATTTTTGATAAAAAAATGAGAATGGGTTTTTTTTGTGATTTCTATAATATTACTTTTTGCCTCAGGGATCTTATGCAAGATTCACGTAAAACAAGGAAGATATCATTATTACCATTATTGTAGGAATGTTTATTTTAGACACAGGTTTTAATGTGTTTTGTGTTTTGCAACACAATATTAAGTAAAAATTATATTTTTTTGCATTAGCTCCACATAGGAGGCCCTGAAGAAAAGAATTTCCCTCGGAGCCTATGTCATCTTTGAGGATGCTGTGTGGAGAATCTTTTTAGGGAAAGGAAGGAAAGGAAGTTCTGGGATAGAAAAAGGTATGAGGGGTAGGTAGGAATCTGGGGGTCAATGTGTCTTGGAGTGACGGAAGTATGAATCCATTCCTCCCACTGCAGTGCAAACCGATGGATCGAGAGGGTCCAGTTGGAGCGATCTCGGTTAGGTATTCCTCAACCGTTCTCTCCCAATCCGGCCTGCCACGCAATAGGTAGGCAAACCCATTCGCCATGAAGACCTAGCCAAACTTCACCCCATGATCCTTAGGGTTACTTATGAGAGGGGTCTTGGTTATCCAATACATGGTTCCCGGGGCGGCGGTACCCAAACCTTCCTCCCAAATTGTAAATGATTAATTTTAAAAAAATCACGGTTTATTCAAACAAATAATAATTAATGTCAACCAACTTTATGTTAATAGAATGCGTAAGCATTAATGATTCGTTTTCAAAATATTTTCTATTGAACCGAATTTGTCTCAAGTATAGCATGTGATTTTGAATGGGTGTTAAAAATTCATATTTTCGGAGCGTGCGAATATGTTAAGATCATTCTCCACAGGGACATCATTTTCGACAGAACACATCATGTTATGCCTTTAACATTTCCGTCACATTTAAATCTGGGTGAAGATATTTTTCGGAAGACCGACTTCTAGAGTAATGGCTTTGTTACTGAGAAAATGTTATGTGAAATAATATTATGTGAAACACCTGACTGTATAAATTGTACATATTTAAAATGTATTCACAAGCTCCTCCATCCACAAGCAAATGCTTTTAATGGAGGAAAAGTAACACTGTAACATGTTCCATTTTTTAAGATAAATAAAATTATTATTGTTATTATTAAAAAAAAAGAAGATATAATTATGATCTAAAATGATATATTGTTTCGTCACAAAATACTCGTATATCATATTTCTTAGAGTATGTCTTCTACGCATATCCGATGTGGTAATTGTACTTGTACTAGATTTTTTTTTATTGTATACTAGTGAGTACCCTGCATGCGTTGCAAAGCCACTCAAAGAAAGAAAGTGTTTCCCCTTCCCTCTCCCGCATTCCCCCACTCCACCACCCCCTCTTGATTGTACTATTCCATCCTAGGGAGTCCTCTACTTCTTCACTTTCGCGTCATATATTCTCCATACAATTCCTACGTTCATTTGCTATACATGCCCAAACTATCTAAGCGTTCATTTATTAAACTTACTCATTACGATGACGGAAGTTAGAATCTGCACTTGGTTTATCTGCACTATTTAAATTTCTCTTCTTCTGTCAATTATACATGGATATTTTAGAATTTTTAATTCAGGCTAGCGATGTTTCCGTTTGCCGCAGTCAAGATAAGAGCGTTTTAAAACTTTTGTTGAAGAAATTATTTTTTATTGTTCGTTCGAGATTCATGATTTGTGTGAGGTTTTTTTAGTTCGTATTGCACCTACATAGTTCATTGATTTACTGTTTGAGTCCCCCAGATATCGATATAGTCACACAGGAGGCCCTGAGGAAAATAATTTCCCTCAGGGCCTATGTCATCTGGGATGCTGTGTAGAGGGTCTTTTTGAGGAGAGGAATGAATGAACATTGGTCTTGAAGAGACATTGGTCTTGAAGAATATCTTAATTAAGTGGCCTAGCAACGCATGTCGGGAACTCGCTAGTATTTTATATTTTTAAGTATTTTTACTTTTATTTACAGAAACTACCTACCTACTCCTTGTACTCACCGTGAAATATGTCGCTGTAAATATGATTCATAAACAATGTTTGTTCTTACTCTGTGTTGTACGCCAGCGTTCCAGAAGATTCATAAGTACAGAAATATCAAAATTTCAAAAAAAAAATTAACTTTAACGATGACACCGAGGTTGAGTCTTTGAAAAAAAAAATTATACGCGGCAGCTCAGCTTGATTGGTGAACGTGATAGTGAATAGCCAAAAATGAGACCATTTCACCAGCACCAACAATACTTACGTACACATGATACCAATAATTAATATTTTATGAACACATACAGAACAGTTAAAAATATTTTCATCGAAATATCCCTTCATATGAAGTAATAATACGAGAAGTTAGTTAAGCTAAATGCAGAGTTTAGATTAGCATCCCTCCCCTGAACTTGACATTATTTAGAGTAAAAAATGTGCACGAAATGTTGGTCTCCGATAACATTTTTGAAATTTTTTTCAACTTGAAACATTAAAAAAATCACTAGTATTGGACTGACAGTTTCGGGGTGAGAGGTTGGGCGGTTACTCGGCTGAGTGACCAGTGACGACATGTGGAAGATTTTTTTTTTTTAATAAAAAATATACCCAAAAACATTTCATTAATAATTTTTACCAAAATTTTTACCAATTTTTACCAACATCGGGAAATAGTGGTTAAAGCACGTAATATATCCCTCAACACACTGTATATCTCTTGTCTAATTATAACGTCAGCGCCAGTTACGAGGGACGTCTTCATCAACCGTCACTCACTTTAGGGTCAAGATAAAAGGGTCAGCTACTAGAATGCTGGTTGTTGGCTGAATACGTGCGTATTTTTACATCATATAATACAGGCTTATTGCGGTAGATTTATTTACTTGGCTACTTCACATATTTATTAACTAACCGTCACTCCGTATCTGCAGGGTAGGCAGAGAGGATTGACGGATAACCAACTCGGTGTCAACAGATTCCTCCTTCGTTCTGGTCCTTTCTTATTCTCGTTTCATTCAAATTCATACTTCGAATCAAAAATACTCTTCTGTTATTTATAACTATCGACATGGCCCGACTCAAGTATCTGGTTCACTTGATCGCGCCATGACTTCTGGCGTCTCCGACTTCTTCACATCCGCGTCATGTACTCTTCATACACACCTTTCTTTGTTCATTCACTCTGCTTGCCCAAACCATCTAAGTTTCCCTTTTTAATCTTACTCATTAAGCTTAAAAAAGCATAACGTTTTTTGCGAATCTTCACATTTCTCACATGATCGTACCGTGTTTTACCACACATAAGCCTCAGAGATCTCATTTCTACTGCATTCAGTATACTTTCATCCTATCTCTGCCAGTTTCACGCCTCACCGCCATACATCACGGTTGGTGTAAGCACTACGTTGTGGATTGCTAGCTGTGCTTCTTTGGACAATTTTTTGTTAGTGCCAACCACGTTCAGTCCTCCATTAATGAAGTTTCCTGCGTTTATCTTACTTTAAATATCTCTATCAGTATTTTCATCTCTCGTAAACAGACTTCCCAAACACAGAAACTCAACCACCTTCTTCGAGTATTCATTAAGGATCGACCGAGATATCGTTCTCGGTCTCGGTCTCGGCGTTCTCGGCTACAATTCTACCGAGAACTCTGTCTCGGTTCTCGGCAAAAAATTGCCGAGATTCTGGGCCATAGCCGAGACATATACCTATACAGTACTTACAACGGTATTTGTGGTCGCATACCTCCGAAACGGTTTAACCGATTTTTATGAATTTTTTATGTACATTTGGTAGATATGAAAATAGGTTTTAAAGTATATTTCATTCCGCTAGGTGATTAGGGTGTCCCTATCCAGATTTTTTTTCGTTTTGTTATTGACAAAATTTATTTTGGCCGCAAAAAATACCTACAACTCCAAATTTTAACCCTCCCACCTCTACCCTCCCATTTTTTAATCGCGATTTTAGTATTTTTGTCTTTCGTATTTCAAACAGAACGAAATTATTTATGTTGTTGAATGACATATGGCGCTACGTCCGCCTCATCGAACTTTCATCCACACATGCGCAAGACATTCACGAGAAGCATTGCGTCATTTTGATATTTCATTCAGCATCATTTTCTCGCGTGGGCAAACCATCGAGCTTATTTGTGTTGGCTAAAGACGGACTGACAAAAAATATCGTACACTCAATTGCTCTTCGAAATTCATTTTGATTTTCTTTATTTCATTTTCCTACTTTAGTTGATATTTTTTTGTTTTTATCGACGGTCATCGTCTACAGCGCTCCATTCCTCTTTCTGTCATAGATCCCATCCCCACGCACTTACTATACATTCGTTATTTTTTATTTAAAAAGCAAAATATTCACTAGAAATAATTTATACGGCAGAACAACCTTTGCCGGGTCAGCTAGCATTATAGAAAATTCTTTCCTTCATGCATTTAAAAAAATGTACAAGAAAGTGTTATAAAAGGCATTCCGTCTTTATTCGTCCATTTTCTGTTTTATAAACTGAACTTAAATATGACCGTAAAAAATTTAATATATAATACTCCTCTTCCAATCTCCAAGCAGAGCCAAGCTGTAAATAAATTATAATCCAAGTTACACAATCACAATTTTCAATAATCTGAAAGGTTCATTGAACCATATAATATAATAACATGCGTAACATAGCCAAGAGAACTAAAGTAGAGTAAACAAAAATATTTACCGAAATAAATTCTAGAGATTTTTCAACACGGAAAATGAGGAAATTGTCATGGAAAAGAGTACACAGCGAAGTACGAAAAGTTTTCCACTACCCTTCTGAGATAAGATCAACTAGATTAACCCTCCACCGTTAGCAAAAAAGGATAGTTTTATGGGGCGTAAAGTTCATTTATCAAAAATTCATTCAACACGTATTTACGAATTATTATTGATAGGTGGGTGCTGTTCTATTAACATCAAGCAAAGTTGTGAGGTATATACCATATTTATTACTTATAGTTAGTCAAAAGATTGTGCTAAGTTCTCAGGTATTTTCATTAAAAAATAATAAACTTCTTTGAACTTCACTGAGTTTTATTTTACAATTGAGCAATCAATCACTTGATAATTTTAAATATAAACAATAATACTACATAGTTTTATAGAAACCAGATTGCTCGGCGTTACGAAATGGAAGAAGAAATATTCTAACAAACATTGTCTATTGTATTAAAGAAGATATTTGATATTTTTCAATTAGTAATGACAAAATGATTTTATCTTGTGAACCTTTAGTAGAGCTTCTTCTTAACATCAACTAAAAAATAACTTCATTTGGTCAAGTTCAAAGTTATTATATCAGACCGACAGAGGGAAACATTGGCTACTTTTAACAGATAATAAGGATGCGATATATGTATAGATAACTAAGAAGTAAAATATAAATCCCTTATTTTGATTATCCAGATTATAAGAATACTGCCGTTTAATATCGTTTACTGCCAAGATCTATCTACGAAAACCAGTTTTTAACGCCATGTTTTAGCAAATTTTATTCAAAGGTTGACTTTTTTAGTTAGTATACCACAAAAATCCAATCTGCTACCGACTGTTCTGTTTCAGTGGGATTGACATCTTGAATTGGGGTATGTTGTGAGGCTGAGGTGAAGAAACGATAGAGATGGGGAAGGAAGGTTGGAAAATACCTGGCTATTTAGATCGGGTCGCCAAACACGACTGAAGCCAATTCAAGGACTCCAAATATCAATATCTACAGCCTGTATGTCAGATGAATATCTACAGGTCATATGTTGGACTAATATCTACGAACTTCAGAGTGTTGACTGATATCTACAGAGCTAAGGTCGGACGAATATGTATGACGGTCCCAGTGTTGACTAATACCTACAGAGCGTAGGTTAAACTAATATCTACAGAGCGTAGGTTGGACTAATATCTACAGAGGGCAGCTGAGCAACAGGTTGTACGGAAAAGCATAAATTACTTCAATTACGTAATTAATAATTACGTACGTGAAGTTTTTGCATAATATTACGTATTTTGCTGTTTACGAGGACAATAATTTATTGAACAAACATGCAGGTAATGATACAAAGATATTTATTTATTTCGAAATACACGGCATCACAACCTAACCTAACCTAACTGACGTAGAAATGGTCATGGTAACAGGCTAAATAATTTAGAAGCACTCGAAATAAAGAAAGCTGTTAAAACGAAAACCTAAATCCTTAATATTCAACTAAATGTGTCCAATAGTCAGATATTAGGGATTTTTAAATACATGCCTACATAAAGTAAGTTTTTTAAACAGCATACGCAATATTACGTTATTCCAATATGCTATACATAATTGCAAATCCAAACCTCTGCCAGTGCTTTGTTTTTCGTTTCAATTCGTCAACACTTTGGTTCTCATAGATACTAGTCAGCAGTTTGAGCTGTAGATATTCGTACGCACTTTGGTTCTCATAGACATTAGTCAGCAGTTTGAGCTGTAGATATTCGTACGCATTTTGGTTCTCATAGATATTAGTCCGATTTTTTCAGTTTTTGGAATTCCTGTAGATATTAGTAGACGCCTCCAATTCACGTAAGAGACGAAGGAAGTGAAGGAGATGGGGAAGGAAGGTTGAAAAGTACCTGGATATTCAGATCTGGTCACCAAACACGATTGAAGCCAATTAAAGCAATGCTTAGTTTTTAATTATATTTCTTCACCAAGGCGATAATAAGAATATCTACCATTCCAAACTTATAACATTGAGGCCAATTCTTCCATCCAACCGAGATAATTGGGAATAACCACCATGTTGCTTTAATTTCTTTCGCGGTTAAAACGTTCTTTTCTTATTGAATTTTTTTATTAATAAAAATGTATTTTGTTTGTAAATGTAGGAGAAAGATGAGATAGGGGGAAAGAGGTGGGTATTAGCAAAGCATCAAGCTGGTGGGAATAGATAACGCCTCTCTAATCTTTCTTTTATGGTGTATTCAAGGGGACACCCCTGTATCGTAGGGAACCTTGTTAGAAAGGCAAAATTCTTGTAAAAAAATGAACATGTTTATCAACTAATGGTGAAAATTACAGTTAAAATAACTTTATGATAAGAACTTTTCAATACGTTGAATCATAAATAGAATCACACGTTGAATATCACAACACAATAGGCCACTTGCATGGATTTCATAACAACTTGGAAAAAATTGTGTGGATATTTTTTTTTTTACTAAGATTACACTTTTTTTTTCTTTTTAAATAAATAAATCCATTGTTTGGGCTCGTGACGTCACTACATGAAAATGTCCCGTCTCCGAAAATGTTCCTATTACTTTTGTAAAATTCCACACAGATTTATTTTTTTTATATGGCAACACTTTGATTTCACACGAGTTTTTGAATTTGACATTTAACGTTCACTAGATTTATTGTTTGTCCTCTGCGAACTTATCATTTGGTTTGACTTTTTAACAGATGTTGTGAAGAGAACCCCGTACATTTATGTTGTCTGCATGTGTTTTTGAGGTATAATGGTAATGGTGTTGATTTTAACAAAATCAAATTTTATAATATTCTTTTTATTATTATAATTTACAAGTACAAGTATATTAAATTGGATTTAGTAAATATAGGCGTTGAACATTATAATGGTTTATGATCAGTAAGATGGATCAAGGAAAAATATATTTATTGAAAACGTTATTTTTTTTAATGATTTTCGGCTATGTAATTATCGTTTTTTCGCACCCATTAAATTTTGTCCCGTCTTTCCGATTTATAAAAAATGGTCTGATTTATCAGATTGAAATTTTCAAAAAATTGTCAGGGTTTCAAAGATACTATTAAAAAAAATACGGAATGTCTTAAAATATTTGCCTTAACCGGAAAAAACATTAAAAAAAATTAAGGAAGTGGCCTATTACACGTAGAATCACACACAGATTCATTCATTTCATAAGTTCTTCAACTACCAAAAAAGTAAAGTGATATTATCTTGTTAAATACCGATTTATAAAAATGTATACACCGTGGAACCAAAATTTTCCACCCGATTCGGAAGTTAGTTGAAAATAACTTAAATAAAAAATACAAAAGTATAACGATGCTGGTTGCAGCAGTAAAACTATATGAGCCTTCGATCTACGCACGGACATATGAATATATCTGGACCTGCCCTAAGTGATAAAAACGTATTATTTCCCCCTCCACATGGCGCCGGCTGTAGCTCCTCCTTGGAACCGGCTCGCTCCATGGGGAGGAGATATAGCCTCGCTTGAATCTAAAATGTGTGACGTCATCATTCTTGCCGTGAACAGCGAGAAGCTGACATCCATACATTTAACGAAATAACGGCAGCTTGTGCTATACAATATATCTACGTATCAATGTACACATAGCGAATGTGGGCGGTACTCCAATGTGCTCGTCGCTGGTTACAGGGGTAAGTAAATTATGAAACATTTGTAAAAGTGTTTAAACTAAACACGGAAACAAAATATTGATATGTGTATTGGCGCGAGTCTTTTTGGGGCGAGCATTTGGCCTTAGCAAATATGTTTTGAACGTGGCAAGCAATTCGCGCTCCCATGTAAAAAGGTCTATTCATTCAAAGCAGATTTTGCTT
This sequence comes from Limnephilus marmoratus, assembly GCA_917880885.1. Classification (NCBI taxonomy): domain Eukaryota; kingdom Metazoa; phylum Arthropoda; class Insecta; order Trichoptera; family Limnephilidae; genus Limnephilus; species Limnephilus marmoratus. The sequence goes on along the minus strand of OU862918.1, from coordinate 38,815,708 downwards.
TTAAGAACTAAATGGTGATATTGTAATGCGAGATGCCTATATACTGTCAGATTGATTGTTCAACGAATGACAGTCATCTTTCCCCTCTTCGCTCTCCATAGTTTGGTTTTACCCCTCATCTGTAACTGCTTGTCTATCCATTTGGATGTCTATGGATCTACGTCAATGATATGATCACATTTATAAAAGTTTTGGATTCATGTTTTAAATATTTTCAAAAAATCTTGCTGTTGGCATGTTTAAAAACGATTTTTACACATTTGTCATATTTTCATTAATAATTATTGCTTTTCATTTGTAGCGCATTATAGAAAAAGATGTAAAATTATGCACGATCCGATGGGGGGTCCCAGGGTCTTCTATAAAAATGCAAAACAATCATGCCTCTTTATTCTTTTTGACGTTTCCAATAACGTTGAAATATTAGCTACTAGCTGGTTCCCGGCGTGCGTTGCAATGCCATACTCTAAGAAATAATTTATTTCTCCTTTCCCGTGCGTCCCTGTTCCACTCCCGCATCCCATACCCTCCCGCGTTCCCCTTCCACCTTCCCTGCCCACCCTCTCCCCTCTCCCGCTCCACCGTCCCGCAAACCCCCCTCCCGCGTTCCATATATTCAGTCCCAGTACATTCAGTTTTCAAACAGCTCGCGTGCCACCTATTACAAGTTTTTTTTTTATATATTCAAACACAAATATATTTCTTTTATATCAATATTCAAATTTTCATTTTTGTATATTATAAGAACAATCAATAAAATTTGGGACATAACATAGGTGCCTATTTAAAATATCTATAATTTAAAAAAACGATAGAAAATTCTTTAAAAAAAAAAAAACAGTTGCGTGCTAAATTTAATTTTATCAAAGCGCGAACAGTCAAAGTGCGAAGTTAAAATAGTCGTTAAGTTTTTTGAAATTATTCTATTTTCTGCGCAATTTTCTTAATTTTTATTTCCGTAAGAGCCTTCCACAAAGTATAAAAAAACTTTAAAAATATATTAATTAAATAGGTAAAGTCGTTCTGAAGTTATGGCGTGACCAAGGGAAACAGGGATTATTTTTTATTTACGAGATATATAGATTACGTACCATTTTAACGGGTCATCGGCCATCACCCAGCAGTCAATTATTAAGTATTTTATAAGATTAAAACTATAATTAAGAAAAAATCTAAAAACGAACCCCCTATAATTGAGAGTTGAATTGAAAACTTCTCAGATGTAACACAAAACTCTCATTCGGTAGTATCTTTTTAATAAAGAATATTTTTAGTAATGTGAGGCTTGCTGGGTGCTTCGAGCTGAGGTCCTCATTTTACAAAAAACCAATTATTAATTTTATTTTGTATTACCTCGCTTCGGAGCGGGAGTCATTTTTTTATTTCAACCAATCTATTTCATTCTACACCAATGCACTAACCTTAATGCTTTTATCTCGTCGCAGAACGCCGCGTATTCATCAGAATAATGGCGGACATTCCTCGTGGCAATATTGTTTTATTTTACGGACAAAATAATACTTTTGTGATTACTCTTAAGAGTAAAAAACAATCACTTATTTATGGTACTTACTACAATAAATTCTGTAAGCTATTAAGGTTTTGATTGCTCCAATAAATTATTAACTACTGAGATGATGTATTATAAAAAATGAAATTCATAAACTAATCGTGCTGTCGATAAAAACATATTTTCTACCATACAATTGAAAATAACTCTACATGTTCAGGATACGTAATAGAAATTCAGTATGTATAGTATATACGTATAGAGGGATTTAATGTTTTTTTATCATGTAAGTCGTTTAATTTCTATATCCGCTTTATAAACTTTTACTGATTCGGAGAAAACCGCAAAAAACTGTCACATCTGTAGCGTAAATAAATAATTTCATTTTAATGTTCTACAAAATGAATTGGAGTCATAGACATCCAAATTTAAAAGACGAGACGATACTGATGAGTGGTAAAACCAAACTATGGGGGGACGAAGAAGGGAAAGATGACTGTGATTCGTTAAAAAATCAATCTTACAGTATATAGGCATCTCGCATTATAATATCACCATTTAATTCTTAAAAGCAAAATCTGCTTTTAAATGAATAGACCTTTTTACATGGGAGCGCGAATTGCTCGCCACGTTATTAACATGTTTGCGAAGTCCAAATACGGCAAAGTAAAGTTCGCCACTTTTCACAGACGAATATTTTGTTGCCGTGTTTAGTTAAGACACTTTTAAAAATGTTTCATAATTTACTTACCCCTGTAACCAGCGACGAGCATACTGGAGAACCGCCCACATTCGTTATGATCGACATATGTTAGGTATAATGCATAGCACAAGCTAACATTTTTGCCGTGTTATTTCGTAAAATGTACGATCAGAGCTCGACGCTGGTCCGGACAAGAATGATGACGACACATTTTTTAGATTCAAGCGAGGCTCTCGTAAACCCAGCCGGTTCCATGGAACCAGTATGGGGAGGGGGAAATAACACGCTTTATCACAGCATTACGCGATACTCTAACTCGGCGTTAGGACGTAACGTTGTATTTTTTTACAAAATTTTGTTTAACGCCGGGCGTTATTGCTTGACAGTGGTAAAAATGAATATTATTTGTTTGGTTATTTTGATTTTTGTTTTTGTTTTTATTGCTGTTTTTATTTATATTTAGTACTTTTTGAAATTTAGTTTATATAAAGAATAAGATAAATGTATGTTTATATACATATATGTATATAAATATATATATATCGGAATCATAGAAGAGCATGTATAAGACGATGTATGAATGTGAACGAGGCAAAGAGTGTGTGCCGAGATCGAGTTGTTTGGCGGTCCGTCCTCTCTGCCTACCCCTGCGGGGAAACGGCGTGAGGGTTAGTTAGTTGTATTTTTTATTATTATTTATTAAAAAAAATTAGTTAAGGTTTTCAGTATATTTTTTTAATTTTGTTTTGAAATTTTTGAATGGAGCTTATATTTTCTGGTAATTTATTAAAGAAATTTGTTCCCAAGTATTTGTAGTTTTGTTGGCCCAAAGTTCTTTTACAAATGGGAATTGGTAACATGTATTTTTTCCTGAGATTTGCTTTGTTTTTTAAAAGTATGGTTTTGTTTAGGATATACTCTTTGTAAACTTGTAAGGTTGACTTTTTAACTTTGTTGACTTCGTTAACTTGTATGTTCAGTATATTACAATTAAAATAAATCGGTCAATCAATCAGTTTGTGGTGCATTTGCTTATTTGGTTTTGCAGAAGGGAATGCAATTCTTCGAAGCCCGCTTGTGACATACGAAAGTATTGAAAGAAGCGATCTTCGTGTGACGAAAACTCCCGGCATAAGCGATGATATTCTCCAAATTCTTTCCTCATCTTATTAATTTCATGCACCCATATTCTATTATTATGTGAACGTGATAATGCACACAGCAGTAACAACTCATCTTCATCTGAGCCACTGGACATCGTGACGAAGACTGACCGACGCCGAATGCTCTGCCTAACGCTCTGCTTAACGCTCTGCCTAACGCCGAAGCCGTTCAAACAGAAAGTATGCGACGTGACGTTAAATAACGTCGTGGCGTGAATCACGCTCTCTGTTTGACCAGGCCTTAGTCTATGTATCATTCGTCTAAGATTGGAGTAATATAAATTCTGAAAGTGTACATTTTTCTATGAATGTCTAGCAATATTTAATTAATATTCGATAAATAAAATACATTATAGCGGTTTTTGATATTCACTTCGTGATTTACTCACGAAATTTACGGCTTTTGAAACTAACTCAACTGACCTGGCGCGTGAATTTCTAAACCCGCCATCTTAACAAAATAACTGCTCGTGATTGGTTGAATTCCGATATAGCGGGCTTGATAGTAACTTTTTGAATGATGTAGTGGGTTTTGTTTCTCACTCGCAGTTTTAACATGGTTTTTGATCGTGATAAGGGAGGTTTTGAAACTCAATTTTAGGTTCATCTTGTTCCTCACAAAAATGTGAAAAAGATGTCATACTCATATCAATTTGGCAAAAAATCGGATATAGCGGGAATTATCCAAGATATTATCACTGACTTTGGTTGATTAATCGATATTCATTAAATGACTAATCTGACATCTGAACTTAATAAATTAACGTTTTATCAATAACCGAGTTATTTTTTAATGAAATACCTACAAACAATGGTAAATGCAGTATGAAAGTGATCGATAAAAGCAAACTGAATGCTGAAGAAATGAGATTCCTGAAGCATATTTACTGCATGAATAAACATAGGCATACATGTTTTTGTTATTTATTTTTCTGGTGTTACACCGTGTTGCGCTACCTCCTCATTTAGCCAACGTTTCGGACAGCGTTACAGTGTCCATCATCATATCACACATCTGTTCTGATGATGGACACTGTAACGTTTTCCAAAACGTTGGTTAAAGGAGGAGGTAGCGCAACACGGCATAACACCCCAAATATAATTTAAAAAAATACTTTTGGCCGTGAAAATCTAAAATCATATCATAGTCATACATATATAATATAAACCGTGTGAAAATGTGGAGATTTCCAGAGAGTGATTGATTATTATTAGATTATTTATTTATTTCCATTTATTACAGTTTTTACCTAATTATTAACATTTTCATAATATATTTAAAAAATATTTTTACAAAATATATTTTGAAATTTTATTATGTTGGGTGTAAGGTAGGTTTGAGAAGGTGAAACTGTGGATGGGTAATTTTGAATGTTTCGTGAACACCTCACTAGGGGAACCTGTGTTGAGGTGTTTACTCGTTTATGATTAAGTGTGACAAGTATTTAGGTGTTGTAGTGTTGTGTATTATGCTCAGATGGTTTAGCCCGTAAAGTGGATGAACGAAGAAAGGAGTGTAATAAAACTTAAACTGCACCAGAAGGATACATCTTACGATCAAGTGAACCAAATTCAATATTTGGGCCATGCCAAGGGTCAGAAAAATAGTAGGGTACGTACCTGTGTGATGATGACGATATTAATTTAAATGAAGTAAGAAGTGCCAGGAGGAAATTGGACGTTTGATGGTCAATCCTCTCTGCCTACCCCTGCGGAGAAAGAACGTAATGGTTGATTAGTTGACCTTACTTTCGTATCTCTGTGTGTAGTAAGTTCGGTTAGCAGTCAGAACAATCATTGAAATCGATATCTACATTGGGTACGAGCTTTGATAAAAAATCATTAATTTAAATTTATTTATAATATGTGTGAGTAATGTTGCTTTTACCTGTTGACTGTTGTGTCGTCCTATTTGCAAAATTTAACTTAATTTTTTATTTAAATCTTTCTTCATGTTCGCCTATCAACTCTTTAACATTCAATTTCACGTCTGTATCACATTTTATCTTATTTTTAAATAACAACATTTTATTTGTATCCTTTTGTCTATGCTTTCACGAGAAGCAAAAGTATAGTAAAAATCAAACATGTAGTGATCAATTCCTTTCTAAAATTCTACCATTATATTTCTAAAAGCCTTACAACTAGCATCTCAAATCATCTCACTTTTATTGCCAGTTCATCTATTCACCAAATCATAGCCAATTCATCAATAGCGTAACCACCACAAAAATACTTTGCGACAACTCCCTTCGTTTGGAAGACGAAAAAATATTAGAGCTCGATGTAAGCCCCACTACAGGCTTCCGGACACTTTCATCCTCTAAGATATATCCACTTTGGAGCTTCTAAACTGGAGAGAGTTGGCACAAAAACCGAGATGAGTGGAGGAAGACTCTTAAGGAGGCCAAGACCCACCAGGGGTTGTAGAGCCAAGAGTGATGATGATGACAGACTTCCAGAGATCTACAATACCATCTGATGTTTAGTATTTGTTGGATAAAATTGTGAAAACATTGAAGGCACAAAGCAAAACTTTCAGTCTGCAGGAACAGATGTTTGGTTCTGAAACAGTCTTTTAGAAAACTAAATCCATTTTCCTCAAGTCCTTCAGTAATCATGCATTCCTTTCTCTTCCTCCTTTCCTCAAAAGTCTCTACCAGGAGAAGAAGATGAACCTACCTACATGAGGAAATAATGGAACAATATTATCGCCCAAGTTTACCCTACCTACTTGGGCAATTGAATTTTGTTCGTGACATGGGTCACAGCTCTCTCGTGGATAATATTGCAAATATCGCAAGATTTCGTCTTTTTATCGTAAAAAACTGTCGTTCGTAGAAGCCTGGTGTTGTGTCAGTGCTGAAAGCCAGGATCGATCCTGCATCACCGTAGTACGCCGTCAAAAGGTAAGAGACTTCCTTTCATTTCCTATTTCCTTACGATTGAATTTCAAAACACAATTATTTGGTATTTACTCAAAACAAAAAAGGGATTTACAGTCATCTTTTCGGGTCTCGGTATCGGCCGTGACATTTTTGGTCCTTCGAGCCGGATATTTTCGTTTTTTTGTCGTTTTTTGGTAGACGTAATTTTGAAGCTGGAGTATTGTGTTTTGAAGTTTGAATCGTTCCATTTCGTTGACCTTTTTCCGGTTTATAAAAGCTGTTTCAGAATTATACATTTAATCGTGAATATTGGAGTAGCATTTTAAATTTGAATTGGTTATTATAGTCGTTTGGGTGGCTTAACATTTGAATTCATAGATAGTGGGTACCTTGTACGTAGGTACAAATTAATCGCAGCCGCACGTCGGAAGTTGGTAGGTACCCAAAGCGTTTTCGCAACATTTTCGTATCTCGTGTCGGTAACGTAGGTCGCGTTAGTTTATCGCGTCAGCTGTTTATAACAGCCGACATTAACATTTTGTTTACAAGTTGACGTTTGACAGTGTTATTATTTGGTTTGTTGTTAAAAATATTCATAATGGCAGCTAACACCATTAAGTACAAACTAGCATTGTTAGATATGGAAAGTGTTCGTGCTTCTGCCATCAAAGCTATAACAACGTTGAATATTGTTGACAAAAATATATTCAAAGCACGTTTTTCGGACGTATCTGATATTAGAGATAATTTCGTCGCTTCACATATTTTAATTGAATCAAATAAGAAAGATGAATTAGAAATTAAAGTTTTGCAAGAAAAATATACTGAAATCCAAAACATGTATTACGAGATTCAGTCGTATTATAACCAATTATTTCCAGAAGTTTTGGAAAGTGAATCGGATCACTTAATAGCCAACAATAATGTTTCGTTGCCAAAATTAAAATTGATTATTTTCTCTGGAATATCAACAGATTGGACAAATTATATAAACACCTTTAATTCTTTGATCGATTCTAATAATGGTTTAAATTCTATTCAAAAAATGCATTATTTATTAAGCTCCCTTTCGGGTGAAGCCTTAACATACGTTAAACATTTGCCGATTTCTGAGGAAAATTATTTTGTTGCATATAATTTGTTAAAAGCTTTGAATTTTCCAGTTCGCCAATGGAGTTTTCTTTTATTACATATTGTATTACGTAAATTAACAAAAGAATTACGTATTGATTTTGAAATTCAACACAGTTCGGAGAAAATCCCAACGTTTGATCACTTATTGAAGTATTTAGAGGGGCAGTGCTTAGCAAAAGAAATGGCACTTGGAATTTTTCCTGAAAACCAGTTACAGGCTCATAAAGGTCAATCTAAATCATATGATGCAAAACATCGATCGAGCAATAATATTAATGCGTTTGTATCAAACATTGCAATCAAGTGCATTCTTTGTAAATCGCCACACTCACTGCACAAGTGTGAAAAATTCTTAAACCTTACTCCAAAGGATAGGTACTTATTCGCAAAGGAAAATAATCTATGTCTCAATTGCTTAGCGCAAGGAAAACACAACGCAAAAAATTGTCATTCGCGTTTCACTTGCAGACAATGTCAATTAAAACATCATACCCTATTACATTTTCCAAAAAAAATCGTGGAAAATTCAGACCAGCAAGAAAACTCTTCAGAACCCTTGGTGTTGACCACATTTTACAATAAAACTTACAAAACGGTTCTTTTGTCTACAGCTTATGTGGAAGTTTTAGATAAAAATGGAGTATTTCAGAAGGTTCGTGTTATGCTCGATAGCGCAAGTCAGGGAAACTTTATTTCGGAAAATTGTGTCAAAAAATTAGGTTTTACTCGTTCTAAAAAACAACCACTTACCGTGATAGGTATTGGAAATATTCCTACTATTAATTCTAACGGATTAATAAGAACACAATTTCGTCCTGTCGATTCGAAGGAATCTGGAATTATGACAGATTTCCTTATTTTAAATAACATTTGTTCGAATATGCCATCAAATCGTATCGTCGATCATCATTGGGATCACATCGTGGGTCTCAAATTGGGAGATCCAAAATTCTACTTATCATCAGCTATTGCTTGGAAGTGATATTTTTGCGTCATTGTTATGTTCAGGAAAATTGATGGGGAAAGAAAATGAACCCATAGCTATAGAAACTAAATTGGGTTGGATTTTGATGGGAAATGTTGGACCATCAAATCATTGTGTAAATTCATTCTTCACGTCAATGGAGGAAAATATTGATGAAAAGCTTAAATGTTTTTGGGAAATTGAAAATGTTCCAGCTTTGAAGAAAATTCAATCGCCTGATGAAATTCGTTGTGAAAAAATATACACGGAAAGTACCTACCGTAACCAAGATGGAAGATACGTCGTTTCGTTGCCATTTAAGGAAAGCCCGGAAAAATTGGGAAAGTCATATGACATAGCATTGTCACGCCTCAAGCATTTAGAAAGGAGACTGAATAGAGATTCTGATCTCAAATCTCAATATATTTCGTTCTTGAGAGAATATTTTACATTAGGGCACATGATCGAAGTGCCACCTCAATCGCCAATTATTGCTAATTATTTCATACCCCATCATGGAATAATCAAAGAAACCAGTTCTACAACTCGTTTAAGGGTCGTTTTTGATGCCAGTACCAAATCGTCTTCGGGTACGTCATTGAACGACATACTTCTGGTCGGTCCCAAATTGCAAAGGGACATTGTCGAATTAATGTGTAATTTTCGAATACACAAAATCGTTTTTACAGCTGACATCCGTCAAATGTACAGGCAAATACTGGTGGATGAGAAATCTCGCCGTTATCAACATATTTTGTGGAGAGAATCATCTGATCATCCTGTAAAGGAATTTGAATTACAAACAGTAACATATGGCACCTCAAGTGCTCCATACCTATCCATTCGTTCACTTCATCAATTAGCAAATGATGAAAAATTGAATTTTCCAAAGGCTGCTACTATATTAATTGAAAATACCTACGTAGATGATATTATCAGTGGTGCGCAAACTTTGGAAAGCGCTCGACATTGTATAGTGGAATTAATTGCATTACTTAAAAAAGGTTGTTTTGAATTGAGAAAATGGTCTAGTAACCATCCTGAAATATTGGAAGACATTCCTGTCAGCTACCGGGAAGTACCCTTAAGTTTTGAGTCGGATACTGACAAGAAAAACATTAATATTTTACGTATTCAATGGATACCGGCGCTTGATCAATTTACATATAAAATTCATAATGTTTTTAGTGACCACTGTACGAAACGCATAATTTTATCGACAATTGCACGTCTATATGATCCATTAGGTTTTATTAATCCTGTCGTTTTTATTGCTAAATGCTATATGCAAAACTTATGGAAAATTCAAATTGGTTGGGACGAAGAAATCCCTTCGGACATGAATTTGAAATGGAAGAAATATATAAAAGAGCTTCCATCACTCGCCAATTTAAAAATTGATCGATATGTTGCAACTTCTCCCACCAGTCGATGCATACTTGTTGGGTTTGCGGACGCCTCTGAAAGAGGATACTGTGGAATTGTTTATCTGGTAGTGATTAATAACACAGAAATATCCAGCCACATTTTATTAGCAAAATCTCGTTTTGCCCCCATAAAGATAACATCGATCCCGCGACTGGAATTGTTAGGAGCAGTTTTATTAGCAAATTTGTTGACTTATTGTCAAGAAGTATATAAAAACAGACTTCAAATAGAAAAGACTGTCGCGTTCACCGATTCAACTATTGTATTGGCATGGCTGAAGACACCTTCCTTTCTATTGCAAACTTTTGTAGCAAATCGTGTTGAAACAATAATACAAAATATACCTTATGAACATTGGTATCACATTTCATCGCAAGAAAATCCTGCAGACTTGGGTTCGCGAGGAGCTTTTCCTAGTGAAATCGCAGACGCGTCGTTATGGTGGAAAGGACCTAACTTTATATCAACACCGTTGGAGGAATGGTTATTTGTTAGGCCTCCAAATATCTCTGTGGACCAGTTACCAGAGTATAAGTCAAAAAAATTTAATTACTCTATCTACAAATATGTCAACGTGTGACGAAGAGTTTTTATTGAAGTTTTCATCATTATCGAAATTACTTCGTGTTATATGTTGGTGCCGTCGGTTTATCAATAGATTACGTTCGAAATCGATTATCAATTTCAATGGGTTATCCCCACTTTCGTTAAAAGAAAATAATTTAGCCTTGCAATGTTGCATTAAGCTTGTTCAAGCAATTTATTTTCAACAAGATATGAACAATATCTCTTCCCATCGCATTTGCTCAACACAGCTTCAAAAACTCGCCCCATTTATTGATGAAAATGGTGTTTTGAGAGTCGGTGGTCGAATTCGCCTTGCACCGATTTCAGAAAATGCTCGACATCCTATTATTTTACCGAAGCAATGTCATTTGACAACTTCAATAATTGATTATTACCATAGCATGTACCTTCATCCAGGTCCTCGTGCACTCCAATCCATAATATCATTGAAATATTGGATAATTTCGGCTAGGAACGTAATTCAACATCGATTGAGTAAATGCATTTCTTGGTTTAAAAATAATCAGTGCGATGGCTTATCGAAAGGGTGGTGGAATTATTTCCCGGTGCCGATGAAATGGTTCGTGTTGCTACTTTACGAGCCCCCTGAGGGCATTTTTTAAGCGGCCCGTAGTCAAATTGTATAAGCTACCCATCGATTAATTAATTTTAATTTTATTTTATTTTTGTCTTGTTCAATACTTAGGTTAATTAGTTATTTTGCTTTCGTTTTTCGTTGCTTTTCTTTCGCATATAGTTGTTTAGAAAATATCATATTTCCTCAAGGTCGGCGGAATGTTTGGTTCTGAAACAGTCTTTTAGAAAACTAAATCCATTTTCCTCAAGTCCTTCAGTAATCATGCATTCCTTTCTCTTCCTCCTTTCCTCAAAAGTCTCTACCAGGAGAAGAAGATGAACCTACCTACATGAGGAAATAATGGAACAATATTATCGCCCAAGTTTACCCTACCTACTTGGGCAATTGAATTTTGTTCGTGACATGGGTCACAGCTCTCTCGTGGATAATATTGCAAATATCGCAAGATTTCGTCTTTTTATCGTAAAAACTGTCGTTCGTAGAAGCCTGGTGTTGTGTCAGTGCTGAAAGCCAGGATCGATCCTGCATCACCGTAGTACGCCGTCAAAAGGTAAGAGACTTCCTTTCATTTCCTATTTCCTTACGATTGAATTTCAAAACACAATTATTTGGTATTTACTCAAAACAAAAAAGGGATTTACAGTCATCTTTTCGGGTCTCGGTATCAGCCGTGACAACAGATATGGGTGGATGCTTACATAATTCGTACGTCAGTGAAAACCTATTATTGGCTAAATAATTTACACATATTTTTTTATACATTATAAATGTTGGTTTTTCAAATAAAATAATATAAAAGATTAAATTTTGAAACCAGTCATTCAGTTTATTTCGACCTGTCGAGTGAAAATCGTACTGGAAAACTAGTATTTTGTTCGAGACTACTAAATATTAAATATTTACTGTTGTAAATTGGCCGTTTATTTGCGTACACTTAAAGTAAATAATCGTAAGAGTGCTTTTGAAATGTATTTTGGCAACAATGTAACCATAAATTTAAATACATGTATTAATTATTCTCGTATGCGATACATTCCCCGTACATTTTCGCCTACTTAGGTTCATTGTGGTCCCGATCGACTCCGCTGGAAAATATGGGTCAACGAGACACTCGCGTGCGGGAATTTCACAAGTGCTGCCATGTTTTGTTTTAAATTCACGAATAAAATATGGGGCAAAATAATGATATATGCGATGTTTATTTAATATTTATCAACGGTCGATTAGACCATTAACTTTAAAAAAAAAATCTTTTCTAATTTTCCGTTTAGTTTTCTTGATTAAATGAATAAATTAAATGGAATCTTGGCAGTTGAAATTATCCACTGCCAAGCTGAAACTCGGCAGATAGAATCGCTGCTGATGACATTGTAGCAATCAAGCATAAACGTGAACATATCACCATCATTCACGGGGTGAGGTTGGTTCGGGTCTTGGCTGGGAATGCGTCTGCCCACCAACTGTATGGCAGGCCGGATCAGGAGAAAGTGGTTGAGAGAGTCCCTTTGACTTCTCCAGCTGAACTCTCTCGGAACATCGCCTTGCACCGCAGTGGGAGGAATTCACACGTCCGTCACTGCTGGACACACTGACCCCCATATTCCTACCCATCCCTCATAACATTTTCCTTCCAGGAACATCCTCTCCTCCCTTTCCTAGATAGACCCTTCAGTCAGCATCCCTAAAGATGGCATAGGCCCAGGGGCGGCTTATTTTCCTCAGGGCCTCCTGTGTGAAACCAACGTAAAAAAATCTCTGAAATTAGATGAAATTATGTTAAAAAAAATTACAGCAATTAATATGCGAAATGTATCTCAGTCCTATCCAATTGGGATTTGACTCAGTTGTTAGCGCCATTAGGCATGGTAAATTGTTTTAGTCAATCCCTGGGGAGAAAAGTTCAATCGTCAGTCAATTCAAAATTATAAATATTTCATAAAGTTTGAAAAGACATTTTAAAAATTCACGGCAGTTAAGAGCCAGTCCCAGGAAAGGAAGGTTTAATCCTCATTCAAAACAAACAAAACAAAAAATCGGTGGATGTATCAATTTGGGAGGCGGGAATGGGTACCGCCGCCCCGGGAACCTTTATTGAATAACCAACACCTCTGCCATAGATCACCCCAAGTGGTTTGCTACGTTTGGTGATTTAGCAGGGGTGCCCGGGTTCATGGGGGGAGGTTTGTCTAGGTTTTGGAGGCGGATGACCAGGACACACTGAACCCCAGATTCCTACCCACCCCTTATTCCCTCTTCCTTCCCAGAACTCTCCCCTCCTTCCTTTCCTTAAAAAAAACCCTCCACACAGCATCCCCAAAGATGACATAGGCCTGAGGGAAATTATTTTCCCCAGGGCCTCCTGTGTGGAGCTCACGTAAAAAAAAAAATGTATTATAATTAAAAAAATATTTTTTTTACGGGTTGACTTTTTTAAACTGCCCTCCACTGCCCGAAGCCAGTCAGGTAGGTATATTATATAGTGAGGCTGAACGAAATGGGGTTGGGATAGAGATGGTAGAAGTAAGGTTTGGGAAGGACCTGGCTATTCAAATCTGATCACCACACATGTCTAAAGTCATTTAAGGTCTTTCACTAGGGCGATACTGAGACCAACTTCATAACATATTATTTAAAAATTAAGTAGATACTTACCTAACCCACCTATACAGTGTCTAGAATCTAGTGAATCAACATCTCATTTGAAGTATATTTTAGTGTATAACTTTTTTTTAAATTTAAGCGTTAAGATTTGGTATTCGAGAAAATCGAGTACGAAGTTGGAATTATTTTGGTAAAATTTTGAGAAAATTTGATCTCTGGATGGATAATTGTGTCTATTCAGTGAGTTTTAAAATACTTCGAAACATAGACCGGTTCCAAAAGAGATTTTTCATCCCTTTATTCGACGAAAAAAAGGAAAAAAAAAATTGAAATGTTCAAATCGAAAAAATCATGGGTTTTCCCTGTGAAAAGATCCACCAATTTCTAACTCGACACATAATATTACTTTTCATTAGTAACACATTATAAGTAAGAGTTCAGTGTTGCATTTCCAACGATAAATACAAGAAAATAGAGAATTCAGTAAAGAGAAAGTAGTAAGCACCTATAGACCTATAAAATAAAACAGAAAAGAATTAGTGCAATTCAAAGGAAATTTCTCCACCAGTAGATCCATGCCTCACAGCCATGCATAGATTAGAAAAGATATCAGAACCCCTACCACGGTCGCTCGATAAGGATTGTATCGATAACATTCGGTAACTTTACATCGTTCCCTAGGACAACTACAGATCGCTAACGTACAAACAATAGTTGACTTCGAAAATATTAAGAACATTTATTCGTTGTGAACTGTTATTTATTCGTTAGCAGTCACGCTAGGGAACGTTGAAAATTATCTAAACAATTCATATCGATCGATCGCGCTAGGGGTCCAGCACTCCATCATGGACTGTAAATATTCATTAATTTCTGTTATTTCTTGCTTTTCGTTATACGACAAGTATCGTTAATTGGGCCTGGTCTAATGTCCGAGCAGGGGTAAACAAAAGGTTTCGGTTTCTCCAAGGTCAGTATTTATTCACTAGAGCTCTTGAGAATAACGAAAACCGGCGACACGAAAAGGCTTTCAACAAATGTTTGCTCCAGGCTCCAAAGTACTTTGTTAATATAAACAAAAGGTTTTATCTTCAGTTTAAAAGTAATTGTAAACTCGCCGCTTGATACTTCGCTGAGAAAATTTTCTTTACGAGTTAAGAGCTCTCGTTTAGTAATTTTACACATTGAGCGAAATAATAATAGCCCAACTTGAATAATTTAATTAATTTATTACGTATTTGATTAATTTTACTACGTTATTACTTCAAAAAGTTAATTTTAACAGCGCAGTTTTAATGGTTCCAACTTTTAAAGTAATAAGTGTTTTGATGTACAGTTATTTTAGCAAAATTATTTAATTATTTAACTTTTGCGTTATTAGCTTTATTTTTTAAGGATGGCTTTTCAAATTTTGTAGAATAACGTTTCGTGGGAAAAAAACCGGCCTTTACTTATAAAACGAGTAGTTGAGGTCAGATACGAGGACCTGTACATATAATAGGATGCATTTAAATTTTACGATAACCTCAACACTAATTACATTAAATCTTCACATGTAGCAAACACTTCGTGGGAATACATAATTATAATAAACACAATTAAATAACTTTGTTTTAATTCCACTTTATTATTTCTTAATCCAACCGGTTTCGGTTCGTCCTGAACCTTCCTCAGGGGTGAATAAAAATATACTGAGGAAGGTTCAGGACGAACCGAAACCGGTTGGATTAAGAAATAATAAAGTGGAATTGAAACAAAGTTATTTAATTGTGTTTACTATACTAATTACATTTACATTTATTTTTAACTTTATGAGTGAACCTCAAATTATAATATTTAACCCGTCTGCTTGGTTCAATATATTCGCACCTCACAATCGGGAAGCCCCGGTTTCCTGGGTAAATTCTGAAACCGTCACTTTGGATCGAGATTGTAAAATATCTATGCAAGATAGCTTTCATGTTTCGAAGACAATAAGAAGCATTATTTCGTTCTCTTTCTGATTAAAAGAAAACTACATTTGTTTTTTTTTTTTTTTACTGCACAAGAATCTCAGCTGCTCCCTTCTAGAGCCAGTGAGACTATGGCATCCCCGATTCGGGTATGTTGTGAGGCTGAAGGTAGTGGGGAGGGGAAGGAGGTGGGAAAGAGAAAGGTTGGGAAGTACCTGGCTATTCAGATCTGGGCACCAAACACGGCTAAAGCCATTTTCAAGCAACGTTTCAATTCTGAATGGTGGTCTTACACCAGGGCGATACTGATAGTATCTTCCACTCTGGAACATGCCGCAAATATACTATATATTATTTTAAATGAATTAATTGTGAAATAACACAAATTAATCAAATAAAATTTATTCGAAATTTGTTCGAACCCGCGACCTCCGGATTGTGAGTCAAGAGTCTTACCCACTGGACTACGGAGGTCGTTTGAATGAGAGGAAGAGAGATATATAGCTTTTAAAACGTAAGGTCGCTCTGGACGTTTTCGGTCTTATGAAAGTATAACTCAATTACGTGTTTTGGGATGTATTTATTCCTAAACAAGCAGACGGAAATAAATTAATACAATATTAGCGAAACTAGGTGCCAACATGTTTTTCTGATTTTTCTTTTTCCAGATTTTTGATTGAGTTTCATTTAATTAAACATTTATATTTATTCACCAACTCCTAGGATTCATTGGCTTGCGGATAAACATGGGATAAAAATTGCGAACTTATTCGATTCTATCTTATAATAATAATCAACGTGGTTAAGAGGGTATATTTTACTCTTTAAATAATATCATTAAATTTTTCTACATATCTATCCATACAAATGTTAGGAATATCAAAATAAGAAATGTAGTATTTTAACTGGATAAATAATCTATCGTATTTGTAGCATCGAAGTTGAAGTCACATACAGAAAAGCAGCTTATTATTCTGTCATTTGTACGTGATTTAATTATTGAAATGTTTCAAAGAAAACTAATATCTATTTTTATTTAATATTCTATTTTTGAGAGTGATAATTCATTTTGGAATTCCATTATGATATATTATAATAAAACGAATATAAAACTTTATTCCACTTAATTTTATTTGACTTTGTAAAGATAAAGCAATTAGATTCATTTGCTAAGTCCCGCTTTTATATCAAGTGTAATTTTTATAATAATTTAGAGTTTAAAATATGTATTTAGTTTAGACCATTTCCACTCCAATATAAACATGTATCCCTTCAAAAGCAATAAAAAAATACCATACTTCATAAATTCGATTTACAATAAAATTAGCTCATTAGTAATGCATATTACTTGTAAGGTTTTTCCCTGATCATCATTGAAGTGAGCTACAAACCCAAGGTAATTAGCTTACTGGAATTACCATAATATTTAGAAATTCGAAAGTCTAAAACGACTTAGCAACAAATATAATTATTATAATTGATTAAAATCCTTGTTGACCACCCCTCCCCAATATGTTGTGTATAGAAACCGTAGACTAAGAATTATTTGTACCAGTCTGAAGATGGCTCTAACGAGCTGAAACCGGTTACGGTCAAATAAAATTAAGTGGAATAAAGTTTTTCCTTTTATTATAATATACGATCAGGATGTCGAAATTTGTGAAAACAGTTTTCAAATTTATGTCAAAAAAATAAATAAGGAACTATGTTGTTGAATAAATGAACGTATCCAGTTATGATAACATAACCACATCATGATTTAAAAATAGTTTCACTAGCCAAGAAATACTCATTTTCCAAAAAAAAACAATCGTTGATTTCAGGAGAAAGTTACTGGCTAGATTAGAGCATAATTTTCACCTTTGTAATATAATGTTCTTACTTAAAACGCTTTGTGGCATTTGTTCATCGGACTGAAATCTGTGTGACAGTCTGCCTGGCAAGCACTAATACATTCCTCTGCCGGCACGCGATTTGATTTGGGTGCCTGAAACAATTTTCCAGACTCATCAGTGTCGAGTGTTTCGTGAAAATTTACCGTTTTTCCACGGAATCACGTTCGAGATAAGCCGCGCGGGTGTCCGGACTCCGGGGGGACGCAATAAATAAAACGCGTCCCGGAATTTTTCCGGAATGCTCCGAATGTTCCGGAATGTTCCGGAATTATTTCCACGCGGGGAGATAATGGATGATAATGTGATCTCTGGGTCCTGCAAGTCTTTGGGGTCAGCGGGAGAGATGGATCGCGGTGACAAGACGTAATGAAAGATGAAAGCACAACACTCAGCGGCCAATTGTTTCTGTCGTTCGTTGGTGTTGCTTTTTTAAAAGATCAGCGGGATTGCCTGGAAATAAATACGTTGGAGGATTAGGGTCCCTGAAGCTTTTAATCTTGGCGAAATTATTGTTTCGCGACAAAGGGCAGGCGTATTACGGTTATTTGTTTGATTTCCATTGTGGTTTAAAAGATTACAATTTTTACCTAAATATTATTATATTATACAATAACAACTGAACAAAAATCTACAAAAAATCAATACTATGGAATTTCAAGGTTAAGGGCCTTTAACCAGCCAGCGGCCGAAAATCCACATTTCGTCGAAAGATGTTCTTACGATAGTACAGGACGGTTCCAATGCGAAAGATTAATTATTCTTTGTACCAGATTTTTGAAATTATAACTCATTTTCGTTTTTATTTCATTCCAAATTTGCTTTAATTTATAACTACATCCGAAAATGCTGAAAGACGTGATGATAAAACTATTAAAATTGAGTACTTTTAAAAATTATTTTTTGATCAAAAGTATTAATTATTTTTCAATAATGTCTAAGCAAAATAAGAATGTAAAAAAAATCTTAAATATGTTAATTTGTAAGACCGTAAATAGATAGACAAAATAGAGAAATTTTTGTTCATAAATAAGTGTTATATTTTTTAGTGATTTTATTTGAACTAAAATTAAAATTTTGAAATATGCGTTTACTAGATATCGTTTTGATTTACAATAATGTACGATTAGATGGTATAAAATACGTCTTGTAAAATAAGATTTTTCGGTTGAAAATTTAACAAATCTACCAACGACCGATGGTATAACCTTATTATACTAAAAATAAACATTTTTCTCAAAATTTTAAACTTGTGTTTACTAGAAAAAAGAAAAATCTTTCGAAGTCAATTTATAATTTTGTGTAGAAAAGAGTCAATAAGTCTACAATTTGAAATCAAAATGACATATTTCCGATTTTTTCTGTTAATACCCTCTTAAGGCAGCTATTAATGAACTACGATATGTATTGAGGTGTCTATTGAACAGTGGAGGTTATCCACCACTTACCCGCCCTGTAACAGATGGTTACTTCTTCAAGGCTCTCGCAAGATTCCATTTTTTTTAAACGAAGCTACATTTATTTATTTTGAACGAATCTAGACCTCCAGTGTCCCTCCATACGTTGTTAGAAAACAGTATGCAAGTGCTCAACAGTGAGAAAGTAATTGTAATTTGTCTGTTAGTCAATTTGTTCAATTATTCAAAAAGTGGAAAGTATCTCGTTTGTTGAAATCTCTGGCTGGGCCCGTGTAATATATGGGTATATTGGTAAAAGACATCAGCATTTTGTTATAATATGTAAACATCGAACAAATGCATATTTTCGTGCGCAGTTGATAAATAATCATACTTACTAAATTCCGCTAATGAACATAAAATACAGTTCAATGGGAACATTATCGTAATGAGGTCTACAATTCAGTTTCTTGAGTAAGGTATATAAAGGGATAGGTACATATGGTACATAGGTACATTACATATGTATCGCTTTCCATATTAGTAAAGGGATATTTGGATAGCCTCAATTAGTCTGTATTAGACATCTGTATTAGATAGTCTGTATTAGACATCCTTATTCGGTAATCAAATAATCTATCCCTGTATAATTTACAAATTATGACAACGCATGTATTTGATTTGAACTCAGTGTATGAATTGATCATCGTTGCCTATTAACAGGAATTTATTTAACACAATTCCATCAAGACATCTTCAAAGATATTTGTGTAAGATTCATAAAAAAAAACAATCATCAACAGCATTCTACTGTTATGTTGGTAATAATAATAACCAGCTGTCAAATGCTGATAGTTGGCAGGTCTGTCGCGTCACTTGATGTATAACCTTGAACTTGTCAACAGTGTCAATAAACGTCTTACAAATGATTCAGTTCTTGTATTTAATATTGAAACCTCAAACATTATAATTGGCGACGAGGAAAATCAGTTTATCAGTTAAAACGTGTGTGAATAGTATTAACAGTGATTTCGCCGTGGAAAAAACATTTTTTTCAACATGTTGAGTAGTACCTTGCCAGTGCCTCATTTCGAACCAGATTGCGAAAGTTTCAATATGTTTTTGGAACGCATACAAATGTATCTAAAAATTATTAATATCGCAGAGAAAGAAAATATTGGATATTTGTGTATATTGATCGGTGCGGAGAAATTTAAAATTTTAAAAGAAACGGTGCATCCGAAAAATCTAGAAGATTTAACCTTCAACGATATTGTAACAACACTGAGGAGTAAATATGAAGAAAAAAGGTGTATAATTGCGCAAAGATATAAATTTTATAACCGGAAACAACTTTCTAACGAAGGAATCGATGATTATATTACGGATATAAAAAGTCTGCCAATATCATGCAATTTTGGTGCTTTTCTAGACCAAGCTCTGAGAGATAAATTGGTGTGTGGTTTAAAAGATGATGCAATGTCTAGAAGATTGCTATCTGAAGACGAATCGTTATCTTTTGAGAAAGCAATATTAATTGTCAAAAATATTGAGACAGTTAGTCACAGCTCAGAGCAAATTTTACACAAAGAAAATGTTACATCGGAAATCTGTGAAGTCAAGTCAAAAATGTCACATAAAAAAACATGTCATGTCTCAAAGGATCGCCCTTCACGTCAGAATAGTCCTAGTAGGCGATTTCATCAGGGTGAAAGGACTGGATTCAAGGGTCAAAGGAGTTCAAGGTCATCAAGTCAACTGTCATCTCCATCACGTCAAGGGTCCAGAAGATGCGAGAGGTGTTTTATAACTCATCAACCGGAGTTATGTCCTTCAAAAAAGTGGAAATGTTGCAAGTGTAATATTTACGGGCATACGTCGAAATTTTGTCCAAACGCAAAATCAATCATCAATCACGTAAAATGTGTCAATAATGTAAATGTATTAAATATGTCAGTGTCTGATACAGCGAAAATTAATTTAATTGTAAATGGTATAAATATGTCTTTTATGATTGACACAGGAAGTTCTTCGACATTAATAAGTAACAAAATGTATTTAAAATTTTTCAAAACTTGTCAGTTAAGTCAATTCTACGGTAATTTGTTCACAGCAAATAGTCAAAATTTATTTTGTTTTGGATTTTTTATGGCAAAAGTAAATGTTGTGGATTCTAATGTTGTAATGGATTTACCAGTATTGGTTATAAAAAATCTGTCGTCTGATGCTATTTTGGGTAGAAATTGGTTAAAAGTGTTTGATCCATCTTGGGAAAATACTTTCATAAGTTCTTTAATGTCAAATATGCATAATAATACTGTAAATTCAGTGTCTGACAGCGAGAAAAATAAAACAAATATTGTTAAAAAATTGTCACAAAAATATTTTAATTCTTTTTCGATTACTAATAACGATTTACCAATTAAAGAATTTTCTGTGAATTTAAGTTTAAAAAATAATGCTACTCCTGTCTTTCACAAAGCATATGAAGTTCCTTATGCACTTCGTGCTGAAGTATGTCAAGAGCTAAGTCGTCTTGAAAGCGAAGGCATTATTTCAAAAGTTAAATATAGTAGTTGGTCTTCTCCAATAGTTTGTGTACCTAAACAAAATGGAAAATTACGTTTATGTGCAGATTTGAAATCTACAGTCAATCCACAATTGAGAATTGATCAATATCCTATTCCACGTCCAGAGGATATTTTTAATAAATTTTCAGGTTGTCAAGTATTCTGTAAATTAGATTTAACAAACGCATATTTACAGTTGTCTGTGTCAGATTCTAGTAAAGAATTACTTACAATTAATACATGTAATGGTTTATATGTCTATAATCGTTTAACTTATGGATTGTCATCGGCTCCTGCCGTTTTTCAAATGGTAATTGATACAGTTTTGGGTGGCATAAAAAACTGTGCTGCATATATTGATGATATTTGTATAGGTGGTAAAGACGAGAAGGAGTGTTCTGATACTTTGGATAAAGTTTTGTCAAAATTAAATGAGTTTAATATAAAAATTAATGTGTCAAAAAGTGAATTTTTTGTGAATTCTTTTGAATTTTTAGGGTTTACTTTGTCAGGTCAAGGCAAAAGTCCGTCTTTGTCGAAAGTTGAGAAAATTAAGTCTACTGGGTGTCCAGAAAATATTACTCAACTAAAGTCATATTTGTCAATGTTAAATTTTTATAGGAATTTTATTCCTGTGTGTCCTACAGTGCTAGAACCACTTCATAATTTATTAAGAAAAAATGTAAAATGGTGTTGGTCTGATGAATGCGAAAAGGCATTTGTAAATAGTAAGTCTCTTTTGTCAGATAAAACTATGTTAGTTTTATTTGATCCGTCAAAACCATTGTGTCTTACAGTCGATTCCAGTGCATACGGTGTCGGTTGTGTCTTAAGTCATGTCGTAAAGAATCAAGAATTTCCTATAGCTTTTGAGTCTGCAACATTAAATTCAGCTCAAAGAAATTATAGCCAATTGCACAAGGAAGCCCTTGCTATTATTTTTGGAATTAAGAAATTTCACAAATATTTAATTGGTCGTCATTTTACGATATATACTGATCATGCTCCATTGTTGTCTTTATTTGCTGAAAACAAAAAAGTCCCCGTTTTAGCAGCATCACGTCTTATAAGATGGTCTATAATATTGTCTGCGTACAATTATAAATTGGAATATAAAAAAGGATTGAAAATTCCTCAAGCAGATGTAATGTCACGTTTGCCAAGTAAACAACAATTCAATATTGAGGAATGTAATTTTGTATACATGTCTACACCATTAATTCCATTCTCAGAAGTTGAAAGTCATTCTGAAAAAGATGAAACATTATGTAAAGTCATTAAGTATGTTTCAATCGGTTGGATTGAAAACTTGTCAAGTCCAGAAATTAAAAAATATTTCAAGTTTAAAAATTTACTGTCGGTCAAAGGAAAATGTCTTTTATTTGGTGACAGAATTGTAATACCAGAATCTCTTAAGTCCAAAGTCTTAAATTTAATACATTATGGTCATCCTGGTATAGTCAGATCAAAAATTCTTGCTCGTTCATATGTATGGTGGTTAGGTATGAATCAAGATATTGAAGATGTTATTTCTAGATGTGAAATGTGTCAGTCTGTTGTTACGTTACGGAATTAATTCCCGTGCGAGCTAATAGCGAATTGACCCCTTGCACAGGCCCTCCGCCCCCCTCTCCCCACACCGCGCGGCGCCGGTAGCCAAGCGCCGAGCGGCTCCCCGCTTCCATTCCTTCGCCGGCCTTCGGCAGAACAACTGTGTTCCCCGTGATTCGCGCTAGTCGCTCTCCGTGAACTAACTTCACGATGTATTATTTGAATTGTGCTTTGTGCCCAGTACCTAGCCAGACGGCTGACTCCGCATCTCCCGTTATGTGAGTACCAATCTACTCACCTCCCACACCGTGTGCTATGAACTACTTCTAACTTCACTAAACGTGTAGAGAGAGAGGAGAAAATTCTCGTTAGGCTAGCAGTGTAGTTAACCATGTGTTTCGTGTACCACCCTGTTCTGTTTTTACGAATAAACCCTTTAAGTGCTAAAACTGTGTTCTGATTGAGGAAGGAGACCCGGGGATTGTGAGGAAAGGAGGCGGAGGAGGAATTGCCAAGCGAACCACAGGCACTCGCCCTGTTTTTAGGAGGAACCTTGCTTGCGCCGACTCTGAGCTAGTCGTCGGCCGTGTATTGCGTGTCCTTTACAGGTGTAGGGTTTAGCAAATGGCCGCAAGTAGTGGCAATGCTAACACTGGCGTTCCCAACTAAGGGGCAATTTTTTTTTCTTTCCTCCTCATCTTTTCCCCCACGTTGTGCTAACACTGGGCCCAACGTGGTGCATTTTTTTGCGTTTTGGTGCTAACACTGGCGCACAATTTTGGGGCAATATTTTTTTTTTCCTCTAATCTTTTCCCACGTTTTACGCCGACACCTCCCTCTTCACAGTCGCTCGTCTCGTTCTTCAATCAGCAATTGTTTAAACTTTATAATGTATAATGTTTTGTCTTGTTACTCCCAATTTGTCTAGCATTTCCATCAAGAACCCCGGCGCGATTGTAACTTCGAATTGCAATTTAAATTATCACGGGCACGATTCCTTCATTTTCGAGTCGTCACTCGACAAAACATTATCACCGGTATTCCTACGTAAAGTGCTCAACCAAGAAAGTTGCCGTCGTGAATAATATAGTGTTTACAAGTGTCGACCGACTAAATTTGCTAGTTTCAAATACAAGATTAATAGTGGAAATGTACACAAATATTTAAAACAAAGTTATTCAACAATTAAAGTCCTGTATATGATAAACCAATTACCCGCTTCGTTTCCCGAAAGTTAATTAACCAGTTTTTATTAATAAACTTATTCCGCAGAGTGCTGGTCTGTATTTGATATCGACATATTCTGCGAGTAGGGGACTATTTCGCAAAATACTGGCCTGTATATATAACGGCATATTTTGCAGCTTAAGGGAAACAAGTGGATTAAATTCTTTCTACCTTTTGACAATTGGGCATTTTTTTTGTACTTCTGTCGTCCGTTTCCCCCTTTTTCTTGCGCATCTATCATCTTTCATAAAGAAACAGACGACATAATTCGAAAAATGCCTAGTTCGCGTTGATGTCGATTCCTCGAAAGCTAACATTATATCCGTATGCACATTTCTGCATATAACTTGTTATGACGAAAGGAAGTTGGCGTGTAAATACCAATAATTGGTGATGCTCAAATCAGGCTAGTCTAGCCACGTAAATAAAAAAACTATTCCCCAAGACATTGGTGAATTTTCAAACATACTTCCACGAAAACTTGTATAAAAGAAAAAATATTTCTTTTTTTTCTAAAGAACCCCCCTTTGGAAAGCTAATCGAAATATTCCAAAAAACATGTTCATTTAAGGCGAACCTCGTTCCGTTTTTTTATTTCCGGACCTTTGCAAATTTGCAAACCTTTTTCAAAAACATCGGAATAAATTCTAAAAACGTGTTCCATTAAGGTGAATCCCGGCTCGTGAAATTTTCATATCCGGACTTTGAAAATTTTTCAACAAATTTCCAAAACACCTGGATTTTTTCACAAAATCACGTTTTTTAAGGGAAACCGCTGCCCAAATTTTTCTCGTTCTTGGACTTTGAAAATTTTCAAGAAATTTCCAAAACATCTGGATTTTTTCACAAAATCACGTTTTTTAAGGGAAACCGCTGCCCAAATTTTTCTCGTTTTTGGACTTTGAAAAATTTTCAACAAATTTCCAAAACATCTGGATTTTTTCACAAAATCACGTTTTTTAAGGGAAACCGCTGCCCAAATTTTTCTCGTTTTTGGACTTTGAAAAATTTTCAACAAATTTCCAAAACATCTGGATTTTTTCACAAAATCACGTTTTTTAAGGGAAACCGCTGCCCAAATTTTTCTCGTTTATGGACTTTGAAAAATTTCAACAAATTTCCAAAACAGCTGGATTTTTTCACAAAATCACGTTTTTTAAGGGAAACCGCTGCCCAAATTTTTCTCGTTTTTGGACTTGAAAAATTTTCAACAAATTTCCAAAAACATCTGGAATTTTTCACAAAATCACGTTTTTTGAGGCAAACCCCTGCCCAAATTTTCAAATAAACCAAACACTTATAAAAAAAAACGCGTTTTTTTTCAAAAACTTTTTGTAAAAATACGTCCCCAGTGGTCAATCTCTGCCCAATTTCTTTCCAATTGCGAGTCTAGTTCTCACTTTTTCCAACATAAGGTCACTCTGATACGATCTTATACACCATGGAAGTTCCTCAAGTTACGCTGGGTATAATCCCGCACGTCTTTACTTCAAGAAAGAAAGAACTACTACAGGCCCTGAGAAATAGAAAGATTTCTCCTAGGAATAATTCCAAAATGCCTTACTGTGACGGAATCAGTAAATTCCATCACATCAAGTACTCAGGCGTTATCAAATTGGCAAAACTCTTGTCATAAATGACGTGAGTTACTTGTAAATATTAAATGTAAATAATCACCCATATGGGCATTCGTAAGGTAATCCTTACACCCGAAGGCACATTAATGTCAACGGTAGCCTAACTCCTGTACATTCTTTTTCTTTTTGCATAATTTTATATGTTCTTGTACATCCTGCGTGCCTTGCCTGCTGTACCACAAGAGCACCTCTTGGGGCACCGTTTTCATACTTGTATGCATCCTCTTCCTGAAATCGATCACTTCGGGAAAGGTCCTCCTTTTCCTCCTACCATCAACGGTTCCGGAAAACTCTTGCTCCAAGACGTCGCTTTCCTTTTCACAATTCTAGCAGCATCCGCGCGTTTTTTTTTTTTTTTCTCACCTCATCGCCTCATCTTGTCATATCACCTTTTTTTAATTGTTTTGTGTCGGGTTTTTGCCGTACCAGTACGTCCCTACCCTAATGTTGTAAATATAAAATCATAAGTGCAAGTCTGTATAATAACCATTGGTTTCAGACCATTGCCGCAGCTCACTACTATGGTCACAGCACCATATTGTAAGAATGTCGCGACGATTTCTGTTATAATAGGAAACCCTCCCGTTTTTTCTTTTTCCTTTTCCTCTTCACCCCATCCTAACACATTCATAGTAATGTTGTATATTGGGGATCGTTTCGAATACACCAAATATACACACCTATCAGGTCACATTCGCTGGATTCGAAACAATTCAAGGGCAACCTTGTTGCTACTTGTGGTTTTTCTTCTTTTTCCAAAAATTAGAATGGCGCTCAACCCAATTGCTCTATTTTTTTCCAGAATCGTATTTTGTCGGATTCTGAGAAAAATTTTTGTTATAAAAGTGACAATACGTTTCGTCCCTTCATTAACATTGTTCTTTGTACATATACAACTTCATTATGAGGTACAATATTTTATCATGACATCAGTTTCTTTTGTCCTTTATTGTACCATTATTCTTGTTTGAAGTTTAAAATCTTGGCCAGATCTTCAATAAAATTTGTGTTTATCGCCTTTTGGCAAGTCTTGTAACGTATGCTAATATGAAATTATTAAGCTACAGCAGTGCCGTATTAATTACATCATTGCAAAACCGCCGTCTGTATTGAATGGGGACCCACATTTTCGAACGTAATTGGGCTACTGTCTTTCAATACTGGGCAAATTTGTTGTAAATCGTTCATTCCTGTCACGTGAGACGTGAAAACGTGACAATATCTACCATCATAGGAGAGATCCTCAAAACATCCGCCATGATACGAGAAGTTCGTTATAATTACTTTATACTCTTAACTAAATGTTATTGAGTTGGTCGTGTGTCTTTTGGCATGAGAACCGCCCCTTGTTGGTCGTGTGTCATTTATTTGGCATGAGAACCGCCCCTTTTTGGTCGTGTGTCTTTTGGCATGAGAACCGCTTTGTTATAACTGTGTACTTATATAATCTGTGCACCAAACGTGAAGACGTTACAATACTCACCATGAATCGTGCGAACGAAATAATATCTACCCCATGTTTGTGTGACCTACCAAGCGTAGATCACACGCCTTTTATTTTCTGTTATCAGAAAATTATTGCTTTTGCAGCAGAGTACTCATTAACATGCCCGTGGACTTCCTGTCACAAGAACCCAGGAACTATCCACTATCTCAAAAGGACTAATCATACGCTTCACTCATGATTATGGGGCATCGTGTCGTAAGAGTTAAGTTGATGGACACAAAAAACACCTAACTCGTTGTCTGGGGGACGAACAAGAAAACCCCCAGGTTTGTGAGATTTGTGCAAGGGTCTGTCATTTCTCGCAAACAAGTAGGAGAATAAAATGACCCTCTAATCTTCTACCCAATACACGTGGAGGATTAGACTCTTTTATGTCAGTGTATTCCTTTTGTCCCACACTACCAAATGGTATTGTAATGTGCCAGGATAACTGCTGTAGACCTTGTTTCACCTTCCACTCAGAGGTCGAATTTCGGAAATAGCCGAGTCCTCAGCAGTTTTCTTCGTTCAAATGTTCCCAATTGTCACCCTTTCCCTTCCTCGAAATTATCCGTGAATGGGGATATATGCGTTACGCACTTGGCATTTCATTTGTCAAATGGGACAACCTTCATACACGGATCCTTTCAACTTCCTACTCCTTTCCCACTTTTCATAACTTATTTGTACTCAATGTTTTTGTTCTTCGAAAGTAGAAAAAATGCTACCGTATAGACGTGAGCATAGGTCATGGAAGACCAACTTCTTTCGAACGTGGCATTTTGTCATACGTACAAACCCTTACCTACGTGTTCTTGGAAATGTATTTAGTTTAAAAAAAAAACTAAATGGGTTAAACAGAACCTTCCTTGAATACGTACCTTTGTAATATGTATAAGTCTGTAGTTGCATTTAGTTAACTCTCTCTCCGTCTCTCTCTCTCTCTCTCTACACGTCAAACTAATCCAATCTTTCTCAATATGCACACCTTGTTTCTCTCCAAACCTTTTCATCATTGGTCTACCAGGCAGGTAAACTTCAAGAATTTTGTTCTAATAATAATTTTTTCGCCGGATTAATAAGAAGACCAGCAGCTCTTCACCCCATCTACACCTGCGCCTCTCTTCATGCTGCCTTCACTTCCGTCACGGAGGTCCCATGCCTTCAAACCCTGCATACCAAAAGCACCCGACCACACCTAACATAACCTAGTGTGAGTCGTGCGTGTAGTTGCGAATTGTATCATCACCAAACCATCACTCAAACAAACCCGAGCACGTCAGCTCTAGGTTGGTTCATGTTCCTGTTGCCATTGTACAAATGTTTCTACTGCATCTTGCAAATGTTACGGTTGCCATCGTGCAAATGTTCCTGCGGCATCTCGCAAATGTTCCTATTGCCATTGTACAAATGTTCCTGCTGCATCTTGCAAATGTTCCGGTTGCCATCGTGCAAATGTTCCTGCGGCATCTCGCAAATGTTCCTGTTGCCATTGTACAAATGTTCCTGCTGCATCTTGCAAATGTTCCAGCTGCACCTTGCAAATGCTCTGTTGCCATCATGCCAATGCTCCTGTGCCTTTGCGCAAATAACAATACCAACGATTGTTCACACAAAAATCCCACTGTATACCAACCAGTGTACCAACCACCATCACAACAACGGCTGTCATGCACACAAACCACCTCCTCTATAAAGGACCAACCACCAATTACAATTCCACTCTCCAGTACCTCAATGATGTCATACTGGCCCACCCACAGGATCTGGAAGCAGCTACCTTTTTGACCTCTGTGACAGGTAGAACCCTCTCCACCACCAAGAAGCCTCATCCTGCGTTCTCTTCTTCGTGTTTTCTTTAAGGCCCTAGTGTTCCTTGAGTGTAATCTCAAACGGGCCAGGTTACTGTGACAAAGTAACCTTATAACTTCAGTGCAACGTCCCAACACTCCAAACATCCTACGCAAACCACGCTACGCAAACATAGCTCACAGACCAATGATACAATTTAGAGTCATTTTTTTTCTACCACTGCATAACCCTTGTACCTTTCTCCAGCAGGTCCTTGTTTATATTTATGTATGCCACTGCTCTTTCATGTACATTGTGATAATATTCTCCTTTCCCCCTTTTAACTTTTAAATATATAAATATTTTTGGAATTCTTTCATCCCTTCAAGTTTTCTTGAACTTTTCTTTTGGCTCTGATCGATATTTAAATTTTTAAGGCTTTGCATGTGTGTAGTAGGGATGGAAAATTCCTTCCCTACGTCACACAAGCCTTCATGAAAATTGGACCCTTATTTTCTTTGATAACTACAGAAAGCTACTTAAAGCTCCCTTGCACTATATACCTTTAGAGATATATGTACTTAACTAATTAATACGTTATTTACGACCTTGAACGTAAATATTTTCGTATTTATGTTGTAATTAAACTCCATCAAACGTTGTGTAATTTTTTGATTTATGATATGGGACTTTAATTACTTTCATTTTCGTGGTAACTTCTTGATTCTAGACAGAGCGTTGAGTTTCGAACTGTATTGGTCTCTCCCTTGCAAATCTAACTTTAAATAATTCATCTAAATGATCTAACTTTCCTTTGTCGCTTATTATGATTCCCTACATCCTAACGAACTCGTAAATAACTGTACTAATCGAAATCACGCATGTTTAATTGAACAGATAATTAAGTATGACTCAAATGGTTAATTGTTAGTAAATTTGATTATGATTGTTGTATCTGCTTGTCATCTCTCCAATCCGATTCAGCTGCTATAAGGTACATATAAAGATGGGTTTAGTAGGTTAATGTAATTAATAGATTGCATATTAGACGAACTCAGAATACCCCTTTTCTGCCGAAAATTTGGCTCCTATCCTCCTACAAGTAAACAGGATGGTCAAGGATCAACTAGAACTTCGCACAGTCAGCTGACGCGATTTTCCAGAGGGTCTTAGTACCTTGTTCTGTCAATCTTCCATGTCGTCGTGTGCTCTATTCAGGTCTTTCCTCGAGTCCCGAAACCCCCAAATTCCAACTCCTCCAAGGTCTACTATTTACTTAGGGCGAACCGGTTTCGTCCTATATGCAATCATATACTCACGGTGTTGTGTAGAGTTACGGGTCGTGAATCCTCCCTCTACGTACAAGAAATGATGTGAGAGTAACTCTGTCGAGTCTAAAACGCTAATTGTAAGCGGGTCCACATCATCCAATGTACAGTACATAGAAAGATATATATGTAAACATACGTTTGGGTAGGATTATAACCCTCAATTTGAGGCTAGCTAGTCTCAAATTTCGGGCTCGGATTTCGTGGAAAGGAATTCTGCACAAAACCTTAACCGATGACCGAATATATACATATTAAAAGTGGGTGATATTAATAAATACTAATAGATTAAGAGATTATCTCGGTTTGTTCTGGAGTGCCGAAAATTCCAAGCTTTTTGATTGGTTTGGTTAACAATTTTCTTTAAGAGATTGCCATCTCTATTATGTGTTAGGTTAATGGTCCTTGGGTTTTTTTTAAGGAGCGACCACTGCCTCCTATTGTTGAACTGTTTTCTAAATTTTCCCCCAAGGTTCAACTTTTGGTAAAAATTTTACTCTCCCGTGATTTTCCAACTGCTTCGTAAATTATTTATACCTGTAAGAGCAATTATTTCATAATTTTTCCCCGAATTTTTCATGTAGTTCTTTAATAATCTTTTATCTGACTATCCCGTGATTTTCAAATGTTTGATGTACCTATTAGCTACCTAGGAGAGTAGTTAATCCATAAAATTTTTCTCAAATGTTCAATGATACTCTTCAAGTTCTTTTATTTGACTAGCCTATAATAAATCTAATTACTTTCAAATTGTTCAATCCTAAATATCTCTTCAAGTTCAAATTAAAGATTGTGTTTAACCCCCTTTTTTTATATAAATAATTGCGCAACGTTATGGTGTTGCCCTATCCTAAGATTGACATCTTCCTAAAGCATTCAACACAGTGCCCTACTGACCGAGTTGTTTTATAAACAATTTTAGTTATGTCAACATTCCCACTGGCCTCGTGACCTAGATCCAAGAACGCGTGACGTTTGTTTACCTTTAAACATTCCGAATTCAATAATGGTTATTTCTTTCTCGCAAATGTCTAATTTGTTTCCCCGATAAATTTAGTCATAATGCATACATATACTTTGTCTCGATACATAAATACACAGATATATATAATTTTATTATAGTTGATGTAAATTCTAATATCATAACTCATTTTTTTGATCATTTTATATTAGCTGAAGCTATAATAAATAGTAAATATACTAAATAAAATAAGTATAAAATATGAACTTGAAATTTTTTTCTAGCACACAACTATTTTTTAAATAGCATAGTGCGTTCTAAGTAGGTATTAGTAATCGATACCTTTTACTTTTATTTAAGTGTGTTTCCTTTTGATTAAGATTTTCTTGGGATGAATATAAATATATATATACATAAATATACATACTTTATATATAATATTTTAATATAGGTACATATCACATATTAAGCAAGTAATATTTTGTTATAATAATATAAAATTTTATACCGACGATCAGCTGCCCTCTGCCTCGTTCATGTCTCTAGAAATTTTTATACTTTGTAAGGACTTACCCCAAAAGGTCCACTCCTGTCGGGTTCAACACGACAAACCTTTTATATATTTTTTTCTACCTAATTCAGCTATTGTCTAACTAAACCTAGATTAATCATCTTTATTCATTATTTCACTATTGCGTTGACTCTAAACTGAATTAATTGATGACTAATCTTTATCAATCAAAATGTATTATATTTTCAAAACCCGTTGGTTAACTTAACAAATTTATTTTATTATTTTTTTATTTATTTTATTTATTTTTATTATTTAATTCTTGTATCACCGAACTCTTTTATTTTGCAGTAAGATAACGTATTTCACTATTTATTCAAACTTTCCGAAATAATAATTATTATTAGGTTACCACAATCTTATTTAACAACAATTTAATCATCTGTATTATTTATTCCAAAGTCCATATTTATTGTTATTACTTTATCTAACACTAGATTAATCCTGTGATAAATTATTACGTTCGATTTGCACTTTATTTAAGGAACTATCACCGTTATGATAACTAACACTGGTTTTTATTTTTATTTCGCTACACCAACTTTTTTCTTTAATTAATAAAAGACTAGCACTTAATTTGAAGCACTCAATTTACTTAAAGATTTTCGTTGAACTTTTCCATTTAATTGGGTGCACTTATTTATTTATTATCTCGCTTTTGATTGCACTATTTTTTTTTAAATTAATTGATTTAAATATTTGATATTTAATAGAACTCTTTCCGTTTAAACTGAACGCACATAATTTTTATAACTTCTTTTTAATTTTTATTATTATTACATCACTTTATTTCATTACCACACCGACACTTGTCGCGAAATTACTAAGTCCCAAAATATGATATTTATTGATTATAAAAACCGAATTTTCCACTAATCAAATTGTATCTATTACAGAACTTTTTAACTTTTCACAATTAAACAAAACGTAAACTTTATTTCTATTCCCACTGATTTTAATTTCTTTAAATCTTTATAAGACACTGGCTCGAATATGAAATTTTTCTAAGTCCTGTGATTCTAACTAAGTAGTATTTTTCCACCAGTACATTACCGAACGTATCGTCACGCCTCACAAACTTCCGCTTTTCAAAACCCCCGATGACTAACTAAAAATCACTAAGTCCTGTCTTTTAAACCCCTCTCAGGATTAGAATGGCCTATCTAAGCTATCTTTGATCCACGAATTTAATCTCTAACAACTCGAGATTTCATATATCGATTCTGTCATTTTTGTTTAACTGTCGTTAGGTCCACCTTTCATGACTTTGTTCATGCCCTATCTCGTTTAATCATTTTCCCAGGATCGGACCGGCGATATTACGTCAAAATGCCCCTCATCCCTTTGTCTGTTGGTCATACAAAATTAGCTCAAATATCATGATTTTCGTATCTCTTTTTTCCTCCAAATATAATAGGTACGTCTTTAATAAACTGTACATAATTCTCAATTTTGTTTATCGCTACCAGAACATGAACAAATTCAAGCCAAAACCTTTAATATGCGTTTTCCAATTTTCTTTTTCCTAAATTCCTTCTTATTCTTATGCCACCTATATGGATCAATTCAGTTTTAAACTGTTTTGTCTCTACTTATGTCGTAGACTTGAATTTTCATATTTTCTCTTATTTCCCTTTTATTCACGATGTTCTTTTTTTGATTTCCTCGTTCATTCTCAAGTAACTTTCCACATTCCTATAATTTTTTATATTTCCAGCCGTATTTATTTTATTAATTGTTAATTTAAGATTTTCTTTGCTTTCTTTGGCCGTATCAATTCACCCATAGTTTCACCGTACATTACTCTGATATCCGTATCGTTTTTCGATGTTTGCTGCCTCAATAGAAAATTTCATTTTCTATTTGTTACTAATTAATATATCATTTCCCACATTTTTATAGGAGATACTCCCACTCCGGTCCTTAAATAAATGTCAATTTTTATTACGTTCTATGGTTCATCCTCCAAATTCCGTCCCTTTTTCCCCTAAATCCACATTAATTTAAAATTTGACGTCTGTTTATGTTTGGGTTTCCGAGGTGTTGATCAATAACTCAGCTTTTATTCGAGGGTAATAAAATCTAATCGTTTTTAGTTAAAGTAAACTGTCCCTAAGACCAATGATAATTTTTATCGTCCAAAAAGCCATTAAAATGGTTTTAATCGTCTAAAACCATGTTCGTTTTCTGGTTGTTTTAATAACAGAACCATGTGTGAGATCGTCAACTCAAATAATGTATCATTTTTCCTTGCAGTCTGTCTTATTTCTCATAGAATTCTCCTCAAACAATTGACGTAAAACAATGCTTTTTGTTTACTTTGTCTATCGCAATGTAACTAGAATGATCTCCCTATTCCAAATATATAACGATATCTATTTAAACTCGTCTGAAAACGCAAAATTAAGTCGAAATCTTATATTGTTCAATAAACACTTCCGTTTAATCGTCCATTTTTTTCATTAGATTATCTTTCCAAATCGTTTCCCTTGACGTTATTGCTTCATCTAAAAGTGACATCCCTAATTTCCAGCGTTTTTCTTCCTTTTAAATGTTAAATGTACGCTTTTCTCTTAATCTGGTCTCCTTGACTTTCTATGTACTCGTTATAAAACTAAATATCCCTACAGTAGTTTTTCTTATGTTTTGCACGTCTTTTCTTTAATTTTCCTCTTATTAAAATTTTCTTGTTATTTTCTTGCATAGTTTTTCCAACATAATATGGATTAATTTGTTCGTTAACGGCGGTCGTCAACACCTTCATTGCACTGATTGTATATCTTAAATCTAGGGTCATTGTACCTGATGCACCGGGCGTGAGACCCTGTTTACATTATAGTGTATTGATCTCGCGGTTCATGACGATATTTTTTCCCATAAATTTATGACTAATTGCCTAGTCTAAAGTCCATTTCTTTGTTTAAAATCTGAACACGCCCTCTATTCTGTGATTGGTTTCATTAATTATTTATAGCTTTCTGCTTAGACCTGATTGGCTGTTGATTTCAACTATTTATTATTACGCCTAATGATGATTTCTAGCACCCTCTGTGTTCTTTTCATCAATACTCATCTCAATATTCTTAATTGTAGGTCCCTATCGTCAACAAGAATTCAATTTACTTTGAACCGAGAGATGTCGTAGGTGTGTCTGTTTTATAATTAATTGGTATTTTTTTTTTGAATTAAAGTGGGAAGCTACGATATTTTCTTATTTTCACTGTTGATTAATGCAATTCATCACAACATTCATGTATAATTCCTTGTTCACCATGCTTTTTTTCTCTTTTGTTTTTGTTTCTACTATTTTGTAGCTAGCAACCTTTTTCTTTTTCTCTCTCTCTCTCTCTCTCCTTTTTTTCTCTTTTTTGTTTTTTTTTTTTTTTGTTTTGGCACAAGTGCTAGAAGGGTAAGAGGATTTCTTAGCCCTACTGCTCCATTACCACGTCGCCTTTTTTGCGGCGAGGGGGGAAGTGTTACGTTACGGAATTAATTCCCGTGCGAGCTAATAGCGAATTGACCCCTTGCACAGGCCCTCCGCCCCCCTCTCCCCACACCGCGCGGCGCCGGTAGCCAAGCGCCGAGCGGCTCCCCGCTTCCATTCCTTCGCCGGCCTTCGGCAGAACAACTGTGTTCCCCGTGATTCGCGCTAGTCGCTCTCCGTGAACTAACTTCACGATGTATTATTTGAATTGTGCTTTGTGCCCAGTACCTAGCCAGACGGCTGACTCCACATCTCCCGTTATGTGAGTACCAATCTACTCACCTCCCACACCGTGTGCTATGAACTACTTCTAACTTCACTAAACGTGTAGAGAGAGAGGAGAAAATTCTCGTTAGGCTAGCAGTGTAGTTAACCATGTGTTTCGTGTACCACCCTGTTCTGTTTTTACGAATAAACCCTTTAAGTGCTAAAACTGTGTTCTGATTGAGGAAGGAGACCCGGGGATTGTGAGGAAAGGAGGCGGAGGAGGAATTGCCAAGCGAACCACAGGCACTCGCCCTGTTTTTAGGAGGAACCTTGCTTGCGCCGACTCTGAGCTAGTCGTCGGCCGTGTATTGCGTGTCCTTTACAGGTGTAGGGTTTAGCAAATGGCCGCAAGTAGTGGCAATGCTAACACTGTACAAAATGCTAACAAAAATGTACGTCATAGTTGGCCTATTGCTGAAAGTCCATGGGAAAGAGTCCATTTGGATTTTTTTGATTTAAAAGGTTCAAAATACTTATTAGTTTGCGACTCATATTCAAAGTGGGTAGAATGTTTATACATGAAAAATACTAAATATTCGGATTTGTTATCTAAATTAAGTGAAGTTTTTTCCAGATTCGCTTTTCCGAAAACTATTGTTTGTGATAATGGTCCCCCATTTTCATGCAAAGAATTTTCTATTTTTTGTAAAGAAAAGTCAATAAAATTATTATATTGTCCGCCGTATAATCCCGAGTCAAATGGATTAGCGGAAAGGTCTGTTCAAACTTTCAAAAAAATATTAATTAAGTTTATGTTTTCGAAAAGTTCTAAATTTTTATCGCCAGCTCAACGTCTAATAGATTGTCTGTATAGTTATCGTTCCACTCCTACTTCTGTTACAGGTGTATCTCCAATGGCTAAAATATTTTCATATGAGCCACGTACACCACTACATATTTTGTCAGAAGAAAGACATGTCAATAAAAGTAAACAATCACAAAATGTCAAACAATCAACAAAAAATGCATTGAAAGAATTTAAAGAAAATGATAATGTTTTGGTCTATTTAAGACATGTGAAAGGTCCTATGAAATGGTTTCAGGGAACTGTTAAGTTGAAATTAAGTTCATGGGTGTATCTAATTCAATTAATCGGAGGAGAGGTGAAAAAGGTTCATGTTAACCAAATAAAAAAAAGTTGTCTTAAGTCAAAATCAAGTTATGAGAATCCCGATAAATGGCAAGACTTTACAAGTCAGGAAAATGAAATTGTTATTGAACCTTTACCCAGCACTAGTGGAAATAATGATATTATAACTAGGTCTGGCAGAGTTGTGAAACCCCCTGTACGATTTAGTCATAGTGATTACTCTTAAGTTTCTTTGTCATTGTTATTTGGTTTGATATAAAAATAAATAAAAAAATGGAAGGAGGAAAGGATGTTATGTTGGTAATAATAGTAACCAGCTGTCAAATGCTGATAGTTGGCAGGTCTGTCGCGTCACTTGATGTATAACCTTGAACTTGTCAACAGTGTCAATAAACGTCTTACAAATGATTCAGTTCTTGTATTTAATATTGAAACCTCAAACATTATATCTACAACATCTTTACTCAATCAAACTATTACAATGTATAAATTTCATAAAATCTAATATAATATTCAAAGTTTCAATAACCCCTTTTTATTCTATACATATTTGTTATATTGAATTCGTTCAAGGAGGAGGCTAGGTTAAGAGGGCATTACCAGAGAAAGCCGGAAATACGTCATTTTCAAAAAAGTTTTTAGACGTATTGACTCTTTTCCACAAAAAATTATAAATGGATTTCGAAAGATTGTTCTTTTATCTAGTGAAGTTATAAATTTTTAGAATTTTTTAAATTTTTTAGTATATTAAGGTTATTCCATTGGTCGTTGGCAGATTTGTTAAATTTTTAAAAAAGTTTTTGTATTATACCACACCCATTTCAAATAATGTAATCAAGCAATAAAATAAATCAATACATTATCTAGCAGAGTTATGTATTAGAATTTTAATTTTAGTTTCAATAAAATCATTAAAAAATATGTACGAACATGTGTTTCTTGACGAAAATTAGTCCATTTGTGTATTTATTTGCGCACTTACAAACTAAAATATATCAGATTTTTTTAGCATTCTTATTAAATTTAGACACTATTAAAAATGATAAATACTTATAATCAAAAAATAACTACAAAAAGTACACTATTTTAATAGTTTTATCATCACGCCTTTCAGCATTTTTGGATGAAGGTATAAATTAAAGCTAATTTGGATTGAAATAAATTCGATATTGAGTTATAATTTAAAAAAGCTGGTACGGAGAATAATTAATCTTTCTCATTGTAACCGCCCTGCACGATCGGAAGAACAACTTTCGACGAAATGTGGATTTTCGTCCGCTGGCTGGTTAAACGCTCTTAAAAAGGATTTCTAGGAGGGTAGGTTTAGAAATAAGCAAATATTCATATAAGGAAATTAAACTAACTAAAAATCTTTCTTAATTGTCGGAAATAATTGATCGCTTTTAAAATTATTAATAATTGTATTAGCGATTTACTTACTTTACTACAACTCATCCCTTTTAGTATACCTTCCCGTAGACTCAGAAATAATATTTATACTGCTCTTTCTCAAACAACATTCAAACTACATGTGCAGAATATAAAATGTAGGTGTATATCAAATCCTCAAATTACTTCGACTCGCTGCAATAACTTACTTTTTCGTTAGCTGTTTGTACCTATACTTATGGAGTTTTATTTATTACTTGGATTTTAATGTTATCAGGCAAAATCGAAAATATTTATTTTTAAATGTAAATACCTATTTTAGTTAGTCACGTTTGCAATTTTATATGTATGTCACAAGTTTTAAGTGAGTAGTAATGAGTCTTAGTCGTAAGACTAGTTATAATTGTATTCCCGATATAATACAAAAATTTTAGTTTTATGTCCCCGACAACTTCACAAGAGCGCGTAGAGACAGAACTTTTGTTGTTCCCAGATGCCGAACTAACTTACCATTAGTAATGCCGCTCGGAAAAATGATTCTGTTACTAAATTACCTGTCCCCTGATATAGATGTTTTTTAACTAAGTATTCATCAATTCAAAAACGCTATTATTACTTAATAAAATAAAATGTATGTTTATTATTAATTATGTGTAACTGTAAATGTGCATTTAAAATAAAATAAATAATTTTATGTCATAGTTGTATTATTTTATTATATGTTTATATGTACAGCGTCCTTGAGGTGATTTTTCACAAAAATGGCGGTTTATAAATAAGAAAAATATTAGAAAAAATGAAATATTTTAACTTTGTATAAACCACTTAATTTGTTCCGAAACCGGTCGGATTTGCGTATCAATTAAGTGGTTTATACAAAGTTAAAATATTTCATTTTTTCTATAATGGATAACCACAAAGTAATAGCTACATTCAAAAATAAGAAAAATATTATTATTATTATTCAACTAATTTTGGATATTATTCACCTTTGTTCAGAATACATACATAGACTGGTCAACTCAAGTCCATACGTTGATTTTTTTTGGTAAAAGTGTAAATGATTTTTGTGGTTTACTAAAGAAATAAAAAAAATATATATAAATATTCCAAGTATTTCCTTTCGTATAGGTACTATCCTTTACTTTAATAATTTACATTTTTTATTGAATTTAATTCGAATAGTTTGTAAATTGAAAGTGAGTCCGTTAAAAAATATATGTTTATAATGAACAAAATTTGTTCGCATGAATTTTTACTAGCGGCTCATTTGAACTCGTAAAATCTGGACCAAGAAATGTTTTTTATTATAATATCACAGTTGCCAAATATAAGCAGATCAAACAAGCGAATACGAAAATAAGAAATCAAACTCGTAAGTGAGCTGAATTCCTTTAGGATTTTGTCAACGAAAATATTTTTTTCAAACAAAAATATTTATTTTCGACAAAGGCTTTTCCTCATTATGAGAAGTAAATAAGACTATCCGAAAATTCTCGTATACATAGCTTCTCAGTATTTTTCGTAGTCCGCTTTCCCAACAGAGGCTTATTTCAACTTACGAAAAGGACACAAGTTTAAAGTGTCTCCCTGCCAACACCGTGCGATACTGTGATAAGAAATACATTTACATCTTCTGAAGATTCCAAGAAGCGTGTTGTGTATTCTTCTCCTAAACAAAAATCTTTTTCACAAGGTTTAGTCTACGCAATATATTATTTGTTTTCTGAGATAAACACTGAAAAAATGGTCCCAACAAAGTAACTGAAATAGATTTTCATGCTAAAAAGATCGTGTTCAAAGTGAAAAGCTGTTCCTACAAAGATAAAATATTGACAAAACAACTACTCTTATTTAATCTCATTTTTCAATTTAAATGTCACAAAGTCCTGAATTAAAAATAAAAATAACTGGGTTTCAACCTTCAAGGATATCAGTAATGGACCAATCGGTGGTAATTAATAGGTGGTATTTATGGTGTCTTTTTTAGTTTTTTTATTTTTTAATTTATTTATTTTTTATTGAGTTAGTTTATACTACATGAATATAAACTACTAAGCACAATGTAACATTTCATTTGATAACTTTAAATATTTTTACAGTAAGCATAACATTTCTTTTTAAATACATTCATTCTTTCTTCATTCTTCATACTTCATCCATCTTTTGTCCTCTGTACATTAGGCAGTTCTGTGATTTTGATTTCTTCATTGGTGGCAATCGAACTCTGTTTATATTTCTTGTTTCGTAATTATGAACGTCTCAAAAACAATTTCATCCGTAAAGTATTTTGCAATTTGGTTTTTCATAATTTTATGTACAAAAATTAACACATTAAATAGTAGTCTCTTTTTATTTGAATCCAATTTAGCTCCTCTCTCATTCGAATAATCCTTACGTATTTGCCTTTCCCCAGTATACATCTCATAGACTCATAGGTTTGTTTTGTATGACTACTAGTTTGTTCAAATTTCCTTCATTGGCCAAATATAACATCGTAGAGCAGGGAGGCGTCTACTAATATCTACAGGAATTCCAAAACCTGAAAAAATCGAACTAATATCTATGAGAATCAAAGTGTTGACGAATATCTACAGCTCAAACTGTTGATTAATATCTGTGAGAACCAAAGTGTTGACGAATATCTACAGCACTGGCAGAGGTTGGATTTGCAATTGTGTATAGCATATTGGAATAATGTAATATTGCGTATGCAGTTTAAAAAACTTAATTTATGTAAGTATGTATGTAAAAATCCCTAATATCGGACTATTGGACACATTTAGCTGATTAGTCCAACCAATGCTCTGTAGATATTAGTTCAACCTAAGCTCTGTAGATATTAATCAACACTCTGAAGTTCGTAGATATTAGTTCAACATATGAGCTGTAGATATTCGTCAGACATACAGGCTGTAGATATTAGTATCTGGGGTCTAAGAGCAGTAGTCCAAATGTGGAGCAAAGATAGTTTTATAAATGAACACC
This sequence comes from Limnephilus marmoratus, assembly GCA_917880885.1. NCBI lineage: Eukaryota > Metazoa > Arthropoda > Insecta > Trichoptera > Limnephilidae > Limnephilus > Limnephilus marmoratus. Next base: position 38,774,571 of record OU862918.1, on the reverse strand, counting down.
GTAGTGTTTCGATTTAATTTACGTCTTAGTCTTCCAAGAAAATTTACCTTTTTGATACCTTTTTTAGCACATATTCAAAGTTTGCTGTGAAAGTCAGTTTTGAGTCGACTTTAGATTTTATTTTTAATGCATTCTTATGCCTTTGATGTTTCTTTCCTTTAATTTGTGTTCTTATTGTCATTCGCAAGCTCATATCATGTATTGTGGAAAAATTGATATTTTTTAAACTTTTTTTTAACTAATCTGGAATTTTTCATTTAATGTTTTATATAATCTCACTATTATGAAAGAAGAATTTTTGATACAATGTGATGAAGTGGTTTTATAATGGAATTCTTTACACACTTTTGGAAGTTGTAAAATAAGTAAATGCTTTACACACTTTTGGAAGTTGCAAAATAAATAAATGATTTATACAATTTTGGACGTTGGAAACACGAAACCACTTTATACTGTTAACCTAATGTTTTTTTTTTAAATTTGTTCCCAATGCCTCCAAACTATAAGAATCACTGACATTGACTAAAGACTTTATGATCTTGATGTCAATTCGTCTCGATCGAGTCATTGCTGAGGCATTTCACTACCTACCTACGTCAATGAACTTACACAAAATGAATACCATTCACTTAAATTATATAGAACCTTGCGCAAACGTCAGTGTATTTTTGGTATAAATTTGGATATAATTGTCGTATATTCCATTTTTTCCAACTCTCCTTGGTTTACAGTTGGAATAAAATTAAGTGGCTTTTCTCGTATAAAGGTGAATATTACAAAAAATGATTCTGAAATGGTAGGGTAGGAAAAATAACAGGAGTTATGATGTGTGGAAGTAAGCAATAAACTGGTGGTAACCGAACGTGCCTCTTTGGGCTTGAAAGTGGTATTCGAGGGGGCACCCCCTGATATCATAAGGCTTTTTTTATACGTAAGCTCCACACGGAAGGCCCTGAGGAAAAAATTTCTTCAGAGCATACGTCATCTTAGGGGATGCTGTGTGGAGGGTATTTTTAAGCAAAGGAAGGAGACAAAGTTCTGGGAAAGAAAAAGGTATGAGGGGTAGGTAATCTGGGGATCTGTCCAGAAGTAACGGACCGAATTCATATTCGGACGAATTCATCCTTCCTACTGCATTCCTTCAAAGCGATTGTCCGAGAGAGTCTGGATGAAGAGATCTAGGTTAGGTTTCCCTCAACCAGTTGGTTGGCAAACGCATTCACCGCAAGTCCTACATAAAGTTCACCCCATGAACTACCAACGCATTATTAACAATAAAAATGAAATGGACATGACGATTAGTCAACTTAACTACTACCAATTTAAGAGTTGCTGTAGCTACAGTAAAAATAATTAATTTTCTTTATTGAATAAAAAATGGATTTAATACGAAGTGTATCCTCCCTTAACTTTTATAACTTCTTGTACACGATTTGGCATTGAATCAACATTTTTTAACAATTTTCTGATATTTGCGTGTCTCTAAATTACTGCCTCAATCAACTTTGTTTTTGTTGTGCTTGTCTTGCTTTAACTATAGCCCACCGATTTTCAATAGGATTAAGATCCGGAAATTTACCTGGCTTTTCAAGGTTTGTAATTTTTTTGTCCTTGAAATATTAACTATCTTTTAGAGAAATATCCATCTTCAAAAATAAGAAACAAAAAAGCTTTAGTTAAGTTTACCTCTGCAAAAGAACTGTAATTCTAGAACACGAACACAAAATGGTCGCTATTACAATATGCTACATACAACTTCAAAAACAAATGTTTTGTCTGTTAATATCACGTGTTCACATTAATTCGCACAGTACTGTAATACTAACTTTGAAATAATTGTGGATCATACAATTTTATTAACAATCGCTCTGTGTGTTCCATGATCGATGGTTGCAAGTTTTGTGACAAGTTATTATTTAATGATATGAAATCACTTTTAGTACCAAGGTAGGTAGATTTATTTTGAAAAATAAAACGACCTTTGAAAATCAAAAAAAAAATTTTTTCGCAACTCGCCTTGTTATCATCATGCCACGACATCATCACGCTAACGGCGTATCTTACGTCAGATGTGACGCAAGTTTCAAGGCTGCTAAAATAGCGCAGAGTTTTCTTGAAACTCACCTCTCATTCTGTGAGAATCTCTTAAATAATTGTGATTGCTGGCTTCGTAGTCGGGCTAAGCTACCGAAGCGAGCAATACCTGGGATAATGCGCCGGCGTTTAGCGAGGTAGACTTCCGAATGTGTTTGCCGGCTGCTCGATTTGATACTAGCCGTGTTTAATTTTCTTCGGGGTGAAGAAGAGAAGTTACTTTTAATACAGGATCACGAGCAAATAAACAGTTGTTAATACAGAAGTTAAGTAGTACTTGTATTTGTTCAAAATGCTCACAGAACGTAATATTACGGTAGGAATTCGTACTATTAAGCTTCAGAAATTCAATCATTTCCACATTTTCGAACAATATTTTCTCGGCACGTAACAAGCGTACGACAATATGACATTTCCTTGGCGTAAGCGCATTTGATGAGAAAAATTATTTTAAGTAATAACGAAAAAATCTTCAGTATTCATTGTAACATCTTCGTATTCTCTGTAAAAATAAATGTTTATCTAATTTTTATATGCCTAATTAAAATCGGTTGTGAGGCTTATTGGTACATAGACGGTTTTAGCCAATTTGTTTTTCATGATTTTGTTTGTAAAACCTACAAATATGAAATATGGGTGAATTCATTGGCTTTAAACAAAGTATTTTTTTAAGATATTGTTTTCTGCGAAAAGTTACATATGAAGTTGTTGTTATCTAGTGGATTATATATATTTATTTGTAAAACATACGATATATGATATATAGATAATTACATAGAATAGATATATTGAATCATCGTAATAGGAGACTGCCTATTTCATGGTGACCAATGGAATATTGTTGCTTTTTCCGTATAAGTCCAGTGTAAAAATATTGAATAATCATCATCTATTGGCTCTACAACCCCTGGTGGGTATTGACCTCCTCAAGAGTCTTCCTCGCGTTGGTTTTGTGCCAGCTCTCTCCAGTTTAGAAGCTCCAAGATTGATATATCTTTGAGGACGCTGTCGCTCCATCTTAATCTTGGTCTTCCCGGGCTCCTTCGCCCTATCGGTCTTGAGTTCAGCAGGAACTTTGGTGCTTTATGCTCGGTCATTCTCTCCACATGACCCAGCCACTAAAGTCTTCCCAGTTTTATAACTTTTGCGACGTTTTGGTCCTTAAACAAAGTATAGAGCTCATTTTTGTAACGTCTGCGCCAAAATCTATTTTCTATAACCGGTCCGAAGATGCGCCTCAAAATTTTCCTTTCAAAAACGTGCGGTGCTCGCTCATTCCTCTTAGTTAGTACCCAAGTCTCAGCTGCGTACGTAAGTAGGTACTGGTCTTATAAGTGTTATGTACACTAATATATTCGTGTTTCTGGACAGCAGTCTGGATTTTATTTGGTTTTTTAGGCGGAAATAACAGCGATTAAAAAAAAAAAAATGGAGATACGTGCCGAAAATTATACAGTTACAATGGAAAGTAGAAAACGGAAAATGACATGCAATCGGATTGGATTTTAATTAAACATTATATTATAATAAGTAAAAGCCTGGGGCGTGTAAATAGCCCCAAAAGGTGTTAGGCGTTGTACCCTTTAATAGTGATACATGAATTTACTAACTAACTAACTATCACGCAGTTTCGCCGCAAGGGTAGGCAAAGAGGACGGACAGCCAAACAACTCGATCACACACTCTTTGCCTCATTCACATTCATACATCGTCTCATACATACTTTTCTATTATTTTGACTCTTGACATGGCCCGACTCAAGTATCTGATTCACTTGATGGTGCCATAGCTTCCTCGGGCGTAATATATTCTTCTGACACTATTTTCTTCGTTCATTTGTTCTACATGTCCAAACCATCTGGGAATCTCATTCTTAATCTTACTCATTAGCTTACATCAGCCTTGTATTACTTGCGGATCTCCACATTTCTCACACGATCATGCATGGTTAAAGCACAAATAGGCCTCAGGGATCTCATTTCAACACCATTCAGTCTTTTCAACAGCATTCAGTCACATGAATTTACTTTGCGGAAAAAAATTTATCAAAAATAGTTATCCAAAATTTCCTAAATGTACAAAGAAACGTCTTCCCGTAAAGGCGGCTTTTCAAACTTCCAGATGACATCGACACGTTAAAAAACACCTCACACAATTCCAAAATAATATTTCGTGAGAAACAAATTAGGATTTCCAATATGTATACTTGTATTTCCTCCAAGGTTACATAACAACTAATAGATTGCCATGGCGACCTGCCATAATGTACAGACGTGAAACCCTACATGCACGACTCAGAAGCTAGAAGAAATTCTGTGGGTTGATGAAAAAAGTTATGAGACTTGTTCAAAGAAATGACAATTCATTATAAAATTGTTCTTCTGAAGTAAATCGTTCACAATGTCCACTCGCTGATATTTGATTGCACGTACATAGATAACTGTTTATATTACAAAGTTACAAAGTGGCCTAGATAGGTTTTGCAAGTATTGCAAAGTTAACTGTTCAGATATCAATATTTCCAAATGTCATGGTATGACATTCACCAGAAATAAACATGTTATTAAGTATTCCCATTCACTCAATAATTAACCTGTCATCTCGAAAACGGAATGTAAAGATCTTGGTGTTTACCTTGATAAAAAAAACTTATGTTTAATAAGCATACATCGACTCAATCGTTCACAGATCATATAAAATGCTTGGTTTTGTTCTTCGCATAAGTAAAATGTTCAATAACCCGCGTGCAGTAAAAACGTTATATTTTACATTGTCAGAAGTACACTGGAATATGCCTCGCCAATTTGGAACCTTCAATACAAAGTATACATAGATAGCATAGGACGTATTCAAAACAAATTAATAAAATATCTTACCTTCAAACTCAACAATAACTTTGAATGCACATTTCAAACTTTGCAACAAAGAAGAGCAATCGCTGATTTGACATTTATACACAAAATTTTAAATAATAACATTGACTGTACCGAACTGTTTTTCCCTAGTTAATTTTAACATACCATTAAGACGTACACGCCACACAGAACTATGCCACACGCTTAATTACAAGACAAATGCAGCAACTAATTCGCCAATCAATCGTGCTCTTCATGTATGTTCAACATTATTGGTCTAAATTCTAACATCGACATTTTCTCCGATTCACTGCCCAAATTTAAAAAAGCATCATTTCAATATTATAATTTGTTCAATGCGCATACATACATACATACATACACACATACTCACACACACACACACACCCTCTCACACTCACCCTTACACACACGCACACACACCTTACCACTACATACATCACCCGGTAATTACTTAAATACGCATACCATAAATAAGACACTACAATGAAACACTTAATAGGTAGCCACCATGTAATGTAGGTACTTACTAATTGTACATTTTTTTAAACGCATTTTATTTACAGTTTTGTGATAAAATAAATGCTTTTGCAGTTAAATTATCGGTTTTTAAAATAATTATTTGATGTAAATATGTCACTTTCCCACCTACCGTTATGAATTTTAGAAATTAAGATAATACAGACCTACAAAACTACTAGAGGTTGTCATTAAGTAATGCTTTTAGCAATGACATAACGATTTAAGCTTACGCAGGAGGGGAATTATTACTATAGGCTCAAAACATCCGACCTAACTTCACTGTTCAACGAGTGGTCATGGTCAGTTCTCATCTAAGGCTCGATGTGCCAACTCCTAGAAACGATTTCAACAGATCGGTTAAACCAGGTGAGACAGAAGACGAGGGTTGTTAGATGTGGCAAAAGGGGAGTCGGGTTTCAATACCCTTGTTTAAGAGAAGGTAACCCCAACTTCAAATCCCTGATATAAGCACCTAGCCATTAGCATTAAGTTGGTGCTGAAGATGATTGACAACATAAGAAGACAACCACGGGTAGATTTTCAAAAATGATGTTTCTATGGGGCTGCGTCGTGTAAGGCAGCGAGAAACCACATAACACTCCGTAATAATCACAAACTCAACCTTTGAAAAGAGAGGGAAGACAAGTAAAAAATAAAAAAACAGCAAAGTTTTAATTCAGCAGGTAAAGAAAATTTGTTAATTTCCAATTTAATTGCCGGTTAACTCAAACAATATTATATTTTTTACATTAAATCCACAAGGAGGCCCCGATAAAAATAATTCCATCAGGGCCAATGTCATCTTTCGAAATAGTGTCTGGATAGTCTATTTATGGAAATGAAGAAGTGAACCTGGGTCTTGAAGAGACCCGTGTTGTACGAGGAAGGAAGCACAGAGGCTTCCGAATCATTCCACAGCCGAGCTGTTGAACACAAGATTGAGCCGTGGAAATGACTCGTTCTCATGCGGATAATTTCAACAGTTTACAAATGTTGAACGTGCATTTGTTTCCCCACTGTGCACCAGAGCCGAAGAAATCATTGACGCCAGTCCTCGGAGCATCTTCGGTAGAACAAGGACAGCCACCCGACGCATGTGCTCTAAAGAATGCAATCTTTATGCTAAGATAAGAGAATCTATCAAACGGACCGCCAGTTTCTGCGCAGAGTCGGAGGTTTTTTTCTGGTATTTTAGGATTCCGTGTCAACTTCCTGACAAAATTCAACCGTGGGACATACTTGCGATTTGCACAGGGCTGGCAGTTGTGTACTACTGACTTGTGTAAAGGAAAATATCCACACCCCCGGAAATAATCCAACCTTTTTACTACTGCGAAATGTAATATGTATATTTGCAGGAGTATTATTATTTATAAATAAATATTGAGATAGCAGAGGTAAATGTTTGTTGACTTTCCAAAATTAAGTTTATTTACAACATATCCCGCAAGAAATGGTTATTTTGATATCTGAGGAGCATCACATAGGGTCTATTGCATATATTTGTGTATTTCTATATTAATCTACAATGTAAAAACATGTTACGGTTATCTTTTTATGTATCTTGCATTTTGTCATGTATTATTCAACACATTTAATCAGTTACCTGTAAATGTTGTAATTACTAACATATCTACTAGTTTATTTCCATGCCATTTACAAACTTTCTCTTTCTTTGTAATGCACTATCTTTCCTTAAATTTATCTGTATACCTACCTTTCATATGATGTTTACTAGTTATATTTTTATAGTTTATCCTTTTTATTTAAAAACTGTCTCTGTATTATAAACTTGTCATGTGAAAGCCCATTAGGGCGTTGAAAATTAATAAATAAAAATAAAAAAAAGAAGGAGATTAGAGAGAGAACAGAGAGTAATCACGTAATCATACAAATAAAATGAGAGAATTAACAATAACAGTTGCGCCCCGGCAAGACGAAGGTCCTGGGTTCGAGTCCCAGTGTGACCGTATTTTTTTCTTATTTTTTTTCTTTTCATATTTTTGATTGAGTTTCGCTAATAATGTCTTCATTTAATTTAATTAATTTTTTTTTGCGCTAACAATATCAGTCACAGAATGCAAGTGGCAGTTAACATTTCTTACACTATTTTATCTTTGAAGTCGGAGGGAGGGGTTGGCTTCGGAATATCTCGAAGTTTTTGACGCGCGTGGCAAAAAGCTTGCAAGATGGCACCGTCATTTTGAGGCATGTTTTTATAAGCGATCACAACCCGCTACATTACACTGCATTTCCTCAGGAAGAAGGGATTCTTACCATTCTCCGACACAATGCGGTATGGTAGCGGCCACATATAAAATGTTTGCATATCCAAGATTACAAAGGACACTAAAGGAAGACGATGTCGTAAAGTTGCGGTTGCATTTTACTCTTGTGCTTTGGCTTTAAAAGCCGTTTTATTTGTTACTTTTTATGACGAGTAGAAAAAGGTTACATTCTTGCATAGGTTGTATTCTTGCATACTGCTAAATCATTGACTATCTAAGGGTAGTAATATTTTAAGGATCTCAAATAAGGACCGTTTTCTAAGCTTTAAAATGCTGTATCTGTCTGGTGTGTATGAAAAGCTCGGTTTATCCATTAAATTCACATTGCATAATGCACAAACTCATGAATTCGCTAAATTATATCGTTTATAATTATTTGTGACAGTTATAAATATCGGTCCCTGGTTTGTTGTTACTAGTAATCGAACCCACTAAATACATCGATACTCAAGAGGCCATCACTACTAAGGGCTGAAAAAACTCTCTTAGAGATCTCTACTTCAGTTCGAAGGCAGCAAAGCTGCAAAGCAAAGATCACCAAGAAACCAATCGAATAATGGCGGACCTAGGAACACGTAAACGAAATCATAAATCTTTTTTCGTATTCGAATTTACCATCTTTAAATTAATTATTAGCTCCTTTTTTACGTTAGCTCCACAAAGGAGATTCTAAGGAAAATAATTTCCCTTAGGGCCTACGTCATCTTAGGTGATGTAATAAGGGTCTTTTTAAGGAAAGGAAGTTCTGGGAATGAAAAACTTTTGATAGGTGGGTAGGAATATGGGGATCAGTGTCGAGGAGTGACATTCCTCCAATTGCGGTGCAAGGCGATGGGTTGAGAGAGTCCGGTGTAGAAGTCAAAAGGCTTCCCTCTTCCAGTCTCTCTCGATCCGGCCTGCTACCCAGCAGGTGGGCAGACGTATCTGCCGAAAATCTTCTCCCCATGAACCCGGGCACCTCTGCTAAGTCACTAAATGTAGCGAACCACTTGGGATGACCTATGGCAGAGATGTTGGTTATCCAAAAAATTGTGTCCGGGATGGCTGTACACGTACCCGCTTCCAATTTAGTTAGACTCTTTAAAATTGTGTCCGGGATGGCTGTACACGTACCCGCTTCCAATTTAGTTAGACTCTTTATAATTGTGTCCGGGATGGCTGTACACGTACCCGCTTCCAATTTAGTTAGACTCGTTATAATTGTGTCCGGGATGGCTGTACACGTACCCGCTTCCAATTTAGTTAGACTCTTTATAATTGTGTCCGGGATGGCTGTACACGTACCCGCTTCCAATTTAGTTAGACTCTTTATAATTGTGTCCGGGATGGCTGTACACGTACCCGCTTCCAATTTAGTTAGACTCTTTATAATTGTGTCCGGGATGGCTGTACACGTACCCGCTTCCAATTTAGTTAGAATCTTTATAATTGTGTCCGGGATGGCTGTACACGTACCCGCTTCCAATTTAGTTAGACTCTTTATAATTGTGTCCGGGATGGCTGTACACGTACCCGCTTCCAATTTAGTTAGACTCTTTATAATTGTGTCCGGGATGGCTGTTCACGTACCCGCTTCCAATTTAGTTAGACTCTTTATAATTTATTATTTTCATCAATTCCAATTTAAATTTAATCTAACTTTGGCATTTGTTTAGCTTCTTTAAACTGAATAAATTTTATATTATTTCATATAATCTCTTTCATTCCTTTATCAATTGGATTGTTATTTTCATGCTACTTTTCAATACACTTTGAACACATAATTAATTACCCTCTTTGCGAGATCCATTAAAAGGTTTAGAGTGTGGCTTTGGAGACATCTGAATAGGTCTGAACAATGAGGTTTTTCTCAACAATCATCTTTTTTGTCAATTTATTCTGCTTCTTTCTCCACTCCTTTAATTTGAAGAATTTTCAATACTAACATTTTTACAATATTTCATATGGTTATTCCTCTACATGGTTTTAGTATAAGCAAATTGGCAAACTCGACCGGACCGTTCCGGCGCAATTTTACCGCATGGCACAAGTCTGCATTTAATCCGAACGATATAATTTCGAAAACAAGCAATTCGAGACCGTTCGGTTAGAATTTTACGGCATCCGTAGCAAGCCAACCCCAGTTTATGCAACACATGTCTCAGATTAACAAACACGCATATATTTTATGCTTATGTCTTTATTTCGGGTCACGAACTCTACCCCTAACAGTACGATATTAACTTGGCCATATTGCCTTGTATCTCCAGCGTTTTCTGTTTCTATTTTTACATCTTAAAATTTTTCCTTTATTAGTTATTATTACTATTTTCTGATAATTTATTCCATTTTGGCTTCTCTGAAAAATCTAAATGATTATATTTATCACATACACGGTACATACATAATTATTCCAGTTTATCAGGTAGAGGCTAATTTATTATTTTCAATTTGGGTATGGGTACCGCCACCCCAGAAACCATTTATTGGATAACCAATACCTCTGCACAAGTCACCCTAAGCTCTCTCACAGGATGCCTTGCACCCAGTTGAAGGGTTGGATTCATATGTCCGTCATTTCTGTACAGCCTGACCCCCAGATACCTACCCACTTCTCGTACCTTTTTCCTTCTCAGATATTCCTCTCCTTCCTTCCCTTAAAAAAACTCTCCACACAGCATCTGCAAGGATGAAGGTGAGACCCTGACGAATTGTTTTCCTCAGGGACTATTTCATTCTGTGTGAAGCTAACGTAAAAAATATTTACACGCGTCGGTGTGTAAAATAACGACGTTACAAAAGACACTGTTACAAAAGTATGGAAAAATAATGCCTCTTAGCTAAAGTTTTCAGTAAAGTAAGATAGGAAGTAGCATGTAGGAGGATGAGAGAATTAAGGGATGTTTTAATCATGAAGTAAAGATGATATTAAGCTCACGACTATAATTGATTATAAGCAAAAGAATAAAAAAATTATACCTATCATTCGTCATTTATCAAATCGCATACGATATGCCTTTTTTTACGAATACTATCGTATAAGAGTGGTGTGAATAATGTGTAGTTATGTATATATATTTTTTGAAATAGGCAATTAACCCTAAAAAGAGTGCTTTGTGGGTTATATTATTTATAAATTAGCACAATTACTATTTTTGGAATATTAAAATTAAATGTTCATAATTTCATGGTTCCACATTTTTGCTTTTCAGGCACATCATAATATTCACTTTAGGTAAAGAAGTAAAATTTGAGGTATTCTTTCTAATAAAATTCCTACGGTAGCCTATCAAGACCTCTGACATCGTTTTACGTAACAAACTGAAAAATGTGAGTGGATGTTGAATTTCCATGCTGAAAAGGCTTTCCATATTTCTTATCGACAGAGGTCACATTTCGGTAGGTTTTGATGGTGCAAAAAAACATTAACATGTATCTTACTCACAATTTATTGTAGATTTATTCATAAATTACTTAATTTTGATAATAGTTTTGATAATTTTTCAAAACAATGAATTTGTGGCAAATAAACTTTTCTTTATCTGTAGAAAAGAAGAACAACACAACCGATTTGAAAGAACAGCTTATGAAAAATCTTTTATTTTTTCAACAATAGCAAAATCATCACGTGGCATTATTTTAATTAAATAACTTTACAAACTTTATTCATCCTACTATTTAAAAAATATCAATATGTTTAAATTCTACGTTAAAATTCTAATCTACTTAACGTGGAATGGATAGCTGATTATTTTTGAGCAAATGGATAGTTAGAAGTTTTATGTATTTAATTATACCTGCATAAGTGTGTTCACAAAAAATGTTTAAAAAGCTTGTTGATATTTTTTACATTTTTTTTTATTCGCTCTACGCAGGAGGTGCAAGGGGAAATCCCTCAGGGCCTATGTTCTTTGGGGATGTTGTGTCGACGGTGGTTTTAGGAAAAGGAAGGAGGAGAAGTTCTTGGAAGGAAAAAGATACGAGGGGTGGTAGAAATCTGGGGATAAATGTCTCCAGGAATGAAGGACGTAGCTCTCACTGCGGTGCAAGGCTGTAGGTGGAGAGTCCGACTGAAGAGGTTTAAGTTACGTTCCTCCACCACTCTCTTCCGATCCAGCCCGCCGTGCACTAAACATAGGAAACCACATATGGCAGGGGTATTGGTTATTCAATAAATATTTACCCGGTGGAATCCATAACCGCCTCCCAAATTGAATCTTTGGTACAGTTTTGAGTACACATAAGATTCTTCGGAGCAGTTATCACAACAATCTTATAATATGCGTCAAAAGCATATCAACTTTGCTAAAAAAAATTGAATAACCACTTACTATTATTCCAAAAATACCTATACGTGGGAAGAGTTGGGAGTACGTTCCAATTCATAAAAATGTACGATAAATGTTGGAAATATAATTGACCTAAATAACTTGCTAAAGCTTACTACTTTGTACCGAAATACAATATTGGAAAACCAAAGTTATTGGATAGTTCAACATCTTGAGAAAAGAGATAAGGACCAATCTCATCTAAAATAAACAAAACAACGTTCATTGAGAAAAGCTTGATGTTTTTTGCCTTGAAAATGTAATTTAATTTATATAATATTCATCAAGATTAATCAAAAAAAAAGATTATACTGTTTTCACCTAATAATGTACTGCGTTTTTGGTATCTGTGGATGAAAAAAGGTGCCCCGTAAATGTAATTACAAATGATTTTTAAAATCGAGATTCGTCGAAACGGAGAATATGTTATCGCACAAATCAGAGAAAAATCTTTTTTTTTACCTGAAAATAAAAATTGAAAACACGAATAACAACAAAATGTCACGGCCGAGAATCAAGACCCGATCAACTGCTTGAAAGACAACTAAACCGACCGTTACACAACCAACTTTTTTTTAATCTCGGCATAAATTCATGCTGACCTTGAATACGATGATATTTATACAAAAAGTCCACACCACTTGGAAAGTTTAAGACGTATTGTAGGAATTACATAAAACTACATAAAATTTAGTTTGCAATATGAAATATTATAATTATATTGAAATTTGTAAACTTAAATGTACAAATTACTAAAACAAAATAAATAAATAAATAGAAAACAAAAATTATGTGTTTTCGAATAAGAATTTTAATTTTATTTTTATTTTAGAAAGTAACACTACCGAAATAATATTGTTTAACAATCATTATTAAAGAATTCATTGAAGCTTATGAACCAGAAAAATACCAAAAATTTTCAATTGAAAATCTGTGATATTTAAAGGTGTTGATATTTATTGTTCAATGGTTATATTTTTATTATAATTGTTGGCAAAAAGATTAATGCAGGTAGAATAATATAATGAACAAATCAAAGTGACTACAAAATTGTCATTAATAAAAAAAGGTATTTTGAAAAAGATTGGTGTACATGTGATAGCCGCACAAGAGTACCAACAGCTCCCAACCGTCTGCAACCAGTGAGACATCATCCCCAATTGGGGTATGTTGTAAGGCTGAAGGTAGTGGATAGACAAAGGAGATGGGGAAGCGGAAAGTGTGGAAGTTCCTGACTATTCAGATCTAGTCACCACACACGGCATTCCAAGCAACGTGTCAATTCTAATCTGTGGTCTTTCACCAAGGCGATACTGAGATTATCTTCTACTACTGCAAATTAACCTCCTGTTATTTTTAAAATTTACGTGCGCGTGACGGAATTTGCACCCACGACCTCCGGATCGCCTAACCCTCGGACAACGGAGGCCGTCGAATGTGTAAAACGCGTAAATTAAGTAATGATATGGTAACCATTTTTCATCATTAAGTTTAAATAAACTCCCGCTGTATAGTATGTATTATTTTTGTAAAGTATTTAAAGTACATAGCCTTTAACAAAGTGGTTAATTAAAACTATTAAAATGCAGTTAAGTTAAACTACTCTAAAAACCTGGTTAATTTAAACCTTGTTAAGTCACTCCATTTGTAACCGTTTTAATTCTTATCGGCAACATGAATCCTCAGATCAATCCCAGCGACAACCATATGATCAATGTAAATGGGGATATTTTGAATGAAACAGGGGTTCAAGTTGAACATTTATTATAATCATCAATTTTCGAGCATGAGACAGTAATCCATTCAAGGAAAATATACTTATAATTGTTTATTGAAAACTCAGGGTGCGTCCCAGGGCTCCTTGAAGAGGAATCTCCTGAGATTATGAATTATGCAAGTCACTATTATTGAAATCAGGATCAGCGATGTAATACATAATTGACAGAACTAACCTTTAAATATAATGCCGGGCGCCAAGGCCAGTCTCAATAACATGACCATTTTAAATATAAACAACTAACTGAAAACCAGTAAAGGAAACTAACGCCAATCGATGCCATCCATGCCAGTCGGAGCCCAGGTTTCTGCACCCTCACGCTACACGTCAAATCCGCCGAGTCCCGCGCTCTTCCGTTTCCCCAGCAGAGGTCGCCACTGTACTCGTCCGAAGTTAGCAAAACAACTCATAGATTAAAGTGTTTTGCATAGTCAACATCCAAAATTATCGGGGTAACATGTTATTCTGTTACAATGCCCCCCGTGTTGAAAGACTTATGGCTATAAGTCCTGAGGTTCCCCTGACACCTCGAAGCAAAGCCTTGACTGCCGTCTCACTGGAAAGTACTTGTAGTGAAGGTGATGTCATGATAGTAGATGGAAACCCAATAGCTTAGCAGCGGTAAGTATGTAGATTCTTGAAATGTTGTTGCGAAGAAGCATAAATTTCCAGAGCCATCGCGATCTGTATGTCCAATGTTTCCTCAGCTTGAGACAGCATCCCAGACTTGAGAGTAGAGTGTTATGATGTTGCCTTATAATCTTCAAATAATATGGCGTAGCAACTTAGTTGAAAATTTTCCATCGTGCAGGAACTAGATGATAAGCCATGATATATGGTGCATGGGCAATGATGATGTTTCTCTTGAATGACCCTCTGGAATGACCCTCTGGATGCCTAAACTAAGATACTGGTTTTCCTAAAGCAATCTGGTTGAATCTACAGAAACTATTAGAAAAGCCCTTCAACTCAGAGAATATTAATTTAACTAACAGGCAAATATACCTCCTGACAAAATATTTAATAAAAGCAAAATTCGTTAAATCTTTAAACCTTCTTCTGTCTTCCTGATATTAATAACAACATAATATGTAGATAACCTGTATAGTAATCCTGAATTTAAATTGAACAATAATAATAAACATCCTGACAGAATACTAAAATAAAAGAATTTAAATTGATAAATATTATACATCTATCTCAGATGAAAACTTTCTGTAATTTGAGTAACTTAGCCAATAATCAAACCATAATTGGGTTATCAAAGCCGAATGTTATTAATTAGCCAATCTATCAACAGATGGCAGTGACGAATTATAATAAATAAATCGATAATTCTAAGAATAACCATATTTGAAAGAAAAGGTCCATGCTGTCCACAGATGGCAGTAACCATAATAATAATTAATTATGTCCATAATTAATTTATTTTAACTGTATTCTTCTATCACAAAATTAAAACTTCCTACTGTCACAGAAGAACACAGAAAAAAGAAATTGTTTACTGATTGTTTTAGCGATTTTCGAGCTCTAAAATCACCAGAACAATCAGCGGACATACAATTGTTAAAAAAAACGATTATACCATTATTAAAAAATACAAATTAGACAAAACATGCATATAAAATTTGTTGTACCAAGGTTAATATAGTATCATAACAGACACGCACAGATTATAAGTAAGAATTTTCATAAAAATTCATAAAATATCTCAATTGTAAGCCCGATGAAGGCTATAATTCCAATTCTGAAAATAACGTAGGGTTAATAGTGTTATAATAGACACGCGAAGATTATAAATAGGAATTTTCATAAAAATTCATAAAATATCTCAATTGTAAGCCCGATGAAGGCTATAGTTTTCAAATTGTGCATAAAACACAAACGATAATAAAATGACCAGAAAATTGTAATATTATGATCATTGTATCATCCAATAATCAGCTTACAGAAGCAAATACAATGTAAAATATACCCATGCATAGTAATTCATTAGATAGTAGATCCCTTTTGGTTAAAAAAATATACACAAAACAAATGTACACAACAGCAAATACAAGCACCAAATAGTAATACATATCACTGAGATCAGAAAATGGTTTATCCCACACCACAACTAAATACCATAAAATATATCAAATGAGTCTCGCCTGTAAAACCCATGGCCAGAGATTTACCAGCGAAAGACATTTAACAGTTTAAAACATTCACGAGCTCAAGTAAAATAGAAGCTACTTAAATCAACTACATATAAAACAGAAAATATATCACAATTTAACATTTTGATCCAACAAGAAACGTAGGAATAATTTAGAAAGTTAATTCTTAATATATCTTTTAAATAGAAAGTACCTATTGTTTCCCTTTTGTATTAGCAAGTTTGTAACTAACAGCAGAGATTTTATCTATAATCTTATTTCATAAGAAAATTTTAGCTGCGAAATGTTTTAAATGTCTTATTACTGAATAAAACAACTGTTCAATTACCGTTCGAACAACTTTCCCAACAGATCCTCATAGTGAGATGGAAATAGAAAACGGAAAGAAAAACAGTAAAATTCCAAACATAACATAACGTTATATCGACTTCATGTTTATCGTTAGCATAGAAAATGGACAACAAGCATCCCACCACTGCAGTAATCTGCATCAGTAGGTCCCCTGTCTTCCTACGACTGAAACGGAAAAAGAAAACCTAATCCATTTCGCGAAACGATTTTTAAAAAAAAATCGCGTCCGAGAACTCAGAGGTTCAAAACATAGAACCCGAACTAACTACCGACGAACTCAGAGGTATTAAAACATAGAACGCTAGTAATCATTCGCATATCGCTTCCACATGCTAAAACATTTCCCGTCGAAAGGAAAGTTATGAAAATGATTACCCGAATAGACTCCTTAACAACTGATATCAATAATTACACAGATGTGTCTAATTTCCGGGTAAATTTAAATATTTAAAAAATCTATACTGAGAATTATAACCACTTTAATCTCTGGCGAAGAAAATAGCATACAATAGCATTTTAAGTAATTAAAAGTAACTAGTACTGTGATTTTACATTCGTAACAAACTGAATATCCTGTCGCAGAAGTTAACGGAAAGCTTTTATCAAGTTTCGTGAATTTAGCATCTAAATTGCATTAATTTTATATGAGAATTAATATTCAAAATTAATAAGTGTGAACCTGACTCCAAAAAAACCTGAGAATTGCGATCCCAAAACCGTGGAAAAGATGAAAGGACGGCCGTCCCTGGCAACCACCCCTTCACTCCTCGAAGCTCTTTGATCATCGTAGAACCGTCTGACTATCTATGCTGGATCGAAGACTGCAACCTTGAAAGACGTCTCCTCCATTGAAGCAACTATCGTCCGCATCGGAAGCATTTGATCTCCTCCCTAGAATTCACATTTTGCTTTTTGAAAGAAGTGTTTTTACAAGAAGAATAATTGGCTTGAAAAGAAAGATTTTATTAGGTTCATATTTATTTTCAAAAGAAAAAAGGTAGAGGAATTGAATCTTCCAGACCAAACACCAGTTCCTCCATGTTTGAAAGAAGAACAGTTCATTCACAACAAAGCGAAAGCAATACTCTAAAAAAAAAATTCAAAAGCTCCTCAGAAAAGTATATTTATACTTACAGACGAGATCAGCAAGCTCCTTAGCACGTTGTTAAAATTCAGGTACACAAGATTTCCCATTGTATTATAAATCCTATTTATGCAAGGGCAATGACCATCTTTGTCTGACACCTTGTCTTCAGGCATTGAAATTATATGTAGGTACCTATTTCTTAATGGATCAAAGATAACAGACACAAACATTTAATCACGTCAATAGACGGCAAATAAACAGTTACACACATACTACACTACAATAAATAATTAAAAACAATGACTCAACGGATTTAAAGTGATTTTTCGAAATGATTATGATTCGAATATAATGCAGTAAAAATTCTTCCCGAATTATAAATGCTGTATTAAATATTCCTTTGACTGTAAAGTTGTAAAAGGTTGCAAGTTCTCTCGGAATAACATGTTGTACATGAAAGAATTGTAAAAAAAAATTCTTCCGGAATTAAAAAATCGTATAAAAGATTTGTAAAACAGCACAATAATAAATTAAGATAATAAAATTATAAAGGAAAGGTGTTCCTGAGACCTCCGACTGACATGTGACCGATTGACCTCGTGTCTCGACAATAATGTTATACATCACTGATTACCTACACAATAAAAAAAGAACAAAACTCGCAAATTCTATTAGTAATCCACACGTAAGGCGCCATTGTAACCGTTTTAATTCTTATCGGCAACATGAATCCTCAGATCAATCCCAGCGACAACCATATGATCAATGTAAATGGGGATATTTTGAATGAAACAGGGGTTCAAGTTGAACATTTATTATAATCATCAATTTTCGAGCATGAGACAGTAATCCATTCAAGGAAAATATACTTATAATTGTTTATTGAAAACTCAGGGTGCGTCCCAGGGCTCCTTGAAGAGGAATCTCCTGAGATTATGAATTATGCAAGTCACTATTATTGAAATCAGGATCAGCGATGTAATACATAATTGACAGAACTAACCTTTAAATATAATGCCGGGCGCCAAGGCCAGTCTCAATAACATGACCATTTTAAATATAAACAACTAACTGAAAACCAGTAAAGGAAACTAACGCCAATCGATGCCATCCATGCCAGTCGGAGCCCAGGTTTCTGCACCCTCACGCTACACGTCAAATCCGCCGAGTCCCGCGCTCTTCCGTTTCCCCAGCAGAGGTCGCCACTGTACTCGTCCGAAGTTAGCAAAACAACTCATAGATTAAAGTGTTTTGCATAGTCAACATCCAAAATTATCGGGGTAACATGTTATTCTGTTACACATTAGCATAAATAACTTACTGAAATAACAAAAACAACTTAATGCCTGGCTTCCCGCATTTCTACTGATTTATTACACATTTTCCATAAATACTTTAAGTTATAAAGCTCCAAAAAAATATATGTTATTCTTGAAGATAATTTATCTATACATACTAATATATGAAATTCCCTCGATAAACAAAAATCTGAAAGTATGGCACCGAAAATTATTATATTCACGTTTTTTACACAAGTTACGTCTATGAAAAAATTCACAGTATTTCTTAAAATGCTATTTTAGACATTTCCCACAAGATTATTGCTTTATTTTAAACGAGTCGTGTTTTATTAAACATTTTGAAATTTTCGCTTAAATATTATCTTTTTTGATATATTCGCTCCCTCTAACATTACATACTTCTACTTCTTTTTTTTGAGCTGGTACTATCGGGCTTTAAAATGTCTTTCTTAAAATTATGAAATTACATTGCGGCTATTTGTGACGTCATTCCCCAATGCCTGAAATTCCGAATTACAAAAATATCAGGTCTACATTATTTAAGTCTTCCAAAAAGCATAATTAAATTTGATTAAAGATAACTATATTCGTTCCGTTTTCTTTGGAATACTGGGCGAAACGCATTTTGTGAATTTATAGAATTAGAATATATTGCGGATGGGAAACCCCAAATGATGAGGGGAGAGATTTAAACGTTTTCCGATAATTATTTTCCGAAGCCCCAACCACAATAAATATCCCCGACCCTCGTTTTACATAGCCACTATAGCTCAGGGATGAAATAACTAGAAAATAAGGGATTATTCTCTTCCTACCCGCCAAGCATTCACCTCGCTTGTTGAGGAGATATCACCACCTTTATCTGCACACAAGAGGCCCAGGGGAAAATAATTTCCCTTAGGGCCAATGTCATTTTGGGGATGCTGTGAAGGGGTTCTTTTAAATGCTGGAATATTACGAAGTTCTGGAAAGGAAAAGGTATATGGGACGGTTAATAAAAACTTAAATAAATAAAAATAAAACATGGCCACGGGAATGTAAACACCACGATATAAAAGCTTAAGACAACAGTTTTTGTACACACAGAATGTTTTCTCTACGAATTGAGAAATAAGTTGTTTTGGATCCTAAAATAGTAATCTGGATGTTCAAAGGTATTGTCTTTTTTTCAATAATATCGTCATTTTGATTTTTCCGAAGTTTGTATATTTTTTCGATACTGTCGTGGAGACCTGCGGCCCAATCAATTTTTTTTCGCCCAAAATGAAATTTCAGCTTTCAATGTTTTGAATTGTGATATTTATACGAACATTTATATTATATTTTCTGAAATTAGAACTTTCTTGTTGTTAGACCTCGGACTCTCGGTGGAGGTTTTTATTTATTGATTGAAGTTCTAGGCGCATGGCAGCAACAGGAATTTATTTTTGCAATCAATTTTAACCGTTTTCGACGTTCTCTTGAAGACCTGAGTTTAATAAGTGAAGGCTGAGTGCAAAGGTCACACATAATCGACATGTATAGTAAGGCGGGTCACAATTGTATGGGGGAAAAAAAAAACTTGTTTTGGTTTGTCTGTTAGTGATAAAAGGGTGTTAAATGAAGATGTAAAATCACGTATTTTTTTTAATAATATTTGGATATCATCTTCTTCCTCCGGATTGAGTTTGAAATTTCACAAAATAGAGAAAAACCCACCCTTGTTAAATCTCTAAAAAATATTAGATAAACAATTAAAAATGAACTTTTTTTCAATAAAACACAAATTAGAGAGAATATTCTGACTTATTTATTAAAAAAATATATGATTATCATTAACATTATCTCAAGACAGTGTATTCAAATACCAGCAAAATCCTTCTTACTCTCAAATTTCGGCATTATTTTGCGAGACTCAATCTTTGCCTTAATAAGACCTTCTCTTGCAGACTTCGTACATAAAGTAGTCGAGGCTTCAGTAACAGTCTTTACAGCTCTTTCAACTGCTTGAGTATGACATGGCAGACGCAGATGAGGCAATTTACCTTCTCCCCCCTGTGCTACAAATAATTGAAGATCTTCATCCGATATATTCTTCAGTATTGGGGGTTCGGTTACATTTTGCTGCCAATTAATAAGGTCGTAGTAATATGATGCATCGAGGTTTATGTTTGGAAGTTGGAACAGCCTTGTTTTACTTAGTTCCTTACTGCGTGCTTTTAGAACACGACGCGCAGCTAATTCCCGGATATGCTTGTGAGGGTCAGTTAACATTGCAAGTAGTAAATTTTCGGGGTGTGCGAAGTAACTGTTTCTTTCTATGACTGGATCAATTATAGTTTTTAGTTCAGGGGATAAGTATCTAGACGCTGAAATTAGCTGCCATAGGTGACGTGCTCCATCTTTACAGGTGGGATGAGTTTTAATACTGAACCAAGTCGGAGCATAAACTTTAACAACGTACGTTGCTAAAATAATAAGATTCTCTGTAGGAGCTTCCGTTGCAACATAAAGACGAAGAATTCGGTTAGCACGCGTAAGCCATCTGGCATGAGACATTTTTCCAGGAGATTTGTGGCCTAAATCTTCAGGTAATTCCCCCACCGTAACTGCAGATACGATTTTATACAAATATAACTGATCTGTACTTAGGTCTTTAGTTAATAATTCAGGCAACTCTCCGTCAATTTTCTGAAAATGAACAATAGGCTTTTTTTCACAGTTTTCTAAAGCTAGTCCTATTGTCCCTGAATATGTTAGAGGTCCAGATGTCTTACCGTCAAGATGTGTAAACAAATGACGAAATGGTAACTCGTTCATGTGAAGCAAGCAAATTATCCATTGCAATGGTTTATCCAAACGTTTTTCAAGCAAACGTATTATACCTCCATGTTTTCCAACGTTCACGTTCGTTCCGTCACATCCAATAGCCATTAATGGTTCAAATGGAATTTCTTCCTTTAAAAAATAATCGACAATTGTTCTTTCTATAACTTTCGACGTGCCAGAGTTTGGTGCAATATAACCCAAATATATTGAGTCTGGCTCTTTTATCATTGAAATATGCTCTTCAATGATTAGTTCTCTGTAATGCCTCCCCCCTTTTCCCTGATAATTAATGTTTTATCTTTCCGGCCATCAAAATATAATGCGGGTATTTGTAAAACTATGTGTTGTGCCTTAATATTTTCCCTTGTTTTTTTTCGTTCTCTGCGAAGTTTACTTTTGTCAATAACTGGAATATTAGACTTGATGTCATACAGAACTGCTGAGGAAATGGCTGCCGCTGCTCTATCCGAAACCCCATATCTATCACAAGTTTTCGACAGTGTAGAATAATCAATAGTGACCGCAGCCTGCTTCTGAGGCATTTGAGATACAACATTTGGTTTGAAAACATCATTGCAATCGGATTCATTTGATGAAGAAGACGTGGAAATATCGATTAGAGAGGTAGTTGGCTTACCCGTGCTTTCCTTTTTAGACGTACTCAAGGATTTTTGCTTCAGAAGTTTTCTTTTCAAGGCAGTTTTCATTCGTTTTGTTGTTGCGGTATCCACATTTCCTATTATCATTTTTCGTGTAGTACGTTGGTCACTAATGAAACTCTGTTCATTTACAGGTATTTTTTTATCTTTAGGACAGTCACATTTACTGAAATCTTTGCATTTGCAAGACGAAATATCAAACAGCACTTTACTTCTGCGACGGAATTCCTCCATTTTTTTCTCCGATATTTTAGAATGTGACTTAAGAAGGTTTTTGCATTTAAAATGATATGACCTTAACATGCATGCTACTCGCGAGTATGTAACGATGGGAATAGAAGCCTTTCTCCATATTTCTTCAATTCGTACTATCACAGTACACTCTATTTGCTGAAATTTGGGTTCTAGTTTGGTCTCTTGATTTAATTTTATTTGATGCCTGGTCCACTCAAAAAACTTCATAACATCACAATAAGTTGGTAAAACATTGTCTTTAACGTCGCAAATTTCACCAAATATGGGACTTTTTAACGCATTCCGAGTACGTTCCATTGTGAAAACTTGTGCAACGCGACCTACCGCTTAAAGAGACGTAGCGATACTGACTCCAAACTCCGACGTCGGTTGCGCAGAGTCGCTGCGCTTAGTGCAATCGGTGCTTCCCCCGCCCTCACCTCGAGCCACTAATAATCAAAACTCAGATTTTTTGTAAATGAATTCGTAAAAACGTACCATATTTGCGATAGAATATTACAAAAAATATAGTATAGAGGATTCGTAGTAACTTTTATACACACTAGAAAATACCTCTAAAAATGAAAATTTTCAAAACTTTGAAGTGAATCCGGAGGAAGAAGATCGTATCAGAAATTTAAAAAATTTTAAACACGTCGGTTTGAACCCATTTGGCACCCTTTTATCGCTAACAGAATCTAAAATTATCATTTTTTTTTAAATGACCCACCTTAATGTATAGTCAGTTTATGCCTTCTAGCATTAAAGGTTGCGGTTTCGCAATTGCAGGACACCGAATTACCGATAAAAATGAATGGAAATATGTTCCATACACCCTCCCCGAGTGGCTCTCCTAAACTCAGTATTATTTTTTCTGGCCCACCAAACGACTTAGGTTGGACACCACCACTGTAGAGCCTGTGTTTAATGAAAAACATCTTAGCTTTTATAAAAGCCATTAAGTGCAACCGAGTGCAGCTAGTGTTGTTTTAGTTACATACATACATTTCATAACCTTACTGCATCATCCACAGTTATTTGGTCCAAGGGGTTTTCATAGCCACTCTGGCCATTTCCTCGGAATAATGTTTGTGTGTTTGTAGGAGTGGAGATAGATGGCTACGATTATATAACTGTGAAGTATGCAACCATCGCTCGACGAAATAATGTGAAAGGTACTAATATTATATTTTTTTATAATTATTGTTTTCTCGTGGCTTTCCTCAATGCAATCCCATAATGGAGAAGATGAGGCAGTGAAATTTTTTAAATTCCTTAAATATCAGAAACTATTAAAACACAATTTTGGTTTCCATACTTAAGTAGACTACGACACAGGCTAATCTTTAATTAAGATCAATACGGTAATGAAACACGTCGATGGTCTTAGACCAAAACACATTAATTAACCCCTTAGGCTAATTTGTTCGCTTTTGGTAACATCTCAAATAGGTCTCTTAGAAAACGTGTTGTTTTCTGTGATGTCTTGGGATCGGGTAGTAATAACATCTGTTAATGTTACAATGTTTATTGGTTGCCAGATTAATATGGAGAGAGCGCTCAACAGCGGGTACATCCCTTTTATACATACCATTCTCGCTGTCTCGCACTCATGCCGTCACCCTCATACACATACGTCACACCCCCACACTTAAAACCTAATTACATACATTTCTTTATTCACAAATTTATACAAAACAAAATATCTAAATATTTCCATTCCATAGTATATGTAATTATTCTTGTTCTTCACGTGTAGCGTGGGCGTTGACCTCGAGGGCGTAACCTCCCCTCCCATGGTGTAGGTGACCTGCAAAAATTAGAGGAATTAGGAAATTTGGTCATGTCCACATCCGAGAGTGGACCCAGGTCCAGCAAATCATCAGACCTATCACACTCCCCCCACCTAACCTTTCTCTTTGAAATCTGATCATGGTGGCGTTTCCAAATTTGTCCCGTAGACATAATTTTAACTAAATAAATCCTATTCCCCAATCTTTTAAAAATTTTTCCTAAAATCCATTTATTATCATTACTTCTTAAATCCCTGGTTAAAACTTTAGAACCAACCTCAAAGTACTTTTTAAATTTTCTTCCTCTATAATACTTTTTCTGTTTATGCTGGCTCAATAACATTTTGTTTTTAACCGTGTTGTCAATTCCTTTAAAACCTTGACTCTCGACATTATCCACTATTGGAATAATCGTATTAAAAATTGATCTAATCTTCCTACCCAACATTAATGTACTAGGCTCAATGCCCGTAGACATTGAAGGCGTATTTCTAATATCAACTAAAAACGTCAAAAGTTTATCTTCAAAATCAGTAGGAAATTTATTATTTACCATAATTTTTTTCAAAAAATTCTTCACTGTTTTAACCCCATTTTCAGCTAAACCGTTAGAAGCAGGATGCTGTACAGCTGAAGTCAAAGATTCTATATTATAATTATGACAAAATTCCTTAAAAACTGACGATGTGAAAGCTGTACCATTGTCACTTACAATTTGTTCCGGGATTCCGAACATAGAAAATAATCTTTTCAAAACTTTTATTGTACAAAACGAATCTACCTTATTTACAACATGACAGTCTATCCATTTTGTAGTTGCATCAACAATAATTAAAAAATTATGACCTCCCAACGGTCCCATGAAGTCAATATGCAATCTACTCCAGATTAAACCATTTATTGGCCAAGGTGCCAACTCAACTTTACACGGAGTAGGTAAACATTCCATGCATCGAGCACACTGTTTCACAGTTGCTTCTATATCATTGTTCATTCCGAGCCAAAAAAAATAATTTCGAGCAAGACTTTTCGATTTTACAATGCCTAAATGTGATTGATGTAAAAAAATTCAATATAATTTCCCTTAATTCCCTTGGAACTACAAATTTATTATTATAAAATAAACATGAATTATAAGTCGATAATTTATCCCTAAAATACCAGAATTTCAATAAATCATCCTTTAAGAACTTTTTATCCGGCCAACCATTTGCTGTGAACTCGATAATGCTCGCTATATTTACATCATTAATCGAAAACTGTTTCATCGTTTCCGCATTTA
Organism: Limnephilus marmoratus; assembly: GCA_917880885.1. Classification (NCBI taxonomy): domain Eukaryota; kingdom Metazoa; phylum Arthropoda; class Insecta; order Trichoptera; family Limnephilidae; genus Limnephilus; species Limnephilus marmoratus. The sequence goes on along the minus strand of OU862918.1, from coordinate 38,749,033 downwards.
ATGTTGTTTCTGACTCGATTATGTTCACAAACTCTGACTCAACCGTATTCACGTTTAAAGAATCAATATAATTTAAAAAATAATCGCTAGCATCAATATCGTCGCTACACACAACTAAATTATCCTTATTATTAATCGGCATTCGTGATAAGAAATCCGCTTTGTTATCACCTGACTTAATATGCTCTATACTATAGTCAAAAGTCTGGAGTATTAGGGCGTACCTCTGGAGACGGTTAGCGGCCAAAACAGGTACTTGCTTATCCGTGTTCAAAATGTGTACTAACGATTTATTGTCGCAAGCCAAAACAAATTTATTGCCGTATAAATACTGAAAGAATTTCTTCAACCCAAAAATTATAGCACACGCTTCCTTATCTAAAATAGAGTACTTTAATTCTGTTTCTGACAATAATCGGCTAGCAAATGCGATAGGTCTCTCTAAACCATTATCATATACATGGCAAATCACCGCTGATAACGCTTTTTCAGATGCGTCTGAAATAAGTTTAATCGGTAAATTAGGATCAAAATGCACTAAAATATTATCTGACGTCAGCAGTTTCTTAACTCGCTCAAACGCAATATTACATTCCTCAGACCACACATATTTTACTCCCCTTTTTAACAAGTTATACAATGGAGACAAAATACCTGAAATATTATGAACAAAAGCTCTATAATATGAAATAACCCCAAGTAAACTCCTAAGTTCTGAAACATTTTTCGGTACTGCCATTTGAGTAATCGCACAGATTTTATTTTCTAAAGGCATAAATAACTCCTTTCCGCGAAATTTTAAAACCTAAATATTCTATCTCAGTTTCTAGAAAAGAACACTTATTTTCATTAATAGTTAATCCACAATCACTTAACTCGCTAAGTACAGATTCACAAATAGAGAATAATTCCTCTTCAGAATTTCCAAACAACAAAATATCATCTAGAAATATACGAACGTTACGAAGTCTACCTACTACCGCCTGAATAACTTGCATAAATATAGCCGGGCTTGTGGTCAGACCGAAAGGCAACACTTTATACCTGAATAAACCTACATGCGTACTTATCACACATAATTTTCTCGACTTCTCGTTTAACGAAATCTGACCAAAAGCATTACGCAAATCTATTTTCGCAAAAAATTTCGCACCATTTAAAGATGAAATTAAATCTTCTATACGAGGCAATGGATATTTCAACTTCGCTAACATAGGGTTTAATGTGGTTTTAAAATCAGTACAAATTCTAATTGAACCGTCTTTCTTTTTTACAACAACAATCGGACTAGCCATATCACTTATTTCTACGTTTTCAATTATATCTTCACGTAACATCTTATTTAATTCCTCCTCTACCTTTCCACGTAAACTAAAAGGTAACGATCTTGGATTCACAAACTTTGGCCTGAACTCCGAAATAACTTCGATGTTAGCTTCATAACCTATAAGCCTACCCGATTTTTCTGAAAACACATGAGCATATTTTTTCTTTAAACTATCACGAAAATTTAATTGATTATCACAACTAGTCTCACTGGTATTTACCGAATTTATTCCACTTAATCCGATACCGAAAACTTGTAAAAAATTTCTACCAACAATCGTAGAATTACCGTTTTTAATTATTATAAACTGCGTATCTACACTTTTATTTAAAAATAACACACTTAAATTAACTTTACCTACAATATTTAACCGTTTCCCGTCATATCCTGACAATTGAATATCGCATCTTTCCAATTTACAAGAAACAAAATCTTTTAAATACACTTCATATGGAATTGCATTAATCTCAGCGCCGGTGTCAACAATCGCTCGCAGAACAGTGTTACCAATAATGAGATCTACGAATATCGGTTCCGGCCCCGTGCCGTCATGCAACATAAAAACCGAATTTAATCGTTTATTCTTATTACCTACATTAATTTTACTGTTTTTACACACATTACTAGGATGACCCGATTTATTGCACCGATTACAAAAAATATTCTTCCAACAATCTTTCTGCAAATGATTCGTTTTTCCGCACAAAAAACATTTTTTTAATGCAATATTTACTGGCGTCTTACTACGCACTGCACTTTTAAATCTGATCGGACTATCCGACCTGGATTTACGGACAACATTACTATCCTTATGCACAACATTTAAATTCGTATCAACTTTCTTAAAATTAACAACATGTTCCCATGAAGCTGCTAACTGAATGCATTCCGAAAAAGAAGTATTTACCCCCTCAACGAACAACTTATGTTTCAATTTTTCATTGAAAATTCCAATAATGAATATGTCTTTTAAACAAGGTTCCAACCTTAATTCAAAATTGCACGTCAAACTAAGTCCTCGCAACCTAGCAGCCTTTAATAGATTCGTTAGCTAGCTGTTTACACTTATAAAACAACTCACGCGACTCGAAAATATTTTGAATAGGTTTGCAATGTGAATCAAATAATTTACATAAATCATCAAAAGAACAAACAGAAACCTTTTTAGGGAAACATAGATCACATAATAAAGAGAAAGTTTCTTCGGTGAGGCAACTCAGCAAAAATGCTCTTTTGCGTTCTTGTGATAACACTTTGTCATCATGTAAAATGAGGGCCTGATCCAGTCGTTCCTTGAACAATGACCAGTTTCCCGTTCTGTAACAGAACGTCCCCAAATTTTTACAAACACCCTCCATTGGGGGAAGAGCTGAAACAAAATAATCTAGACTACTTATCTCAGCACTTCCAAGAAGGCTACACTCCGAGGTCCACGTTCCACGTTCCACGTGCACGCCACCCAGAGCCGTAGATCACCGTCCCCGTCTGGCTCCGTCTCCCGACAGCTGCGGATCCAATCCCTACTCCGAGGTCTTCCTTCCCAGACTGCAGCGACGGAAACCACGTCCTGGTTCCCGGCTAATCCACACGATGATCCAGTCCTTGACCCGATCCTTGATCCGGTCCTTTTGTACCCCGTTACACGGTGTACCCGAACGACAATAATTTTGTAATTTGTCGGTCCCACACACGCGAATACTTGCGTGTGGCTGCTCCAATTTCTTCTTAATGCGATCGCTTCCTGCGATCGCTTCCTGCAATCCTGACAACAATCCGTCAGATCCCGAAATCTACCGCGTAGATTCTTCCAATTTACGTAAAAATTTACGAACTACCGAGCTGCGCCAACTGTGGTGTCTTGAGATCGGGTAGTAATAACATCTGTTAATGTTACAATGTTTATTGGTTGCCAGATTAATATGGAGAGAGCGCTCAACAGCGGGTACATCCCTTTTATACATACCATTCTCGCTGTCTCGCACTCATGCCGTTACCCTCATACACATACGTCACATTTTCGTTACTACCATAGTGAAAAATAAGATCTAAACGATGTTGGAAACAAAAAAAACTCAAGCTTTTAAATCAAATCTAAAAGTTAACCAAACAAAGAATTAAAATGTCCGCCCATATGAACCCAAAGTTTCCAATCGCTAATTTGAAAAAAAAACTTACTTCTTTAAATTTTTATTAATTATTGTTACATGAAAGGACATAAAATTGAGATGACCATAATGTTTTTATCACACTTGCCTAATAAAATATGTAATCAGTTAATTAAGTTGTAAAAAAGTAAGGAAAGCCGTTTTCAAAACTTTTTATGATTGTAATCAATATTTTCGAATTTAAAAATTGTTGTGTTTATTTTTAATGATACAATTTGAAAACGTATTTCATCACCTTTCAAAATTAGTTTTTAGTTTTCGGATACTAAGAAATATTCTATTTATTTGGTTTTATTGCAAATGTGAAATATTCTGACCTTCCGTCAGAATATGCCCGAGATCCAAAAGAGTTAAATTTGCACAGTAACAAAAATAATCTTACCTCCCCACAGCAAAATGGAACACAGCTTGAAATCTTGAGTTTGGCAAATTTATTTATGCGTTATCGTATACTTCCATGTAGTTTGAAAATGTTTCCTACTAGAGTTCTTTAAAACGACGCATGTAACACATCCTAAATAATTTATTTATCGCTGCTTGAATATGGCCACTGGGCATAGAAAATATAAACCAGAAGATAGATGGATACAAGGTTACTTTGCTCGACTTATGGCATGGAAAAATTATAGTTCAAAGTCCACTGACAAATATTGCGATAAATCCAGGCATTTAGAATAATGACCCATCTGAATATTGGGAAAGATCATAAACAAACCTAATAATCATCCAAAGTAGAGATATTCCGACAATATGCCCAATCCAACATCATAAATTGACATTCTTTGTGTTTTATGTCGACGTATTTCATGGAACACAGTTACTCGAAATTATTTTAGATAAGATCGGAAGTAATTCTGGAGCGTATATATTTTTTATTTTATTATTATTATCTGGTAAGGTGGATGGCCAAAAGCTATTTACCAAAAATGTTGATGATGGTGAGTGAATTTTTAATTTATTTTATTTAATTATTTATTTATCAGCCATGTTGATAATGTAAATGCACAATTGGATAAAAGCGTCTCTAATTTTTAACCTTGTTAACCTGTCAACACCAGAGCTGACGATTCAATGTTTATTGGTAAGACACATAAAGTAATGTTTTTAAACGTACGTTCATACATTTAGTCTTTAAACGCAATTTTTTGCTTTGACTATATCGCTGGGATCTGACAAGAACTGTCGGGCAATTGACCTCGATCTCACTCGTAACTACCCCAGTAATGTCAAGCACTTCCCGCTTCATTGAATCCAAGAGATTAACTTCGATCTGAACCAATAAATCAATAATGAACTGGATATATTTTTACTTAAGTGTTTTCGCCTTGGTAACATGTCTAGACGAAGTTTTTTCGGGAGCACGTCACCGTACGCATATTTATTGAATACATACATAAAAAATACTGTTTAGTAATTCATCCAGTTTGCGTTTCTTGTTGCTGGTTTGTTTGTTCATATTAAAATAATATTGTGTTTACATTACATGTTAATGTGATGGTTGGATTATTATCAGTTGGCAATTTCTCAAATACGATATTCTGTGCAAATGTTTGATTGAAATCATTATGTTTATAAAAACATGACAGAGAAGATTTATCAAATTCAGAAGAGACGGGCAATGTAAAGAAATGGAATAAAAGTGGGTAGATTTGAAGCATTTTGCTCTTCAAAAATGAAATTGCACCTTCTTGACGCGCTTTAGTTATTTTAAATATTGACTCTCGAGTCTGCATATTGGTTTGGTAATTTCCGACAAAATACGCGACAAACCAATGTACCGAGTATTTTCCAAACTATGTGGTGGATGACCACAGTCACGTTGCTTGGTGACATTGGAAACCCGACACGATGCAAGCACTTTGTACTGGAATATGTTTTGCTGGAATAAGGAATAATGAACCACGACGTTAACGCGACGAAACGCCACGGTACCAAAGTGAATCTATTTAGAATTTCGAGAATATAGCAGTCATACCGACGCGTTTGGTTTGTTTCCAGAATTTTGACTGTTAAATTTCGTCAAGTTAATAAAAACCACAACAATGCCGGCAAAATACCAATTGATGTTTACCTTTTGTATTATTTTGAGTTTTGGTTATGATCTCTTAAAAACAAAGTTTTCCGTTTCCCGGAATTCAAAATCCATTATCAGATTACATAAAAAACAAAATTTTGAATACCAAAATCCAGAAAATCGATATCATGAATGCCGAAATTCTGAAATGCTGAACATTATAAAACAGAATATTGCTCTTGCAAAATCTTACCTAAGCTTACCATTTTTTAGTGTTTTCCCAGTAGATCAAGTTCCGGCAATCAGTAACTTCACATTTGTGTACGTATAGCTGTTCTAACCCATGTAACATAACCTAAACTAACTTAACTGAAGATAACTTAACCTAACCTTATCAAAAGCAGCCAGACTTTATCAACATTAATTGGAGTAAAATGCCTTTTCCCAATCACGAACAATATTTGTTTTTCTGATATTTTTGATTTCACTTCACTTCATTTAACTTTGGTCAAAGTTGGCCTTGGTTATATTGTCTAGCTAAATCACCTTGTAAAATACCATAATTTATTTATTTTTATTTATTTATTGAAAAAAATAAGAAGTACATGAGAAACATAAACTGCATATCTCACTAGGGCATTCCTGTATCGAGATATGCAGTTTTACAATTTAAACAAAAACATAATGATCCTTAATGTATCTTATGGAGACATTTTTATGGTCTCTTCTTTTCTGTTTTAATCATACCGGTTACTGTGAAAAGTAGGCACTTTCCAAATTTAAGATTTCTCATGATTTTATTTTTGTTTTATAAATAAATTGTTCAATTTCAAACCTGAAAAAATAATTAAATAGTCAAATAAAAAAAATATTTTTAAACTGTCATCAAAATAATGTATATTTAAAAAAAATGTGTAGGTGGATCGTTTTGAAGTTTAATAAAAATGTAGTATTCTAACGAAGTTTCATGAATAGTAAAAATACATTTTCCAAAACGAAATACTTTAATTGTAATCTTTTTGAAACGAGTTTTCCAAGTTTATTATTTGGCACATTTAATAGGTCTGCATTTTCCCTGGCAGAATTTTGGAAGCATCAAGGCATTATTTCACAGTAGTATACCCGTACTTACCTGTAACTAGGGGTGTCGCAAGCATATTATTTTTTTTTTTTTTTTTTTTTTTTTTACAGTGAATACCGCACAAGAATCTCAACTGCTCCCGTCTGGAGCCAGTGAGACTATGGCATCCCCAATTGGGGTATGTTGTGAGGCTGAAGGTAGTGGGGAGGGGAAGGAGGTGGGGAAGAGGTAGGTTGGGAAGTACCTGGCTATTCAGATCTGGTCACTAAACACGGCTAAAGCCGTTTTCAAGCAACGTTTCAATTCTGAATGGTGGTCTTACACCAGGGCGATACTAATAGTATCTTCCACTCTGGAACATGCCGCAAATATACTATATATTATTTTAAATGAATTAATTGTGAAATAACACAAATTAATCAAATAAAATTTATTTGCGCATGCCGGGTTCGAACCCGCGACCTCCGGAATGTGAGTCAAGAGTCTTAGCCACTGGACTATGGAGGTCGTCAGTTGATCATGCAAAATTGATATTAAGAAAACATTATTTATTTTATTTATTTATTTATTGTTTCTACACATGTTAGGCATAACAATCTATAATGGAGTCATTTTTTTTAAAACAGTTGAAAAAAAAAGTTTCTAATTCTAAGCCAAATATGTAATATGTGGTTAGTAAAGGTTTACTGTATTAAAAAAATACTTCTTCCTAAAATATTTAAATACATTTGAGAGCAAACACTGGGCGGCTAGGATATTATGCGTTCATCGAGTAGTAGTCTAGAGCATGCATTGCCGTTATATCGTTACCGCAATTTTGCGAATTTCGCGCTGTTTTTCATTACCACAAAAGCGAGATTAGAAATGCGAATTTCGCGGTTTTCAAAACGAACTGTGATAAGGAAATCCCTGGTACGAACAGTGCGTCGGGGAATTCCCGAATTTCCCACAGCAAACTAACATTTGTTTGTAGACTTACTCATTCTCAGTCTCACTCGCAACTACTCGCAAGTCGGGCAAGTGAGTGACTAATCTATACTATTGTATATGTTTACTAAGTGGAAGCTTAAAAAAATATTATTTTAACTAACATATTAACGTATTTTACTTGTATCTATGTACCAAACTTTTTTTTTGTGGTAAAAAGTGAATGCTCCAATTAATGGTATTGAATTCAAAAACTTCAAAAGATCTATAATTTTTTTATTTATTTATTTAAGGAACATAAATAGTCTTAGTAACAAAATTTACATAAGCGGATGGCAAAAAACGGACCAATTTTATTAGTGTGTAAACATTTTTTGCAATCTATAGATCGTCTGTCTGCGAAGTGTAAACTCTGTCCAGTTATTATTAAATTTAGTGAACTACTGAACGATCGAAGCGGACTACATACTCATTTGCGCATTAAGCACGGAATTGGAACTAAAAATGTTAGCTCCGACAAGATATTCAGAAGAGGTAGATTGTCCTAGCGCAACACCAACTACGAGCCGCAGCCAATCTACCTAGGTAGCAGCTAGAATCTCAACCTTAATTGACGAAGATGACCACACGAAAAACTACACCGGCGAAAAAAGGAAGATATCACACTATTTCGAAAAAAACTGATTCTCTTTCTATGAAAGTGTCCCGTATGGTGGCAAAATATGAATAACCATTTAAAGTTTTCGTAAGTTCAGAAGATATACGGTCTTTGTTACTAATTTCGCAATATCGCAAATTTTGCGGTATTACATGTCCGATACTGCAATACCACGGTATCGAATATATATATATTGTGGTATTGCATGTTTTAAGTAATAGATGCTCTAAGAAGTACATTTAATAAGAAATAACTTTCCGGTAATTTCGTTTGTAGCAACCCTGCGTCCCTTATCTCCCATCATGGCACACGAGCGAATTTCATTACACAGACAGCCGGCCCTTATTTACAGTCCTTTACAGCCGGGAGGAGATGGCTTATCAGGGCTGCCTTCCGCGTTACTCACCGGTGACGTACGGCCTGGCTAACGGTCCGTGAACCGTCACTGCTGCTAGTACTAGGGACACGCTTACTTACTGTGCTTACATACATCGCTAACATAACCGTCAGCATAACAAATCCAATGGTTTAATATTAAAAAAAAACTAGAAGTAATGAAACGTGAAGAACGTTATTAGGGTGAGTATCGTTAGGGTCCTGAGATTCATGAGGACCAAGTCAATTGGGGGGATCATAAGGGTCATATGTATGTACCATGAGGATCCTAAAAATCGTGAGCTTTTTGTGGATCGTCAGGAATGTGATGATCGTAAAGATCGTCGGGATCACGAGGAACGTGAGGATCGTTTGAATCGGGAGGTTTCGTGAGGATCATGAGGTTTGTGAGGATCACGAGTATCATGAAAATCTCGAGGTTCACGAAGATCATAATTAGGAGAATTATAATCATAAGGACAATGAGGATCATGTGGCTCGTGAAGATCATGAGTTTCATTAAGATCGTGAGAATTTTGATGTTCATAAGGATCACAATGATTAAGATTTTACGAGGATCTTAAGAATCGCGAGGATTTTGATGTACATTAGGATCACAAGGATCACGATTTCACGAAGATCGTAAGGATCGCGAGGATCGTGAGATTCGTGAGGATCTTACATAAGGCGCTGCTACCCGCATTTCTAAGTTTTTAAGCTCTTAAATAAATATATGTTATTTTTGAAGATAATGTCTAGATGCTGCCCACGCCGAAACGTAAATTATATGAAATTCCCTCGATAGAAAAAAATCGCAAAGTATGCCCCAAAAATTATTAAAAACAAGTCTGTTTCTATTAATATATAATTCGTGGTGGAATTCCATTGTATTAGAATTAGAAATTAAAACACTTTTGTACTTTCTTCCACTAATTTATGTTTCACCAGGACCGGTTTCATCCTATTCCGGATATTTTCAGACTGGTAGTTGAAATTCTTATGCTACGGTATTTATACACACTTAGGCAGGGGTACACAACATTGTCTCTATATAATGAATGTTTCTATTTTGTTAAATTTAAGGTATTATAAGTTATTTTGTTAATTTTAGGTGCATACAGGTAATTATAAAGTTTATTGTTAAAATTATGAATGATGTTACATATTAAATAGATATTTTTACTTCAAATTAAAATCAAATTACATGAATTTATATAATTTAAAAGGTTTGTGATTACTGATATTTTATTTTGGTAATGTTGAGTTATTCCCTCGTTGTTGCTTAGGGATTAATTGACAAATATTGATGCACTATGGTATTTATTATTTTTAATTTTTTTAAATTTATTTATTTCAAGAATTTTTTGTTTACATATTACAAATGGTTACATATGGTAGGTTATAAAATATTTCACATTTTATTCTACTACTCCATAAGTTGAGCTCATTTTTTTAGATAGATTCACAATTTAGAAAAATATAGTTAAAGAAAGACAATAACAATACAATTTTTTATAAATATTTAATATTATAGTTTTCAGCAGGGGTAAAATACATTAAGGGTACAATTACATTAAGGGTACAATATATCATTATCCAATTTCAGTGACTTAATTTGCTTTTTGATTAATTCATATTTCAGCGTTCCTGTTATACTAATTTTGTTTTTGGATAATAATATATTGTACCATCTTACACCTAAATACAAATAGTGGTGCTGAGCCGTGGTCGTTCCAAGCATATGGATGGCTATAAAGCCATTAGTTTTAAATCTATTGCTTATGCTATCTGAGGGGTGAATTTTTGAATAAAATATTCTTTATAAATTTGAAATAAGGCGTTTCTCTTATACAATTCTGTGATAGATGGAACATTAAATTCCCGAAATATTTCTGTAGTAGGGAAGTCGTATGGTTTCATAAGGATGATTCTTAATTATTCTTTGAATTATAATTATGGGCTGTAAGGAAGCCTTAAAGGCCCCTCCCCACCCAATAATACCGTACCGTAATAAGGACTGAATTGATGCATAATAGACAATTTTGATAGTTTTCTTGTTTAAAATATTACGTATGTTATAGAAAACATAGATAAGTTTTCTTATTCTTTTCACAGTGAGATTGATATGATCTTTCCATTTAATATTTTTATCTATTAAGATTCCAAGATATTTTATATTAGATTTATGATTTAGCTTAGCGCAGTCCATATTACATGTACCGTCATTTGCACAATTTTTGGAATGAATTGTTATGTTAATTAAATTATTTGGCACATCTTCTTGTAGAGAGAATGGAATATAATAAGTTTTTTCTGTGTTGGGTGATAATAAATTGTTATCGAACCAATTTTTTATAACCTTCATATCTTGAATTAGGGTTCTCCGTGTATTTGGGTTATTACATTTTTAAATTACATATTTAAATTACCCCACTGCTCTCTGAAGTAAAATTATTCTAAGTGAATTATAATTATAATGAGCAGAGACGGTTGTGATATTTATCGTTATTATTAAGAGAAGATAGTTTTTTCACCAGTATTTATATAAGACATCGTTAATAGAGTTGGAAACAAACGATTATAAATACATGTAAGAGTTTGAAAATAAGCCCACGCGATTTTTTTCGTAGGGAATAAATTATATAAATGTAATTACCTGTTAAAAATACTAAACTGTTTCAGTAGTCAGGGTGTAAAGCTCTCAACTAGGAATCCGGGGCTCACGGGTTAAAATACTGACGTGGCAACTAAATTTCGATGGATTCATTTGTGTTTTTGTAAAAATTTTCTTCCCCATCTCCCTCCCCTCCACACTAGTCCTGGATCGATCGATCGTTTTACATGACCCGGGTCGCTCACGATACACTGGCGTCACGAGCGGGTCGCGAAGACCCGCTCTTTTCGCGACACAAAATATGAAACTCGATTACGCTTAACTACTAAGCTACTTTCTACTACCTGAGTCGAGAGAGCGGGTGGCGAAACCCGGGTGTTGACACACCGTTCGCTTTCTCATACATCTATCTATCGCCGCTCGCCCCGCCACATCCGCACTCGAAACCCAGGTTTGCTGTAGTAGAGCGGTTGCGAGAAGTGGGTCGCGAGACCCGGGTGCTGACGAAAAAATGACCCGCTCGCTCTTTGGTGGTCCGTGAGCGGGTTTCAATGAGCGGGTTATTCACGACCGACCCAGGACTACTCCACACTAACTTCAGCCTCACAACGTACCACAATTGAGGATGCCATAGTCTCACTGGACTCTAGACGGTTGGGAGCAGTTAGAATTATTATGCGGAATTCACATAAATAGAAAAACTTCGAAGCGAATAAATCAGGTTTTGCGTCAAAACTGTTCCTCGTTTTACGAGTTGCATAATTTAGTATGCACTCCACCGCACAACACTTTGGAAATGAAACAGGATAAGTTCGCAATTCATACATTTATCTTTCTATCCAATGCATCTGCCTATCCCGCGGGACGCTACGTGACCTGATGTATGTTCCATGGAAACGGAATCACACCAAATCCCATGGAGTTTACACGTCTGTGACCTAGAATGGAATTCTTGACCTAGTTGCGACCTGTATGCAGTTCACGAATTATCACACACGTACCATTCGCGGCGGTGATAAAGCTGTGCTCTGATTTTAGATGTGGACCGAAGTAAAATCCCCTGAATGGATATTAAATATTCAATTTTATTCTAACTTAAAACGAATATCTGTTACGATACAATAATAGCTATTGTTAAAATATATCAGTGTCACATTGGTGATAGTCAATATTTTTATAATTTTCTGCTAATCAGTTTTATTTACATTTTTTTTTTGAATCTCTTCCACATCTTTTTTGTCTTTTGTCATCTTTGGGAATGCTGTGTGGAGGGTCTTTTTAGGGTATGAGCGGTGGGTAGAAATCTGGGGGTCATTGTGTCCAGGAGTGACGGTTGAATTGATCTATTTCTCCCATTGCGGTAAAGGAAATGTTCCGAGGGAATCCTACAGGAGAATTCAAAATATCTCCCTCGAGCAGTCTCTGCCGATCCGGCCTGCCACGGAGTTGGTGTCCCGCATCCGTCTCCAAGATCAGGATAAACCTCACCCCATGAACCAGGGCACCCCTGCTAGGTCACCAAACGTAACGAACCACTATGAGTGATCTATGGCAGAGGCACTGGTTATCCAATAAACGGTTCCCGGGGAATTGAAAATTTAAATCAATATAAAACAGAACAACAGAAATACAGGTAGGTATGGTTAAGTATGATGTCACAGAGTTGGTGCCAAGAAATAGTTCAGTGCGGTTCTATCCTCTGGAAGCAGATATTTTTTTCAAATTCAATTTTTCGAAATCAAATGTTCGAATATCGGTTATTCGAAAGACTAATTTTTCGAATGACTAATTTTTCCGACATATTTTTTTTTTTTAAATTATTTATTAACCAAGAATAACATTACAATATTATACAATATACCTCTATATACATATATATTATTTATTTTTTTGGTATATACCACCTCACTAGGCTGAGCCTGCTCTGAGGTGGCAGGAATTTAATTTAATTTTGATATCTTAATCTTAAAAATATAATTTTAATTTAAATAGATAAATGGAATAAAAGAAAAATATAAAGAAATGAAAAAAAGATATGAGATAAATAGATGAAAATAGTTAAGAAGAAAAGAGAAAAAATACAGGCGTTGAGTGTGTTGTTTGACCAAGTTATCTGCAAGCAGTGCAATACCCTTGTTTACTACCCACGTATGAATTTTGCGTTTTAGATTTTTTGTCACTATATATATCTTTTATATATCTTTTATATCTTTTTCAATTAAATTAAAACAATTCGGAGTCAAATTGTGATAATGTCTTTGTCCAAATGTAGTATTTGTCTTCGGAGTCATGTGTCGATGTCTATGTCTTGTGTCGTAATTGTGTTGTGCAGTATGATGGTTTAGTTCGTCTTTTTGGTAATGTATTAATATAATTTTGATGTACGTTCAATACAGCAAAGTCTTTAAATAACTGTATGGTCGAGAATCTAAAAGATTTTCTAGGAATAACTTTAATTAAGGCATTTTACGCTTTGTCGAGAGGGTCCATATTAGTCTTCGCAGCACCACCCCATTTAAATTAATTACTATTTGTTAATCAACTTTTAAAATATATATTTCAAGTGCCTATGACTAACGAGATACTGTTAGGTTAGGTTATGTTAGGTTAGTTGATATTGTCCATCCTATAAAAAAATACTCTTGGACGTTCTGTATACCTGCTTATATCAATTCGAAAAACTAGTATTTCGGTCAATTAATGTTCGAAACATGTGTTTTCGAAAAATTGAAGTTCGAAAAATTGCATTTCGAACAATTAAATTCGAAAAATTGATTTCGAAAAAGTGCTATTCGGTCAATTTACCTAGACCCATATCCTCTCTACCCGCCCATGTAGAAAAATGGAGAACAGTGACGTTTCTTTTTCACCAGACCCTTATTATATTGTTTGTATATTTAAAACCGTCGTGCTCATGCTCATTACTATGTACCTTATTAGGAACGAATAAACTGTTTATCTAAGCAATTTTATGTCTGTCACTTACAGCATTCACCGCATAAAGTAGCCTGCATAATCTCACTGTTCGATGCATTATTCTGCACTATAAAGTTCTGAAACACCGATTTTATCAAATAATTACAAAGGTCTAGTTATACTGACGTGCAAAAGTGCAATGTTTGTTGGCTTTATGGCCTCATGGGGAGGTGGCGTGAGACAGGGTTGTTTGCGCCAGTTCACGCCTGAAACACCCCTGAATTTTCACCCCTATTTTAAATAGATGAAGATATATCGGCTAACATAAAAGTGTTTGTGTTGTATGTTAATTTTTAATGTGGTTTTATATTGCAATTGCCATTTTAACAACATAAACACGAGTTACTAGTTACGAGGTTTTATTTCCGCATGGTGTTTCCAATTTTATTACCAAACTGTTACATTTTATTTACAATTATTATATCGTGGAATAGTTGCTTGAAAATATTGCATCATAATACACTTACGTAAATAAGAGAAAGGGAGTACTATTGTAAATCAATAGTTACCCTACTAAATCCACTTGTTACGATGAATAATTTATGTTATTTTCATACATCTACCCACTTACGGTAGAGTTTTCTGCTTATAAATATATTATCTAATCGTATATTTTTTTTTATGAGCTCCACACAGGAGGCCCAGAGGAACATAATTTCCCTCAGGGCCTATGTCATCTTTATGCTCACCTATGATGCTGTGTGGAGGGGTTTTTTAAGGAAAGGAAGGAGAGGAGAGTTCTGGGAAGGAAAAGGGTTTAAGGAGTGGGTTCGGTATGTCCTGGTCATCCGCCTCCAAGACCTAGACAAACCTCACCCCATGAACACGGGCACCCGTGCTAATTTACCAAACGTTGCGAACCACTTGGGGTGACCTATGGCAGAGGTGTTGGTTATCCAATAAAGGTTCCCGCCTCCCAAATTAAAAATTAATATAATGGTACTCGAGAGAATATAAATAAAATATATTACGTAAATTTAACGTTAAATGATAATAAAAAGGAAACAACTTGTCTATGAGTTTTGAAAATGAAATATTTGTATTTTGTAAACGTATAAAAATTTCTAGTACAACATTCTAATGAACCAATAAAAGCATTATGGAAAGTAATTTACTATAAACTCTAAGGATTGAACCAAAAACCAACTTTTTTCCCTTGTTCATCTCTGATCTAGGCATCTTCAACCCGATTGCGTCAACATTTTTAAAAACAGCACAGAAAAAGTCTATAAGACAATTATTCTTTAAAATATTTTTGCACAAACTAGGCATTAAAAAACATATTTTATTTAAATCAGCAAACTCTTTTGTGTTTTTTGGTAGCTTTCTAATGCGCCCGTTAGGTTAAATAATATTTAAAAAGGAAATGTGGTTCTGAGTTCAAATCGATCGAGTTTTTATTAGCAGAAATAAATAATGTCACACATGGTTTTAATCCGGCACGAACACACGCGATTAAAAAATCTATAACTAAATCTTACTGCAATCTATTAATTGTATCAATTTGAATGGTGTGAAATTGTCAGAGCAAAAAAAGTTTTTGTATTTCTTCGGCATTAACTACTAACTAGAAATTGTTACATATGTATCAATTTATAGACATTTTGTTTTGAAGAGTTTTATTTCACGTATAAATTTCTTATTTGATTTTTGTTTATCATCTTCAGGTTTTGACACATCCCTAACATTCATGAGTATTCTTAAAATATTTGCATTTACTTAAAATATTAATATTTACATTTAATAAATTAATTCCGCAAGCCGAAGAAATCGTCGATGTGAGAAATATTAATAACTAGCTGGTTCCCGGCATGCATTGCTATGCCATTTAATAAAGATTTTTTTCTCCCTGCGTGTCCTTTCCCATTCGTCCCGTTCCCCTTCCTCTCCCACTTCCCCTTCCCCTCTCGCGTTCCCACTCCGATTCCTCCACCCCCCTTCCCCCGTCCCGCGAACCCTTCTCTTTAGTTCCCCTCCCCCTCCCAGGTTCCTCTCCCCCTCCATATTCACCTCCCCCCTCCCGCATTCCATACATTCATTCCCGTTACAATCAGTTTTCAAACAGCTCGCGTGCCACCTACTGCATTTTTTTATACAAATTTCACAATGCCAGAGCTCGTTTATGTTATTCTGATGTGTGAGCTATATTATTGTAAAGTTTCATTAAAATCCATTCATCTGTTTTTGCGTGAAAGAGTAACAAACGCACATCCATACCCACTTTTGCCTTTATAATATTAGTAAGATAATCCTAACAGAAGATCCATAGCCCAGTGGGTAGGGTGCTGGATCAGCTTTTGAACAGATCTATTTTGACAATACCTTTTCAACAAAAGTCATGCTCGAAAACGTCCCATATTACAAAGAACTTGACTTAATTTGAAAACCTTCAACTACCATATTTAATCGATAAATAAATTATGCAGTGATTGAGGACTAAGCCAGCAGCAATGAGTAATAGTAATAATAATAATAATGATAATCGAAACTAAAAAAAAAATTAGTAAAAGCAATAAATACTTGGGCAATACCTCTACTAACGTACTCATTTGGCATAATTAAATGGTCCAATACAGATTTAGATAGTTTGGAACGATTAATTAGAACTACGTTAACAAAGTTTAATTGCCATCATCCAAATTCAGCTATAGAACGAATTAATTTACCTAGAAATTTTGGAGGTAGAGGTGTAGTCAAAATAACATCTTTGAAACACAATCAGGTAGAAATGCTTAGAATTTTTTTCCATAGGAAAGCTAATAGCTCAGAAATGCACTAAATAATTTGCAAGGCAGATAGAAATATTACACCTTTAAATTTATATGACGAGAATGCCAACATTCTTATAAATACTAACCAGAAATTATTAGATTCCTGGTCAAATAAAATTATTCACGCAAAACACTTCAATTATCTCAGCCAAACGTATGTTGACAAACTTTCGTCAAACAAATGGTTGGGTATTGGAGAGTTGAGCGCAGAAATAGAAGGATTTATGCTTGCCATTCAAGATAGAGTCATTAATACTAAAAATTATAGGAAGCATATAATCAAAGATATAAATCAAATTGATGATTTATGTAGAAAATGTTTGGCTTTTCCGGAAACTATAGAACATATTATATCGGGATGTTCTATATTAGCGCCGTTCGAGTATACATTTAGGCACAATCAGGTTTTAAAAATAATTCACCAAAGTTTGGTAATTAAACAATACTTGATTGATTTACGTAATGTAGTACCATATTATGAATATGAACCAAATTCATTTATAGAAAATGAATTTTATAAAATATATTATGATAAAACTATACTAACAGACAGAACAATTAGTCATAATACTCATAATAGACCTGATATAGTTTTACATGACAAAATTAAAAAAATAACTTATATCATTGATGTAGCTATTCCAAATTCCTGTAATATTCAAAAAACTGTTTCTGAAAAAATTAGAAAATACACAGATTTAGGAAATGAGATTAAAATAATTTGGCATTCTCGGACTATAAAAATATCACCATTTGTTATTTCGGCCACTGGCATAATACCTAGGAATCTGATTCAAAATTTAAGCATATTAGATTTGACAAAGAATTTGTATATAAAAATCCAAAAATCAGTAATTTTAAATACATGTAGGATTGATTACAAAAGATTTTTTAAATATTTATATTGAGGGATCAGTAGGATTTATAGGTTCAATTAGAAATGCGACAGAGGCGAACCCTCTGATATGAAAATATCTGGAGTCGGTGAATTATATTCCCATTTGGTCTCTAGTAGGTTGACATGTTGTTCTTGTATTATTTTGTATTTATAATACTTATATAGTGCAATTGCATAGCGTGGGTTGACTAGATGATCATTTGGGAAAGTGTGTGAAAGGGTTTAGTTTTTCCTGTGGGGAAAATTTAACCCGGACATTTAAATCTGGTGCGTAAAAATGGTTACCGTGTTAGGTGACCAGATGTCAGGATGGAGAATAGCCAGGTACTTTCTCCATTTCTCCAATTTGTTCTTCCTCCTTCTCCTCCCATATATCCTTCAGTTTCACTACAATCCCCCTTTGGGGATGCCATAGACCCTCTGGCTCCGGTTGAGATGATTAGCAGGATTAAATTCACGCCTGGGTGGGAACCCGATGCATTTGTCTACTCGCCAATCATCACCAAGTTTGTTAATTTAACTTTAAATTAACATATGTAAGATCTGGTAAAAATACGGACAATATATTTTCTACAGAACGTTTGATAACCGTTTTCAGGATTTTTTTTAAATCGCGTTTGGCAAACTCGTTTCTTTCATCTAGAAAGTACACATTACCTCGCTCCGAGAACCCGTGCACTCAGACGAGCGGCCTCTGTGAAAACCATTTCCTGGTTTTGTATTTGCGATTTTTTTACCGCAAGTGCGCGATTGCAATTAATTCATGCGGTAAAGGGAGCCGCGATTTCAAATCGGTTTGTGCGCTAGCTGCCTTTATATTATTAAATCGGTTCAAATAGAGTAAAACTTACGATTCAATTCAAATTCATTCACGGACCGATGAAATGATTTACATATTAATAAACTTATGTTTTATGTGATACCGCACAAGTGTTCCAACTTCCACTCTCTATTGGGAGTCTGAAAGCAATGGAGAAGGAAAGGAGATGGGGGAAGAAAGGTTGATAAGTACCTCGCTATTCATATTAGGTCACCAAACATATCTAAAGCCATTTTAAACAACTTTTCACAGGGAGATGCAGAGAGTTTCCACCACTCTAATATTTTCCAGAAATATTTCTTACGACAGCTATGAAAATATATGAAAATTCTTACTTTGATTTCATCTGCCACAACAAAAGGATCTGTTTAGTTTGGTTTTTTTATGGCAGAAAATATTCAATAAAGACGCAATATTTCTTCACTAGCTAATTCCAACTTATTTATTAATTATAAGCACATTTTACAACAGAACTTTTTCCCGATCCGACAAAGCACTAAACTGGCCTTCAGACCATAACTAGTTGATTCTAGCTGTTTTCAAGAGATAAGAAGCGTTTTATTCTACAGAACATGGCATTTATAACAACAACAAATAACTAATACCAAAACAAATATAAACAATGATACACATGTCAGACTATGATATACAGAAATCTGCTTTATCAAGTATCACTACAACAAGCTTAGGAATCATAGGCCGTTGCAAGTAGGAATCTGCACTAATAACTAGCTTCGAAATGTTACACTAGAGGTCAGTAACTTTCACTTTTTAAACAGGATCAAAAACATTAAAACTTGTGGTTACCATACGTTTAATTTGCTGACTGGAGCAAGTCTAAAATGGCCGATATTATCTTCCTTCAAAATCTCCAACCTAAAATGGGACTATGCTAGGCAGGTTGTACGATTTACGGAAGACAGTTGGAATCACATAATAATCATTCGGCAACCTTGGTTCGATAAGGTGTTCGAATCGAATGTTAGGTTGAAAAATACACCGCACTACAGATGAGATTGGTTAATGATTTAAAAATAACTACGGCTTTCAGATGGGTGAGATCCAGAATCGAATAATTTGGAAAAAAAACTATGAGGTTCATTTGTGAAGTTGAGAGTGAAAAGGCGTATGAAGAAAAAAACCCTTGGGATGGGAGTATGTTTTATACACCAAAAACAAACTTAAACGATTAAATGATTAAATGGTGTCATGACGTAGGATTAATTATAAATACAAAAAAAACCAAACTGATGCACATAAGATCTCCACATGCAAAAGTTTCCATCATGCCTGAAATAATTTCTCATAACTTTACCTGCATCCATCAAAATATTGTGCAGCCCTGCTCATGTGAAACGATTGAGCTAGTAAACGAATACGTTTATTTGGGCGTGACTGTTGATTGCTACTTTAAATGGGACATACAAATACACAAAATTTGTAAACGGCTGCGGGCGATAGTGGGTAGAATATACAAATTGAAGTGTTTCGTTCCTGTGAATACCTTAAGAATTATTTACATGTCACTCGCGGAATCAACTTTAAGATATGGATTAACCACTTGGGGACATTCTTGCAAAACAAATTTAAATTACGCACAATCAATACAAAATTCTATCGTTAAATTACTAGTTAAAAAATATATTTTTTCGCAGAGACGAAACATTTCACTTTTGTATCAAAATTTAACAGTTTTGCCGGTGCAGGCCTTATTATGGTATAAAATATTGATTCAGCACATATCCGACTCTGAGTATAAGAGGAAAGTTGAACATGGGCACAATACTAGGTTCACAAAGAATGAAGGCATGCTTGTACCTAAACATAATAATAAATACGGACAGCGAACCCTCGAGTATATTGTGCCTAAAATATATAATATGCTACCTGGTAATATTAAGAAATGCGAATTTCCAAATAGAGCCAGATATTTGCTGAAAACATGGCTACTAGGTAGAAATAATTTGTATTAGGCGATTTAGTCTTACTATTAATGTGTAAGTTTATTGTTATTGTATAAATTAAGGTCTAAGTTGTAATCTGTAAAAAGTTGTAATAAAAATCCTGTTGACAAACTACTTAACTGTAGTTTAACGGGATATATATGAAATAAAAAAAAAAATAAAAAAAAACAACTTTACTCAGATTGAAGCATACCGTCGACCTAGGTACACCATTAAACTATGGATATCATTCAGGTGGATGTGGATTGCCTGTGGATGTGTACATACAGGCAATACAAGAACCAAT
This sequence comes from Limnephilus marmoratus, assembly GCA_917880885.1. Taxonomy (NCBI): domain Eukaryota; kingdom Metazoa; phylum Arthropoda; class Insecta; order Trichoptera; family Limnephilidae; genus Limnephilus; species Limnephilus marmoratus. The sequence goes on along the minus strand of OU862918.1, from coordinate 38,728,157 downwards.
TTGAATGAATATTGATTTCTAAACATGTTTGCGTTAATGTTATTGATTATGCCTATAAAGAATCATAGTATCGGTGCAGTGACGCACCCATGAGGTGGAGATTTCGGGTTTAAAATCCTCTTCCTCATTATTTTACCTGACTTGCATCTTTATAATTTAGTTGCATTTTGAGTATAATGACTCAAATCCGTGACGCAAATGGATTTGACTTCCTCCTGCCTCAAACATTACTACGCTTCTATGGAAGTAAACAATTTTCAAACATTGATCCTTTCATAATACATCCCATGTCATAACAAAATGTTCCACTTCATTTTGAAACAGAAAGACTCAAGTCCGTGTTTTTGTTTGACTCAAGTCAACGTTTTTTTTTTAAACAATATTTTTAAAGGCTTATTTGCTCGTTTTTAAAACAAAACTAATTGATCTAATAATTACTTTTTTGTTATATAGAGTGGATATCCAAAAAGTTATGGAACCATATAGTTATAGAAAAAATAGTTTTTTGGCTCTCCTGAGCATTCACCTTTTTTGGACTTGCATCCGAATGTTTCTCGGACACAGATTTACATTCCATTTTTAGATTCATCCATAAATAATTTGGAACAAAGAATATCGAGCACGAATCCATTTTAGTTGGATTCCAAAGTTTATTACCAACAGATCGTAGATCCCAGTGTACTTCCGAAAGAAATACTGAAAGAATTTAAACATTTGGTTTAGTTCTAAAAAATTGAAACAAGTCAGTGGTAAGCCACACACGGTCCGCGAGCTCATTTGCAAAAATGTAAAGTTTTTTTTTTTACATGAATACCGCACAAGAGTCCCAACTGATCCCGTCTGAAGCCAGTGAGACTATGGCATCCCCAATTGGGGTGAGTTGTGAGGCTGAAGGCAGTCGGAGGGGAAGGAGATAGGGAAGAGGAAGGTGGAGAAATACCTGGCTATTCCGATCTGGTCACCAAACACGGCTAATGCCATTTCAAGCAACGTTTCAATTCTGATTGGTGGTCTTACACCAGGTCGATACTGAGAGTATCTTCCACTCTGGAAAGTGCCGCAAATATACTAGGTACTTATTATTTTTAATTAATAAATTGTGAAATAACACAAATTAATCAAATAAAATTTGTTTGCCACGCCAGGATTCGATCCCGCGACCTTCGGTGTGTGAGTCAAGAGCCTTACCGCTGGACTACGCCGGCTAAAATAAATAAAATATCCGAAAATTCTCGTTTCTATTCTGTTTTGTAATCATCTGCTCAAAACAATCACCTTTGTATAATCTTAAAAGTACAGTATTTCGTGGTTCGACTTTAATTATTGTAAATTTTTTTCACTTTACATAACATATATTTTATCGTTGAAATTTGTGTTTGATTCTTTTGAAGTTTTCCTTTTTATAAAATACCAAAAGTTTAAGACTAAAATTATGGTAACAATCCGAACTATAAAATTTAAAAAAAAAATAACAAAGGCATGTTTTGATATTTCTTCTGTAATAGCAATCGTTCGGATTTCGGGTGCCTGATCAACTATTTTCAAAAGCTTTTGTAATATTATTACAAGTACCTATCTAACCGTCTCACGAATAACTTTGACTAAAGTTTTTTTTACATGGAATATTTTATTATAAAATATTTATTTAAAATATATTATATTTTGTTACATAGAATATTTCTCTATAAAATATACTCATATTACATTTTAATATAGAATATTTTTCTAATATCATAGAATTATTAAATAACGTATTATTAAGCCTTTTCAATTTGAGAATAATAAAAATTGACAGTATTTATTTGTTTGACCTTGGAGACAGAAAATTTTCCGTGCGGCGCATGGTTTTTCAATTCAATGCTTTATTTTTTATATGAATATCACACGAGAGTCCTAACTGCTTCCAATCGTCTGGAGCTAATTAGACTATGATATCCCCGATCGGGATACGATGCGAGCTGGAGGTTGTGGGGAGGGGAGAGAGATACGAAAGAGGAAGGTGGAAAAGTACTGAACCGTGCCGGAAGCATACTATACATTATTTTTAATAAATAAATTGTGCAAGCACACAAATTAATCACATAAAATTTTTTCTTCGAACTTTGCAAAATAACTTTGTGGTATCATTTTTCATATAATGAATAAAAAATCACTTTGTTTAAACCACTATTTTTAAAACAAATCAACATGTTTCGACAACAATGTTGTCTTCATCAGGATATGTTACTATAATTATAGTAACATATATTATTATAGTAACATATCCTGATGAAGACAACATTGTTGTCGAAACATGTTGATTTGTTTTAAAAATAGTGGTTTAAACAAAGTGATTTTTTATTCATTATACATAAAATTTTGTGTTTTTGAACCCCGGATGCCGTCAAAGTGATTGTTTTATCAATAAATTGATTTAAATCATCTGCATTTGTATGGAAATATGACTCCGACAGTCGAATTTGTTAGAATGGCTGTAATAGTAGTTCGTGGCTTGTTCAGAGTAAAATCAATCTTGCGCAGCGCGGCGCAATGCACACGTTCGTGAATAAAAAAATAAACTTTCTTCTGATTTCGCTTACGTATATTTGGTATTTTGATGTTGTTCGTTGTGCGCTTTATTAATTATTTTCAAACTTACACAAATACCCAAACTTGTATATTTGCCCTCAACCCCCCACCCGAATTTTTTTCTAGGTACTGACTGTAGATAGTTGGTGAACTTCATCCGGCTAAAAAAAATCTTAGGATGGGTTTTTTTTTTATCGAAAATTCGGGTTTTTATATGAAGTAATTCAGGAAAACTGTGCAGCGCACCGCCAAAAGATTCTGAAAATCTTCATACAAAAAACCGATATTCCAAAAAAAATGTAGAATTGCACTAAACAACACGAATAATATGGACTTTTTTAAACTTAGCACTCCATCACACTCGAAAGTATGTTCGCCACTGGTTGTTTTGATTTGAATTTAAACTATTCAAAAAATAATATTCAAGTTTAAATTATGGACACACTTGCTTTTGCCCACGGCTTCGCTCGCATAGTTTTAGAGGAATTTCCACTCCACCTCCTCTACCTTCCCTATCCCCATACCACTCCCCCTTTCCCTATACCCCCCTCCACATCCTCACCCCCTCCCCTCTCCCCTCTCCCATCTTTCCCCACTCCTCCACCCCTTACCGCCCTCCCTGTTGCAATTTTTTAATACAAATTTCTTAATACCAGAGCTCTGAGCTATTGCCTATGTGTTATTCTGATGTATGAGCTATATTATTGCAAAGTTTTATTAAAATCCATTCAGTAGTTTTTGCGTGAAAGAGTAACAAATATACATATATACATACAAACTTTCGCCTTTATAATATTAGTAGGATAGTAGGATACAAGAGTGCTAAATTTGGCAGTAATACCAGAGAAATTTTCCAGTAAAACAAATTGATTCTAACTTCATCGATTGTCTGGCTATGTGGTAGTACTTTGCAAAACCATTCTCACCCTATCGGCAGGGTTTTGGGAAAGTTCACGCAATAGTGGAAAGTATATAAGTCCTAAGTGGGGAACCAAACCCACCCGAGTCTTGAACTACCGGACATTTTTCTTAGAATATATCTCGGGTTATCACGAAGGGACGGAAATTATCCCCGCATAACTTCAAGGGGATGAATATATGGAGTAGGTAGACTGTACGAGTATATATACGGCTCGGTGCTAAGGTGCTACACGCTCCTATATCCTACACTAGTTTTTAATAATAAGTCTTGAGGCGGTAAAATGTTCAACTCGCTTTTAAAGGGTTTGTTTGTTAGGAAGAACTTTTAGTTTATTATCCCATTATGGTTAGAAATTTCCCTGATTGATGATTGATCATAATTTCTACTAAATTACTACAAACTGAATTAATGATAATAGGCCACTTTTATCACGTTTTTTAATTTTTTTCCGGTTTAGGCAAATATTCTAAGACATTCTCTATTTTTTTTAAGCGTATTTTTGAAACCCTGGTGATTATTTGAAAATTTCAATCCGAAAAATCAGACCATTTTTTATAAACCGGTAAGACAGGACATAATTTTAAAGGTGCGAAAAAACGATAATTACATAGCCAAAAATCATTTTAAAAAAAGAACGTTTTCCACACGAATGGCACAGGAGAATAACAAGGCACACCAAAAATATTACATCTCATTAACATTTTTTTCCTTGATCCATCTTATTGATCATAAATCATTATAATGCACAACGTCTTTATTACTAAATCCAATGTAATATACTTGTACTTGTAATTTATAATAATAATAAGAATATTATAAAATTTGATTATGTTAAAATCAGCACCATAACCATTGTACCTCTAAAACACGTACCGACATCTAAAATGTAGGGGGTTCTCTTCATAACATCTGTCAAAAAGTCAAACCAAATGATAAGACAAATAACAAACAATAAATCTAGTGAACATTAAATGTCAAATTCAAAAATTCGCCTGAAATCAAAGTGATGCCATATAAAAAAAATAAATCGGTGTGGAATTTTACAAAAAATATAGGAACATTTTCGGAGACGGGAAATTTTCATGCAGAGACGTCACGAGCCCAAATAATGGATGTATTTATTTAAAAATGAAAAAACTGTACATTTCTAAAAAAATTTACTAACATTTTCGTAATCTTAGTAAAAAGATCTAGCCACACGATTTTTTCCAAGTCGTTATGAAATCCATGCAAGTGGACTATTAAAAATTGAAAGATCCATAAAGCATTTTTTAATCTCACTGATTCTCGTCCGATTGTAAAAGTTTCAGAGTTTTTCAAAAATTCTTTTTTCTGTTTTATATAACGTATATAATTAATTTGGGAGGCGGGTTTGGGTACCGCCACCCCGGGACCATTTATTGGATAAGCAACACCTTTGCCCTGGGTTACTCCCAGTGGTTCAGTACGTTTGGTGAATTAGCAGGGGTGTCCGGGTTCACGGGGTGAAGTTTGTGTAAGTCTTTGCGGCGGTTGGATTTGACCACCTACTGCGTGGCAGACACGCTAACTCCCAGATTCCTATAGTTTTTTAAATCAAGTTTCTCATATAAATAAATATAGAGCCATGATCAGTTTGTATGTCAGTATGTCTCCTTATTAAAATTCGGAGGTATGATTTTTTAATGTGGGCGGAACATATTCAAAATGATCTCAAAAAAATCACGAGCAATCGGAGGAAAAAAATTTAAATCGGTCTGAGTCTTTCAATAAGCATCTTTTAGTATCTACTGGAGAATATAGGTCCCAGTACTCACAAATTATGATTTTTTTTGGAGGTAACATAGGATACATTACAATTATTTACAGGGTGTTAAGGGACGTTCTTGACTTGTGATTCCTGACATTATTTGGAATAAAAATAATATAAATGAAATTTTGGTCTCCGGTGACTTTTTCGATGACTTTCGTTTATTTTCTTTAAAATCAAACTTTTTTTTTCTTCCACATATCATCACTGGTCACTCAGCCGACTAACCGCCTAAACTCTTTCCCCGCCCTCATCTGTCCAACACCTTCTATTTTTTAATATTTTTGTTGAAAAAAAAACATCAAAAATGTCATCGGAGACCAAATTTTTTTTACCTATTTTACTCCAAATAATATCAGAAATCCCTGGTATCTCAAGTACGTCCCTAAAGTTAAGGGACATACATACCAGTGATTTCTGACATTATTTGGAGTAAAAAAGGGCCTTAACACTCTGTAAATACATATTTTTAAGATATTAATTAATTACCCAAAACTATTATCCGTAAAAGATGAGTGAACGAATTTTATTCAACTTTCTTTTATTTACTTGTATTTCTTATTTAATCTACAAAGAACCATTTAAAATTTTGTTCTTCTTTTAATTGGTGGACACAAGACCTAATCGTCTGCTATTAAATAACTCTACAGATAAATTAACCCCGAGATTTTGTACAACAACAAAAAAACTCTCTTCAATTATAAATCTGGCGAACTCAAAGGAAAGAGCTGATTTAGTGTCGGGGACTTACGCCACCCTATTTTTAATAATATTTGCCTAAAGATTTCCCTATTCATTCTTTGTTGGAGAAAACTTTCCTCCCCCAGAGAGATAAAACTACTTAGTTTGGAAAGTTGGCCTTATAAGTTTGTTTAATTGCCGTGAAAAATCAGTCTTCCTTGCCTCAGCTTTCACGAAAATTTTAATGGTGCTTAAGGTCGTAGTTATACGGACTTTGAATAGTAATTATTATAGGTATAACACACACCAATAAATTATGTTCATAAGTTTAAAATAAAATTTAAACAAAAATTATTAATATCGAGAACCCCTTTTTCAAACTTGACTAAACTCTACGGGGTCGGATTTTATTCGTACCTTCATCGCTCATTCTCGAAATAACATTATGAGGTTAATAAAGATGGTATGATCTACAAATTTCAGAAAGAAAGAGTTGTGCCAATAACGCCAAAGCTCACCGATTTTTGCGATACAAACACAATTTTTCGGTATCTACGGTTGCGTCCACACGAAGCGTGCTCAATCGCTGATGCGCTCCCAACTATCAAAAGGGCAATACAAAGTATACCAGCGTTCCCACCAATGTTCAAGTATTTATTAACTTACTTACTAGATCTCGCGGCTCAGCGAGTTTTGCGGGCAACATGTGAACGGAACAATTGACGAATCTGATATCTCAATGAAAATATGAAACAGATAAGACATAGAAAATAAAAGAGAAAATCACGAGTGAAAAAGTTATTGCCGTACTGGGAATCTGATTTAGGCGACTATATTGAGCCACTGTCCTTTCCAGGCAACGAATACAGTAATATTTCATTTAAAAAACGGTTTCAAGTTAGATACGTTTTTAGATCTCGGTTTTAAGTTGTTCACGAATGAATTTCATTCAATTTCTATATCCGCTATATCAACTTTCACTGATTCGGAGAAAATCGCAAAAAACTCTCACATCTCTTGCGTAAATAAAAAAATTGCATTTTATTTTTTTTATATAATGAATTGGAGTAGTATACATTCGAAAAGTGTTCATTTTTCAATGCATCTATAGAAACATTTAAGTAATTTGGATAAATAAAATGGATATAGCGGATTTTGTTACTCACTTCGTGATTTGTATGGAATATAGAGGCTTTTGAAACTCATCTTCGCAGAATAACTGCTCGTGATTGGTTGAATTCCGACATAGCGTGTTTTGATAGTAACTTCTTAAATGATATAGTGGGTTTGTTTCTCACTAGCAGTTTTAACATGGTTTTTGGCCGTGATAAGGGAGGTTTTGAAATTTAATTTTAGATTAGTCTTGTTCCTCGCAAAAATTTGAACAAGATGTCATATTAACACTCTGATCATTTTCATAACGTTGAAAAATCGGATATAGCGGGTATTGAAATTAAAAGAACTCAATTTAAGGTGAACGATTTAGCCCATAGCTAGAGGTCCGTCATCTAAGGGCCTTGCAACTTGTTTGCAATGTGTAATTGAAAGTTCTTTGCTTATCAAATCATATCTATCATAATTATTGTTAGTCCAGTCAATGAAGGAGGTGTAGAGTGCGTGAGCAGGTACCTAAGCGATTCCTTCAGAAACTTGTTCAGGGTGCTTAGGGTGTAAACATTCTAAAAGTTCTGACGTCTTTAGATTGACGGATTTAGAGTTTGTCCAACCAAGTCTTTTATCAAAAGAACCCGTAAAAGTTAACTTACCACAGTTGCCAGATGCCCAGCATTGTGTGTGGTAATTCCATTTTTCGAGTCTCTAATCCACTTCAAAGACTTCCTATCTCAAAAGGAAACACCTACCGTGGATCACACCACTGCTCTTAGTGTAATCGAAATAACATAAAACCCAAAGATATTGGAATATAAGTAGATGTGCTATCTGCTCTTTTTACTATGTGGGTCTGCTCTTCCGGGTGTCGCCGATATTGTTTACCAATTAACAAATAAACTAAAAGAACAATTAATTAACGAATAAACCAAACGAACGTTAAACTAAATGAACGAATTCTTTCCTTATTCAAAATAAATTGTTAACCAATATTAATGCACATTTTCAAAAAATCAACGAAATGAACAAATTCTTTTTGTATGAAAACTACGCTAATTAGCGCGTAGTCCGGCGACAGTTGCGCGGACACCATAGCATATCTCTTCTGTATTTGAATATCTTTGATAAAACCTGAACGTATATTTTTAAATGTTATCTCCGTAAACGCATCGATTAAATACTATTGTGAAGAAAGCCATAATTTTCATGTTTATAATTATGGGTCCGTCAATTTGTTTATCCTGTCATATATGCTGTGTGGAGGGTCTTTTTTAAGGAAAAGAAGTTTTGGGAAGGAAAAAGGTATGAGGGGTGGGTAGGTATCTGGGGGTCAATGTATCCAGGAGTGATGGACGTATGAATCCATCCATCCCACTGCGGTGCAAGGCGATGGGTCGAAAGAGTCCGGTTAGAGAGGTCTAGGTTAGGTCTCTCTCAACAGTCGCTCGATCCGGCTCTAGCATGCAGCTATTTTGCCCATTAAGTGTTGCTCTGGCACAAATGTCCGAAGATATTAAAAAAAAGAAATAAAGAGTTACCATTGTCAGCTAAAACAATTAAGCCATCCAGCAAATCACATATCTAAAGTTAGTTTTGGCTTTATCAAAAGCAGTTGACGAGTCTTGTGACATAAACGATATAGCGCAAGTTTGGCTTTTTGTAAGAACTATTTCTCATTCAGGTCCTAAAGAAGAACTTTTAGAATTATCGCCAGTCAAAGGTCAGACGCGTGGAAAGGATTTAGCAAATGTGTGGATAAACATTGATAAAATTGAATGTTTGAAAAAATTGTGTCGATTTCAACAGTCGGGGCCAAAAGTACGACGGGCGAAAAATGGTTGGGACAGACTCAGCTATAAAAGCACCAGCGATATTTTGCTTGGAATATCGCTCGCCGTAAATTCCCTCTGGGAATGTATGGCAATGTAATGTATGTAAGTGCTAAAAATTATAACAAATGTTTGCTAAATCAATAAACAGATTTGGCTCCCAAATTATTTTTTTATTGTTGTAATAATGTACGTGTTTGGCTCTTTGGCTAATAAGTTTGCCGACCACTGACCTAGACAAACCTTTTTCTATGAACCCGGACACCCCTGCTGTCACCAAATGTAGCTAACCACTTGGAATTATATAATAAATACGAGAACGTCAATTAAAATATTCATATTATATGATTTTATGCTCTACCGGTTTCCCTTATTGTGCCGACTAGCCGTGGCGTATGGGACAAAAACATGTTTATAATAACTTTAATTTGTTTAAACAATAACTTTATTAAGTTTTTATCTGACTTTGCTAACTTTACAATCCATCCCTTGAATTCTAACCCGTTGATAAAGATAAAACTTAACGAAAATAAATTATCCAAAAAGCTGCAGAGAAGTGCACAGCATTATGATGAATGATCCGCGGTTTAAACTTGGCTAAGAAGTAATGAATTACATAGAGATTGTCAGTGCAGAAAGGCGCTCATTTCACTCATCCCACACTTCTTATCTCTTACCTACTCCTACATATTATATCATAGTGCAAATGAGTATGAAAGAATAATGATTAAACTAGAGTTCTGACGTGGAGAAATAACGTTTCTTTCCAGGGTGTCTGTCTGCACCTCGGAAGCCAAGTTTCTGAAAATATGGTTACTTATTACTTTGCCTCTGTGAAGCTTAAGTTTAATAAGATTTTCTTTGTTTCTCTCTCGTCTTACCAGTGTACTTTGACAGTAAACTGTTGACAGTTTATTTGTTTGTTTTTATAGTAATACCTCTCAAGAGTGTCAGCTGCTCCCGTCTGGAGCCAGTGAGACTATGGCATCCCCAATTGGGGTATGTTGTAGGTAGTGGGGATGGGAAGGAGTTGGGGGAGAGGAAGGTGGGGAAGTACCTAACTATTCAGATCTGGTCACCAAACATGGCTAAAGCCATTTCAAGCAACGTTTCAATTCTGAATGGTGGTCTTACACCAGGGCGATACTGAGAGTATCTTCCACTCTGGAAGGTGCCGCAAATACACTACATATTATTTTAAATGAATAAATTGTTAAATAACACAAATTAATCAAATAAAAATGTATTTTTTAATTTTTAACTTTATTTGTGAAAAATCTCAAATTATAATATTTAATTAAATGAAGACAATATTACCAAAACTCCATCGAAAATCTGGAAACAGAAATACAGACCCAGATTCCTACCCACCCCTTAAACCTTTTTCATTCCCAGAACTCTCCTTTCCTTAAAAATACCCACCACACAGCATCCCGAAAGATGACAGTGGCCCTGATGAAAATTATTTTCCTCAGGGCCTCCTGTGTGGAGCTCAAGTAAAAAAAAAATACATATGCTCTTTTGTATTTCAATGTTTTATTGACCCAAATCCGGTTTTAGACTCACCTTACGAGTATGTAACCCATCCGTTTTTCCCAGGGCCTCCCCAATATTTTATTCAGTTTATTTTCGAGTCAAAAATATTCTCTTGGTACACATTGATTTTTCAATTTTGGTAATTATGCTTAGATCTCATATATTTCAAATCAACATAATATTCGTAGGAATAATTATACAATTTCGCTATATTTGATATTTGCTTACCCTCGTTTTCCATTACCATACGGAGAAAATTTAAAAACATGGGTAGGCATCCAAAAATAAACCAAACAGCTTTTTTCTGCAAAACCGACAAAAACAGTAACCGTTTTCAGTGTATCATGTTTTCAATATATATGCGTACGCTCTTCTCCTTGTTGGTAAAATCCCTATTGATCTTAAAAAAATAAATAATAAGGACGTTTAATTGACCTGATGGATGGGCTCCTTCAGGTTAACAAGATTATTTGGTCAAAATCAAATTTCTGATGTGATGTGAACTTTAAGCATTATAAAGAATTGCCCACGGGCGCGTAAAATTCCCTAAACCCATAATACAACCTCTGGCCAAAATCCTTTGAAGTCGTTAATATGGTGAACGGTCTTCCTCTAGCAAACTTCCCAATAATGAGGTTTCCAAAGTATAGGGGCCTAATATTTTAGGCTCATTTTCTGTGACTTGTTCTGGAAATCGATAGGCACGCAAACGTGACGAGAAACTCAATTGAAATATTTGCGAATAATTTATGGAGTTTTTCTAGTTTTGCTTTTTATGGTAAAAAATTGGTTCGATTTATCAGTGACTCATTATACTACTTTATATAATACTAGCTGACCTGACAAACGTTGTTCTGCCATATAAATTATTTCTAGTGAATATTTTGGTTGTTAAATAAAAAAAAATACCGGATGTATTTCAAGTGTTTGGGGATCGGATCTATGACAAAAAGAGAAATGGAGCGCTGTAGACGATGACCGCCGATAAAAACAAAAAATTTTCAGCAGGAAAATTAAATAAAGGAAATCAAAATTAATTTCGAAGAGCAATCGAGTGTTCGATATTTTTAGTCAGTTCGTCTTTAGCCAATACAAATAAGCTCGATGGTTTGCCCACGCGAGAACATGATGCCGAATGAAACATCAAAATGACACGACGCTTCTCATGAATGCCTTGCGCGTGTGTGGATGAAAGTTCGATGAGGTGGACGTAGCGCCATCTGTCATTTAACAACATCAAAATTTTCGTTCCGTTTGAACATAAATATTTTAAATTTTAAATTTTTAGTTTAATTTTAGCTTACTTTTTTGTGCAGCATTATTTTTAATGTATTATGTGCAAATTTTTTTTTTGTAAAATGGAGGCCTCAGCAAAGATGAGCTACCCAGTGAGGCCGACAATGCTGAATTGTATTTGAAATGGAAGATATTATCTATATATATAAAAATTTAGGTTCCGTATGTTTGCGTTCGATAATCTCGGAAAGTAATCGATGGATTGACTAAAAAATTTTACAGAACATTTCATTTTAGCAGAAGATCGTTTATACATACTTTTTATTTGGAAGTTCAAAAAGAAAAGGATAATTTTATGCGTTTTAAATGGACTCATAATTTGTCATAGTAAAAAACGGAATGACAGTTCTAGACAGTGTTGCCATTTTATTAATTTTATTAAAAATTACAAAAATTTATGATACCTACAATTAGGAATTAAAAGAATTTAATCGGATTTAAAAGTAGAATTATATCAAACAAATTATATTACTATTTTGACTCTTTTGTTTTCTCTGTGCGTTTTATATTTACTCTTAATTGTACTGAATGTCAGTTCGTAACTTTGCAAAACCTACAAAAAATCTTATTAAAAAATCGAATTATATACGAAAATTTTTAAAGGGTTAAAAAAGTGTAACTGTGATCAGTTGATTGATGTGTAAGTTTTTTCAAAGTTGATCACCATTCGTGGGATGCCTCGATCACGTTCAAATATAGACTGTCGTACTCGACACGCAAACGCAGATCGTCAGAGAAGATCAAACCGCACTGATCAAGAACGTTTAGACGATAATGAACATGTTCGAGTTAGAATTATTCAGAGGCGAGCAGAAGAACTGGCAAATCGTCGGGAAGAAAGACTTAAAAGCTTACGAGTAGAAGCGCGAAGAAGACGAGCAGCACATTCATCTCAAAAACGTCAAGAAGAAATAGATCAACGCCGAAGACGAATGCAAGTGCAACTTTTGAATAACCATCCTTCGTACCATCGAATTGCTTTTTCATTCGAACCAGATATTCAATACAATACCTCATGTAAATTTGTTCAAATCGGTAAAATGGATAAAGTTTGTCCACACTGCAAAGCGATGAAATTTAAAGGAGAAACTCAAGGAATGTGTTGTGAAGCTACCTAAAATTGATCAGCCAATAGCACCATGAATAAATTTGTTGCAAGGAATTACTGATGATTCAAAACATTTCCTCAAAAATATTAGAAAATACAATTCATGTTTTCAGATGACTTCATTTGGCGCTAACGTTATAACAGAAAATTTTATGCCGACGTTTAAAATTCTAGGACAAATTTACCATAAAGCTGGCTCTTTGCTTCCTTTTCACAGCAATCAACATAAATTTCTACAAATATATTTCATGGGAGATCAAAATGATCAGTTGAATGCACGCTGTCAAATCTCTACTAAAGTCAAAAGGCATATTGTTGAGTCGTTGCAAAAAATGTTACATGATAACAATAATTTAATTCGAATGTTCAAAAATGCAATTGATCTCATGCCATCAGACAGCCATAAAATTATCATTAGTGCTGATCAAACACCAGTAAGTGAGCATGTCAGACGATACAATGCCCCAACAATTAATGAGGTGGGAATTGTCATGGTTGGAGAAGAATGTCATCCTCGCGATATCGTTTTGCAACGTAAAAATGATCAATTACAAAGAATTGCTTATACTAATAGGTGCTAATCTATAATAAAGTGATATTATAAAAGCATTTAAGGTCTGAATAAATAAATAATTTTTTAAAAATTACGAATGATTTTTTTCTTCCCTTATATTCTACACTACAGCATAGTCACAGCAGATATTCAATTAAGCAATGTGTCTTCTTGGAAAATGCACAGTTGCTAGACAATTTTTGTTAACTTCTCTAATAATTAAAATCGGACAAAGCCACAGCGAAGAGTGGTCGGGTTCAGCTAGTATCAAATAAATAAATCCAAAAGACGGTTAAATTTGTTCATACAAAAATACTAAAATCGCGATTAACAGATGGGAGGATGGGGGTTGGAGGGTTAAAGATTAAGATTATAAGTATTTTTTTTATTCCAAAAAAAAATACTACAAAAAAATGTCAAAAACGTAGATTTTTTTCTGGTTAGGGACACCCTAATCACCTAGCGGTATAAAATATACTTTAAAACCTATTCTCATACCTACCAAATATACGTAAAAAATTTCATTCAAATCGGTCAAGCCGTTTCGGAGGAGTGCGACCACAAAAAACATGACACGAGAATTTTATATATTACATGTACCATTTCATTGCAATTTAGGAAACATTCGCAGATGAAAACTGGCATTTTTTATGTTTCGTGTTATTATAAAAAACTTTTGAAGGATGTACTTACATCATAGCAACACTTTACTAAACCTTAAGTTGTCTATCTAAAACTGACTAAGTCACCATCACGCCATTTTCAGGAGGTATAGACAGAAAGGATAGACCGACACACGATTATGCGTTGGCAGACATCCTTAATTCGTACAAGTTCAGGCATCGTATCTATTACATAGTATAAAACAAAGTCGCTCCCGCTATCTGTACGCTTAGATCTTTTACACTACGCAACGGATTTTCACGCGGTTTTCACCAATAGATAGAGCGATTCATGAGGAAGCTTTAGGTAGGTATATAATTTGTCAAGGTTTTGTGTAAATTGGTTGAAATAAATACTATACAAAGGGAGCGGGCTGGAAAACGGCCGGCGTGGATTTGATATGTTTGCAAATTAACAGATGGCGTTGGTTATAAAGGTTAGGTGATGGCGTTTTCAGTAAATAGCGTTGTGTTTCGTTAGCTACAGCAACATGCGGCCGGGTCAGCTAGTTCTATATTTTTCGTCTCCCGATGTTACCAGAAATTAAAATATGCATAGATTTACGAGTACAACATTTACATCGTTCTATGTAGTTACCCAAAATTTTAACAATTTTGGGTAACTACATAATTTTTATTTAATTTTTTTTTTTCCTTAAATTTTTATAACATAATAATATTTTTTGACACAAAATTTCATATACTCCCCTAACAAAGCAGACGTTTGTGCTTAGGAGAGGACAAGTAAGATATATATTGTTGGAGGTTTTTGAAAACTTTCAGAGTGAAGTAAAATAGTATTTTTTTTATTTTCAATGTGGATTTCTAATAAAAAATTACATTTTCATGGCAATACAGAAGACAAAATATTCAAAAAAGTGAGTTGGTAATTTTGTAAGACAATATATACAAGTAATAAACAATATATATACATTGTACGTAATACAACAGAGCGAGAGAAGTATACAAGGGATGCAAGAAAAGAGTATGTGTTGGAGTGAAAGAACGAAAGAAACGCCTGGAAGATGAAGAGGGAATAAAAATGACAAAAACTTCCAAGAAAACATTAAACTGTTTTGGAAGGAAGTCAAAAGGTCCCGGAGTGGCCCAGAGAACGGAAGAATGAAAGTGATAAAATCGAAAGATGGAAGAATGTTGACGAATGAAGAAGAAATAAAAGAAAGATGGATGAAATATTTTGAGGAAGTCTTCGAAAGCAACCCGGGTGATAGTGAGTCCAGCGTCGAATCGGGAATGAACAATGACGGAGTGAATATTATCAAAATCAGTATGGATGAAATAAAAAAAAAATCGATTAAATGCATGAAGAATGGTAAGGCTGTTGGTTTCGACAATATTGCTGGCGAATATTTTAAAGGAGATAGCCATATTATTCTCACATGGTTATGCAAACTTTTTAACCAATGTTTAGAGGAGGGTTACACGCCATTAGATTGGAGGAGGGCTGTAATCATGCCGTTGTACAAAGGTAAAGGATCACGCATGGAATGTGGGAATCATAGGGCTATTAGCCTGCTAAGTTCTGTCGGCAAGCTGTATGGAAGAATATTGATTGAAATGGTAAGAACGGAAACAAAGGATAAAATATGGGATGTGCAAGGTGCCTTTATGAGTGGAAGGGGATGCATGGACCAGATTTTCTCCTTGCGAATGCTCACTGAGAAGTTTCTGGCAAAAAACCAGAAACTTTTCTGCGCCTTTGTAGATCTTCAAAAACCGTACGACTGAGTCGACAGGAAAAAGCTATGGAAGGTGTTTTGTCCAAGTATGGAGTGAATACAAATCTCATTTAGGCAATTGCGTCTCTGTACGGGGGAAGCGTTGCATGTGTTAGGGTGAACGGTGATTTTACGGGGTGGTTTGACATCAAAAAAGGTGTTAAGCAAGGCTGCGTAATGTCACCATGGTTATTCAATCTATACATGGATAATTGTATGCAAGAATTGAAAGATGTGGGATTGGGCGCGAAATTGAATAGTCTGAAAGTATGTTGCCTGTTGTATGCTGATGATGCGGTGCTGATCTCTAACACTATGGAAGATCTACAGTCTCTAGTATCTAGGATGAACGAAGTATGTATGAAGAATGAGTTAATGATGAATGTAAGTAAGTCTAAAGTCATGGTGTTTGAAAGAGAGAGTACGAAAACAATGTGCGATATAGTTGTGAATGATGAATACTTGGAGCAGGTGGATGAGTTTGTTTATCTGGGTAGTATGTTTACAAGAGATGGGAAGGCTGATAGAGATATTGAAAGAAGGGTAAATGCCGGTAACTCCATTAATGGAGTACTGAATGCCGTTGGCGCTAATAAAAAACTGTCAAAAAAAGCGAAGTTAGCAGTCCACAATGGAGTCCTGGTACCTACCCTGATGTATGGCAGTGAGGCATGGAACTGGCAGAGGAAGGATGAAAGTAAACTGAATGCTGTTGAAATGAGATCCCTGAGACGTATGTGTGGTAAAACCATGTATGATCGTGTTAGAAATGTGGATATCCGCAAAGAATGTAAGGCTGATGTAAGTATAATGAGCAAAATTAAGAAAGGGACCCTCAGATGGTTTGGGCACGTAGAGCGAATGAGCGAAGAAAGTAGTGTAAAAAGAATATATGATGCAAATGTGAATGGTAGAAAAAGTCGGGGACGCCCGAGGAAGACATGGCACGATCAAGTGAATCAGATACTTGAGACGGGCCATGTCAAAAGTCAGAATAATAGACGATGTATGAATGTGAGTGAGGCAAAGAGGATGTGCCAAGACCGAGTTGTTTGGCGGTCCGTCCTTTCTGCCTACCCCTGCGGGGAAACGGCGTGATGGTTAGTTAGTACGTAATACATTAAAAATGATAAGCAAAACGTAATACCTCACAAGAGTCTCAGCTGCTCCCGTCTGGTGCCAGTGAGACTATAGAATCCCAAATTGGGGTATGTTGTGAGGCTGAAGGTATTGGGGAGGGGAAGGAGGTGGGGAAGAGGAATGTGGGGGAGTACCTGGCTATTCAGGTCTGGTCACGAAACATGGCTAAAGCCATTTCCAGCAACGTTTCAATTCTGAATGGTACTCTCAGTCAACCAACTGAACTAATTCTTATGCTAATACTTAACGTGGGATATAAATATTATTAAAGAAATCTTCATGTAACTGTAGTATTTAGTACATTTTTCGTTAATTTTTTGTAAGTGGAATTAAACATCCACCTACATTATTAAAAAAAAAATTAATTAGTCTTCGATTATGTAGTCAGATGGCGAAATATGTGTATTTCTCTGTACATAACAAATGAACCGTTTTATGATGTAACCTAATAAGGTTGCTTAGAAGTGTGTCAGGCCAGTAACATTTTACTGCATATTACTGGATCAAAGGAAAGAAGCCCTAACTTTAAAAACAATATTTGTTTTATGATTCTTGTACAAATGAAAATATCACGTTCTAAAATCGGAACTATAAAACACCTCTTTTTTAAAAATAAATACTGTGGCCTTAATTCTGTCATAGAAACACCTCAGCAACGCCCAACAAACTACAAGTTTCCCCTCGTTAAACTGATGGGTTTTGGCCCCATGATTACGAGTTTCGATTTTAAAAGGGGCCACTCGTAAAGGGGGTCAAATAACACCCCTGGGGGTATTAAACCAGTACCTCCGTGGGCCTTTACCCAATTCCAAACGAACACTTATCGCGTTCTAGTAAAATGAAATTACTTCGTAAACGGTCGAATTATGGGTGAATATTACATCATAAAAATTGTAAATAAGTGACACAGAAATAAGACCTAAATATCATAACTGCGATAGTTACTAAGACATCTTTTTTTATTAGTAAGTAGGATCTATCAACATTTTGTATTCATGATTTGCTGCAGTGTTTTATGCACGAGTACTTAGGAATGAATTGAGTAGATACAGTAAATACAACCTTGATAAACTATTTCAAAGTCACGAACAGTGAAGTCGGGTGACGTAAAATAGAAATTCTTTTGGTCATTCGGACAATTTAAGACCTTTTTAGAAGTCAGAATGGGCTGTACGGATAAATCAAACACCACTTTTTGCCATACTGGCAACTTTGATCTCAAATATCTTCTCTTTGGTTAGGAATTCCAACTTCAAATTTATACAGATATTTTCTCATGTATTTGTGTTTCGAAAATAATAATTTATTTGTTTTTTCCTTAATTGTTTTTTTCTTTGCGTCACTTAGTTTACAAAATGGAAAACTTGAAATATCGCGTTATTTACGAGGACGAGTTCCACCGTGGCACCAGTGCTGCAGAAACGGCTCAAGGGATTAATGATGTTTATGGCGAAGGTGCCACAAAAGAAAACACAGTGCGTTTTTGGTTCCAACGTTTTCGTTCTGGAAATTTCGACCTGCAGAATAGTGCAGAACAAGCCCCGTGGACGGCCGGAGACCAAAGTTGATAATGAAGAATTGAAGGCTATTTTGGAAGCAGATCCATCGCAAACCACGCCCGAGTTAGCTGCTGGCTGCGGTGTTAGTGATAAAACTGTTTTAATCCACTTGAAGCAAATTGGGAAGGTGAAAAAGCTTGAAAGGTGGGTACCTCACGAATTGTGTGAAGCAAATCAACAAACGCGCGTTAGAACGCTAGACCACACACCGCACAACAGACGGCTACCAAATTAGAGGAGCTTCAATTGGAATGTCTAAGACATCCACCGTACTCCGGACCTTGCCCCAACAGATTACCATTTTTTTAGAAATTTGGATAACTTCTTGCAAGATTTTATTGATTCCCGTCCGAATGGTTTTTTTAGTAAAGGGTTCGATGAACTACCTATGAGATGGCAAAAGTGCATAGATAGCAATGGTACAAACTTTGATTAAATAAATATATTATGTAAAAAAAATGGACTTTATGTTCCTCCCATACAAAACGCCAATTTCATACGTAAGGACCTAATATTAAATTCTGTCTAGGTACATATTATATCATATTAGTTTCCAAAAGGTTTCAGTAAAAGCGCGTTGAAACACGGGTAATAAGAAGAATAAAGAAAGCGTGTGCTAAAAAGCAGCGAATTATATATATATATATATATAATATAATTATAATTCGCATATAAATATGTTTGTTTCTGGGTTTGTATACATATATATGCTATGCGTTGCTAAACCATTCATCCGATTGCGATGAAGCTTTGGGGATTTGATCAAGGGCGGCTGGTTGAACAGTGTGTTTGTGTGCAGCACTGGTAAAAGTATATCATCTAAAATTGCTTTATAATATCTTACCGAAAAATATAAAATCTATGAATCTCATAAAAATATCACCTACCAATATAATTCCTAATATAATATGAACCAGGGAGAGCAAATTCTCAAAGTTCCGTGCGAAGTTACCCTGTCCCCGGTGTGCAGGCCGATTGCAAACGGAACGAATTATGTTTTTGTATCGAATATCCCAAAAATCGCCAGCGCGCAACGCCACCCACATGTATGAAAAATTAAGCTATATCGGTGTGCCACCCAGCGGCCTTTATCATACAAACTTAAATTTGGATTTAAAGCAAAAGTACTTAACCAAATTGAATAATTCTTTTTTTAATCAAAAGGTACAGCAAATACCTAAATTTTACATATATTTGCTTTTTTATTGATTGGTGTTTTAATTTATAAAACGCAGGTCATTAAGGAAATCAATTTTTTTATAGGAAACTTTGACAATTTTGCCCTCGTGCTGTTTATACATTGTTTATAAATACTGTTTGTATCCTGTTTATAATGAAATATAAAACTATCTAACCAACCATCATGCCGTTTCCTGGCAGGGGTAGGCAGAGAGGCTGGACCGCCAAATAACTCGGTCTTGACTTCTTCTACCATTCACATTTGCGTCGTATATTCTTCTTACACTACTTTCAAATTTATTTTATTAAAATAAATTAAATATTGTAAAAAAAGGAGTTTTTTGGGTTGAAATTTAAGATTTATTTACGAAAAAATTGTATTGTGTTTCTATTTTCTTAGTACAGAAAAAAGATCTGTTCAAAAAAATTAAAATTTTAATTAAAAAGCGATATGTAGGAGTTTTCGCACTTCGAAAACAGCTTAAAATAGACCTTCTCTCCAAATAAGATTAGTGGAATCATTTTTACCTAATGTTGCTTAGTAATCGTTATCTCATTGTTACGGATTATCAGTGAACCACAACGTTTTCAGGGTAGCGGCCGCCACTGGATTTGATGTGTGCATGGTTTCTATATACAATTGAGTTTTGGCATGAAATTGTGCATTGCTAACCGTTCATCCGATTGCGATGAAATTTTGGGGATTTGATGTATTCGCGGGAAAAGGGAGGGGGGAACTTGGGAGGGGGGAGGGGAGCTCGGGAAGGGGGTTCGCGGAAGCGGGCGAGTGGAATGGGGAGAGGAAAGATATAGGAGGCGCGTGGGAAAGCGAGAGGGGAAGAGGACGCGGTAGAGGAAGGGGAGGCGGAAGGGGAATGGGAAGAATGAGAAAGGACACGCAGGAAGATTTTTTTTTTATTAAATGTCATAGCAACGCATACCGGGAACTTGATATAATAATATAAATGGAGCCACCGATCAACGTGATTTTTTAAACAGAGATAATTGGAGGACTGGGAAATGACATAGGCTACTTTTTATCCCGGAAAAAACATTTTATTACCGTAGGAAAATTATTTATACAGTTGTATCCCCTTATACCATTCGAGCGAAACCGCGGGTAAGAGCTAGTTAAAGATAACATTTTTAATAACTCATCCATTAAATTTTGTTCACGTTACTACTTATGTTGGTAATATATTATCTTTTTTGTTATTTAGACCTCTTGGTTACTGTTTTAACATTTTGTGTTAATTTATGAAGATATTAATATATACAGATGATTTTAATATGTCATAAATGCAAAACTATCTATTATATAATAAATGGATTTCTTTTGCTAATTTTTTTATGATTCCTAGTAACTAATTAATCATTATTCATTGTAACGTTTTTTATCCACAGGTACTTTTTAGTTAGACGGTCGGCGTGGTCTAGCGGTAAGTTGAATCCCAATACGGTGGGATCGAATCCCGGCGTGGACAAAAAAATTTTATTTGTTTAATTTGTATTAAATTGAAACTAAAACAATTTCTTAACTTATTTCCACATATTTATTTAACCAGTACCATATATGTTTAATTTGTGTTTTTTCACAAATAATTCATTTAATAATAATAATAATAATTGGATAATTTGTATAGCATGGTTTTTTGTGAAAAATCATCTTAAGGGCGATAATATAATACATAGTATATTTGCGGCACTTTTCAGAGTGGAAAATACTATCCGTAACGCCCTGGCGTAAGACCACCATTCAGAGTTTAAACGTTGCTTAAAATGGCTTTAGCCGTGTTTGGTGACCAGATCTGAATAGCCAGGTACTTCCCCACCCTCCTCTTCCCCACCTCCTTCTCCTCCCCACTACCTTCAGCCTCACAACATACCCCAATTGAGGATGCCATAGTCTCACGGCTCCAGACGAGAGCAGTTGAGATTCTTGTGAGGTATCCATACAAAAAAAAATCGAGTGCAGTTAACACGCGGTGGAAGCGAAATTTTACCAAAACAATCTCAAACTTTGAAGAACTAAGAAGCCTTGAAAAGTGAGATCATAATCAAAGCGCAGTGAGCAGGTCAATGAGCGCAGACCTCGCGTCGTTTCCGTTTTATATCTCAACCAATAGGAGCCTTGATAGGAGTATAATACTTCGCAGGTGCTGTACGCGTCATTTCCGTTTCATCCAATTTCCGAATCGCCAACGGGGCAAAGAAAGTTTCACTTAATAATAAAAAAATTGTCCCAGCTTGTTCGTCTATTCTTTTAGTTGTTAATTTTCATCATACGTTTATCCTGGCGAAAAAAAACAGTGGTTTTGAAATATGTGGATTATTTTGCTTAAGTAATGGCGTAGGTACACAAAGTTTTTTTTTTTTATTTTCAATAATTTAATAAAAACTTTAAATTATGCTCAGGTACGATAAGAATAAAAGTTCCCTGCGGATTGTTCGTTGTATAGAATATCAAGGATACGTATGAGATTCTTTCATTGTTAACAACATGGTTTAGTAAAATTCTCATTGCAATCAGTCAAAAAAATCATGCAATCAGTCAAAAAAATCATGCAATCAGTCAAAAAAAAATTGGCCCAGGGTAAAAACATGGAACTGACATCGTGATTGCAGAATTAAGTACAAAAAATATTAATTATATGTTATTTCCGACGGAATAAAATTAATGGGGTGTTCATTAACCCTTTTTTTGGAGCATTTGGTATCCACTTGGATCGCTTTCATGGTCACTTTGACCACCCGATTAACACTCCTCGCGGCACTTTCCACAGAACCATGAGAATACTAGAATTTTAAACAGTGCTTCAATATTACTTATTTGGAAATGCTCCTCGCGACAGCACTGGAGGTTGCCCACCACTTTCCCACAGCCTTCTAAGGAAACAGATGGTTTCCTCCTTCACCGTACACGTCAGGACTCTAATTTTTATTTATAAAGAAGCTATTTTTTTATTAAAATGACTCTAGACCTCCAATGTCCGGGCATACATTGTTAGCAGGCAGTATGCGAGTGCGTACATGGTGTTAGTTATTTATTTCACAGTATCACGTCTCATCTCCGTCACTGAATACAGCTGAAAACAAAGTTTATTAATAGAAAAGAGGAAAAGTTACTAGAATTAAAAAAAAATACATATTATGATGAGATTGCATGACTTAACCAAAGCAACTGAGTTGCAGTCGTCCGGCAGTCCCGCCGAGGATAAGCGGAGCCATCGGTTCAGTCGCAAGCGGGACTCGGTGTCCGCACCCCTAAGCCGGCTTCCCGGTACGCCCTCGAAGAAGGTGTTGAAATTAAAATTAAAGAGGGAAAGCAACAGCAAAGCGACAGAAAAGAGATTTTAGCCTGACTGACTGTTTCTAAAAAGGTAAGAACTTTAATAGGGTTATGTTTTTAATTGCACTATGTAGCAGCCAAAACTGAATGGTATGTCTCCGTTTGGTAATGCAATGCTGCCTCATGAGCTTCTTGAATGAGTTTTATTTTGCTTTAAGTATTATTTTGCTTGTGTTACTAACCTGACGTGTTGTATTATGTTTTATTTTCCTGTCAAGCACTTGCATACTGCTTTCTAACAACTTATGAAGGAACACTGGAGGTCTAGATTCGTTCAAAATAAATAAATGTAGCTTCGTTTAACAAAAAAAATTAGAATCTTGCGAGAGCCTTGAAGGAGTAACCATCTGTTACTTTGTTACTTAAACCAGGGCGGGTAAGTGGTGGATAAACTCCACTGTCTCCGTTTGGTTTTCAGCAAAGATATTGAAATATAAGTAGATGTGCTATCTGCTGTTTTTACTTTGTGGGTCTACGCTTCCGGGTGTCGCCGATATTGTTTACCAATTAACAAATAAACTAAAAGAACAAATAATTAACGAATAAACCAAACGAACGTTAAACTAAATTAACGAATTCTTTCCTTATTCAAAATATATTGTTAACCAATATTAATGCACATTTTCAAAAAATCAACGAAATGAACAAAATCTTTTTGTTTAAAAACTACGCTAATTATCGCGTAGTCCGGCGACAGTTGGGCGGACACCATAGCATATCTCTTCTGTATTTGAATATCTTTGGTTTTCTACTGAAAACCAAAGATATTCAAATACAGAACATATTGTAAAAAATCTGAAATTTTCTCTGAACTTCTTTGAACTTTCTTTGACAGGATTTAAAACGTGTTCGAGTAACTATGGAAAGTAATATTTTAAATTTGTCGTCCAATGCAAAACACTGGCAAAAATAATATATACTTACATGTAATGAAAGGTTCAAAACTCCTCACCAGCACTTATTTTTAAGTATTTAAGCTTACTGTACCTAAATAAAGAATACGTGGGAATGAAAAAAAAATGTGCAAAAATACATTATGAGGGTTGAAAAAAAAGATCGGGGCATGCGAATAAAAAAGGTTGATTAACGCCATACTAAGGAACGATAAGTACAATCTGGGGAGATAAAGTTGGGGATTCATTTTCGGCAGTAGCGAAGAAACATTTTTCTCTGCGTGAATGTTCGTTGCCTTTCAGGCAGTTGGGGTGTTGAATTTAATGTTCAATCGATGGTACAAAGTATGTAACTTTGGAGCCATTTAGGAAAACGAGATCTGATGGACGAGAACAATCACGAGCTGCATCAATTATTTACGGATTTGCCAATAAGATAATAACAACATCAAAAAACCGGGGAGGTAACGTTGACCAAAACTGTAGCAAGGATTAATGTTAGCCTACCATCAAAGGTTTGTCTATAATAAGTTTTCTGGACAAAGGAGTTACGATAACCCTTATCTTAGGTAGTGAATCGATGTGGAGGTGAACACCGTATCCTTAAGCATAGAGAACTGAAGGGTGTAAGTGAGCTACTGAAAGAGTGAAAGCATTGCCTCTCGACGTCCAGGACTCTCCAAGAGGTATAGCTCTGAAGACGAACACCATACGAATTCCGCTTTCCGAAATAGTACTAAAGAATTCATAAATATGACAGTTTCATATCTTCTGTAACTTAATTAACTGTTCAACTACTTACCAAATAAAAGCCCAATAAACACACGGTATCTTAGTCATAATTATGGTTTTTTTAATTGAAACTTCTGTAGCCCTGTTGTGATTAGGAATTCGGATGAAACGGAAATGCCGCATACAGCACTTGCGAAGCATAAAACTCCTATCAAGTCTCTTATTGATTGAGATATAAAACGGAAATGACCCCAGGTCTGCGCTCATTGGCTACTTTGATTATGACCTCACTTTTGAAAGCTCCTTGGTTCTTCATAGGTTGAGATTCTTTTTTATTTTTTTTCTTTTAAAAAGAAAGACAAACATTCCCGGGTTACAAATAACCTAAAAATGTTTGAAAATCTCCTACTATCACCACAGAAAGCCGAATGTGGCTTGTGTTGTGATAGAGGACTTAGCCAGCCGAGGAATCGAACACGCGACGCTCGGGTGGGACCCAAGCGCTATTCCCACTCAACCACTGACCGGTCATTGTTTTGGTAAGGTTTCGCTTCTACCGCGTGTTAACTGCATTCGAATTTTTACGTTAGCCCCACAAGGGAGGCCCTGAGGAAAACCATTTCCTTTGGGGCCTATGTCGTCTTTAAAGATGCTGTGTGGGGGTTTTTTTAGGGAAAGATGGAAAGGAAGTTCTCGGAAGGAGAAAGGTATGAGGGGTGGGTAGAAATCTGGGGGTCAGTGTGTCCAAGAGCGATGGATGTATGAATCCAATCCTCCCACTGCAGTACAAGGTGATGAATCGGTTAGAGAAATCAAAATCCTCAACTAGTCTCTCTCACCACGCAGTAGATGAGCAGACGCATTCGCCGCCATGACCTAGACAAACCTCACCCATGAATCCGGGCATCACTGAGCGCTTGGGATGACCTATGACAAGGGTGTTGGTTATCTAATGAATGGTTCCCAAATTGTTTACAAAAAAATATTTGCAAACACATAAAATAATTCCATTCTATGACTTTGATAGTTCCTTGCTAGAACTAGAAACCTACTATTTAACTTGACTTTCGAGTTATGAAAACCTAATTAGACCTCCGAGGGAAAATCTCGTTTATTATTTGCTATCCGGACGACTTTATTACGCGTTCTCATATAAATTACAAGCGATAAGTATTTGACGACCCTTTCAGAGGGCTCGTTAAAGCGCCGTATAATGATAGCGTGTATTCTAATCCGAACAAGATCGACATTTGAGGTTATGCGCGTTAAGTGAGGAACTACGTGGGACATTATATATTACCACGAGTGGCATGTAATCACGAAAAGTAACTGGAAAACTTTATTATTAATTATAACTCTTTATTCTTTATTGTATGATTTATTTTATCAATTTAATACATAATGTGGATGGAGATTTTATGAAAGTAGGAATCATAGCATAAATAGTTATGTGCCTTAAGGCACCGTATCTGCGCTCAAAAAGAAGAAGACGGAGAGATATGTAATAACGAATGTTGTAGGAGTACGCTAATACTTAAAGCAATAAAATCAATGCTAATATTGTGAAAACACAACTCGTTTAAAATTGTGCAAAAATCTAGCGGCGGTTGTCTTAAACGGCATTTACAGAAACACTGTGAATTTTTTCATGCATAAAACTTGTAAAATAACTGAAACTGACGTGATTTTTTTCTATAGAAGGAATTTTATTTAATTTGCATTTCGGCGCGGGGAATGTCTAGATATTATCTTCAAGTTAAGTTATTTATTAAGAGCTTTAAAACTTAAAGTGTTTGAGAGAGGTGTGGAAGAAATCTGCAGAAATTTGGGTAAATATTTTATTATTACATCGTATTCACTGTTCACTGTAAAAACTTTATATTGGTGTACATAATCTCCATGGACGTAAAAACTATAAAATAAATAAATAAAAAATACATTGTAGGTTCAAATCACCATGGAATAATTTAAAACAATAATTTTAATATGTATAGGTACCTGTGCAGGAACCTAGTGATCTATATTATTTATATTCAGAAATTTCTATTCAAAATTATTAACAACGTTGTTGACAACAACTATCTTCTGGAACACATTAATTTCCACTGTCCAATAAGAAACACAAGGTCAAACCAACTATTCCACATCCCACACTCAAAAACAAATTACACACAACATTCATTTCTCCGAAGGACGTGCACAAAATACAATGATATCTTTTACGACGCTGATATTTTCCATTTATGCTCAGGCCAATTTATTAAATTCATAATAGAAAAAATCAAAACAAATTGTTAATTATGAACTCTCCACCCCTGCTGCATGTTTTCCTTCTTTTTATAATAATAATAATAATAATAATATTTTGATGATTTACATATCCCACATGCTTTAATTTGTGTATTTTTTTTTCATTTCTGTTGTACATATATATATATATTTTCTTTTTTTCTACCACTTTATGTTTTCTTTTATGTTTTAATCTATGTTTATAAATATATATTATAAACTTTAGCGGAAACTTCGCTGGTTAATGCAACCATGTAATATGTTACTCTATTATGAAAATATGTATAACTGTTTGTTTCCTTAATAAACTAAAATAAAATAACAAAATAAGTAATTTGAAACTCATTATCAAATTATTATTTTAACTTGTTCTAATTTGTACCTCTTTTTCAAAGTAATGATAAATATCACAAAATTTGTAGATGGTTACAATACCTTTTAATCCCTTCAAAAATAATAACGTTTTTTGTTAAATTGTTACTAAAAATACCTATTATTTATTATCCTACATTCACCAGTGTCTTCAATTCATTCCTAAGTATTCTCGAAACACATGTCAAAAGTTTTTGCAAAAAAAAATATCTATAAATTTGATCTCCGGGACCTTTAACTCACCATTTACCCAACCAACGTCTGCTCTACACTACTATTCAATAGAGGAAACAAAGATATTGAAATATAAGTAGATGTGCTATCTGCTGTTTTTACTATGTGGGTCTGCGCTTCCGGGTGTCACCGATATTGTTTACCAATTAACAAATAAACTAAAAGAACAAATAATTAACGAATAAACCAAACGAACGTTAAACTAAATGAACGAATTCTTTCCTTATTCAAAATACCTATATTGTTAACCAATATTAATGCACATTTTCAAAAAATCAACGAAATGAACAAATTCTTTTTGTATGAAAACTACGCTAATTAGCGCGTAGTCCGGCTACAGTTGCGCGGACACCACAGCATATCTCTTCTGTATTTGAATATCTTTGAGAGGAAACCTATATCGCGTACAGGATTCGCTGGAAAGCCTTCACCAAATTATTTTGAAAATTTAAAACCCATAAACATCAATTTATCGAAAAAGCATAACTAGAAACATTACTTTACTCACACAATCTGTTTTCAAACCAGCAACTACGAATTTAAATAATCGTTCTCGTTGCTTTCCATTAGGTACGTATGGTATTTAGGAAAAAACATCATGTGTGTAGTTCACGCGCGGTAGAAGTGAAACCTTCATAAAACTAAACTTCGAGAGAATGAGACTAATGCAAAGTATCAGAATAAGTATAGTTGTAGGGTTTATTTATTATAACACTAGCTAGTCCCGGTATGCGTTGCTATACCATTTAATAAAGAAATTGTTTCTCCCTGAGTGTCCTTTCCCATTTGTCCCGTTCCCCTTCCGCCTCCCCTTCTTCTCCTGCGTCCTCTTCCCCTCTCGCGTTCCCACTCCGTCACCTCCACCTTCCCTCTCCCCACTCCACTCCCTCCCCCTTCCCCCGTCCCGCGAACCTCCCTCTCGAGTTCCCCTCCCCTCTCGCTCTCCCCACTTCATTCCCCCACCCCTTCCCCCGTCCCGCAAATCCCCTCCCGAGTTCCCCTCCCCCCTCCCAGGTCCCCCTCTTAGGTCTCCCTCCCCCCTCCCCCTCCCTGGTTCCCCTCCCCCATCTCTTCCTCCCTCCCGCTTTCCATAGCATTGTCTGTTTTTAGTGAGACTCGTTTTTGTTTCATCGAGTTTCAAATCGTAATGGTGCTAAAGCAGTTTTCACTTCAAAAAATTATATTTTCTGGGTGTGTATGAAAAATACAATTGTTGCTTGATGGTACCCATTTGTATCATTTATATGAATTTATTAATTTTTATGAATACTAGCTGACCGGGCAAACGTTGTTCTGCCATATAAATTATTTCTTATGAATATTTTGGCTGTTAAATAAAAAAAATAACGAATGTATCGTAAGTGTGTGGGGATAATATCTATGACAGAAATATGAATGGAGCGATGTAGACGATGACCGCCGATAAAAACAAAAATACTAACCATTCATTTTCTCAATTCAATGTATTCCATTAAAGTAACGGACATAATGATGCTACGCTTCCGCGTGTGTGGATGAAAATTCGATGAGACGGACGTAGCGCAGTCTGTCATTCAACAACATAAATAATTTCATTCTGTTTGAAATACGATCGACGCGCGACGCGACGGTTAATTTATTCATAAAAATACTAAAATCACGATTAAAAAATGAGACGGTGGGGATAGGAGGGTAAAATTTTGGGGTTATAGGTATTTTTGACACAAAAAAAAATGCAAAAGAAAATTTTGTTTAAAAAAAAATAGAAAAAAAAATTTGTATAGGGACACTCTAATCACCTAGCAGTATGAAATATACTTTCTCACCTACTCTCATGCTACCAAATATACATAAAAATTTTCATAAAAATCGGTTCAGCCGTTCAGAGGAGTGCGACCACAAACACCGTGACACGAGATTCCATATATATACATATGTAAAACAATTTTCTCAGTTTACCCGCGTAACGTAGTCCTGAAAAGGTCTTTTTAACTCCTGACGTTTCGGACAGATCTCACTGTCCATCTTCAGAGGCCTTATGTCTTGAGTTTTTGTCTCAAACTGATAGCTTTCGCATGTCTGATCGGTCCAGAATCTAAGACTTATGCGAAAGCTATCAGTTTGAGACAAAAACTCAAGACATAAGGCCTCAGTGAGATCTGTCCGAAACGTCAGGAGTTAAAAAGTCCTTTTCAGGACTACGTTACGCGGGTAAAACGAGAAAATTGTTATTATTATCTGTAGATCGAATATACTTACCACTTCGACAGAGGGATCAAAAATATTATTTAAACTAGATTACAGATATAATCTATTATAATGAAAGCAATTTTTATTTTACGTTTTGTTCCACTGGTTTGGTAATTCAAATTCACATTGAGGTGGGATTGATGCAATCATTGACTGATTGACTGAGTGGCTTTCAACACAAATGCTTTAGGCATTGCTTGCTTCTGAAGCCTATTATATTCACGCTTATTTTCCGAGTTGCCACGACATTTATTTACTACCTCCTTCGTTAAAAGCACACACATAAAAAGCTTTTAGGCCCGGAGAATTTTTAAATTGCTCTTTAATATCACTCAATCACGACCCTTGAAGTGACGACGCGATGTAAGTATATCAAGAATATTTCGAAATATATTTGAAAGAAAGAGGATTTGATTTAAGCTCTCTGAAATTTGGTGCTCAACAGAATTTTTGATTTAAATACAACTCAAGGGTACTATTGTACAGCCGAGTTCCGACAAATCTGATTATATTTTAGCCTTTTATAATCCTTTATAATTTAATTTATTGAAGGCGCATGTCCCATTTCCTAGATACAATTATAAATTTGAATTTATTTTAGAGAAATGGTAAAATTTCTTTGTAATGCGGTAATTTATTTATTTATTTATTTTGAAATATACGGCACAACATGTGCCATTAACATACATGTATATATAAAGTATAGTATGTATAAAATATAAAGTAAAGAGTACAAAGTATAAAGTTTTAGGAAAAGAGTAAAAACAAAAGTTAAAAGTTAAAAATATTATAGTAAAAAGTAAAATATAGAATTATAGATATCCTTAAAAGGTACAAAGTTTTATATAAAAATTTATAAATATATAAAGTTATAAAATACAAAAAGTTATAAAAGTAAGAAATCCTTTTAGGAGCAAGAACAAAAAATTATAAAAAGTAAAAATAATTAATAGGTAAATATCATGGATTATGTCAACTTGATGTCAACGACGCCGATATGATAAATTTTACAAGTAGGTACCTGTGATTTCTAGGGTATTCATTAATTTGGTAGGCATATTATGTTTACCTGATGTATTGTGTTTACGTGGTTCTAGCAGAAAAATTTAGTTTGATGCATCTTTTGTATGAGGCCAGGTTACCGGCAGCGTGATCGATATTAGCGTATGCATTGCCTAAAGTATGCAGGCGATTTATGATTGAATTTTGTCCTGCATTGGTGTTATTATTGTTGCAGTGAAAAGGTGTTTTGAATCGAGTTGGTCTGCAAGGTACATGATAATTTATTAACGATCCAATTCAGGGGAGTCAAACCAGTTATTCTGTATTTTAAATAAAAATATAAGATCATTATTTATTCTTCTATCTTTTAACGATAAGAGTCGCATTTTTTGTAAAATTTAATTTGAGTTCGTGCTGTAATAATAAGATAGTCGCCGTTTAGAGGTTTCCGCGAGTAAATATCATTTTGCGTCAGAATATCAATTTGCACAAGGTTTTTTTTAATCGTTCGTAGCAATGACCTCGGCGAAAAAATATTTTTTTTACTCTGAGCCCGCAGGTTACGGATTCAAAATCTAGGAATCAAAATGTTTGAGAAACACCTGCGCGGCCTCCTTCAAATCAAATTTTAATTTGGCCAAAATACTTGACCAAACTGATTCTTTTTTAATCCGGCCTAAGCAAATATCTATTAAGAATATTTTATTTCTACAAGGTGGCGCAAAATTAATCACCCTATCGGAAGATGTTATAATTTTTGCAAATGGCGTCGTATGTCAATCATATTTGACATTTGTGAACTAGACAGCTGTAGAATACAAACAAACAAGCAATGGAGCGCTATACTCAGCGAGAGCGTGGAATAATTGTGTCGATTTTAGCTTTAATGCTTTTAGCGATTTTGTGATGAAAATCATCATGAGCGACGAGGCGAATTTCCACTTAAGCGGTTACAAAAATCCACGTGTGATGCACGAAAAGCCATTACATCCATTCAAAGCCACTGTGTGACTGGTATTCAAAAACAAAATTGGATGATCAATTTTGCGCCACCCTGTATAAATTTATTTAGGAAACATTTCGAAAGATTGATTTTTTCTAGGATACGCATGTTTTAAATTTTGAGAAAAAATGTTTATTTTTAGTATAATAAGGTTATACCATAGGTCGTTGGCAGATTTGTTAAATTTTCTAAAAAGATTTTGTATTATACAATACCCATTTCAAATCATATAATCATGCAGTAAAATAAATCAATACATTATCTGGGAAACGCATGTTTCAGAATTTTAATTTTAGTTTAAATAAAATCATTTAAACATATATACGTACATGTGTTTCTTGACGAAAATTGGTCCGTTTGTGTATTTATTTGCGCACTTACAAACTAATATATTTCAATTTTTTTTTAACATTCTTATTTAACGTGGACATTAGGTATTGAAAAATGATAAATACTTATAATCAAAAAATAATTACAAACAGTACATAATTTTCAGAGTTTTATCATCACGCCTTTCAGCATTTTTGGATGTTAATTACAGCAAATTTGGGATGAAATAAAATCGACATTGAGTTATGATTTTAAAAAGCTGGTACCGAGAGTAATTAATCTTTCTCATTGGAACCGCCCTGTACGATCGTAAGAACACCTTTTGACGAAATTTGGATTTTCGGCTACTGGCTGGTTAAAGGCCCTTAACGGTCACCAACTTAAGCACATATATGCATTAGAAATACGACAGCAGTCAAGTACAATAAGCGGGTTTATACGTCAACGCGTGTGTCTCCATAGAAACCGTAATAACTCCGTTATTTTTTTAGTGACATCCCTAAAACAAAAAGTAAAAGGTCGATAGTGGAACAAGCTGTACATCCCTATTCAAGTTGTCCATAGAAATACATAACAAGAATATTCTGTCACTCGCGCAATCTGACACATAATTTTTCAAGCCAAATTTCGGACCGGCGGCGGCTCTACATTGTTAATTTTTATTAAATATTTTTATATGAAATGATAAAAAAGTGAGGTGACAAAGGTGTTTATTATACATTTATACAATAGAATAAGTATTGTTGTTTACATAATCTGTGATTTTAGTACCGTTTTCATATAAAAATATCAAGTGAGTCATTTTTACATTTTTTTAATGTTTGCATTCTAAATTTTAATATTTACAAAAGTTAATAATTATTTATAATACAATAATTCGAAAGCTTATTTTGTAACCTTTCTAAAACAGTTTTTACTATACGGCTACGTTCAGAAATGTTTCATTTATAGAGCTTTAATTGTGAAGCGCAAATAACACAAAGTTTTCGTAAAATGTCATTTTGTTTGATACATCTCAAGTGAATATTTGCGAAAATTCGGAGGGGTTAATAAACTATGTAAAAAACCCACAAAAATTTGCCAAAGTTGGTTTTAAAATATTTAAAAAAAACCAAATTACGGAGTTCGATTAGGTATTTCGACCTTAAGGTCAAAATCAAGTTTTTCGTATAAAACGGCCGCTAAGCCATCCTGCTTAAGTATTTCACCTTTTAGCTTAAATTCTATAATTAGTGTTCAATTTTGCTCAATGGGTGGGCAAAACAAAAGCTGTTTTAGTCTGAATTCTTCTAAAATTTTTCTAATGAAATAATGATCTTCTGAGTAAACCATTTACCAGTTTGCAATCCTCGTTATCGTCCGATATTTTTCCAGAATCCTGTATCAAAAATACAAAGATTCTGTAGGCGAAAGCTTCTTCGAGCGACTAAGCCCTCTTCAAACAAGCCGTTTTCATTCGAGCGCTTCTTTATAATATCGTTTCTATCATAAAACGATCGTCCAATAGAAAATGATAACACTTTTACACAATACATGGCGAACGTTGTACATTATTTTCCAAAAATGTGTAGGGCTTTCGGTAACATTGCACAAAAATAAAGAAAATGATTGGATACCTAAGTATTCGTACGTGGATCTGAATATCATGAAAATAAATGAAATAAATTAACAGTTTTTTTTACATTTAATTATAAATACTAGCTGACATAGAATTATAACAAAGAGCATTTTGAGAGGCGGGTATGGGTACCACCACCCCGGAAATTAATTATTTGATAACCAACACACCAAAATGGTTCGCTACGTTTGGTGAGCAGGGGTGCCCAGGTTCATGGGTGATGTTTGTCTAGGTTTTGGCGGCGGATTCATTTGCCAATCCACTGCATGGCGGGCCGGATCGGTTGAGGGGGACCTTTTGATCTCTCCAGCCGGACTCTCTCGACCCATCGCCTTGCATAGCAGTGGGAGGAATGGATTCACCTTTTTCTATCCCAGCATCCCCATAGATGACATTGGCCTTGAGGGAAATTGTTTTTCTCAGGACTTCTAGTGTTGAGCTAAGGGGGGACATTGAAAGGGTTAGTTATTAAAGTCGTGTTAGGATAGGTGAATCAATAATACAATAGGCCACTTGTATGGATTTCATAACGACTTGGAAAAAATCGTGTGGATAGATTTTTTTATTAAGATTACGAAAACGTTAGTAAAAATTTTTAGAAACAGTTTTTTTTTTTTTTTTAATTAAATAATCCATTATTTGGGCCCGTGACGTCACTACATGAAAATGTCCCGTCTCCGAAAATGTTCCTATTAATTTTGTAAAATTCCACACAGATTTATTTTTTTTACATGACAACACTTTGATTACAGGCGAATTTTTGAATTTGACATTTAACGTTCACTAGATTTATTGGTTGTTCTCTGCGAACTTATCATTTGGTTTGACTTTTCAACAGATGTTATAAAGAGAACCCCGTACATTTCACCCTGTCCGTACGTGTTTTATAATGGTAGTGGTGCTGATTTTAACACAACCAAATTTTATCATATTCTGATTATTATTATAATTTACAAGTACAAGTATATTACATCGGATTTAGTAATATAGACATTGAAAATTATAATGATTTATGAACAATAAGATGGATCAAGGAAAAAAATATTTATGAGATGTAATATTTTAGGTATGCCTCGTTATTCTCCTGTGCCATTCGTGTGGAAAAGGTTATTTTTTTAAAATGATTTTCGGCTATGTAATTATCGTTTTTTCGCACCTATAAAATTATGTCCCGTCTTTCCGGTTTATAAGAAATGGTCTGATTTTTCGGATTGAAATTTTCAAAAAATCGCCAGGGTTTCAAAAATACGATTAAAAAAATGCAGAATGTCTTAGAATATTTGCCTAAATCAGATTTTTTTTTTAATGTGATGCAAGTGGCCTATTGATCATTTTGAAAAAAATATAAATGACCTTAAGCAAGCCAACTCGTTCGTTCCACTAGAAATACAATTCCTAAGCATCTCCATAGTGGAGGACAATCATTCAGAATAGAAAAGTTGTTCTTGGAATTTTTTTAGGCGTATTTGATGAAATAGGTCAAGGAGGTAAAGATTAAATGACATCGTGAGGGAATAAATTGGATTGAGATGAAAACAATGTATAATTTGTGGAAAAACAGGTACCTACCAAATATTTATTTAATTTTTTTAAATTATTTAAAATGCATTTTATTAAGAATATAATATTAACATTTTTTTACACAGTACTAGTACAGGCACTCTCCTTGCCTCGTTCAAATTCATGCATCGTCTCATACGTGCTCTTCTATTATTCTGACTCTTAACACATCCCGATTCAAGTATCTGATTCACTTTGCTGACTAGGGTGTATCGCCATTGTATGGAATTTTTTTTATTTTTATAAATCAGTTTTTGCGGGGTGCGGAATAGATGCTCTAGGTATATACAATTAAGCATACAAAATATCAATTTAAAATTTTGATAACAAGTACTGCCACAAAGCAGTTGAATTATTTAAAATCTGATAAAAAATTGTCCCTTTTTAAAACAGTTTTGTGTCAATATGAATACTTTAATTTTTACTTTTACATTTCATAATGAATAAAAATTGCCGCGCCTTAAATAATAATATTAAAAAAAAATTATAATATTTATTTTCCCGCGAAAATTTTACAAATTGCTGAGTCCAATTTCGCGCACTATACCAAGAAACACAACAAACATCTTTAGATCAACCGTCCACATCACGCAGTACAGTTTCAAGTTTTACTAACGCTGATTTTCCAACTGACCAACAATATTTTGCTTCATCTACTTCTTCTTCTAATGTAATAAATCCAACATACAGTAGACTATCTGTTGTCTCCAGAACATTGGATCGGTACAGTATTTCTGATTGGGCAGGTGCTGCCATCGTCTGCGCTACAACGCAAAATATTGGATTAGTAACAATAGATAATCTAACAAACGTGATCGATCGTAATAAGATTCGACGTGTTCGTGCCAAAACTAGGACCACACTGACGGCCATCAATCAGCTCCATTTTCATTCGCGCCTTTGAATATCGTTTGACGGTTGAAAGGATAAAACATTAATCATGGAGGATGGATGCAGAAAAGTTGTGATAGAAGAACATATCAGTCTTTCAAAAGAACCTGGCTCACAATACATTGGCCACATAGGCGTTTTAAGTTCGGTGATGCTAAAACAATAGCTCACAAATTGTTTGCATGTATTGTGGCAAAATCCATTGATTTAGCGTACATTGTGGCTATCGGATGTGACGGAACAGCAGTTAATACTAGAAATTAGTGTGGCATTATTCGACTTTTTGAAGGAAAGCTCCATCGTCCACTTCAGTGATTGGTCTGTCAATCGGATGTGACGGAACAGCAGTTAATACTAGAAATTAGTGTGGCATTATTCGACTTTTTGAAGGAAAGCTCCATCGTCCACTTCAGTGATTGGTCTGTCAGTTACATTGAGTTAAGTTTGAGACACCTTTTCGAATACCTTGATGGAACGACAACAGGTCCTAGAAGCTTACTCAAGATCTGTGAACATCTTCCTGTGATAGAATTTCAAGCAATAGAATGCAACTTTCTGGACATTACAAAATCCCGTGACGACCTTAGCACAGACCAGCTGTATTTATTGGAAATATGCCGAGCAATCGCCAAAGGACAATGTAATGAAGAACTTAGCCAAAAGAAACCCGGGTAAAATCTGTCATTCGCGTTTGTTAACAACAGCCAATACTATTCTCCGACTTTACATTTCAACCGACAGAAAATCAGGTGATTTTGACTGAATTTATGCTAAGAGTGTATGCTCCGATGTGGTTTAAAATAAAAACACAACCTTCGTGTGTTTACGGGGCGAGACACATCCACGAAACCATAAAAATGTCTCGTTACCTTCCAGAGCATTTGAAAAAGGCGGTAGATCCCGCAATTTAACGCAACGGGTATTTTGGCCACAGCGAAATTACACTTATTAGTATGCTAAACGACGAACGAAGACAAATTAAAGAGTTGGCTCTGAGACGGATTCTAAGTATCCAAGAACGTACGTCAGGGTTCTCTCCAATAAGAGTATTTAAGGTACCTACTTTTAATTTCAACGCAGAAGACTATATTAACTTGATCTACTAGGAAAAACCATCAAAAGCACCTCTTACAAAACTGATATCTAGCGAGACAATAATTGATGCCATTGCAGACCACGAAATTATCGAATCCAACATTTTGTGTAAGTTCCGATTGATGCCCTGTCACACGCAAGAAACGAAAAGATGCATCAAAGTGGTAACGGCATCATGCTCTGCTGTTTGCGACCCTGAAAGCCGTGAAGGGTGGATACAAAATAAGCTAGAATCTTGTCGTATAATGCCAGTATTCAATTCGAAGAAGGACTATAAAACACAATAAATTTTATGATTTTTGACTTTATTTTTTAACATTGTTTGTGATTTTTTGTGTAGCAATGGCACTTTTATTGTTTCTTGATTAGTAGATAATATTACAAGTAAATGAAAAGTTTATTTTTTTTATATTTTAACTACTTTTATTGAGCAAAGATTAAACCCTTCTTTTTCTAGTTTTTCGCTATTTTTGTAAAATTTGAATTGACTTGGGGCGGTACTTGCACTCGAAATATCTTAATGCTGTTATAATAACTTTTAAAAGTATCCCCATAGAGCATCCATTCCACAACCCGCTGCTAAGAAAAACTAAAAACAAAAAATCGATCCACACTATTGCTGACTTCTTCTACCATTCACATTTGCTTCGTATGTTCTCCATACACTCTTTTCCTCGTTCATTCGCTCTACATGTCTAAACCATAGAAGCGTTCCTTTCTTAGTCTTACTCATTACTCATTACGCTTACTCAGCCTTGCATTCTTTGCGGATCTCCACGTTTCTCGTACGATCATACATGGTTTTACAACACATGTGGCTCAGGGATCTCATTTCTAGAGCATTCAGTCTACTTTCATCCTTCCTGTGCCAGTTCCATACCTCACTGCTAAACATCCGGGTAGGTACCAGTACTCTATTATGGACGGCTAGCTTCGCTTCTTTGGACAGTTTTTTTATTGGTGCCAACGGCGTTCATTTCTCCATGAATAGAGTTACCTGCATTCACCCTTCTTTCAATATCTCTATCAGCCTTCCCATCTCTCGCAACAATAAATTCTTACATTACAGTGGTTTCTGCTGGATAAAATTTTAAAGAAATAAAAAATTTAAATAAACTGAAATTCTCAGATTACGTTGACATAAAACTAAATATAGAAATTCTTACAAAAAATTCCTATATTTTTTTTTTTTTACATGAGCTCCACACAGGAGGCCCTGAGGAAAATAATTTCCCTCAGGGCCTATGTTATCTTTGAGGATGCTGTGTGGAGGGTTTTTTTTAAGGAAAGGAAGGAGAGGAGAGTTCTGGGAAGGAAAAGGGTTAAAGGGGTGGGTAGGAATCTGGGGTTCAGTATGTCCTGGTCATCCGCCTCCAAGACCTAGACAAACCTCACCCCATGAACCCGGGCACCCCTGCTAAATCACCAAACGTAGCGAACTACTTGGGGTGACCTATGGCAGAGGTGTTGGTTATCCAATAAAGGTTCCCGGGGCGGCGGTACCCATTCCCGCCTCCCAAATCGCTATATGATTTGTTTGTGAATGGTGACTTTGAAATAGTTCCTTATGCCTGGTGAATCGAGTAAGTACTCTTAAATTGACTGCATTCAGGAGTTCACAACACAAATTTGTGTAATCCTACTAATAAGTTTGTATGGAGCTATGTATGTATGTTTGTATATTTATTACTCTTTGACGCAAAAAATACTGAATGGATAAATATAAATAACTGAACTTCAAAAATTCTTTCACTGATAGAAAGCTACATTATTTGCGAGTAATATAGGCTATATATATTGGTAAGCTCTGGCGTTATGAATAAGCTCCGGCGTTATGAAATTATTTATTATACGTTTATTTTCCATTTAAAAAAAACGAATCGTTGCTTGGTAACTATAAGTAATTAATTGACGCGCGCTGTCATTTTGTCATTTGTTTAGGTTTACTATGGAGATCCCTTTTGGTAGTTAAAATTCAAATATGTGTAAAATACTAATCTATACTAATATTATAAATGCGAAACTACGCGTGTTTCATTGTGTCGCTTTAATAGGTGGCACGCGAGCTGCTTGAAAAATGAATGTAACGGGTATGGAGGGGGGGATACGGGGATGGGGTAGTGGGGATAGGGATGGTGGAGAAGGCGAAGTGGGAACCCCTCTAATACTATGCGAGTGAAGCCGGGGGCAAAAGCTAGTAATAATATAAATCGGTCTTACAATAATCATTGTTTCACCTCCCTGGAATCTCAGCTCTAAGCCATCATAAGTTTAATCATATTCAAATACAATAGAAACACAGAAAGTAGACTCGGATTGAATGTTACATTGTAGTGGTAGGTCGTGCTTCGTTTGAAATCGAGACAAAAATGAAACTCCGTTTCTGGTACCAGAGTGGCCGTAACTTCGAAACAATTGCTGGGTTCAGTTCCATTCACAAATTCTGAAAACTTTTTTTAATATGGGAATCTCGGTTAGTTTCATTGTACTTGTACCTTATATCAAATTTACATCGAAGTTAATAAGCGTTATTTCTTTGGTTTAGTATTACTGAGCACCTTTGTTTCAATGAATGAGTTGCACATTTAATAAACATTTATTTTTATTTCATTACATAATTTATTTAAGTACATAAAACAGGCATGTTGCCCAAAAAATTAAATACATAGATTTAATTACAATGTAATGCTAGAAATTATAACAAAAATAGTAGCAAAAATAGTTGGCTAAATATGCTAAAAGACATAATTTATTATTGTCACCTGTGCTGATGGGATAATGATTTAGTTGGTAACCATAAATATATCAATTTAAATATTTACTGTCTTTAACTAAAGTGCTTCATCACAATATCATGCATATTTAAGTATTTAGCTTCTCTTAATTATTTTTTTCTTAGTTTTTTTTTTTATTTTTTTTCTTGCCTAGCCACTAAAAAAAAAAAAATATTCGCGAAAACATGTTTTTAGGCTTACTGTTTTATTTTAGCACTCTTTTTTATGTATCTTTGAAAAGCTGTTTGTTTTCCAAATAAAGATATTATTATTATTATAAATATCAGCTTGAGGGAGCGGTCCTGATCGGTAGAGAGAAATGAAAGGCGTGCAGTCGATGTGTGAGTCAGTCTTTATTGTGGCTACGTAGCGGAGGTCGATGAGGAGCGGAGTGACAGTGGTGCTGCTGCGTGATGAGTGAAGATGTAGGTCAGGACACTACGGCGGTGAAGATCACAGGTCTTTAGGAAGCCGGCGTGTTGCCCTACACCGTGGCGGTGTAGACGTGACCTTGGTCCAGGCGGTCGATCGACGTCGTGTTGACGGGATATGGCGGCTGTGTGTCCAGTGGGTCGGAGCACACACGTGACGCAGGAAGGAACCTTGAGAGGCGATGAGGAAGCTGGCGCGTTGCCGGTTGTGGTTGCTGCTCGTTGCAGGATGAGGTTGCTGGCGCGTTGCCGGTTGTGGTTGCTGCTCGTTGCAGGATGAGGATGCTGGCGCGTTGCCGGTTGTTGTTGCTGCTCGTTGCAGGATGTTGATTGCCATCTCATGTCGAGATGGTAGTTGGAGAAGTGCCTCGAAGGTGCTGGAATGTTCCTGGGTCACGCTGGATAAATGGTGTTCACTGTTGACTGCGCGAGACCCGTGCCCCGCGCGCGGCAGGTAGAGAGTTACTGCACTGCTCGGACTGTGTTCCTTATTCGATGAATGGAAAGTATTGACTGACTGGATCCGAGCAAGCGAGCGCGGCTTATATACTCTTGGCAAGTAATTAGTCTCCCGGTAGGTAATGCGTGTGATGAATTGCATTAATCAACAGTGAAAATAAGAGAATATCGTAGCTTCCCACTTTAATTCAAAAAGAAAATACCAATTAATTATAAAACAGACACACCTGCGACATCTACCGGTTCAAAGTAAATTGAATTCTTGTTGACGATAGGGATCTACAATTAAGTAGAGTGAGATGAGTATTAATAAAAAAACCACAGATGGTATTAAAAATCGTCACGAGACAAGGAAACACAAAAAGGTAGGCGCGATAATAAACACAAAGAATGATTAACCAATCACAAAAGTGGAGGGCGTGTTCAGATTTTGAACAAAGAAATGGACTTTGAACTAGGCAATTAATCAGAGATTTATGGAAAAAAATATCGTCACCGACCGAAAGATCAATACACTATAATGTAAACAGGGTCTCACGCCCGGTGCATTAGATACAATGACCCCAGATTTAAGATAAACAATCAGTGCAATGAAGGTGTTGACGACCGCCGTTAACGAACAAATTAACCCAAATTATGTTGGAAAAACTAGGCAAGAAAATAGCAAGAGAGTTATGATAAGAGGAAAATTAAAGAAAAGACGTGTAAAACGTAAGAAAAGCTACTGTAGGGTTATTCAGTCGTATAACGAGTACATAGAGGGTCAGGGAGACCAGATTAAAAGGAAAGCGTACATTTTACATTTAAAAGGAAGAAAAACGCTGGAAATTTGGAATGTCACTTTTGTCACGTCAGGAAAAACGATTTGAAAAGGAAATCTAATGGAAAAACTGGACGTTTAAACGGAAGTGTTTATTGAACAATATAAGATTTCGACTTAATTTTGCGTTTTCAGACGAGTTTAAATAGATATCGTTATATATTTGGAATAGGGTGATCATTCTAGTTACATTGCGATAGACAAAGTAAACAAAAAGCATTGTTTTACGTCAATTGTTTGAGGAGAATTCTATGAGAAATAAGATAGACTGCAAGAAAAAATGAAACATTATTTGAGTTGACGACCTCACACAAGGTTCTGTTATTTAAACAACCAGAAAACAAACATGGTTTTAGGCGATTAAACCCATTTTAATGGCTTTTAGGACGATAAAAATTATCATTGGTCTTAGGGACAGTTTACTTTAACTAAAAACGATTAGATTTTATTACCCTCGAATAAAAGCTGAGTTATTGATCAACACCTTGGAAACCCAGACATAAACAGACGTCAAATTTTAAATTAATGTGGATTTAGGGGAAAAAGGGACGGAATTTGGAGGATGAACCATAGAACGTAATAAAAATTGACATATATTTAAGGGCCGAAGTGGGAGTATCTCCTATAAAAATGTGGGAAATGATATATTAATTAGTAACAAATAGAAAATGAAATTTTCTATTGAGGCAGCAAACATCGAAAAACGATACGGATATCAGAGTAATGTACGGTGAAACTATGGGTGAATTGATACGGCCAAAGAAAGCAAAGAAAATCTTAAATTAACAATTAATAAAATAAATACGGCTGGAAATATAAAAAATTATAGGGATGTGGAAAGTTACATGAGAATGAATGAGGAAAATCAAAAAAAGAACATCGTGAATAAAAGGGAAATAAGAGAAAATATGAAAATTCAAGTCTACGACATAAGTAGAGACAAAACAGTTTAAAACTGAATTGATCCATATAGGTGGCATAAGAATAAGAAGGAATTTAGGAAAAAGAAAATTGGAAAACGCATATTAAAGGTTTTGGCTTGAATTTTTTCATGTTCTGGTAGCGATAAACAAAATTGAGAATTATGTACAGTTTATTGAAGACGTACCTATTATATTTTGAGGAAAAAAGAGATACGAAAATCATGATATTTGAGCTAATTTTGTATGACCAACAGACAAAGGGATGAGGGGCATTTTGACGTAATATCGCCGGTCCGATCCTGGAAAAATGTTTAAACGAGATAGGGCATGAACAAAGTCATGAAAGGTGGACCTAACGACAGTTAAACAAAAATGACAGAATCGATATATGAAATCTCGAGTTGTTAGAGATTAAATTCGTGGATCAAAGATAGCTTAGATAGGCCATTCTAATCCTGAAAGGGGTTTAAAAGACAGGACTTAGTGATTTTTAGTTAGTCATCGGGGGTTTTGAAAAGCGGAAGTTTGTGAGACGTGACGTGACGTTTAAAGCGGTTATTAATTGAAAAATTGTCTAAGTGTTAAAAAATTTTATGACTCTGAAATAATTGGAGTCAAGTCAATAGAAGTG
Source organism: Limnephilus marmoratus (assembly GCA_917880885.1). Taxonomy (NCBI): domain Eukaryota; kingdom Metazoa; phylum Arthropoda; class Insecta; order Trichoptera; family Limnephilidae; genus Limnephilus; species Limnephilus marmoratus. The sequence continues at coordinate 38,684,851 of OU862918.1, read as the reverse complement.
ATTTCGGACTTAGTATAATCTAGTGTTAGATAAAATGCATTTTAACAGAAAGTTCTAAGTGTCCAAAGTTTGGTATTAAATTCAGTGTAAGAGATTAGTACCATTAATAATAATTAATTAGATTCAGTGAAGTGATTAAATCATAAATTTAAATTGTGTTAGTGAAAAGTGTGGTGTTGTATTTGGCAAATTTAAAAGCAGTGTTTAGTTAAATTTTAGGACTTAATACTTGGAAAAAAAAAACATATCAGTAATAGTTCCTTAAATAAAGTGCAAATCGAACGTAATAATTTATCACAGGATTAATCTAGTGTTAGATAAAGTAATAATAATAAATATGGACTTTAGAATAAATAATACAAATTATTAAGTTGTTGTTAAATGAGATTGTGATAACTTAATAATAATAACTATTTCGGAAAGTTTAAATAAATAGTGAAATACGTTATCTTATTGCAAAATAAAAAAGGTTCGGTGACAAACAAAAATAAAAATAATAAATCACTTATTTCGTAAATAATCGTGAAGTGGTTATTGCTTAAAAATTATAATTTAAACGGAGTGTTATTTTAACGATGGAATAATTATAATAATAAATCTGGAGGTTGAAATAAATAATAAATAAATAAGCATGATAACAATCTGTTCGGTATTTAGTTGTATAACGCTTTGTTGCGAAATAAAAGTACGGTGGGAAAACGAACACAAAATAAATAATTAATTGTTAAATTTAATTTAAAAAGTGTTAAGTTAACCAACGAGATTTGAAATAAAATGCGGTTAGAACGATAAACATCATTTAATTTAGATAGATTAAACGGGAATAAAATAAAATTGAAGTCGAAAAAAAAATTTTATTTGAATTTAGTTGATAACATAGGAGTAGGTATTAGGTAAGGAAAACATAACAAGGTTTTACCGTGTAGCTCCCGGTCGGATAAAAAAAAACCTTAAAGGGGTAAGTTTTATTAAAAATTAAAATAAAAAAAATTTCAGGTTCCGAGGAGAGAGCGGCATGCAGCAGACAGTTGGTATTTGAATCAATTTTATAACAAAGTATTACTTGGTTAATATGTGATATGTATCTATATTAAAATATTATATATAAAATAGATATATCTATGTATATGTATATATGTATATATATATTATTCCAAGAAAGGTTTAATCAAAAAGAAACACACTTATATTAAAAAGTAAAGGTATCGATCCCGAATACCCATCTTTACATTTATCCGTAACTATTTAAAATAGTTATGTGTTTGACAAATTTCCAAGTCAAAGTTTTGTATTTATTTTAGTATATGTACTGTTTATTATAACTTCAGCTAATATAAAATGATCAAAAAAATGAGTTATGATATTAGAATTTATTTCAATTATAATATTATTGTACATATATCAGTATATTTATTTATTGAGACAAAATATATATGTATGCATTATAATTATATTTATCGGGGAACAGATTAGACCTCTGCGAAAAGGAAATTATCACTATTAAATTCAAAAGAAAAAAAATTAGAACCATATAAGCTCGCGTCTAGGAATGTTCAAAAAAAAAATAAATAAACATCTCATGTTTGGAATCTAGGTCACGAAGCCAGTGGGAATGTTTACAAAATTGAAATGGTTTATAAAACAACTCGGTCATTGGGGCACTGGGTCAGATGCTTTTAAAGGAAGATGTACCTGGGTCTTTAATAGGTGGTTGATAGGTATTAGTATTATAGTAAGTTAGGTTATTATATAGGTTATAGTATATTTATTAGGTAGTTGACAGGTATTAATATTAACTTGACAATGGGACAAAGCCAAGAAATTGCACAATTATAGAAAAGTTTTAAGCACAATCTTTAACTTGAACATGAAGAGATAAATTTTGAACTGAACAATTGAAAATAAATAGATTTATTATAAGCTAGTCAAATAATAGGTACATCAAATATTTGGAAAATCACGGGTTAGTTTAGGAGTGTATTGAAGAATTACATGGAATATTCGAGGAGAAATTTATAGAACGATTACTCTCGTAGGTATCAATCACTTACAAGAAGCAGTTGAAAAATCACGGGATAGCCTAATAAAAAGTATCAATCATTTACAAGAAGCAGTTGAAAAATCACGGGATAGCCTAATAAAAAGCATCAATCATTTACAAGAAGCAGTTGAAAAATCACGGGATAGCCTAATAAAAAGTATCAATCATTTACATGAGACAACTGAAAAATCACGGGATAGAAAAAATTTTACCAAAAGTTGAACCTTGGGGGAAAATTTAGAAAACAGTTCAACAATAGGAGGCAGTGGTCGCTCCTTAAAAAAACCAAGGGCCATTAACCAAACACATAATAGAGATGGCAATCTCTTAAAGAAAATTGTCAACCAAATCAATCAAAAGCTTGGAATTTTCGGCACTCCAGAACAAACCGAGATAATCTCTTAATCTATTAGTATTTATTAATATCACCCACTTTTAATATGTATATATTCGGTCATCGGTTAAGGTTTTGTGCAGAATTCCTTTCCACGAAATCCGAGCCCGAAATTTGAGACTAGCTAGCCTCAAATTGAGGGTTATAATCCTACCCAAACGTATGTTTACATATATATCTTTCTATGTACTGTACATTGGATGATGTGGACCCGCTTACAATTAGCGTTTTAGACTCGACAGAGTTACTCTCACATCATTTCTTGTACGTGGAGGGAGGATTCACGACCCGTAACTCTGCAAAACACCGTGAGTATATGATTGCATATAGGACGAAACCGGTTCGCCCTAAGTAAATAGTAGACCTTGGAGGAGTAGGAATTTGGGGGTTTCGGGACTTAGGGAAAGACCTGAATGACGTGCACGACGACATGGAAGATTGACAGAACAAGGTACTAAGACCCTCTGGAAAATCGCGTCGGCTGACTGTGCGAAGTTCTAGTTGATCCTTGACCATCCTGTTAACTTGTAGGAGGATAGGAGCCAAATTTTCGGTAGAAAAAGGGTATTCTGAGTTCGTCTAATATGCAATCTATTAATTACATTAACCTACTAAACCCATCTTTATATGTACCTTATAGCAGCTGAATCGGATTGGAGAGATGACATGCAGATACAAAACAATCATAATCAAATTTACTAACAATTAACCATTTGAGTCATACTTAATTATTTGTTCAATTAAACATGCGTAATTCGATTAGTACAGGTTATTTACGAGTTTGTTAGGATGTAGGGAAACATAATAAACGACGGAGGAAAGTTAGCTCTTTTAGAGAAAGTATTTAAAGTTAGATTTGCAAGAGAGAGACCAATACAGTTTGAAACTCAACGCTCTGTCCAGAATCAAGAAGTTACCACAAAATGAAAGTAATTAAAGTCCCATATCATAAATCAAAAAAATTACACAACGTTTGATGGAGTTTAATTACAACATAAATACGAAAATATTCACGTTCAAGGTCGTAAATAACGTATTAATTAGTTAAGTACATATATCTCTAAAGGTATATAGTGCAAGGGAGCTTAAGTAGCTTTCTGTAGTTATCAAAGAAAATAAGGGTCCAATTTACATGAAGGCTTGTGTGACGTAGGGAAGGAATTTTCCATCCCTACTACACACATGCAAAGCCTTAAAATTTAAATATCGATCAGAGCCAAAAGAAAAGTTCAAGAAAACTTGAAGGGATGAAAGAATTCCAAAAATAAAATAAATCAGCATCAAAAGATAGAAATATCACAACTGTCTTGCCGATGACCAGGAGAGTTTTATATATTTAATATCAAGCAAAGTTTAAAATCAAAAGAGGTAGAAGAGAGAAATATCACATGCGTGAACTCACACAAAGGCGAGATATCACTCGAACTTTCTGCGGGAACTTGTTTGGCACAGCCAGACGTTCTAGTTCTTTCGCGTAGGTGGCGGATTAATCCTAGGCGGTAGCGGTAGGTAGTTCATAGGTATGTGCTTCCAGCGAATTCTGTGGAGGTCAGTGGCGCAGCGATAAATTTCGCAGAGCGGTTAAGTGACCGCCACAAGCTTTATAAGATTGATGGCAAAATACATTTTTTAAAGTGTTTTTACGGGTCATTAAAAGTGTCAATTTCATTATCAACACAGTGTACAATGTTATAATGTTTTAATGGTCGCGGTATAGGGGAGATATCTTGTAATTGTATGGTAGGTTTTAATATAGAAAATATCATGCATCCTCCTTGTTAAATATCTTGATGGTGTGTTGATTTTAATTTAGGATAAAATATTTGGTGTATCAACGCATGTATCTTCTCTATCTCTTCTCTTCTCTTCATCATATTATAAATTAAAGTCCCCGCATCGTCTGTCTGTCTGTCTGTTCGCGATAAACTCGAAAACTACTGAACGGATTTTCATGCGGTTTTAACGAGGAAGTGTTTCGTGAGGAAGGTTTAGGTATGTAATTTGTCAAAGATTTGTGTAAATTGGTTGAAACATAACTATAATTGTTAGAAATGTCGGAAAAATCTCTACATCACCACATATTATAAATTAAAAGTCCCCCACGTCGTCTGTCTGTCTATCCGTCTGTCTGTCTAAACTCTATTTTCTATAAAAAATGGTAACGTACATTGCGGTAATTGTTATTTAGACGGAAACAGTATTAATCCTTATTAACTTAAATATCTTAGTTACCCCAAGCATTTCATGCACATTATTTTAATCTTTCACACCATCTCTACGTATTATGAGTCCTCCGCGGCATCTGTCTGTCTCTTCGCGATAAACTCAAATACGGCGGTGGTTATAAAGATTGGATAACCATCCAGTAGATGACGTTGTGTTTTATTAGCCACAGCAACGCGTGTCCGTGTCAGCTAGTAATTTTATAATTTCGTGTGGAAGAATAAATCAGAAAGTTTTCGTCTGGTTACCAGATAGTGTAATTTATACGTTCCAAATTGATCTGATAAACCTTCGCGATAAGCAATTACACGGGTTAATTTTCTTTGTGTGGGTTCGATTCCATAATCATTAAACATGAAATTAATAAGAATTTTTCTTATGTGACACAACCACATAAGAGTCCCCCTGTCTGTAAAGATGTAAAGACAGGGGGAAAAAACTCACATATTAATCATTTCCGGCGAATTCGTAACTATAATAACTTTTTTTATTTCCATGCCGCACAAGGAATGCGAGTTATTTATATTTTAGATTAATAAAAACAGTACCTTACCATTACTATATTTTACGTACAACGATTTTAAAACTTTATAACCTGTTTTTCAACTATAAAGTTAGCGGTAAGCACCAGATTTTATTTTTCTAGACGATGAATAAATAACTTCGGGAGGACAACATAGAGATACATTTTAAATATTGGTAACACGTTCTTCAGAATTAATTAAAATGAACGCGGCAGAAAGGTCTAATCTCCAGGCCTGCTAGGGTGAATTCGACCTACGTTCGTACAATAACGCCGCGCTGCGGCGTATATTTGTTTACACGCTTTCTTCACTTACGTCGTTAAGATTCCTACATTATTTTTCTTCTTTTCTTTGAAACGGCAAATTCGACAGTAAGTCCGTCCAATACACGGGTCGCGAGTCGCAATTTGTACACACGGCTTCTTTACTTACGTCGTTAAGATTCTGAATATATTTTAGGGTATATTGTCGTCTTTAATGTATTAATTAGTATTTTTTACGAATTTTAAGCGAGAATTCAAAAGAGGGCTGTGATCGATTTCACGACAATTTTCGACTGTCTTAAAATGTAGGTAATTTCAATTTTGTGCAATAATATTGTACATGTGTGCCACGTAGGTAGTCATAATCTTCCTTTTCTTCTTGTACTAAGTAGGGCTTTTCATCTTCGTAACAAACCATTTGGGGTGATCTATGCCAGAAGTGTTGGTTATCCAACAAATGTTACCCATAACCGCCTACCAACTTTTAAAACAATAGAAAAATAATAAATAGTAATCAATGCGTTTTTTAATTGTCCAGGGCGCCTAATCATTTGATTTGGTCTTACACTTGATTGAAAATTGATAATTTCTGTATACGACATATTTTATTGAATGGTCCCTATTAGCTGCAGGTGATTTATGGCTACATATTAATTACAAAGGTTACCTGGTACATAGGCACGCTGCGAATCCATTATCATTTTGGCCGATGATATACTAATGGCTTGCGTATCGATCGTCCAGTTGATTGGGCGGACATCTCCAAATACTAAGTTTTGGGATAATGAGGAAAGCAATATTCGAATGCTGACCATTAATAAAAGTATTTACACGTGTGTGTTTTACATATCAAATTTGCTACTAAATAATACCGGAAGGTAAACGGTCCGGTACATTTTAACAATTTTAATTATTTTAGCAATATAAATACTCAGTTCAAATCCCAGCGACAACCATGTGATCAATGAAATAAGGGATATCTGAATGAAACAGAAATTCAAGTTTAACATTTATTGTAATCAACAGTTTGCAAGCATGAGACTATTAATTATTCAAGGAATATATTTATAATTATTCATCGAAACTCAGGATGTTTTTTTTTTTTTTTTTTTACATTAACTCCACACAGGAGGCCCTGAGGAAAATAATTTCCCTCAGGGCCTATGTCATCTGGGATGCTGTGTGGAGGGTCTTTTTGAGGAGAGGAAGGAATGAACATTGGTCTTGAAGAGACCCATGTTGTAGGAAGGAGGAAACACAGAGGCCGGCAAATCATTCCACAGCCGAGCTGTTGAACACAAGAACGAGTCGAAGAAACGACCCGTTCTCATGTGACAAATGTCAACCGTGTACAAATGTTGGGCACGCGTTTGGCGTGTTTCCCGACTATGCACCGGTGCCGAAGGGATCAATGATGCTAGTTCCTCGGAGCATCTTCCATTGTAATACCGGTAGAACAAGGATAGCATTCCCACCCGACGCCTGTGCTCTAAAGATTGCAATCCGTCTGTTAAGATGGGAGAATCTATCAAACGGACCGCCCGTTTCTGCACAGAGTCGAGGGTATTTTTCAGGTATTTTGGAGCTCCAGACCAGAGATGGCTGCCAAATTCAACCGTGGGGCGTACTTGTGATTTGTACAAGGTTAGCAGTTGTGTACTATTATGGATGTGGTCCAGGGTTCCTTGAAGAGGAATCTCCTGTGATAATAAAATATGCAAGTCACTTCAATAGAAATAAGGATCAGCGATGTATGAACATAATTATCAGAACTAACCTTTAACCAGTATGTCGGGCGCCAAGGCCAGTCTCAATGACATGACCATTAAATAAAATATGAACTATTTGAAAACCAGTATATACGAAACTAACGCCAATCGATGCCACCATGCCAGCCGGAGACCAGGTTTTCCCGCACCCACACGCTACACGTCAAATCCGTGAGTCCCCGGTCTTCCGTCCTCTCTCCAGATGTCGCCACTGTTCCGTCCGAAGTTAGCAAAACAAAGTCATAGAGTAAAGTGTTTTTGTATTGTCAACATCCAAATAATCGGGGTAACATGTTAACCTGTTACATGACATTTTGAAAAATTTAATAGTGTTCCAGAAAACATCAACATTTTGTTTAAGTCACTACGAGTTTTTCTGCATTATGAATGATTTGGTAGTATATATGAGTTATCTGAGTAATTGTACCAGATAGAGGGTCTTTACACATAGACTTTTACATATAACTGCATACCATACTTAAATTTTGACTTATTACAATCAACTGGACGATCGATATATTCTATAGATTCTGGACAATAAAGTCGCGTGGTTTGTTACATTGTAATATAAAACTTCGAAAAAGTACGTATCCACAATTTAACTGGCAGGTACCAACTTTATTCTGTGATGCTGAAAAGTGTGGGGAAGTATATATGTAGTTGGAGAAGAGTAAGTACCTAGATAGTCAATTCTAGTAACCTAAAACGGATAAAGTCATTTCAATTAACGCTTCGATTCTGAATCGTGGTAATTACCCTAGATCCTAGACGATATTGAGAGCAAACACTATGCAAACTGCTGAAAATATTGTAATATAAAACTGGAAAAAGTACGTACCCACAATTTAACTGGTAGGTACCAAATTTATGCTGTGATGCTGAAAAGTGTGGGGAAGTATGAATTTAGTTGGAGAAGAGTAAGTACCTAGATAGTCAATTCTAGTAACCAAAATCGGCTAAAGTCATTTAAATTAACGCTTCGATTCTGAATCATGGTAATTCCCCTAGATCCTAGACGATATTGAGAGCAAACACTATGCAAACTGCTGAAATTTTTTTTTTTTTTAAAGAAAGACAAACATTCCCGGGTTACGAATAACCCAACAATGTTTGAAAATCTCCTACTACTATCACAGAAAGCCGAAAATTTTGCTTGTGTTGTGATGGAGGACTTAGCCAGCCGAGGAGTCGAACACGCGACGCTCGGATGAGACCCAAGCGCTATGCCCACTCAACCACCGACCATGTCCAATATTCCGTACTTTCCTGAAAAGCAGGAACTATACTGGCTTTAATAAGTCAGGTATGCCTCATACGTCATACACATGTCTGGTAATGTTGTAACAGTTTGAAACGATAGTGTTAAGTAAGCACCCATTCATAAAAACGGTTCTTAAGCATTCATTCGAATTGATATTTAATTCCTATTTAAAAAGCCAAAATTTGAACAAAAAGAATCCTGCATTCTTCTGTCGACTAAAACATATTTTCCGCAAGTTAATTTTTCAAACAGTCCCAAAGAGAGAGTCTCTGAGGCTAGGCATATGTTTTGACGAGGAATACATACTTCGGTGGATTTCCGAGCTGTGAGCGAATACTTTGTTTGATTTTGAGTTTTATATATTAAGATTTACCATTAAATATTTTGTACAATTTTGCGAACTGGCACCCTGCATCAATGTTCACAACGTGATGATCTTTATTCAAAAAATTTGATCAGATTATCGGTTCTATTTTTATTTTAAAAACTACAAGCTATCGAAATATTTTAATTGTATCAAAGAATTTTACTATTTAGTTTATTTTAGACTAGACACGATGAGATTAAAACATTAGACTTACATATTATTTAAATTATGATGATAAAAGTAATACATAAAACTGTTGTCTCACGATGCATATAATAAGTAAATATCTTCAGAAAAGTAAAACCTTTTATTAAGCGTTGCAATATTTTATTATCAAATCTAACTTCTACAATTATAATTGCAATCTCTATTTTACTTCACATTTTTTTCTACATTTGTAATATTATTCTCGCTATAAATAAAATGCAATTCCTTTTACCCTCATTATTGTTTTTAGGGAAAGATTATTCTAGCAACCACAAAGAAACAATGATAATATGTATTTAACCTTGGAATTTACGTACGTAACTTTGCACCCATTTATATACCTCCTACAGTCTACATTTATATACCTCCTACGTCAGTCTCTACACAGGTATGTCCTAGTGAGATAGGCTTCGTAATAATACCTGTAATCAAATTTAATGAAGATGAATAAATAAAGTAAAAATTTTAAAAAATCATTTTCTATTAGAGTTTCACCTCGGGCCGGTTGTTTCTCAGTAATTAACAGAACTTAAATAGAACTTTCACTCATTTTGAATAAGAGGTAAGAAGTCAATAATGTTAGAAGTAAACTTGAGTACAATTCTCCCGTCTGGAACCCATAGTATGATATACATAAACAAGGTGTTGAAAGAATACAAACCAAATTTTTACGTTTCCTAAAATGGGTATTCCAGCAATCATGTTGAACTACAAACCTATTTTAAATTATATGAATATACTCAAATTGTCAGTCAGAAAAATTTTCATTGACTTAGTATTTGTGTATAAAATTCTAAATGATTTAGTTGATAGTCCGGTATTGCTTAAATTGATAAGCTTCCGGATTCCTCCACATAATACTATAAGTCAGGATTTATTTCATTGCAGAAATTCTGGAACTAAATATCGTATGTATTCCTCTTCGCCCAGAATACTAACGGAGGGAAATAATTATATCAAGTCAGTGAACTTCTTCAATTTATCTTTAAACAAATATAAAATATTGTTACTGAGGCAGTTCAGTTATGTACAATAAATACTTTATATTTCTTACTATTCATATGTAAAACGTGTTCATATGTGTACGACCTCCGTAGTCCAGTGTATATACAAATAAATTTTATTTGATTAACTTGTGTTATTTCACAATTAATTCATTTAAAATAATATATAGTATATTTGCAGCATGTTCCAGAGTGAAGATACTATCAGTATCGCCCTGGTGTAAGACCACCATTCAGAATTGAAACGTTGCTTGAAAATGGCTTTAGCCGTGTTTAGTGACCAGATCTGAATAGCCAGGTACTTCCCAACCTTCCTCTTCCCCACCTCCTTCCCCTCCCAGCTACCTTCAGCCTCACAACATACCCCAATTGGGGATGCCATAGTCTCACTGGCTCTAGACGGGAGCAGTTGAGATTCTTGTGCGGTATTCGCTGTAAAAAAAAAAGCCCCGAAAAAGGGCATTCATAAATAAATAAATAAATAAAACATTAAAATTTTAAAAATCATTCAAATTCTGTAAAATACCCCGTCCTTAGTCTACATTATCAACCTTCCAATTTGTACAAATCGCAGAAAACTTCTCCGGGTAAATACACACCTCAAATGTACAAGCATAAAACAGTGTCATTTCTACCACCGCAGTAAAACTTTGCGAGATTATCCGCGCGACAGTCCCCCCCACGAATCAGGCCGTCCCGCTTACCCGGATAATGCCTCCCGGGTCCCCGGATAACAATAATAATTTCCTCGGGCTAAGATGGCGCCTTACCTATACCTGCCCGGTGCCTGGTGCCTGGTGCCTAGTGCCTGGTGCTACTTCTCCCGGAGTTTCAGGTGATAAGGTTTCAGCGCCAACTTTGCCAGTTTATCTTGCTCGGCTGAAGATTTTGAATAAATAATATTATCCCGGACAATTAAAGAAGTTGGGGTAAGGCGAATTCGGATAAAACGACAACCTCAATGTAAAGAAATGGATTAAAAATTTATGCAAATAATTATATTGAAATACTAAAACGTTAATTATCTACTGACTGCCCTAATGACTTCCTTGCAAGTAAAATCCATTTGATTACCAACTTATTTATGTACCTACCAGTAGCGGTCCGCGAGTTTTCAGTGAGCTAGAGTGCTAACATTGAAAAATACGACGTTTTTGATGTTGTAGCTGAAAACCATTTTTTTTTTAAATTTTATTGTATGAGCTCACCAGTAGACATAAAAAAAATCGCGGGCGTTCTCAAAACAACTCACCAAAGTTTCATCGCAATCGGATGAACGGTTTACCAACTCTTTGTTATCAACGCATAATTTAACGACACTAGAATTCACAATGTATATAGAAACCCCCAAAGTTTCATCCCAATCGGATGAATGGTTTGGCAACGTATAAGATACATAAACAAATATATTTTGATATTCATATGTACCTACTTGACCAAACTGTTTTATTACTTTTTTTCTCGTATATTTCGGTTTATGTATAAGCATTTCAATTTAGATTTTGTTTTGAATGAATGAAGTGGAATCTTTGAAGTAGAAATTATCCCACTTTCCGACATCCGATTAAGCTGAAATTCGGCATACATATTCATTGTCGATGACAATGTATTCTGTCAACTTTTGGTGGCAATCACGCAAACACAAGCGTAAATACAAGCATTTCTCTGAAATTGGAGGACTTCACAGCAGTTTACAAATATCGGTCGTGTGATCTGTCCAATTGCATTTTGGCCCAGTTTCAAGCGTTGTTAACTTCAGTTTCTGTGGAAGATTTTTCAATCTTCAGTCGGTCCAACAAACACATATTATGTTCATATGTAGTTTTAAAAGACATTTGAAAATAGATGTATTGTACTAGAAAAACTTAATTGTTTAAGGTTTTATGTATAAAAAAGGCTAGATTTTTGCGTCGCATTGTAGCGTTTTTTTAACCCTTATTCAAGTAGTTTGCCAGTTAAAAAAAGTGAAGAAACGGGATAGAGAAAGGCACCAAACATGACGTGAGCGAACTTAATTATAAAAAGTCTTATAACAGGTGCGGCAAGAAACATCGTGTGCAATTTCCCCAGATACTTAACCAGTCAACGGGACTAGTAGGGAGGTCGGCCTATAAGATAGGAACTGTCGCTATACCGAGGGACCCTCCAAGGAAGTTAACAGGCTGAAACATGAATCTTGCAAGGCAGAGAGCGTTCTATGTCTCCAAAGAGTAATTATCAGGAGTTACAATCCGGTGTTGGTACTCGTACTTAGAACAAACCAATTCTAAAACGAGAATGGTACTAAAGAACCTAGAGACGTTTCCGGTAGTATAAAACCTTCTTAGAATCTAGATAAGAAGGCTAACATTGGATACGAAGTGGTCCGATTCGACTCCCAATGGATTTAAAATAAGTAAATGCCAATGAACGTCATCTTTTCAACTTCAGAGGCGGATAATGTTTTTTTGCAATAGCTCCACATTGGAGGCCTTGAGGACAACAATTTACCTCCATTTCTATTTTATCTTCGGGGATTTTGTGTGAAGGGTCTTTTTAGGAAACGGACAGAAAGAAAGTTCTGGGAAGGAAAAATGTATGAGGGGTGGGTAGAAATCTGGGGGTCAGTGTGTCCAAGAGTGACGGACGTAAGAATCCATTCCCCCACAGAGGTGCAAGGCGATAGATCGAGAGAATCCGGCTGGAGAATTCAAAAGTTTCTCAATATTCAACCAGTCTCACCCGATCCGGCCCGCCACCAGAAGATGGCAAAAGCGTCTGCCGTTAAGACTAGATAAACCTCACCCCATGAAACCCTGCTAAGTAAGTCACCAAACGTAGACTACTATGGCAGAGGTGTTGGTTATACAATAAATGGTTCCCGGGGTTGCGATACCAATATTCACCTCCCAAACCATAAAGAATATGGGTACCGCCGCTCCGGGAACCATTTATTAGATAACCAACACCTCTGCCATAGGTCTACTAATACCGCTACCATGTAAGTTTTTGGCAAGGGATTTTTCTTGCGAAAAACCAAGTATAATATGATAAAATAATATTATTTTCATTTTGCTAGATATGATGAAATGAATTATGAGTTAAGTATTTATTAAGGTACAAATGAGAGCGGAATTATTTGCCAACTCTAAAGATATTTTATAATGGTTCTGAAGATAGTTACAATTTAATCAGCTTAGAAATTTCTTCATCGGTTTTATTTTTAATTTCACATTTCCGGAAATAAAAATAATGTCAAAAGGAATTTAATTCAAGAAGACGGGAAACTGATACATCCCACTGAGATGGAAAAGGAAAAATATTTTATGGAAGGAAGTTTATTATTGAGTAGTTTCCAGAGGAATATTTCTAGAAATTTATCCTGAAAAACGGGTTTATTAATTCTTCGCATTTTAATTTATTTTAAATCTAAAATAAAAATCCTGGAAATTCTTTTATATCTATTAATAAACGTGATTACTGTTACTACGAAAAAAAATCTTTCTCGAAAGATAAATAGTATACTGGATGTCCCAAAAGAAAATGTTTATTAAATACTAAAATACACAATTTGGGAATTTATTTCTTAAAAATAATGTCGTCCAAATGTAAACCCTCACGTTCGCGGCATTCGTTTAATCGAAGAGTAAAATTTCTTATGACGGCTCGGCAGGTAGGCTTCGTGATGGCTGCCATTTCGTGACGGATATTTTCTTTTAATTGCATCAGGGAAGTCGGATTTTTGGCGTACACTTTAGATTTGAGATAACCCCGCTGGAAAAAGTCCATAGGGGTTGAGTCAGGACCACGAGAAGGCCAATTTATGTCACCTCTCCTGGAGATCAATTAGCCATTGGAGGACCCACCACTTACCTGTCCTGGTATAGGTAACAGATGGTTACCCCTTCAAGGCTCTTGCAAGGACTCTAATTTTTTTGGTAAAAACGACTCTACATTTGATAACAAAACTAGACCTTCAATGTCCCTGCATACGTTGTTAGCAAGCAGTATTGGATTATGTAATGTTGCTCCGTCTTGCTGGAACCATGTTCTTTGGATATAGCAAGTAAGTTTCTAGGGGTGCAGCATTAGGTATTGGTGCAAAATGCTGTTTAACGATGATCTATGTACATTTAAAGCACTTGCGCGCTTCCGAATCGAAAAGTTTGAGTCGTCACGAAAAGACTGATAAACACTCTCTACGTTTTCTACCGTTCTCGATGACCTTGGTCATCCGGATTTTGGTTTTTCCAGCGTTGTACCGATCTCTTCAAACTTTTTGACCCATTTTCGAATGAGTAGAATGCTTGGCGCATCATGGAATTGACAAAAACCTCAAATATTGCAGAATCATCTACGCGCTACAGTCGCCGAATCACCATTTTTGTAAAACTTACGCACGCACAACGTGCGGTCGCTCCCGAGAAATGCTTCATAGCAACTAAATTCCCAAGAGCCAGACTACTGATTGACATACCCCCCGCGCCCCTTGGAAAAGTTGCGTTCACACAGAAAGCAAAACAAATATTAACTTTCTTTTGGGACACCCAGTATTTTTTGTACACCAACCTTTTTTGAAATTGAAAGTAAATAATCGAATGAAATGCTGGTACGAAAATATTCAATCAGGTATCTATTTTTCCTTTTTCCGACTCAATAAATCATTTACAAGAGGTTTGAATATTGGATAGTTTGAATTGATAATAATAATAACCTATTTTAATTTGTGGGCGTATTGCCTGTACGTATTTTTTTCAGGAAATCTATGAACATATTATTAAATTGAGTTATAAAAATAAATTTAATTTTGTTTTCCAGTGGAGAAGGGATAAGATGGCAAATGAAAGAAAAATGTAAGATTGGTGGGTGGAAGTAAGTATTTTATGGAAACATGACCTTTCTTTTTGATTTAACTTTGAAGGTTGTGTTTGAGGGGAAATCCTTATTTAGAGAGTTGAATTCAAAAGCTTGAAGCTTGCAATGTGAGAAAAAGTGTGACTGAGGTGATTCTGGATTTCGAGAGTTTTCTCGTCACTTGAGCGTGGAAAAACCTCTCGTAAATGTTTTTATTGAACAGGTGAGCTTATCTTTAGAGGTGAGTTGTATCTTTAAAGGATGTCGTAAGCGAGAAATTCTGTGGATGTATCATTGCGTCATGTTTTGATGTGATACCGGCATTATAAAGAACTTGTGCGAAAAATATTACTTAATATATTGTTTAACAAACGCTGATTCTGAAATCTAAGTTTAATTGTATATAATTACACATAAACTTAATAAATCGTCATTTAAAAACGAATAAAACTGCCCTGTGATTGGACGGCGGATTCTGATTGAACTTTCACCGCTACCACACGGATCGGGCGGCCGCCGCACGCGTTAAGAATATGGACAATTTTGTGCTATCGCGCTGCTTACACTCGCACACGGGTTACTACTGGGGTACACAAATTATTTTAACCACTCCGATTTTTCGCGAATATTCACTTTTAATGTCTCAAACGAAATGTCAGTTTTACGAAAACTTTGTGTTATTACCGCTTCACAATTAAAGGTCTATAAATGAAACATTTCTAAACCTAGCCGAATACTAAAAACTGTTTTAGAAAGGTTACAAAATAAGCTTTCAAATTGTTATATTACAAATAAATATTAACATTAGTAAAAATTAAAATTTTAAATGAAAACATAAAAAAAATGTAAATATGACCCACGTGATGTTTTTATGTGAAAACGGTACTAAAATCACGGATTATGTAACAAACAATACTTATTCTATTGCATAAATGAATAATAAACAATTTTGTCACTTCATTTTTTTATCATTTCATATAAAAATATTTAATAAAAATTATCAATGTCG
Source organism: Limnephilus marmoratus (assembly GCA_917880885.1). Classification (NCBI taxonomy): domain Eukaryota; kingdom Metazoa; phylum Arthropoda; class Insecta; order Trichoptera; family Limnephilidae; genus Limnephilus; species Limnephilus marmoratus. Next base: position 38,668,956 of record OU862918.1, on the reverse strand, counting down.
AGCGACCCGTAGGCGATTTGGCGGGTAAAATATGTATCAACCGCGCGTCTGACAGAAAAGGTCTTTTTATGTATTTCTATGGACAACTTGAATATAGATGTACAGTTTGATGCACTATCGACCTTCTACTTTTTGTTTAGGGATGTCACTAAAACAATAACGGAGTTACAACGATTTCTGTGGAGACACACGCGTTGACGTATAAACACGCTTATTGTACTTGACTGCTATTGTCATTTTAACGCGTATATCTGCTTACGTTGCTGACCGAAGAATCCTTTTTATTAATTTTGCTAAATGGTGAAATTGATGTTTATTGATTTCTTATCGACCGGAGGGAATTCAACTTATTTTTAACCGACAGACTCGAGGTACGTATGACGTCACGTATGCTCCTTCAAGTTTGAAAAGGGAATATTTAGAAAATTTTCTTAATAATTATAAAATCGACATTAGTTAAAAAATAATGCTGGTTTTGAAGTTAGGAAATAATTTTTCTCATTCATTATTATCATGATTATTTTTGTATAGCAACTATTTGAAAATTAATTAAAATGATTAACAATTAAAAAATAACTTAGTGAACACCACATTTAATTTTTTATATACTTAATGCTGACTGGATTTCGCTAAAACCGTAGCTTCTTCCAGCAGTATATTATTCAACCAGAGAAGTATAGTATTTTACTACTAGTAGAGTATTATAAGTTATTGTTTTTATTTTAAACTAGCTGGTCCCGGCAGTGTATTTACAATCCCTACCGCGTTTCAGTCGCTTTAAATTTTCAATATCAAAATTTAAATATTTAGAAATAAAATTATTAATTTCTAATATACACATTGGAAAGATTATTTTATCTAGATTTTAGAACAATTTTTGTTTTTGCAATGTGATTAAAAATAACCAATATAGAGGTATATTTAAAATGTAAATTGTCGTTACCGCGACTGAATCGGTAGAAGGTTTTGTAAATACGCGTCCCGGCATGCGTTGCTTTGCCATTTAAGAAAAATTGTTTCTCCCTGAGTGTCCTTTCCCATTCGTCCCGTTCCCCTTCCGCCTCCCCTTCTTCTCCTGCGTCCTCTTCCCCTCTCGCGTTCCCACTCCGTCACCTCCACCTTCTCTCTCCCTACTCCACTCCCCCCCATTCCCTCGTCCCGCCAACCCTCCTTCCGCGTTCCATATATTTAATCCAGTACATTCAGTTTTTAAACAGCCCGCGTGCCACCTTTTACAATTTTTATTCAAATTTCCATTTTTCATGTATATTAAGTTTGGTACCGAACATAGGTACCTATTTAAAATATCTAAAATTCTTGATTCGATTAAAACTATTAGGGAAGTACCTACTTTAAATAAATTTATCAACTTAAAGATTTTCAAAAATAGAATCCTGATTTAACAATCATTGTTTTGCAAAATGTCATTCTCAAACACGCGAACTGTCAAACGTGCGATAATCGTTAGGTTTTCTGAAATTATCCAATTTTCTGCGCAATTTTCTTAATTTTTCTCTCCGTAAAAACCATCCTCGTACTTCAAGGAATATTCTAAAAAAAAGCATTAACGAAATCGGTTCAGCTGCTCTCGAGATTTGCGCTTAGCAACACATTCCGCGATTCATTTTTATATACAAGAGAAGATACAAGTATAATGTCACATCACAAATTATCTGCTTCAAATGACCAAAAACGTTAGTTCGTTTATTTTACATAATGTTATCCAAAATCGTTGAAGGTGCAATAGGTAGGTACGTCTATTACTTACCCCATTTCCCAGAAGACCAGGGAAATGCAGCAATACCTTAAACTAGGTCTTTATATAATCACCACGGCTTAGAGCGTTAATACAACCCTCCTAACAAAACAATTCAGCTGTTTATTTTTGGTCGGGGGTTAAAGTAAATTCACAATACACACTTGCCTTGTTAAACTGATCACCAGCAAAAAATGAACGCCCTTTGAAATGATACACATGCACAGAAAAGGAAGAAGTCTATTATTATTCGACAGCTGCCAAACATAGCAATGTTACGGGCATTTTTACTTATCAACTTAGAGCTTAGTCCTTTTCTTGAATTGACAAGTCCTGTGTATACGCGGATTGTGTTTGTATGCTGTTGTGCAATTGAGACGAACAATGCATGCAAACTGCTAACGATAATGTACCGCCTGTAAAGGCAAAGAAAATATCTTTCTAAGTAGGTAAACAAAGCACACCGAGAAGAAAGGAATCGGCACACATATCTAATTGGTACATAAGACTGTTTGAAAGTGAATGTATTTCTTACTAATGACCTAATACTGTTTTGATGTTTTGTAGTCAAATGGATGAGCGTTTATGGTCGAAGTGGGTTGCTTAAGCTTTGTCTTTATTGCGAAATAAATTTGTCAACCAAATAAAAACGTTAACATTTTCCGTTCACTATATGAAACTAATACGTAATATTCTTTTAACAAGGATTCTACAGAAAAATATTCGTAAGTTGTCCATGGTTACATTAGACATAATATAATCTAATTATGTTTTTCTTTACCCACAAATAATCTTGGTAATTGTTTGGAACAAACGTCAACGGTTAATAAGCACTTTTTTTTTATAAAACTTTTAGATTCTTCTTAATTACCATAAAATACAACTATTTGCATTGGGGGAGGTTGAAAATGTTACATTTTTAATTTTATTTACGTAAATTGAAAATTTGCTTTCACACTGTTAAATCACTCTGCAGTTCGGAACAAACGTCAACGGTTAATACGCACTTTTTTTTGATAAAACTTTTAAAATTAAGATAATATATTTTGACCCGCAACAATAACATTTGGCTGTCATCAGTTCTTTTGTTTTGCTCTTTCAAAAAATATTCTTAAACCAATCTTTTTATTGTGTTTTGGCTGTAAAAAGTTTAGTGTGTTGGAATCTTCTCCCCTCTGATCTTCCAGGAGTCATTTCTTGCTGCTCATTTACAGATATTTATATAATTTTTTTTACTTCTGTCACTTTTTATTTTAGCTGTAAATTTTTTGAACAATGGAGGAGGATTTCCCTCCTGTACCCCTTACAAAGCCCCCAGATCCCCCTCCTGACCCTCCAGATGGAGACATTTCAGATAAAATAGACTTTTCAGAACATTCAAACATTTCAGACAATGAATCTGTCATCCTAACCTCAATTAAAAAAAGAAAAATTAGTCCCCTTTCCCCAAAAAAACATGATTCGCCTTTGTCTTCTTAGTCCCCTCCAGCTCTTCCTCAACCTCCTCCAACGCACTTTTACTCTACTCATTCCCGTGGCCCCTACATTGTATATGCGCAGAAAACTGAACAAGGTAAAACCATCCATCCTCTTGAATTTGGTAAATTTCTTTCAAATAACAAGACCCTTTCGATTAAACCTGGAGGTGTTAAAGCCGAGGGTCGCTTCCGAATCTCTGTTGAATTCCTGTCAGGTTCAGCCGCCAACAACTTTATCAAAAATATATTTATTTCATCAAATTCTAAATTCAAGGCGTACATCCCAACTTTCAATGTCACTCGAATGGGCCTGGTCAGGGGTATCTCGACCGATCTGTCCATTCCAGAAATCCTGTCCTCACTTTCAACCCCCCAACATATCGGCAATCCCATAAAAGCCAGGAGGCTAAATTATAAGGACACCTCTGAGGGCATCGTTTCCTGGAAGCCCTCCCAATCTGTCGTCATCACATTCGAAGGACAATCTCTTCCCTCCCATATTTATTTATTTTTCAACTCCTTACCAGTTGAAATGTACACTTATCCCACCACTCAATGTTACAACTGCTGCCGTTTTGGTCATACCAAAGCTGCATGCAGATCCTCTCCCAGATGTTTCAAATGTGGAGAAAACCACTCGGCTGACCAATGTTCTTCTCTCTTTTCACCTAAATGTTTTAACTGCTTAGGCGCTCATTCCGCCATTAACTCTTCTTGCCCCGAACAATCTCACCAAAAAAATATAAAAATTTCTATGGCCTCTGAGAACTTGTCTTTTCTGCAGGCTTCTAAATTATTCCCGCCTGTCAAAAAATCATTTTCCGAGGTTTTATCCAGTAACTCTTCATCCAACCCTCTCGCCTCCTCCTCAACATCTTCCCGTTCAACAAAATTCACATACAAAAACCCTATCTCTAAACAGGCTCGTGGATACGATCAGCAACAACACAACTCACTTCTCTTAAATCCCAATGGTTCTCCTCTTTCACACGCCACAAATGGGTGCGCAAACAATTATAATTCATCCTCAACAAACTATCAAAAGCTTTCTGAACAACTCTCCCAAGATAATTCTTCATTTATTCAAACTCTTATTATGCTTCTAATTGACCTAATTTCTTCTCAAACTAATCTACCGTCCAACGCTGCTTCTATTATTTCCACATTAAAATCATTTATCCAAAATGGCTCTTCAAGATGTCAGAATTCTTCAGTGGAATAGCCGCAGTGCTATTTCTAACAAATCAAACCTTCTTAACCTATTAAATTCAAACCTTGTTTCTGTGGCTGCTGTCTCGGAGACATGGTTTACTCCATCCACCCACTTTAATGTGGGAGGGTACTCCTGTCTCCGCGATGATCGCCCGGAAGGTACGGGCGGTGGTGCTGCCCTTTTTATTAAAAAATCCCTTCCGTTTTTCCCAATAAATAATATCAAACCCCCCAATGCTGACTTTCAAATGGTTGCAGCTAAAATAAAGGACACTTCCTTTGTTTCTATCTATCTTCCCCCAACATCGCACTTCAATAAACAAGCGTGGTTGCAAATTGTCCGTCAACTAAGCGTTCCTTTCTTTTTATTGGGTGATTTTAATGCCCATTCCCCCGTCTGGGGTTCTGCTTTCTATGATCGAGACGGTCGAAGTGTGATGGATTTCCTAGATGAATCCAACCTTTTTCTTTTGAATGACGGATCTCCTACTAGAATCTCTCGCCCCAACACAAACCCCAGTGCAGTGGATCTCTCCATATGCTCTATTAATCTGGCACCTCTCTCCTCGTGGGTGGCGTCCCCCGACCCTTGCTCCAGTGATCATTTCCCGATCACCATCACTTATCAAACTTCTTTCCATTCAGACAAGTCCCATATTTCGACAAAGATTAAAACAAAACACACCAAATGGGACGAATTTAACTCACATATGGATAAGTTTATACAAAATTTATCCTATACCGATACATTATCTGTCAAAGATGACTACGATAACTTCAAATCAATGCTCGTAACTGCAATCAATAAATCAAATCCTCCCCCTAAAACCAAATCTCTCAAAAAACTCCCTCCAACTCCCTGGTGGGATGAGGAATGTTCCAAAGTAGTGAGAATTCGGAAAGCTAAATCTCTTTCCTATCGTCACAATATGACTATGGAGAACTATCTCGTATACAAAAATGCCGAAGCCAATGCCAAAAGGGTATTGAGGTCAAAAAAAAAATCCAGGTGGTACAACTTCTGCAGTTCAGTATCTCCGAACACTCCAATTTCGGAAGTTTGGTCTATGATTCGAAGATTTCGATCCTCCTTCAGTCCAACATCTCCTCGAGCTTCTCATTCTAAATGGATAGACGAGTTCTTGGACAAAATTGCCCCCCCTTCTGTACCTAACTTAGATGAAATAACTCCAATCCACAACACTCCTATGTCTGATCATTGGCTTGACTCTCCATTCACTTTAATTGAATTAAAAAATTGTTTATCAACAGTCAAGGACTCATCTCCAGGCAGAGATGGTATACCTTATAGCATTATCAAAAATAGTAATGATAATGTTCTTAATCACTTTTTAAGCATCTTAAATAAAATCTTCCAGACTGGCATAATACCTGATGACTGGAGTTCTCAAATAATCATCCCAATTCTAAAATTAAACAAATCACCCAATTCTGGATCCAACTATAGGCCAATTGCTCTTTTATCCACCCTTAGTAAAATTTATGAAAAATTAATTAAAAACCGGTTAGAATTTTTTGTCGAGAGTAATCATCTTCTCTCTCCATCCCAATTTGGATTTAGGAAAAAGAAATCTACACAAGATAACCTTGCCATCATCAGCACTGATATTAATTTATCCATTTCTAACAAAGAAGTATGTCTTGCAGTCTTTATAGACATAGAAGGCGCCTTTGACAATGTTTCCATCCCAATTCTTAAAAAAAAAACTTTTAGGCCTTGGCTTACCCCTCATGTTTGTCCAATCTATTATTAATCTTTTTCTCGATAGGAAAATTTTCATTGAGCTACCAGATGTTACTCCTCAGAGTAGGTCAATTTGGAAGGGTTTACCCCAAGGCGATGTATTATCCCCCTTACTGTATAATATATACACACACGATATGCATGTCACCATTCCCCCTCAAGTAAAAGTTGTTGAGTTCGCAGATGACATAGCTTTCTTCTTATCATCCAAAATCATTCCATCCGCCGTCAAATATCTTAATGAAGCCATGGATGCCCTTTGCACATGGCTTACTTTAAATGGTCTTGAACTTTCAGTACAAAAGAGTCAGTGTGTTACCTTCTCAAATCGTCATAATAACCCCCCTGTTCAAATTTTATTTAAAAACTCTCCAATCCCCAATGCTTCCGAAGTAAAATTTTTGGGAGTAACATTTGATAGGAAACTTAAATGGTCTTCCCACATTAATAATATAGTTACAAAATGTGAAAAAAATTTAAATATTATCAGATCATTGACTGGCGTTTGGTGGGGTGCTCATCCTATCTGCATTAAGTTGCTCTACAATGCACTTATTCGAAGTCATCTCGACTATGCCTGCCCACTTTTTAGTACTGCATCCAAAAATGCACTCAGTAAATTAGACAGAATTCAATCTAAGTCATTGCGAATAATAACTGGCGCGATGCAATCGTCGCCCATCAATTCCCTTCAAGTAGAATGTTCTGATCCTCCTCTTTATTTAAGGCGTCAATTATTTGCTGACAAATTTGTTCTTAAATGTTTAAATTCTAAAAGTCATCAGATTATTCCCAGAGTCTCGTTGTTCAACGACTCAACACTCAATTCATCTACAATCAGAGCTCGAACTAAACCTCTCCCTGCCATCTGCAAAAATTTTCGCTCTCTCTCAGAGCTTCAAATTATCAAAAATGATCTTTTCCCTTTGTACAAATTAAAATATAGTCACGTTACCCTATCCCCAACGATTTTAGAAGGGATCGGCATCCTTAAAAGTCATTCCAATCTCCCAGCCCGTACTGTCAATAATATGTTCAATGACATTATTTCTTCTAAATGGCCCAACTCTTCTCTTTTATTTACTGATGGCTCCAAATCTCCGGACTCTCCTAACTGTGGTATTGGTATTAACGTTTACCACAATAATTCTAATGAAAGAATATTTTATTCAATTTCAAACCAATTTTCAATATTTTCTGCCGAGTGCATTGGGATTATTGAATCTCTCAAATATATAATAAAAAATAATTTTGAACATTCTCTTGTTCTCTCTGACTCTCTCAGTTCCCTCCAAAAACTTAAAACAAGTCCTCTTCTTCATCCTGATGATCACTTTGTATGTCTTATTCGAGTATTGATAACCTCCATTCAAAGCTCTGGAAAAACTGTCACTCTGATTTGGATTCCTGGACATGTTGGCATAGTGGGTAACGATATTGCTGATTCCTTGGCAAAACAAGGAGCGTCTAACCCTACCGTTACCCTCGTAAACCATATTCCCCTGTCTGATATTTTTTCCATCATCAAAGATAAATCCCGCAATGTTTGGACAGAGTATTGGAACATTGCTAGTCAATCCAAGGGTGCCCGCTACGCCTCAATACAAAGGACTATCCCATCAAAACCGTGGTTTCAAAAATTCCCCCATTTTTCCAAAAAAGAAATTTCCTTACTTATTCGTATGAGAATCGGTCATTGTTCCGTTCCTTCTCACCTTTATAAAATTCATGTGCTTGACTCCCCAGATTGTACGTTCTGTGGTCTAGATGTGGGAACTTTAGATCACATATTTTTTGATTGTCCCTCTCTAAATAAATATCCTCTCTTCTATCAAGCGTTATCAAAAATTGCCTCTCCTCCATTCAACATCTCATCTCTTCTAAGTCTGAACTCTACTCCAATCTTCCATAAAATTCTGAAATTTGCACATTTAAATAAAATTAATATATAAATTCACCTTTCCTTTCTCTGTAATTATAAATGATGGCCTAGAACACCCTTGAAGGGTGAAAGCCAGAAATAATTGTAAAAAAAAAAAAGATAATATACACAAGCCCGCTACACAAACCCTGCGTCGCCAAACAAACCATTCAAAAACGTAGGCTGTTTTTTAAAGTAAGGATAACATACACAATCCCGTTACATAATCGTTGACGTTTGTTCCGAATATTTACCATAATCTTTTGCCTCGAAAAATTAGGGTATTGAAAGCACGAACTATGTGGAATTTTGTACATTAAACTTATTATTTATTCCTAAGTAAATACAAAGATAATGTGTTCTTGTTTTTCGATAATTTTGATAAATTGTCCGCGGATACGAACGTCAAATAAGAAGAAAAAATATGCAACAAAACATAGTATCAAATCAACCAACGGCTTAAAATTGATTGTTAGGATTCATTTTAATTTACTGGTTAAGTGGTAAGTAAAAATATCATTCCATTTTGGTGTACGATTTCTCTAATCCCTACCTATAATCCAAATACCTACTTGTATATCACAAGGATAAGATTTTTAAATGGTCGAAGGTCTTATATTAATCAACGTTCGTGTTTATTTATTATTATTAAGAGCGTTTAACCAGCCAGCGGACGAAAATCCACATTTCGTCGAAAGTTGTTCTTACGATCGTGCAGGGCGGTTACAATGAGAAAGATTAATTATTCTCCGTACTAGCTTTTTAAAATTATAACTCAATATCGAATTTATTTCAATCCAAATAAGCTTTAATTTATACCTTCATCCATGAAAGGCGTGATGTTAAAACCATTAAAATAATGTACTTTTTGTAATAATTTTTTGATTATAAGTATTTATCATTTTTTAATAACGTCTAAATTTAATAAGATTGTTAAAAAAATGTGAAATATATTAATTTGTAAGTGCGCGAATAAATTCGCAAATGGACCAATTTTCGTCAAGAAACACATGTACGTACATATTTTTTAATGATTTTATTGAAACTAAAATTAAAATTCTAAAACATGCGTTTGCTAGATATTGTATTAATTTATTTTACTGCACGATTATATTTTTTTAAATGGGTGTGGTATAATACAAAATCTTTTTTGAAAATTTAACAAATCTGCCAACGACCTATGGAATAACCTTATTATACTAAAAATTTAAAAATTTTCTCAAAATTTATTACATGCGAATGCTAGATATGAGAACAATCTTTCGAAATCCATTTATAATTTTTTTGTGGAAAAGAGTCAATACGTCTAAAATCTGATTTGAAAATGACATATTTCTGGTTTTCTCTGGTAATGCCCTCTTAACAACTGGCTTTGTTTCGGTCACCTTTTAAAGCGAGTAATACAAAGTTATGTAATGATAAGATTCACAGGCATAATAATGGCCTAACAGGTAAAATAAAACGAAACATTAAAAAATATTAAAAAATGAAAAACATCAATTCAAAGGCATAATAATGGCCTAATAGGAAAAATAAAATGAAACATTAAAAAAATATTTAAAAAATGAAAATGAAGAATAACAAAAAAGTGTACCAAACTATTTTTATTAACGTTCTAGGTAGCAAAAGTATCACCCTATTATAAGTATAATTCTATGTCACATTTACATAATATACTCGTATATGACCATTATGAATAGCAGCGGGCTGAGGACAGATCCTTGGTTTATTACCCCCACATTAATTGGAAATTTTGGTGATGTTCCTGATGGGCATCTTACTTGTGTTTCTAGGTTAGTACACATATCTTGTATGGAGAGCACACGTACATCTGGTACGTTATGAGATCTCATAGCCGCCCATATCAGGCTTCGTGGTACCCTGTCCAATGCTTTTTCCAAGTTTATTAATAGCATGTATAAGTTTTTAAGCCGCATTGATCGTCGTGCATTTTTACAATATTCCTAATTCGTATGTTGACAATCCTCTCATATTTTTTCATTGTGTGAGACGTATGCTTTATTCCTCTATAATTGTTGCACTTATTACATACACTATAACATTTAAAATATTTCCATTAGGAAATAAAAGTTAAGTTTCTACAAAATTTAAACTTGCTTTCACACGTTAGAAAATAAAGCTGTTGCCACATTCCAGCGGGTTAACGAAGTCCCCCTACCTTTTCCCGGCCATGCCAGTGTGCCAGTGTACCGTGTATAATTATTAGTTGGTGAATAGTTAGAACTGCTGCAGCAAGTTCTCAGCCGCACTTGGAATGATTACGGGATTAGTGCACGTGGTTTCTAACCACGTGGTGTTTTATGGGACGTAAAACATCTCAATTGAACTACTGTGCAGTTTATTATACCCACGTACAGGGTGTAACAATGGAAACAAAGAAAATTATCGCAATATGTTACGTTGATATTTCGTTTTTAATAATTCAAACATCAAGTTTGTCAGTTGTGTCTTCATAGTTTTGTAACTGTAGCGAAGCAACGAACAGCCATAAAACACTATTTTTATCCGATTCTACACAACGGTATCACCGATCACCACTCTCTGGCTAGGTGCGTGAAAATGCAATTCATTCCGGTTTTAGCGTTCGTCCTCTCTACCTGCTTTACCTCTAAGCAAGATAAATATTAAATCTGTACAAATTTTTGTAACACAAAAGTTCCATTGTAAATGCATTTTGTCTCGCGTTAAATCAAGAGTTGTTATTAATAATAATAATAATAATAATAATAATGTTTATTCCAGGATGTGGGGAGGATAGTGCAATCCCACACGTTCCATAAAATTGTACATATTTACACAACAGAGTAAAAAAGGTAAATAGAAAAGAAAAGAAAACAGAATAAAAATAAAAAAACATAAGCGAAAATAGAAATAAAATAAAAAATCAATTATAATATAGGACGTGGTCTGGAGTGAGCTCGGGCCCAGCGCTCGCTCAGGAGTGGGGCTTGGTGCTGGAAGGCTGCGATCACCACTGTTAAATATTAAATACCTCCACATACTCGCATCCAGTTTACAGAAGTGGCAAGGCTTGTAGACTGTCAGACCCTGGATGAAATATCTAAACAATACCCCATATAGCCAAATAACCATAACGATATTAAATTTAAGTAGAATTCTATAAACCATTCTCGGGATATTATATCGATAGCGGAAAATTAAAAAGCTATAAAGGACTATGAATCTAAAAGAAATTTTTGAATATGTTATTTTTCTCCGCTTTTTTTTAACTTTTAATCTGCGTCGTCGAAATATTTCTAGAAAAATAAATGCGTCTTTTATGACGTAAATTTAAAGGGGATTTTTTTCTGGAAAAAAAATAAAGTAGATACTGGAAATATACAAAACATACTGAGTATTTGATGTTATTGTATGATTAAAAAAAACATAACTACTCCAAACAGGAGATATGATTTTTCTAAAAAAAATATAACATTGTTTTTTATCTTCTGAACAATTAACTTCTTTTCCAATTTCCACGATATACAGGGTGTTAAGAGACGTACTTGACTTACTTTTAACAGTGATTCCTGACATTATTTGGAGTAAAAAATGTAAATGAAATTTTGGTGTCCGGTGACTTTTTTTGACGACTTTTTTTTTTCAAAATTTTTTTCTTCAAAATCAAACAAAAAAAAATTTCTTCCGCACGTCGTCACTGGTCACTCAGCCGGGTGTCTGACGAACCCCTTACCCTGCCTCCAACTGTTCAACAACTACCATTTTTTATGTTTTTGTAGAAAAAAAAAAAAAAAAAAACATCAAAAATGTCACCGGAGACCAAAATTTCAATTAAATATTTTACTCCAAATAATGTCAGGAATCACTGGTTAAAGTAAGTCAAGTACGTCCTTTAACACCCTGTATATGTTTTAATTGCTCGTCGTTGGTTCTGATCTAAAAAATCGGAAATCAAACTCGAGACCAGAGGTGGCTGCCAAATTCAACCGTGAGGTATGTACATAATTAATTATAATTATTGCTGTTGTATAGTTGAATAGATTTCTGACCACTTTATGTTTTGAAATTTATTAAGCAGGTTGTTTATATTTGTTTATAATTAATTGTTTATAATTTTCAAGGTTATATTTTCGTAAACTTCTTACCGGTACAAGGACCCTTAGTTTTTTATTATAATATTAATAACGTGAAAATCTATAATTGGATATTTTGTGTATTATTTATGTTATTATTATAAATGTATAATATCTGAAAAATAAAAAATAAATAAAATAGCACAAATTTACTTGATATTTTCTACTCCTTTTGATGAAAAAAAAAATCAATTAATGTTTAGGTATGGCGGCCTCAAACCCAAATTAAAATTTTGTTTGAAAAAGGCCGCGCAGCAGTTCCTCTTAACAAGTGTCATAAGAATAACCCATTTCCTGCCACCTTCCATTATGGCGTGGCTCTATACATACTAAAACATCTTTCTTACAACAGGCAATGAATGTGTGTATCATGCTTTTGTCATTTCTTCCGGAATAAAATGTTTATTTAGCTATAACGGCTACAATTCCGTATTTCTTCCCCCGTTTACCGTAATCTGAGAGTTTGTTTTTTGGAATGGGCCACCCCCGGCCATAAGCGCTGAAAGCTGAATTTTTAACATTTCTACACGAGAGGAATCATAAAAAAATAAAATAAAAGCGTGTGGTTTTGGCTTGTGTACTTTTCTGTTAAAAAGACATCCGTACATTATTTTAATTAAATATACTAGGAAGCTTTCAACCTTATTCTATACACTCATTTTTAACTATGTATGGATTTAGCGGAAAACTCGAAGGTTGAGTTCTAATATGAATAAATTTCGAAAACGATTTCCGTCAGAATTTTTTTTGTTTGACGCAATTATTTATAGCTCGACAAAGCATTTTTTTACATAAGCTCCACACAGTAGTCCCTGAGGGAAATAACTCACCTCGGGTCCTATGTTATCTTTGAGGATTCTGTGTGGAGGGTCTTTTGTGAGAAAAGAATCAGAGGAAGTTAAGGTAAGGTAAGAATAAAAGTATGTGGGCGGGTAGTCGGTAGGAATCTGAGGGTCCGTAGTGTGTCCAGGAGTGAAGGACGTATGAATCTCTACCACTGCAGTGTAAGGTGGTGTTCCGAGAGAGTCCTGCGGCAGAGGTCAAAAGACCTCACTCAACCACTCTTTACCGATCTGGCCTGCCACGCAGCTGGTGGGCAAGATCGAGACAAACCGCACCTCTACTAAGTCAACAAACGTAGCGAACCACTTGGGGTATCCTATGGCAGAGGTGTTCGTTATCCAATAAATGGTTTCTGGAGCGGTACCCATAACCGCATCCCAAATTTCAATTAACTGTAATGACGTAATACTTAATTAAACCCCGTTTTTTGCATTTTTTTGCTTCTTACCGCCTAAGAATTGAATAGGTTCTTATAAAATAATTATTCAAGGTTTTCAACGTTTTCATTTCTTAATTAAAATATTTGACGGGCGGGGTAGTGCAGTGGTAAGGCGCTTGACTCGCATTCCGAAGGTCGCGGGATCGAATCCCGGCGAGGCAAATAAATTTGATTAATTTGCGTATTTCACAATTTATTCATTTAAAATAATATACAGTATATTTGCGGCAGATTCCAGAGTGGAAGATACTCTTAGTATCGCCTTAGTGTAAGACCACCATTCAGAATTGAAACGTTGCCTGAAATGGCTTTAGCCGTGTTTGGTGACCATATCTGAATAGCCAGGTACTTCCCCACCTTCCTCTCTATCTTCAGCCTCATAACATACCCCATTTGGGGATGCCATAGTCTCACTGGCTCCAGACGGGAGCAGTTGGGACTCTTGTGCGGTATTCATATAAAAAAAAAAAAATTAAATTCTCTTCCAAAACAGGAACAGGTTTTTCGTATAATGTAAACATTTTCACCACACGCCCTAAGTTTTAACTTCACTTTACCTTGTCGTGAGATACGAGATGTCAAAGCAAGGAAAGACCATTTCTCACAATCTATGTATTCACTGGTTTTGAGCTTAAAGATTGTGTAAATTATTAAAGTAACCGATTTAAAAGAAAAATGAAATGCGATGTATACTTACCATTTTATAACACATCTACCTAAACGTGCAGAACGAACCATATGCAACCGGTTCGGGCATACAAATTCATTACATAAGTTAATTTATTATTTACTAGCAGACCCGGCCACACGTTGCTGTGGCTAACGAAACACAACGCCATTACCCAACCTTTATAAAATCCATACCACCCGCTTGCCAGCTGCCCGCTGCCCGCTGCCTGAATTGAATATTTGAAATTCTCGGCTTTTTTCTACTATAATAAGCATGTATAATACATATAAACCTTCCTCTTGAATCACTCTATCTATTGGTGAAAACCGCGTGAAAATCCGTTGCGTAGTTTAAAAGATCTATGGGCACATACATTTTGAGCTACTTCATTTTATACTATGTAATGCAATTCGAGCGATCGTCACTGATTATACAATGCTTGCAATGCAACACTGGATATTTGAAAAGGGAAAATCAAATACCTTCTTACTCTAGTACATCTATTTTCCAATTTCTTCCGTAGAACGAATTTCAAAAGTGACTATAGTAGGCCTACGGCCCGGCAGCCGTTTTAAATCGCACAAAAATATGTTTTCTTTGAATTTCTCGGCTTTTCTCTAAAATAATTTACATGTATTATACATATTAACATTCCTCTTCAATCACTCTATTTATTGATGAAAACTGTATGAAAATCCGTTGCGTAGTTTAAAAGATTAACGCGCACATCCATTTTGAGCGACTTCATTTTATACTATGTAATGAAATGATGATGATGATAATGATAATGATGATAATGATGATGATGATGATAATGATGATGATGATGATGATGATGATGATGATGATGATGATGATGATGATGATCATATCTAATTTTATTTCCGCAGTGCAATTCCAAGATTGGGCCACTTTCCAACTAAATATTATTCTTTGATATAACATGCACTATACTGAAATACTTCACACAAGATTGAAGCTCTAAATCAGAAATTGTTAAATGGTTCATGAAAATTTCACCTTAGAACATAGTAAGGCGAAGTTAGATCTTAGAACATTTATACATAACTGTTCTATGTTCCAACATATACTGAAAATTGAATTGAATTGAGAACCCTATCCAACTAAAGTGACGAACTATCATTATCATTTCATTATCATTATCATCATTACATAGTATAAAATGAAGTCGCTCAAAATGTATGTGCGCGTTAATCTTTTAAACTACGCAACGGATTTTCATGCGGTTTTCACCAATAGATAGAGTAATTGAAGAGGAATGTTTATGTGTATAATACATGTAAATTATATTAGAGAAAAGCCGAGAAATTCAAAGAAAACATATTTCTGTGGGATTTAAAACGGCTGGCGGGCCGTACTATAGTCACTTTTGAAATTCGTTCTACGGAAGAAATTGGAAAATAGATGTCCTAGAGTAAGTAGGTATTTGATTTTCCCTTTTCAAATATCCAGTGTTGCATTGCAAGCATTGTATAATTAGTGGCGATCGCTCGAATTGCATTACATAGTATAAAATGAAGTTGCTATGAAATGTATGTGCGCATAGATCTTTTAAACTACGGAACAGATTTTCATGCGGTTTTCACCAATAGATAGAGTGATTCAAAGGGAGGTTTATTTCCATGCTTATTATAGTAGAGAAAAGCCGAGAAATTCAAATATTTAATTCAGGCAGCGGGCAGCGGGCAGCTGGCAAGCGGGTGGTGTGGATTTTATAAAGGTTGGGTAATGGCGTTGTATATCGTTAGCCACAGCAATGTGTGGCCGGGTCCGCTAGTATACTATATACTGAGCCTCGTAAAAACGACCACCTGTCAAATACAAACAAAATGATAATTGCAAAAGGTTAAAAGTAATGTTAACCTTGTAAAATACAAGGAGGTCTTAATGTTACAACTGTGTCATAAAAGTATCTACGGAAATACAACACAGACGGCTGCGAAAATTATTTTGTTTATAGAAATGTTCATAGAAAATGGTTTCACATTCAAAGCTCATTTAAAAAAATATATCGAACAAAAAATCTTTCTCATGTTATTACTGGTCAGGCGGCCGAGTATCCACCCAACCTTTCATTCCGAACTTAACTGCCCAATCGATAAAGATTTTTCTTATGATTTGTCTAAAAAAATAAAAATAAAAAAAGTCACCGGAGACCAAAATTTCAAATTTTTTTACTCCAAGTACCGTCAGAAATCACTGTTTATAGTTAGTCAAGTACTCGTACGTTCCATCTGTGTAAACTTTCGTTATTTGATTTTGGGGTGTTATGCCGTATTGCGCTACCTCCTTCTTTAGCCAACGTTTCGGACTGCGTCCATCATCAGGGCAGATCCGGCAGACGTGTGTGATCTGCCTGATCTGCCCTGGTAATGGACACTGCAACTCTGTCCGAAACGTTGGCTAAAGAAGGAGGTAGCACAACATGGCATAACACCCCAAAAGCAAATAAGAAAATGCTTTTGGCCGTGAAAATCTAAAAACGTATCTGTGTACATTACTTAAAAATCACAAGTTTCCAAATATGAAATGAAACAAAATATTTTTCAATAAGATGGTTTTATGAAACTGTAGAAGATAGCCATTTTATTTGTTTATAACGTCACAATAAAAATCAATAAATTCCAAAACATATTTTTTTTGTGATTACACAAAGAAAGTGCGTTTTAAACATGAGCACTGAACACGAGTGGTGAAAGGTTAAACATAATAGAAAAAGTAAATTTCTTAATTGTTTTCAACAAACCCATATTTTGCATTGTGAATTAATCATTGTGGAAATTAAAATTAAAATGAAAACAACTAACACACATACCGCAAGAGGTAATGTGTTACACAGACTGCAAAGGTCCATAAAATCTTCAAGATGCTTTTAAATAACCCAGGGGAGTTTCACCCTTTGCCTTAGAACGCCGGGCGAGCATTGAGCATCTTGTTCAACTATATTTATAATCCGGAGCAAACACACTCAATATAAAGGAGTCCATTAAGAAGAAACGGAGCCCAGGGAACCCTCGGTCCTTGCAGGTCTAATAGCTGAAGAGGCCTGATATAATACTGGCAGAAATTAGACTGAATGATAAAATTCTTTCAAAAATCGGGTTATGGTTGCATTTACGACATTTTTTAAATTTTATTTTGATGGAGTATGTTTGTATGATGGGTTTGAAATTTACAATATATACCTATTTCAAAGAGGATAACAAAAAAAAAGAAAAGGCGTCTCCCATCTGAAGCAGAAAAAACTTTTAAACCGTGAAATCTAATGTCGCACGTCGTGAAATTACCGCTTTTGCTGGAAGTAATTACTTAATGGAAGAAAATTATTATAAAACACATAATTGTATTTCCTTTCTTGGAACTACTAGTGACTTGATTTTTAAATGCTGGTAATTTTAATCGAGAACTCTAGTCCAATTTTTAAATTTTATTTTTATGAATAATGACCATCTAACTTAAATAAATGTATTTTTATTTTTAGTTTTAGAGTTAGTTTTAATAGTTAAAATAATTGTCAAAGTTTTAATTTTTCAAGATCCCCTTAAGACCACCGTATGTATGGTGAATCGTGTGACGTCATCACTCCTGAAAAATTACTATAGGATTGGGCAATCAGCTGATCAAGTGCCGCCATTTTGAATACCGTTATTCGAAGCATTCTCCCTAAGAATACTATTTATTATTATTAGAAGTAGCATTACTATTTTTTTGTGCAGTAGTTTTTCAATATTTTAAATAATAGAGATAAACTAATAGAGATCCTACCTCTATTTTTGATACTGAATTATTTAGGCTTAAATATTGTTTCAATAAACACAACAACTAAATCTCTGTAAACAGTATGAAATAACGAATAGCATGAAATGTTGTTGATACTGATGGCTTGTGTCATACCTACACAATCAAAGATTTCAATACAATGACTGGTGACGCGTGACGTCAGCACAAACCATTCAGTAATACCAATTTTGCAGTGTGTTTTGACGAGGGGTTTAAAAATGAACTTTTTAATATTTTTTTAAGAACTCTACGTTTAATATTATGAAATAAAACTTATATATTCAATATCTTTACTTTGTACAGCGTATAAAATTTTCACAATGATTTTGAAAGAAAGACTAGAATATTACTCAGAAAACTTACTAGGAGAATATCAGGCAGGGTTCAGGAGGGGGAGATCCACCACTGATCAACTTTTCACTACTCGACAAATCCTGACAAAATGCTGGGAATTCGATATAGATATATACCAACTATTTGTTGACTTCAAACAGGCGTATGACAGTATAGATAGGGAGAAAATATATGAAATACTCCTCAATTTTGGAATACCGCCCAAAATAGTCAAGCTTGTAAAAGCAACAATGGTCGGATCACGGTGTCGAGTAAGGATAGGAGGTGAAACAACGGAGGATTTTAACGTCTCCCAGGGGCTGAAACAAGGTGATGGCTTAGCACCCACCCTTTTCAATATTGTACTGGAGCACGTCGTGAGGAAGACAATGATCAGTACCGACTCAAACATCTGCTACAGAAGCAATCAAATAGTTGGCTACGCAGATGACCTTAACATTGTCGGAAGATCCCTACAGGCTGTAAGAGAAGTGTTTGACCCTTTGGAGACCGCGGCAAGAGAGGTGGGTTTGCAAATCAATGAAAATAAAACAAAAATCATGATGCAAACCAGAACCCCTCACCGCAGAATAAAAGACAAAGTGAAATTTAAAGACAATTATAATTTCGAAGTGGTCGAAGAGTTTACCTACCTGGGCTCTATCATAACGCAGGACAATGAAGACCCAGTAGAAGTAAGAAAGCGCATTACAGCCGCTAACAAAACTTACTTCGCGTTGCTGCCAGTGTTCAAATCCCGAAACGTCCATAGGAAAACCAAAATAACCTTATATAAAACAATTATCAGAACGGTCTTGGCCTATGGATGTGAGGCGGGAACACTGACAGCAAAGTCAGCGGAACGGCTGGACATCTTCGAAAGAAAGGTACTTCGAAGAATCTTAGGAGCGGTGCGAGAGGGAGAGGCATGGAGAATCCGCCACAATAATGAGCTCTATGATATTTACCAAGCTCCCAGACTCTCCACCCATTTAAGACTCCAAAGATTAAGATGGGCCGGACATGTGCACCGAATGCCAAGCACACGAGTACCGAAGAAGGTTCTGACAGGACACCCGGGAGGTAAACGAAAGGCGGGCAGACCTAGACTGAGATGGGAGGATGATGTCAGGAAGGATGCAAGAGGATTACTCCATGTTGCAGATTGGAAGACGACGGCCGAGGACAGAGGGCGGTGGAGGCTTATTTTGAAGGAGGCCAAGGCTCGAAATGGGCTGTAGCGCCATTGAAGAAGAAGATTCAGAATCAGCGTTTATTGGTCTATATGAACATATTTTTTTAAAGCCATAATATTTTTCACTGGAGTTCCTTATTCAGTTGCTACATTGCAACGCATGCGCATTGGATCGCGCATTTCAATGACAGAGCGGGTTTTGAAACCAACAATTATTCTGTTTCGAGTATTTGTTCTAATAACTTCTTAGTTCTTACACATTATTTAACCTCCATGTTTCTAACCCTTTCTGATAACATCTTGTTTGTAAATTTATATGTTTAATAAAGGTTAATCTGTTTTGAACATTAAACCTCTGTATTTAAATCATTCTAATATAACTTCCGCATCGTTCATCCTTCCGTATCCAGCAATCAGCAGAACACATAACCTTCTTCCCGCTTTACCGTAATGAGATTTAGAGATTAGAAGTAGCCAGAACTGTAAAATATAACGAGAGACGCTGACAAATTTAAAAAAAGACGCGGAACATCTGAAGAAGCAGGGTAGTAACATGGGGCTTTTTAATCTCATTTCGGTTATAGAACTTAAAAAAAATAGTTTTTAAGAATAAAATTACACCATTCAATGCTTAGGCTAAGAACGATTTGCCATGTAACTCCTGGCAGATTTTAAACAGTTTCCCTAAAATATTGACTGCTAACACACCCCTCTTTCATTGGTATACATTACTTGGTGGGCGGCCAATTCCCATATCTCAACACCAAATCCCCAGATCATAGACGTGGTCCTGCGGAGAGAAATCCAGGGAGCTTGAAGTATTGCAAATAGCTTTGGCTGGCTCTGTTCAATAGACGCTTCCCCATGGAAATCATAAAGGATGTGGTGTTGACTTTTGAAAATTGTATAAAAAATACATCATTTGATTTGTTTTAATGATGTAATTTTACAAGGTAGTTATACGGCTACGCAAGCATTTTTTCTTAGAGGAAAATAATTTATAATAATAAATAAGTAAAAAAAATCGCACGAATGCTAGCAGAGCAAGGAGCGTATGCTAAGTTATATTTGTGGCGGTCTATTCTATTTGCCCACCCCTTCGGCGAAACGGCGTATTGGTAAGTTCCTTAGTTAACAATAAAGAATCGCAGCAAAAATGTCATATTTATCCAAGTATTTAGTTGGTGGAATCTTGCAATCATACATAAAGGTAGCAGCAAATAAAAAGATGCGTTAAGAAAATGAAGATAATATTGGTAGTTCTTAGTCGAAAAATGATAGATTCTGTTAAATATATGACCGAATCGGACAGGGACACATTAACTCGGTTGGCAGAGCACTGACCCGACAAGTCAAAGGTCCTGGGTTCGAGTGGCCTTAAGTTTTTCTAATTTTTGTGTTTCAGATTTTCGATCGAGTTTCAAATATTATAGATAAATGAAACAATTTAACTTTGTTTGAACCATACATATTTGAATAAAGCCGACCGGTTTCGGAACGACCGTTCCTTCTTTAGGGCAAGCGAATACTAATTTGACAGTTTTGAAATATGGATGGGAACAATGCATTATTATGGTAGGATATGTTCCCCTACCCACCCACTCTTCATTAATACTTATCAACGGCTCCCTGAAGAAGGAACGGTCGTTCCGAAATCGGTCGGCTTTATTCAAATATGTAAGTGGTTCAAACAAAGTTAAATTATTTCATTTATCTATAATGGATAACCACATAGTTATAGCTACATTCAAAAGTTCTAATATTGTCTTCATTAATTAAAAAATATCATGGCTTTAAATTACATGTTACATTCATATATATAGAATCAAGGTTCGACAACTTATCGGCCCACTTTGCAAGTATATTTCCCCCATTTAAATAACCAAAACAGCACAGAGGGAAAAGCGCCGCAGGCGAAAAAAAAACAAAAGAGAGTTACGTTTGCAATGGGAACGCGTCGTGGTGAGCGTTTCGGGTTCGATTCTTTATTAGTTTAGTCCACCATCATCACATCGTGCACAAACCATATTTCCAACTTACATTGCGTCGCTTCAGTTCTTATTTGTCCAACAGACCATTTTAGTTTTTGTTCAATCTCCACTTTAAACTTTAAAATAAAGTATAAAAAAAGATAGTTAATCACTTAACTAAGAATTATTTAAACTAATGAAACCTTTACCTTTACGGAAATTTTAAAATTTATCTTACACCTATCATAATGTTTCATTAAAATAATGAAAGAAAACCTTCTCCTCGTCTCAAATTTTCTAATGGTCTGTTGGACAAATACGAACTAAGGCGACGATTGATCAAAATCGGTAAATTTTCTAAAATGCTATTTTTCCAAATTAAAAAAAAACTCTTGAAGTGGTTCAAACAAAGTTGAATTATTTCATTTATCCAAAAAACTCTTTTCTCTGGTTATTAACACTATATTTAATGGTGTGGAAAAAAAATCATCGAAACAAAAAAATATCCCATAATGCCACAAATTGCTAATTCAACGGTTCGTACGCCAATTTTTTTTCCATATGAATCATTACTGCTTCATCAGGAGAATGTATTTTTTTAAATTCTTCTGATCAGCCTTTCATTGCCATTTAGGGCCTTTCACCGTCCACCATTTGCCCTCTAGACCACGCACCGCCTCTTTGGATCTCACCAACTCCCCCAGGGGAGCGGTACCGCCGCGTTGGGAATCACTGATGTGTAGATCCATGGATGTAAAGGTTTTAATACTTAAAATTCGTAAAAAAATGGTTATTTAGAAATGAATAATCCACGGACACATTAAAACGCCCTTCTGCTTGGTGTCACTGTTAGTCGGTGACGTCTGATGTCATGATAAGATTCGTGACTGATTAACATGAAAATTGTAGAATCAGTTTTTTTTTGACGTCCGTAGTTTAGTTTTGGAACATAATTTTAACAGCTTTATGCTCTATAATTTGTTGTCAAAAAACATATTAAAGATGTGATGGAAATATTATAAGTTTTACGTATTACATAATACGTGTATCGGATAATACGAATATAAAATATTATTATTTTTCTTAGAGTTAAAGTATCCAAAAAAGTACAAAATACAGTAGTGTAGGTACCTATTGACAACTGATCAAACATCAAAACTCTCTCAATAACATTGATTATACATATTACACAGTCATTCAGGCCAGTCGATAGATTTTAAAACGTTACGTGATTAAGTCAGTGCCATCGAGCAAAGACAACGATTGCAAATGGCAACGATCATTGTTGATATTGGTCAGTACTGCTGTTTTGTGTGGTTTTATAAGAAATTGAGTGATTAGACTATTTTAGATAGTGAAGTTTACTAGGCGACAAAACCGACTTTGTAATTTGGCGGTCGCGCGCTTAGTTCTTTACTTTAGTCGGCCTTGCTCCAAAATACCTATATGACCTCGTCTGACCAGCCTAGGACTTGCAGATTTCGAGCGTTTTGGCGAACTTTGAAAAATTCAAACAATGCATATTATTAATCATGAAAACGAACTTTAAAAATATAGAATAATGAAATAATTTTACTTTGTATAAACCACTTATTTGATGTGCAAATCCGACAGGTTTCGGAACAAACGTTCCTTCGTCAGGGAAAGCTTATACTGTTATTTAAAATTATTTCATTATTCTATAATGGATAACCACAAAGTAATAGCTACATTCAAAAATATAAAAAATTTAAAAATATATTTGCGCGTATATGTAAGTCAGAGAATCTACAGTTCCTCATTGCTATTTAAGTTATGTATTACGTGTACAATTTAGATGCAAATTTAATTTAATTTAATTTTGTCACTTTGGTTGGACAGGGTTCTAACTTCACTTTACTTTGCTCTGAGACATGATGTGTGAACGTTTGCAAATACCATTTCTCATAATCTGTACACCGATTTCAGATTTTGAGGTTGAATCTTGTGTAAAGTATTTTAGTTTAACATGTTTAAGAATAAAATATTTAAATAGGACGTATGCATTGCATACTTACCATTTTAGAACCTGCCGAAATATGCAGATAGAACCGTATGCTACCAGCTAGAGCATAATAATTAATTGCATAAGGTTCAAGCTTATTTCCCTAATACCATTCGAAGAGAGGGCCACTTTACAATTAATTGTTTTCCTTTAAAATATGTTAAACTAAAATACTAAATACAAGATTGAACCTCAAAATCAGAAATTGTTAAATAGATTATGAGAAATCGCCTTCGAAAACTTTTACACATCCGATCATAGTAGGACAAAATTAGAACCTTATCCAACAAAAGTGATGAACCTAGTAAAAACGAGCATAATATACAAACTATCAGATGTAAACAAGATGATAATAAGGAACTCCAGTGAAAAATATTATGGCTAAAAAAAATGTTCATAAAGACCAATAAACGCTGATTCTGAATATATAAGTTTTATTTAATAATATTAAATGCAGAGTTTTTAAAAAATATATTAAATAGTCCATTTTTAATCGGGTCCCAAAAATACGCCGTCAAGTTGGCATTATTGAAATTTTAGTGGTGAAGTCACTGTTCGACGTGTCGTGACCGTAAAGTCATTGTATGGGAATGTATGATATGACACAAGCCATCGTATTAATTTATTCGTTTATTTACATGCTGTTTATAGAGATTTAGCTGTTGTGTTTATTGAAACATTATTTAGGCCTAAATAATGTTTCGAAAATAAAGATATCTCTTATTAGTTTATCTCTATTCTTGAAAATATTTAAAAACTACTGCACAAAAAATAGTAATGCCTCTTCTACGGAGAATACTTCGAACAACGGACCAAAATGGCGGCAGTAGATCAGCTGATTGCCGGATCCTATACTATTTTTTCAGGAGTGATGACGTCACACGATTCACCATACATACGGTGGTTTTCAGGGGGTCTTGAAAAATTAAAACTTTGACAATTATTTTAACAATTAAAACTAACTCTAAAAATAAAAATAAAAATGCAGTTATTTAAGTTAGAATGTCATTATTCATTAAAAAAAAATTAAAAAATTGGACTGGAGTTCTCTATTGCAAAGGATTCGAAGTGATGTTAGAACCTTGTAAAATAAAGGGAAGTATTAAAAACTTGATGTTTGAACTTCGTCATACGTCTACTGAAAACAACTCAGATGGATTTGATTATAAAAATGGGCAAAAGAAATGGTTTTGCGTTCATTTTTGAAAAAAATGTCAGAACCTTATCCAACTGAGATGAATTGGAGGTGGGAAATTCTTGGCTGTTGAAATAAGAATAGAATAATTAAAAAATCAGAAGTGATTCCTAGAAATATTTCGATTCCGAATAAGTACTTAAGGATGTGGGAAAATCTTTCTACATGTGCGTAGGATTTTCCCGGAGACAATTCCAAGCGTAATATTGATTTTCATTGACAATGAACAACAACAAAAAATAAAATAAACTAATTCACAACGTCGCGCGTCGGTATTTTTTAAGATAATCGCCTACGCAATTGAAAATACAAACACAAAGAAATTTAGAAATCTACATACTTCATTTTGAGTAGCTTTTTGATCTAAGCTTCTTCAGTAATACTCTGTTAAGTTCTTCAAAAAGCTTTCCAAAGTTGAAACAAACTTTACCTCTAATATTATATCTTAATTTGAAAGTACTTCAAAGATTTCAGCATCGTTGCTAAAAGAAAAGGAAAACCTTTTAAATCTCCCATTGCAATAGATATTAAAAAAATTTCGAGAAACGTTTTTTTCATTCTTTTAAAATGCTAACTTGACTTTCCGGATTTCAGTCAGATTTAAGCAATACCTTTTTGTTTTTTTGTTGGACATTTGGTGAATACATATTGAAAAAAACAGAATACCTCTCGAGTTTGATTTTGAAATACGTTTATTTTCACATTACCTACAAAACATAAGTTATAATTATATCACAGTTTGAGTAAAAATATCTAAGATGTATTTTGGTGATTTTAGAACAATATTGTTTGTATAAAACAGATACACCGTAAACATACACCGATACACGTAAAGCAGGGTTTCTTAAACTTTTGCAGTCACGGACCACTTTCACAATTTAAAAAATTCCCCGGACGGGGCCCCCCCGACATAAATATTTTTAGAATTGAAAAAACCTTATTTATATTAATAAAAAATACTTTTATTGGTACTTTCATTACACTTACTTACTAAGTTAATGAGAAAGGTGCTGCGGTTTGGCCTCAATTAAAACGTTAAATTGTAGGATTGTCTTCGATAAGGCAAGGCGCATGTCATCTGCGACGTTCAATCGATTGCGACTTTTTGTTTTTATTGACACCAGAACCGAAAACCCTGCCAAGGACAAGCAGTAGCAAATGGTATCAGAACGGACATAGCTCGCTTGACAAGAAGAGGGTAAGCTTGAATCAAAGAACACCAAAACTCGCCAAGATCTCTTGCGTGAAATTCAGCTTTCAAAACGTCTTTATATCTTATGTCAAGTCATCTTGGTTGACAGTGTGGTCGACAGCGCAGTGCTACGTATTGAATACTATTAAATTCGCTGCCAGATAACGACAATGCGTCTGGTCGAGTTTACTACACACTTTCCTAGTAAATATGTTTACAGACTGACCTACTGCGGACCCCTGATGCACATGCTACGGACCCCTAAGGGGTCCGTGGACCCCACTTTAAGAACCACTGATGTAAAGCATCCAGTTTTAGGATGGTAGGGTGATGGTGTTAGGGAGAAATTTCTGTCTACATTACACAATATTAAGTGCTGTTGAAATGTTTTAGAATGCAACTGGGTAAAGGATTCAATTTAAAATACACCTACCCTGATAATGGGGAAGCCAAATGAAGATGGGGTTGCCATGAGCATCAGGGTTCTTGTAAAAACCTGTCCAAATATGTCCTTAGATTGATCCACAATGGTTAAGAGTGGACGTTATAATTATGATTAAAATGTAGATAATACTACCAAGTTCCCATGGATATACATATGTTACTTTATTCCTTTAAGCTCAGTTTTTCTGATTTCAGAGTTTTCCTTTTAAATAATCTTATGGTTCTTCCAAAATACCCTGTTCAGGGAATCGTTATGGATAATTCATGCAGAATAACCAAGGCACCATACGCGGAAGATATATGGCTTTCATATTCCTAATGGGATCTACTTTCCTTAAAGGTAGTAGCCTCCGTGGTGTTTGCGTTAAACAGAATGGATTAATAAAAAATGCATTGTATTGGAAAGGTTCTGTAGGATCTATTAAAAAGTAACAGATAAAATTTTATGATGAACTATTGTCTTCTTATCGATTACTTATTTGTATGATTTATTATTATTCTTATATTCACGCGTATCAATAATCGGCAACATCACCTTTCAAGAACTCTGATGAAATAATATTAAATAGTATGCAGGCGTGAGGTACCTACTATTAATTATTTAAAAGCTAGTGCGCCACAAAAAAATCATTTTAAAATTTTGTTCTTTTTAATACCGCTTCACACAAGTCCACCTCTTCGGAGATATGGCAGCCCCAATCAGTAGAATTCGAAAGCAAACAGAAAAAAAACATAATACATCTTCTTTTTCAATGGCGCTGCAGCCCATTTCGAGCCTTGGCTCCCTACAAAATAAGCCTCCATCGCCCTCTGTCCTCGGCCGTCGTCTTCCAATCTGCGATATGGAGTAGTCCTCTTGCATCTTTCCTGACATCATCCTCCGTCTCAGCCTAGATCTGCCCGCCTTTCGTTTACCTCCCGGGTGTCCTGTTAGGACCTTCTTCGGTAACTTCGGTAACTCGTGTGCTCGGCATTCGGTGCACATGTCCGGCCCATCTTAGTCTTTGGAGCCTTAAATGGGTGGAGAGTCTAGGAGCTTTATAGATACCATAGAGCTCATTATTGTGCGGATTTTCCATGCATTTCCCTCTCGCACCACTCCTAAGTTTCTTCGAAGTACCTTTCTTTCATAAAACAGGTTGGAAAATACCCAGATACAGCTTATAGTTGTTACAGCAAATTTTAATGGTAAAGAAGATTGTTAGATGCTCTAAATATTTAGATTTTTGTATGAAAATGTCGCACTAGAGTTCTAGCTATCGGGTGCCAGGGGGACTATTGCGCCTCCAATTGCGGTATAAGGCTGATGGGAGTGAAGGAAAACGAGCTTAATTTACAATAAACCAGTACCTAGCTTTTTAGACCTGGTCTCCAAACTCGACTAACTCCAAGCAGCACACAGCGTTCCGATTATGAGTTATGATCTTACGCCAGACCGATACTTAAATCATCTACTACCAAATATAGATTGTTGGATATTTCTAAAACGTCAACATGTCACTCTCATTACTTTTATAATTGTGAATGGTAGAAGAAGTCGGGGACGCCCGAGGAAGACATGGCACGATCAAGTGAATCAGATACTTGAGACGGGCCATGTCAAAAGTCAGAATAAATAGAATAGTATGTATGAGATGATGTACGAATGTGAGTGAGGCAAAGAGTGTGTGTTAAGACCGAGTTTTTTGCCTACCCCTGCGGAGAAACGGCGTGATGGTTAGTTTTTTTTTTAAATTATTTATTTGGCTTTTGCCCATTATGGGTGATCTTGGCCATTTATTAAGGTAAGTTATATATTTTTAAAATTATTTTCATTTTCGTTTTTTTTTTAATTAGTTACATTACCAATTTTTAAAATTATTTACATTTTCAGTTTTTTTTTTTAATTAGTTACATTATCAGTTTGTTAAAATTAGTTACATTTTCAGATTTTTTTAAAAATAGTTACATTTTCAGTTTTTACATGGAATAGATACAATATAATAGCAAATTTAGACAATGGGCCAAGACAAATATTCATACGATTATACAAGTTGTACTAACATACAGAGTTGGTATTAATAATATCTAGTCATTATTGTAAAGTAGGAAGATGAACAGCTTCCCAAAAATAGGAACCTGTACAACTGTGCATACAGAGTATAGTTAGTTAGTTACAAATGAAGACATAAATTCGGAAGGTTAGATGGTGTGATTATAAATTCTTTCAAAAGTGCTCAGTGATCGTAACTCTATTTGAGTTTTGGCTGGAAAACTTTTCTCGGCAAAACGACCGACGCTTAATTATTTGTGCGTTAAAAGTTCATTTTCCAGGCTTCTCGCGTTTAGCCCTTCTCCGTATTCATATTAGAAAATAAGTCCGGTTGAGTAAATAATTTCCACTTCTTAATTATTCATCCTGACTTCAACCAATAAACCCAAATGACCAATTACAATAATAATTTCTAAACCTTCAGACGAAATCTGTTCCAGGATTTATAACGAATATTCCGGCAGTTCGCTTAACTTTCTCCGCGAAGATAGTGTTATTTGACACAGTGATGAAAGAAAATGTACTTATGGCTCTGCAACCGGGCCCGAAAAGAAGAAGATGGAAAGATACGAAATTACGAATGTTAGAGAAGAGCGCTAACATTTACAGCGACAAAATCGATGCGAAAATTGCGAAAATAGCGAAAAACAAAAGTGTTAATAATAATTTTTGGAGCTTACTTTGCGATTTTTTTCTATCGAGGGAATTTTATATAATTTGCGTTTCGGCGCGGGCAAAGTCTAGATATAATCTTCAAGAATAACATATATTTTTTTAAGAGCTTTAAAACTTACTGTGTTTAAGGGAAATATGTCATAAATCGGTACAAATCCGGGTTGCGGGCCCTTAATCTCGTATTTTATATTTTTCTCAGACCCTATTTATGTTTTATTTACATACGCAGATATTTATTCTTCCTTTCTAATAATGTATAAGTTTTATACGTTACTTTATGTATTTATTTAGATTCCAACATTTCTATTTTTTGGTATTTTTTTAAAGTACTTTGCGTAATTTTTATTTTTATGAAATTATATATTAACAATTAATTTAAAATTGTATATGTGACGTATGTGTGAGTGTGTTTTATGTACAACTTTTTTGAAAAATTAATTTATTTTTATTATTACTTATCTCAGAACAGACACATTTCTAGTGAGGCGGGAACTTACCAGCCTTATTAGAATCTTTTTTTTTATTTTTTTATTTATTTTTTTATTATTATATAATCAATAATATTATTATTAAATTAATAAAAACAGTTTATTTTTAAACAGGTTCTGCTGTGTAATTATAGTTACGCGTGACAGCTGTTTCGCCTTCTGAAGGCATTATCAAACTGTGGCCATGCCACATACAGACGATATATTTATACTATTTCTAGAGAGGTATTTATTATGACTCATTCCCAATTTCTGATTAAAAATGACTGAGACTACTAATGGTTATTATTTTCCCAATTAGTGTAATTTCCCACTTCGACTGATAGTCTAATTATATTGTGAGTCATTTGCAAATGCTGACTCATGGTTTTCTTTTCAAGCATAATTAATTATTTTGAATTGGTTTGAAAATATTTAGAAGCGGAGAGTGAATTATATTTTTTTGTTCGTTTATTAAAATAGCTTTAGGATTATTATTATGTTTGTTGATTTCCAGCTGCTCTAAAAGATCAAGTTTACGTCCTTTATTTTGGATGTGTAAAGGAGTTGGTTTATTATCATCGCTAAGTGAGTGATTCTCTTTTAGGAGGTGTCTGGCAAATTGAGATTGAATTTTATTATTGTTTTTAAATGATCGTATGTGCTCTTTGAATCTAGTATTACCATTAGTAGTCATTTTTCTAGTCTGTCATTTTTAATCAGAAATTGGAAATGAGTCATAATAAATACCTCTCTAGAAATAGTATAAATATATCGTCTGTATGTGGCATGGCCACAGTTTGATAATGCCTTCAGAAGGCGAAACAGCTGTCACGCGTAACAATAATTACACAGCAGAACCTGTTTAAAAATAAACTGTTTTTATTAATTTAATAATAATATTATTGATTATATAATAAAAAAATAAAAATTAACATGGAGTTCTACAAATTCAACTTGATAACAATAAATAAATTATTAGAATCAATACTTTTTCTGAAGGTTTCTGGAAACCTGTTAAGATAATGTTCACTGACTGCAGTGCTCCATATCCTTTTTAGTTCTATAATCTTAGGTCCTCCATGATCACTTTCAAAAGATTTGTCAAATTCTAGGCACGGTTTAACTTTTAATTCCCTAATAATCCTGTTAATAAAACCCACCGATCGCGGCTAGGCGCTGAAAATGGAACACGGAGGAGCTGTCTGTCACAAGGTCGCTTAAATACGCTTATTTCTCAAGCCCCTCTTGAATTGCAATTTTTAATAAAATTATCTTTTTTATTAATTTTATGTTAAAATCAACAATCGAAGTACACATCGTTGTAGGTTTAGGTGGGTATTTAACGATTCATTTAAATTAATTAGCAGGGGAGCCCGGATTCATGAGGTGAGGTTTTTCTAGGTCTTGATGGCAAATGCATTTGCCCACCTACTGCGTGGCGGGCCGAATCGGGAGAGACTGTATTAGAAAGGCTATTTAACCCAGCCGAACTCTCTCGACTCATCACGTAATAACGCAGTGGTGGGGATGGATTCCAACGTCCGTCACGCCTGGACACATTAAACCAAGATTATTTTTTCACTCAGGGCTTCCTGTGTCGAGCTAATTATCCACATCATTTGGATAGGATTCTAACAAACATTTTTTTCAAAAATGACCTTTCAATGCCAAAGCTTTTCGTTTGCTCATTTCTATAACCAATATAATTTTCAAAACTATCTGTGTTGTATTTTCGTAGATTTACGTATGACAAAGTTCTAACATCAAGCGTTTTGAATAATCAATTATTGCACAAGGTTCTAACGTCACTGACACTTTCTATTTTCTTTGTATCTGATAATTACTGATCGTTATTATGAGGCGCCTGGTTCGTCACTTTGGTTGGATAGGGTTCAAAGTTCAAACTCTCACCACGTTCTTAGGTTTCAAAGCTTCCTAAGACGAATATTCGAAATACATTTAACAATTTTAGTTTAAGTATTTTAGTTTATCATATTTTAATGGAAAATATTGAAACAGGACGTGGCGCTAGCTTGAAATTGCATTGGGGAAATATATTTTGAATCTTGTGCAATGAATTATTATGCAATCGCTGGTTGCTTATGGTTCTGTTAGCACGTTTAAGTAAGTGTGTTCTAAAATGGTAAGCTTATATCCTTTTTAAATGTTTTACTTTAAAACATGTGAAATTAAAATACTTAAATAAAAATACGTAAATAGAAAATGAGAAATCGCCTTTCTAAACTTTGACACCTCAAATCTCAGAAGAAATGAAGTGAAGTTAAAATCCTATCCAAATGAAGTGAGGTAATGTAAAAAAAAGTAATTTATCACGAAAAGAAAAATAATTTACCAACTTGGAAACAAAAATCGACAATTGATTTCAATTTTTTCATTTAAACTGATTCATTATTATTATCAAGTCCTCAAACACTTCCGAATATCAAAGCCGAATTCTAAAACTTTACTTTTATTGCGAATATAAACTCCCAACAACGTTTATAATATCTAAACGTGCTTCGCTCCATATCATGCTTTTGGGTACACGCCAATCAACCCCGTGAAGTGCTTCGCTATAACAAAAGAAATATAATAAAATTGCACTTCTTCAATAACATAATTATCTACTTAATTAAAGGTACATCCCACCATTACATATTAGCCAAAGAAATGGTTCTGTCAGTGGATTAATGTGCCACTCATATGAACTATAACAGCACAACATGATTGTGTAAATAAGGGATTAAAATTATTTAATAAATTACCCCTTGATATCGAATAGAAAAAACTACAACAATTATAAAAATAAAATAACGAAAGATTTTTTAAATATTTACATTGAGGGATCAGTAGGATTTATCGGTCCAGCTAGGAGTTCTACCGAGCCGAACCCTCTGATATGAAAATATCTGGAGTCGGTGAATTATTTTCCCGTTTGGTCTCTGGAAGGTTAACATGTTGTTCTTGTATTAATTTGTATTTATTATACTTATATAGTGCACTTGCATAGCGTGGATTGACCAGGGAAAGCGTGGATTAGTGGAAAAGTGTGTAAAAGGGTGTAGAGAGTCTTTGTTCGCTGTCGGCGGAATACTTACTTGGTCTCCAAGGAAGAGGATTGCGTGTATTTTGTATGAGTGAAAAGAGTTCTCTACGTTTAATAATTTATTCCGTCTTTGTTAAAAGTATTTACAGAATTTTGTGATCGCGGGAGAAGTATGGAAATGAGATTAAATTCCCGATCGTGTTGTCGGGCCGAGTTCAGTAGCTGGAATGGTTGCGCTCTCCGGCGGAAGTTGGGAGAACTACATTGGTCACGTGACCAATGTGGCCATAACGCGGTTTGGTTATAGATTTAAATAATGGTTGTCAGTACTTAATCGCATTTCCATAGCCTCCCCTCCAGTGCTAACGACAATGTGAACAATTTAAAATCGTTAAAGGAGATTATATTACTGGTACTAATCTTATTCTGACTGAGGCACCTTCAGTCAAAACAAGAATAGCCTCCAATGTGTTCGAAAAATTATAAGGGTTACGTTACTCGAGCAGAGTAGAATGATCAGTTAATGAAGTAGACTGTTGTTATACTTTCAAGAACACATTGGAAGGTATTAAAGGTTTAACCAAAAAGAAATTTTTTAAGCTGAAAATCTTAATTCTAATACATGAAATCATAAAATTAATGTGTAACCATGACACGTAATGTTGAGAATTACTACACTATTGTATACTATAACCATTTTATTTGGTGTTGAAATCAGTTAAGTCTGATGTGAGTATTTACAAGTTAGTTTTAAATGTTTTTTTTTTTTTTTTTAAACTTGTCAAGCTCGATGAGCTCTTTACTTTATTTACCGTGGTAAACGCATCGACGAACTAGGCGTTCGGAGCATTGGTGTACATGATATAGCGTGGTACATGGAATTTGAGATATGATTCCAGCTGATTGTAGTGATACTTGGAATTAGAGATATGATTCCAGCTGATTGTAGTGGTACATGGAATTTGAGAAATGATTCCAGTTGATTGTTTTTCAATTAATGCATGAACATTGAATGTTGTTGCCTCAATGAACTATGTTCAGAGCTAGTAGAATTGTTTTACCAGTCGTGCGCAATTAGAAGCGCTGGTTGTAAAATCATTGTACATTGATTGTATACAAGATAATATTTAAGACTATGACTTAAAGTAACCTTAAAATAACATTATACATGTTTAAAAAAATATTTCCAAATGTATGGTCAAAAGTTGTAATTTACTTGAGAAACATTTCGAAGGTAGGTTGTATATAGCAGAATGCTGTATTTTTTATAAGTTATATTGAAAAAGAAAACTATAGTAGCAGGTATGTTTAACAATAAGCTATATCTAGTGTAAGAAATATTTAAATTGATACATAAGTAGATATGATAGAGTTTTCTTCCTAAAAGTATTATATTTTTTGGAGCCCTAGTTAGGCGTTCATCATAAAATTATAAATAATAAGGGTTTATGCTATTCTGTAGCGAAAAATGATGATTTTTAAGTCAAAGAGGCTGCACATTGTCTTCAGTACGTGAAAGTGTGTTTTTTGTTGATGTGAGTCGAATAACCATGTTCTTTTACGTACGTAAGACAAAGTGGCTTTAACTTGTAAGTGTATAAACATGAAAGAGAAAAGTATATTTAAAAATAAATGATTTCAACCACATGATTCACTAGATGTATAAAAGTGCCTTGTACATCCAGAGAAGCGTGGTTAAAAGATAAAATGCATGAATAACAATGTTTATCATGTTGTAAAGAGTTACCTACTATGTACATAGTTTGTAGAGTAGATAGTGTGTACCTTGGTACATAATATTATATAATATGATGATTTTAATTGATTGTTTGGAAGGTTGATTACAATTATTATTACAATAATGCTGTAATACTTGTAGTAATGCATAAATGCGTTTGTATGATGTGAATTTTACATTTTTTATTATAACGTTTTTAATTATAACATTTTTTAAGAATTGTAAAAACACAGTGGTGTTTGTAGTACCTTTGAAGTGCACAAAGTATGCAGTTGAATGATGAAAAGCTTTCATCTAATTAGGAGTGATTTAAAATTGTAATAACATGCTTAATATGTAATGTTTTTTTAAAATGCATGAGTTATGCAGTTAAATGATGAATTGTTTCATCGTGTTGAAGGTGTTTCACACTTGTGAATACACTATAATGATCTAAGTTTTAGATTATGTTGATTGACAATTTACAATATTATAGGTAAGATTTCAATAAAAAAAAAACTGTGCATTTAAATATTGTGTTATTCGCAGTATTTTACAGAAAAGTAAACTTTATAAAAATGGTTTGCAATTCAAAGCTAGGCGAAATTTATAATTTAATTTCTATCATGAGTTATGAATGAGAAAAATGTCAAATGAAAATATCTTTTTGTGCTTTATTCCGTCCCAAGTCTCTTTGGGGAATGTACATGCCGACCTGAACGAGTTGTGATCTTGTGACCAGTTGTGGATGTGGTCTTGGTTATCGGCGTACGGGAACTGGTGGGTGTGTAGTGACATTTTCTTCAACCGGAATGAAAGCGGGCTTGAGTCGGTCTATGTAGACGCGTTGAGATTTTGGTTATCGGTGTTACAGGCAATGGTTTTGGACATGTTTGCAGGAGTTGTGTGATGTTGATTGCTCAGGAAGTAGTCAAGCCGTAGGTGCAGGGTTTGTTTTTTTCTGGTGTCTCCAAATGACAATACGTTGTTACGTGCAGAACCAAAAAATTATGCTGTATCCAGCATTGCCGCTTGGTGCGGTTAGCAATGGTGGAATTAGTTTGCGGGGCTAGTTGCTGCCGCGGAACTGGTTTGGCTGCCTGTTCTGGTTGAACGGAGGCAAGGCTCTCTGCCTGTTCTGGTTGAACAGAAGCAGAGAATTATGATGTATTCAGCATTGCCGCGAGTTGCGGTTAGCAATGATGAAGTTTGTGTGCGGGGCTAGTTGCTGCCGCGAAACCAGTTTGGCTGCTTGTTCTAGTTGAACAGAGGCAGAGTTAGCTAGACTAGTTGTCGTAGCGTGATGTTCCTGTGGGTGAAAACGGCGACATGATTCATACTGCGTGTCGTGGATTATGTTTGTTGTGCCTGTTCAGATACTGGAGGGCCTTTAGTTTCTAAGCGAAGAGTCACAGAATGTTTAATTGCATCCGGTGTCTGCATGGTATGCCTTGTTAACGAGGGGTATTTCTTCAAAATGTCAAGATACTTTTGAGAAGAGGAAATTGTGGCGATGCCTGATGCTGGTCCTTTGTAGGTAGATCCTCTAATTTTCAATCCAGTAGACTGGTCTTCAAGTTTGGCTCGTCTCAAGTTGACTGTCAAGTTGTAGTGGTGAAGAAAGTCTGCGCCAATGATGGGTTTGGACACATCGGCTACGATAAAGCGCTACTTCATTGTGCGGCGTAGGCCGAAGTAGAGTTCGACTGTTCTCGTGCCGTACGTTCTTATTGGCTTCCCATTTGCTCCATATAATGTTGAAGGGCAGTTGTCGGAGGTCAAGTTGCCTTTCTCAAAGGTCATGTTCCTAGGGATGACTGAGATGTCCGCGCCGGTGTCTACTAGGTATTTATGTCTTGTTCGCAGGTCATAGATGAAGAGACGACAAGAGGTATTAGGGATCTCACATGTCTCTACTGGGAGTTCCCGCTGTCGTTTCCCGGCTTCTTTACATAAGAACATGGTTTGGAGCATTTATGAGCGTTTTCTCCAAATCTTGCATGGTAGTAACATTTTCCATCCTGATTCCTATTGGGAGATGAATTGCGTGACCCGGAACTTGAGCGGCCATGTTTTCGGCGGGGGCTCTGGTTTCTCCGACCTCTATAAGTTGATGTGGGCTCAGTTTTGGCTAAGCGTAGCTGGGCTACTTCACGCGAAAGTGCTGCTATTTGTTTCTGCAGTTGTAGTAATAAGGAATGTTCAGCTGGTTCCTGACGAGATGAACTGGGTTTGTTGCGATCTTCCATGGCACTGCAATCGGTTGATTGATAGACATCTAGTATTTTGTCTGCAGCTGTGCCAAGTTGGTTAATGTCGTTATCGGGAAGTGCCGACAGTATTGCTTGCACATGTTGAGGTAATCGTTGTAGCCACAATGTCCGCACAATTGCGTTATCCGCTAAGGTAGGTCCTGCTAGCTCTAGCATATGTCTCAATAGACCGGTTGGCTTCCTATCCTCCAGTTGGATTCCTGTTAGTAGGCGTGTGAGGCGTTTTTCGGCAGAGTCTTGGAGTCGGTCAATAAGGGCTGCTTTCAAATTGGCGTATTTGTCGTTGATCGGTGGATGTGTCACGATGTCGCTCACACATTGTAAGGTTTGTGAATCCAAGGCAGCTATAATTATATTGTACTTCGTGAAATCCTCTTTAATGCGCGAATTCGCGAATTGGGCCTCAGCCTGTATAAACCAAAGCGAAATTTGATCTCTCCACAGATTTGGTAATCTCACGGACACGTGATTTACTGCTGTCGCAGAGCTAGGTTCGCCAGTTGATTCCATGTTGGTTGGTTTTGGTTCCGGATTTATTGATTGTTGAAACAAAATCTTGAGTTGATGCGTCGGTGTGGTCACTGGAGATTCTTCATCCGAGGTCATTTCAACATTTATACGGAAATAAGCACGCAAAGATAGTGATTTTTTTGAAATATTTCAAATTATGTATTAAAAATCCGTAATAATTTTAGGAGAAAATTAGAGCTGTTGACATCTATGTGACATGTACGGAAGTTACTAGAAAATTATTCAAGACGCAAACCTTTACAAAAATCGACTGTTACCATTTAAGTAGAAATCTTCAATCATGCGAGAATAATTCAGATTAATTAATAATTGATATGTAGAAATATTATTATCAGACATGTGTTAAAAATTGTAACATATTATTTTGCTAAATTTTGTGGTGGGTATGCGAAAATTATTTCCAGAAATATCGTATAAACTGTGTTAAAAATTTACGTGGTTGAACGTTGTTGAGATGATGCAGATGTGTGTTTTCCGAGAGGGTCCGCAGCTGATGCTCGTGGTGGAGGCTGCGTCGATCAGTCGACCGGGCTGCAGGAACAGGTGCTCGGAGGTGTGATGCTCCTTTGGCGTTCCGAGGGTGTCCGCCGCTGATGCTGGCAATGGAGGCTGCGTCCAGCTGTTGACGGCGCTGCAGGAAGTGTGACTCGGCTGAAGAAGCTCCCTTGGTAGCATCACGCGTTGCTGAAGATGTTCGATGCCTAGAATAGAGGGTAACACGCACTTAATCCGAGATACGAATAATACATAGGCAAATAGTCACAAATAGGGTCATTTTGCATTGCAGATTTATACGTGTGATTGTATAGAACATCACCTGTGATGAATCCGAACGTTCAACTGAACATGTTCGTAAATCAAATTCACAAAAGAGTTGTGAGTGCTAAAACATAAGATTGGAGCATATTCAAGCTTTTCCACAGAGAGTTGCGTCAGTTTGTAACTCAAGTTGGACTTGCGATCATACATACGATCAACATAAAAAACAAAATGGCTATTTGACACGTGTGGATCGGTACACGAAAGCCACACAAGATTCATTAATTACGTATTTGTATAAATTTTTTGATATTATTCGTAATGCTTTGAGAACCAAAAACATGAGGTATAAATTTTTTAAAAAATACTGGGATATAAAATAGCTGTAAATAAGGCAACGATTATTTGAATTTGAAAGATGATTTTAAAATACCAAAATTAAAACGGTACTCACCAGATAAATCCCAGGAATCCAGCCACTGAACTACGGTCCGAGAACACGTGTAAAAGAATTAAAAAAAATTATCTAAACGTTGAAAGTTAAACACGCGGTCACTAGTTGTGTCAATCATTTTTCTTGTCGTAGGGTCACCAGATGTAGAGAGTCTTTGTTCGCTGTCGGCGGAATACTTACTTGGTCTCCAAGGAAGAGGATTGCGTGTATTTTGTATGAGTGAAAAGAGTTCTCTACGTTTAATAATTTATTCCGTCTTTGTTAAAAGTATTTACAGAATTTTGTGATCGCGGGAGAAGTATGCAAATGAGATTAAATTCCCGATCGTGTTGTCGGGCCGAGTTCAGTAGCTGGAATGGTTGCGCTCTCCGGCGGAAGTTGGGAGAACTACATTGGTCACGTGACCAATGTGGCCATAACGCGGTTTGGTTATAGATTTAAATAATGGTTGTCAGTACTTAATCGCATTTCCATAAGGGTTTAGTTTTTCCTGTGGGGAAGATTTAACCCGAACATTATATTTTCAAATAATAATGTGTGTAATTTTTACATACTCTTTGATACACCGTATTCAGCTTATCATTTCTGGAGTATTGTGTACATCTTCTCCATTATTTATAACTTTAATATATATTATTTTGTAAAATATGTGTTGTCTTCTTTGCTGTCATCCGAAATAGATAAAAGATAATATTAATTGTCTAATTCAATTTAGGTTAGAAATTCGCATTGGAAATTAATCATTATTGTTTTAATGATCCTGCATGTCTAACTATTCACTTAACTTCATTCTGTAACAATTCACTTTAAAACTTCACTTTCACAAACAACACTATTCAATTTAAACTTCGCTTGAAAATGTTAATAATATAAATATCCGCAAATGATATATATGTATATTTTTTTTTATTATTTTTTAGCATATAAAATATAATGTACATTTAGATGATGTATTAATTTGCTTACATGTTCATATTCAAATATGTTAATACCACTCTTCCATGGAAGCGTTAGCTTGTGTCTGGAAGAGTAGTGTACATTTTTTAATGCTATATTTAAGTTCTTAAATTACAATTTGAATGTAAAAAACAATAAGTTGTAAGTTCGGTGATATGTAATTATAAGTATTTATCTACTATCAAAACAATTTTACTGTTTGGATAATGTGTCCAGAATTATTGTAATTAGTTGCTAAAAACAATACAAAATTTAACTAATTTGAAGAATGGAGTATCACTTGGAAACTGAGTTATAAGTAGATTAGATTAGTCGGAAACTGTTTTTTTTTTTTGAGATTATCTTTAAAATATTTTTTTACAGTGTTTATTAATTGGATTTTATCATTATAAGTTATATAATTTCTTCTCTCCTGAACAAGAGCAACTGCTTATTTAGGAGGGTATACATAATAAAAAGTAAATTAATATTATTATAATGTCATAAAATTCATGGAGAAATATTTTTTTTTTTTTTAAGTTAATAAACTTTATTTAATGAACGTCAATTATTTGAAAAAAATAAAATTACAACTTGTTAGTAGTTTATGACTTTTACTTTTTTTACAATAGCTCCACACAGGAGGCCCTGAAGAAAATAATTCCCCTCAGGGCCTGTGTCATCTTTAGGGATGCAGTGTGGAGGGTCTTTTAGGAAATGAAGTTTTGGGAAGGAAATGTGAAAGTATGAGGAATCTGGGGGTCAATGTGTTCAGGAGTGACGGACGTACGAATTCACTTCTCCCACTGCGATGCAAGACAATGTTTCAAGATAGTACGGCTGGAAAAGGCTGGAAAAGACTCCCTGAACCATTCTCTCCCAATTCGGCCTGCTATGAACTTGGTGGATATCCATCCGCCGCCAAGACTAGGACAAACCTCACCCCATGAACCCGGGCACACTTGTTAAGTCGCCAAAAGTACCACTTGGGGTGACCAGAGGTGTTGGTTATCCAATAAATGGTTCCCGGGTCAGCGGTACCCGTACCCGCCTCCCAACCTGATTTTATTAAGTGGAAGATGGGTGCAAAAGAAACGCACAGTCGCATACATTAAAAAAAATTATTGACACATTTATTAAAGTTACAATTTTACAACATAATATAACAACGATATTTCAATCACTCTCCTAATAAAGCAGCTGCTTGTGTTTAGGAGAGGACAACTAAATACTTTTACATCTATATAAATTTAAAATATTAGTTCAAAAACTAATAGTAATTTTATGAGAAAATACGATACATGTAATAAAATCATTGGTTAGTTAATAAATGATTCAAAGGATTGATAAAGCAAAACATATTTCTAAATAATAAGTAAGGTATTTCAATTAAATTTATTTTTATATTTGTCGTAGTTTTCTTCCGATCGTATATCTAAGGGTAATTTATTGAATAATTTTAAACCCTTGAATTGTGGTTCGTACTAGTGGTACGGTTAGTCTTCCAATAGACATGATTCTTTTGCTAATATTTAATTGTAGTATAGTATTTTTATTATAGAAATCTTTATGTAATTGTAGTAGTGCAATTTTGTCATAAATTTTTGTAAGTGGGGGAACCGGGCATAGTGGAGGGTGAGAGGGCGAGCACGCCGGTTTATCACATACCATTTTTTTTCAGCAAATTTGGACTGCCCCCCCATTTGTGTTAGGCTCAGTAATATATTTTGGCCCACCAAAGTTGGGTTGGGCACCCCTAATCTACATCACGGAGTTGCAATAAAATGGTAAAAAAAACTATCATCGTAATAGATCTGAGTTTACTAGTGCGGGTAGTAAATATTGCCCAAATTTGCGTCATAATACGCTTGTCTCAAGGTACTTGTATTATAGGTTAAGTATGAATTAAGAACATTACTCATCACAACACCGAGCAAATCGATGCATTCGATGATGAAACATCAATTTCCTACCTCATGTAACCACCCCAAGGTCTTTGATAATGGTGTAATCAAGGAAGCTCATGATTTATAAGCGCTATCATCAAGTTAGAAAACGAGTACCTGGTGATGGATGCTATGCACCCAAAGAGAGTATATTACAATAGAATGATAATGTATGGCGTGGTGCGTTTAGAGATATTTATGTGTGTTATAATTTATAATAAAGCTTCCGATTTCGATTTCGGAATTTTCCAGGTCACGACCATCCATCACTGAAAAAATTTTGGGTTTCTCGCGTTGCGAAAAAGCCCGGCGTTTATTAAAATAAAATGATAAATTAGTGTACGTTAAATTAAATTCGAGAAACTTTTCAATGACAGACTGTTTTTGACGCGGAAGCTTGCGCAGACGACAAAAAATACGAAATAATCATGATTCCATGAACGTCGCAAGTAATTACCGCTGCATGAAAAAATATATTGCAAACAGGGGTTAGATCTATGTCACGCGAACTACTAAATATATATTTTTTATTAAACGTCGTTTTTTTCGGGGTAAAAAGTAATAAGGGCGTTTTCTTTTAGACTTTCATGGCCAAAAGTATTTTCGTTATTTGTTTATGGAGTGTCATGACGTGTTGCGCTACCTCCTTATTTAGCCAACGTTTTGGACAGCGTTGCAGTGTCCATCAGTGGGCACATCTACCGGACTTGGCATAATAATAATAATAATCTGGTAATTTGTAGATTTAAGTTTACAAATTTCTAATTATATTATAATATTTCATATTCACTATATTTTTTCAAGTTTTATGTAGCTCCTACAATACATCTTGAACTTTCCAATTGGTGTGGACTTTAAAGTTTCTGGTAGTGTGTTATATAACTTCATCCCCTTGTACAGTAAACTGTTCTGCGTATTCGCTTTGTCCTTTTTTTGTAGCCTAATTTCCTTGCACGTCCTTGTGTTATATCTGTGAATGTCCTTGTTGTATACAATTTTATTTGAGAAGTATTTTGGTAACCCGTTGTTCAATATTTTGTGGATAAATACCATTGTGTTCAAGGTCAGCATCTGTTTCACGGTTAACCAATTTAGTTCCTTTAACATTTTAATTATTTTTGAAAATCTATTTCGTCAAAGTATTATTCTCATTGCACTGTTTTGGAGAATTTGTAACTTATTTTGTTCTCTTTCGTTACATAGGAAAAGTATACCTACTCGAGCAGTTGTTGAAGTGTGGAGCAATAATTGAATTGTAAATGGTGATTGCAGTTTTTCTAGAAATTTTTGGCAGAATTCTTCCAAAAAAAGATATCTTAATATTAAGCATAACACCCCTAAAAACAAATAACGAAAATGGAATTTCTTGTTTACCTCTCTGATATCAAGCGCGAAATTTTCCCACCGACCCCAAAGTGACAAGCCAGCAGAGTTATCGTAAATTTTAATGCAGGGATTTTAACCTAACCTAACCTAAACGGTTGTTCATCCCAAAGTTTTGAATATTAATTGTAACATTTTAAAGTTGTTTTTAAGTTGTGAGGCAATACTTAAATATATTTATGCATCTAAAACTGAAATAAAGACTACAAAAAAATCTTTTAGGTATCTGATGAATATTTTTCCTCCATTGAGTTTTATGTTATCTTCTTTCGGTGTACAAACCTGCTTTTTGATTTCTTTGACGGATTATAATATTTTTTATTGTATTAATATATTATGATTAACGTTAAGTTATTGAATAAGTTTTTTTTACGGAAAACGGACGTTTCTGGGTTACGAATAAACTGATGATATATTAAAATCTCCTACTACCCCCATATTAAGCGGAAAATGTTTCTTGGGTCCTGATGGAGGACTTATCCAGCTGTTGAATGGAATTCACGACGCTTGGCTGGGACCCAAACGCGATGCCAACTCGACCACCGACCGGTCATAAAAATTAATATTTTTTGCTAATATGGAAGGGCTTTTTATATTATTATTTATTACAATTATTATTTTTTTGTGAGTGCCCAAGTTTGGCAACCATAAGTACAGGATGTATGCAGGTATCAAAAAGTTTCCATTTGATAGTTATCCTGGTTTCACTGTTTTTCATTATTTCTTTCCAACCCCAATATTGTTTCCAAGCATTTCCAATACGTCTGTCTTTTTTTTTTGGTAAAGGAGAAATTATTTGACCTAGTTGTACATATTCATCCACATAGTCGATCAGATTTTAATGGATCCTGATAGGTTATCGAAACATTTCAAAACTCCATGGAAAGAAGCATGATAAGGAAAAGACTGTTCGATAGAATAAAAATTGCAACCATCAAGAAGCAAACAAGAACAAAAGATGTCATAAAAACAATAAAAAAGCTAATGTGGAAGTGGTCAGGCTACACAATCAGAGGAAGTGAAAAATGGTCAAAATTAGTCATGAATTGGTTCACAAGTGACAAGAAGAGAAAACGAGGTAGACCATTTAGACTGTTTTAGATGGTTACATGGACAAGAGTAGCTAATGATAGAGAGTAATTGCGACTGTAATTTACTGTCTGAATAAAAGCTCTTATTATTATAATCATTTTATAAATATGCTAATTATGTGTACCGCCTACTGATTTCGAACACAGAAATGGTTTTAAACATATGACACTACGAAACAAATTTTGAAATGAAATCGTATTCAATTCATAACTTGTGTCGTTATCTATTTTGTACGGTAGGGTACGTAAACACCTAGGAGCCTGTCTAACTGCCATTGTCCACAACTTATCGACAGATCAATCTGAGTCTCCGATCAGCTATAATTAAAATTGTTTAGGGACACTCGATTCGCCTGTTGGTTGGAGAGTTGCGATGGGCGGAACATATTTGTGCATTTGCGTAGTGTTGAGCCAAAATTTTAGTATCACGAATATCTCTGGAGAGGACCTAAGATAAATCACAACTCTTTTGATTTCAAAAAGTGATGATTTCAAGAAGATGTTTTCATTATATTTTTAAAAGAATAAAAATATTTTGAAAAATTATTGTGCATCCTCCACTTTACATAAAATCCAGTTGTCAACGAATGACTACTGGCAAGCAACCTTCTTCTCTCGTCCGTCGCAAATAATATGTCGCATTGTTTCGAAAATAATTAACGACAGCTTCAGCGCCTGAACCGCCGTAACTCACACAAATGGGAGCACAAATTTGACAAAGAGAGTCGCACCA
Source organism: Limnephilus marmoratus (assembly GCA_917880885.1). Taxonomy (NCBI): domain Eukaryota; kingdom Metazoa; phylum Arthropoda; class Insecta; order Trichoptera; family Limnephilidae; genus Limnephilus; species Limnephilus marmoratus. Next base: position 38,624,558 of record OU862918.1, on the reverse strand, counting down.
TTAGCGCGCGTTTAATGTCAGTGCCCGATCCGTTTCCGGACCACCCACCTTCACATTTATTCACGAAATTACTAATTGACTTTGTATTTAGTCTTAAATTTAATTGGAAAAATAAAAAATAAGTTGTATTTTTTATTATTAGTTAAATTGGGGGAAGTTAATTAATGAGAATTATTGTAATTTTAAAACATTCTAATGAAATAAGTTTATCATAATGCTTATAATTATGATTGGGTCTCTTATATGATACAACAACAAAGTTTCAAGAGTATTTTTTGTGAGGGCAACCATGGATGGCATCTTTCTCAACCATAAGTAAAAATTCTTGAGTTGGCTGAGTACACTCAATTACAAAAATTATTATTATCGGGATAACCAAAAAAACACACAACGTCGGCTTTTTTGTTGGTCGAGGTAACCGGTTACATTTTCATGACAGCATAATTACATAATATAAAGGTTAAACATAATTAAGTTAGGTATACTGTTAACGAAGTCCTAATGATAAGCTACTTGCTCTTCCTTCGGAAAAGCTTCTTAGAAATTTCCGAAGATGAATAACACTATTAACTCAGCTGTGGTGTGAGGCTCTTGTATTATTTTCACACAAAACCAACATTAAATAATCGGATACTTCTGTATCTTCTATTAAATCTAAATTAATTGTATTTTGGGAGGCGGCAATGGGTACCGCCGCCCCGGGAACCGTTATTGGATAACAAACACTTCTGTCATAGGTCACCCCAAGTGGTTCGCTACGTTTGGTGATTTAGCAGGGGTGCCCGGGTTCAAGGGATGAGGTCTGTCTAGGCCTAGGGGGCGGATGACCAAGATACACTAAATCCCAGATCTATAAGCACCCGTTAAACCCCTTTCCTTCCTAGAACTTTCTTCTTTTTCTTTTCCTTAAAAAAACATTCCACACAACATCCCCAAAGATGACATAGGCCCTGAAAGAAATTGTTTTCCTCAAGGCTTCCTGTGTGGAGCTCATGTAAAAAAATAAAAAATGTCGTCAAAATATTCTCGCCTGACATTCATTTATGCCCTAAGATAGATTCTGAAATCCGGAGGTTGGTCTGAATTTTAAATGTGATTTAATTGATCTGAAAAAGTTAAGAAGATAAAATAAGTGAGGGAGTTAGTTTTAAATATCATGCTGTAAGAAAAGGCAGAACACGCATGCCAGCAAGACATATGAACAAGTTAAAATAAAGAAATGAAGTAAGGAGTGTAACAGTTATCCAATGTCTAGTTTGATAAGTCACACATTTTTAATAATATATATAACATTTTCGGTGTTGTTCCAGTGACGTCCTTCGAAATTTTTCCTATCATAAAAATTGATATTTTTTATCTAATCATCTGATTTGAATTGTCAAATCGTCCACGTGTCGAATAAAATACACTTCCCTTGGATATGCATGGATTTAAAAAACTTTTAATGCAACAAGACGATATAGCCTGAAATTTAAAAGCACTTATCTCGGCTTGCCTAACATTTTCAAAAATCTTTTTTGAAGAAAGACAAACATTTCTGGGTTAAGAATAACCCGACAGTATTAAAGAATCTCCTGCTACCACCAGAGTAAGTCGAAAATGTTGTTTGAGTCGTGATGGAAGATTTAGCCAGCCGTGGAATCGAACACGGAACGAACACGCGATGCCCATTCAACCACTGACCGGGCAAAACATAGGGTTTAGTTGTTTACTAAACGCATGGCTCTAATGTAGTCCCACTATTAATCCGTTTCCGTTCTAACTATTCCTCCTTTCTCAAATGACACATGTGACAAGAAAAGAGCAACTATAGCCAATCAATCATTCAATCTTCAATTTGGGAGGCGGGTATGCCTACCGCCGCCCCGGGAACCGTTTATTAGATAACCAACAAATTTGCCATGGATCTCGCCAAGTGGTTCAATACGTTTGGTGACTTAGCAGGGGTACCTGGGTTCATGGGGTAAGGTTTGTCTATGTCTTGGCAGCGGATGCACCTGCCCATTTACTGCGTGGAAGACAGGGTCTGGGTGACTAAGGGAGACCATTTGGCCTCTCCTACGGGATTCTCTCGACCCATCGCCTTGTATATGGATTCATATTCGTTGGTCCGTCACTCCTAGACTCACTGTTCCCTAAATTCCTATTCACACCTTATTTTCTTCCCAGAACGGTTCCACGATAACTAAACAAGTAGCATTTCAACACCCCACTGAAAAGTTATGATTCTTTTAAGATGAAGCCATACTAAATAATGCAAAATCATACAAAATCATATGTTTTTGTTTTGAAAATTGGATCGCTAAGAAGTATTATGGATGATTCAATTAAATACTGCGTGTAGAACATATCTTGGCCCTTAAAAATATCGGTCATTTTTTTTACTTGTCTTTTAATAAGCTTATTAAAAAAAAGTATAAGGTCTATAAAAAACACTTTCAAGTCCAAACTCTCTTATTTAGAAATCCCTTTTCGGATATTTTTTTTGTTTAATGTGGCAAATTCGGTTCTTTTTATAATAATCGCAAAAAAATTGATATTTACGCCCAAAGTTCACAAAATAAAATAAAAAAAGCATTTTCGCGTTGTTATTTTACAATACGGCCGGCAGTAGACGAATAAGGATTTTCAAAGTGAACTCTATGCCATCCACCAAAGGGCTACATAACTTGTCACGCCCGTTTTTTAATCAGTTCGCCCCCGGACGGAGCGGGAAATGGACGTTAGGCTCCGCATCGCCTTGTTCCGTGAAATCAATTTTAAAATTCTGTTTTATTACAATAAACAATGTTTTTTACAGACCTTTACGCAATCAACCTGTAAAAAAAAAACTCAAAACTTTTTCCAACCTTTCCAAAAGCTTTTTCTCAAGTATTTTTAACTCCTCCTATAAAAGGGCGTGAATGCCGATTTCGATTTTGTCCTGGACCATTGGATCGCCTTTAATAGTCCACAACCTAACGCAACCTATTTCACCATTTTTTAAATATGTTTTCCTCATTTTTAATCACTTTTCAAAGTAGGTGTTGAAGTGGATGTTGTTGAGCTGTTAGGTCACCCCCAGAACATCTTCTCCTTCCTTCCATTTAAAAGACCCTTCAGACAACATCCATAAAGATGACAAAGGTCCTGAGGAAAATCATTTTTGTCAGGGCCTTCCTTGTGGAGCAACATATAAAAAAATCGTTATTCCACGTCTTAGAGTAGCGTTAAAATGGGAATACCTAGAATATGCTCCTCAGAATAATTATGTTGCATCAAAAATAAAATTGATATCATAAATATCTGCCTGTGATATCTTTGGAGAGAGTTCTCTCTGGGAGGAGAAAACGTTTTTCAACTTTTAAAACGTAAAGTGTGGAAAAAAAAGATAAAAAAAGATATAAAATATTCACGGCACTGTGGCCTAGGAAGGTACGTGACTGTGTTCATTAATCTAGCATAAGTTTTCTATTCAAGGTGAGGCGAGACAAGGAGGTTTTGTGTCTGAATAATATATATACACATTGCCATTAAACTTTGAGGCCTGGACCGGACACCGGACATTTAATTAAATATTAAAATTCCACGTATTGATAAACATGAAATTCACGTGAGGAACACTGAAGTTTGTAGAAAAATTTACCTATTTAATTAATGAGGACAATATCAGCGGTCACGTCTGGGAATCGAACCCAATAAGTATGATAACCTTAAATAAATAAATAAAATAAATTTGACTAAATGACTTTCGGCAGTCGTTACGCAAAGTGGTTTTTTAAAGTCTTTTTAAATCCATCTTCAAGCTACTTGTAGTTATCTTCTCTATGTACTTTTATATTATATGTATTTTGTCAATGCTATATGTAATCTCTATGTAATGTAATCTCCTTTCATTGTGATCTCTCTTTTTTTCTTTTCTGTTCGTGTTATTGTTATATTGTTAATTGGACTATTTGTCCGTAAATAAATAAATAAATAAATAAATAAATAAATAAATAAATAAATAAATAAATAAATAAATAAATAAATAAATAAATAAATAAATAAATAAATAAATAAATAAATAAATAAATAAATAAATAAATAAATAAATAAATAAATAAATAAATAAATAAATAAATAAATAAATAAATAAATAAATAAATAAATAAATAAATAAATAAATAAATAAATAAATAAATAAATAAATAAATAAATAAATAAATAAATAAATAAATAAATAAATAAATAAATAAATAAATAAATAAATAAATAAATAAATAAATAAATAAATAAATAAATAAATAAATAAATAAATAAATAAATAAATAAATAAATAAATAAATAAATAAATAAATAAATAACCCAGTTAGTATGACCGAAGAGGATATGGTCTCATTAGCTCAGTGGCAGAGCACTACCCCGGTAAGGCTAAGTTCTGGGTTTGATTACTAGATGTGACCGTATCGTTTTCTTATTTTTCTGTTTAAAATTTCTTTTGAGTGTGGTTAATAATTTGATTTTTTACTCATTAGGTAAAAGCAAAAATATTTTGTTTTATCCATTAATTGCTCGGTCATTCAATATTCAAAATCCAGAAAATTGTCCAACACGAAATGTTGGCCTTATTTTTTTACATGAGCTCCACATGAGGAAAAAAATTTCCCTCAGGGCCTACGTCATCTTTGGGGTTGCTGTGTGGAGGGTTTTTTAAGGAAAGGGAGGAGAGGAGAGTTCTGGAAAGGAAAAGCCTTTAAGGGGGAGGTAGGAATCTGGGGTTCAGTGTGGTCTGGTCATCCGCCTCCAAGACCTAGACAAACCTCGCCCCATGAACCCGGGCACCCCTGCTTAAACACCAAACGTAGCGAACTACTTGGGGTGACCCATAGCAGAGATGTTGGTTATCCAATAAAGGTTTCTGGGGCGGCGGTACCCATTCCCGCCTCCCAAATTTGACTTAATGAATTTAAATGTAATTTTTCAGCCCATGCCTAGGGGTAAATAGATGCATGATATATTTTGCTGCCTTTCGTCGATGTTTTTAATAATTTCGCATGGAGGACGCGTATTTCCTTTTCCATGTTCAATTGGACGCAACCATGCCTAGAAATCAACACGGGTTTGTAACGCATTTAACCTCCGAAACCCGTGTTCAATAGAAGGCAAGCGGCATCCAATTGTGCACGGGTTTGTCACGACAATTCTCTTTCCAAACCAGTGTTCAGTACGAGGCACCCGTCCTCCAAACGTGATTATAACATAAAAAAAGTATTGTGTGCATACACGGATAGACGCACAATATGATGGATGGGTAATAAAACTCAAACAGCCTTACTAATAAAATAAAAAAAATACTTTTAAATATAAAAAGTAAGCATAATATAAAAAGTATTTTACATTATATTTTTTTAATAATTTTTTATTATTATTCATTTTTTAGTACAAGTGAATTTAGTCCACCTCACGGATAATACGGAAAATTCCTTTTTTAACTAATAGACAATCAAATATGACATTTGTCGGAAGTATCAATCTTATAAAATAAATTCTCGTCAAAATAAAACAAAAAGTACCCACTTCGATTAATGGGTTGAGGTTGAAACTACGAAAGCTGCATGTCATTATAATTAAGATATACATGATTTTGAATGGTTTGTTTGGCAAAGCAGGGTTTGTCTAGCTGGTATGTGTAATTATTTTAATACATTTCTTTCCTTGTTCTGCTATTATAAATACAGGTACAAACTTGTCAATAATGCATTCACATAATTCTTCTTCTTTGTGCGCCGTATCACTCTTGAGAATGTCTCTCTGTTTTGCGCTGCCCGGAATAGCTCCTCCATTCACATAATATCATGAATAAATTATTTATAAATGTTTTATATGGCAGTAATATTTTTTATGTTTCATACACGGCCGAAGACGCGTGCCTCATACTGAACACGGGTTTGGAAAGAAAATTGGCGTTAGAAACCCGTTCACAATTGGATGCCGCTAAGCTTGTCTTCTATTAAACACTGGCTTGGAAGGTGAAATAGCGTTACAAACCCGTGTTGATTTCGAGGCATGGTTGCCTCCTATTGAACACAGAAAAGGAAATACGCATGTGGGACACCAGTTAAATTTTCAATATTTTACCAAATAATGCATATGACGCAAACCAAAATCTACTTTTTTTTTATTTCATACAAAAAAATTGAAACAGTAAATACATTTTTTAGTATTATTTCACCCGCTTACCGGCGCGCTAGTGTGAAACGCTGCAATCAGAATGTATGGGAAATGTCAGAAGTTGCGGGTACTATTAACATTATGTACAATACTTATACACAATATATTTTTATACACAAACAATTACGAAAATATTATATCTCACTCGTTTTTGGAGCAAACTTGTAGAAGTGGAAAAATAGTGTCTTTAGGTCACAGGATCAATGATTTTCCTCGCCCATTAAGGAACCACGCGTAGGCAATTTACGACCCCGAAACTAGAGCCGTATTACTCTAACGAAACAAATAGCCTTCAGAGCCTATAAATAAAATAAATGTGCCGGAACACAGAGAAAGTGTGGCCGCTAGGACTGTTCGTTTTATCTTGGCATATTTCATACTTCATTTGAGCAGAGCTTCGAGTAATAATAACTAAAATTTTGCAGAGATAGCATAATAATATTACGCCTTTGTGGAAAGATAAAACATTATTATTATCATCGTAGTTCAAGGTTTGTTTTGTTTTTTGTTCGTGGTTTGTGGGGCGTATAATTGACTAAGAAAACTGGACTGAATGCTTTCGAATTTAGATGATTTGAGATTTTCACCGCCAAAAGTATTATCGTGATTTACTTTTTGGATATTATGGCATGTTACGCTACCTCCATCTTTAGCCAACGTTACGGACAGCATCACAGTGCCCATCAATACATCAGCTCTGATGATTAACACCGTAATGCTGTCCAAAACGTTGGATAAAAAAAGAAGTAGCGCAACACAGCATAATACCCCAAAAATAAATCTTCGATGACTTTGTTCTGAAAATACATTTAATGGAAGAATTACGGTACAACTTGATTTGTTTTTTAACAACAGACTATGTCTATTAAAATAATCTGCCAGCTTTTTCACGAAGTAAACAAATATTTTGTGTGTGTTGTAATAAAAGCATACCGAAGGAATCCAAATTGTTGCAATAAAGTCATGCTTTTTTTAATAAATGTGACTGAAAAGTATTATTTTAAATTTGGCATCAAAATACAGGAAAAAGCTATGGAAGGTGTTGTCCAAGTATGGAGTGAATGCAAATCTCATTCAGGCAATTGCGTCTCTGTACGAGGGAAGCGTTGCATGTGTTAGGGTGAACGGTGATTTTACGGGGTGGTTTGACATCACAAAAGGTGTTAAGCAAGGCTGCGTAATGTCACCATGGTTATTCAATCTATACATGGATAATTGTATGCAAGAATTGAAAGATGTGGGATTGGGCGCGAAATTGAATAGTCTGAAAGTATGTTGCCTGTTGTATGCTGATGATGCGGTGCTGATCTCTAACACTATGGAAGATCTACAGTCTCTAGTATCTAGGATGAACGAAGTATGTATGAAGAATGAGTTAATGATGAATGTAAGTAAGTCTAAAGTCATGGTGTTTGAAAGGGAGAGTACGAAAACAGTGTGCGATATATTTGTGAATGATGAATACTTGGAGCAGGTGGATGAGTTTGTTTATCTGGGTAGTATGTTTACGAGAGATGGGAAGGCTGATAGAGATATCGAAAGAAGGGAAAATGCCGGTAACTCCATTAATGGAGGACTGAATGCTGTTGGCGCTAATAAAAAACTGTCAAAAAAAGCGAAGCTGGCAGTCCACAATGGAGTCCTGGTACCTACCCTGATGTATGGCAGTGAGGCATGGAACTGGCAGAGGAAGGATGAAAGTAAACTGAATGCTGTTGAAATGAGATCCCTGAGACGTATGTGTGGTAAAACCATGTATGATCGTGTTAGAAATGTGGATATCCGCAAAGAATGTAAGGCTGATGTAAGTATAATGAGCAAAATTAAGAAAGGGACCCTCAGATGGTTTGGGCACGTAGAGCGAATGAGCGAAGAAAGTAGTGTAAAAAGAATATATGATGCAAATGTGAATGGTAGAAGAAGTCGGGGACGCCCGAGGAAGACATGGCACGATCAAGTGAATCAGATACTTGAGACGGGCCATGTCAAAAGTCAGAATAATAGAAGAGTATGTATGAGACGATGTATGAATGTGAGTGAGGCAAAGAGTGTGTGCCAAGACCGAGTTGTTTGGCGGTCCGTCCTCTCTGCCTACCCCTGCGGGGAAACGGCGTGATGGTTAGTTAGTTAGTTAGTTAATATCCATAACCCCAAATTTTAACCCTCCTACCCCCACCCTGTCATTTTTTATCGCGATTTTAGTATTTTTGTATGAACAAATTTAAGCGTCTTTCGTAATTCAAACAGAAGGAAATTATTTATGTTGTTGAATGACAGAAGGCGCTACGTCCGCCTCATCGAACTTTCATCCACACATGCGCAAGACATTCACGAGAAGCGTCACTCATTTTGATATTTCATTCGGCATCATGTTCTCGCGTGCGCAAACCATCGAGCTTATTTGTGTTGGCTAAAGAAGGACTGAAAAAAAATATCGTACACTCAATTGCTCTTCGAAATTCATATTGATTTTTTTATTTCATTTTCCTACTTTAGTTGGTGTTTTTTGTTATCGGCGGTCATCGTCTTCAGCGCTCCATTCCTCTTTCTGTCATAGATCCCATCCCCGCACACTTACAATACATTCGTTTTTTTTAATTTAACACCCAAAATTATGCACTAGAAATGATTAATATGGCAGAACAACGTTTGTCGGGTCAGCTGGTATTCGTATGTATTTCTAAATCCATTTAATTCCCATGTAACTTTAAGTTTCTAAATATCGGCTCCTTAACGGGGACGGATTGGGGGAATCTTATTTTGTTTTATTTTACGCAAGTGAAAAAAAATTGTGCATTTAATTCATGTTTGTTTTGAACCCGCGACCTTTTGGAGCTTTGTTCCAACTCTAGTGAAAACGTGAACAGTGTGAACATTGGATTTGTAAACTATAGCATAGAGGTTGGGTACCTAAAATGAAATAAGTAGTCCGGATAGAATAGTAGATAAGCCACGAAGGCTGTGTAAGCAAAAAAAATATTTTTTTGAAGTGGAAACTTCTGTAGCACCGTTGTGATTTGAAACTCGATGAAACGAAAAATAGCGACACTAAAAAGAGACAAACACATACTTACATCTTTAGGATTTAGCCTGCGAGAGAATGAGATAGTATAATCGGTCTTCTCTTTGTGCGATGCTTCGTAGCTTCCCCACTTTTGTCTACTTTAGTTTTCTTTTGTTTTTTCTTCATACATCTTAACGATTTAGCCTGTGAAATCATCTTTAGCACTGCTATGATTTTAAACTCAATGAAACGAAAAATAGCGACACTAAAAAGTCACAAACACAACATCAATAGGATTTAGCCTGCGAGAGAATGAGATAGTATAATCGGTCTCCTCTTTGTGCGATGCTTCGTAGCTTCCCCATTCTTGTCTACTTTAGTTTTCTTTTGTTTTTTCTTCATACATCTTAACGATTTAGCCTGTGAAATATTCTTCAGCACTGCTGTGATTTTAAACTCAATGAAACGAAAAATAGCGACACTAAAAAGATACAAACACATACATCAATAGGATTTAGCCTGCGAGAGAATGAGATAGCATAATCGGTCTCCTCTTTGTGCGATGCTTCGTAGCTTCCTTACTCTTGTCTACTTTAGTTTTTTCTTCATACATCTTAACGATTTAGCCTGTGAAATCTTCTTTAGCACTGCTGTGATTTTAAACTCAATGAAACGAAAAATAGCGACGCTAAAGATACAAACACATACATCAATAGGATTTAGCCTGCGAGAGAATGAGATTACAATCGGTCTCCTCTTTGTGCGATGCTTCGTAGCCTTCCCACTCTTGCCTACTTTATTTTTCTGGAGGTTTCACTTCTACTCCGTACGACTCCATCCCGTCCACTGCGATGCAAGGCCATGTGTCGAGAGTCCGGCTGGAGAGGTGTAGGTTAGGTTTCCCTCAACCAATCTTAGGCGTAGACGGGCAAACACATCCGCCGCTAAGACCTAGACAAACCTCACCCCATGAATCCGGGCACCCCTGCTAATTCATCAAACATAGCGAACCACTTAGGATGACCTCCGGCAGAGGTGTTTGTTATCCAACAAATGGTTCCCGGGGCGGCGGTACCCATACCCGCCTCCCAAATTATAGGTAATCCTTAAACAGCAAAAACTATTCAAATAAGTAATTTATAGGAATAATTTATTGAAGTTATCTCATTGACATATTTACTTTCATTGAACATAATATTATATTATACATTTTTATATTATTTATTTATTGTATTACTTTCAATTAAAATTTCGATATTTGTTTATATTTTCGGTGTCTTAATTAATTAATTCTTCTTCTTTAATTCTTTTTTATATTTTCATTGAGAGTCATTAATATTATTTTCAGTAATTAAACGATCAAGTGGAATCTGTCTCAAGAAAAAAGAGATTCAAAAAATCAAAACTCAATTAGATATTTAAAGTTTTTATAGATTCTTTTGTGTGATAAGGAATGCTGTTAAATCAAGCATGGACACGGGAATCAGCAGCTAATAAAGACAAGATAAATGATTAAAAAAAACCTTTTGTTTGACGCTTCACAGGGGGCACCAGTAGGTCAAACAATTGACAAGCAAGGGTAAGATTGATGGGAAATGATGTGAAAGATGCTGCAGATTAAAAAAAAATACTGGCAATACAATTTTTCGGAGTTCATAATATATTTAAACAGTTTTAAACTACAACAGTTGACGGCCACCGTGAACGAGGGGTAAGACTCTTGACTCCCAATCCGAAGGTCGCTGGATCGAATCCTGGCGTGGGCAACTAAATTTTATTTGATTAATTTGATATATAGTATATTGGCGGCACATTCCAGAGTGGAAGATATTTTCAGTATCATCAGATCTGAATAGCCAGGTACTTCCCCACCTTCCTCTTACCCATCTCTTCCCCCTCCGCACTACCTTCAGTCTCACTGGCTATAGGCGGAAGCAGCTAAGACTCTTGTGAGGTATTCATGTAACAAAAATATATATATCACCATGATAGAATTCCACCACGAAATATCAGAATCAAAAATGTTTCTGCAGTGGTGTTTCCCAGCCTCCTTTAGGGAAGCCGCCATATGGAGAAGTTAAAAAAACTACTTTTTTTTTACATGAGCTCCTCGGAGGAGGCCCCGCGGAAAATAATTTCCCTCAGAGCTTATGTCATCTTAGGGGATGCTGTGTGGAGGGTTTTTTAAGGAAAGGAAGGAGAGAAGAGTTCTGGGATGAAAAAGGGTTTAAGGGGTGGGTAGGAATCTGGGGTTCAGTGTGTCCTGGTCATCCGCCTCCAAGTCCAAGACAAACCTCACCCCATGAACCCTTTGCCTTTTCTTCCAGCATGATATTTAAAACTAACTCCTCTACTTTTTTATCTTCTTGACTTTTTCAGATCAATTAAATCACATTTAAAATTCAGACCAACCTCTGGATTTCAGAATCTATCTTAGGGCATAAATGAATGTCAAGAGAGAATATTTTGTTGACATTTTTTATTTTTTTACATGAGCTCTACGCAGGAGGCCTTGAGGAAAACAATTTCTTTCAGGGCCTATGACATCTTTGGGGAAGCTGTGTGGAGTGTTTTTTTAAGAAAAGGAAGGAGAGGAGAGTTCTGGGAAGGAAAAGGGTTTAAGCGGTGGGTAGAAATCTGGAGTTCAGTGCATCCTGGTCTTCCGCCCATAACCTCGGGCACCCCTGCTAAATCACCAAACATAGCGAATCACTTGGGGTGACTTATAGCAGAGGTGTCGGTTATCCAATAAAGGTTCCCGGGGCGGCGTTACCCATTCCCGCCTCCCAAACTTCTAAAATATATTCAACGAAGTCGCTAATACAGGATTTTGATACTACCTGCGAAGTTGCAAAACCTACTCACCGATGGCGATGCCTCTGGGAAGACTAGATTAGTTATATGCCTCAGAGGACATGTGCATATTTTTTATGTGACTTTTTTAAGAACGTTCCCGTACACGAATAACCTAATAGTATTTGAATTTCCTCTACTACCATCGTCGCAAGGGGCAAAAGTTGATTGCGCAATAATTGAGGACTTATAGACCAGTCAGCCTGTGTTTTTAGATGGAACTAAATAGTATAAAGCTATTTTTTTTCCCATCGACTACTACCATTTAGACAAGTGTTTAGCAAAAAGTCCCCGCCCCTACCCCCCTTGCTTCCCCCCCTGTGCCCCCCCAAACATGAAAAGTGTAAGGGTTTCGTAAATCGCTTCTATCTCGATTACTAAACAACATATCGGATTACAATTTTTTTTATTCTCTTTGCTGTAACATTGTCTACAATTAATGTTCAGTTAACTTTCGTCGTAACTTTTACCGTTTGTTTGTAATTCATATGATAAGGTAAAAATTGGTATATTTTTTGGCAAGTAATTATACTTTTTGTCACATAACTTTTTACGCCGACATTTTATGAAAAAATATTTCCCACAAAAGTTGTATCCCCTAAAATGATATAAAGTAGCACTTACTTTGTTGGAGATCCAGCGAGATTATCACGGCGGGTTCGGTCGAGGTGGGGCCCGCCGGCGCGGCGTTGCAATGCAAATATTGTTGTATAGTGAGAGTGTTTTTTATCTTTAAGGTACACTATTTTCTATAAATAAAACTAATCGAGTCTCGGTGAAACCTAAATTCCTCACTTTTTAAATTTGTTTCAAATAATAATAAGTATTCAGCGAAAATAGGTATTTTAAATAGTTTTTGGTTTGAAAACGCATGTAATATTTTTTAAAGATGTTATTTTAGAACAAAATAATTGCGGTATCTTAATTTTATGATATTCTAAACTTCCATGAGAAGTTCTTCATTTTCCTCGACTTCAACCAAAGTTACATTGCTGCATGATCCGCCACAGCTCCCGCACATTTCTGTGCAATTAAGTGATGCTTTAAAGCAGCTACAATTATTTTTGCAAGCCTTTTTGCAGTTGCAGGAAACTAAGTTTATAACTTCTTCAGGTGCCGGTGGTTTTTTTGAGTGCACTGGGTACAGCATGTTGTCAGTTAAAATCCATCCCCAGTCCTTAGCGCTGATTTCCTTATCTCCGATCCATTTTTGAATCTGATAGTATGTTCGATAGGCGTGTTGTTCAGCAGCACCAGATGTTGGAGGGAGGGATGCCATGTTAAATTTGGATTTTAATGACATTTTTGCAACAGCTTTAAGGTACATTGAATATCTACTGTCATTCAGACTTGCAGACCTTGTGCATCCTTATAGTTTCAAGACAAAAGCCTCTCCTACCTCTTTGAGAATATTTTTGTCTGCCTGTTTTTCATAAAACTGTAAAACTTTTGTGCGAAGATCATTTGATAAACTTATCAATTTGTACGCGTTAATTTTGCCTTTGCCGAATAAATAAGACGTGGCATCACATCCTATGATAGCATGCAAAAATAATATCACTTCCTTCATATCACCAATCTCTTCACGAATCTTGCTGATGTCATACGTTGATGATGTGCCAGAGGGTTTGTGAAAAAATAGTCGCACATTTTGACACTGTGGTAGCCCTAACAATAGAATGAAAAGATCAGTATCCTGTCCGACAACAACTACAGGCCTCCCACTTTGAATCTGGGAAACATCTATTGCTCTTCTGACCACTTTAGTATCTGCATCTTTCTCCGCCACAATGGTTGGAATGTTTGCTTCATTAAGCTTTTGAGAGAGCTGTTCAATAAGCTGGCTTTTGTTTTTTGGATTTGCCAAAAATTCATTTTGCTTCACAGAGCACTCTATATTAACGTTGAATTTCATTTCTAGAGATGTTTTTTTTACTTCTCTGCATATGTTCGACCCCTTTTGTGGTGGGATATTCAGGATACCCATCGAACACAACATGACAATCTTTCCCATACCGTTTCATTACAATGTCAACATACTTCTCTATGATGTTGCTATATGTTACTTTGTCAGGCCAAATAACACTGTGTAAAAGATACCCTCCATCTACTACATATATTTTTGGGGGCAAATTCTCAAAAAGTTCGTTGCTAACTGTCCACTTTTCAAATATATTCATAAGACTTGATTTAGTTCCCTTATCATTTTATTGTTTTAAAATAAAGACAAAGGGTATGGGCTGAGTTCATAGTTGAAGTATTGTTTGAGATTATTTGTTCCTTGAGACATACAAATAACCCTATTAAACAGCTGATCAGGATTAATTGGCACTTCTTCAGATCTCACATTTATGCCACTTACGACGAAGCCTATAGCTTTAACTTTATTTTTTCTTTTCAATTTAATATCTGCAAAATTATTTCCTTCGATGTCTTTTAAGCAGTTCATTCCTATATCATACGCTTCATCGCAGTTTACACCCGAACTTGTCACTACTAGACCAGAGGATAAAGACATTAAATCTTTGCTCTGTCGGAAAGGATTATGGATACGCAGCCATCCGAGAAATTTACTAATATCTTGCAAGTCCCTTTCTCTTCTACTGCATCTTAGTTCAGTGTGCTGTTCGTTAAACTGGGTCAAGCAGCCAGAGAACTTCTCGAAAGCCTCACAAATTTGTAGGGATCCAGGAGTGCAAGCAATGAACTTGGTTAGCGTCCTCTCGCTTAATCCTCGTCCATGAGTAAGCTAACCAATGGATTTTTTATGATCGCATTAATGTCTGCTCTATGGTCATGTCCGTCCAAATACCGGTAAAAAATCCATCTGTACGCCGAACTGTAAAGAAACCTTTATTGACGAACCTTTCGAAGTCTTCATTTGACATTTTCGTTTGTACACTCAACATTTGTTGTAAGTATATTTGTGCGAATTTGACGTAGAGCAAATGTCCAGCAGCATGGAAATACGGTATCATTTGGTTGACTGCATTAATGTGCAAATTCCAATCGCCGATTCTCTCTGCCAGAATAAAGCCTAGAACCAAATTCACCAATTTAAACTCTTGTAGCCACAGTTTTGAAGTTCTACTAGTTTTAACCAAATCTTCATACACTTCTTCTAGTCTTGTCATTATTTCATTTGTTTTACAATATCTCATGGCGTCTTCAACAGTTGTTTTTTGTTTATTGTTTGGTTATGAA
Organism: Limnephilus marmoratus; assembly: GCA_917880885.1. NCBI lineage: Eukaryota > Metazoa > Arthropoda > Insecta > Trichoptera > Limnephilidae > Limnephilus > Limnephilus marmoratus. The sequence continues at coordinate 38,609,305 of OU862918.1, read as the reverse complement.
TATCCTTAAAGTCGTTTGTAATCATTTCTTTAAGAGATGAAAATTCCTTGAATAGCAGTAATATCAAAGCTGCCTGGGTCATCATGTGAGCTCTATAAGACTTTGCGTAAGCATGTCCTGACATAAGGTGAGGAATTGTTGATTTTACATAAACAGAGGTCCACATTTCTTCGATTCCACTACCTTCCATAAATTTTCCTTAGCAACCGAGGAAACTCATTAGAAGATGGAATCCGCCTAGTCTGACGATTACTCCAGATATTTCACTTTCTGTAGAAGAACTTGCAACAATGTCTACTGCTTTCAGGAAAAGTGGTTGGACAAATGTCACAATATACGGCTGGCCAGCTAACTTGCTTTTTTTAGAAGCGTAACTAAGGGCAGAGTAAATAGTAATCGGATTTCCTGGATCTATGTTTATAAAAGGCAAAGCCAGTACATAAGAAGGTTCAAAGTTTTGTCTACTATCGTAACAGTTTCGCATGTATCCAGACCATCCAAGTAGTGAAACTGGCACAGAAACAAAACTACATAACCAAAGCATGTTACGAGCTGAGACTAAGCATTGAGTGGGCATATTTTTTAAAAATGTTTTCTATTGTTAAGGACTTTAAGCCACTTTTCGCTTTTTTAGTATACATTAAAACTGGGACATTGAATTTGCCTTCAAAGTCGCATGTCTTGACACATGGAACTTGGACATCACTCGACACAGCTGTTTTTGGAGTCACAGGATTACAGTAGATCCGAGAAACTGGTTATTTTAGGAGCCAGTTCCTGTTGGATTTACAAAATGGTCACAAACACTCAAACCGGGCGAAGCCGAACTAAAAGCCGCCCGCAGGGCCTAGCAGCAAAGTGAATAACTATTATTTCACGTTTACGATTTCCACTAGTACTACAAAGGGTACAGGACAGGCTAGGATAAGTCGGGATTTGAGGGAACAAGTTCCGACATCAGAGTGTCGCGGAGCGACGCAGGGATGGTGCGCACCAAGCATTCACGGTTGATATCTGGCGTTTACTAGCCATAAAGGACACATTAAAATATATCATTTTAAAGGTAATAATAGGGGCTACAACTTTTGTGGGAAATATTTTTTCATAAAATGTCGGTGTAAAAAGTAATGTGACAAAAAGTAAAATTACTTGACAAAAAATATACAAATTTTTACCTTATCATTCGAATTACAAACAAACGCTAAAAGTTACGACGAAAGTTAACTGGACATTAATTGTAGACAATATTACAGCAAAGAGAATAAAAACAATTGTAATCCGTTATGTTGTTTAGTAATCGAGATAGAAGCAATTTACGAAACCCTTACACTTTTCATGTTTGGGTGGTACAGGGGGGGAAGCAAGGGGGGTAGGGGCGGGGACTTTTTGTTAAACCCTTGTCTAAATGGTAGTAGTCGATGGGGAAAAAATTAGCTTTATACTATTTAGTTCCTTCAACTGGTGTTCTACGACACAGGCTGACTGGACATAGGACTAGTTAGCAGAGGTTACTCTCAAAATATCAATGGGAGCACGGCGCATTTGTAAAAGTTTACAAAATACAAAACAAATGGGAATTGTACCCAAACATCTACTAAATTACTATTTCAATGGTGGCTCAGTCGACTTCAGTGTATTAAAATGGAAATATCAATATTAATAAGGCATTCTTGTCTCGAGGCATGGTTCTTGATTTGAAGTATCACGTAGCTACACAAAATCAGAAGAAAAGACAGTGTAAAGAGGTTTGTTAAAAAACAAATTGAAAAAGTTCGCAATCGTCTGGAGTCTAGACGCTCTAGAATTCTACTAGACTTAGATGAGAACCGAAATATACTTTTTGCTGAAGATAATATTCAAATCGTTCTCTGAGATCTCTGAATGTTCGTAAAGTTTTACACCTAGAATGGAAGTCAACCCTTAGGTGCATCAAATCGTTCCCTTTCAGGCAGACACCAACCCACTCTCCACATCCACAGTAGAAGTCCAAGCAGAATTCCGGTTTTTTTAGAAAAGGAAGGAGGAAAGGAAGTTTTGAGTGAGGGGTGGTTAGGATTCTGGGGTCAATGTGTCCAGGAGTGACGGACGCATGAATCTATCTCGCCCACTATGGTTCAAGGCGATGTTTAGATAGAGTCCTGGTAGGAGACGTCATAAAGGTCCACCTCAATAGTGGGCAAACGCATCCCCTGCTAAGATCCGGACAAACCTCACCCATAAACCCGGACACCCCTGCTAAGTTACCAAAAGTAGCGAACCACTTGGCATGACCTACATATTGGTTATCCAACAAATGGTTTACGGGGCGGCGGTACCCATACAGTCTCCCAAATTGAATGTGTATGGGTTGTTGCTTGAATAAGAAGAAAAAAGCACATTTTTTTCAATCGTTTTTTTTTTTTTTTTTACATTAACTCCACACAGGAGGCCCTGAGGAAAATAATTTCCCTCAGGGCCTATGTCATCTGGGATGCTGTGTGGAGGGTCTTTTTGAGGAGAGGAAGGAATGAACATTGGTCTTGAAGAGACCCATGTTGTAGGAAGGAGGAAACACAGAGGCCGGCAAATCATTCCACAGCCGAGCTGTTGAACACAAGAACGAGTCGAAGAAACGACCCGTTCTCATGTGACAAATGTCAACCGTGTACAAATGTTGGGCACGCGTTTGGCGTGTTTCCCGAGTATGCACCGGTGCCGAAGGGATCAATGATGCTAGTTCCTCGGAGCATCTTCCATTGTAATACCGGTAGAAAAAGGATAGCATTCCCACCCGACGCCTGTGCTCTAAAGATTGCAATCCGTCTGTTAAGATGGGAGAATCTATCAAACGGACCGCCCGTTTCTGCACAGAGTCGAGGGTATTTTTCAGGTATTTTGGAGCTCCAGACCAGAGATGGCTGCCAAATTCAACCGTGGGGCGTACTTGTGATTTGTACAAGGTTAGCAGTTGTGTACTATTAAAGTATCTGCGGGCCCTGTACAGTACGCCCAGTTTTTGGGAGGCTAGCTTTACTCTGGCTTCAATGGAGCCCCCATACCTGAGCTGGTCACTTAGGGTTACACCAAGCATATCAATGGAGGGCCTGTTCGGAAGATTGCTTCCGTTGAAAGAGACTAGATTTTCATTTCGATCCCTTTTGGACGTAATCAGACAAGATTGGGTCTTTGAAACATTAAATTCAACGAGATTATTTTTACCCCAAGAGAAAACACTCTCGAGGTAGCCGTCCATTCTTTGCTTCAAAGCCCTACGAGCTTTTGGAGTTTGTGAGCCCTTTGGGGGCTTGTCAAACAAAAAGCTATCATGAACTGTACTGTCATCCGCATAACAGTGAATTGGTGCACATGACAAAAGGTCGTTGATGTGCAACAAAAACAAAGTTGGAGACAGAACCGATCCCTGCGGGACGCCAGCATTTATCGAGTGTGAGGAAGAGGTGAAACCATCGACTACCGTCTGAATCGACCTCCCCCTCAAGAAGTCGGCAATCCACGTACACAAGGATGCGGGAAGTCCGTAAGAAAGCAGTTTGTTGACAAGTCCTCGGTGCCAAACCCGGTCAAAGGCCTTGGAGATGTCCAGTGCAACCGTTTGGGTCTCACCGAAACGTTCCAGGCATCGCCCCCAAACATGCGTCACATACGCTAATCGTTTTGTTACGATAAACGTATTTAGCCTAGACTTGTTCTACAAAATGCAAACGAGGGTTTCCAATTGTTTATACGGGATTCTTTACTTTATATTTCATGGGTCATCTCTCTCAAGACAACCTTTTATCACCATAAGATAAAAAAAGTTATTCTTTGATATTTTTTTCCATTTCATTAATATTTAGTAGCAATCAGGATTATAACAGAGAAACGGTTTTTCTTTTAAAAATGAGTGAATTAGTGAATTATACCGATGAATAAGTTACTAAGAATTTGTTATTTAAATATAAAGAATACCTAAATGAAAAGTTCAATGACTGAAACTGTCCATGAAAAAGCAAAAAAAGAAAAGTTTTTTGGTCAAATAAGTAAGAACTAACAGGTAGATTTGCAACGGCCGCAAACGGAGGGTCTGACCAAACCGGTTGGAATCCTGGATAAAATTTCTTTGGAAATTATCAGAAAATCGTTGTAGTATGAATTTAGAATGCGCATGAACCACACTTTACAATAAAAAAGTTCATTGCAAAAATGGCGGACATAAAATGAAAATCGGCCAATTTTGCGACAACTTTGACCCATAATAATAATTTTTCATATGTGAAGATTCATCCGGACATAAATTTAATTTTCTTTAATTTAAAGTTTGAATGAAGTGGTTGGGATGAAAATTCTATGAGCTTCTATTACAACCAACTTAAAAAATGCGGTTTTTTCGCTTGTAACCGGGCCGCTCCGTTCTACCTGCTTGAGGCGCACCGCTCCTAATTATATTTCAATGTCGAATTTGACGCTATATCATTGGAAATGTATTCTCTGCGTGGATGGTAAGATTTTTAGAAGAACAAAGTCGAGTTTTTGGATCGGCTGGACTCCCACCAATAACGTACAAAATACAATTCTTACTAAAAACTAAAAACCTTCCACGAAAACATTTTACATTCTATTAAATATTAATAAAGCTCTTTAGAAATTTTCGAAAACATGTTTAAATTTGACGCCTCCATTACGTATTCCAACTGAAGAAATACTATGTGCCTGGATATTATTTTTGTACTTTTATATATTTTCCGACAGTTAACTGATTTTAAAACACCTTTTTTAATTTTATTTAACACTACCTGGTCCCGGCAAGCGTTGCTATGTCATTTAATATAGAAATTGTTTCTCCCTGAGTGTCCTTTCTCTTTCCCCTTCCCTTTCGCCTCCCCTTTTTTTCTCCCGTTCCCACTCCGTCACCTCCACCTTCACTCTCCCCACTCCACTCCCCCCTTCTCCCGTCCCGCGGACCCTCCCGAGTTCCCCTCCCCCCTCCCAGATTCCCCTACCAGATCCCCCTCCCCCCCTCCCAGGTTCACCACCCCCTCCCTGGTTCCCCTCCCCCATCTCGCCCTCCCTCCCGCTTTCCACAGCAATAGCCGCTTCCCCGCGTGCCACCAATAGCATTTTTTAATACAAATTTCGTAATGCCAGAGCTCACCGGAAGTTTTATAAAAACCTTATTCTGGCAATAACGAACACACAAAAAAAATTATCAAATTTGGTGCAGTCATTCGAAAGTTATGCGCTTAGCAACACATTCAGCGATTCATTTTTATATGTAAGATTTTCGATGTTTTTGATGCGTTTCAAGCATCATCTTTCAAGTATTCCAATTCAAAAATGTTCGTACAAATTTACAAGATTTTCTATGCCAACTGCCAAAATAGTATAAGAGGATAAATGAAACCTCGGATCGAACTAACGATTACAAGGTATTCATTATCTGCTCTTTCATAGATGGCGCAAGTTTAAGTAATTCAGGAAAACTTACTTTTTTCAAGAATGTTAATTATTTATTTATATATTAATTATCGGGAAATCGATAGTACAAATTTTTTCAGTTTGTACATAAATATTATATAGCCAAAATAAAACCAATTACGGTTTTCCTCCTTGTGACTTTAGCTCTAATGAGACAGCATGATAAGGAATAAGTAAATTAAATTAAAATATAGAAAGGAAAATTAAAATTATAGAAACGAATATGAAGCCAAAAATTTTAAAAAATCTGACCCCTAGTTTCCTACCCAGACCTAATAACCTTTTCCTTCGCAGAACTTTCTCTCCTTCCTTTTCTGAAAATACCATCCACACAGCTTCCCCAAAGATGCTATAGGCCCTGATGGGAATTATTATGTCCTCAGGGCCTCCTGTATGGAGCTAATAAAAAAAATAGCCAAAAATATGCCTTAAGAAAATGAAAATAATGTTGGCAGTTCTTGATCGAAGAATGCTACAGTTGAACATGGCCAAATTGGACATGGACACATTAGCTCAGTTGGTGGTTCGAGCCCCAGATGTGTCGGTATCTTTTCGGATTTTTCTGTTTCAGATTTTCGATTGAGTTTCGCTAATATTGTCTTCTTTAATGAAATGGTTTTGTCATTTGCAAACTAAAATATTTCAAGAAAGCCTTACATATGCAATGTTGGATTTAATAAACAGTAACAATTTTTACTGCTCATTTTTTTAATTGGAAGTTTAATAACGCGCAATTTGAGAAATTACATCACTTGGTAGCAATTATTGCAATTATTTTTAACAAAGTTTAGCTGCTGAAATTTGCTACTGTGATAGCACATAAATTATTTGAATTTAATTATTTAATCCCTGTCACTGATGTCGTGGTTGAAAACATTTTTTTTCGTAGCGGTATTTTAATATATATTAGGTCCTCACATATGAAACTGGCGTTTTGCCGTACTGGCAACTTTGATCTCAAATATCTTCTCTTTGGTTAGGAATTCCAAATTCTAAAATGTACAGCTATTTACTCATGTATTTGTGTTTCGAAAATTATAATTCATTTGTTTTTCCTTAATTGTTTTTTTTTCTTTGCGTCACTTAGTTTACAAAATGAAAAACTTGAAATATCGCGTTATTTACGAGTACGAGTTCCACCGTGCTGCAGAAACGGCTCGAAAGATTAATGATGCGTATGGCGACGGTGCCGCAAAAGAAAACACAGTGCATTTTTGGTTCCAACGTTTTCGTTCTGAAAATTTCGACCTGCAGAAAAACCACGTGGACGGCCGGAGACCAAAGTTGATAATGAAGAATTGAAGGCTATTGTGGAAGCGGATCCATCGTAAACCACGTCCGAGTTAGCTGCAGGCTGCGGTGTTAGTGATAAAACTGTTTTAATCCACTTGAAGCAAATTGGGAAGGTGAAAAAGCTCAAACTCAACAAACGTGCGTTAGAATGCTAGACCACACACTGCACAACAGACGGCTACCAAATTAGAGGAGCTTCAATTGGAATGTCTAAGACAGTCTGTTTTTGAAGTAATTGATTTTGTAATTTTACCAGTCGGATGTACTCAAATATAAAGTGGTTCAAACAAAGTTAAATTGTTTCAATAAAAAACATATATGATTTTGTTGTAGACCACTTTTGTTTTAAAAAACACTCGGTTCCGGTTTCGGGAGCACCCTTCCTTCATGAGGAGAAGATTATAACTAAACTATGATATAGAATGTTGACAGACATACAAATTTTAGGTGTTTGAGTGGGAGGTAAGAAAGGGGTGGGGGTAATTGCGGGATTTCCGGAAAGAACAGAGCGGTAAATTGGAAAAATATTTAGAATAGGAATGGGAATAAAATATTTAGAATAGAAATAAATATTTAAATTGTTTCAATTATCTAATTTATTTTGCTTTATCAGTCGTAATTGCCTACGCTCCAAAGCCTTAGTTGGCACTATATCTTTTGAGCCAATATACATTTTGTGGCTATCTCTCTGGTCATGTAGGAATTCTGGCTTCTTTTTCGGTATTTTTACTAAACATTTATAACAAAAATCGACACAAACGAACTTGCACACAGCAATATAAAAATTTTTTTTAGTTGCATCTTCATAAAATTCCGTTTTCTTTTTAGATATTCGACATTTCTTTAAGCATTTGTACTTGTGATAATACCGGGTTAGTCTGTTTATAATTTGACGTTGAGTTGGAATAGGAATAGACGCTTTATTCCATAACGTAATAAGATCAATTGCAATTATTTCACAGAAGGATCTTTTCCAATGGATAACCATTGCAAGTCACTTCTAATCCACAAACAATACTTTATTACGTTCGAACAAGTTGGTAACATATTGTCTTAGTTTTTCTGGGTCACCAAACACAGAACATAATGCATTTTGTCTTGTTTTAGACATTTTACATTATATATTTGTTTTTACTGATTGACTGCATCTTTTGTTTCGCAAAATAGTATTTATTTATTTTTATTTATTTATTTATTTATTTATTAATTAATTAATTTATTTATTTATTTATTTATTTATTTATTTATTTATTTATTTATTTATTTATTTATTTATTTATTTATTTATTTATTTATTTATTTATTTATTTATTTATTTATTTATTTATTTATTTATTTATTTATTTATTTATTTATTTATTTATTTATTTATGTATTTATTTATTTATTTATTTATTTATTTATTTATTTATTTATTTATTTATTTATTTATTTATTTATTTATTTATTTATTTATTTATTTATTTATTTATTTATTTATTTATTTATTTATTTATTTATTTATTTATTTATTTATTTATTTATTTATTTATTTATTTATTTATTTATTTATTTATTTATTTATTTATTTATTTATTTATTTATTTATTTATTTATTTATTTATTTATTTATTTATTTATTTATTTATTTATTTATTTATTTATTTATTTATTTATTTATTTATTTATTTATTTATTTATTTATTTATTTATTTATTTATTTATTTATTTATTTATTTATTTATTTATTTATTTATTTATTTATTTACTAATTTTGTTTAAACAGTCATAGTACAGTGAAGAAAGATTTTTTTTTAATTTTATATAACAAGGGAAAAAGAGAAAAAATTACTTACAACTACATAATGAAAACATTAAAACGATACAATGAAATAAAAAAAGACTTGTTATGTAGTAACCTCGTTCAAATACGTAGAGATAAGTAGAGCCTTGTATTTAAATAATGAAATATTAAAAATATCAGCAACATTGGCATAGTGTCAAAGGGTGGAGGGGAAGAGAAGTAAGTTAGGTGCGTGAAAAAAAATCTATTTTATGACGTTTAAACTGGATTAGATGTTATGCTAGGTGGGTCAGTGCGCCACCTGAAGATGATGTAAGAATTTAATGATATTTTGTGTACTTCACTAGGTACAACTAAGGCACCCATTGGTAATACAGGAAACGCGAAAATTGAAAAAAAGGTTCTTCACTCCGCCCTAGTCCAGAAGCATCTCACTACGTGCGTTTCGCGCGTAGTACGCGCTTAGTACCAGAGGCAATGGAGCGCCATAAGTTTGATACGTTCCACGCAACGATTTGCCCCTTCTGAACAGAATTTTAAACTTAGCCTCGCGGTAAAATTAGTATTTTTATCCCAACAAAAAGAGAATTATCATAAAATTAAACTGTGTTTTGATCTGTCTAGTATACCACTATACAAGCAAAGGTCTCACTCATTAAAATGATTTACATTTTTATTGCTTTCAGAAAAAAACGACATATTTCCAAGAATAGTGCATTACAAAAGATGTTCTTTTCCAGATTCAAACATATATGTAGTTGCTTACAATAATGCACAAACGTGTACATTGTGCAAACTGAGTGTTTTCATGGGCTACAAAGGAATATTGCCTGGACACTATATCCAAATATTCCCCTGAAGGTATTTACGTAAGATTTCAAAGAAATGTTTGCACAATTTCTGTAGTAGACTGCTTGTTCTACCGGAAGATGGCGCGTTATTGTCTTCGTGCACGTGACTGAAATGCCTCTCTGGTTTCTACTGCACGATGCAAACCACCACCATTCAGAACTGCATCTACGAGATAATAATATGTAAATGTATGCAAGTTGCGACTTCTGCGGTTTGGCTAAGTGCTACAAGTAATTGAATTAAGTTGTTAATGCACCTACCTAGTTGGTAGTTCGGGTTTTTTTTAAATGCAATTAAGTGAAAATGTGGTGTGAAAATATTCAGGGATTTAACAGCATTAAACCGGGAAGATACGATTTTTGAAGTGAAACGGTTAGCGATTAGAAATTCGGATGAAACGAAAATACGTCACAAAAGTTTATTATTTGACGGTCCTCGGTTCTAATATAATGCGGTAAATTCAAGAATACGCACGGGCCTTCAATAACGCCACGGTATGAAGCGCCCGACTCTCAGCGCCCAGAGAGACATCCAGCGAACGGAGGAAAAAAAATAAACATTTTAATTTTTGTAAAGTCAATATCCAATCTTCAAACCACTTTAAAATAAACAGGCAAAATAAAAGACATCTAGCGACTTTATAGTTTCACTTCTACTGTGTGTGAATTGCACACTCTGTTTTTTTTTACATTTATTTATTTTGTTTGTTGGCTGGCCAACAGAATATATCACATAATATAATATAATTATTACATTAGTTTTTAATTTGAATATGATTACAGAGACAATTCCAATAAAGAGAACATATCAAATAAAAAAAAAAATGTTTTCCTTCCCAGAAATCTCCTCCTTCCTTTCCTTAAAAAAACCCTCCACACAGCATCCCCAAAGATGACAAAGGCTCTAATGGAAATTATTTTCCTCAGGGCCTTCTGTGTGGAGCTCAGGTAAAAAAAAATGCAGCTCTTAGGTAGATCCTATTTCTTCCAGCTAATCCAACAATCAGTTGTTATAGTATAAAGTTTATACAAATAAGAATGACATATTTATGTGAGGTATTCACTTAAGCTTAAGGTATAATGACATTTGTTTAAGAGGAATGTGTTCATTGACTATTTGAATTTGAGTGTTGGGTGGAAGGTTTTTATATACTTTATTGACCACGTAATATTGTACTTTTTGGAATATTGTTTTGTTTGCTTTTAGTATTAATAAGTTTTCTGTGAACCTTGTAGCGTATTTATGTGTTGAGTATACCATTCACATACCATCCATACCATTCATCTCAACATTCCTAGTATATTAATAAATAATAATAAATTATTTTACAAGTACGTACATAAAACAAGGAGGATCAGATGTTAGAACATACACACTTACGCGTACACGTACATACATACATATAAGTAAGTGTGTGTATATGTATATATCGTAACTACTAGCATACCTACGCACCTGCGAGTAGTTGCGATCGAGATTCGTTTGTATTGTAGCTGCCATATATTTTGAAAGTACTCAACATATTATTGTTATGCTAAATTTAGCTGTCACTAAATGGAGTAGATTGGACTTAATGGAAATTGCATAAAATACTGAATGTAATGTTATTTATTTATTCACAAAATTGTACAATAAAAGCAAAAAATTTAGCCACTAAAATCTTTGGGCAGTCCTCTACAGAGATGAGCAAAAGGAAAAATTCCAGAAGGAATTTCTGTGGAATGACGTCCAGTAGGTTCGCCCTAGCAAAGTTGGGAAAGGCAATCCAGTGGCTCCCTTTTTTTATTTAAGTGAATTTAGGAAACATACAGATATTTAAATAAAATCATTTTACTTTTATCAGTGAATATAATATATACCAGTTAGGTTTCATTTTTAATACGTTATGATAGATAACAGATTAAAATGCAAAAAAAAAAAATATTTTTTTTTTTATTATTTCATAAATGTTTACATGTTAAATTTTTTGCCATTTTTTAACCACCATACTAGGCTATTGCCCGTGTTGTGGTAGTCATACATGAAATATTTTTTTCATATAAACATATAATAAAATATAAGAAGAGGAAAAAAATAAATAACATATTTAGGTATAAATAAACCTAAAAACAGATATAAATAAAAATATAAGAATTAAAATTTAGCTAAGAAATAAAGAATAAAAAGATAATTCAAAGAAGATTGAAATAAACATTGGTAAGTATTATTCTTCTTGAATTAAAAATAATAATAAAATTTGGTAAGTATTCTTCTGCACGAGAGTACATGTTTGTAGTCACTTTTGAAATTCGTTCCATGAAAGAAATTGGAAAATAGATGAGTCAGAGAAAGTATTTTTTTTGTTTGTTATTTGTTATTTAACAGTTGTTTAAAGTTATAATTTTACATGGTGTACGTAAAAAATTAGTAAAAATAAAATAAACAGTAAAGAAATAAAAGTTTTGATTTAAATACATTGTAAGATTAATTTGATTTTAAATTTTCAAGGGTACAGTTGAAAATATCAATATCTCTTGGGACATTGTAAGATTTGCCGATACGCCCTGGCAAAGCGTTGTGAGCGTATTTCGATTTGAAATGTTGTTTATAAAATAGGGTATTCGATCTGGTGTAGCTTTCAGGGCAACGAAATGCAATCCTTTCCAAGAGAACTGGTGAGTCAATAACACAGTTCACAATTTTACATATAAACAGTACATCAAAAAAAATCTCCGTTTTGTGAAGCGCAATAGGATTACATTGCTGATATTCAAAACGATTCAACTGGTGTTTCAAAATTTTGGTTTATCTCACCACCACCAGCAACATGATACTTTATATGCATAATAATCGTAATAATATATTTTCTTTCTTCTATCAAGCCCACCTGTTTTTAACAAATTCGTCAAATTCTAACCAAAATAAACTAAAAAATCTCCAAACCGATCATCTCCCAAATATTATATTGTACAATTGGAAAAATTGTTTGTTAAAGATGCAACAGTTTGGGCAAGTACTGGCCTAATTTAGACGGAGTTTCTAATGCATTTTGACCTTATGTTTGCAAAATACATTCAATGTGATGACATGACTTTGACATGAAACTTGTGTCCACACATTGAGTGCTATATGTTAATTGTTTTGTGGTTGTTTGTCCTTTGTAATTGTGATAGTTAGTGTAGTATATGAATATTGTAATTTGTATGAAAATTTTCCTTCAGAGCATGGGGGTAATTGGCCATTACGCTCATGCTTTGAACTGATAAAATTAGTGGGTTCCTTTCCCTGTAGGTAAACCTTGCTATTTGTAAAATATGAATTGTGTTTATAATGATACTACATGGTTTTGTACATGGTTGATAATTTATGGTTACATGTAGTAATTATTGACTTGAATGGTGTCATGCATACGGTTTCTACCTTGGAAAATTCCACATGTATTTTCATGGTGATAATTATACATAATCAATAGCCTCAGAAGCTGACAATAATCTATTTGGGAGCTTTAGGAAGTTTCGCAGCATGGGAATTTTCCAAGTCAAGGAAATGGGTTTTCTTTACTTATATATGTTATAATAATGTTAGCTCGGGTGATGCATTCTTCAAAGAAATACAGATAAAACAGTATTCTTATTTTATAAGATTTAAATTTATTGATTATTTTACACAAATTATTAAAATAATTCTCCATAGAGAAACTTTACGGATCATTTGTGTTTATAGTCATACAATCTTACTTTGATACTTGCGCATAATCTCAGAAGTTCTCAGAAACTATCTATTTTGAGTTTTAGGAAGCTCCGTTGCATGTTTATTGCAAATAGTCAGGAACGAGTTCTTGAGACATACGATAATGTATAAATTTACTTCGGGTAACATAATTATTACCAATTAATAAATTAAAATAATAATAACAATTCATATTTCATAAGTTTTAATTATATATGCATTCTAAATGGAAATTTAACACTAGAAAGACCGGGTACTGCTCCATACCTATAAAGACCACGACCGTCACTTTGACGGCTGATCACTTTTTTCAAATTGGAGGCGGATATGAGTACCGCTGCCCCGGGAACCATTTATTGGATAACCAACACCTCTGCCATAAGACACTCCAAGTGATTCGCTACGTTTAGTGACTTAGCAGGGGTGTCCGGGTTCATTGGGTGAGGTTTGTCTGGGTATAGGTGGCGAATACATTTGCCCACCTATTGCATAGCGAACCGGGTCACTTGTCGAGGGCGATACTTATCTTGTCCTCTCCAGCAGGACCTTTCTCATCCCGTCGCCTTGCACCGCAGTGGGAGGGATGGATTTATTCGTCCGTCACTCCTGGATACATTTACAAATTTTTCCTATTCATCTCTCACACTTTTTTTCTTCCGAGAACTTCCTCTCCTTCCTTTCCCTAAAAACTCCAATGCACACATAAATTCACACAGCATCCCCAAAGATGACATAGGCCCTGAGGGTTTTTTTCCTCGGGGCTTCCTGAAAAAAAAAATGTAAGTGCAAAATGCTGCAATGTACAAGCATGTGTTATGTTTGTACAATATCGATTTTTTTACATTTTTTTATAAAATCGAATGCACTCTCCGCAAACGGGTTTCTTACAATTATAATACCTATAATTTATTTGGTTTTTATTATATTTTTTATTAATTTGGCACTGTCGTCTTTCAGTAGTTTTATTTTCCGGTTTCTTTTCTTTTTCGTTCCACAAAAAATCCCTAAGGAAAATAATTCTCTTCTGGGCATTTGTCATCTTTTGGGATGCTGCTGTGGAGGGTATCCATAGGAAAAGGAATAATAATAGGTTTTGGGAAGGAAATGAGGTGAGGGTGGGTGGGAAACTGGGGTTCAGTGTTATGGTTATTTGTTTTTGGTTTGTTATGCCGTGTTGCGCTACCTCCTCCTTTAGCCAACGTTTCGGACAGCGTTACAGTGTCCATCATCAGGGCAGATGTGTGATGGACACTGTAACGCTGTCCGAAACGTTGGCTAAAGGAGGAGGTAGCGCAACACGGCATAACACCCCAAAAACAAATAACCATAAAATTTTTGGCCGTGAAAATCTAAAATCATATCTGGGGTTCAGTGTGTTCAAGAGTGGCGGACGTATGAATATGTCCCCACCACTGCGGTGCAAGGCAATGTTCTGAGAGTCCTGCTGCCGATGTCAAAAGATTACCCTCAACCGTTCCCTGCCGATCTGGTCTGCCACGCAGTTGTTTGGCAGACGCATCCGCCGCCAAAATCCGGACAAACCTAACCCCATGAACCCGGGCACCCCTGCTAAGTCACAAAACATAGCAAACCTCTTGGGGTGACCTATGGCAGACGTGTTGGTTATCCAATAAATGATTCTGTCAGTTCTTCAGAAGCTAACGCAGCTGGATCAACTCTGGTATTTGTATACTCTGTCCTTCTCCAACAAGCCATAAAATAAATTTGGGCGGGAGCAATATTTTTTGGTATTTTTATAAATTATGTGACAGTGACCAATAAACGTACAGATCGAGTATGAATAATACGCAATACCGAATGAAAGAAACAGACATAATAGTACTATCATAAACGAGGAGGAATGGGTATGTTGTTAACTTGTGTAAAGAAGGTTGTAAACGAAATCAGCATTATGGCCCAAACCGTCACATTGACGGCGGCGGTCTTTCTAGATATAAGTCAATATATCTCAAAAAGTAATTAAGACACATACCTGTTTTTTTCACCATAGTTGTTAAACCATAAATCATGAAATGTTAAAAAAAATCACACCAATACAATAATCATTAAGCATTATATCGTCACTTTACTTCGGGCTGCCGTCAAAATGAAGGCTCCGGTCTTTCTAGTGTTAATTAGTATCTCTATAGAGTGAGTACATAATATTAGATGTTTAGTTTCACAGTTAATTTTTAACAATTCTTGCACAGTTCCTTTTTGACACGGCATGTGACTTTAAGTCGGTTCTAGAGCTCGGAACTCATTTGAAGGCACATGTTTGTCTTTTAAAATGGAACTGTATGACTGATTTAAATTCTTATATTTTCTTACACAATCTTGGAGTTTTATTCCGGGATCTCAACCATTTAATATTGACAGGATTATTCATCTTTCTCCGCTGTTCAACAGATGTCAGTGGTTGTTTCATTACCTTAACTTTATGTTATTTTCTTTTGAGGGGTTGGTTTTCTACAATTTGGAATTTTTATTGGTAGGTGTCAAGATTTTAGATGTTATTAAATTTTCAATGGTATTATAACAGTATTTTGGATAAATATTTCCATAAGTTTTGAGTGGAATGTGGGTTTAGAGTCAAGTTTCTTTTGTTTAAATCTTTTCATGTTTAGGTCAAATTATTTTTAGCTCAATCTAAATATTTGCTTTATATAAGTTTTTATTTCACCTTTAATACGTAGTAATTGTTTCTTCTTAACGATAGCTCAGTAATTATTTTTCGCTCACGTGGTTTTCTACGTTCTTCGAGGAAGTTCTAACCCAAGCATTTGAACTGCGTCAAAAGGGAGATTCTACAACAGCATGGCACATCACTTATTTATGTCAACCTACCTTCAGTTGCTCTTGAATAGGCAGAAGTTTTAACCCAAACATTTGGACTGCGTCAAAAGGGAAATTCTAGAATAACATGGCACATCACTTATTTATGTCAACCGACTTTCAGTTGCTCTTGAATTGGCAGAAGTTTAACCCAAACATTTGGACTGCGTCAAATGGAAATTCTACAACAACATGGCACATCACTTATTTATGTCAACCCACCTTCAGTTGCTCTTGAATAGGCAGAAGTTTTAACACAAGCATTTGGACTGCGTCTAAAGGGAAATTCTACAACAACATGGCACATCACTTATTTATGTCAACCTACTTTCAGTTGCTCTTGAATAGGCAGAAGTTTAACCCAAGCATTGGTCTGCATCAAATGGATTTCTTCAACTACAGGGATCAGCACTTATTTGCATCAACCTACAGATTGTGGCTCTGATTAAGCAGAGGTTTGAGCCCTTATTATTTGGGCAGTTTGAAGTTTCATTCACTGCTTCACTGAATCATTATCGAGGGAGGCTTACTGGTTTACAACATCATCTTGAGGATAATTCATCTCTACATATTTGGGAAGAACATTACGAGAAGTGACACAGCTGGGAAGGCACTAGAAGCTCAAACTCATTCACCACAAATCTCGTTAAGCACTTTGGAATTCTTGGTGGCAGCGGTACCTTCGCTCTTCAGGATTTCTGACGCCAGGTGGCGTAGTGGAATTTTTTGCAAAAATTCTCTTGGCCATGGGGGTAATGCAACAGTTTGGGCAAGTACTGGCCTAATTTAGACGGAGTTTCTAGCCACGCGGGTACCTGATGAATTTGACAGCCTTTAATGTACAGGCGCCGGTAGAGGGCGAATCGAGAAGAAGTTTCGATACGTTCGTCAGTTGGTTCTGGGGAGTTTCATGGTGTGACAGCTGAACTACAAGCCGCCAAAGGTCATGGCCGAAACACACGTGAGCGAATTAATAATTAGTAATGGATCATCACGAGATATTATAGCTTAACTTTGGTATTTTATTATCCTTAGCATTTAATTTAAATCCTACTAAATATGTTCGGTTATCCGTACAGGCGCCCTTCAGGATTAACAAATATTATGCTTCCATTTATTGAGACCCACATGTTCCGAGATTATAGTTTTCACATTAATTTGACTTACCTATGGTAATCAACCACCCCTGTAGATTTAAATCAATTTAATCATGCTCTACCCATAATTGTTGAAAGTATTTAAATAAATGTTTCATCTTTGTTACTGGTATAATCCGTCTTTTCTTACACTGATTTACCCACATGTCTGCACTTGTTTTATTGAATACGAGAGAAATATTGAGAGTATTTAGATGGCGGTGATAAGTAAAGATAGATATTAGGTAAATATACCGTTACAAAGATTGCAAAACCAAAAACTATTTTGACTCATTATAAAATTGTACAATCCAAAGAGAAACTCTCAACTCAATTAATTTTAAATGAATGATTTCATATCCAGCCAAATAGAAAACAACTACACAATCCATGAATACGAATGTGCAAGTACAGAGACATGTAATGAATTTTTTCCCCACAAATTTAACGGTTTATTCATATTACACCAAAATATACGTAGTATTTTTCAAAATTTTGATGAATTTGTTATTAAAATCAATAACTTAATATATCAACCAGACTGCATAATATTAACAGAGACATTTACAAATGATGAGTCACCAGCTTATCAACTACCTAACTATACATACATCCCGACCAAAATAAATATAAATAAAAATAGTGGAATCGCAATATTCGTTCACACCAAATTCAGTATTGTCACTATTTTAGAACACCCAATATTACTGACTAACTGTATTCAAATCGAAATAAAACTCGATAAATATATTTACCACATTATTGCCATTTACAGAACACACGAATCAAATATTTCTAATTTTATAAACCAACTGAAAAATATTTTACTGCCGCTTAAAAATAAAACCTGTTTTATTGCTGGTGATTTTAACATTAACATTAACGAAAAGTCCGAAAATATTTTCAAAAACGAATACCTAAATTTTATGACTGAATTAGATTTTAAATCATGCATAAACAAAAATACTCGAGAAATGCATGGACAAAAATCGTCTTGTTTAGATCATATTTGGGTTAACATAAAATTACAAAACCTTTATAAAATTAGAACAATAGTTTGGCAAACGAATATTACTGACCACCATTCTTGCTTATTATTATATGATAATGATATGAAGTCAGAAATAAATGTTCCAATTAAGACTAAAAAAACCACAAATATTGTCATGTTGGAGGAAAAATTGAAAGCAGAAACTTGGTATTCAATATTACAATCTAAAGATGTCGAAGAATGTTCAAGTATGTTTGAAAAAAAACTTTTTTTGAATATTTTCAATTAATAAAAGTGTGGTATTAAGGATTCAAAATGACCGATGTTAGTTCGAGATTAGATCTTTATTATGCACATATCCCATATATTTTAGTTAAAGTATAAAAGATTTATTGAACTATTTATTGGTGTTGTGATGCGTGGAGAATGCGTGTTTTTGGATTTTATCTGAGATCTTAAAGTGATCTTTTAGAAGTTTTATGTAGCCATACCAAGACAATATAAATCACTGATCCGAATAGTTTGAGGGAAGAAGATAAAATTTAGGGAGCTAGTCCAGATTTTGGAGTACTCCATTAGATTACTATCACAAAGATAAGATAATTGAACTATTAAATTCAGAAAATGTGTCGACCAAATCTAATTTACTTCCATATATTATCTCATATATCTATCATTCATCTCTTTTTTAATTTAGATTTTTCGAATTTCTCTTAAAAGTGCACAATATTTTAGTGTGGAACCGTATCCCATGTATGTACACCTACCATCATCATCATCTGTGGCTCTACAACCCAGGTCGGGTCTTGGCCTCCAGCAGAGCCTGCCTCCATGACTGTCGGTGTTGTGCTGCGTTGCGCCAGTTTCGGATGCCGATTGCCGATGGTGCTTGCATCCTTCACCACTCCATCCAGCCATCGAAGCTTTGGTCTTCCAACTCTTCTCCGACCCCCAGGTGCACCATCCATAATTCGCTTTGGAATATCTGAGCCCACCTGAGTCTTCTAGTTTTGATTTCCTTGGAGATATTAGGGTCCTCGTAAAGATCGTATAGCTCCTGGTTGTATCTGATACGCCATTCTCCATTATCACAGACTGGGCCGTAAATCCTTCGCAGCACCTTCCTTTCAAAACTTTCTAGGGCTCCTTCATCACCCTTACCGATTGTCCAGCATTCCGAACCATACATAAGAACAGGTCGTATAAGGGTCTTGTAAAGCAGGACTTTAGTTCTTCTGGTAAGGTGGCGAGATTTCATATGCTTCTGTAGCCCAAAGTAGTATCGATTTGCAGCTACTATTCTTCTTTTGATTTCGCTGGATACATTGTTGTCATTTGTCACCATAGTACCGAGATAGATAATCCAAAAATTTCAATTGTTCCTATTATACACTTACCTATTGCATAATGTTATTCTATTTCTGTTATAATTAGTGTAACTCGCTCATCAAGCACAAGAACTAGCTTCTTATTTGGTGAGATTGCAATTTTAAATAATTTGTGTACCGATACGTAATTTATGTAAAACCGCTGTACTGTGTATCTATATTAAATAAATAAAAAATAAATATTATATTGTATTCTGTCTCAACACAGAGTATTCCTAGTGAGACAGACAGAGTAAAAATATGTGTAACCCCTACCTACACAGACATGTCTAATAGATAAATAAATAATCTGTCCGACAAAAGATTGGTACCTGACGTCATTTTTCATTTTAAAATCATTAAATGCCTTATTGACTGCCCGGCATTATTGCAATTGATTTCTTTTTATATACCTAATCTTGAATGGTACGTGTAACTTTCGTTAATTTTTTTAGTTCGTGTGACACTTCACACGAACTGAAATATCTTTCACTGCAACAATCACGTCAATTCCAAATTGTTCATGAACTCCATTATACCACACACAGCTTATGTAACGAAAATGCAGAAGTACCAAATATTTTCAATAGCACCGAAAGAACTTGAACAAGAAAGCTTTTCAGATATTTTTTAAAGCAGTTATTAGTACACATTTTGTTTCAAAATGTATATATTTGAGTTAATTTTAAATATGTTTACACTGTATAATTGTTTTGTAGTCCACTTTTAACTCTGTATTTAAAGGTATTTGTATCGTAAATAATTAAACTTGGCTTCAGCACTTTATTTTAAAAGACCTTTCAAGGAATAAATAACTTAACTTTTCTAACAACGGAAATAACATTTTAATTTCAAACTTTTCCTTTTATAATATTTGTATTGCCACGACCCTATATTTTGGTAGCTCTTTAAAATGTTGTTATTTGTAATAGCTTTCTCCGAAATATTAAAAAGTTTTCTTTAACTTCGATCAGAATTTCCAAAATAGAAGTTTTTGGAGTATCGGGGATCAAATAGAAATTAAGAAGCCTGATGGTTAAAACCTTTCATATTGGTATAAAGGCGGAATTGCCTACGTGATGAATTTTAAATAAGGGCTGGTTTGGGCCGGAGCGGAGAGTTGTGCTTTATTTAACAAGATTAATTTACTTCGTTGACATCACTTACTAAGTGACTTGTGAATAAAATACTAAGTGACTCGTGAATAAAATTTGTTTCAAATCATCAAGCTTAATTTGAACCGGATGAAATAAAATTATAGAAATACTAAAATATTCTTATTGACTGTTATTAAAATGTACGAGTAGGTAGTGAATAAAATTTGTATTTTTAACTATGGTTGAAAGTTATTGACAGTGAAGTTTCAGCCTTGTTTTTCATAATTGAATAGAAAAATATGGAATATAAAAAATACGAGTTTGGCCTAGTGTTTAAAACGGTATACCGCCCGACGCTCACTTACGGCCACCAGACAAGGATGCTAAATGAACGAACACGCTCTAGAGTCCAAGTTGCCGAAATGAGGTACTTGAGAGGAATGGCAGGGGTCACGAAATAGGATCATATAAGAAACTCGACGATCCGAGATGATCTAAACATTGAACCACTGCTACTCTTCATAGAAAAATCGCAACTGAGGTGGCTTGGACGTGTACCAAAAATGTCTGATGACCGAATTCCGAGGAAGATACTGAGTTCGATTCCAGAGGGTAGACGTCCAGTGGGCCGCCCCAGACAGAGTTGGGCGAGGCAACTCCAGAAACTGTGTGAGGAGAGGATGGTTCTATCATGGACGGAGGCCGAACAATCAGCACAAGACGGTGACGTATGGAGGAGCCTTGTCGATGCAATGCGTTCCCGACCCAAATAGGACAAGGGGAATGATGACGAGTTAGGCCTTTTGTTTTGGCAGGTAAATGGAAAACACATTTCTCCTAATAAAATTCACGTTGATTTAGGCCATATTTCCAAAGTATTTAGCTCCTTAGAACATATGCCAATTTTTTCGTAGATCCGCTGCTTGTCGAATATTTAATTTACCTTAATTGCCTAATTAAGTTTATTGATGACGTATGTATTTTTCATGGTCAACCGCGCAAAATCCTTTTCCATAGGGTACGAAGATGGAAAAGATGTCAAACTGTTTTCCTATTCATGAATTCTGGACTTCTTCAATACTCGCATTAATAAATCCCTTCCTACAGCCCTTACCTTAACCCACCTCACAACACAGCCCAACACCTGGAAGGCGATATAGTACCCCTGCCTTTACAAGGGCGCTCTTGCTAGAGGTTCCGTAGTGCAGGATAAACAACAGGGATTTTTTTCCGAAGCTGGAAATGCCAATACCCCTTTCTGAAGTGCTCCTCGAGTTCTTCGTTTATGCTTTAACCGATCAGTTCTTCTTGCTGTTCGACATCCGATTCTTCAATGTTCCATTTCCATAGTCAAAATATCCTCAAACTAAGCGTCGAAGTCTCTATGAATACATTTAAAATCTACACCACATTGAGGACATAAAACAACAGAGTACCGTTTCATGTTGCTAGAGGTCATCGTTCGAGAATTTGTAGTGGGCCGTATAAACACATTTCCTACTTCATAGTTAAGATTATACTCTTGCCTTGTTTCCTGGGTCTATCAACATCTCTCTCTGTAAACAATTCCATTTGTGCCCCGCTGTTTGCAACCGTAAGTCCCGCTGTTCGTTAAGACGTAGAATTAATTCCAGACGTAGACGATTGGAGCCTCCCCACGCTCCGACCACCCCCAGATCAAACGAGACACATGTAATAACTGTATTACAGGCTGCTATCATGTTTACTCCTTATAGAGTCTTAAAATATATTTCTCGGGAAGTAAGCCTTTAATCTCTTTCGGAGTCTCCAAGCATTCGTTATCAGAGAGCGCTGGCTGGAAAATATAATGAATTCTTAATGGAGTAATAATTAATGCGCATGGTTTGGTAACACTGAGCACGCATAAGTGGGACATTGAAGATTTATGACACAATTTCAAGAACGATCATACCGAAGTGGAAATTCGCTCTATATTAAAAGTGAAAGCTAAATTTATTTTAATAATGAGTGGTTGGTTCATATTTGTTTGAAAGCCGATCCCAGACATTACCACTTTGGTCAATCAAAACTAAGCTTTCAGTTTAATTTCATTCGTAATCTTGCTACAAAAACTTTTATCAATTTTTAGCTTAATCTTTAAATTTATTAGTTTTATAATTTATTTCAAGTTTTACATCCAGCAGGACAGGGTGAATGGTGCAAATCCAGTCTCTTACAAGATAATATAAAATTATTACATTACAAGGAAAAAAATACATAAAAGTTAAGAAAAATATACCTAAGTAATATGTAGGTAAAATAAAATAATCTTAAAAAAGTAACATCCTGGTCCAGAAGCTGGCTAGTCGGTGGCGAAGTAGGGAAAGGAATGAGTGCACTTTCCCCTCAGTGAACATCAGGAGTCACTACAGAACCTTGAAAGTTGCCTACATGATAAAAAATATAACGAGAAATCTCTATAACTTAATGTTACGTTCCAACTAACAACAAAATATAACAATACACTAGTTTGAACCATAACTTTGCATAACATGATTAGTTTGCAAAAGGCAACTGCCTAGTTAGAAATTAATGTTAACTGGGACACTATATATTCACATCTGTTTTGCAACATATCCTCGACGCATGTACACTTGTTCATGTATTATTATTTTATAATTTTTCAAAAGAAGCAAACACATTGTGACTTGACATTTTAAATAAATAAAAAGAAAATACTTTGTTTTACGTCACTTTATTGTTATTTTTTTCCGTCTACCGGTTTCGGTACCTCCGTACCATCATCAGGACTGAATATAAAAAATACTATTAATAAATAGTAATACTAATAATACTAATAGTATTTTTCAGTCCTGATGATGGTACGGAGGTACCGAAACCGGTAGACGGAAAAAAAAAAAACAATAAAGTGACGTAAAACCAAGTATTTTCTTTTTATTTATTATATCAACAATACTATAAATATATTGGAGTTAAATGGTTTAACCAATTACCAGTTAATTTAAGAATGGAAACAAATTATAAAAAATTCAAAAAATCAATTAAAGCTCTTTATATATAACTTATCACAATCACTACATCTTATAATATTTTATTTATAAACACAATTGTAATATCTGATATCCTTTTTCTTTCTTTAATTTTCAGCTTTCTTTTTTATATCCTCTTCATTCTGCTTATGTTTTATATATTATATAAAACTATAGATGCATATTATGATATATACGATTTTTTTTTCTTTGTATACTGTTAATTATCCATCAATTGATCTATATGTATATAAAAAAAAAATATATATTATTTAAACTTATATAAAAATTAATATCTACATTCGTTGTCACCGCCTTTTTAACACGAGCTTTGCTAAAAAAAAAGGTGTAAGACGTATTAAATAATGTATATTTTTTTTCCAAAAAACTTTATTTATACACAAAAACATGACATTTTTGTAAAATTTATTAAATAAAAAAAAATAAAAAAAAAAATAAAAAAATAATTTTATATCCATTACGGATATATCCATGACTGCATTCGACAAATCCATTTCCTTTTTTTGTGATAATGTTTTTTTAAAGTATTATGTGTGATCTCCGTAGTGTGGAAACTCGTAAAACATTTTTTGACAGGTGTGTTGAGGTCGAACAAGGACACCGATCTGCAGTCTCACGGCAATCCGATTGGTCCCCATACACCAATAGGAATCAAACCTCATCTCAAGTCACTCTCTTGCGCTGCCACAAAGATTATCCAAATCATTCTACCTTAAACTGCTGGACAATACACTGTCTCGTAAATTGTACTTGTTTGCTCTCCACTATCGAATACACTTGTTCATATTTAAATATTAAATTGTTGTGCGTTATGTTTATATGTTATTTGTTAAATAAACCTGTAAGTATTGCATCTAAGATCTGATTGTTTGATTTACCACGCATTCACAAACGTAAACATAACCCCCATAGGTGTTTCAAAATGATCACAAATATCATTTTAATCTCCAGTGCTAATTTGACGTATGAAAATTTTCGGTATCGACAGTAGTATGCATTTTGGTTTATAAATTTCAACTAGAGACTTGTCTCCGCTTTTAAATATTGGAGTGAGAAAGCGGAAAACTGCCTGAAAGTGGCTGATTAAATAGTAGGTACAGTTGGTAAGAGACACTACCTCTACAGTGTTTTTTAGTAAAGTCAGATAGTCCATCTAAACATACTTAACTTCGCAGGCTGCAAAAGAAGGTACTAACTAATTAACGTATGAAAATTTTCGGTATCGACAGTTGTATGCATATTGGTCTATAATTTTCAAATAGATACTTGTCTCCGCTTTTAAATATTGGAGTGAGGAAGCGGAAAACTGCTTGTTAAAATTGACTGATTAAATAGATGGTAAACGACACTACCTCTACAGTGTGTTTTTAGTAAAGTCAGATAGTCCATCTAAACATACTTAACTTCGCAGGCTGCAAAAGAAGGTACTAACTAATTAACGAACTCTTTCGAATTCAAAATTCTGCACTAGCAGATACAAAGTTATGCACGCCTATCTGCAAGTAAATACCTACTTTTAATTATATAAATAAACTGAACAGGCATTTGGCAACATTTTTCTGAAAATTGTTAAGCAAAAGTGTTTGAAATAAAGGAATGACTTACATATGCGATCGTTATTTGTTTTTGGGGTACTATGCCGCGTTGCGCTACCTCCTTCTTTAGCCAACATTTCGGAGAGCATTGCAGTGTCCATCATCAGGGCAGATCCGGCAGATGCGTGGTGAAATGTGTGCGTATTTACTTGGAATTTATACCGTGTTGCCAGCTCCACTCTACTACGAGCTGGTATTACAGTATACTTCAAAACGGTTGTAGATTTCAGTTGCCTCCGTAATCAGGCGTGCTACAATAAGAACTGGTTCCAAAAACTGTTCCTCGAATCTACTGTTATCCAGTGACCGCAAGTTACCGGTTCAAAGTAACCGAGATATGCAATGGCGAAGGAACCGGTTCCAAAATAGCATGTTCCTCGAATCCTCTGTCATCTAGTGATCGCTAAACATCTGTACAAAATAACCGAGACAGGCAGTGGCGTCATATGTTGTATATAGCCGCGAAACGTTGGCTAAAGAAGTAGGTAGCTGAACACGGCATAATACCCCAAAAACAAATAACGAAAAAACTTTTGGCCGTGAAAATCTAAAAACATATTATCTAACATGTACGTATTCGTAAATTATTTACTTCCGGCAGCATTTTCAAAGTCGTTTCATTATTCGAAAACATTTTATCAAACTCAAACACCGTATTAAAAAGCATTCGTCGCAATCGAGAAAATCTCTCGGAGAAAACACATTTTCGCAGGGAGTATGCTTGACAATATCAATCCAGAATTTTGACTGCCTCGCACTCCAAGAGGGTGAGCCACTTCATAAATATATTCACGTCTACGGTAGGTACGGTGATCCCTTTAAATTCATTTTCATGGCAGCCTGAATCAAAATTCCGATCACTACGTCCTTTTTGTCACCGGCCACAATGCGGAATTCCAATATTTTTTGACATTTAACGTCGGAGCTTTTCGGAAAAGATTTTTTTTACGTAATACCCACGGAAAGAGATTTTAGGGATCTTTGAGCATTGGGTATTGACATTGAAAGGTATTTACTTGATTATAAAAAGCTTGACTCCTTACTCGACCGCGGTGATCATTATTGGACCTAACATGCACAGAGACTGGTATTTATTCACTAGCTTCAATATAATTTCAACGTGCTTTCAACATATATTACTGTTGTGGGTATGTATCATCAAAAATATACTTAATATTTAAAAATGAATATTAGTCAATAAAAGCTATTAAATATCTAGCTACTTACAAGATAGAGATAAGACGACTTAAACTCATTCAAATAGTGGTACAACGCACCTTCTTTACATAGTATAAAGTAAAGTCGCTCCCGTTGTCTGTTACTTTTAAACTACGCAACGGATTTTCATGCAGTTTTCACCAATAGGTAGAGTGATTCACGAGGAAGGTTTATGTATATAATTTGTCAAGGTTTTCTATAAATTGGTTGAAATATATAATTTATAAAAGGTGCGGGCTGGCAAGCGGGCTGCAATTTGATATGTATGCAATTTAACAGATGTCGTTGGTTATAAAGGTTGGTTAATGGCGTTGTCAGTAGATGTTTATTTTTATTTTATTATATTTTATTTTATTTGGGAGACCAACCGTTTACATTAATAACAGAGCATAACTAACAGAGTAGACTAACCTAACAAGTAATTGAGAATTTTGAACAAAAAAAATTTAAAAAAAAGTCGCCCAAAAAAGTCCCAAAAAAAGTCACCGGAGACCAAAATTTCATTTACATTTTTTACTCCAAATAATGTCAGGAATCACTGGTTAAAGTAAGTCATGTACGTCCCTAAACATCCTGTACACAACGTTTCCATATGGGTAGTATTACATGTCGTTGTGTTCCGTTAGCCACAGCAAAGTGTGTCCGGGTCTGCTAGCACCAATATATATATATTTTTTGTATTATTTCGCTGACATGCCAGGAATATCCCTGTGTATTGTATTGGGGACTAATAATCATGGAAGGACGGAATAAATTTTATAGATCAATTTTTTGTACAATACGTTTTACTATCGTTATACAGGGTGTTAAGGGACGCATTTAACCTACTTTAACCTGTGATTCCTGACATTATCGGCTGTGATCAGTGACGACCTGTGAGAGATTAATTTTGAACTATTAATTTAAAAAAATTTAAAAAGACGAAAATGACTAACTTATTGGAGACGAAAATTTCATTTATATTTTTGATTCCAATCAGAAATCACTGGTTAAAGTACGAGTATGTTTAGTCTCATCTCTTAACACTCTGTATAATGTAAATCAGATGGGTTACATAGACATCGTTGACGTGAAAATATTGGATTTTGACGATTAGGAGGCTTTTAAGAGTGGCGATTAAGAGTTTTGAGAGAAAACCAGAAATATGTCATTTTTAAATCAGTTTTTAGACGTATTGACTCTTTTCCACAAATAATTATAAATTGATTTCGAAAGATTGTTCTTTTATCTAGTAAACGCATGTTTTAAATTTTGAGAAAAAATGTTTATTATGAATGTAATAAGGTTAAACCATAGGTCGTTAGCAGGTTTGTTAAATTTTCAAAAAAGATTTTGAATTATACAACACCCATTTCAAATCATTTAATCATGCAGTAAAATAAATCAATACTTTATTTGGTAAACGCATGTTTCAGAATTTTAATTTTGGTTTAAATAAAATCATTAAAAAATATATACGTACATGTGTTTCTTGACGAAAATTGGTCCGTTTGTTTATTTATTTGTGCACTTACAAATTAATATTTTTCAGATTTTTTTACATACTTATTTTGCTTAGACATTATTGAAAAATGATAAATACTTATTAAAAAAATAATTACAAAAAGTGCATAATTTTAATAGTTTTATCATCACGCCGTTCAGCATTTTTGGATGTAGGTATAAATTAAAACAAATTTGGACTGAAATAAAATCCATATTGAGTTATAATTTTATAAAGCTGGTACGCAATCTCATTGGAACCGCCCTGTACGATTGTAAGGACACGTAAATGTGGATTAAGATAAAAGAAGACGTGTACGGAGGTGTTTAACAGATTAAAGAGTTATTAAAATTAATTTTAATCAACTAAACATGGATTTGAAAGTGGAAAGTCAGGTAACATTTTATGATTTTTCGCGAGAAACAATTTTCGAGAGTGAAGACTTCAATAATTTTCTGGTAAAGTTAGCGTAAACAGATTTGAACCTATACCTAAGTCCTGTTATTACATTTCCATGACAGTTTATCCGCCGACAATTTGCTCCCCGGCGTACTTATATACAATGTGCAGTCGGTTTAGGGAAAATACGGTATATTAATTACACTGAGTGACCCCGAAGGGATGTGTGGAGAGGATTTATAATTGAATAACCAAAGTATAAAACATATTTTCATTCAAATGAAACAAAGAAAAATCTGCTTTTCTGTATACTGTTCCACAGTACCTACTGTACCGGCGCATAAGTACAAAAAAATCGACACTGAGTATAAATTCGTTTAATATTTACACCAACTTCATGGGGTGAGGTTTGTCTAAGTCTTGGAGGCGGATGTCCAGGACACACTAAAACCCAGATTCCTACCCGTCCCTTAAACCCTTTTCCTTCCCAGAACTCTCCTCTCCTTCCTTTCCCTAAAAAAACCTATTTAAATTTTCAATATCAAAATTTAAATATTTAGAAATAAAATTATTAATTTCTAATATACACATTGGAAAGATTATTTTATTTAGATTTTAGAACATTTTTTTGTTTTTGCAAAGTGATAAAAATTATCAATATAGAGATGTTTTTACAATATATGGGAATAATATTAAAATTTTAATATTTAGAAATAAAATTTTTAATTTCTAATATACACATCAGAAGGATTATTTTATCTAGATTTTAGAACATTTTTTGTTTTTGCAATGTGATAAAAAATAACCAATATAGAGGTATATTTAAAATGTAAATTGTCGTTACCGCGACTGAATCGGTATAGGTTTTGTTAATCCGCATCCCGGCGTGGCAAATAAATTTTATTTGATAAATTTGTGTATTTCATAATTTATTCATTTAAAATAATATATAGTATATTTGCGGCACGTTCCAGAAAGGAAGATACTCTCAGTATCGCCCTGGTGTAAGACCACCATTCAGAATTGAAACGTTGCTTGAAATGGCTTCTGCAGTGTTTGGTGACCAGATCTGAATAGCCAGGTACTTCCCTACCTTCCTCTTCCCTATCTCCTTCCCCTCCACAGTGCCTTCAGCCTCACAACATACCCCAATTGGGGATGCCATAGTCCCACTGGATCCAGACGGGAGCAGTTGGGACTCTTGTGCGGTATTCATGTAAAAAAAAACCATTATTACGATGTATTCAGCAGAATGATGTAACAAGATAGAACAATGCAAAATAAACAGAAAACAGTAAGCATTTGCCGATTTCCTAAAACCCTGTGAAAGTGTAAAAAAAAATGAAAGCACAAAAAAAATAAAACTCAGACTGGACAGATTCACAATGATTACTTTCATTCTTCGAGTAACCTTAACGGGACATTTACCCAAAAATAAAGTATTGCGTCACCAAACGTACGCACGATCACGACAGGAACAATAGATTGGCCAGATTTTCGTTTGCGTCGGTATAACTTATTTGCAACAGATGCGAGAGTTTTAACAAGGGTCTACCCAACTTAACACCAGCAGCGTCCGTTCAGCGTCCTTCGTGCGTCCGCCAACT
This sequence comes from Limnephilus marmoratus, assembly GCA_917880885.1. NCBI lineage: Eukaryota > Metazoa > Arthropoda > Insecta > Trichoptera > Limnephilidae > Limnephilus > Limnephilus marmoratus. The sequence continues at coordinate 38,579,455 of OU862918.1, read as the reverse complement.
TTACACGGAGAATGGGAGAAGATGCTATGAATTCTAGGCATCTTATTACGTGTATCCTGACACCAGTAGTACGTGACATCTCTGCTTAAAACTGGACATAGGACGTAGGGTGTGCTTATTTCTAAGTCTGCAATGTTTGAGTTCTACGTAATATGTACCATACTTTGAGAATGTAGAGTGGAACACTGGGTTACACGTATTTAAATATTCATTTCACGCTGTTGAACTGTCCTCTCAATTATAATATATTATAACATAAATTATAATATATTTTTTACAATAATTAATTACATAATACATGTATTTGATGTACCCCCATAAATAAGCAGGGCTTGTGTGTATGGGGGGTGTTATTATATTGGTTCAATTTATTATTAAAACTAAAACGATTTAAGTTTTTCTTACTATCCAGCATTACCCGTAATTTTAAAGTTAGAGATCACAAAATCTTACTTTTGAAAGTGATATTTTAAAGTTCTACGGCTCAATTTAGGATTTTCAATTTGGGAGGCAGGCGTGGGTACCGCCGCCCCGGGAACCACTTTTGGTGACTTAGCAGGGGTGCCCGGGTTCAAGGGGTTTGTCTAGGTGTTGGCGGCGGATGCATCTGCACACTTACTGCGTGGCGGGCCGTATCGGGAGAGACTGGTTGAGGGAGATCATTTGGCCTATCTAGCAGGATTCTCTCGACTCCATAGCCTTATAGGGCAGTGGGATGGATGTATTCATACTTTCATCACTCTTAGACCCAGATTCTTACCCACCCCTCATATATTTTTCCCTCTTAGAACTTTTCCTCTTTCCTTTCTTTTAAAATACCCTACACCCAGCATGACTGAAATTATTTTCCTCTGGGTCTCTTGCGTAGAGCTGTTGTAAAAAAGCTGATAATGTAGCGTGTAATGTTCCTGGTCATAAATATTAGTGTTGTCCTGAAAATTCAACGCAAAAATATATAAAAAATTAATACCATCTAAATAACCACCCAGGAGATTTTTTTCTGGTTTAAAAGATCAACCTAATTTAGGTTCAAACAAATTATTCAAGAGAGAAAATTGACAAATTAACCCAATAAAATGGTAATAACTCAGAACCTAATGTTAAAACATGAAATGTGAATGTCTTTAGAATAAAAATAAATACAATCTTTACCATTAAGAACCTACCAAGATTATTAAGTAATTTTTTTAGACCTCATAATAAATTACCTTAAAAGTAGGTATTCGTTTATAATTTAACTAGTATAAAGCGCCATTAGGAATGATGTATTTTTTATGAGTCAAAACGCGAGTCGGCGACTTTTCGGTTAAAAATTGCTGTTTCTAGTAATCCCGAAAGAGGATTCTTTCAGCCGTAAGTTCTCCTGGATAATCCCAATCTTGCGTGTTTTTGCCGTCTCCTGTAAATAGCTGGGAGGGATTGTATCCATTCGTCTTACCGACTCATCGTAAATATACACCCCTACTCTTTCTTCATGCCACCCTACCAACCAACCAACACACGTAAAGTACCTCAGTTTATGTCTGTCTCGTTAGGCTTTAGACCGATTCACATAATGTTTGGACAGATAAGTTAATAATATACATATAATCACTTCTTCAACGATCGAAAATATATAAAAATTGTGGCGTCATTTTAAAAAACGAAAACATATCACTAATAGCCCATTCACATGATTCATTTATCGTTCATTTCGTAATTTCATTCCGCCTCTTTCCCTCGAAATGAACCGTGTGAACACAAAAGTGAATAGAGACAGTGCCGAATGAAGCATTCCAACAATGTTGGAATGCTTCCTTCGGCACTGTTCACTCGCAATCGGAATTTAACATCACGTGACGCGAATGATGTGTGTGAACACTCAAGTGAACAGTCTTTCACTCGCGAATTAGTCGGCCGAGAATGTTCTGGTGTGAGGACCAGTAGCCGGAGCGGCTTAAACGTCAAAATGCTCCGTTTAGTTCGCTTTTCGAAATAACTCCTACACGTCTCATAGAAATCGTTGTTTCTCCCTTACTATCATAGTGAAAAATATGATCTAAACGGTATTGGAAAGAGAAAATAATGCTCTATATATTCAATATAACAATTAACCACAAAAGAATACGAATGTACACATCTATGGAACCAAAGTTTCTGATCGAATTTGAAAAAAAAATTATGAAACATTGTGAATTTTTTATGAATTATTTTTATATGAAACGACAAAAAAGTGAGGTGACAGAAACATTTACAATTTATTTGTCTAACAAAATTAGTGTGTTTTTTTTTAAAATATTTTTTTGTTACCAGTAATTTTAGTTAGAATAAAAGCAAGTAGAGCCATTTTTTTAAACTTTTAAAAGTTTACATTAAAAATTATTCTATTTAAAAAATTACGTGGTTATTTCTAATAATAAATTTTGGAAGCATATTTCATCATCTTTCTAAAACAGTTTTTAGTTTTTGGATATGTTAATAAATATTCCATTTATATGGATTTTATTGCAAGCCGAGGCCTATTTTGGAATAAAAATATTTTCATGGTGCAAAAATACTGTTAGATATCAGTTTTCAGGTTATTATTTAACCATATGTTCATTTTATGGTGCTGAAATTTATTTACCGTTTACAAGAATCGCCAATTTCTCGTAATTTAGTTCGACGTTATCGGAAATGTCAATTGAAATCGTAAATATTCCCGAACTGCCGTCAGCGCCGGACGAATTCCAATGCGGCCGCGACTACTCTCGACGACTTCGTAGCGAGAATGTCGAGTGAACTCTTCCTTCGAAGGAACCGTCTGAACACTCGGTGAAACGAGAATGGAACATTTCATCGAGTAAACCTTCATCCAAGTGAACCTTGTGACTTCAGCATAACATAACACACCACTTACTTAATCAAAATTATCAACATGTTTCTAAACCAACGATTTCTTCGTCAGTATAAAATGAAAATTAACGAAAAATACAATAGGTAGATAAATAAGTATATAAATAAACAATTATATGAAATTAAATTGATAAATAGCATTTATACTAATTACAAATAAAGTTATTATGTGTTAATTTGTTAAATAACAAGGCTGTGGTTGATGTTTTGGGAGTCTTCAAAATAATTCTCTCCCATCTTAACAGACGGATTGCAATCTTTAGAGCACAGGCGTCGGGTGGGAATGCTATCCTTGTTCTACCGGTATTACATCAGGAACTAGCATCATTGATCCCTTCGGCACCGGTGCATAGTCGGGAAACACGCCAAACGCGTGTCCAACATTTGTACACATTTGACATTTGTCACATGAGAACGGGTCGTTTCTTCGATTCGTTCTTGTGTTCAACAGCTCGGCTGTGGAATGATTTGCCGGCCTCTGTGTTTCCTCCTTCCTACATCATGGGTCTCTTCAAGACCAATGTTCATTCCTTCCTCTCCTCAAAAAGAAGACCCACCACACAGCATCCCAGATGACATAGGCCCTGAGGGAAATTATTTTCCTCTGGGCCTCCTGTGTGGAGTTAATGTAAAAAAAAAAAAAATTGTAACGATTGTTACTTTTTTACATAACAAAGATTTCTAGACATTTTAAAGTACAGATAGGCTGTTGAAAAATTAATAATTATTCTAATAGACAATGTTAGCGAAACTCGATCGAAAATCTGAAAACAGAAAAATCAGAAAAAGATTAAGTCACATCTGGGACTCAAACCCAGATCTGAACTTAACTTTTTCTGATTTTTCCGTTTTCAGATTTTCAATTGAGTTTCACTAATATTGTCGTCATTTAATTAAATATTACAATTTATGGTTTTACTCATTAAATTTAAAAGAAATAATTACAACACATTTTTACATTTGACAAGTATCGTAATTTTTGATTTGAATACAGGTTTAAAAATATGTTACAAAAATTAAGGTTTACATATAAATAAAGGTTTCAAAAGTTTAACAAACAAAACGAAAGAGTTCACAAATAGTTAACTTATAAATTTTAGAAATTAGAATTCGAATTAGAAATTAGAAGAAGAAGTCTTATTAGCCATTTAAATATTGTAAATACCTAACCAAATATTTTTTTATAACAGCCATCTCTTAAATTTATTTTAATATGTATACCAATTTTAATAATATTTCTTTTCGTTATTTAGATGGCTTGGATTAATTTATAAAAGTTTTTTCATAAATGTAATTTTATTACTTTTAATTTTTTTTTTTAAACTAGCTTGTACCCGGCATGCGTTGCTATGCAATTTAATAAAGTAATGGTTTCTCCCTGCGTGTACTTTTCCTATGTCCCGTTCCTCTTCCGCCTCCCCTTCCTTTCCCGCGTCCCCTTCCCGTCTCGCGTTCCCACTCCGCCATGATAATAAACCAACTCCTTTACACATCCAAAATAAAGGACGTAAACTTGATCTTTTAGAGCAGCTGGAAATCAACAAACATAATAATAATCCTAAAGCTATTTTAATAAACGAACAAAAAAATATAATTCACTCTCCGCTTCTAAATATTTTCAAACCAATTCAAAATAATTAATTATGCTTGAAAAGAAAACCATGAGTCAGCATTTGCAAATGACTCACAATATAATTAGACTATCAGTCGAAGTGGTAAATTACACTAATTGGGAAAATAATAACCATTAGTAGTCTCAGTCATTTTTAATCAGAAATTGGAAATGAGTCATAATAAATACCTCTCTAGAAATAGTATAAATATATCGTCTGTATGTGGCATGACCACAGTTTGATAATGCCTTCAGAAGGCGAAACAGCTGTCACGCGTAACAATAATTACACAGCAGAACTTGTTTAAAAATAAACTGTTTTTATTAATTTAATAATAATATTATTGATTATATAATAAAAAAATAAAAATTAAAATGGAGTTCTACAAATAAAACTTGATAACAATAAATTTAACAATAAACTCTGTTTTGCCTAATTTAACAAAACTTTATTTTTAGGGGGAGCTGAAAATTTCTTCGGATAATGATTTTTTTAAAGGTTAAGCTTTTAAGGAAAGGGAAACTTGAACTATGGTCTGGATAAGACTCGTACCGCAAAAGCACTGGTCTTCAAAGTAAAAGTTGCAACGTCCTGGGGGATCGTGAAATGGTTATAATTTTTCAAAAGTAGGTCAACAACAGAAATTAAAATTGCATCTACTAAAGTAATTCAAATTACTACAACAAGCATGCTTTTCAACTAATCGTCGCCTCAGTTCTTAATTGTCCAAACAACCATGTGAGTTTTTGTTCAATCTCCACTTTAAAACTAAAAATAAAGTATAAAAAAGGATAGTTAATCACTTAACTAAGAATTATTTAAACTAATGAGATCTTTGCCTTTACGGAAATAGCTTTAACTTATACACTTATCGTAATGTTTCATTGAAATAATGTAAGAAAACAACCTTCACCTCCTGTAAAATATTCAAATGGTCGTTTGGACAATTAAGAACTAAGGCGACGTAATGTGTCGAACATTGGCTCCATGAGATCATCTTCCAATTTTAGTTTATTTCTGTATTAAGTTTTTATCGAAACGGAAGAAGAAAAGGGCACTGTGCGAAGTCCGATATTTATGCGAAGGACACACCATTTAATACAGTTATGAGCAACCCGCGGCACACAAGCCTATTTTCTGCGGCCCAGGGCTTTGAAATAAAATGTCGAAAATTTGCGGTATACAATATTGTTCTTTTATATTGCTAAAGGGTTTACTGGAAAACTTTAGTTGAACGAAGTATTTCTTCAAAGTTTTGAATCAGCCGCTCAAAGTAATATTATTTTTTATATACCTTAATATTTACCTTAAAACACAGAATTTCGTGTTTACGATGAAGTTATTTATGGACCTTAATTGCAGAAAATGATTAAATACAGAATATTGCTGCGTTTTTTTGTTGAGTTCCATGTTTGTGCATTTGAAAGGTTTTCGTTTTATATAATGCCAAAATTTCCTCGAAAAAATTTTGTAAGTACTTTCCGAACAATAATAAATAATCAACAGCATTTATTGATTTAACCTTGAACATCGCAAAATTTCTGTCCTCTTTTCGAGACAAAGTTTTGTCCGTCAATTTTGGATCAGTCGAACAAAATTGTAGGTATTTCTTAAATGTTATTTCAGAAAGCTAAAAATTGGAAGCATTAATTATTTTGCCCTGGGGATATAGTGAATTTCGCTTTCGGCCCTGTATTTTTGCTTTCTTAGATAGTTTTTTTTTTTAAATTCGTTTTACTAAATAAAAATAGATTTGCGACACCACCGATTGCAAAGTTAACCATTCAAGCTGTATGCACGTATGAAAATTGATAAATTGACCTTCCGCTAAAAAAGTTGATCATAACTCATTTGATGTAATTTTTTTTAATTACATAAAGAGGGTTGCACCTTATTTGAAAAAAGTTTGAAAACCACTCTGCTAAAGAAGAAACACAAAGAAAAGCAGGTCGTTCCACAATCCACAATCTACAGCTGTGCTGTTGAGCACAAAACCAACTCGTAAAAACAAACGGTTCGCATGCAAAAGTGTCCACTGGGTACAAATTTCCGACAAGGCAAGGGTGTAAAAGGTTTTTTTTACGTCAGCTCCTTCCCTCAGGACCTATGTTATCTTAGAGGATGACGTGTGGAGGGTCTTTTTAAGGAAGGGAAGGATAGGAAGTTCTGGGAAGGAAAAAGGTATGAGGGGTGGGTAGGAATCTGGTGTGTATAGGAGTGACGGTCGTGTGAATCCATATCTCCCACTGCATTACATGGCGATGGGTCGAGAGAGTCCGGAAAAGGTCTAAAAGCCTTCTTCATCCAGTCTCACTCGATCCGGTCAGCCACGCAGCAGGTGGGCAGACGCATCCGCCGCCAAGACCTGGATAAACCTCACCCCAAAATAAGTCACCAAACGTAGCCAACCACTTGGGGAGACCCATAGCAGAGGTGTTGGTTATCCAATAAATGGTTCCCGGGGTGGCGGTACCCACACCCGCCTCCCAAATTGAAAATAGGATAGGAAAAAGGTTTAGATACTAGAAGTTTGATCTTTGGATCGCTTTCCATCGCAATATTGCTTTAAAATGCTCTTATCGTCTGTATTCCACAGATTGATATGCCATTGTAATAAGCTAAACAATGAAACGGTTTGCCGGTTATTTCATATTTTTTTCCAAAATTTCTCGTGGCCTTAAACCAAAAGAAACTCCGAACAAACTCAACAGTATGGCGCATATGCGATGTGTACTGGATAATCAGTTTCGTACTCGAGTACTATCTGAGGGTTCCACCCAGTAAGCTAGTAAATACCAGTACCATTTAGTACCTAAAGTCTACACCCCTGCGAAAAAGATTATTTCGTTAACTGTAATTAAGTGCCAAAACCAAGTTAGCGGTATTCGACCCGCTGCATCATCCCACCCTTATTTATGGCCATCAAATCAAGATGATTAACGAGAGAGTGCGTTTGGAGCCGATCCTCCCGAAATGAGATCTTTGAAAGGGGTAGCGAGAGTAACATTGTGGGAGAGAGTTGGTTGTAATATTCGAAAAGCGGATGTACAAACGGACTTGCTAAAGATCGAATCTGGACCAGGAAGGGTACAAAGCTGGACTGCCGCACACAGGGCCGAGTAATCAATTTGCAGCCCCATATTTTTTTATTTGATATTCTGATTAAAAATGCTTTTAGAAGACCACCTAAGAAAATCTTTCAGAAAAATACCTAATTAGAGCTGTTTGGGGGTAAGTTATTTCGTAGTGTTGCATTTAAAAATTAGTATTATATAATTTTTTCTGTGTTTTGAATAAGTTAGATAGGTACATTTAACATGTAATTATGTGACAATTATGTGATAATTTCTTAACATTATAATACGTAGTGTGTTCCAAGTATACAAAAAATCTACGCTAAAACCATTCTGATTCATCACCTTGAAAATGACACTGAGGCAGACGCCTAACAAACTCATACCCAGAGCCAAACAAACAGACATTTTAAATATAATAAAGCGTTACCCTACTTTTGGACAAAGATACTCTAAATTTTTGGCAGTAAAGATACGAGTATATTTCAAACTCCCACGTAGTGTCAAATTAATTAAAAATAACTACATGAAGGACATTAAATCTTGACCAAAGAAACTATCGGAGAAAGAACTTACTTTTTTAAAAACATCATCATATAAGAGTCTGGAAAACTTTACCCAAATCATGAAGTTGTACCATAGAAATCGCTGACGAAATGCTATCCAAAACATAGTCTCTAAAATGCTATCCAAAATATAGTTTCCCTGAGCACAGGATCTCCCAGTGAAGATGACTACGAGTGTATATATATAACATGTAGCTTATATAAAAATGTTAAAAAAATATATTTTAGTAACCAAAAAAACGGTCTTAATCCTCATTTCTTTTAGGGCGTGGTCACCAAGTCTACCTGAAAATAATGCGCTCGTTTTAACAAAGGGTAAAAAGACGATAAGATATTTTTCAAACTCGTTAGAAAGAATAGTTGAACTTTTTGTATTTTTTGGTGTTTTTTATTTTTAGTATTTTTTGTTATTATTGTATAAAAATTACATACAATGGAAATTTATACCCGCTAAGCTACTGCAAGTAGCTTGTCAGCAAGAGATTAGTTTCATAGATTAGTTAAAACAATAAATGAAATAATCCTAAATGCATCAGCGTAGCACAACATACAAATATAACGACATATAATATACCTACCAGCGCTGTGGTATCCAAAAATTGAAAATAATACAGAAACAGTATTTTATGGTGAAAAACATTGGAATAGGAAAATATTTTTTAAAATTATTATTAGACAATTGAGTATGTAATACATTAGTAATATAATAACAGCTATACATTAGTGAGTAATAACATAATTGCAATTTAGTACATGGTGAGAGTGAGCAAAATATTATAATCTTGCCATGATTTTAACAACAATGAGAATTTCGTTAAAGAGCAATTTACTTTAAATTCGTATGGCAATTTGTTAAATATTATTGGTAAAATATATTTAAGAGTTCTTTCACCATGTTTTTTTTTAAATACAGGCACTTTAATTCCTTTATTTTGTACGAAACGCGTATTTGAAAACCTTATGATTTTAAAATAGGCAAAATAGGAAGAACGTGGTTATCACGTTATTGAATTAGGCGTAACTGACCAATGATTGGCCTCGCAAAAGATTACCTCACTTTGAGCACATGTTCAGGTAATTGGGTTGCATTCGTAATGATAAATTCATGCGACTCATTTCGTACTGATTTATAGAAAATCTTTTAAAGATATTTGTGATTAATTTGGAGACAATACATTTACCTATTTTTGGCACCGTAATTTACTTTCGCCGTCCTTATGTGTGCCGACCGATACTCATATTTCGAATTCAGTGCTGTCAAACATACAAACCTAGGAAGATATACGGTGTTTCGGGTGAAAAAACAAGATCAGGACTTTCTAAAACTTAGGCGGACAAAAATTGATTATTTCAATGGGCTTAAAAAATGAATAATGCAGCAGAACAGAGTAGCGATGAACTTAATCTGAATTGTCACTATCAAACAAAACAGATAATTTGACAGAAGCTTAAGAAAAATCTGCGGGAACGTATTTAATAAGATACAGCTCGGCACAACACAAAACATGCAGTAAGTCGTGTCAGTTTATAAACCTTTCGATCGAATTTCTTCTTAATAGCGTTCACCGGTTTCCTTTCTGTTACAAAGTATAAAAGATTTTCAGGCAAACTTTATGCCGTCTTCGATGCATTTCAATTGGTTTATATTTTTTTATGATTGTAGATAGCTAATCCAATGATCTTGTAAATATTGTGGTTTCTTGCATCCAGCGTTTTTCGTCGGGCTTACGTTTGGTAGGTACTCGGGGGGGGGGGGGGTAATGAGAGTGGATGGATTGTGCATAAATTAAATAAGCATTTGATATATTTCTCACAAGTTTAATGAAACAATTTACACCCGAAAATATATATAACCGCACCATAATTTAATATTATAAATAATTTGTACGTGAGGGTGGGAGCGAATAAGAAGCGATTTTATCAAGCTGTTAATTCTTCGGCAGTTTAGAACAGAATGGTTCCGTTGAATTTGTCACGGCAAGAGGTTACTCGTGAAGAAGAAGTGTAGAAGACACGTGAAGAAGTGGTGACTCTGAACTGAGAAGCCAAGAAAATGTATTGTGGGAGGGTCCGTATACTCTAAATGAGCTCAATTTTCCAGTATCTCCGGTGAAATTGAGCACACATTTTCTAATACCAAGTTTTTTTATTGAAAAAAAATTGACCTGCCTGAAAAAACATTTCTCTGTTCAGTGATCAAATCCAATTCAATTTGGATCTTACGGTTTATGTAATTCTTTCAGATTTTTCCATCCTAAAAAACCAGAAGGATGTTATGAAGGGGTTTAAAAGATGAAATTTATTAATTTACATATGTGGCTTGGAAAGACACTAAGCAGAAAAGCGAATAAAGTTTTAAAACGGAAAAATAATATTGGATTTAAGTGCTCACGAAGTACTAGAGATGAAATGTTAATTTAATTGTAATTGCCTGGAAGTTAAGTTAATAAAACCCTTGAAATTTTTATATTTAATTTAAAACATGTAAAATAATGAAATAATTTTACTTTGTATAAACCACTTATTTGATGTGCAAATCCGACCGGTTTCGGAACAAACGTTCCTTCGACAGGGAAAGCTTATACTTATATTGTCCCTGTCGAAGGAACGTTTGTTCCGAAACCGGTCGGATTTGCACATCAAATAAGTGGTTTATACAAAGTAAAATTATTTCATTATTCTATAATGGATAACCACAAAGTAATAGCTACATTCAAAAATATAAAACATGTAATATTATCTACGATCTTTAATCTGTAATTATATTAAAAATTATTAATTTAGGTAAATAAATACAAAATAAATTTTTCCTTTTGTGAGGACTTCAGTAACCAAGGTAAACAACTATATTTTGAGATTACGTTGAAATATATTTTGTAGGTAAATTTAATTATATATTTTATTTTGATAACATTATTCTACAATATAATATATATTATAGATTTGTAGTATTGAAGGGTAGTTTACATTAAAATATTTAATTTGGAGATATTGAAAACTATTTGTTGACACTAGGTAACGACGACAGTTGCTTGGTTACTGGAATGTAGGAATTAATAATAATTAATAAATCATTTCCAAGTTGTTTTGAAAGGTGACACAATGTCATTTTCAACCAACGGAAATGAAAATGGGTTTATTATGTCATCTATACAGATGAACATTGATAATCTGAGACTCCAAAAAACAAAAGCAGGTATTCCTAGGCAGCGTATGAAATGGACGAACGATGTCAATATGTTCATCGTTCGTTCATATTTTTATGTAACTAAACTAGAAACAGATATGTTATTGTATAGGAAAAAATTACATTTACTTTTCTCACAAAATTATCCGGTTGCCCAAGTAAACGAACAAAGATTAGCTGACCAAAAAAGGTCAATTTTCAAAAATAATTTAATTCCTGTAGTAACATTAAATGAGATAAGAAAAGAAATAGCAGAATTGGAGAATAATTTAGATCAAATTAATACGAGTAGTAATGTTATATTAGATGCATTGAATGAAGATAGTTTAGCTAATATTCTAGTAGAAGAATCCAATGATATTAGAGTAGATTCAAATAACTTAGACATTATTCATAATCTTAGGGAAATCAATATTGCAAATTTAAACCTACTAGATGATAATGTAATAGAATTAGCTAACTTGCTTCAAAATAATATAAATAGATATATAGATATAGAGCCCACAGTTAGACCAAAATTACCAAAATTGCATACGTCAAAGAAATTATCTAAATTAATTTCTGAATTAAATAATTTAATTTTACCAAAAATAATATTTGACGATATTAGTTTTTTAGATCTTCATACAATAGTGTACGCTAGTGCTATCACTATATGTAATAAGTTAGGAGTTAAATTAATATCCTCTGATGATAGATCATATAGTTATAGTAAACCAGAATGGCAGATTAGATTAGAAAATGATGTAGTATTTTTAAGAAGTAGTATAGCTAGAGTAATTGAATATAAAAATGGAAATAGAAGTAGGAATATTTTGAAATATGTAGATGAAATTGGGAGAAAATTTGGTTATAGCATTGGTAGTAATAATAATAATGAAAATATAATCAATGATTTATTAGATTTATTAAAACAAAAATTAGGTGTAAAAGCTAGTAGATTAAAAAGATATAATTATACGTATAATAAAAGAAATAATAATAGATTATTTCAGAAAAATGAGAAAATATTTTATTCCAAACTTGACGATAAACAGAATATTATTTCGAATAATAATATTCCGTTGCCATCTGAATCAGATATGCGCGATTTTTGGACAAACATTTGGAGTAAAGATATAAAACATAATGAGGCAGGTAACTGGATAGAAAATGAAGAACTCAATTGTTCAGACATTGAACAAATGAGTTTTTCTGATATATCGGTTGAATTGTTAGCCAAAATTATAAAAAATACTCATAATTGGAAAGCCACGGGTTGCGATTGGATACATAATTTTTGGTACAAACGTCTAACTACTTTACATCCTCTTTTTGCAAAAAATCTTTCAAAACTTGTCAGAGAACCTCAAAATTTTCCTAATTTTCTAACTAAGGGCATTACTTATATGTTGCCTAAAAGCGAACATATTAATAATCCCTCTCAATATAGACCCATTACAAAATTTTAACCTCTTGCTTGACAGATTTAATATATACTCATTTGGATGAAAAAAATATTTTATCTGAACAACAAAAAGGTTGTCGCAGAAAACATATGGGATGTAAAGAACAGTTAGTTATTGATGCTGTAATTTTAAAACAAATTCAAAATCAAAAGCGTAATTTACATACTTGTTATATAGATTATCAAAAAGCTTTTGATAGTGTCCCGCACTCGTGGCTAATCAAAATATTAAAAATATATAAAGTTAACCCAATTATAATTAGCTTTTTGAAAAATATTATGTCCTTTTGGAATTCAGATTTGCTAGTTAATTTAAAAGGTAAGAAAATAGTAGTACCGGGCATTTCAATAAAAAGAGGGATTTTTCAAGGAGACTCATTGAGCCCTCTTTGGTTTTGCTTAGCATTGAATCCCCTTTCTAAAATGTTAATTAAAAGCAAGTTTGGAATAAAAATTAAGGGTAATACAAGAGAGAGTAGTATAGTTTCACATCTATTATACATATATGGATGATATAAAATTATTTTCAAATTCTGAATCAAATTTAGAGAAAATGATTAAGGTAGTTAAAATTTTTTCAGATGATATTAAAATGACTTTTGGTTTAGATAAATGTAAAACTATCCATATAGAGAAAGGCAAAATTGTAGATGGAGACGAGGGTATATTTAGAAATTTCAAAATTCAAAGTATGAAAGGGGATGAGGTTTATAAATATTTAGGATACCCGCAATCGAATAGATTAGATCACACTAGTATTAAAAATGATATTAGGATTAAATTTCAAACTAGGATCAGAAAAATTTTAAAATGCAATCTATCTGCTAAAAATTTAGTAAAAGCAATAAATACTTGGGCAATACCTCTACTAACGTACTCATTTGGCATAATTAAATGGTCCAATACAGATTTAGATAGTTTAGAACGATTAATTAGAACTACGTTAACAAAATTTAATTGCCATCATCCAAATTCAGCTATAGAACGAATTAATTTACCTAGAAATTTAGGAGGTAGAGGTGTAGTCAAAATAACATCTTTGAAACACAATCAGGTAGAAATGCTTAGAAATTTTTTCCATAGGAAAGCTAATAGCTCAGAAATGCACAAAATAATTTGCAAGGCAGATAGAAATATTACACCTTTAAATTTATATGACGAGAATGCCAACATTCTTATAAATACTAACCAGGAATTATTAGATTCCTGGTCAAATAAAATTATTCACGCAAAACACTTCAATTATCTCAACCAAACGTATGTTGACAAACTTTCGTCAAACAAATGGTTGAGTATTGGAGAGTTGAGCGCAGAAATAGAAGGATTTATGCTTGCCATTCAAGATAGAGTCATTAATACTAAAAATTATAGAAAGCATATAATCAAAGATATAAATCAAATTGATGATTTATGTAGAAAATGTTTGGCTTTTCCCGAAACTATAGAACATATTATATCGGGATGTTCTATATTAGCGCCTTCCGAGTATACATTTAGGCACAATCAGGTTTTAAAAATAATTCACCAAAGTTTGGTAATTAAACATAACTTGATTGATTGCCGTAATGTAGTACCTTATTATGAATATGAACCAAATTCATTTATAGAAAATGAATTTTATAAAATATATTATGATAAAACTATACTAACAGACAGAACAATTAGTCATAATAGACCTGATATAGTTTTACATGACAAAATTAAAAAAATAACTTATATCATTGATGTAGCTATCCCAAATTCCTGTAATATTCAAAAAACTGTTTCTGAAAAAATTAGAAAATACACAGATTTAGGAAATGATTAGGGAAAATTTAACCCGGACATTTAAATCTGGTGCGTATATAATAAATATAATACAACACTGCATTTGCAATGTTAAAAAAATTGATGTCGTGAGTACATTCACTTGCTAAATCGGCGAGCTTACTAGATAATTACTGTAGGAAAACGGTTTCGATAAAAAAATGGTCAGTTTATCTAATGTTTTTAGAAAGCGGTTACCCTTAAGTTGATAAGAATCATTTTTAACCATTTTTCAAACGTTATTCGTGATGAAGTTTGATCGAATGAGTGTCGAATTAGACGCGTTAGGAGTGATTAAATTTTGTCTGAATTTATCAGAATGAAACATTCAAGAATCAAGTTTCAGACAGGAAGTAGCCCGTAGACCGGAAATTGCGAATTTCTGACGGGAGGATGGTGTTCTGGGAAGAGGATATGAACATGAATATGAATATTACGGTACACTGGATATGAGCATTTAATCAAATAATTTATTCGTGTGTGCATATGGATGCTGGGCTAGTAAAATACGTTGGTACATTTCGTTCAATTATATATTTTGATGGGCTATTAATGGCAAGACGATGTTGTCGGAAAAGTTTTGGAAGTACCTGACTATTGGGGTGTGATTGGGGTAGTAATCAAACTTTTTGATTTGATTCTGCATCTCTTGGTAAGTTCTTTCCCGAAGCGAATGGCAAACTTAACATTAGCAAAAAAATATATTAAAAAATACAAAAATAAATTTTTTACGATATTTTAATGGTAAAAGTAATTATATACTAGCTGGTTCCCGGCATGCGTTGCTATGCCATTTAATGAAGAAATTGTTTATCTCTGCGTGTCCTTTCCCATTCGTCCCGCTCCCCTTCCGCCTCCCCTTCTTCTCCCGCGTCCCCTTCCCCTTTTGTGTTCCCACTCCGCCTACTCCGCCTTCCCTCTCCCCGATAACCCCCCTCCCGAGTTCCATGCATTCAGTCCCGGTACATTCAGCTTTCAAACAGCTCGCGTGTCACCTATTGCAATTTTTTTAAACAAATTTCATAATGCCAGAGCTCATCAATAGTTTAATACAAACCTTGTCCTGACAATAACGAACACACAAAAAAAGAATTATCCAATTTGGTGCAGTCATTCGGAAGTTATGCGCGTACATACATTTCGGCGATTCATTTTTTATTTATATAGATAGAAGATAGATTAAATCACCACATGCATATGCATAAAAGTATTTTTTTTAAGGTTTTTGGACACTGGCTATTCAACCGATAAATTAATTCTAATATTTTGCAAAAGTTTTAGGTTCTGAAAAGTTCTCAAAAATTCTCAAAAGCTGTGGAAGAGTGGAATTAATGCGCAAATGAAAAGATAAATTTGTTAGACTGTTGGAATTCCATGAATCATTCAAATAATAAAACGCTTGTGGGAGTTTGTTTGGAACTAGATTTTATAAGAGCTAATTAACACATTTTAACACACAGTAAGTTCTGCATTTTTCCGAGGCCTCCGAGGCGTGGTTCTTTTTAAAAGTACTCGTGTTCTAGGATCAGGTCCCGGGTCCGATTTCTTGGGTACGGAATGGGCGCTAGGTGCTGTTGTGGCTACAGAGACTCACGGGTTCGGCCGAAGCCGGCGCTCGGAGTCGGAACCCGCAAAAGAACTCGATCTCGGGACCTGCTCCCGTCTCGCGAGTGGCTCGGACCGCCAACCCGGGGACGCCGGTGGTTCCGGCTCTGAGTCTGACTCCGAGTTCCGGGTTTGGGTCCGAGTCCTGAACCGGGTTTTCTGGGAGTAGTGGATTTAAAAAAGATCGGGAGTAGGATCCGCTTCCCGCGAAGAACCCGAGTACTACACATCGCTCATGTGGTTTGTAAATATTATTATCTAACTACCTATAAAATTAAAGAACAAATAACAAAAGCGAGCAAAATTAATCAATAGGATGTACATATAAAAACAACAGCAAAAAATGAAACCATAAAAAACAAAGTTTTTTTTTCTATAATTATAATACGACGGTCCCGAAGAATAATGTCAGATCTACTAAAAATTTTGATGACTTTTTTTAATTTAATTTTATTTTATTAGGAACATTTACAGGTTAATAACATTACATGCAATAAACAAAACAATAAATTATAATAATTAGGTTACAACCCAATAACAAATGTTCACATCATGCCCAAATAATAAATAAAAAGTCAATAATTATTAACTTTTTTTGCCTATTATTACAGAGATAGGAACTATATAAACAATCTAAACATAAACTATAGGTATATACTGTCTAATACTGTGTGATACATAGAAGATACAGATAAGATAAGATAAAAAGCAATGAAAGTAGAAAAAATAAATATATAAAAATAACGATGAAAACTGAAAAACACTAGATGTAGGATCGAGAAAAAAATTGTACATTAATAATAAAAAAAAAACTAGTGAAAGTAAGATTAAAGTAAAGTGATAGTACTCACAAAAAAAATAGTAAAATATAGTGTGCCAGTTTTATAACTATTTAAAAAAAAAATAAAAAAATATTTATAAAACAACAACAAAAAAAAAAGAAAAAAAAACACCAGACTTAAAGTGGAAAAATATTATATTTACGCAATGATGAATTGGTTATTATAAGGCTCCATTAATTATATGTTTGAGAGAGCTTAAAGTACATGACAAGATATCAGCATCGATACATTTTTTTGTTATAATGATTACAAGTTCTCAATAAGAAAGAATTTTGCCTGAGACTAGTTAAAGCAATTTCGACATGAAACAATGACTTGTCCCTAGTTTTCTTACTCGGAACTTTAATATTATTGATGACAAAAGAGCCGGAAAGTCAATATGACCATTCAAGATTTTGTGTAAGTAAGTCATATCCGTAATATCTCTCGTACTTTTTAGAGTTTTGAGTCCATAGTGTTTTATAGAGCTGTCCGTGTCATAATAACGCACATGTCTTTTAAATTTCAAGTGATGTACAAATTTTCTTTGGACAGCTTCTATGCGTTTTGTGTATATATTATAGAGAGGATTCCATATAGGAGAGGCATACTCAAGATGACTACGAACATAGGAGTAATATAATATTTTGAGTGTTTGGATATTGGTGAACTCCTTTCCAACACGGAATAAAAATCCTAACATGCCCAAGGATTTCTTAACAATCATATCAATATGTGCCTTAAACGAAAGTTTGTTATCAATGTAGAAATGTATCAACTTAAACGTGTAGGTATATTTTTAGAATTTTGAATGAAATGCAAAACATCAAAACATCACTACATTTCTCGATCTCAAAAACGGTAAAAATGCAGAAACGAAACTGTAAGCAGTTCTTCCGCAAACTACAAAATTGCACAACCGACATTGTTCTCAGGGACCGTCGAATACATCTATTTTCAAATGTCTTTAAAAACATATTTTTCTAGGTTTGACTTAGGATTAAACTTTCCTACCCACGAACCAGAGTTAACCAAACTACCAACTAAGCCAAATCCCGGATAAGACCGACATTTATTTCTCATTGACTGCTGTATGTAAAATCATCGTGTTTCCGAGAAATATCTATATGCCCGCTTGTGTGTGCGTGATTGTCACTAAAAGTTGGTAGAATGCTTTATCATCAACAACAAGCCTATCTGCCAAGCTTCAGCTCGATCAGATGTCGGGAAATGGGTTAATTTCCACTTCCATGACTTGACTTCATTCATATATTCATTCAATCAGGAAACCAAAAGGGAAATTCAAAAAGATTTATTTTAAAAGGATTGTTGTGAATGACAGAATGCCTCTGCCCAAAGCAAACATCTCGTTTTATATTTTGAAGGAAATAGTCTTAGTCCAAATTCAGGACAATCAAACAGTAGTAGCTAATTGAAATAATCTGTGAAGAAATTAGGGTTCTATGAGCTCTACAACACATTTGCTTTTAGGGTATTTTGGATTAATAGATCATTTTGGTTTAATAAATACCGTACCTATAAAAGCAGCCTTTTATGGAGTCTGTGAAACGCTTACCATTAAATATTCACAACGCTCCATTTAATTTGAGCTGAACATTACATGACAAATCCAAAGACTTATAAAAGAGTCTGTACATATCCAGAGATCACTTCCAGTTAACTTATGGACCTTTAAAATCATAAGCCTGAACCGTATGGTTTAAAAAGCAAGTAAAGATCTTAAGGACATAAAGCCAGGTACGTTAAGTAATGGGATCTTAAAGGAATTATTGGCCATCACTCGGAGGCTAACGGCTGGAAAAGATCCCTAAAAAGATTCGTTAAAGCCCCTTTTGGGCTTTTAAGGACCTCTCGGCTAGAACTACAAAGGGTTTGGTTGAATGATGAAATAACTGTGGTAGGTTGAAGCGCGGAGTAGGTACATAAGAGCACTTGACAATTTGGTAGAATTTTTCATCATCCGTTCTCCTTTTCTGTATTTATTTAATCTTATGAACAAAAGAAACATAATTTATGAATAATGCTTCGGGAGAGCTATGAACTTATGTTTTTTTTATTATTGAACTTGGAAACCTAAATCTCAATAGCACGTAAGTACGTTTTTATACTGCATGGAAATCGACCACATAACATCAAATTTAATGCTTACATTTTTATACATACAACCTACTCGAAATTTTATGGCTCTTAAGGGCCCAAAACCGCAGAAGGTACTTTGGAGAAATAATTTTGCTAAGGGCCTATGGTATCCATAGATAGGCTGTGTGAACGGTCTTTTTTAATGTAAGGAAGGAGAGAAAGTTCTGGGAAGGAAAAAGGTATGGAGGAGTGGGTAGGAATTTAGGAGTCATTGTATCCAAGATTGACGGGCCAGTGAACCTCTCGCTCCCGCTGAGATGCAAGACGATTAACCTAGAAAGACCAGCTAAAGAGGTCAAAGTCAAAGAGGTCAGAGCCGGCCTGCCACGCAGCTGGTGGGCAGGCGCATCCGCCGCTAGGACCTGGACCAACCTCACCCGAAAAACCCAGGCACCCCTGCTTAGTCACCAAACATAGCGAACCAATTGAGGTGACTTATGGCAGATGTGTTGGTTACCTAATAAATATTTCCGGGATGGTGTTACCCACACCCTGTTTAGCCAATTTTAACTAAAACCGTCAATAAATTACTCCATTGATATGCTTGGTGTAACCCTAAGTGACCAGCTAAGGTATGGGGGCTCCATCGAAGCCAGAGTAAAGTTAGCCTCCCAAAAACTGGGCGTACTGTACATGGCCCGCAGATACTTTAATAGTACACAACTGCTAACCCTGTTCAAATCACAAGTGCGCCCCACAGTTGAATTTGGCAGCCACCTCTGGTCTGGAGCTCCAAAATACCTGAAAAATACCCTCGACTCTGTGCAGAAACGGGCGGTCCGTTTAATAGATTCTCCCATCTAAACAGACGGATTGCAATCTTTAGAGCACAGGCGTCGGGTGGGAATGCTATCCTTGTTCTCCCGGTATTACAATGGAAGGTGCCGAACATTTGTACATGGTTGACATTTGTCACTTGAGAACGGGTCGTTTCTTCGACTCGTTCTTGTGTTCAAGAGCTCGGCTGTGGAATGATTTGCCGGCCTCTGTGTTTCCTCCTTCTCTTCCGGTCTCTTCAATACCAATGTTCATTCCTTCCTCTCCTCAAAAAGACCCTCCACACAGTATCCCATATGACATAGGCCCCGAGGGAAATCATTTTCCTCAGGGCCTCCTGCGTGGAGTTAATAAAAAAAAAGGTATTGGACAGTTAGGGTTAGGGTAAGAGGTTGGACAGTACTCGGCTGAGTGGCCACTAATGACCGGTGGAAGATATATTTTTTTTTTATTTCGAAGAAACATTAAAAAAAAAAACCAAAATATTCTGACCGGAGACCAACTTTTTTTTTCTCCAAATAATGTCGGGAGTCACTAGATAGATAGATCAAGCACCCAATCCGTGAAAATAAATGTGATCAACTCAATTCTAACTTAAGAACTGTCTTTGGGTTAAGTTTGTCTATGACGATCTTAATTTCATAAGTATAACACAAACTAGGTTAGAGATACCTTGTTTTGCAGAGTTTTATAGTTTTCAAGTGATATATTTTTAAAAATATGGTCGTAGTTTATCCAGAAAGTTGAATTTGACTTTACACAACCGCCAAAAGATTCAGTGACGCTATTTTCAAACTCTCCCGCCATGAAAGTGGTGACTTTGGTAATAAAACGAATCATATTTCACAAAGTTCGGTGTTAAGGTGATTATTGTGGTATCAACTCAAATAAAGCTTCAAAGTTCATGAAACGCAATAAACAAGCTTTCCTCTATCTCACGGTGAAATATTCTCTGAGAAATAGGAGATATTTTGTATGGTACTTTTAAACACTCCTTTCCGTATATACATTACAATTTACCAAAAATATCAAAAAAATTGGGAGATGCGTAAACGGTATCACAGAATACTACGTACATATGATTAAAGAACCCGATATTTATTTAGATGACAACTATCCCGCCAACAACCTGCTCGTGGTAAACCTTTTTTTATACCTTTATATTGGCTAAATTCGCTCTAACCATTGTAATTCTAATTCTAATAGTCTTTCCTTTGTGATTTCTAATTTTAGAATTCGTTAAAAGATGGAGCCACTTCCGTTCGGCAACTCGCAAAGGGACGTGCTCCAGGCTAGCATAAGTACCACTATTTAGTGACCTTTCTATTCAGCTCCGCGGCAATGACGCTACTGCTTGTCACGGTTATTTTGTACCGGTGACTGTAGTGGTGCTGGCGACACGGTAAGTAAATAAGCACACATTTCACCACTAAAAATTACACATCTACCGGATCTGCCCAGATGATGGACACCGCTGTCCGAAACGTTGGCTAAAGAAGGAGGTATTGTGCCACACGGCATAACACCCCAAAAACAAATAACGATAAGACAACTATCCTGTTCAGTGTTGTAAAAACCTAAGCACCAAAAATAATGTTTGGATCATATCTACGCCGCAAAATTTAAAATCACGTGCATATATATTTTCTTTATCTAAAGAAATAAGGTAAGTAGGTACATAAAATATATATATTCTTTACGATAAAATATATAAAAACTACTCTTTCACGGAAGCTTTAGTTTAGATGGTTCTTGTTGGTTGGTTAGAGTGTACAGATATTTAAGAGTGGTGAATAATAATATTATGGTTACATTTATTATGTATTTTGCCATATTAAGTAAGTATATTGCAACGAGAAAGAAGAAAATAATGTTTTGTAAGTTGGTCAGTGTGATATAATTGTAAGTACGAGTATTATACTACTAGTAGTTATAACGTATCTAAAAATACTGTAATTAGTGATGAATAATGAAACAAAATATAACTCATAGAAGGGGATCTCACATAAGAAAACTAATTGAGATCTGAGTTATTCTTAAGATTAATTCCAGTTTATCCTTAAGCTTAATTCAATTCTGACAGCCTTCGTTGTCTAGCGGTAAGGCTCTTGACTCGCAATCCGAAGGTCGCGAGATGGAAGCAAATAAATTTTATTTAAATAATTTGTGTTATTTCACAATTTATTCATTAAAAATAATGTATAGTATATTTGCGGCTCGTTTCAGAATGGAAGATACTCTCCGTATCGGCCTGGTATAAGACCACCATTCAGAATTAAAACGTTGCCTGAAATGGCTTGAGCCGTGTTCGGTGACCAGATCTGAATAGCCAGGTACTTCCCCACCTTCCTCTTCCCCATCACTTTCCACTCCCCACTACCTTCAGCCTCACAACATACCCCAATTGGGGATGCCATAGTCTCATGGCTCCAGACGGGAATAGCTGAGACTCTTGTAAGATATTACTATAAAAAAAAGTGGAAACATGTTTATGGATTGTCTTCCGATCATTTTTTCACAGTGTTCGTTATTTGGATGTTGTCATAATATTAATTTCTTTCGGAAGACGATTGAAAAGAGTTCTTCACATATTTGTGCAAAAACAGTGCGTAATTTGGGGCATGGAAAAAAAAATTTGCAAAGTTTTCGGTTAGAAATTGATATTTGTCTTTTTCTTTTATGATTTGAATTAATCATTTTTCGGTGTATAGATCTTTAAATAAATTCTTCGAATAATCGACCCGTTAGGTGTTCTAAGGTTTTTTTTAATTTGATTTTTATTATTAATCTCTGTACAAAAGCAATTGGGATAAGGTTAGTTTTTATATCATAAGTACAGGGTGGGGCAGAGTGGAGTTACTAGTTTCAAAAAATCACTGAAGGCCCCGACGGAGCAGAGGGGCGAGGCGGGTGCCGTTAGGTCGAGGAAATGATGCCGTTTTTTTCATGATGTTTTGAAAATGATATCGTCTGGCGTGGCGGCCTTGGCGAGCAATACGCACATTGAACCTTTCAAAGAAGTTTTCGGCCACTCTTCCCAGCATATCTTGCGGAATTCCAGCGATGACGTCCTCAATCGCCTCGTTTAGAACTTCAAGGGTTTGAGTTCGAAGTTTGTTTACCTCAGCTTTGACGTATCCTCACAGAAAAAAGTCACTCGGAGTCAAATCGGGTGAGCGAGGGGCCATGGAATATCACCCGCAAAGAAATCAGGTGACCTGGAAAGAGCTTTTGCAAAATTTCACATGAACGATGGACTGGGCCATGGTTTCATCATGTTATAACCAGAAGGCTTCTGTGTTGTGTTCCTCACCATACTCTTTCATTTTGGGACGCCTGAGGTTCTTCAACATCTCACAATAGTGAGATGAATAACTCAATAACAGTAATCGTTAATCCTTCGTCGCCAGTGCAAAAAACAGCGCCGAGGGATACAGCAGTTACGATTGCGATGCAAGCATCTCTACGTGTCACAAAATCTTTGGGCTCAATTCCCGTGTATGCATCATCTTGTAAGGGTACAGATGAAGGTCTGAGTTTAAGATTTGCCTTATAATTCTAAACGATATTTCAAGCTCAGCGGCATGTTTCCGGGCTGCTCGGGTTGGAGACTCTTCAATTGACGCTCTTACTACCGCGATGTTTTCAGGTATTTGCACACTTTTAGGTCGCCCAACTGGTATTTTAGGATCTGTAGTTCCTGTCCACCTTATATTACTGATCCATTTCCGAATGGTTTTTGGGATCAGGAACACTGTCATAGCGATTTAACTGGAACCAGACCCGGAAAGCTCCATGCATAACCACAACGCTTTCCCCGTTTTTAAAGAACATCTCCACAACAAAGCCCCGGTACTTGCCTGACCACGGTATGGTCACTAACATAAACGGCATCATTTTCCCAACCTAACGGCACCCACTCCACCCCTCTGCTCGGTCTGGGGGCCTTCAGTGATGTTTTGAAACTAGTAACTCCACTCTGCCCCACCCTGTATAAAAAAACTTTCTTTCCGTGAATCGATTTTTTTTACGACAAAACAAAATTACAAAAATCGAAGCTCTGGAATATTTCCTTGCATCCGTCATTATTTCAGACAAACATCATAAAGTATTATCAGCTATTCCTTAATGAAAAGTATAAAGTTTTTTAAACCAAAAGATTTTTATTGCTTCTAATACTGTGTGTAAAAAAGTGTCAATGCTACAAACCTCAAAACTATGTAGGTATGTTATCGAATTCAGTTTAATTCTATACAAATTTACTTTTATAAAATGCACATGAAAATTCACGGAATGTATAAAATTATGTCAAAATGAAAATAAAAAATTGTTTTCACAGAATTAAAAAAATAGGTTAGATACCAAATAATCTGTTTGTATATTAATTGTGCAGGTATATATCTTATATTTTTATAAATATTAAGTTTTATTTTAAACCTGAAGGTTCATCAATTTATCAGGCTTATCAAAATTCACAGGGTTTTAAAAAGTATATTTCTAAAAATTTGATAAATGAAAACGGGATTTGCACTGGCCTCTCAGAATTTCTTCGCAAGAAAAATGTCGGCGGTTATTCTTGCTTTTTATCACGTCCGTAACTACTGGTAAGATGAGATGTTTTTAAAGGGTTAATTTTCATTTTAGCTAAGAAGCTTTGCCGAGGGTGGAAATGAAAAGTGATAAAATACTTGGCACTCTAAATATTTTGGGTGAATTGCGATTTAGAGTAATGAAAATCTTTCATAAGATTCTCATAATATTTATGTATTGAGGAGAGATCGGTGGTACGATGAAAAATACTTTAAATATGGGCTGTATAGATTGGTTGAATTCTCTCCAATGTGAAAATCGTAAAACACAACGGTAACTCAAGTACGGCTGTACCGATTTTTATAATCTTTGATTTGTTGGATTTTTCTCCGCCCCGAATAGCAGAATAGCTATTAAAACTTCAGAAAAATTCACGAAAAAAATAATTATATAGAAAATTCTTTTCCGCATACATTTTGTATGGAACGATTTCTCATCTTTTGAAAGAGCTGCTGCAATATTGTGATAAGTACAATATTGAATAGTGAGTGAATTGCAAAAATTCAAAATCCTCAAATGTCAATGCGCTGATTGTTTTGCTTTTGTTCTTAAACATATAATGCTGCCCCTCTTTCTTACATACTAAATGTCAACATTCGAAAATGAGACAAACGGTGAACGTATGTCTGCACCCCTCCAAAGGAAAAATACAATAATTATGTTAAATCTCCCTCACACGTATAAAGAAAATAAAATGCAATTCGTGTAAGTAAGAGGAAAAGTAAGAAGATCATAAAAAATATAAATCCGTACACAACTCCATCTCTGATGTTGACAAAAATAAAACACGGACATTTACTCATCGATAATTGCTTCATTGTGTAATTTTCAACTTAATAAAAAAAACTGAATTAATTCAGCTAATAAGTTAAAACAACAGTTATTGATTCTGAGGCGGTACGAAGTTCGCCGGGTCCGCTAGTTATTCATAAAAATAACAACAAATTTGGAGCGCAATGGACCTATGACCTAAGTAGGTACCGTGTCCGTTTTATAACATAAAGAAATAAATTAAAACAATAAGGTTACAGTTTTCTCTGTATGGGAGGCAGGTGCAATATTTGGGAAGCTTGTGCGATTTTTTGTTTATTTTAAAGGTACTCGGGAGTGAAGTAAAGAAAGCTTTTAGAGACCCTGGTTATGGGAGGGAAGAAACACAAAAGTCGACCAGTCATTCCGCAGCGGAACTCTTTAGCACAAAAATAGCTTTTCTCATAATAATAAATAATGAGTTTTGACCATATCGATCACGTAAATATGAAATGCTGTTAAGGACAAAATGTTTAATTGTTCAAGAGAGCAAAAAGAAAGCTTTTTATTTCAAAAAATTATCTCCTGTTTTTGTAGGCAAATGTTTATTATAAATTGACGTTGAAGAGATATTTCAGAATACTTTTTTAAATTTCTTTAATAATTGTAAATAAACTTTAATAAATTTATTTTAGATTATTCAGTAAAAAAATCCTTTTAGAATGCACGTCGTAAAAGACGATCTTATTTTTCTAAAAATATTTTGACGAAGCAGATCGAAGGGGAGAAAAATGGAGTAAATGATATATTTAACTAATTTTTTCGACTTATTGTAATTTGCAGCATATAAAATTTCCGCTATCGATATGTTCAACAAGTCTTACAACTGCGTACCATTGACTACCCTCCAAGGAATTATCGGAACATCTAGCAATGAAATAACAGCAACATTATTAGTATTTATTCACCGGTTCGAATAGAGTAAACGTGCAAATTGATTCTCTAATTTTTCACCACATCTCTAAACCAAAATCAACAGTAGACTGCACTTGCAATTTATACATATTCAACACTTTAGTGCTGTTACCGCATCTGCGGGCTTTGTACATTAATCCCAGTTAGGATGCTTCAATGGAAATCCCAGTCACTTATAGTTAAACTGAATACGTCAACGGAAGGCTAGTTGGCAATATTTATGCAGGATAGCATGCAATAGTAGGCTTCTGTCGAACTGAACTAAATGATTGATTTTCAACCGATCGATTGAATTGTCCAATGGAGTTCTCAAAGCTAAATTTAAGAGGGCATTACCAGAGAAAGCCGGAAATACGTCATTTTCAAAAAAGTTTTTAGACGTATTGACTCTTTTTCACAAAAAATTATGAATGGATTTCGAAAGATTGTTCTTTTATCTAGTGAAGTTATGTAATAATTTTTTAGAATTTTTTTTAATTTTTAGAATAATAAGGTTATTCCATAGGTCGTTGGCACATTTGTTAAATTTTCAAAAAAGTTTTTGTATTATACCACACCTATTTCAAATAATGTAATCATGCAGTAAAATAAATCAATATATTATCTAGCAGAGTTATGTATTAGAATTTTAATTTTAGTCTCAATAAAATCATTAAAAAATATGTACGTACATGTGTTTCTTGACGAAAATTGGTCCATTTGTGTATTTATTTGCGCACTTACAAACTAATATATTTCAGATTTTTTTAACATTCTTATTAAATTTAGACATTATTGAAAAATGATAAATACTTATAATCAAAAAATAACTACAAAAAGTACACTATTTTAATAGTTTTATCATCACGCCTTTCAGTATTTTTGGATGAAGGTATAAATTAAAGCTAATTTGGATTGAAATAAATTCGATATTGAGTTATAATTTAAAAAAGCTGGTACGGAGAATATTTAATCTTTCTCATTGTAACCGCCCTGCACGATCGGAAGAACAACTTTCGACGAAATGTGGATTTTCGTCCGCTGGCTGGTTAAACGCTCTTAAGTTGTTTTTTTTTTTGTCACAACATATTGTCATAAGAAACTAGGCCAGTCATTAGAATATGAAAAGATGTATTAAGCGAATTCTGGGGTTGTTCTGATTTTCCCCTCATTTATGTTTCTTGGGACTTTGATTACGAATCCAACTTTTGCCAACAACAAAACTTATTAGAGCTTTCGTTTGTAATTATGGTCCAGTGTATTATCCGCATGTACGTACATTACATAAATATATAATTATACACATGTATTTTAATTATTCGTATCTATAATTCATCCCTTTGTTGAGAGACATAATATCTTTACAAAAATTAAATAATGTATTAAAATTATTGCATAACTCCTTCCATTGACAAAAGCTTAAACCTTTTGTGAAATAAAAACGAATAATTACATTATATCGTAATAATATTACATTCAGTATAATATGCGATTCATTGGAATTATTATCGTAGCTCAAATCAGGTCCAAAATTGTTAAATAAACGAAATTGTTTAAAACGAAAGGTTAATTCATGAAAATATTGGTATTTTAGCTGATCGTAATGATATTTTCATAAATGGCGCGTTTGTTTTAATGGTTGAGTTGACTACCAAAATGGGAAACTAGGGGATGCCTAATAATTAAAATGTTAAAATGGTAATCCAAATATTAAAATCACATTTCCAGATTACAAAATTAATTGCATTTGTCGACTTTAATTAAAATGTTTTTAATAAATTATCGTTATTTAACGGACAGAAGTGTTCATCATTTGGAAAGATGTATAATGATGGACACTGCTGTTTGAAACCTTGGCTTAGAAGAACGTAGCGCATCATCGCATAAAAAACCGAAAATAAATCACGATAATACGGCCGTGAAAATCTCAAATAATAAGTTTGAAAGGCAATACCATTTCATCGCGTGAATAAAGTAGGTCTTATCGACGACACATCAAGCAGCTTTGTATAAAGACTTATGAAAATGGGAAGGCATGACTGGGCGGTGATATACGTTATAAAAAGCGTGTATGATATAAATGCGAACAAGGTAAACTTGGATGTAAATTACTCGAGGAAAAGAGTAAAACACCACGATGATCAAGATAATAAACGTTTTTTTAACGTAAAAAGATGTTTTACAGTCTTCGATCTATTTTCACACGTTTTCCCTAAAAGAACAAAGAACTTTTTAAACAAACAAAACCTGTCACTTTATTTCATTTTTGTTGTTTTAGATTCTTATTAGATTGGAATAAAATTTCACGAAATATGGATCGTATATCAAAAAGCAATTAACATTCTGGAAAACAAATTAACTAAAATTAGAATGAGATCATCATTAGGAGATTATTATAAAACACATTTAACTTAAAAGGGTTAAGATACCCTTGGTAATGTTGGATTTTGTTGGCATAATCCTGTACATAAATGTTTACTCCGGTCTCTAATCGCCAGAAAGTATTTTATCCATGAAAGAAACAAAATGTACTGAAAATCCATTGCTCAGTTGTTAGTAAAACTGATGGATGCGGTTGCGATGTATCAGATTTTTTATGCGATTGTATTAAACATCTCTTATAGGGTTTTTCTCCCTTATGGCTTGTCCACATGGTGTTATTATTTAGTCGGGTAACCCGACAGTTCATCCGCAGACAATCGGCCCCCGAAATGGTATTGACTATAATCTTTTAAACTACCCAACGGATTTTCATGCGGTTTTCACCATTAGATAGAGTGATTCAAGAGGAAGGTTTATATGTATAATACATGCTTATTGTAGTAGAGAAAAGCCGAGAAATTCAAATATTCAATTAAAGCAGCGGGCAGTGGGCAGCTGGCAAGTGGGTGGTGTGGATTTTATAAAGGTTGGGTAATGGCGTTGTGTTTCGTTAGCCACAGCAACGTGTGGCCGGGTCTGCTAGTATTAATTTATAATATTAGTTTTTTGTTCATTATTTACCAATTTCAAACTTGACTTCAAAAGTACTCAAATAGTTGGTGTGAATATCAAACGAATTTATACCCAGTGTGGATTTTTTGTACTTATGCGCTGGTGTATCTTCTTGTAAAAATGAATCCCTGTTTCCCTTGGTTAAGCTATAACTTCAGCACGACTTTACCTATTTCAGACATCTTTAAAAAAAAAATATACTCAAAAAAGAAAAGAAAAATTAAGAAAATTGCGCAGAAAATTAGATAATTTCAGAAAACTTAACGACTATTTTAACCTCGCACTTTTGACAGTTCGTGAGTTTGATGAATGTGAATTTAGCAGGCAGCTGTTTTTTTTGTTATAAAAGAATTATCCATGGATTTTTCAAATTAGAGATATTTTAAACAGGTAAGTATGTTAGGTACCAAATTTGATTGATTGTCCTTATAATATTCAAAAATGGATATTTAAAATATATGAAAAATTAACATTTTAATACAAAAATTGTAATAAGTGGCACGCGAGCTGTTTGGAACACGGGAGGGGGTTGGCGGGATGGGAGAGCGGGAGAGGGGAGAGGAGAGAGGGGAGAGGGGAGAGGTTAGGCGGGGAGGGGAAGGGGATGCCGAAGGGGAACGGGGACATACGGGAAAGTACATGCAGGGAAAAACAATTTATTTCTTTGAATATGGCATTGCAATGCACGCCGGGAGCCAGCTAATATAAGAAGCAGATTTTTCCTTGACGCATTCGAATGAAAATATGTTTCATACTTTTGTCATTCGGCGGTACATTCTCTCTGCACATGCGTTTGTATTACTAACCTGATTTGTTGTATTATGTTTTTTTCCTGTTAAGCACCTGCATACTGCTTTCTAACAACGTATGCAGGGAAACTGGAGGTCTAGATTCGTTCAAAATAAATAAATCTAGATTCGTTTAACAAAAAAATTAGAATCTTGCGAGAGCCTTGAAGGAGTAACCATCTGTTACTTACCGGGGCGGGTAAGTGGTGGATAACCTCCACTGCACATGCGTTCGGGGTTAATTAGGTATACGGTATTTTTCCGAAACCAACTGCATATGTAAGTTCGCCCGGGGGCTAATTGTCGGCGGATCGGTCATGGAACTATTTAGTCGTAACTAATGCATTGTCTGCTAGCCCTGCTCAAACGTGTTTTTAGCAAGTTGATCCCCCACCTATTAGGAATGAGCGTAAAAGTGCTACGATGAAAGCAGCTACTCGTCCGTAATAGAATAAGTCTTATTCCTGTCAGCTAAACTGCTACTAATGAAGAGCTCCATTCACACGGTACGGTGCCAGTGCATACAAATTCTACTAGACATTTTGGTTACCATTAACAGCTTGAATAAATACTGGCACCCGTGGACAAGCCCATTACGCGTCTATCGCAAACACGATCCTTGATGTTTTACAGTCCGTGTGGTTAGAATTACCTTTATTTATTTATTTTAATTTAATTTAATTCTAATTTATTAAAACACCTATTAAAATTGGTTTTAAAACAATTGCTCGGCCTGTTTGACCAGAGGTATCCTGTGCCGCAGCACGAAACTTTGTTTTAGTTTAGTGGGTTCCGCGACTTTTCATCCCGCGACAAAACACCCTCCGACAAAATATTCCCGACAAACTATCCTACGGACAAAACATCCTCCGACAAAATATCCGACCTACAAAACACCCCCCAACAATATATCTACTAAAACCTAACCTGACCTAACCTAACCTAACAAAAATGATACAAAAAATAATACAGACAATCTGTAAAAACAATAAATTATTGTTCAATAATAGTACAATGGGACTAAAATGATACAGATATCCCATAAAGACGATAATCCTGTAAAAACAACTTCTTCAAACTTAACAAAAATACTTTGTGGCATCATTATTACCTAATAAAATGAAAAATAAATCACTTCGTTTACACCACCATATAATTAACAATATCAACATGTTTCAATAACAATATTATCTTCATCAGGACAAGATGTTTATATCAAAATGTTTCAATAACATTGTTATTGAAACATTTTGATATTGTCAATTATATAGTGGTGTAAACGAAGTTATTTATTTTTCATTATTCAATAAATTATTGTTCAAAAATAGTAAAATGTTAAAGAAGGTTAGGTAAGGTTAGCTTAAGTTAGGTTAGGTTAGGTTTTTGGAGATATTTTGTTGGAGGATATTTTGCCTTTGGGATATTATGTCGAAGGTTATTTTGTCGGAGTATGTTGTGTCGGGGATATTTTGTAACAAATACTTATAATATTCCAGTTCCAGTCAAGAGTCGGTTAAACAAAAGATATGTATGAGATGTTGAATTTAGTCATTTAGTGTTAACATTAATGAGTTTTGGGACAACTTATAATAATAATAAAAAATCCTCTGCAATGAAGATCATTATTTCAACTCGTTATAGAAAACACAATTTTATTGAGTCCAGTTTTTGCACTGATAATTCGTGGTGGTATTCCATTGTATTAGAATTTGAAGTTAAAAAGAAGCATAAGAATTTCAACTACCAGTCTGAGAATGTCCGTAATAGGATGAAACCGGTCCTGGTGAAATATAAATTAGTGGAAGATAGTACAAAAGTTTTTTAATTTCAAATTCTAATACAATTTTATTAGTAATTAATATATTTCGGCGGGAACTGGCGACATGATTAGTTTAATAGTTTTTTTACTAATATTGTTTTTTTTAGTACTGTTTAGACGTTTAGAGCAAAAACTTTACTTATACTATCATAAAAAAATGTATAAAATAAATATCATATCAGAAATACCAACCATCAAAAAATTTACCTACGTCAAGATGGCAACCAAAAAATAATGTTATTGTAGTCCAAGACTCTTTTGCGATCCACTTCGACATGTAACATTCGGAATCGGGCGAAATCGTGCACTCCTTATAATAAATCAGGTACGCCTCATACGTCGAACAAATGTCTAGTATTATTATCGTTAAAACAAGCTTATGGGTCCGAGTGGATAAATCACTATTTTAACAAACACATGTACGTCCTTGAGGTGATTTTTCACAAAAACGGAGCTCTCCAAATAATTCAATTATTATTATTATCTAGAATGTAAACAAAGAAAATTATTTTCATCTCTACATATTGTAAATTAAAGTCCTGCGCCATAGTCTGTCTGTTCGCGAAAAACTCAAAAACTACTGAACGGATTTTCATGCGGTTTTCACCAATAGGAGTGATTCATGAGAAAGGTTTAGGTATATAATTTGTCAAAGATTTGTTTATAAAATATATTATATAAGGGGAATGTCTCGGCAAGCGGGCGGTGTGGGTTTGATTTGTATGCAAATTAACAGACGGCGTTGGTTATAAAGGTTGGGTAACCATCCAGTAGATGTCGTTAAAAACTACGAAATAACTTATTTTTAAAAGGACATAAATATTATTTATGCCCTGAAATAAGTCTACGTTTTATAAAAAAAAATATATCAAATTGAACTCATCTTGAATCTATGTAAACTCTTTCAAAATTGAAAGAGTTTACATAGATTCAACGAAATAAATATAAATTCACATAAAAATACAGATATTTTTGAAACCTATCGAAAATATTTAAAATAAATTTTATTTAATAAAAAAACCAAATTTTCGACTTCCTTACTTAAAATTTTATTCTACGCACGTAACAACTTTATTCATAATTTTTTTTTTTTTAAATAGAAAGACAAATATTCCCGGATTACGAATAACCTGACAATATTTGAAAATCTCCTACTAACATCACAGTAATCGGAAAATGTTGCTTGTCGTGATGGAGGACTTAGCCAGCAGAGGAATCGAAAACGTGACGTCTGCGATGACCCAAACGCGATACCAACTCAGCTACTGACTGGTGAAATGATGTGTTTTTAAATTACCTTTTTTATTTTTTATTTTAAAATATATAAATTCGCTGCACCAAGAAAAGCCAAAACCAAATTAATTAAAATAACATCCGTGTGATCCGAAAAATCACTTTGTTAATTATTCAATGCACGTTCAAAGTTCCAACATTTTTATCTCGGTCAAAATTTCCCTGCAAAATGATGTTTCATAAATTTCCATCTTTAGTTCATAATGCAATCATAAACAATAATACCATTACCAACATCTCTTCCTGGAGGTGAATATTAAACGCAATTGCCCCCGCCAGATCGGGCAGGAAGGTAAAAGATTTTTATTTACGTGATTCCGATCGTATTAGAACTCCATTTTATTCCCGGTGGAATCATTTGGAATTTGATTTTAATTTTCACCCGAGGAGCCTGACTTGCGTCAAAGATCCTCTTCATAATCTGTTTTGCTTCGCTTCGGTGCGGCCTTTGAATTACGTATTCAGGACTCGTGGTCGTGGGGCGAGAATACAAGTAGTGTCGGAAGAGCGGAAGCGAACCTCGCGCAAACGTTTCATACTATGCTTTCTATTGAGGTTTTATATATAATGAGTGATATTAATGTGTTGGAGTTTTCACGTCTACAAGAAACCTACTGAATCATAATTTAAAAAGCTGGATACAAAACACATGGATATCTGGAATAGAAAATATAGCGATAACAAATACGCACTAAAGTGAAAACCACACAACAGAACTAAAACACTCCATTTACATAATTTTATGATACAATTAATTGTGTAATTCTTCCAGCAATTTCATTTTACTCTAAAACTCAAAAATTGTATGTTTATTTTTTTTTCAGGTTCTCCATAAAACAGTTATACACCAAATTATTACGGAGAAGATTACAAAATATAAGAGAAAAAAAGGCCAAGGGGGTAGTTTCACTATGTTGAGACGTATGTCAAAAGATAGTTACTGAACTCTCTACAGGTAAAATTGAAGATGTCAATGCTCAATGCAGAATCGTTAAGCAGTTGAATTACTCTATTTAATGGGGAATTCTGAAAGGAAGAAGTTCTCGCTTTCGGAGCATAAAAAAGTGTGTGGGATCTCCCACGAGTATACGTGTTAGGGACATATATGTTAATCTCCTTCAACATAGGTGGATTCAGTACAGTACCGGAGATCAGCTTAAAAAAATGTTTCCCCAAAAATATTTTTCGGCGGGCTTCTAAGGTATTAAGATCGAGCATTCCTGTTAAGAACAACGATGGATACAGGAATGGGTAGTATGTATATTCCCTCATATACAGGTAACGCATAAACCTTTTTTGTACTTTTTCTATTTCTAGGATATGGTTATATTTATATGTAAATGAAATCCTCAGCAATGGAGTTTCCAGTGAGGATACTTATTTTATTTATTTATTTATCTATATAATGTATGTTTACATTATATTTTCCGATGCTTGTCTCACTGGTATACCTGTGTCGAGACAGGTGTCAATGTCTCAACTTGTTACAAGAAAATAAAGATGATTTATCGATTATTTTTATTATCATAACTCTTATTTTGCGTACTGATATCTACTATTATAATAAGTAAACTTTTTGTATATGGATAATGGATACCCAGACATAGTGTAGGATATTGGAACACATTGTGGACGATTTCTATTAACAGAATTTGAAACATTCATTTAAAATTAAAAAAACTAAAATTCATGAACTGAGAAAGTTCTAATCAAATTCTTTTAATATTTTATTGTGGGCGGGTTGTTTCATGGGACTTTGGGAGTCAGATAACTTAAATATTATCTTTGAAATTATTCAAATTCTGTGAAACAATCCGTTTTCCATTTTTTGTGATAAATTATCGAGGCTTCTGACTCACATAATGTTATCATTTTTGCCTATTCTAGAATACAATAGTACTATACTGTCATTATAACGTCTTATGTTCTTAAAAAGATACTTAGTGTTTTATTTTTTTGAATTCAATTTCATATAATTTAAGAATTTTTATTTAAGATTTTAATTTCATATATTTTCCAATTTATATGATCTGACGAATTTCATGATTCTTGACATGGCATTGAACCCAGTTGAGGGTGTTCAATTCTGAATTTCCAATGGGTTCGTGGTCATCAATATTGTCACTCTCTGTTCATACTTAATGCATTTTGATCATGTATGTTCGACATCTTCGATTTGTTTACGTACCGAGTACATTGAGCAAAAAGCAACAGAAGACATAAACATACTGAAACACTGGTTTGATATAAATCTACTATCTCTTAATAGTGAAAAAACTCACGTCATTCCATTTGCAATAAAATCAAATGATGTTCCGGTAAATTTTGATATAATTATACATGACAATTCTAAAGATCACAAAAAAAATAACTGTGAAATAAACTGTTCCACATTAAAAATTTCGAATAAAATTAAATACTTACGAATAACAATAGACAAAAACCTAAACTGGAAAGATCAAATCAACCTTACAGTTAACAAAATAAGGAAATTAATTTACATATTTTTAAAAATCCGAAACTTTCTCTCATTAGAAAATCTAACATCAGTCTATCATGCTATAGTACAGTCAAATCTCCAATACGCTGTAGTAAGCTGGGGAGCTGCATACAAAACAAACCTACTCCCTGTTGAAATTGTGCAACGTCTAATAATAAAAATTATATTGAAAAAAAGAAGAGATTATCCGACTCACCTTATTTTTGAAGAATTTAAAGTATTAAAATTTAATGATCTAGTTCGAAAAAATATAATAATCCAAATAATAAAAGAAAAACAAAGTCATAAATTTTTAACTGAAAGTCGTACTCGTCAAAAACATCTATTTCCAACACAAAAATGCAACACCTCATTTGCACAACATCATTATACATATCTAGGAAAAATATACTTTAATAGCCTACCTGAAAAAATAAGAAAAATCGAAGACGATAAATGCCTCCTAAAAGCAATCAAAGAGCAATTTAAAGTAAAAATATCAAATTGATAAAATTTATCATCATAACTTACATAACTTGTAAATTTGTTATTTATTAAGAATTTACCACAAGTAAATTATAAGATACAAAATATATTTTGTTAATATATTTTAAATATTTCCTAATCCCATAATCGTCCCTCTTCTAATCACAAGCGTCTGCTTCTATAGAAGAGAAATACCATAAAAAAATTAAAAAAAGGAAAAAAAATCAGTGAAATTTATTATTATTTATATGCTAATGTTAATGTTAATTTTAATTTTAATGTTAATGTTATTGTTAATTTTATTATCTACGCATTGATTTGTAATTGTATTTCCATTGTTTTTATGTATATATTTCGAAATAAATAAATGATATAAATTGGAGAATCAGAGAAGCCTGTCAATCAAAATATTCAATAACAATCCGTCTTTAGACACTTAATCCCACACTTACTATGTACGATTCAACTCAGGTTGAGAATCACAAACCTCTATGTATTTTATGGAATATGTAGGATCGTGCTATTATTAACCTCTCTACATGGACTGGAAAAAAATAAATTATTATTAGTTTTATCTATAAATGATCTTACGAAGTACTGCTTCCTTGTGCAATAACAATAACTCCAGTAGTCTCCGCTGAGACCTGAAGCACTATAATAATGGCTTTATCATGTTTGGTAACCCGACCTGAATAATCAAGTCATCCCTCATCTAATCTTCACTAATTCTAATTCCGAGCCATCCAGACCAGCACAGACGAAACGTCTCAAGCCATTACGGCAGCCGTAAACTAGTCCTAAATTGGACGATACCAAAGTGGTTTCTCCATCCAGCGCCACTGCCGATTCCTTTAGGGATGCAGAGAAGCGACTCTGTGTGTCTTGACGTTTTAATGGCTCCACCAAATGCAGACGCTGAGCTCGATACCACCTAATGATTCCAGAAGGATGGCATCAATTTGCAATACACTTAAATTGTGTAATGTACTGCAGAAAGCGATAAATCGATCACGGCGAAATCAGGAACTACAATTTCTTTTAACAAAAAAATATTGCACCTGTCTACAGTTCTCGATTCTACCCCTGCCATTTTCTCTACGACGCCATTATAGAAACAGAAATGATTAAGTGGGTGTTGGGTTGGACAGACCAGATTAATTTCAATCGGACAAGTTGGGTTATAACATCCGTCAATAAAACATTCATTTTTGACTTTATGAAATCAAAATTAAAACATGCAAGTTTTCAAACGGTCCAATCAATGTTCACAATAATCACGGCAGTGCACTACAATGTCAAGCCGTAATTCAATATAAAACTGGCCCAAAAAGCAATAGTCCATCGAAGCCAGAGTAAAGTTAGCCTCCCAAAAACCGGGCGTACTGTACAGGACCCGCAGATACTTTAATAATAGGTACACAGCTGCTAACCCTGTACAAATCACAAGTGCGCCCCACGGTTGAATTAGCTCCAAAATTCCTAAAAAATACTCTCGACTCTGTGCAGAAACGGGCGGTTCCTTTGATAGATTCTCCCATCTTCACAGACGGATTGCAATCTTTAGTTAGAGCACAGGCGTCTTGTGGGAATGTTATCCTTGTTCTACCGGTATTTCAAAGAAAGATGCTCCTAGAAACTAGCATCATTGATCCCTTCGACACCGGTGCATAGTCGAAAAACATGCCAAACGCGTGCCCAACATTTGTAACGGTTGACATTTGTCACATGAGAACTGGTCACTTCTTCGACTCGTTCTTGTGTTCAACAGCTCAGCTGTGGAATGATTTGCCGGCCTCTGTGTTTCCTCCTTCCTACAACATGGGTCTCTTCAAGACCAATATTCATTCCTTCCTCTCTTCAAAAAGACCCTCCACACAGCATCTCAGATGACACAGGCCCTGAGGGAAATTATTTTCCTCGGGACCTCCTGTGTGGAGTTGTAAAAAGTTGGAGAATGTAAAAAAATAAAATAATAATAATTAGAAAGCAATGTTGTTTCACGGCTGTTATTGCCTGATACCTACTATGTGACATGTTTTTCTATGGGCCTTGATTGCACGATTAAACAATCTTTTTGAAGTGAAACTTCTTTAACACCGTTGTGATTTAAATTCGGTGAAACGGAAACGACACTAAAAAG
This sequence comes from Limnephilus marmoratus, assembly GCA_917880885.1. Classification (NCBI taxonomy): domain Eukaryota; kingdom Metazoa; phylum Arthropoda; class Insecta; order Trichoptera; family Limnephilidae; genus Limnephilus; species Limnephilus marmoratus. The sequence continues at coordinate 38,541,232 of OU862918.1, read as the reverse complement.
AGACAAACACTTACATCTATAGGATTTAGACTTCGAGAGAATGAGACAGAATAATTAATTGCCGCACTGGCCGCTTTGATTATGAATTCACTTTTCAAGGCTCCTATTGTTTGAGATTGTGTGGTGAAGGTTTCGGGTGAAACCACAATTCGGAAATTTGGGTTAAACCGAAAAGCGTCCCAACTCTGTTCTACACAAATACTCGGTTCTAATATTATGCTTTAAATTCGCACCTTGGCGCGTTTCTTCCATAGCGTAGTTGGCAAGATGCCTGGCAAGTCTCAGCGGCCAGAGAGACAGACGTCAAGCGAACGGGTGTTCGAAAACGTTTTTATTTTGTGAAATCAATATCCAATCTTCAAACCACTTTAAAAAACAAGCAAAAGAAAAGAAAGCATCATCTTGTGACTTTCTAGTTTCACTTCTACCGCGTGTGAATTACACACTTTGATTTTTTTTGTTTGCTTGTACTTCAAAAGTATATGTTAAAAAGTTAGGACTTAACAGAAGAAGAAGTGGTTGTGTTGCTTTTTTTTTAAATAAAGCACCCTTTGAGAAATTAAATCCGTTGTTTTTATTGCAATGTTTTTAAAGTTACAAGTTACCGACACATAACTTTTTCCCCACTCAACGGACAAAGGTTTAATCAGTACTTTATGTTTTCTTTGCAAGTTTAGTTTGAGAAGTGTTAATTTTTAACTAGCGTGAGCTTTTTTTAGTTAAAATTTCTTTGTATATTGGGAAGGGATGAATTTCAAAAATGATCACACAATCAGTGACATCTGAAATAACTGGCGCCATCTTTGGCCTAAATGAATGAACTTGTTGATAATAATTATCACCATTTATGATCCATAATTGGTTTGAAACTTAACTAGAAAACTAAACAGTATATTGTGCCAGCAGTTCTTGTATAGAGAAAGGAAAAGGAAGGAGCCGTGACTACAGTAGAAAAAAAGGAGAACTAATTTTAAACTGTCGGGGCAAAGCCGTCTGAATAACAATTAAGCAAAGATATAACAAATGCATCAAATAACTCCATTGAAAGATCCCAGAGTTATTTTCTTAGCTGTGGCAAGAGGATGTGCACTGTGCACATTAATTTTCTTTCTTCATAATAAGGAACTCCAGTGAAAAATATTATGGCTTTAAAAAAATATGTCCACGAAAACATGAGACCAGTAAACGCTGATTCTGAATATATAAGTTTTATTTAATAATATTAAACGCAGAGTTTTAAAAAAAATTATTAATAAGTCCATTTTTAATCGGTTCGTAAAAACACGCCGTCAAATTGGCATTATTGAAATTTTAGTGGTGACGTCACTGTTCGACGTGTTGTGAAGTCACCGTAAAGTCATTGTATGGGAATGTACGATATGACATAAGCCATCGTGTTAATTTATCCGTTTATTTACATGCTGTTTACAGAGATTTAGTTGTTGTGTTTATTGAAACATTATTTAGGCCTAAATAATGTTTAAAAAATAAAGGTATCTCTTGTTTGTTTATCTCTATTATTGAAAATATTCAAAAACTACTGCACAAAAAAAAAAATAATGGTACTTCAAGGGAAAATACTTCGAACAACGGAATTCAAAGTGGCGGCAGTTGATCAGCTGATAGCCGATCCTATAGTAATTTTTCAGGAGTGATGACGTCACACGAATCACCATAAATACGGTAGTTTTCGGGGGGTTTTGAAAAATTAAAACTTTTTACAATATTTTAACAATAATAAAAAAATGCAGATATTTAAGTTACTGGAGTTCTCTATTCTTTTAAAAGTTCAACATATTTACCTAGATATGTTATTAATGCTACTTAGTAAAACATTTATTTAAAATATATATTTTGAATGGAAATGAAGAAACACTGTAGAATCAGAAAAAAATGGTTAAATTCGGCATGAAACCGGTGGAAAATAACCAATTATTTTCCACAAACATAGAATGAAAGGGCAAAATTCAAGATTAACATTTTGGATTTTGTGTCGTAAATCAAACAGGGTTTAATCTTTACAAGCCATTTTTTCCAAGTGTAATATAATTTTATTGGTGATGACTTCATTAAAAAAAACCCGCCCATGTAATAGCGTATATCTGTGCAAATGAAAATATCCCATCTTCTGTTTCGCCATCTTGTTGTATGAACCTACGTTTTATTTTCAACCACTTAATTGAAAAGTCTTGAATTGAAAAAAGATAATTGCACTTTAATTATCAATTAATTTTCATCCTTCATTATTTGAGATAAGTAAATACTACCAATTATTGTGGCATACAATTTATGCTTCCGTCATGATTTTTTAATTAAAAATGTTAGGCCTATTAGCTAACTGCTTGGTATGGTAATGGTAATGTTTTAATAAAATCCGCTTAACATATTTTATTTGTATTTTGTACAGCCCTCAACCTTTATTTTAATTTTCGGTGACGCAGATGTTATTTCTAAAAGATGGCATTGCCGTGTAGCGCAGACTTCCCCTCTCCAGAATAAATGGTGAGCCGGCTCGGTAGCTGCTTCAGTGTGACGTGCGACGTTTGTATCCATTCAAGATGGACGCTCCTTTTTCAAATCCTGCCGCCTGTGAGTTGCTTTCAGTCTTTCACTTTCTCAACCAGTATTGAATTACATCGTCGTCTAACATCCATTCATGGTAGCGTGATGAACCATCGGAATGTCAGGAATTGGTGTGCTAAGTTTTCAAAAGGTTCATGATGAGGAAAAGAGAAGAAGGAGATACACATTGATGACTTTTTTGTTGAAGAAAATCGATTAATGAAATAATTCATGAAGATTGCTGTCTGACAGTCAGTGAGCTCGCAATTTTGATCCCAGACGTTGGTGTAAGTCCGGAAACAATTTTGAAAGAATAATTGTTGTATGCAAAGGGGTGTGTTCTTAGAGTATGATGGAAGCTCACAAGCAAAATCTTATGGAAAGCGCTCGGGCCTTTTTGGACATTTTTGTCGATTTTTTTTCAATTGTCGATTTGTATTTGCTTCCCAACCACGTGGTCCTACACAATCAACGTCACCACGCGCTTCTGAACATTATATTGGTTACACGTAATAAACAATGTGTGTATTAAAAATAACATACGAGTTATAAATAGCTTGCTCGTGATGTTTTCTCGCTGAAACAACAATATCAATAACTTCTGGACTTGTGTGGAAACGTGGAATAAATATGCTCGACCATAAAATCATAATGATTAAGTTTTCAGAAATTGTTTACTATCTAAGTAATAATAATCATAGTGTTTGTATGGGCATGAAAAAAGAAGGAAGATGGAAAAAAACACTGAAATAAAGATCTTCTATGAAAATAATCTAATTGACGAAATTGAAACATCAGTCTTATCAACTTAATTAAACGATTAATTGTGCATCGAGTTTTTAATGACTACATATAAAAATTTGTGTTCCTTACCAGCACTGAAAAGTTGAGTTATTACCGTGTTCAAATTAATAATACTATAAACACATACTTAACTATCATACTGAGTTCAAATTGCCTGCTAAAGCTCTGCTTCATTGACTACTCCAAAGCATTTGACTATGAACAATGGAACGATCTATGAGAAGTACTCACTGAAGTATGGTTATGGCAGTTTGCATTACATCAATAGAAACCTGTACACCGAAGGACAAGCATTTAACAAGATTGACACTAAAAAATTGGGCACATTTAGTGAAGGAAGCGGTACGCCCAAGATATGTACATCCTTACACCAACGTTATTTAACTCTCCCGCAGCCAACTGGGGCCGAAGGTAGACCCCAAAATTACTATCCTTACGTCTACTTAAAAACATGAAATATTTTTTTAGTATTTTAGGTATTCCCGCGAAAAGGATTAATCCATAATGTGCCGTTTAAAAAAAAAATGAAAAAATCATGGACGCAGAAAAAAATATTTTGTCAAATATAGTTAATATTCCCTGCCCAATAAATTGACAAAAAAGGGTTTAAATAGTTTAAATGCCCAAAAAAAATTGCATGGGGTCATCGGACATTATTTTTGGCAACTTGGCCTGTCGAGAGTAAATATACAGAGTTAATAGACTAGAGTTACTTAACCAGTGATTCCTGACATTATTTGGAGTAAAAGCAAAAACGGAATTTTGGTCTCCGTTGATTTAAAAAAAAAATTAAAATATAAAAGAATTTAGTAGGTATTAGTAAGATCGGGATGAGTTGTTTGGGCCGATGACTAGTGATGACACGTGGAATATTTTTATTTATTTAGAAGAAACAAATTGATAAATGGGCATAAAAAAAGTCAGCGGAGACCAAGATTTTATTTTCGCTTTTTGGTCCAAATAATGGATCACCGGTAAGGCAAGTATATCCCTTAACACGTAAAGATATGGTAAATACATAACGCGCAAGGTTCTTGATGGGTGGAAAGGTGGAATAAACATTGGATCAAATCTTCTTGTTAAAATGCAGGGTGAAAGTCGTAATCTAGATTTATTGATAAAGAAAGTCAAGACAAAAATATTGGTGATCCACAGGACGAAATTCCTTTTTAAGAAAAATAATGCTCTCACAGCTTGGAAACGGTGAATGACATATTATACACAGAGCACCGAGCCTATGTAAACCATTTCATGAAACTTTTAATTAAAATATTTCAGATAAATTAAAAACTATTCTCAAAATTTATTTGAACATTTTGTCCCTCGCTACGTAGCCCAATAAATGACTGACTCACTACACCGACTGACGCCTTTTATTTCACGTCCCGTCTCTGCTGATGCGGCCCGCTCCCTCACATGTATGGAACGAATTCTCATCTTTTGAAAGAGCTGCAATATTGTGATAAGTATAATATTGAACAGTGAGTGAATTCAGAAATAAATTTAAAAACGTCAAATATCAATGCGCTGATTGTTTTGCTTTTGTTTTTAAACATATAATGCTGTCCCTCTTTCTTACACACTAAATGTCAACAGTCGAAAATGAGACAAACGGTGAACGTATGTCTGCACCCCTCGAAAGGAAAAATACAATAATTATAATAAATCTCCCTCATACGTATAAATAAAATGAAGCGCAATTCCCGTAAGTAAGTTGAAAAGTAAGAAAATCGCCAAAAATATAAATCCGTACATAACGCCATAACACTGACAAAAACAAAACACGGACAGTTACGCATCGATAATTGCTTCATCGTGTAATTTTTAACAATAAAAAAACTAATTTAACTTTAATTCAGCTAAAAAGTTAACACAATAGTTATTGATTCTGAGGCGGTACGAAGTTCGCCGGGTCAGCTAGTAATAATATATACTTAGAATGTATAAATACTGGGGAAGGTCCATACTGAACCGAAACCGATTGGTGTTTTGTGTATTATAGATTTTCATAGCTACTCAATAAAGTGGTTTTCGAACAAAGTAGGTATTTTTTATTAAAATTAAAATTATGTCTAACCACAAAGTAATTGCTATTCGTGAAATTTTAACCGAATATTTTCATTATACTAAAAAAACATCTGTATTCCATCGTACCAATTTTTGTTGGTTTTCCAAATGATGACATTATACTGCTCACTAAAATATGCCGCAAATTACATTATCCGTGCAAATACAATATTGCCCGATAGATAAATAAGTGAATTTCATTAAGTAAATAATAGATCACGTTTAAAACTATTATTGAACCGTGGACAGCCTTCATCATAAAATTGTGGGAGTTTTTAAAATCAGTATTTTGTTGATTATGCGCATAACGTACCTACCTACCTACCTATCTATATTTAAAAAAGCATGCCGTTTGGAAAGTCCAGTTTGCATAGCCGCGAGAGGTGAATGCTGCTATTCTCCGCGACGCCGCACAGTGATTCGTTTCATACAAGCTAGACGCTAATAAGTCACTTTTTAAATTCCCAAACAATGACGTCATGGTGACATTACCAGATAGACAGGATAATAAAAGCATGCTTAATTGAGGTGATTAGTGCACGCATTGACTCATACCAAAGGCCTAAAGTCGAATAATGTGTTTTGAAATTATCATTTGCATTTATTCGCTCGTCGCAGCTCGAAAATTGTGTACTAAGTTTGAAAAGTGTTTTTTTCAGTTCTATAAAATGGAGGCTACTTTGGAAGGTATGTTTTAAAGTTTTTTCTTAATACTTTAGTGTAAATAATTTTAGTTATTTTTTAAATAATAAATAAGTTTTGGGTTTTTTTTTGGCCTAAAAAATATTAAATTTCTAACTTCTCAAGAGTTTATCTCAGAGAGTCTATCAAAATCGCACAATAATTTTTTTTTTTTTTTAATAGTGCAACTAATATTATATTCATATCAGTTTCGATATTAACCAGCACGAATCTACATTATTATTATTTTTCATTTTACAGGATTTCCAGGCTGGAATTTTTCTTGACTTAGAAGAGTTTGCCGAAGAAAAAAGGCTTGAGGGAATGTTTAACAAAATTTTAAGTAAATTTGAACTTGATAAGCTCAGTGCAAGTGGTGAAAAAAGTTGAAAAACCAAATAAGGCTTATATCTTTGAATATATGCCTTAATTTGACCGTAATTTTAGCAATTTATTACACTCAAAATACACTTTTTACATGTAATTGTTTTCTTATAAACCTCAAATACTCTATTAACACATTATTTAAAAATTAGTAAAAAATTAAAAAATCAACAAAAAAAAAACGATAGGAAAATTATAGAAATACATTAATCTTTTTTAACCTACACCTACACTTCAATAGAGGGTCAAAAATAATTTAATCATGTGTAAGAGTTTTTAGCGTCTAGCATGTATGAAACGAATCACTGTGCGCCGGTTTAGTGTTTTAAGAAAAAATATCGGAAGCTTTATTAATAATTTCATTTTAAGCATGATTTTGAAAAAAAATTGTGAGTATTTTCAAAGGGCCCGATTTCCCAAGGGCAACCCCAATTCAGGTATTTTTTGAGACTGATTGAAGTAGGGAGAAGAAAAAAACAGAGAAAAATGTTTATATTGATGTCACGGTATGTCTTAACACAGCTCGGAAACTCAGCAACAAAAATCCTAAACGATAACGATTTTCTTGGCATCTAAAATAAATAAAACAATGTATTTTTTTCAGTTGTAAATGGAAGACAACTTAGCTCTTAAACTCTTATATAAATGTTTTGGCTTTTCATAGCCCATATAACCTGATCAAATAGAAAGTTTTCGATTCCTGGAATTCCTGAAATTGATACATATGGACTTAAGAGAGGAGTGGAATTCTTGGAATCATCCGAGCAATCATCGTTTGTTTTCGGGGAACGCAAGTACGGGAGCGAACAATGCAGCGTATTTTACGACAAATACCGTCTATTGGCTACTCGTACACCAATAGTAGACAAGGGCCGATTATAATCAGCGACGCAACACGCCTAGCTAAAAAGCGGAGCATTCTGTTTCCGAATGCCACCGACTCCACTGCTCGCTAACCGGGCTAATAACTCAGTGTTCGCTTTCTACCTTAATATAATCTCTTATTTTAAGTATAAATTTTGTGGGTATTTATTGTTTAACCTTTTTCCCGCGTTGAACTACTCCGTTTCTTCAATACCCATACGCGGTATGTATATGTCATATTTCAAGTACCACGAGGCACGAGGACACATTCACTTGATTATAGATGTTTTTTACGAAAAAAAATTTTACTTTCGAAATATGCCTGAATATGTCAGCATCGTGATAGTTACACGAATATCCTAGCGAGCGGGAAAAAATACTGTGACATAGTAGAGCTGTTATATCGGCAGTCGAAGTTAGCGTAACAAGGGCTGATACGGGCGCGTGTGAGGCATGGCTTTTGCCGTATCAACTGTTGTTACGATCGCGTGGAAAAGGTTAATAAGTACAAGGTCTTGTTTATTTGATTTATAGTTGGAATTATTTTTATCCCCCTACAAGTGTTCTTCAAATACACAACTTTCACTATTATTACTACGTAAGAAAGGAAAAAGAGAAATGTAAAACTAGCATTCAAATTTGTTATGATGGCGAGCTACCGAGGTATGCCATACTTAATTAGAAAAATGCTTTGAGGCTAAGACTAAAAATAAAAATTTATAATTAATGTAAAATTATAGGCAAAATGTATTTATTAGACAATAGACATACATAATGTTGAGCTTAATCTCTTTTTGGGCATCGGAAACAACATCGTGTTATCGTTTCCATCATAATCTACGCAGCTTAATATAGTCAAGGAACTTTCAAAACCAGTTAGAAGAGGTTTATTTTTTTTTAAATATTCAATTTACTCAATTGTGCAATAAGAGAAATTCGGACAAAACCCGGTAGAAACTGCAAATAAAATGATGAATTAATAAGTCGTTCCTTTCACATTGCACAAGTTTCACACAAACCGCTAAAGAGAGTGCTCGACTTTATACTATTGCATTCACGTTTCAAGTTTGTTAAGTGTTTTGTTTCCACTCCCGGCTGCTGTTGAAAATACTTCAGGGTACGAAGTTTCGAAATTAATGATGATGCTCTATCTTTTAAATTTTAGCTGCTGCCCATCAACAATACGCTCGGCATTAATACCAATTGCAAAAGAAAAGAAACATTAAAAAGGTTTTGGTGAATGTTAAACATTTTTATTATAAACTAGCCACATAGAATCCGAAATAAATACTCCTTTTCAGCTAATGCATTAAAAAAATATGTAAGTAACAATATTATTTCTAAACAAAACACTTTTTTTACAGATTTCAATTAAATTGTTGTCTTTGGTAATATCATCATGGTAATTTTTTTATACCTATCTACAAACAGGTTAGAGTTTACCGTTTGTCTGCTTTTAACATATTATTTCTGCTTTAATAAAAATTCATTTGGATTCGTTTGTATAATACTAGTGAGAGGCACTACTAATTATACTACCCGGCATGCGATGCAGTGTCACTCAAAGAAAAAAATTGTTTATCCCTGAGTGGCCTTTGCCATTTAAAACTAAAGAACCTAAGAAACCAAATAAAACATCGCAAGAGACGCGTCCCCGTTCGCGCCTACTTTCTCCTCCCGAACCGAAGGGTTCTCCTTCCAACATCCTAACAACCCAAAAATCATTCCAACAACCACCCCTCTATCTCACGTTCCCCTCCCCACTCCTCCCCCATTCGTTCCGCTCCCGGATTCCCCTGTCCTTTCGCCTTTCTTCCCTGCCGCTAAACGGTACGAAATATATACATTTGTAAACAATTTGCCTATTGTGTAATTTTTGTATATATTTAATAACGTCAAAGCTCACCATTATAAAACTTTACGGGCGTGCGCACAATAAATCACCAAGTTTCATCGTAATCGGATGAATGGTGTAGGAAATAATAAGAGAGAAAAAAAAACAAAAGATTCAGTTTTACTAGTATAGATTTGTAATGTAAAGAGAAACAGGTAACCTTTGTCGCTCAACCTGTTTTCCACATTTCTTTTTCTGTTTTTAGAGAAATTCCAACCTGTTAGGTCGACTTCAAGGAAAATCTGACACGTTAGCAACAGGCATTCGCAGATTAACTTTGCAATAATAATGGGAATGTAAGCAAAGTTTAACGAAGTCCTGCTTTTGACAGTTGTTTAACCTAATCTCAGATAAACGGTGGAGGTGCTGGAGTAAAGGTAAATGCGTCAAGCAAGAAGCAAGCAGGCGGAACTACGAGAAACTGAACTAAATTTAGAACTGAAATTCAGAGTAATCTCAGTGACGTTTTTTAAATTTAATTTTCAATACTTTGCAAGGTGAAGTACTTAATTAAATTTAATTGACAACGTCGATGTTGTGCCATCTTCACAGTAATATTATTCCCCTTTTCAAAATCGCGTCGCGACCCATTGACATCGCTTTGACAAGTCGCCTCTGGACTGGCTTTCTGAGGCAAACATGACAAACCTTTTTTATTCTATAATTTATAAATACTTTGATATGTGTTTCAAAATTAAGCGCACTCCGAGGAATGGTAGGAAATATCCTAAATGGTTTTCTAGTGAGGTTGTTAGCGACATAAAGCTCGAATTCAAACATTACAAAAAATGGAAGAAAACTGGAATGGTAAGTGAACGTGACATGTTTTGTCTACTTAGAACAAAAATAAAACGCAATATTCGATTAGCACATGTGCAATATATTAATTCTGTTGAAAAAAATATCAAATGTGATCCCAAATCTTTCTGGAAATATATCTCGTCCAAAAGAAGTGATGGCGGGTTTGTTGACCATGTTACTTGGAATAATCAGCCTTTCTCGGGAGCAGATATTCCAGAAGCATTTGCAGACTATTTTAAATCAACTTATAGTAAGGAAGCTGCGGACTTGAAATCTTTTATACCTGGTAAAAAAACACCACTAATAGCGCAGAATGTTGATATTCAAAACATCACAAACATTGACATCACCGCGGCTGCTAAAAAATTAAAAGCCAAAACTTCTTTTGGACCGGATCTTATTCCGTTATTTGTATTAAAGGGCTGTTTTGAGCCCTTATTAACACCTCTCGCGTATATTTATAATCTCTCACTTAACTCCGGAATATTCCCAGACGTGTGGAAGATCTCGAAAGTTACACCGTTACATAAAACTGGTGATAAGGCTCCAGTCTCTAATTACAGACCAGTGGCGATACTATCCTCTCCAGCCAAGTTGTTTGAACTAATAATTCATAAATTCATTTATACCCAAGTTGAACCCTTTATAATTGACCAGCAACACGGTTTTAGGTCTGGCAGATCTACTGTGTCTAATCTAATGGTTTTTACGGAGTACATATCTCAAGCTCTTGATAGCAACAATCAAGTAGATGTATCATACAACGACTTCGCAAAAGCCTTTGACTCGGTAGATCCGCTTATTCTCCTAAATAAACTCGACCAATTTGGATTTTCAGCGAAACTTCTACGTCTATTTCTAAGTTATTTCTCAAACAGACAGCAATACGTAACTTATGGTATATTTCAATCTTCCAACTTCATCACAAACTCTGGAGTTCCGCAGGGGTCAAATCTTGGACCCTTACTTTTCTCGCTATTTATCAACGACATTTATCATTGCATAAAATTTTCTAAGTTTCTCTTATTCGCGGATGACCTTAAACTATTCCTTTTAATAAAATCTTTGGAAAATTGCTTGCAGCTACAAAGTGATATAAATTCTATCGTCGAATGGAGTCACACCAATAAATTAGGATTTAATATTAAGAAATGCTCTATCATGTGCTACACCAAAGCGAACAAAACGATTTACTTTAACTACAAAATGTCTTATTCGTCTCTTCAGCACATTGTTATTTTGAGAGATTTGGGAATCACATTTGATGCGCACCTAACATTTCACGTCCACATAGAGACGATATGCAGCAAAGCTCTAAGAATGCTAGGATTTGTGCTAAGCAACTCCAGACACTTTTGCAGCTCAGCCGCGATTCGTTTGCTATACTATAGCTTAGTACGTAGCATTTTGGAAAGTGGTTCAGTAATATGGGGACCAGTGGATTTAACATACTCTCAAATGATTGAGAAAGTGCAAAAGAAGTTTCTGAGATATTTGTATCTTAGAGACTTCGGATATTATCCCTGGTTATATCCATCAGCCTTTTTGTCCGGCATGCTGGGTATTAATAGCCTCGCCGAAAGAAGGAAAACTGCTTTGCTGACAACAGCATATAAACTTTTAAACGGTAACATCTGTATTCCCGATATATTACAAAAATTTGAGTTTTATTTATTTATTTATTTATTTATTTATTTATTTATTTATTTTTTTATTTATTTGTTTACGCCTTGATGGCTTTTACATGTAAGGTAAATTGTACAGAGCATTATAAGAAGTATGTAGAAGCATAATAAGTATATAGTATATAAAATAATAAACAGCATGACAGACATATGTTGGCACAACACAAGGAGTAAAACCAGTATATTCGTATTGGTCTTAGGCTAGAGTAGTTTCAGAAATTATTGTCACAATATTACCCAAAACATTATTACAAACATACTCGAAGCAAACCGGTCGGCAGAGGTGTAAAACATTTTTTTTTTGCGGTTAATATAAAAATCAGTAAATTTCTTGTAATAATTTTTTTTTTTTTTTTTGCTATTATAAAAGTACGTAAGTTTGTTATTAAAAGTTATTATTGGGAAAAATAAAAGGTACACAGCAATTACATATACAAAGAAGGAATTAGGTACTATGAAAGTTGTTACAGAGCAGTGTGTATTAAATTTTTTGCTGTTAACAATTTGAAACATTAAAATTTTTTTTATGTAAGTTTGTTATTATTATGAAAAAATAAGATAAAAAATAAAAGGTACACAGCAATTACATATATAAATAAATAAGTAGGTATATACTATGAAAGTAGTTACAGAGTAGTGGGTATTAAATTTGTCACTGTTAACAATCAGGAACATTTGAGGATTCTTGCATCTGCATACATATACGTTTTTTAAAAGAAGCGATGTTTTTATAAAAAAATATGTCCACAGAACAAGTTTCATTCCCCACACGATGCAATCTCTGAAGACAAGAGTTATACATAAAATTAGTGCGAGAAGCAACTATGTTAAAAGGAGCATGGAGTCTAGTATTATGATTGTTGGGGACTTGATAATTTATCATATTCACTAGTTCAGGGCTATCCAAATACCCGTTGATGATTTTAAATAATAATAAAACATCACAGATTTTTCTTCGCTGTGATAATTCAGGTAGTTTAAGCAATTGCATCAAATAATTATAATTTAAATTTTGTATTGGAATGTGCAGTTTATAATTTAGGTGCCTTAGAAATCTATGTTGTACTCTTTCAATTTTGTGTGAATGTACATTATATAAAGGCGACCAGAGAGAGGAATTATACTCAAGAATGCTTCGGACTAGTGTTACGTATAGCATTTTGAGTGTATTTGTATACATTAGATCTTTGGACGATCTTAACACAAAACCGAGACATTTGAGTGCTTTATTCGTGATTGCATCAATGTGGGGGACGAATGTCATCTTGTTATCAAAAACGACACCCAAATCTTTTATTAATGTTACTGTAGAAAGATTTACATTGTTAATATGATATTGAAAGAGTATTGGATTTTTATTTCGAGAAAAACTTATAGATTGACATTTGTTAATGTTTAAAAATAAATCATTTATGCTACACCAATTATGTAATCGATCCAAGTTATTTTGCAATATAAGACAGTCCATTAAATTTCTTATAATAGTGTAAATTTTCAAGTCATCAGCAAATAAAAGGAAATGGATACCTTCAAATATTGAAGTTATGTCATTGATAAATAGCAAAAAAAGAATCGGACCTAGATGAGAACCTTGAGGCACCCCACTTAAAGCTTCAATTTCGTGAGATATGTGATTAGATAGTTTAACATATAGTTTTCTAGATGTTAAATAGGTCTCAAACCATTTTAGTAGATTTCCTTTTATCCCATATACTTTCAGTTTGTTTAGTAAGATTTTTTGAGAGACTTTATCGAATGCTTTGCTAAAATCTGTGTAAACTGCATCCGTTTGCAATTTTGAATTTAGATTATCTGTTATATATTTTTCATATATAATTAAATTTGTAAGTGTGGATCTACCGGATATGAATCCATGTTGGTGAGGGGAAATGATTTTGCGAGCCTGTAACATAAATTTTGATAAAAATACGGATTCAAACAATTTAGGTATTGCTGATTGTATACAAATAGGTCTATAGTTAGAAGCATCCGTTTTATCACCTTTTTTATAAATGGGACTAAGGAAACTGGTCTTCCATTTTTGTGGGAAAAGGCCTGATGCTAATGATAGGTTAAATATATTGGTTAGGTGGCCTTTTAAGTTAGATACACAGTTTTTTAAATAAATTGCAGGTATGGTGTCCGGGCCAGCGGATTTCTGAGTATCTAATAGTGTAATTTTATGCTGAACATCGATTTCATCATTAACAAGGTCGTTGAAATCAATAGAAATATTTGATTTAAATTGAGGTATTTGGTTATTGGATGAGTTTACATCATATACTTCGCCAAAGCATTCGGCAAATAAGTCAGTAATTCCTTGAGGTGTATCCGCAATTTTACCATTGTGGTATATGATAGACGGAATACCAGATTCGTTACTATTAAGATTTTTTGCAAATTTGAATAAATTTTGAGGTTTCTTTTGTAACGATTTCTCTATATTTTCCAAGTATACTTTGTAACAGGAGATCGATATGTTTTTCACCCTTTTGCGTAATTTAGAAAAAAATAGATAGTCATTCGGAGCTCGAGATAATTTGAATGTTTTATGTGCAAGTTTTTTTGACTGGATAGTACAAATTAGCTCTTTGCTAAACCATTTGGGGTAATTAGATATTCTATGTTTTGTAATAGGGACGTAAAGTTCAATTGATTTGTGAATTATGCAGTAAAAAGATTCTATTATATCATTAACGTTATTACGATTACTAATGAAGTTCCAGTCTGATTTGGCGAGAAACTCGTTAATCTTAGGATAATCAGCTTTATAAAAATTGATTTTTTCTTTAAAAGACTCTAAATTTAAATTTTGTATAGATGTATGCTTAACAAAAAGTGGTGGGTGGTAGTTATCAATTGTTGAAACATTGTCATTTGCATGTTGTACACTTATATTGTTGGAATTGCTAAAAATTAAGTCCAATAGATTATTATTGCAGTTATATATAAAGTTCACTTGTCTAAGATTTAGGAAACATGACATTTCTATAAGTTCACAAGAACCATTACTGGACGTGGAATTTGTACGAGTATTATTGTTGGTAATATCCCAATGAACAGTTGGTTGATTAAAGTCACCTGTAAGGATAAATTTAGCGTCCGGATATTTTCTTCGCAATATTTCTACTTCTTGACAGTAACTAGTATATAGCTGGATATCAGATGAGGGTGGAATGTATGCACAACCAACTATAATTTTTTCACTTTTATTTGTCACTAAAACAAACAGTTGTTCCACGTTGATGTTTACACATTTAAGTTTTCTTGTGGGTAATTTGGTATTAATTGAAATTAGACAACCACCTCCCCTACTTTTGTTGCTAGTAT
The DNA here is from genome assembly GCA_917880885.1 of Limnephilus marmoratus. NCBI lineage: Eukaryota > Metazoa > Arthropoda > Insecta > Trichoptera > Limnephilidae > Limnephilus > Limnephilus marmoratus. The sequence goes on along the minus strand of OU862918.1, from coordinate 38,526,160 downwards.
TAGTATCACGGTCCATTCGATAGGTGTTATGGGAGTGAAATCCTAACTCACCATTTTTAATATCTGGGGTCAACCATGTCTCAGTGAAGCAGTAAATATCATATTCTAAGGTCGGTAGTTTAGTTCTTAAATTATTTAGTTTAGTTTTAAGTCCTCTTACATTTTGGTAATAAATGTTGAGAGTTAGTGGTGTGGATTTTCGGTTATGAGTCAGTTTTTTGGAGAAAATTTGACAATTGTTGGGATATTATTAATATATTTAATAGTGATATCTTGCTCACCTGATGTTTGCCTATTTTTCAGTTCCGTTCTTAAATCATTTAACTGATTCCTTTGCGCAAATGATAGATCCGGGTACATGCGAATGTTATTTTTTAAAGAGTGTTTTTTGCCGAGTAAGATTTTAGGCCATTTTGACTCGGGAAACTCAACTTTGATTCCCCTCGGTTTATTGTTATCTTTTTTCCCGATTCTGTATATTTTCAGGTCGAGAGAATTTGTGGAGTTGTCCAAGTCAGAAATAATTTTTTTAACGCTGGTGGTATCACTATTCATAATATCTGTTTGGGTTAACGCTTCACTTTCAGGAATATTACAAATTATAATATTTTTTTCTCTATAATTTTGTTCATTGATTTCAGCAATTATTTCACAAACGTTTTTTGTTTGTAAGTGTGAGGGAATAGTAGTGGTTGTAATTGGAGGAATATTTTTATAAACGGACAATTCACCTTCCAAGGTAGCCATTCTCGCAGCCATTTGGCCAATGGAACTAAGTATATTATTTGTTTTTGGCATTATTTTTGCAATATGTTCTTTGGTAAATTTATTGTTAGGATCCATCACAATGCTAGTTAATGCATTAATGGCGTCTTTAGCCAAGGAAATATATGCTTGCGCATCCATAATTAGTTATAATACTTTGATAAAATAAATTAAATAGTTGGTTGAACTTCCCTGGATAGTGGCTTGTAGTCTGGTATAACGTTCACTAAGTAAGTAGTGGTGGACGGACACTAGGCGTGTAGAGTGCAAGGTACCTCAGCCAATGGTGAACAATAATTTTAAATATGGATGATGTGAAGTTTGTTTGTTGAATTTAAGCGCGTTTACTGTTTTTTTTTTCTTAGCCCTAAGACTGTGCAGTTGTCGTGTAGTCACTTAGTAGTTGACTAGAAAAAAGCACTAAAAAGAGATATTAATTGGTGTTTATTGTTATTTTACTTGGGACGAAAAAAAGTGCGTGCTCACTGTGTTTACTGATATCGAAAAAGGTGTATGTCCCCGACAACTTCACAAGAGCACGCAGACACAGAACTTTTGTTGTTCCGAGATGCAGAACTAACTTACCATTAGTAATGCCACTCGGAAAAATGATTATTTTACTAAATTTCCTGCCCCCTGATATAGATATTTTTAAACTAAATATTGATCAATTCAAAAACGCTATTATTACTTAATAAAATAAAATGTATGTTTATTATTGGTTATGTAACTGTAAATGTGCATTTAAAATAAAATAAATAAATAAAAATAAAAATAAATGACGTAAACACGATAATATAAAGAAACTACACAAGCGTGAATTTCAATTACCGATATTTAACTGCCAGAATTAAACACGGACGAAATTACACATCGATGTAATTGACACGGAGAGAATTACACCTTCCTAAATTACACCTGCTGGAATTACAGACATCAAAAAATCTTTGTAAATAAGTTTCAATTTTTAGATTATTTATGTGTATTTATTTTAGGATTATTTAAACAATTTGTTTTACTCAAGAAAAAATTTATTTAGCCCACGCAAAATTTAAACTTTAAAAAAATGTGTTATTTTTTCAGTAAATATTGCAACGTGAAATTCACATACGTGCAATTTCATCGTGTCACGGATAATAGTTACAACCCTAATTAATTTATAGTGTGTCCACCGTTAAGTGGTGTGATAGTAACAGCGACGATCATTGTTTAACCCGCGCTTATACAGGGTTCAAATAAAAAGATCTTTTATTTTTTTTTTAAATTTAATTTATTAATTTAATTAGTTTCAAATTAATATTAACTTTGTATTAACCACTTAATTATTTACAAAAACCGACATGTTTCGTCAGCAAAGCTGACTTCCTCAGGATTTTGACAGAACTAATTTTAAAAATAGACATACATAGGTAATAGAGAAAAATAATAGACATAATCAATAATAAAATTTTAAATGAAAATAATGTGTAGGAGACGAGGGGCAATATAGAACAAATAAAAAATTTTAAAAGGGGAATAGATTTAATAATGGGTCATTTAAAAACAATTTTTGATTATTAATAATATTTAAATTTGCATTAACACTCTTTCTAATCTCTAAAATTTCTAATTTATCCAAATGAATGCCATTGACATTACAATGTATTAATTCTATTCCACTGTTAAAATTAAAGGTATGACTAGTTTCTATTAAATGGTTGGCAAACTCCGAGAAACTATTATTATTTAAAGCTTTCATATGATCTTTAATCCTTATTTCAAAGTTCCTCGAAGTTTTACCTATATAAAAGAAATCACAATCATTACATTTCAATTTACAAATTCCAGATTTTTTTTCATTTTTGAGTCGCTATCTTTATTATTTACTATGTAATTTTTAGTTTGCATAAAATACAGGAATAATTAATAACAGGAAGTCAGCTTTGCTGACGAAACATGTCTGTTTTTGTAAATAATTAAGTGGTTAATACAAAGTTATTTATTAATTTGAATTTAAAATGTTACCACAAAATAATTTTGCACTATTAGAAGAAGTAATTTAATTAGTGTTAACAAGAAAAAGCTATGGAAGGTGTTGTCCGTGTATGGAGTGAATACAAAATTCATAAAGGCAATTGCGTCTCTGAACGAGGGAAGCGTTGCATGTGTTAGGGTGAACAGTGGTTTTGCGGGATGATTTGACATCACAAAAGGTGTTAAGCAAGACTGCGTAATGTCACCACGGTTAATCAATCTATGCATGAATAATTGTATGCAAGAATTGCAAAAGGTGGGAGTGGGCGCGAAATTGAGTAATCTGAAAGTATGTCGCCTATTGTATGCTATGGTGTGGTGGATGATGGGGTGCTGATTTTTAACACTATGGAATATCTACAGTCTCTCGTGTCTAGGATGAACGAAGCATGTATAGTACGGAAACAGTGTGTAATATAATTATGAATGATGAATACTTGGAACAGGGGGATGAGCTTGTGTATCTGGGTAGTATGTTTACGAGATATGGGAAGGCTGATAGAGATATTGAAATAAGGGTAAATGCAGGTAACTCCATTAATAGAGGACTGGATGCCGTTGGTGCTAATAAAAAACTGTCAAAATAAGCGAAACTAGCAGTCCACAGTGGAGTTCTGGTATCGACCCGGATGTAGGCAGTGAGGCATGGAACTGTCAGAGGAAGGATGAAAGTAAACTGAATGCTGTTGAAATGAGATCCCTGAGGCGTTTGTATGGTAAAACCATATATGATTGTGCGAGAAATGTAGAGATCCGCAAATAATGTAATCCGATGTAAGCATAATGAGTACGATTAAGAAAGGGACCCTCAGATGGTTTGGGCATGTAGAGCGAATGAACGAAGAAATTAGTATAAGAATAATATATGACGCAAATGTGAATGGATCGAAGAAGTCGGGGGCGCCTGAGAAAGACATGTCATAATCAAGTGAATCAGATACTTGAGTCGGGCCATGTCAAAAGTCAGAATAATAGAAGAATATGTATGAGACGATAAAAAGGGCATACTTTTGAACATATAAGGGCTAGAAGCCCTCTAGAATAGTCCAGAACATTCGAGAGTATTCGAGGGCATTCCACAACATTCCAGAACATCTCGAAATATTCTGGAATGTTGTGGAATGTTCGGGAATAGGGAATCGGGAACATCATCGTGGAACATTCCAAAACAGTCTCGAATGTTATGGAATGTTCTTGAACATTGTGGAACATTCGAAAGGGTGGGGCTACACGTTGGTAGAGCTATGTAAAGCAAAATCCGTCGTGGGTTCGAACGTCAGTTCAATCTCATATCAACTCCCTGGGCGAAGCAGGGTACCTCAGCTAGTTTAAAATTAAAAAATTAACTTAGTAAACACCGTCTTTATTTTTAATATACTTAATGCCTACCGGGTTTCGCTACGACCGTAGCTTCTTCAGGGCAGTATAAATACTAAAATCTACTAGTTTAGTAACATGTGATATAAATAATACATTAAGTTTTCACAGTGGATTGAAATAAATGGGCTAAACTCCAGTAAATGAGGTAGGAATAGGAGAAGGTGGAGGATTAAGCAGTGAGCGTTCTTAGTCAATAGGAAATAACCTAAGCCTTGGACCTCTATTTACTTTTATTTGGTTGTTGATTACTTTGCTATTAATGGTTTTGGCTTTCCTTATCTCTAGTGCTTCTAAGTTTTCCAATCCGATACCTATTCCGTTATTATGCAGTCGGGTGATGCCCGTATTTTTATTAAATTTGTGGTTCGTTTTAAGGCAGGTAATATTAAAAAAAAAAAGAGTTCAATTCACACGCGGTAGAAGTGAAAGCTATAGTAGACAAGAGTGGGGAGGCTACGAAGCACTGTATAAAGAGGAGACCGCTCATGCTGTCTCATACTCTCGCAGGATAAATCCTATAGATGTATGTATTGTCTCTTTTTAGTGTCGCTATTTTCCATTTCATCGAGTTTCATATCACAACGGTGCTACAGAAGTTTTCTCTTTAAAAACTTTCTCCATCTTGAATATATACGTACAATGCATACATTAATGGTGTAATGAGGTTGTTTAATTTAACCGCCATTACATCACAGTGGCGTCGGGGATGGCGTAAACCGTCGGCGAAGACATTAGTGCGAGAAGAACTGCATATCCCCATTTACAACATGAGGTATCGCATTGCACTGTCCTTGAATTATCTCCCAGAGTAATAATTATCAATTAATTATTCTTTTTTTAAACTGTTACTTTTGGAAGGTGCGAAAGAGCAACCACATGTTTCAGTAAAAACATACTTTTTTTACTAGAGGATTTTAGTGAATAGTTTAGAGCGCAGTTGAGTTCTATTTAATGTGTCTTTTGAATATGTATGTTTATCGCTATGTATATGTAAGTTTGGTTTGGAATAAAATGAAAGTAAAGGTAATTAAAAACATATAGTTTGCGCTAGTGATTTCTGTCACATCACTATTGTATGTTGCACATCACTAGTGATAATTACATTAATTACATTAAGATTACACATTATTTTGAATATACTGACATATTTCAGGGTCTCGGATGTCTACCACCTGTTGTTCATCTCAAGCTTCGCCATGATGCTGTACCATGCGTCGATCCTCCGAGAAAAGTCCCATTTGCCTTATAAAACAGTCTTCGTGAAGAATTAGATCGCATGGACAGGATGAAGGTCATTGAAAAGGTTACTAAACCTACTTCTTGGGTAAATTCAAAGAGTCAGTTAAATTGAGAATTTGTCTTGATCCTAGAAAATTAAATAACTGCGTAATGAGAAAATATTTTCCTTTAAAAAATATTGATGAAATTAGGTCAAAACTTATAGGTGCTGCATATTTTTCACATTTAGATGCTAGATGAAGAAAGTAGTGATTTATGCACTTTTCAAACCCCATTTGGAAGGTACAGGTATTTAAGATTACCATTTGGAATAAATGCAGCAACACAAATTTTTTATAGGATTATGGTAGATTTGTTTGGAGATCTGGAAGGTATTTTAATTTTTGTCGATGATTTTCTGATTTATGGAGAAACTGAAGAAATTCATAACATTAACAACCCTTATATTACCAGATATGGTACAGTGGTCAAACCACCGGATAGGTATAATGTGTAATCTTAATGTAATTAAAATTTTATTGGATTGTGTATTGTATAAAGAAAGGCGATGTCACATCACTATTGTTTGTTGTACATCACTAGTGATGAACTACTTCTATAATGTTTGTCATCTGTGGTCTATTGGGAATTAATGTCAATATTGTAAACACGTCTTCAATAAAAAGTCTTTTATAAAATAACAGTGTTTTCCGTATTAAATATATAACTAAACAATTTCATCCAAAAAAACAAGGATACAACGGCGAATTAACGGCAAAATATTGTTTTAAACCGAGATCATTGATGTAAAAAATAGAATTCGATGTTTTGTATTAATCTTCGGAAGGCTAAACAACGTAATGCACAATAATAATTACACGGTAGAACTTAATCATACATAAACTTTTTTCTTAAAATTAAATGATGATTTAATTAAATATACAATAGTCTTTAACTTAACAGCACATAAATAATCTTAAAAGGAATTAAATGATTTATCATTGAAGAAGAAGAAAACACTAATAATCTAAACTAAAATATGAAAGAGAACAAGACACAGAAAAATAAAAAAGATAAGGGCCGCAACTGGGACTCAAACCCAGTACCGAGGTGAACGCCTCCACCGATTCTCTTGTCTTGTCTAGTTTTCTATCATGTTTTCGTTTCGTTCCAATGATACATTACATTTTTTTTACATGAGCTCCAAACAGGAGGAAAATAATTTCCCTCAGGGCCTATGTCATCTTTGGGGATGCTGTGTGGAGGGTTTTTTAGGAAAGAAAGGAGAGGAGAGTTCTGGGAAGGAAAAGGGTTTTAGGGGTGGGTAAATCTGGGGTTCAGTGTATCCTGGTCATCCCCCTCCAAGACCTAGACAAACCTCACCCCATGAACCCGGGCACCCCTGCTAAATCACCAAACGTAGCAAACTACATTGAAGAGAATAACCTTTAAAAGATATAAAAAGTGAGTTCTTCTGAAAAAAGTAAATAAATGCATTTAACGCACAGTAATTATTCATTACTTTATTTTTTATTAGGTAAGTACATCTGTGTTACTATATAAGGCTTACATGTATTAGTTACAAAGTTATTAGGTTATTACATTTGGTATGGTGAGAACTGGAAATGATATATACAAGATACATATTTCGGTTCTACCAAGCCTAATTCATTATTGATATTCGCCAAAAATTGGAGACACAAATTTCAGATATTAAACCATTGATTCATCATTTTACCTTTCCTATAAATGAATGCCTCCGAAATATTCCAATGCCAGCCTAATAAATATCCCAGACCAGTCTTCAATCCTAAGCATGACTCGTTACCTACGAAAGTATTTGAATACCTCAAACATCTTACAAATCTACGCCAGTTCAAGCCATTTGAAAGGATTAAGTTCAAACTTTGCAGGATGGAATTTGAAACCACAATTGGAATACCGTGGTTTGGGGGGAATAGAGACGGGTTTGAGAGTTTTAGTTAATTAACATGGTTTCCGTAAATATCTTCATTTAAATATATCTTTCTAATGTTCCCCTAACAAATTCCGTGAAAAAATGTATTTGGGTCATTCCGCGGTTTCGTTCAAATCGCATGTTCTCGCCAAAAAGTCATTTGAAAGTGAATGTTTTTCAAGAAAATTTTATTGGAAAATGTAGCTATTTAAAAAAGGAAAAAGGAGTATTTCCCAGATTAGCCATTTGTTACTTAATTATTACTTTATGATATACAAAAAACATGCTAAAATTTCATTACCTTCCCCATGAAAATGAGGGACCGGTAAATTGATCTACAAATAAGAACATTTTACACTAGTAAAATTACTACATTCATTAATCGACCTGTATGTATAACTAATTATGCATATTTATTTGGATTTAATTTATTTTTAAAGCTATTGATTCATAGAAAGAATTGAGATTTTGATTTTGTCCAGAGAAAATCGTCGTAGTCTTCCGCGAAAGCGGTAATTAAAATTGTGACCGCGTTTGTCCCTGTTGGTCAGCTGTGTCCCGCCCCGCACCTCCGTTACTAACCAGTGTATCACTACATCTAGACGGGGAAAGCCGTGCGTCGCTGAATAAAGAAATATCTGCGATCTCCGTGCTCGAAAACAACTTTGTCACCGACCAGGCATCATTACCTTCCAGCATTTTTTAAAGTAAGTACATGTTTTAAAAATTCAAATCATATGTCTATAAACTGTATTTAGTCGGACTATTTTTGATTGAATCATACAAATTTGTAATGTCAATATTAAGCGAGTAATTGAGAAAAAACTGTCAAAACTTCATTACCCTCCGATTCATTACCTTCCGTATCGTCAAAATTTTTGCCGGATGGTAATGTAGAGGTTTGGAAGGTAATGAAACTTTTGTTAAGGTTATTTTTTACGAGCATCTGGGACCATGTTTGGGGGTTAATAAAAGCTAATATTATGATTAAATGCAGTTTCTTGTAAATTTTACTGTTAGGAATTAGGATAAATAAATAATTATGTATCTTGTCTCTATTTTCCCTACTTCGGGTGAATAGAGAGGGGGGGTGACTAGAGAAGAGAAGGGGGTGATTAGAGATAAGAAAGGGGTGTAACGATGCGCTACTATGATAATGCGAGCCGTTCCCAGCGCACCCTAGAACCTTCGAGACTTCTAGTACCGGCAACGCGTATTATTTTATTTTTTAATTTTATTTATCGGGGAAAATCAACAGTTATTTTACACTTATAATAATAACATTAATAATACACACAATATTCAATAACAGATTTAAAATTATAATTAAAAAGTAAAAAAAGTAACGGTCCCGTAAGAAAGGTAACTGTTGAGAAGTTAGTTAAAATATATCCTTGAAAATTGTAAAAAAAGATATAAAACACAATATAAATCATAATATAAACTAATACTCTGCTTACTAAATTTCAAAACATAAAGTGGTCAGAACAACAGCAATAATAATAATATGTACATATATACCTACAACTCGGAGTGAACACAGTAAGTCAAATGACAAGCATGTAAATGGAAAGGATTCACAGCAATAACATAATAACTTGCAACACGGTCAAATAATTATTTAATGTTAGCTAGACATACTTTTATGCAAACATACATGAGTATTACACCAGCTTGCTTGAAACCTCGGGACAAAAGCGCACACATCTGTCTACCTGCAGTTTCTAGAACTGTCGCGTCCGGACCACCAAAGCGGGCATATTTTTGTCAAGTATTCATCTGCCGCGCCCGCCGCGCGCTGGCCGTCCGATACCGACTCGCCTCGTCAAACATCTCTGGAGAATCAGGTAGATCCCTGATCTTCACCGCCAGTTGACTACAACACTTGATCATCATCAAGTCCCAGCCCGCTGCGCGTCGAGCACAAATCCTCATCCGACCGTGATGTGTTACCTATGTTATATGTATATATCATCATGATACAAACACGCTAGCGATGTGATTTTTGATTTTTGAATGACGGGCTTATGGAGCACCGGGCCAATTTAGGCCCCTTTCTCCTTCAACTGAGTTATTTATGGTTGTAGAAAGTGAGATTTGTTTTTGTTTTTGTTAATTTTTAGTTGCAAAGGATATGGCTGCAATATGGGGGGCGATTATTTCGGAGGAGGTGGTTGGTGTTTGATTTCTTTTTCACTGTAGGGCGAGGGAAGAACTGGGTGGATACCACTATTTGAGGGACGGGGGGAAGGGTAAGGGGACTTTGGGAGATGGGGGAATTTAGTGGGGTAGTGGCAGATCGGGGGGAGGCACGTTGTGGCGTGGGGATTTCGTAGTCCTTGGCGAGGGTGGTGGGAAGAGATAGTGGGGAGAGTAGTTTGGGTAATAGAGAAGAGATTTGGATTAAGCGGTTGGTTTGGGGGGTGGTTGGCGGGTGAGAGGTAAGGGGGTATATCGTTTGGGAAGGTATGGGGGGGCGGACGGTTTGAGGAGCGATGGGGGCGCGTTCGGTTTGGATGGCGATGGGGGCGCTGTCGGAATGGGGGACGATGGGGGCTCTGACGATTTGGGGGGCGAAGATGTGGTGGGCGGTGTTGGGAGGGTGGTCAGTATTGGGGTCGGTGAGGGCCAGGTCGGATTGGGCGGCAGGGAGAGGGCGGTCGGTTTGGGGGGCGGCTAGGGGGGTGATAAGGGGGTTGCTGGTTGGGGTGATGATACTTGAATCGGGTTGGGGTGAGTTGCTGGGGGAGTTGGGAGGGGAACCATGAACTCTGCGGTAGGCCAGGGAGCAGACATGATCAATCTCTTCAGGGGACAAGTTGTTGGGGTCGGGGTGGTTTTCAAAGAAGGACTGGATCTCGAGGGTAAGGCGTTGATATTCATCGGAGGTTTGGAGAAGGGGGGAGGACATGATGGTATAGAATGGGGGAAACACGAGGATAACTGAGGGCACGAATGTTTAAAGCACTGATAACTGAGGGCACGAATGTTTAAGCACTGTTGTTCAAGCACTGGGTTGGTATGATGTGGCGCGAATAAGCACGGTAGAAAGGCACTTTTAATTCACTGGGGTGTGGTTTTCACGACTGGAGCGGTACAAGCGACTGCATCCGCGGTGGAGTATGGCATATTAGCCAAGCCAGGGAGGTGCGACCGTCGCGGACGTGGTGCTGCGTATGGAGTCGACTCGGTAATGCGAGTCTGGGTTAATATTTTTTGGAATTGCCCGACGCTAGCGATGTATAGGTTCAGCTAGAGTGGGATCTTAAATGCCAAAGCAACGTGTTTTTTTAACTTCTTCGCGCGAAGCGGCTCCTACTCCTACTCCCTTTTCAAATCGACTACTCCCAAAGAACCCGGTACAGTACTTGTAGCCGGAACTCGGCGGGCCGAGCCAAAGTCGGGTGGCGGCTCGGCGCGGCGCGGTGGCAGTTCGCACTCGTCAAACCCGTGTGTCACGTCACGGTCCGTGTGACATGTGCGAGTCGGGAGTAGGTGGCACATTCGAGTTCTTTTGCGTGCGGGGCTCCAGCTCCGAGGTCCGGCTAGGGTGAAACCCGAGCGTCTCAATTCAAGCCATTCAGGAGTAGATCGCGAGTTCGAGTTCTTTTGCGAGCTCCGGCTCCGAGACCCGACTAGGGTAAAACCCGAGCGTCTCGGTTCGATCCATTTGCGAGTCGAAAGCAGGTTACGCGTTCGAATTCCTTGGTGCGCTCGGGCCATTCGCGAGTCGGGAGTGGCTCCCGGGACCTGCTCCAAGAACTCAAGTACTTTTAAAAGGAAGCACGTCTCGGAGGCACAAAAAAGAAGCACGACCGGCCAACTCCGAATGAAACCAACTCAGAAGCACCTCAGAAAGGTCGTTAAGAGTGATGATAAAAAAATATAAAAATTGGTTAAATAGGTTGAGTTAGGTTAGGGTTACGGACTATTTTAAAACTATTTTTTAATGGCTTTTAATGACCTTTCTGAGGTGTTTCTGAGTTGGTTTCATTCTGAGTTGGCATGGAACCCATCTTTCATTATCTCTACCCAACATTAACCGTGGGGCTAATCTAACCCGACGCTCATCTTTTCCTCAAGGTCTTCAAAATCTTCCCCTTCTCTCCCAAGTGCATTTCTTCGAGGCAAAATCGGGGAACTTCGAGCATCGTCTGCGGTTGGGCCGATAGCTATACGTATTCTCATTGGGACTGCCCGGTGGTCAATGGAATACTTTCTCTGGCTCTTCTTTTTATATATTTTATTTTCTTTCCGCTATTATAGTAATTACTTACATTATAACATAATCATATAACTGTTTTTTCCTCATTACTTATTTTATTTACAGAAGGTTTCTTCGACTGGTCTAGCCGTTATTTTTATTTTTCTTTTACTAACACTGTTTTCTCTTATTGATGTTACCTATTTCAGAAGAATTATTCCACGGGCTGCTACTTCTATTTATCTTTTGTATAATTTTAATGTAAGTACTTGCATACTGCTTACTAACCCCGTATGCATGGACATTGGAGGGTCTAGAGTCGTTCAAATAAATGTAGCTTCGTTAAAAAAAAAAGTAGAATCTTGAGGTGTGCGGTGAAGGAGGAAACCATATGTTTCCTTATAACGCCGTTGGGAAAGTGGTGGGTCCCCTCCAATAACCGTGGGGGTGATTAGAGACAAAAATTAAATGCATAATGAATTTCTTTAATATCGTCAATCGCTTTTTGCAGAATTTCCTCATTCCTGTTTTTTGTACCTCTTACCTCGGGGATCCGGCTTTTAAATACGTGGCATTTTATCAAAGTATAATTGGATAAAATGTTTTTGGAAATAATACCTAAATAATTGATCACCGTTATTTAAAACATTAAAATCCACTTTCGTGTAATCGCTATCTCTATTCCCCCGCTGCTTGTCTTTATTGACCCGTAAGGCATCTATCTCTATTGAACCCATGGCGTCTTTATTCAGCTCATATTTAACTCCATTAAACATACGTACATTCAAAAATTGAGTAACATCTCAAAATGCTACCAAAACGCTAAAATAAAGCATAAAATATGATTACGACAGTAGAAAATGAACATATCAACCATAACTGAGTGAGTACTATATCTCACTTTTTTGCAGTTTGCAGCGAAGTTTTAGCATAACGAAAAATAATACATCACACGATAATCTTTACATGTATATTAAGTTCAGTCGCGTTTTATTGTTGGTTAGTGTTGCAACACCTCACAAATATTGCAATAAACAAACAAAAAATCCGATTAAAAAAAATTCAGCCTTTGAACAAAAGGCATCGAAAACGTCTCTATTCCCCTAGCAGACTCTATTACCCCAAACCACGGTAACAATATTTAATGACTATTCTCAAAGCTATCAGTATAGTTTGAGCCACCTGTATTACCATTTTATGGTGGAAATAACTAAAATGCCATTCCAAATGCTGATTTGGGATTATGATGTCGAATATCGAGTTTCAGGAGTAATATTAAAATAAAATTGTTCCTAAACTACGGTACATTATAAGCATTAACCTATTTTCATTAATACAGTGGTTAAACATAGCATTTAATATATTATTTTGGTACCACTTAATCAAAAAAAGTAAAATGTAAAATTACAGTTTTTATGAAAACGAAAATTTCTTCTGCCTGTCAAAGCGCGCCACTCATCAGAGTTATTCAACTGTTTATCGGTTCTGCATTGATCATCAACATTTTCAACACTGTCAATTATGGACAGTTCTGCAACTATCTTTTGATGTATATCACAATCTAGTAAAACTGCCCCCATGATAACAATTATAGTAAGCAATAATTATCAGCCTATTGAATCATCTACATTGAAAAAATCTTCCGAGAAAAGATACATGCCACCAACGGGACTTGAACCAGTGTCCTTCTGATTGACGGTCAGGTGCTCTACCACTGAGCTATGTTGGCTTATCTATGATCTGTATGATGCCCCGCATGATCTTTATATAATTTTATTTACAACAAATTTGTAATCTTTTCCGTAAAATATTGGTGTCTTACCGTTTTATGGAGAAAATAAAGATTTTTTTTTAACGGCCTCCGTGGTCGAGGGGTAAGGCTCTTGAACCGCTCTTGGTCGCGGGATCGAAACCCAGCGTACACTAATAAATTTTATTGGATTAATTTGTGTTATTTCACTATTTTCATTTTATTTTTTTATATGAATACCGCACAAGAGTCCCAATTGCTCCCGTCTGGAGTCGGTGAGACTATGGAACCCCCCATTGGGGTGTGTTGTTAGGCTGTAGGTAGTGGTGAGGGGAAGACGATGGGGAAGAGGAAGGCGGGGAAGTACCTGGCTATTTAGATCTGGTCACCAAATACGGCTAAAAGCCATTTCAAGCAACGTTTCAATTCTGAATGGTAGTCTTACACCAGGGTAATACTGAGAGGCGATAATTCATTCATTAAAAATAATATACAGTATATTTGCGGCACGTTTCAGAGTGGAAGATACTCTCAGTAAGGCCCTGGTGTAAGACCACCATTCAGAATTGAAACGTTGCTTGAAAAGGTTTTAGCCGTGTTTGGTGACCATATATAAATAGCCAGCCCCCACCTTCCTTTTCCCCATCTCCTTCTCCTCCTCACTGACTTCAGCCTCACAACATACCCCAATTAGGGATATCATAGTCTGACTGGCTCCAGACGGGAACAGCTGGGATTCTTGTGAGGTATTTACATAAAAAATATATACATAATATGTATATATTACGTATTTTTTAAATATTTTATAAGAACCCATTTTAACTTCATTTCAACGTCGAAGTAAGGCAATAGGAATTATAAAAAGTAGGCATGTTGAGTGCCAACTTTATTTTAGCGTATAAAATTAATTTAACTACCAACACACCTACCTGGTGTTCCGGATTCACCCGTGCCTCGCTGTTTATTTTTAAGGGAGCATTTCTTCTTCTACTTCTCGCGCATCTCTGGGGGATGGAAAGATGGCGTCTTACTCGTTAGAGCGGAAGTTGGGGATGGAAAATAGGGGGTTGGGAGAGAGCTTTTCATAACGACGCGTGGTCGCGACAAATGTGCCTATTATGTTACCAAATGGGGTAGGGCCAAAACGTTGTTGCAATAAATGGAAAAAAGCCCATTTAACTTAAACATCAGAAGGGAATTTTTAAAAATAATCGTCCCTTAACAACTTACAGAAATGATGTTTTGTAAAGTAATAACTTTGTTTTTTTTTTTATTTACGCCCTAGTGGGCTTTTACAAAGATAGATAATACTAGTTAGGAAGGTACGTAGAACACAATATTATATAATGATGAAATTAATGGTAAAAAATAAAATTAATTAAAACTAAAATCATACATTTCATTAAAGTAGTTAAAAAGACTTTGTTTTATAATACATTTTTAATACAGAATCTGCAAACATGTCTACGATATTCCCAAATTTATTTTCAAAATGATGTAATCTATTTATAGGTGTATGAGCCTCATAGTTTGTTTTAAGATTGTCACAGAAGAAGGCAGCACTTTGCCTCGTATTTCTGGTCGGTACGTAAAATTTTATTTTGGCGAGAATTTCAGGGTTGTCAATGCAATTATTAATGATTTTTTTTAATAGTACAAGGTCAGAGATGATCCGCCTGACAGCATAATTAAGTTGAGTTGTTTCATCAAAAGGACATAGTTAATATTTTGAATTGGAATATTCAGCTTAAAGTTAATAAATCTTAGAAATTTGTACTATACCCTTTCTATGCTGTCGGAATGTATTTTATATAATGGGGATCAAATGGGCGAATTATACTCTACCTGGCTTCTTACTATTTGTTATTTCATTTACGTGCAGAGTAAATGTTAAATTTTCATCAAATATAACACCTAAGTCCCTGATCTGAGCGACTAGTTTCAATTTTACATTATTCAAAGAGTATTCATAAGTTACATGACTTTGGATTTTATGAAAACGAATAACATATCACTTTTGAATATTAAGAAATAGCGAGTTCATCACACACCAATGAAACAACTTATCTAAATTAGATTGTAAAATATGACAATCCTCTATACTACGTATCATTTTATATATTTTTAAATCATCAGCGAAGAGTAAAACTTGTACATCTTTAAATATACTAACAATGTCATTTATTAATAATAAAAAAGAATTGGTCCGAGGTGAGATCTTTGGGAAACCCCACTTGTGGCTTCGAAGATATCTACAAAGAAGATTCTACAGAATTCATTGTAACACAAAGCTTTATTTTGCTAAGATAACTGTTAAACCAGTTCAATAAGGTTCCGTTAATGCCCAACATATTTAGTTTATGTACAAGAATATGTCGCCTAACTATTATCAGTGTTGAAGCATTGTCAAATAATGATACCGTGGAATTTTGTGAACATCATTTCTTTTACCACATGCCTAATGGTTTCAGCCCTGCGTGCCATCCTCGTAAACATGACCTGGAAATATCGTTATTTATTTTGGGGTGTTATGCCGTGTTGCGGTACCTCCTTCTTTAACCAACGTTTCGGACAGCGTTACAGGGTCCATCATCAGAGCAGATTGTAGGAACAGAACGGAACGGAACCTGGGAATATTATAATATGTTAATCCCGCATACGATTTGTTCATGGTATATGAAACTTTGAAATATTCACGTACAGTGTAAGTCCAATAATCAAGAAGATATGATATACTTTTTTTTTTCGGTATAATATATTATATCGATTATTTAACAAAACAACAATATGTTGAAACTCCAAATTGAAATTGTTATTCTTATCATGAAGTTCAACCCCTGAGGTCACGCGCCTATTTTCTCAGAAGGTCAAAATATTTTCACTTGGCAATAAATACAAATAAATGGAATATTTCTGAAGGCAAAGATTTATTTTATTTACTTTATTTCTAAAGCAAACTAAAAACTGTTTTAGAAAGGTGATAAAATGTGCTTTCAAATTTTATAGTACGAAATAAACGTAA
Source organism: Limnephilus marmoratus (assembly GCA_917880885.1). Taxonomy (NCBI): domain Eukaryota; kingdom Metazoa; phylum Arthropoda; class Insecta; order Trichoptera; family Limnephilidae; genus Limnephilus; species Limnephilus marmoratus. The sequence goes on along the minus strand of OU862918.1, from coordinate 38,509,851 downwards.
TTTTTGGAAATATAATTTTTTTTGGTTCCAATGCAAAAAAGTTTTGAAAATGACTCACCTTTCGCTTTTTCTAAATAAAATTACTGATAAAGAAAAAAATAAAAACACACACATATTTCATCAGGCAAATATATTATAAACGTTCTCGCCACTCTATTTTTTGTCGTTAAATGTGAAAATAATTATTTGAAAAACTCCCAAATTTTTTTTTTCAAATTGCGGTGGGAAATATGGGTTTTATAAAGGTGAACATTTTAATTATTTTATAGTTAACTTTTAGATTTGACAAAGAATCGTGGTGTTTTCTCTTTCTAACATCTTTAGTTCATATTTCTAACCATGATAGTAAGGGAAACACAACTCTATGAGATCTATGAGCTGTTCCGAAAAGCAAAGGGTTAAAAGACACCATCCAAAAATCTTGCATTTTAATGAGATCCTCAAAAATTAACTCGGATAGAATTAATAGGTATACCTAACATTTTTGTTCCTCACATAATGGGTTCTTTCTTCCTACTCATAAAAAAATGCATGAAAATGTATCTCGGCGAATGATAATCCTTGAATGTACCTGTCAGCCGTTAACTGTCAGCTGTCAACTGTCAACTGTCGGCACCGCAACTTGAAACATTTTAAAAGTGCAGCGGCGCTAGTTATCTCGCGCACCAGAAACAAAAAAAAAATCAAGCTGCACATTTCTGCATTATCATTCAGTTACATTTTCCGTTCTTCATTTTGACGGGGATTTTATCTTCATTTTTCTATCTTTTTGTCATTAAAACATCCTCTTTATCTTTTGTACGTAAATTTCTTTGAAACAAATTTTTAAACAATTCTTCTCTTAGTTCGTCAACGAATGTATATATTCAAATATGTACATGTATATTTTTCCTGGTATTTGGGTCTTTTGTCCTTTGAAAATAGCAGAAAAGCCTCCAATGTTATCAAAATGTTTTCATTTTCGTGTTATTTCAAGATCAATCAAATGATATAATTAGATCGAAACGATTTCCAAAAATTTTTTTGAATAGAAAATTTTTGTCAATAACCTTGACAATATCCAAAGATAGTACAATATGTTTAAGAGAGATGGAAAGGCAGTTAGTGATGTTGAAAGAAGGGTAAATGCAGGTAACTCCATTAATGGAGGACTGAACGCCGTTGGCGCCAACAAAAACTGTCCAAAGAAGCGAAGCTAGCCGTTTATAATGGAGTGCTAGTACCTACCCTGATGTATGGCAGTGAGGCGTGAAACTTGCAGAGGAAGGATGAAAGTAGACTAAGTACTGCAGGAATGAGATCCCTGAGACGTATGTAACCATGTACCACCACGTGAGAAACGTGGAGATCCGCAAAGAATAAGATAGTAAGATTAAGATAGGGACGCTCAGATGGTTTATGCATGTTGAACGAGTGTAAGGAGAATATATGGCGCAAATATTAATGGAAGAAGAAGTCGGGGAGGCCGGGGAAGACATGGTACGACAAAGTGAATCAGATTCTTGAGTCGGGTCATATCAAGAGTCAGAATAATAGAAACGCATGTATGAGAAGATGTATGAATGTGAACGAGACAAGGATTGTGTACCAAGACCTCTGCCCACCGCTACGGAAACGACGTGATGGTTAGTTAGTTAGAAAATGCCTTCAGAAAATCAAACATTTGCCTTTCTATTTCTGGAAAGACTAATGAAAAAGTGAAACGTTGCTTGATAGGTATAGCTAAAGAAATTCAACACTTTTAGGTTAACAATAACTTAGTTCATCAATTTTCGCATTTAATACTCTTATTTTAATTACTTCGTGAACCTCTCCGCCATACGGAAAAGAACACTAATGTATGCATTATGTAAAACGCCAATTTTCTTTATAAATAAAATTAAACAATTGAAACCAGTTGTCTTGGCAAATTCAAGTAAACAAAAACGAATAATTTTAAGACATCAAATAATAAAAATATCCATTTCAGTTCCCAACTGCGAGAAATTCAAGAGCTCCTGCTCTTTTATATTCAGAAAAGTCGAGACAAAGCAGAATCTTGGTTAATCTAACCGCCTTTATTGCAGCCGTTTCGGATGCGTCTCTCATAATATCTGCAAGTAAGATTATCCACAGCTTCGCTCCGCCGACGTAAACTTATCTTCTAGATTAATAAAGCCGAGGATTTATCCACTTCTTTTAAATGTGGGATATAAATTAAAATTGCTTCTAAATTAGACAAGCCGTGATGAATTCGTGAAATAAACTAACAAATAACGCGTAATGTATCACATTATATCACGTGTTAATTACCCCCGATCCTAACGATACCTTATTATCAAATGCCGGTTATTCTCTGACTGAACTAACGGTAATGGCTGGTTTACACAGTGCGAGCTGCTGCTTAGCCAGTAGACAGCTACTCGGTTTGTCTACTCGTACGCCAGTAACTCGGCTCGCCTTAGCTGTCTACACGACACGTAGTAGCTGCTGCCCGGTCTCGCGAGTTGTCGCGATGTCGAGTGAACATGATTTAATTACCAAAACTGTGATAAGATCCATGACAACAATATTATGTCAAGAATTGGAAAATGACCACGAAAACCTTAAAAAAATAGCGAAAGAAAAGGGTTTGGATTAGAGACTGGATGGCTAGAAGGCATAGTTGCCTCACTGGTGTTATCTAGATGCATTTCTCTAGCAATGTGTTCAAAATATGCTTTTCTCATATCTTTATTTCTGTAATTTTTATCGAAACAATTCCATAGGTTTCCTTGTTCTCTACACAGTTTTATGAATTATATATTACTAGCTGGTACCCGGCATGCGTTGCTATGCCATTTAATAAAGAAATTGTTTCTCCCTGCGTGTTCTTTCCCATTCGTCCCGTTTACCTCCCCCCCCATTTCTCTCCCGCGTCTTCTTCCCCTCTTGCGCTTCCACTCCGCCTCCTCCACCTTCCCTCTCCCCACTCCACTCCCCCCTTCCCCCGTCCCGAAAAACTCTTCCCTTCCCCCCTCCCAGGTTCCCCTCCCTCTTCCTTGTTTCCCCTCCCCCCCTCTCCATTGTTCCATAAATTAATTCCCGGTAAATTTATGTTTCAAACAGCTCGCTCACCACCTATTTCAATTTTTTATACAATTTTCATAATGCCAGAGCTCACCAGTAGTTTTATACAAACCTTGTCCTGATAATAACGAACACAACAAAAAAAATAATTGTTCTATTTGGTGCAGTCGTGTGGAAGTTATGCGCGTACATACATTTCGGCGATTCATTTTTATTTATATATATATAGATATAGAAGATAGAAGATAGATAGATTATCAGAAGACCATCTTTCCGCAGCCATTTTGAATTCGGAAAATGCTCGTAGGCGCAACACACAAAAAATACAGGTTCCGCTCACAACTGTCCGGCTGGCACTGCCGAACGCGTCCAAACGATGCGAGTGATGACCGAGCTGCTGCCATGTGCGAGTTGCTGCCGGGCGAGCATGCGAGCGAAAACAAAAAATGTTGAAGTAACTCGGATGCGAGCTACTGTCCAACTCGCACGTACTTAGTTACTCGTAAGTTACGCCCAAACAGTGCGAGTTACTGGAGTGCAGTTACTCGGCAGGTTGACTCGCACGCCAGCTCGCACTGTGTAAACTAGCCATAACTGACAGTAAAAAAATCTTTAATTATGTAGGTACCTACTCGTGTTCAGCAGTTCACGAAGGCCAAAAAAGCTGTGCCGATGGTAAAAAAACGATTCGTAAAGATTTGCGACAAATTTCTAATCATGTTTTTACACGACTCCACATAGAATGCCCTGAGGAAAAAATATCTATGGCCTTTGGCATCTTTGGGGATGCTATGTGGAGGGTCTTTTTAGAAATGAAGGAAAGGAATTTCTGGGAAGTAAAAAGTATGAGGGTGGGTATGAATCTGAAGAAAAATGTGTCCATATATGACGGAGATATGAATCCATTCCTCCACTGCGGAACAAGGCGACGGATCGAGAGAGCCCGGCTTGAGAGGTCTAGGTATCCCTCAACTCCCGATCTGGCCCGCCACGCAGTAGGTCGGCAAACACATTCGCTGTCAAGAACCAGACACACCTCACCCCATGAACGCGAGCACCCTTTCTAAATATTCACCAAACGTTGCGAAACACTTGGGGTAACCTATGGCAGACGTTGGTTATCCAATAAATGGTTCCCGGGGCAGCGATACCTATGTATACTGAAAAAAAATTGATAAAAAATGTTAACTTTTTAAATTGTTGAGGAACTTGTAAGCTCATTTATACCGTTCGCAATAACAATCAGTGGAAGATGGCAATAAAATGGTCATATTCAAATATGCCAACGAAAATCATATTCCAACTCGAATAACTAGATTTATCAATACTATTACCTACTTCTTACAGCTTCAGAAATCCTAATGTTATAATAATGCTGCTCGGGTTTTCACACAAATTTGTATGAATATCGGAACAAACACACATCGTAATAGTTGCAATATATTAATTTAATAAACGACTGTTTCATTATCTTTTATTTTTGATAAGTAAGCCCGTTTCAAGGAAATTAGATTTCAATTCAGTTTTTAAAAATTTGAAATTTCTTCGTAACTGATCCAGTCTTTTCACAGAATTTGAACAATTCATAAAATTTCAAAGTTATTTTTAAAGTTCTGTGAACGTTCTGTTAATATTCTGTATTTATTTTAGTTCTGTGACACAACTGGCCCATAGTGAAATAATAACAGAGCTTGTATGGAACTTCAGGAACGCAGGACTTGAAAATTAACGTAGAAATTTGATGAATTGTTCAAATTCTTTGAAACAACTGGACTGCGCTTCAGAGAAATTACTTACCCCAAATAGTAAAATAAGGAACAATATTTATAAAATACAAATAATATCCAGAGTAGGTACAAAGGTTATTCTGAAATTATGAAAAGAAAAAAATTAAACGCAAATGATACAAAGGAATCGAAAAGAAGGGTAAATTTTCGACGAAAGGCGAATTACGTAATCGTAATCTAACACAACCAAAACTTTTGGATTTAGAGTTCAGATATATTTTTAAGGTTATTTTCAAGGTGTGACTTTTGTGTGCCTCTCATATTTCGTATGAGTGATATACTAATTGATTTTCTGTTGTGAATTCCGTACAAGGGTTTCAACTGCCCCTGAATTCCCGGAGCCAGTGGGACCGTGCAGCCGTACTGGGGTATGTCGTGAAGTTGAAAGGTGTAGGAAAAGGCAGAAAATGCGGAAGAGGAAAACTGGGACGTCAACTATTAAGATCTGAATTTGGTCACAAAATACGGCTAAAGCCATTTCAAGCAACGTTTTCAATTCTGATCGGTTTTTGTTCACGAGGCAATTAATGAGAAAATAAATAGGTACTGGTAAATGCTAATTTGTGACTATAAATAGTTAAACGATTATAAGTAGATAAACGATCGAGATTAAAATCTTGATCGTTTATCATAGAAATGTTTTCAACGTAGGAAAAAAAATATAAGTGATGTGAATAATTCGATAGGCCAATGCTCAAAGACTGGTATCGTTGGATTTAAATAATGTTGTCTTTATTTATTTCAATCTGGGTTATCCTATCCTTTCTATTAAAAAATGCTTTCCTACTGTCCGCGAAATGTTTTCATGTCTTTCGTTTTTTTAATGGTTTTAGTTCATATTCAATTGTTTCTGATGACTACCAACTGAATCCTTTATTTTATTTATGATATTCTATATTTTTGTGTGCTCCGTTGGGTCTTTTGTTTGTATTAACTAACATTATAGGTTTAGTGCATTGTAGCTGTGATGTTTTTTTTTTCTTGTGCTTGTCATGTTTTTTTAAAATTATTTTTTATTCTCCTTTTTAAGGGTATGGATACCTGACCTTGCCATCAATCAGTCTAAGATACTCTGGAGCATGCCTGACCATGTATGAATAATGTTAGCACGGGGCTGATGCTCCGTTCTGTTAAACCGAGAAACCCTACATTGCTTTTAGTCCAAGAGTTTCTCCTCTCTTCTCCAATTCAGATTTCTTTATGAAAACTCGGCAAACTGATTACGGGGTAGTGAGTTAAACTGCCTTAGTTATCTTGGTATTCTTTTTTAAATGTACATTTAAATTCTGTTCTAAAGTGTTGACGTTTTTACACTTGGATCCTAGATCCGGCAATAAAGAGGAGAAATTATTTTTAATAGCTTTTATAGAATATGCTGTATATTTGTTATTTAGTGGAAAATTGTGTTCTAACATGTGCTTTATGCAGAGATACATGAGGGTCTAGAGTCTAGAGTCGTTCATACTAATTAAATATAGCTTTGTTTTATTTAAAAAAAATTACGGTGATGGAGGTTAACATTCGGTTTCCTTATACCGTCGTTGGGTAAGTAAAGGAACCATTCCAATGACCGAAAATTGTGATATATTACATAATTTCATCCCGATGACCGTAAAACTGCGTTTCTAAATATAGGGTTATTGAATTGAGATGAAACACAAAACATACTCGTAAAAGTAGATTATTTTCATAAATTTGCGTGCTGTATGTAACCGAATGAATGTGAGAATATTGATGAGAACACCTTAACCAAACCAACGCAAGACCGGTTACCTAGACGAACCATTTTAAATTATCCCGTCATCAAGCTCTAAATTTAACCACTCCACAATCTTAGAAAATCAGATATTCAATACACGAAATGAGGCAGGATATTATGTTTGGAAAGCACTAAAACCCAGCCCCAATAAAGCATTTAAGCGCTCAAGACTTCGTCCATTAAAATGGGAGAGAAATAATACGATTCTCATTTGACTTATGGTCGGAGAAAACGCCGGGGAGATATATTGAGAGCCTTGCCAGGAGATAGGTACAAGGACCTGAAAGTTAGTAAGATTTTTCTTGAAACAAAATATATTAATAATTTACATACACATCACGCTAGAGTGAAACGCAATCACATCACTCTTGAACATTTGCTACAACAACCCAGCATTTAAAATGTAATCGAGATTTATTTATTTATTAATTTGAAAGAGACAAACAGCTAATACATGAAAATATACTATAAATATAGATACGTATATACAAAGTTGAATTAAGTCAAGCCAAAAAGGTCTCCTATGTTAAAGTTACTTTGAGATGGAGTTTTATTATATCTTAAAATTAATTTTAAGTGAGGCGAAGAGGAAGAGGAAATTAGGACAAGGATAGGAAATGTTCCCGATACATTTTTGGGGGTTATGTGTTTATTGTGTAAGTGTGTAGATGGCAAAGCGAATAAGCAAGATGATTCAATACTTACAAGTTTTTTAACACTACTAACAGACACATAAATCTCCAATTTAAATATATGCAATAATAAAGTAATGTGAAGGGCGAACAAATATTAAAGACCAGCGACTCCTGACCGAGAGTTAAAGCAGAATGAATCGTTAGTTTTTGATGCAAGCGAGGCCAGTTGCTTGAGGAAAGGTCTGCATCCAATTGGTGCCTGAGGGACCAATCGGGTGGCCGGACGATGCAGATCAGTGTCCTTTGTTCGTCCTCTACACATTCAACACTCATGTATTAATTTTTGATCGTACGCGTTACTTCTATTGGATATTTCTGAAGGGTATTGTTAATAATGTCTGTATTGAATTTTTTTTTATTATATTGCGCACATACGCGGGGAATTGTGGATTTTTTCTAATGTAAGTTTTACACGTGGGCAGATGAAATAAATTGGATTGTCTTGTTGATCTTGTCGGAATATGAATTTTTATTAAGTTAGTAATCTCTGGCGAGTCCCGGCCATTATTCAGAATTTTCAAAAGAGATGTTAAAACCTAAGCACTTTTTATCCCAACAGAGTGAAACAAGTTTAGTAATGACAAATACAAACACAGAACTAAATAATTGAAACATATTACTTTCCAATATTATAAAATATATTTTATATATATAAAATACATACAATCTTCCAACTAGATGAAAAATATTCTTTCAAATTCTTGTATTTTTTACGTACATGGTATCCATATTGGTGTAATGAACGTAGGTCGGAGATTGTTTGTTAAATATGAATTGTGTCCCTGACGAATGTATTGATATAAATGTAGGCACAAAAGGACTGTTAAAGTGTTCGTAAGACTCTTCAGTTCTATAACCGTTTTACCAGTTTTCAATCTACAATGATATTGCACTAAATATCGTGGTAAATAATTCTAACTGAAATAACAAAACACCAAACATTTAACTTAAAAAGGAACAAGCTTTGCTGCGAATGCCAGAACTCAAGATTTAAAAATATATTATTTAACAATACAATGTTACTGATTATTTTTTTAAACTTTGAAGTTTGTTTTCGTCGGGTTAACTTGGAAGTCCTATTTTTTTGTCAAGAAATATAAAATTATAAATTTGTGAGGTACCCTTAAATGTGTGAATGCCACAAAGTAGTTTAAAGAGCCGCTTTTGCAGAAAGACAATTGCTTTCAGGTTGTTCCGTTTTTATGCACTTAGGCAATTTTAGGATCACCATTTTTGAGATATTTTGGCGGTAAAGTAAATTCATGAAATCGGATTTAAGAGTAGAATATGCTATTTATACGCCCCATGCTTATAGGTACATACCATGGTCTAAAAACAATGTCGTCACAGCAGATATTGACAAGAGTACTGAAAGAACTTACAACAATAAAGTATTTCACATATTTTTTTAAAAATATTTTGTCTGTTTACAAAACTGTTTTAAATGTTTTATTCAGAGAGATATTTTCAAGAGTGATCGCCAACGTCGGGGTGACCTGATACGGCATACAAAGAAGAAGAATTCAGTATTTAAAGGTGTGCCATTTGTACCATAAATAAATAAATACGTTTATAATATATAAATATGTTTTTAAATGTAAATGCCTGTAGGACTGTAGGCCCTCTTTTCTGTGGAATCCCCCATAGACGTTTTCCTTCTAAATGCACCGAGCCCGGGCGTGCCCAGACAGCAGGAATTACTATTATTTCATCGATTGGATGGCTCAGCGTTTTTACTGGAACGCGATAGAGTGGAATTGACAAACGGATTTGCTATTGGCTTCGTAGGTCATTAAAACGTTATGAGATTATTTATAATCACAGTTGGAGCTCCGCATCTATTTTATAATAAGCTTAAAATATTTATAAATATATGAAACAATGTATCTTTGTTAGAACCACTTATATTTTATTAGCGCCGACCGGTTTCGGAATGACTGTTCCTTCCTCAGGGCAAACATATATTGACTTGACAATTACAAAACAGTTGGTGACAAGTGTCGTGGTAGGGGTGAAGGCATAAAATATTTATTTTTAAAACATAATGAAAAAAAAACCTCAAATTGTAATATTCCTGGGTTCGAGTCTTAGATGTTTCTGATTTTTCTGTTTTCAGATTTTTTATTGAGTTTCGCTAATATTGTCTTCACAATATATTTGACATCAAGCTGAACTCATTTCAAACTAACAAATTTTATGTTATCTTGTATATTTTATGTTTAAATTCATTATATGTTCAAATAAATAAATGTGTTTACATGTAGATACATTTTTTTTACTGAAGATATGCAGATTTTTATCGAAATTAGGGATGCCGTAGTCTCACTGGCTCCAGGCAGTTGGGAGCAGTTGAGCAATCATATTTAAAGATAGCAGCCAATAATACGTGCGTTAATAAAATGAAGATAATGTTGGTTGTTCTTAGTCGAAGTATGATACAGTTAAAGGTGACCGAATTGGATATAGACACATTAGCTCAGTTGGTAGAGCATTTTCCATGTAAGTAGAAGGTCCTGGGTTCGAGTCCCAGAGGTGCCAATATCTTTTTCTGATTTTTCTGTCTCCAAATTTTCGATTGAGTTTCGCTAATATTATCTTCATTTAATTAAATATTACAATTTGAAGTTTTACTCATAAATTTTAAAATTAAAATAAATATTATTTATATATTCATTGTGGAGTGGTTTGAAGATTGGATATTGATTTTACAAAAAAAAAATTGTTCCTTTGTCGGCTAAATGTCTGCAAACGTTCGTTGGGCGCTTTATACACTATACCAAAGGAGACACACGTGAGACTGTGGGTTTATCGTATTATAAAATAAATATTAAATTGATATCCGTGAATTAAATAAATATTAAATTGATATCTCATTTTCTCGCAGGCTAAATCCTACAGTTGTAAGTGTTTGAATAGTGTCACTCATTTTCGTTTCATCGAGTTTCAAATCACAACGGTGCTAAATAATTTTCACTTAAAAAATACAAGGTAATGTAAATAAAATGGAAACAAAAAATATCGCACAAAAGTAAAGCCCTTGCGTGGGCATCATATTTCATCAGATTTTGACCTACCTATCATAGTATGGAAATCATGCGTTATTTAAGATATAACTTTCTTATCTTTGTTGGCAGTTAGCGCCCATAAGATTAACCCAAGTGATAGCTGTAAGTTAAATAGGTTGTTCATCCGTTATCTATTTACATCATTTTTCGTCTGCGGTAAGGTATTATCGTATATTTAGTCTAAAAATATATTGGTTAATAATAATGAAAAGATAGGTTGGTTCGTTGTACTCGTATGTTGTAAAATGAATCATACGATGTGAACATACATACCTACAGTGTCAGCAAAAAGTTGGTTCCTTAATAAATTTAAGACTCTCTGGAAGATTTTATTATTATTTAAGCTGCAAGTATAATGAGCTTGACGGCGAGCACGTAATTTTGTTGTCTATTTTTATCTTGACTCTATACTCAAGCCGCTTGATGTGCGCCTAAAGCCTCTTGAGCAAACAAGAGAAGAAAACTGATTTTAAAATATCCCACAGCATAGAGAATCAATTTTCCCAATTATTTTCCCAGTAAATCGGTTTAACCAGTAAGAGATCATTTTAGACTCAATGGAAATAGAAATTTGACGGGGTAAATAGAATCATATTAATAAGTAGCCTAAACTTGGCCTAACCACAGTTCAATGCCCTAGGTATCCTATGTGGAGCTAATATAAAAAAGCTCCTTGTGATGAACAATTAAACTGTCAGAGTTGTCTCTCCCTTACAAGTCGTGGACCTCACTAAACCACATCCATTGTGCTATATTATTTGTGACGCATAGGTGAGGTACAACTAATTCTAAACTAAGACATTCAAATAACAGAACATATCTAAAGGAATACGCTCTTCATCAGTTTCCCTGCGGTACATCTGTGCTGAACCAAATGATTCTAAAAGGTGCCGTCGACTGGCCGAAAAACCTCAACATCCCACTTTGACCACAACCAACGATCCCCTACCATACGAAGAAGATGAACTGGTTGTAAATTAGGATTTAATTTTAAGAAATGTTCCTTTTTTGCACTAAGGCATACAAAATGATTTACTATATTTACAAAATGTCTTATTCATCTCTTAAGCACATTATTATTTTGAGAGATTTGGGAATCACGTTTCATACGCACCTAACATTTCGTGTCCAAATAGACAAAGCTTTAAGAATGCTAGGATTTGTGCTAAGCAACTCCAGACATTTTTGCAACTCGGCCGCGATTATTTAATATTATGATAGTTTATTATGTAGCACACACGAAAGTGCCTCAACAATATGGGGACCAGTGGATTTAACTTACTCTCTAATGGTGGAGAAAGTACAAAAAAAAATTCAAATATTTATATCTTAGAGTCTTCAGGTTATGTCCATTATTGGTCCGCCTCCCAATATAAACCCTGGAGCAGCTTCCAATACTTTTTTCATTATTATTTCAATATTCGAAAAGATGTAAGAATCTCTTTGGAACCCTGTACTATGCGTAAAGCTCAAAGTTCCAAGTATTTTACAATGATAAAGTTAGGTAGTTTAGTATCAGTCTACTATAGAACACTGTTTGCACTTTGTTTTGTTTATGTAAAAAAATATCAGATTAGTTGTCTGGCGTATTCTTTATCTTTCCGACTGTGTACATAAAAGGAGACATTTAATGATGAAATATTTCTCTGAAAAAATGAAATTATTTCAAAGTTTACTGATTTGTTGCATGCAATCAACGAATTGAATTTTGACAGTTGTGAATTATTAACAATTATAATACCATAACTCATAAATATAAAAATCAAATATGCTTGCTTGGATGTATAATATATGAGTAACTATATGTGATGTCTATGCGTTGCTAAATCGTTCATCCGATCGCGATGAAACTTTGGGGATTTGGTGTGCGCATGCCCGCGATAGTTTCTGTATACAATAGTGAGCTGTGGTGTCGTAAAATTATGCGTTGCTAACCATTCACCGGATTGCAATGAAACTTTGAGGTTTTGATATGTTCATGATGGTTTCTATATATCCTGGTGAGCTCTGGTATTATGAAATTTGTATAAAAAAATTGCAATAGATGTTTGAAAACTGAATGTACCGGGACTGAATGTATAGATTGTGGGTGGGAAAAGGGGAATTAGGGAGAGGGGTTCACGGGACGGAGGAAGCGGGAAAGGGGAGTGGGGAGAGGGAAGGCAGAGTGGGAACGCGTGGGGGAAGGGTACGCCGGATATGAAGGGGAGGCGGAAGGGAAGAATGGGAAAGGACACGCAGGGAGAAATAATTTCAAGTGGCATACAACATATGCCGGGCACTCTCTAGTTATTTAATAATTATAAAATCTGAGAGACAAAAATAATTTATCTTAAAAATTTTAAATAATTAGTAAAACGAAAAAAAAAGAAAAAAGCATAACTTAACATGGCAATTTGATGAGCTTCGTAGATATAATTTCAATCCATCGTATTATGGTATATTAAATAAATCACAAGATGTAAGTAGGTATAAAGGCGACTTATATTTTTTGCAGTTTGTAGTCTGACCTATATAATAATAGATTACACAATAGTCAACATCGTGGCAAATAAGTCCAAAGAAAGAACTGATTTTAAAATGAAAACAATTTACACAGTGGGTACAAAATAAATATTACATAACAAGACTTGAACCCTTTGAGAAGATTATATAATTAACTAGCTTTTTCCCGCGACTTCGCTCGTATGGTGTAAAGGGGGTTCCCACTCCGCCTCCACCTCCCCCCCTCCCCCCCCCTCTCACCGCCCTCCCTTCTCCCTCCCGTCCCCCCTTGTTCATTGATTCGTTTTATATATCAGAAGACTAACTTTTTCCCGCGGCTTCGCTCGCATGGTGTAAGGGGGGTTCCCACTCCACCTCCCCCACCTCCCCCACCTCCCCCCTTTCCCCTCCCCCTTTCCCCCTCCGCCCTCCCCCACCCCTCTCTCCCTCCCCCCACCTCCTTCCCCCTCCCTGTTTGATCTTTCGACTAAAACTTGTTTGGATCTTTCGACTGGGTCCAGATTTTGATCTTTCTGTTCCATTATTTTGCAACAAAATGCGGGCAATGCTTATATATAGTATCCTCTTGCTTCTTTTTGGCATTCTTTTTCATCCTTCAGTGGGAAGTTTTCAATGCGTTTATTACACACCGTACCAGTGAAAACCACTTTTTTATACTATTTTCGGATAGAGTTGTAATAAACCTAGGTAGGGGTTTGATCCATACACAGTTGTTCCTAGGAAGGTCTCTTCACCCAAGTGCGCTCCTCATCCGCTTGACAACTCCTTCCATGCCTCCTTCCGTAAGCCTTCAATGCCCTTCCACGTGCCCTACCGCGCCTGTCTTGTTTCGGTGACAGTGGTGATGTACTGTCCGATTCTTCATCTTCACTGGTCGTGGTTTCCTCAGCAAATGGACGCCTCAAAGTAAGACCGGCAGGTGCGAGTAACTGTTGACGGGATAAATGATAGAAAAATGTATCTTTTTTACTGCCAGAATCACCGCCCGAGACCCTGCCATCGCCAGGTGGGTCAATAAAAACATCCCCACTTTGCTTCTCATTGTCAACGTCCAAACTTTTCATCACCTCTATAATAGCGTGTGTCGCTCTCCATAGAGAGAAAACAAATGGCCAAAAACCCCAAAAAACGCCCGGGGTCTCAAAAGTTTTGTATGATCTGTAGCTATTCGAAAACGTAAAAAAAATGAAATTATTGTTCACTATTAGCCCGCTAAAATGGCCGGAAGTTTCGAAAAAAATATATATTTCGTGATTTGGAAAAAAATAAAACAAAGGGTTCATATTTTATATTTTGTATCAAACATATTTTTCATTACATAACTGCAGTACAAAAAACCAAAAAAAATAAATTCTATACATATGTGATGTGTTGGTTAAAAAAATAAAAGGGGAAAACAACACTTTTTCTGGATAAAATCAGAATTCTTGTTGACTTACTTGTACTCATAAAGTTGAACTTTTTTTTCATTTTTGTCAGTTATACGCATTTGTTAATAATAAACAAACGTTAAAAGGTTAGATTACTGAAAAAAAAAATATTAAAAATTAAAAAAAAAATGGTTTTAGGTTTGTTTTCTGATTTTCAATGCATTTTAGCGGGCTAATAACCATTTTTTAAAAAATAAATTTAAATGCAGTTCTCATTTTCTTTGCAAGACGCAACTTTTGAGACCCCGGGCGTTTCTGAATTCAAAAATTGAAATAATTGACACACGCTACTCTATAATGTCGTTCGTACAAAGGGGTCTTCTGGTCCTAGAAATAAAAAAAATAGCAATTGAGTATATTTTTGCCCAAGGGGTATTTAGCGACCCATAATAGTTTTGACAACTATATCTGTGAAATAAAATATTTATTTTTGATTCATTCGTTTGCATTAGTGTAAACTATATAATTTTACAATAAAATCAAAATAATTGGTTTATTTACAAAGAAAAATATAAAACTTTCATTATTTTAAGCAACACCGGAGTTTTTCACCAACATCAACTGAGTCATGAATTGAACTGTCACCAGAAATTACAACTTTGACCGTTAAGCGAAACTGTTTAACTATTGTTTTAGTAGATAGTACTTTCACACATCGATAGATGGAACTGGATGTCGAAAATGAGCGGTTGCGTTCAACAATTTGCTACTTTTCTAGAGCCTGTTTTTCGGGACAAAAACGACCCACTGGGCATATATGGGTTAAAAATAATGAATCTATTAATTATCAAATTATAAAAAAAATATTATCTTACTGCCACTCTTCATTAATCCCTAGCAACGCCTCCACCCCTACCACAATACATTGTTCCCACCCACTATTTTGTAATTGTCTAATCAGTATACGTTTGCCCTGAGGAAGGAACGGTCATTCTGAAACCGGTCGGCTTTAAGCAAATATACAAGTGGTTCAAACAAAGTAACATTGTTTCATTTATCAATGATATAATTATAGTATTGAAAAACATAATATAATTAATAATCAACTCAAAACAATTTACTATGCTCTATGTCAATCTCTAATTGTACGGTATTATAGTCTGGGGAGGAGCAAACAATGCCGCCATTGACCCGATCTTTAAAGCCCAGAAACCAATTATTAAGATTATATTAAAACTACCGATCACAAGCAGTTCGGATGAAATCTTTAGGAGAATCTGTGTCTTGGACATTAGGCAAATTTATGCCAAAAACATATTAGCATACCTCTTCAAACACAGAACTACCTTTGAAAATATCCAAACTGCTCGCGATACTAGAACTAAAGGGCATAATCTCCTACTTATCCCTTTTGCTAAAACAACCTTTGGCCAAAGAAATTTTAGATACTTTGCAACAAAACTATATAATACACTTCCACTGGCAATTAGACAAAACACAATGTATCTTAAATATAAATCTGACACCAAGTCCTGGATTACCAGCCAAAATAGATCCAACATCAAAGATTTTATCAAAACTAACTTATAAGTATTTAGTTTTTCAATTTTACGTTGATGATTAACTGTTACTTGTAATATTGTGTTATTATTTGTACTTTGTATGTGTTATTATTATAAACTGATCATGCTAAGCGCCTGCTCTCAACACAGGTTCTCCTAGTGAGACAGGCATAGAATAAAACAAATTGTAACTCAAAACTAATAAAGATGAATAATCAAAAAAATTATTGAGGGGTAGTAGCGCAAAATACATCAATTCTCCACGTTTTATTGAACATTGTTCGATTGTTTTCTGACGTTGTAAATATGTAGGTATAATTACGAATCTAAGAAAAATCTTGCTTTGAGTTGAAATATTTAATTTTACGGGATCCCTACAAAGTTACCAACCTAGCAAACCATTTAGGTCGACCTCTGGCGGGGATGTTGTTATCCAATAAATGGTTCTCCAAATCCAACAAGAACATGATATCATGACCTCATTTAGGGTCAAGATCAGGAATATCCATTGATTTTACATTGAATACAACAATATTGGTCTAATGACCAAACGCCAAAACTCAAAGCAACACTATTATGAACGTTGAAAATAAGAGTATACTGGATTAAAATGCTACATTGTTGCAATGTCAAATGAGAAAATTCAGGTATTTCATTTGTGCTAAAAGTAAAGTAAGGTATGAATAGAATTGGAGATACAAATGTTTAAAAAAGATATCAAATTATGGTTAAGTAAACAGGAAGATGAGGAAATCATTAAAATTACGAAGTAACCCCAATGCAACCTGCAGACAACAAACATAAATACTCTTATTTTATTTATTGTTATTTTGTGAAAATCAAGAAACTAAAAGAAGAGGAAATAAAAATCAACACCAATTCAGCAACATACAGTCCACCTCAGAAAAGGAATACCTAGTGTGGAGGACTGTAAGCAAACCACTTTACTTTGTATTTTTACTTATTTTGTAATTTTGCTTTATCTCGTATTGTCATTAAAATAAGAATTTCCCTGGATTGAGGACTTCTGCTTCAATAACCTACAGCTCAAAATATGCCTTCCAAGAGTCGTAAAGGAAGCCATGAGCATTGCCACTTTTCGTAAGATATGTGTTGCCAACACCCCTGCCATAGGTCACCCGAAGTCGTTCGCCACGTTTGGTAACTTAGCAGGGGTGCCCGGGTTCATGGGATGAGGTTTGTCTAGGTGTTGGCGGCGAATGGTCGGGTCGGGATACCGGTTGAGGGAGGCCTAAACTAAACTTCATACGTCCGCTACCACTGGACACATTGACCCCCTTATTTCTACCCACCCCTAATACCTATTTCTTTCCCAGAATTTCCTTTCCTTCCGTTCCCTTTTTTCCGTCCTTTTCCTTCACACAGCATCTCCAAAGATAATACAGACCATGAGGACAGGGCCTCCTGTATGGATCTAACGCAAAAATAAATTGTTTTAAGTTTGAGAATTTTTTTTTTTTTTATAAGTTCACCAAAAATATTTTCAGTCAATTTTTTTTTTTTTTTACATTAACTTCACACAGGAGGCCCTGAGGTAAATAATTTCCCTCAGGACCTATATCATCTGGGATGCTGTATGGAGGATCTTTTTGAGGAGAGGAAGGAATGAACATTAGTCTTGAAGAGACCCATGTTGTAGGAAGGAGGAAACACAGAGGCCGGCAAATCATTCCACAGCCAAGCTGTTGAACACAAGAACGAGTCGAAGAAACGACCTGTTCTCATGTGACAAATGTCAACTGTGTACAAATGTTGGGCACGCGTTTGGCGTGTTTCCCGACTATGCACCGGTGCCGAAGGGATCAATGATGCTAGTTCCTCGGAGCATCTTCCATTGTAATACCGGTAGAATAAGGATAGCATTCCCACCCGACGCCTGTGCTCTAAAGATTACAATCCGTCTGTTAAGATGGGTGTACCGAACAGGGTGAGGCACACAAGACTGTAGAAACAGGGGGTGGTTCCGATCCACGGAGGCGTTAAGAAGTCGGGAGAGCGTCTCAGGGCTGTCCGCTTGGAGAGCTTGTCTGAAGCTGATCCAAGGGCTCGTAGTTCCTTTTAACTAGCCGAGTCTGATCCGTAGAGCGTAGAGTGTCCGAGGTCCAGGGGTAAGGCGATGGTCAGAAAAGAAAAGAGGCGAATGGAAGCAGGTCAGAGCAAGGGCGGGCAGGCAGAGAGAGATGTTGACGCGAAGGTGGTTAGTTGATTACTGACTGGTTTGGAAGGGCTTCTAGACCCTATTCATTAAGCCACGGTAGCAAGGTAGCACTCTGCCGTTGCTATGTCATTGTTGGGCCGTTATGCTTAGGGAGGATTCGTAGAACCCATTAAAGGGGTTGGCCATCGGGTCCGGATTCCGAGAATCCAGTGAAAGCGCCCGACGGCAACAAAATTCCCTCTGCTCGCTCGCCTCACCCTGACAATTTATTTATTAAACACAATATTTTACAAAGCCAAATACATAATACAAAATATGCCAAATACGTCCGACACAATGGGAGAATCTATCAAACGGACCGCCCGTTTCTGCACAGAGTCGAGGGTATTCTTCAGGTATTTTGGAGCTCCAGACCAGAGGTGGCTGCCAAATTCAACCGTGGGGTTCACTTGTGATTTGTACAGGGTTAGCAGTTGTGTACTATTAAAGTATCTGCGGGCCCTGTACAGTACGCCCAGTTTTTGGGAGGCTAACTTTACTCTGGCTTCGATGGAGCCCCCATTAGCGTGTGTCGCTCTCCATAGAGAGGAAAACAAATGGCCTTATATTTAAACGCCCGGGGTCTCAAAAGTTTTGTATGATCTGTAGCTATTCGAAAACGTAAAAAAAAATGAAATTATTGTTCACTATTAGCCCGTTAAAATGGCCGGAAGTTTCGAAAAAAAAATATATTTCGTGATTTGGAAAAAAAATAAAACAAAGGGTTTATATTTTATATTTTGTATCAAACATATTTTTCATTACATAACTGCAGTACAAAAAACCAAAAAAAAAATTTTTTCTATACATATGTGATGTGTTGGTTAAAAAATAAAAGGGGAAAACAACACTTTTTCTGGATAAAATCAGAATTCTTGTTGACTTACTTGTATTCATAAAGTTGAACTTTTTTTTCATTTTTGTCAGTTATACGCATTTTTTAATAATAAACAAACGTTAAAAGGTTAGATTACTGAAAAAAAAAATTATAAAAAATTTAAAAAAATAATGGTTTTAGGTTTGTTTTCTGATTTTCAATGCATTTTAGCGGGCTAATAACCATTTTTTTTTTAAATAAATTTAAATGCAGTTCTCATTTTCTTTGCAAGACGCAACTTTTGAGACCCCGGGCGTTTCTGAATTCAAAAATTGAAATAATTGACACACGCTAGCCCCCATATCTGAGCTGGTCACTTAGGGTTACACCAAGCATATCAATGGAGGGCCTGTTCGGAAGATTGCTTCCGTTGAAAGAGACTAGATTTTCATTTCGATCCCTTTTAGACGTAATCAGACAAGATTGGGTCTTTGAAACATTAAATTCAACGAGATTATTTTTACCCCAAGAGAAAACAGTCTCATGGTAACCGTCTATTCTTTGCTTCAAAGCCCTACGAGCTGTTGGAGTTTGTGAGTTTGTGAATTTATATGTACTTGACTGTATTTAAAATGAAATGTATATTTCCTACCAGATGTACGAATTTTTTTGCATAGGTAGGTAAATTGTTTTCTTTTTCTTCTTGATTAAAAATTTTATACGGATCTTATGTTCGTTGGACATTTTTTCATTGAACCAAGTAAATTCATATTATTCCCTTATCTTCGTTGAACAAGAATATTCCCGTAAAGCAATCTTATACATGTCATAAAACAACCAAAATATAATTATTTATTTCCATTTCTTTATTTTTTCTTTTATACGAGACTGCAACAAGGTGAACTGTATTATTCATATTTTTATTATGTCTTTGTTTTAATTTTTATTGCGGAACAAATCTTCTTTATTAAACCAGATAAAACTGTATGTTTATCATTTTTTTTCATTACTTTTTTTTTTATCTTTTGGGATTCATTGCAGCTGTGCTTAATCCTGAATGAATATAAATCTATACTGTAGTTTTAAAAATGCAAAAGTGCGTATGTTTTTTTGTAACGCTTTCACGCCTAAACCACTAAACAGATTTTAGAAATTCTTTCACCAATAGAAAGGTACATTATCAGCGAGTAACATAGGCTATAAATAATGGTAATGGTAAGCTCTGGTGTATAAATGAAAATGTGTGTATTTCTTCTTCTTCTTCAGCAGACTTGTAAATATAATATAATGTATTATTATATTAAAGACAAATATAATCAATAGAAGTAAATCAAGGAGAAGAGAGCATACAAGACATGCCTTTTATACCTTCATTCATGTCCAATTAAAGAATCCCAAACATTATTCTTTGTTCCTATTTAAATTTCGATCCACAATCATTACATTTATAGCATTGCAACGCATGCCGGGTACCAGATAGTATTATTATAAAATCTTTAGGTTTTGAAGCTGTTTTGCTGAACCTTAGTTTAAATCAGTACATTTAATTTTTAGAATTCTTAGAATTTTTGGAGTTCAGAACACGGGGTTTCCAATATCACGAACGTTATCTTTTAAAATCACTGAGTAAACATGTTCAATACGGCTTCAGTTATACATTAACTGTGTTATCGTCATACATTTGTGACATTAAGGTCACACATGTTTTATTACATTTCTTGCGAGACTAGGTCAATGCTCTGGAGCTCCAAGCAGCTGATTTCGAAATTCATTGTTGAGGCAAGAAATTTTAAACAAATGTCGAAATGTTAAACACAAAAATGCACATTTTTTTGTTATCAGTTAGTTGTCCGGGGGAAATCCTGGTATCTGAATTTTTATATCTACATCTATATAAATAAAAATGAATCGCCTAAATGTGTGTATGTCTAGTGTATATATATAATTTCCGAACGACTTTACCTATTTCATTCAAACTTTATGGATAAGGTTTTATATACTCACCAGTATATAAAACCTTTGCATGCCCGCGAAGGTTTTATATACTGGTGAGCTCTGGCATTATGAAATTTGTATAAAAAATTGCGATAGGTGGCACGCGAGCTGTTTGAAAACTGAATGTACCGGGACTGAATGAATGAAATGCGAGAGGGGGGTTGTCTTTCGTTTGAAAGATCCTAAGATTTTCTTTCTTTCTTCTTTAAATTCCAATAATAACAATGAATATATTTTAGTTCCCGCAAAAAAGAAAACTCCCAACTGTATCAACATAAATAGGTTCTTCAATCATGTGTTGTTTTATTTTTGACAAAGACAGTTCCAATGATGTATTTGTCTAATGAAAAAAAGTATCCATATTCTTTTTCGCTGCTTACACTAACCATACCGTCGTGATTTTGGAGAAAGTGTTTTTTTTAATTAACTCTAAGTAGGAAAGAAACAATTTTCCTCAGGATCTTTGTCATTTTCGGAGATGCTGGGTAGCTGGTATTTTTA
Organism: Limnephilus marmoratus; assembly: GCA_917880885.1. Lineage (NCBI taxonomy): Eukaryota > Metazoa > Arthropoda > Insecta > Trichoptera > Limnephilidae > Limnephilus > Limnephilus marmoratus. Next base: position 38,488,529 of record OU862918.1, on the reverse strand, counting down.
AGGATAGGAAGAAAAAGAAGTTCCGGGAAGGAAAAAGGTAGAAGGTCTGCGTAGGAATCCTGGGGTCAGTGACAATAGTAATACTTTCGAACTACGGTTATATGCTTGGCGTAAATCAGCACATAATTTTGTGGAATTATTAGGCACCAACCACCAAAACATTTTTTTTTTGGTACAGATTTTTTAACTGTATGCTAGAGATATGAAAAGAAAAAATCAGAAGGTAAAATAAAATAGCTTCATCCATGTAATATTTTAATTTGAAATAAATTCTATAAATATTCAACTTAATGTAACTATGAAATAATAATATCAATTGAAGTCTTATAGTTATTAATTATCTAACATATAAAATTCATTGCCTGTGGCGTAGATTTCAGCTATAAACAAATCTACAGTTTTTTTCTGGGTAAACTCGACCTTCAGAACGAGGAAAAGATCACTGTCAATGTAAGATTTCGAAAATCAAACCCCAACTCCTTTTCTCACCTCTTGAAGAAGTATTTTGATACTTTTTGATGAAATTTAGCACACTTAGCATACGAAACAAAACGAAAACTATAAAATAATAATATCATTTGAAATTTTTGTTTACAAATTATTTAAAATAATAAAATAAATATTTGTAAGTGCGCACAGAAAAATTCCTTAAAATATAAATTGCAAAAGATTATATTTTTACATTTTTGCATGTGATATTCAAACACGTTTTTATGTTTGATTTTTTAAATAACTTATTAAATAAACTAATGTTTGATAAATTGTGAGATCAACATTTAATAATCATTGAAATTCAGGTGTGAATTTCATAATACTACAGGTGTGGTTATAATACTCCCGGGTGTTCAGTTCAATGTGTTACGATTCCATCGATGAAAAAAATCGAACCATAATAAAAACAACATTAGCATGTTAAAAAAAGACAAACTCTTATCACACGGTTGCTAAGTAAATGTGGTATTAAATTGAATCAATTCTCTTACTTGTTTTGCGTATTTTGTAAACAGACCATACCACAATCTCGATCAAAAAGATATCTATACATCTCCGAACACGTGCGTTATGAATTAATAATATACTAATCACATTTTAATTGAAAACACGGAATCTCTCAAAGGTCACGCTGTGAAAAATGGCTATAAATAGACATTGTGTGTATCGTCGAGTTACAGAAAAATGAATTTGATTTAGAAGCAGAAAAAATGTAGTCGACATTAATGCCACAATCTTCAAGATTGGATTGGATTGTAACTGTGTCGGGAATTCAAACGACGTCCAATGACATTCATAATTGGAGGAAAGAAACAAGGATTGCCGCAAATTAGATGAGAAGACAACTTAATGAGAAATGACAGCTTGGACTAAGTGAGAGAACGGGATAGAATCGATTTAACGTTTGACACATTATTTGTAGAAGGATATCAGTTGAAGAGTTTTTTATCGATGGAACCGGACATTGCTTACATTGTGATGTAAAAACATAGCGCCTGCTTGAAATCGACCATTAGACACCTTCAACTACATAGTAAATAATATCATAGTAATTCCTCCACAAAATATTATCGAATAATTTGCTCATTTAATGGCAGACACGTTTTAATAAATAATGTAGCAATAATCACAACTATCACAGTAGGTCATTCACAATTGAAGTATAAAGACAATTTTTTGCTAAATATTCAATATGAACTAATATATTGAATTAAGCAAAATTAAACCACAATTTTGTATACTTACATACACCAACCTCCTAAGATGTTATGTTTGGAAAGTGAATTTTACTAAAACGAAAATACTGCGTTAAAATATTTTCGGCAGTAAAATAAAATTATCAGTTAAATCTTCACTGCCTGATACGAAAATATTTTTAATAATTTTCAAATAAAGATGTTCGTTTCACCACTTTAAAACTTTCACAACTTTTCATAGTTTAACAACTTTTTGGCACCAGCCGCAAAAGACTATATACAGAGTTCACTCATTTCAGTTCATCGACTTATGATATCATTTTATCATTTCTTTTAATACACATTTTATGCTTTCTTCTTTCTTTCAATAATTAAAAACCGTAAGCTTTAAGGCTTTGATGTATTCATATAGGACACTCGATTTCTTCGCACTCAGCCATGTGATTGCAGCAGTAGTAAAAGTAGTAGGAGTGTGGGTGGTCAACGACTCTCCTTTTTCTGTTGCCTTCTTTCCTGCGGATGGTCAAAGAGCTGTTGACGGGAAGTTTGTCCCAATCAATATTATGGAACTGAGCAGCTTGTCCGTGGTGGTGACGAGTACGAGTAGTTACGGATTCTAGAAATAAAGAAATAAAACATTTGAAATTTACGTGCATAAAAGACTTGTATTTGAGAGAAGGTATGAAAGCAAGAATGGGTTCAAGTATGTAAAGAGTATTCATGGTGGTCGGGTCTATCTTCATTATCATTAAATAATAATGCATTGCGTTATAGTAGGACATGAGCGACTTTGGTCGCCCTGACGCAAATTTGGGCAAATTTTTAAAAATGAATACATATTTTAAATAAATCACCATAATGTCATGTTGCCTCGTACGCGCATCTTAGAATACCTGTCACAACGGATTTTGAAGCAGCGACTGTCGCCAAAGGGATATTAAACCAATTAAATTACAATTAATGCCTTACACGTAATACTTTTTCTCTAACTCGTTTTAATCAGGGTGTTTTCAGAAATTTTCAGCATTTTCAGGAGATATATTGTGTGATTAAGATCAACGAAAAAAATATTATATAAATTATTAATAGTTTTTACCAGAGATATTGAAATAAAAGTAGATATGCTATCTGCAGTTTTAACTATTTGGGACTGCGCTTCCAGGTGTCGCCGATATTGTTTACCAATTAACAAATAAATTAAATGAACGAATAATTAACGAATAAACCAAACAAACGGTAAACTAAATTAACGAATTCTTTCCATATTCAAACAATATTGTTAACCAATAAATGCACATCTTCAAAAAATCTACGAAATGAACAAATTATTTTCGTACGCAAACTACTCCTAATTAGGGCATAGTCCACCGACAGGTGCGCGGACACCATAGCATATCTCTTTTGTATATGAATATCTTTGGTTTGGTACCTAATAATAACTTCGCAAGTGTAATATATAGTTTCAGATCGTTACTAAAATAATGAGAAACTGCTACATGGTGACTCATTGTGGATTTCGCATCTTTATTGTGCATTTCTATTTGGAAAGTACAAATAATTATAAATAGATTTTGAAGGATAACCCCACCTTCCCATGAATGCTTGATAAAGTTTATTGGGTACAAGTCACGAAGTACTACCATCTGAGAGATTTTAAGATAACTTATTTTGCAGAAAAAATTATAAAATATTTTAATAATACTGATAATATACAAATCGTATGAAGCAATTAAGAGAGTAAACGTGAACTTTTCATTTTTTTAACTTTCTACGACTATTGTTAATAATAAATTTCTTGGCATGTATAGAAACAATTTAACGAGCGTTGAATCATTCAAAGGTCGTTTCTTGAATAGACAACAGTATATTATAAACGTAAAATAAAGTGTAAGTTGTACTACGTATTGGTTACAATACTAGATTTATATGTTTGGTAATCAATATATTCGTACTAAATCCAAGTAGCCTACCTAAGGGTCGACCGAGATCTCAGTCTCGGTCTCGGTCTCGGTCTCGGTCTCGGTCTCGGTCTCGGTCTCGGTCTCGGTCTCGGTCTCGGTCTCGGTCTCGGTCTCGGCAGTCTCGGCTACAAATTCTACCGAGAACTCTGTCTAGGTTCTCGGCGAAAAATCGCCGAGATTCTCGGCCATAACCGAGACCGTTGTAAGTAGACACGGTATAGGATAATGGGATTCAAATCTACCGCGCGCGTCCACATTGTCGATTGTGACATTCTTTGAAGGGTGAAAACGCAGAAAAATTGCTTTTAATGTGCTACAACATCATGTTGTTCAATTTTGATTATTATATCATTTAAAACAAATTATTATTACATTCTTAAATATACTGTATTATGCAAAAATAGCGCATTTTCATTTTTTTCTCAATTTTTCTATTCTCGGTCTCGGCTCTCGGTCTCAGCCGAGATTTTAATTTATTCTCGGTCTCGGTCTCGGCTGAGAACGAAAAACCTGTCTCGGTCGACCTTTAAGCCTACCTCTCCCTTTCAACTCACATTATTCTGGAATATTGGAAATGCTTCGGTTCCATTTGTTCCGAGCATTGCCGAATCGTGATATTTTGATATTGTGTGATATTTTCATTAATGTTTAATGAAATTCCATAAGGTACCGCCGAATCTAATAACTATTTTATATAATATAATACGTAAGCACTGTTGATCAGGTGAATTTATTTGCATACTATGAAGAAACTGTGAATAACGGTAACCTGCAGCCGGTGCAGGCACAACGACCTCGCGTACATGATATACAAATAATGGAAGTTTAGGATTCTGCATAATGTAAATACGGGGTACTTCAAATCACAGAGCATGTTGTAGCAGTGTCCACTGGACCATTTTCTAGGTAATCAGTGAAGTTGTAAATAACAACGCCGGATGCCATAGACTGGCTGAAAATTTGCCAAAATTTGTAGCCATCACAACTATAAAACCATGCAAAGAAATATATTAATCTATTAGAAACAAACAAATTTACATACCATCTTCATCAATGTTGTTTTCTCCTGTTCCCGCATTGTGATGCGTATGTCTTCGATACCGGTGCGGTTTAATACAGCTTTCCATGACGAGTTTACGTATGTAGTCCAGAGTGCATTTACTGTGGTCCACATCCGTTCCGCATGTCACCGAAAATAAGGCGCAAACTAAAAATACCTGCAGCAAAAGATATAAGAAAATTAGTATAAGTTTTCTAAGTAACAAAATATTTCACAGTTACATCGTTCCAACCTTGGATAACCAACACTTCCGCCACAGTTCACCCCGCCAAGTGGTTCGCTATATTTGTTAACTGAACAGGTTCATGAAGTGAGGTTTGTCTAGTTTGAGGCGGATGCATCTGCCCACGTACTGCGCGGTGGGCCGAATCCGGCTAACATACTCGTATGTTCCTCACTATTTGACCCGCTGATCCCTAGATTCCTACCCATCCCTCATAACTTTTCCCTGCCCATAATCTCGGATGCTGTGTAGAGGGTTTTTTTAAAGTAAAAGATGAAGAGGAATTTATGGGCAGTGGAGGTAATCCACCTCTTACCCGCCTTGGTATAAGTAACCATCAGTTACTTATACCAAGGCGGGTAAGAGGTGGATTACCTCCACTGCCCATAAATTCCTCTTCATCTTTTACTTTAAAAAACCCTCTACACAGCATCCGAGAAGATGATGCAGGCCCCGAGGGAAATTATTTTCTTCAGTCCCTCTTCTTTTGAAGCGAATGTTAAAAAAAATGTTTTTTTTTTTTTGATTTTAAAATTACTTCTTGCCTTACTGATTTATTATGTTTAATATGTTTAATCTGATATATAACATCTGATAAACATGTTGGATGACTGATTATGATTATGTAAAAATTAAAATACGTTTATTGGTAAAAAGGAGGTAAAACTAACAATTCTGTGAATACTAGACCTCGCATTTAAAAAAATATGTTTTTCATGCTTTCTCTTATTTTTTAAAACCAAAATTTCAACAAAATCACAAAATTTGTCAGTAAAAAAGTAAAAATAAGGATTTATCCAATTTAAGGAAGAAAAGTCGCTATCTCAATTCTCAATGACTATTCTTTTTCCAAACTTTCTTCGGGCAGTTGGGTGTATATCGCTCTTGAGGTGATTTTTTACAAAAACGGTGCTCTACAAATTTTCCAATTATTTAATATTATACGTCGATTTCACATTTGAAAAAAATGTTAAAACGGCCATCATCTCGAAGCGGAAACGGAAAGTACAAACAAATTCACAGACCTACAAAATGGTCGAGTTAAAGAGGACTTACAAAAAAAGGAGTGGCTTAGTTCGAGACTTATTTGTAATGTTTTTTTTTATTGTCGCGTATTTAGGAACTTCAGACCAGAGGTAGCTAATAAGCTCTAATACACCAATCTTTTTTCAGGGCTAGCTTAACTTTGTGTAAAGTAATATTTCTCCGAGAGTATGCAAAAAGAAAGAACCACCACATAACTTTTTCTACACTTGTTCCCTTACTTCATTCACATTCTTGCATCGTCTCATCATGCTGCAGAGTGATTTAACCTGATATTTATTTTAATTATGATTGGCGTATTGGAGTTGTCAGTCTCGCTAACATCATCATCATCACACAAATTACATCACATTTTTGATTCCGCCGGAAACCGAGCACATGACCTACAGATTAGAAAGCAAACTCAACCTCTGGGCTATCGGAGTCGCTGTTGTAATTTCGGCTATTTCGACGAAATATGAAACAAGATTTCATCATTGTAATTCGGGCTTTAGATAAGAAATTAAACATAAAAAACGCGTGAAATTTTTTGGTAGGTACGAGGTACATTTTTTACACGTACACCATAAAAAGGTTGTTTATTGAATACGAGTGCGTAACTCGAATTTACAAACGAGTTAGTATTTTTATAGCTTTTGATATGTATGTAGTCTAGTTAATTAGTAAACTCTCAGTGTATCCACTGTTAGAGACGGAAAATTAAATAAATAAAATAAACTAAGTATACCTACCATTTGAGATCTGAATAACCGACTTCTTCTTAAATACTCTCGCACGAATCGCATCGTTTCTATCCGCTCCACTGAAAGAGTGGACTAATAGAGGTGCGTTGTGGATTGTAAATGTTGGCGTTACCTTTTGCCTGAATTTAGGTTTCGAGATTCAGTAAATTTCGAAAAACTTTCTTGAACCCGTAATCAATTTCTTTTGCCTGTCTGCCAAAGGGTTTCAAGTAATTCGGCGACGTCGGTGCCCACCACTTCCGCACGGCGTTCTAAGGAAACGTATGGTTTCCTCCTTCACCGTACACAGGACTATTATTTTTTTGTACATAAAGAAAGCTAATTTAAAAAAAAATACTCTATATCTCCGATGTCCGGGCATACATCGTACGAGTGCGTAATTCAGCGATAGGCTGGATTTCAAATCGGAAAAGATCGGTGCATCAATTCCGATAATACATATAATATATAACAGTTCCGATAACACATATTTTTTGTTTATATCTTCAGTTTCATGGATGTCATAGTGCCCAAAAGTCAGGCCAAATAGTCACTTAGAGAAAAATCGTATGGGTTTCCATAAAAAATTTCTTTCACGCTCCATCTAGATCTAGATAGTTCATTTAATCTATTTTTAATAATGAATTTCCTTTGAAAGCGTGATTACTATGAACCTTCATTTATTTGATAAATCTATGTAGTTCACTATAACAAAATACGAAATTCTCAGAAAATAGCTTTTTTCATCGACAAAGTAAAACGAATTTTACGAATGAATTAATTTTACAAAATAAATGTGAAAGCTCCTATTTTTGACTTTTACGGACTGGAAAATAATATTTTACATTGTGAGGTCGTGTGTTATCAAAGTATCACACAAAAATTTTAACATTTCATAATTGCTTCCTAGTGTTCCATAATTGGATAAAAATGGCATAGTGGTTATTAATTTTAGATTTTTATGAATTTATTTTTTTACATCGTGAACAATTTTATTCATACATTTGTTCGTGAATACAAAAACCTTTAAAAATCGAATAAAATAATTTATGAGTAACAACCCGGCTTTGCTCAAGTTTTAACACTCTTCTTCGACAATGTTTTTCTTTTCGAAAATGGAAAAATATGACCTATTGTTGCATTTTTACAAAAATAAATATTTTAAATGCTGTGCAAAATCAAAGGTACCACACCGGAAGAGTTTACGCTGCTACGAGAATCAATCACAGATGTGGAATATTCCTAAAATGAAACGTACGTACATAACTGTTTTTTTATTATTATATAAAAGGCGGAAGGTTATTGTGCCACACAAACAATGTATTTAAGCGGAAAATCATTGCTGACTGCCCGGAAGCAACTTTTCCAATAATATTATTGGAACCATAACACCGGCATCAGCCTAGCGTGGTGGTCGAAAAATCCACAAATAATGTAACCATAATATGCAATAAATAAAGAAAAAAAATTGTATTATATTTCATAACTAACTGTCTATATTGAAAGCACACAATTTGTCCGCAAATGTAAGAGGAGAGGATAAAACGCCAATTTCTCTGTTTTGCTCCTTGCATCGTCTGCACGAGTACCTACTTTTCAAATATTTTTGATTAATTGTTCGATTGTGCAATATTTTGCTGGGACATCTACGATTTTAGACTTCATCCATTTGATTTCTCTAGACATAACTGGTCATCGTTCTTATTCCAAACATCCACTTTACATTTCCAAACCCTGTAAGCATCCTTTTCTAAATCTTTTTAATTGTGTTTATATCGGCCTTGCACCATTTTCAATCTGGTACAGGGCCACCAAAACATCAGGGATCTCATTTAAAATTGATTCTGTCAGCTTTCTTCCTTTCCCTACTAGCTAAATGCTTGGCTTGCGTTCAAAAAGGTTTGAAATGAGATCTCTAATTGGACTACCAGTATTGCTCTCTTTTACATTGTGCATTCAGGACCGATTGTATTTAACAAAACAAAATGCACAAAAATAAATTAAATGAGGAGATTGAAATCACCCAGAGTATTTAATTACATTAATATATTGAGTAATTAATTACATCAATGTATTGAGCAAATGTTTTTCAAATAATGTCGAAAAGGGAATAATGGAATAGGTTTACTTGTTAATATATTGTTTTTGATTCTAGCAATGAAGCACTCTTATAAATCAACTTTAAACCCTTTCATCTGTGTTTTAAAATTCATCATTATGATGTAAATAAAACACAAACAAATTATAACAATCACGTCTGGGTAGGTCGGGATCCCATAAGTGACATACGTTATCTACTTCATTTCGAAGGTAGCCAACGAAAGCAGTTAGAAGTTATTATTCAAGAACTGAATCACAAATTTGAATAGCGTGAGATTGTACTGAGCCACAACATCCCATCTTAATCATGATTCTCTCATCGTGGAGCGTTTTGTAAGATAAACGTTAAATTTAAAAAAGATAAAATAAATTGTATTTTTTTATCACTTATTTTCAAAAAAAAATATTCGGAGATGAAAACATTTTTTTATGCTACTCAAAAGGGAGATTTCACTAACACACAACAATATTTTGAACAGTAACTCGGAATTATAATTATTAAATCACTTTAGAATTCTTTATCCAGAGTAACAAAACATCACATTATATTCACCACAAAACGATCTAAAAATGGGCAAAATAAAATATAAAGATTCGTTTCGCGAAACTGTTAAAAAATTTAAAAATACTCACAAGCACAAGTTTCATTTTCATTTTTTACGATTGAATAACCTCAAACAGATCACTGGAACAAATGTGTTCACTCCACGACCACTGTCAAATTGATAATAAGTCCACAGTACCGAAAACCTTTTTATATATACCCGTGAGTCGTGCAAATATGCAAAACATTAATTAACGATAGTAAAATATGAATTAATCTTGGAATTCAAGCTGCGCCAAGCATTTTTGCAAGTGCTGTTATTGTTGAGTTTCGATAGATTGTAGAAGAAAATGCTGACAGCAATTGAAAATTCTACGTGTTTTTTTTTAATAATATAAAATCATGTGCGACCTTGTCCTAAATTACGTAAAATAGGAAAACGGCATAACCCGTTTGTAGACCAAAACAAACCTTTTTCAATTGACAAGTTTTATGGTTTTCCAAAATAAATACAAAATAAATAACAATGGTAGAACCAATAAAACACCCCCTTTATTTTCCTAACCAAATAATTTACGACGAGTTTTGGGGTTTGAGATTGATTCCCTTAATGATTTTGTCTCATTTTCGTTCATGGGCCGCTAATGGTCTGAAAGATGTGGTTTTTTCATTATATTATATTTGTATGCATTGTGTAGTGCGGGGTCACTCGAGGCTTCAAAAAAGTGCAATTCACACGCGGTAGAAGTGAAACCTTCAGAAAACTAAAGTAGACAAGACTGGGGAGACTACGGTGCACTTATTTTATCAATGTGAAGGATGATTTTTTCAATAATTTTGTCGTCAAATTGCAGTGCACTTTTTCCTAAATATTTGATCATCTTATTCATTTTTATAGTTTCTTCTTCGGAGTCACTAGATGTCTTGTTCTTTTGCCTGTTTATTTTAGAATGGTTTGAAGATTGATATTGATTTTACAAAAATAAAATGACTTATTTTTTGGAATTCGTAGGATTCGACCACTGGTCGGTTCAATGTCTGCAAAAATTCGTCAGGCGCTTTATACCACTACACTAAAGGGGACCTGCGTGTGACCGTGGATTTATCGTAATATATTGGAATCGAGTACGCGTGAATAAAATAAATATTTTATTGCTATCTCATTTTCTCGCAGGCTAAATCCTATAGACGCATGTGTTTGTCTTTTTTTAGTGTCGCTCGCTTCCGTTTCATCGAGTTTCAAATCACAACGGTGCTAAAGAAGTTTTTACTTCAATAGATTCCTAATATAAGAACCGGTAGCACTCATGTAGTTCTTAAAACAGCTGAAAGTTATGGGCGAGTTTGAATAATTTGAAATACCCTCTGAAAATCTCGAAGCATTCTTCCTTTTTTAAATTATCTTCAAATTATAATACCTAGGTACATTGAAAATCAAAGAAGTGAATCGGATATGTTATCTTCTAAAATAATATCACAATTGAATTATGACGTCCAAAAAAAATCTGGAGCAATGTTGTGTTTGCTGTCAAATCCAAATTTATTGATCAAGAATTTAAGTAGAGGTTTGAAAACTTTATACGGGAAACGCCCAAAACCGACATACGCAGAAAGTTTATGCGGAAGGTCGAGTGGTCAAAATATCTCCCTCAACCAACCTCTCCGGAGGCGACCCTTTACACATCTATTGGGCTGACCTGGACAAACCTTACCCTATGAACCCGGGCACCCTTGCCAAGTTACCAAATGTAGGGAACCACTTGAGGTGACTGTGGCAGTGTTGTTGGTAACCCAATGAATGGTTCCCGGGGGCGTATTTACAATCCCTACCGCGATTCAGTCACGCTAGCGACTGAAACGCGGTAGGGTTTGTCATGCGTAAATCACCAACAAACACTACCGCGTTTCAGTCGCCTACGCGCTTCGTTGCTCTATCTGTAACGGTGAGGGTGACGACCGTAATTATAGAGAGGTTAGCAGAGACGATGGACAGCGTTTTTTTAGTTAGAATTTTTTTTTTACATTTAAAAAATATTTTAAGTTAGGAGTTTGAGGGTGACGACCGTAATTGTAGAAGGGTAAGCAGAGAGGATGGACCGCGTTAATTTTTTACTTATTTTTTTTTACATAGAAAATTAAGTAAAAAATTGACGCGGTCCATCCTCTCTGCTTACCCTATATATTTAAAAATATATATATATATATAAATTTTCTATGTAAAAAAAAATTAAGTAAAAAAAAAACGCAGTCCATCCTCTCTGCTTACCCTCCTATAATTACGGTCGCCACCCTCAGTTAAAAAAAAAACCCGCGTTTTTTTTAACTTAAAATAGATTTTTAATGTAAAAAAAAATGCTAACTAAAAAAACGCTGTCCATCCTCTCTGCTAACCTCTCTATAATTACGGTCGTCACCCTCATCGAAACAGATAGAGCAACGAAGCGCGTAGGCGACTGAAACGCGGTAGTGTTTGTAAGGTGATTTATGCATAACAATCCCTACCGCATTTCAGTGACAAGCGGGACTGAAACGCGGTATTGTTTGTTGGTGATTTACGCATGACAAACCCTACCGCGTTTCAGTCGCTAGCGTGACTGAATCGCGGTAGGGATTGTAAATACGCTTCCCAGGGAGGCGATACCCACACCCGCTTTCGAAATTAAAAGGTCCGGTGACAATTGGTCCGGCCGAATGTTTAAAAGATTTTTTTTTTACATGAGCTCCGCACAGGAGGCCCCGAGGAAAATAATTTCCCTCAGGCCTATGTCTTCTTTGGGGATGCTGTGTGGAGGGTTTTTTAAGGAAAGAAAGGAGAGGAGAGTTCTGGGAAGGAAAAGGGTTTGAGGGGTGGGTAGGAATCTGGGGTTCAGTGTCTGATGACTATATCTGAATAGCCAGGTACATTTTCCACATCTTCCCTTCCCCACTACCTTCAGCATCACACCATACGAAAATTGGGGATGCCATAGTCTCACTGGCTCGAGACGGTTGGGAGCAGTTGGGACTCTTGTGTTATATTCAGATATAAAGGTTATATTATATGCAAGTAGGAATCTTTGGCGTTTTTTTTTGCTAAGCCGACTGCACGTATAAGTATGTCGTATTTTGTGATTGCCGCATGCTACTTTGGAGAGTCGAAATTATTAATAAAAATATTTTTACAGCCGATTTTCACTCAAGATGCCTTCAAATATAAGTATATTGACTTTGGTTGTACGGCTGTATATCCTCTTTGCATACTTACTTGAAGAAAACATCTTCTAAACTTTCGGCCGGACCAATTGTCGCCGGACCAATTGTCGCCAGACCAAATGTCGACCGGACGAACTGTCGGCCGGACCAACTGTCACCGTACCAACAACTGTCGCCGGTCCAAATGTCGCCGGACCAATTGTCGGGTCACCCTATGGCAGAGATCTTGGTTATCTTGGGTATGCGGTGGAAACCTCCAGTATCCATACGCGCCTCACAAATTGAGTATAATAAAAAGAAAGCTACATCAAAATAAAAGGGTCATTATTTAAGGAATGTGTTAATCTCTGAAGTGAATGCGCTGTTTACAAATAAAGATTTATAAGGCGCCACTTTGTTGATGTTAAATGATTAACACAGAAAACACTCTAGAGGAGCTATCCGAATAAATGCTTAATATAAATATATTGTCCTCCTTCACCTAAATAATTGAAGGCAGTTATACGTCTTATGATATTTTTACGTCAATATAATAAATGATAAAATTGATAAAATTGCCTAATAATTATAAACTTAAATGATCCAACAGTTGTGACGCCATAGTCTAGTTTAAATATTAACCAGACTTTAAAAACATTAAGTACTGCAGAAGAGTCCCAACTGCTCCTGACCCTCTGAAACCAGTGAGACTCTGGCATCTCCAATTATTGGGGATCTCGTGAGGCTTAAGAGAATATGGGGAAGTACGAATAAAATTCCGTCTTCAAACAAGGCAAACTTTTTGGGGCATATTTTTGTTGTTGTTTAAAAACGGTTTTTAAAACTAAGTGTTGATTAATATTCATTAATAGTAAGGCACTTAAGAGTTACTTCGCCCTTACTTCTGACACTGGGCAGCCGGGGTTCTTGTACGGTGCTACATGCGAAGGTGGTAGGTATTTTTGTTTCAGCAAATACCGATCTTGTATTACATTTTATCAAAACATGTGATCCATAAGACAAAACAATACATTCTTTTACTGCCGGAACTGAAACACAATGATTTGCACGAGCTGTTATTTTTTTCCGTCATGCTTATTAAATTATAGCGACAGTAAAAAGCAGCTGATATCGGTGCCAACAGGGCCTCAAGGAATTTTTTTCTCAACCAACACAAATCATTGCTAAGGGGATATCTTTGGTAATCTAATACAAAGGAACGTACCTACATGAAAATGAAGTATTTTTGAGCAATGAAATATTCAAATATTACGTTTCTTAATTAAGGCGATGCAACACGTCGTTTAGATGTCATCACTAATATTAAATAGACTAGTTTTAAATTCCCAACAATAGCCGTCGTTTTAATTTATTCACAAAAAAATCTCACGAAAAGTGTATTGAATTTTATTTCGCGAAGCTCAGGCACCAACATTTAAATGTTGTGCGATTACTCTAAAATAATTTTCCACATAATTCAATAAAATCATAACGGAGAAAGTTTTCGAAAGTACGAGATTTTGAACCTTTTATAGGCCTGATACTTTAATTTTTCTGGGCTTATAAAAAGATTAATCAAAAAAATACAAGATTATTTCAAATTTATAAATTAAGGATTCTTTTTTAACAAAGATATTGGAATATAAGTAGATGTGCTATCTGCTGTTTTTGCTATGTGGGTCTGCGCTTCCGGGTGTCGCCGATATTGTTTATCAATTAACAAATAAACTAAAAGAACAAATAATTAACGAATAAACCAAACGAACGTTAAACTAAATGAACGAATTCTTTCCTTATTCAAAATATATTGTTAACCAATATTAATGCACATTTTCAAAAAATTAACGATATGAACAAATTCTTTTTGTATGAAAACTACGCTAATTAGCGCGTAGTCCGGCGACAGTTGCGCGGACACCATAGCATATCTCTTCTGTATTTGAATATCTTTGTTTTTTAAGTTTTCTTTATTTATTGAACTAGCCGACCCGGCCACACCACCCTTTTTTCTACTATAATAAGCATGTATTATAGATATAAACCTTCCTCTTGAATCAACTATATTATTATTATTATTTTGTATTTATATAATAATCTAGTTAGCGATCGCCACTAATTATACAATGCTTGCAATGCAACACTGGATATTTGAAAAGGGAAAATCAAATACCTACTTACTCTAGGACATTTATTTTCCAATTTCTTCCGTAGAACGAATTTCAAAAGTGACTATATATAGTACGGCCCGCCAGCCGTTTTAAATCACACAAAAATATGTTTTCTTTAAATTTCTCGGCTTTTCTCTAATATAATTTACATGGATTATACAAATAAACATTCCTCTTCAATCACTCTATCTATTGGTGAAAACCGTGTGAAAATCCGTTGCGTAGTTTAAAAAATTAACGCGCACATACATTTTGAGCGACTTCATTTTATACTATGTAATGATGATGATGAAGGATTCTTTTTTAAGTTTTCTTTATTCATTGAAAACCGTATGAAAATCCGTTGCGTAGTTTAAAAGATTAACGCGCACATACATTTTGAGCGACTTCATTTTATACTATGCAATGAAGGATTCTTTTTTAAGTTTTCTTTATTCATTGAAAACCGTATGAAAATCCGTTGCGTAGTTTAAAAGATTAACGCGCACATACATTTTGAGCGACTTCATTTTATACTATGTAATGAAGGATTCTTTTTTAAGTTTTCTTTATTCATTGAAAACCGTATGAAAATCCGTTACGTAGTTTAAAAGATTAAAGCGCACATACATTTTGAGCGACTTCATTTTATACTATTTAATGATGAAGGATTCTTTTTTAAGTTTCTTTATTCGTTGAATTGTTTATTACATGAATTGGGGATTTTTCGACCAGTATTATTTATTAAAGCATCTAAAATATTTCTAAGCGATCTAATTTTAAACAAAAATTAAATGATTTTGCATTGCTTAGTAGGGCATCACCTTAAATTGAGTGACAAATAAAGGATTGCCAATCTAGTAGTCAGGGCAAATGCACAGCACACGAATTCCTCCATTTTTTTAAATGTGTTAAAGTTTAATTATTATTTTGTTAATTTATTATTTTATTATGCCCCCCGACGAACGCCAATCTCCAATAGGAGGGGGTATCAGTAGGAGAATTTGTAAAGGAGGTAAGTTATTGCAAAATCATGTTATTTTTGGTTTCAAATGATATAAAGTTAGCCTCCCAGAAACTGGGCGTACTGTATAGGGCCCGCAGATACTTTAATAGTGCACAACTGCTAACACTGTACAAATCGCAAGTGCGCCCCACGGTTGAATTTGGCAGCCACCTCTGGTCTGGAGCTCCAAAATACCTGAAAAATACCCTCGACTCTGTGCAGAAACGGGCGGTCCGTTTGATAGATTCTCCCATCTTAACAGACGGATTGCAATCTTTAGAGCACAGGCGTCGGGTGGGAATGCTATCCTTGTTCTACCGGTATTACAATGGAAGATGCTCCGAGGAACTAGCACCATTGATCTCTTCGGCACCGGTGCATAGTCGGGAAACACGCCAAACACGTGCCCAACATTTGTACACGGTTGACATTTGTCACATGAGAAAGGGTCGTTTCTTCGACTCGTTCTTATGTTCAACAGCTCGGCTGTGGAATGATTTGCCGGCCTCTGTGTTTCCTCCTTCCTACAACATAGGTCTCTTCAAGACCAACACGGGCATGTGCCTAGTATGGTGGTCGAAAAATCCCCAATTTATGTAACGAACCATTTAAAGAATAAAGAAACTTAAAAAAAAAAAAAATGTTCATTCCTCCCTTTCCTCAAAAAGACCCTCCACACAGCATCCCAGATGACATAGGCCCTGAGGGAAATTATTTTCCTCAAGGCCTCCTGTGTGGAGTTAATGAAAAAAAAATGCTTTATATAAATACTGCGAGTAGCCCCATCTTGGACATAATTAACATCACTGTAAAAAACATAAATGAAAGTAGTTTTGTTTGTTAGCAAGGAAATGTTGTAATTTTTGTAGTGGTCTTGTGATCGCAAGAGTGACTTGCGAATTATTTATATTCCAATGAATGATTCAAGAAGTTTATGTCAATTCTGCGTTGTGTGGCGTTTCCTCTGGCTAAATCTGTAGGTAAGTTGCATGGTTGTAAGAAAACTGTGATGATACCTGTCATTCTATGTCATATATTCTGGTTATAAATGTGTAATTTCTACTACTTAAAAAATTCAATAAATTATGGCAATTTATTAAAATTGAATAATCATATACATTGGGAATTCATATCTAATTTATTGGTTTAGAAATGTGTAAATTCTAATTAGGTATGCATTTGTAAATGTTCTCCAAAATGACCTGGAAAGAATTTCATACTTGTGATCTCCCGAAAGAAACCATTCATTAATTCTGAATGAAATTTTCAATTTTCTCCAAAATGACCTTGAAAAAATTGCGATTCTTTCAATAATATAAAGAAACCATCCCTTCTTTCAGAATGCAATTATTAATGTTCTCAAAAGTTGTCTTGACAGAAGCTCATTCGTGTGAGCTCTTGAGCGAAACCATTCCTTTGTTAAGAATATTATGAACTAAATAATATACAATTTGGCTGTCCTGAAACGGGAATCATTCCCAGTTGGACAGACAAAGTATCATTACATTTCGTAATGTTATTGTAATATATAATTATTTTTGAGGTATTATGTCGTGTTTCGCTACCTCCTTCTTTAGTCAACGTTTCGGTCAGCGATGCAGTGCCCATCATCAGGCGCCCTCACCTTCTTTTTTCACATCTTATTCCCTTCCCCACTACCTTCAAACTCAGCATCATGAATTTCTACTAATTTATAACTAACTTTCCTTGAACACTAAGCTTTTAAGCTCTAATGTTATTTTTGTAGAGATAATATCTATACATTTGCCACGCTGAAACGGCAATTGTATGAAATTCCCTCGGTAGAAAAATAATCGCAAAGTGTGCACCGAAAATTATTATAAACACGGTTTTTTCTGTTATTTCACAAGTTGAAAAAAATCAAAGCGTTTCATTAAATGCTACTTAAAACATTTTTCACGAGATTTCGTTCTATTTTAAACGAGCCGTGTTTTATTAAACATTTTCACAATTTTCATTGAATTATTAATTAATAATGTTAGCGTGCTCCCTCTAACATTCGAATTTACGCCTTAAAACATACCCCAATTGGGGTAGTCTCATAGCTCCAGACGGGAGCAGTTGGGACTTTTGTGCGGTATTTACATACCTAAACATAAATAAACCAATTTAGTCTTACTCACCATCGCAAAATAAGATACAACCTCGGAGTAAGACCGGGTTAGGTGAAATTGTTACTCAACATGGTGGGTTAATCGCGCGTATGCGCGTGTTCTTCACCAGGGTTAACTCAGTACCCCGTGCGTTGTAACTGACGAAATGGCGAACTTTCATGAGAATCTTGACGTTTTGAACGGAGCTTTGGCAAATATTGACCGTATTCGCGGCATTCGTGCACCACGGCTACGGAAAAGGTTAATAAAGGTACGATCCATTTGCGGCACTTACGGAAGGAGATTTTAGGTCTAAATATAGATTTACCAAAGTCAACATGAGACGTTTGATTGATTTGGTACGGCTGTATTTGGATGTGAATAATAAACGGGTGGCAAAGTATCTACCGATCTCCAAGTTCTTTGTGCCATACGATACTGGGGTAGAAACGAGGTGAGATTGTGTTTATAATTGCGTTAGGAACGGAAAACAAACACAGATCAATCTCGCTGAAGCTCCTAGAATAATATGTTGTATTGACTGATGTTGACGTATGCATAAACGTGAAGTTGGCAACACGCCGCGAAATGCTAAATTGACCGCGTTTTTCAGCTTTGGAGCAGTGTTGCTATCGTAAAAAAATCATAGAAACGGAAAACAAACACAGTGTAGCAGTGTAGGCTTACTCTGTCGAGAAACATTATGATGATGAGTAAAGATTTTTACCCTGAGCAGTGTAGGCTTACTCCACTGTGTAGCTACCGCGACGCTTCAGAGCCGTGGTACGGTTTCATGATGAGTGTACATCTCCGGTCCGCATAGTCTAACAGAGACTCATTGTAGAAACAACCAACATTCAAATGCTAAACTACAGAGCAACAACAACATTAAAAATTAACAAGAGCAGTGGTATTATTATATTCAACATAACGATTGTGAAGTTATTCACAATGAACATATTTATTTTAAAAAACTGATTTTAAATTTAATCCACCGAAAGTACAAGTATTATACCGATTTATTTTTGGAGTACCTATTATGCCGTGTTGAGCTACTCCTTCTTTATCCAAATTTTTCGGACAACGTTACAGTGTCGATCAAGCATCATCATCATATATACATCGTCCCTGACGATGGACACTGCTATGCTGTCCGAAACGATGGTCAAAGAAGGAGGTAGCGCAACATGGTATAATACCCCAAAAATAAATCACGATAAAATTTTTAAATCATCAATTATTGCACGCACTAGTTTTCCGCCTGCCTGGTTATATGAGTTGTTTTTCTACAGAAATATTGCTCATCATTTCCTCGAAGTAGATTTCTAAGTGGAACGTGTTTTAGCGTTCTAAAAGATATAATCAAACAATATTAGGGCACGTCTGATAAAAAACGTGATTTCGTGATGGTCTCAACAATTAGCTATCTGGCTGATTTTGGTGAAATTGCAGTAGGTACTTTTGCATTAGTTAAAAAAATATGACTTATCATCAAATTACTAGAATTACTTATGCCAGCGACAGAAGAAATAGAAAAGTCGGATAATGACAACAAAAATAACTTGTACCTAAGCAATTTTTTCGTTCTTATTATGTCGAAACCGGTAGCAGATAAATAAAAATTAAGTAACAAATGTACATCTAAAATAAAACTCCTCAAAATAAAAGATTATTTTTAATTTTGTTTTTTTTTTCCTTGTAAACTTTTGAACGTCTATGCCATAATTCAAATTGATCTTTTTATGAAGTAATTTTTATGACAATAATTATATTCAAGTACTTTATTTAATTTAGGTTGATCCCTTTTCAAAGAATGATGGCAACACTAAAACCAAGTTTTTGTTTTTGGTGGCGTGGGAGGCGGCATCCATTTCCGGCTCACTTTTGTTTTAAGGCCGGTCTTGCGCGCAACCGGTCTGGAAACGACTGTCAATTAAATTTAAGTTTTATGGAATAATCATTCGGGAAAGTGTACGATCAGACAAAATCGGGCCACTGCATAATATTTTGTGCGTGAATTGAAGTTTTCACGTTGTTCCCGCGTAAAGCGAGAAATAGGCCACTTGCATGGATTTCATAACGATTTGGAAAAAATCGTGTGGACAGATTTCGAAAACGTTAGTTAAAATTTATAGAAAGGTACAGTTTTTTTTTAATAAATTAATCCATATTTTGGCTCGTGACGTAACTACGTGAAAATATCCCGTCTCCGATTTGTGAAATTCCACACTGATTTTTTTTTATATGGTTACACTTTGATATATATAAAATTATTCATGATAAACTTTTAACCACTCATTGTCTGAGCAACATACATATTAAAGTTCCTAATAGACGTAACTTAAGAAGTCAAAATATATTCCATATTGAAATATTTAATAACAATATTGCATACTTCAATCCACTGTCTCGAATGTGTCGTTTGTACAACACAATTGAATGTGACCTTATTGATATCTTCGCAAACAGTCTCGAATATTTTAAAAAACAAATTAAAAATCTTCTACCATGATATGTCATGGAAGAAGATTTTTAATTATTGTTAATTGATGATATGTCACGATTGTTAATTGCTTTATTATTATGTCTTTTCTTTATTTTAACTTTATTATCCTTTCCAGAAACGTTTCTTTCTCTGTACACTTACCATGTTTTAAATTTCATGTCTTATATTTCTTTTTTATTATTATTATTATTTCTGTTTTCTTTTCACTACTAGCATCTCCGTCTAGCAACAACTAAACCTTAATTACGCATGCTGTGAACATTTCTAATTGGAGTGTTAATATCAGTTCATATTCCAACGTAATAATATTAATGCAATAATTTGTTAACACTCTGTAAATGTTTCAAACAATAAATAAATAAATAAATAAATTTCAGGCGTATTTTTGAGTTTGACATTTAACATTCACTAGATTTATTGTTTGTTCTCCGCGAACTTATAATTTTGTTTGGCGTTTTAACAGATGTTACGAAGAGAATCCCGTAAATGTTATGCCTACTGTACCTGTTTTAGAGGTGTTATGGTAATGGTGCTGATTTTAACAAAATCACTTTTATAATATTATTATTATTATAATTTACAAGTTCAAGTATATTACATTGGATATAGTCATATATATGTAGACGTTCAACATTATAATGATTTATGATCAATAAGATGGATCAAGGAAAAAAATTTTGATGAGATGTAATATTTTTGAATGCCTCGTTATTCTCCTGTGCCATTCGCGTGGAAAACGTTTTTTTAATGATTTTCGGCTGTGTAATTATCGTTTTTTCGCACCCATAAAATTTTGTCCCGTCTTTCCGTTTTATAAAAACTGGTCTGATTTTTCGGATTGAAATTTTTAAAAAATCGCCAGGGTTTCAAAAATACGATTTTTTTTTAAATGTGATACAAGTGGCTCATTGTACTTAGGCCCATATCATTTATGAGCATCTCACACTATGTACGTACGAGTTTAGTACGTAGCAATCTAACGCAGTTGAACTATAAATTTCCTCTTTTAAATGGAAAGAGATGAAGGAGAGGAAGATTTGAAACACCTAGCTAAACAAACCACGTCACAAAAAACAACCAATGTCATTTTGAGCACCGATTGCTGAAGGACGTAAATAATAAATACCACACACATGCACACACACACGTACAAATCTTTATCAACATGCAGTTCTTAAAAATATAATGTATTTGCAAAATTACGTAAATGGCATGAAGTCATTCATTTGGCCAATTTCTTCTGATTGCGTGTATCAGATATCCGAGTGAACGTAAAATGTACCTAATCCCAAGTCATGATTTATAACGATTTGACAAAAAGCGAGGTTCACCAATTATTATAAGATCTTAGTATCTGAGCAAATAAAATTAACGTTTTGCTTGAAAAAAGTTCACTGGATACTTGAAAATATTTGACCAATTTCACAATAAGAAAGACAAAATTGGGCCTACTTCCACAGCACTATTTTGAGGGTTTTTCTTATCAGTGACAAGACCATTAGTAACGTGGCAGTTTATCTAGTAGAACAAGTACATCGGGTTCCTACCCAGGCGTCGAGAGTTCAATTCATCTGCTGGCTATACCACCTCCGTCATTACACAAACAATATATTTTTTTATAAAAACAACTCTCTTTTTATAACTTTTGAATGTTATTCCCATCAAAGTAACATATCATTGAAGAAGAAGATAACACTGCTAATCTAAACGAAAGTATGAAAGAGAACAAGGCATAGAAAAATAGAAAAAGATAATGGTGGCAACTGAGACAGGAACTCAGAACCTCTCGTCTAACCATGACGTGCGCTTTTACTAATTCAGCCATTGCTACCTTCCATCAAACCGTCATAATTATCAATCTCATATTTTCAAATTTTAGAATTAACATTATTATCTTCGATTAATATTTCCGTATCATTAACGAAATGTAAAAATTAGTTGCGACCATTGTCTTCATCTATTTTTCTGTCTTGTTCTCTTTCATATTTTCGTTTAGATTATTAATGTTATTTTTTTCTTCTTTACTATTTTCCGCTTTTAATGATGGCAGTATAAGTTTTTCAGGTATTGTCAGTGTTCGGGCAAATCTATACCTACTCCCATGTATCCCTCCCGTCTTACCTACCTTCCTGTTACATCCATCTTGCTATTGTCACCGGTTCAAGATTGACTCCTAACCGTGAAATCAGTACAATTTCAACACCGCGCGGTACTGGCAGCCCAAATACTTTGGTCTCGTCGCTTATAGTCAAAACCCGGATCCGCGCAAAACACATGCTTTCAACCGCGAGTTATCTTGAGTGCATGAAGTGTGGGACCCAGGACGTCATCAGCAAGGTAGGATTTCATCTTGTTTTCGGTGGACATCCCATTTTTTCCCCTTCATCCCTTTTTCCATTCCAACAGTGATAGGTGGAGATTCCGAACTCCGCGGAAGAAAGTAACAGGCTTCCAATCAGCTATCGAAACAGTCAGATTAAACGTCTTTCTTTGAAAAAATAACTCTCTCTCTCTCTCTCTCTGGTTTCAATCCTGGGATTATTTTGCAGCAATTTCCTCTATTCTTCTCTTTCATTCTTCCCTGTCTTGTGCGGCTCTTTTGAATTCTGCATATGATGAGCAGCGCACGTCCACCAGCAGGTCCTCCAGGTACTCTCGGCGTCGGCGTCCTTTAGAGTTTGCGGATATATTAGCGAAGAAGAACTGCAAAAGGCCTTAACAACCATGCAAAGTATTCTTCAAAACAACTACAACATGAAGATAAATAAAGACAAAACAAAGCTGCTAACTGTAGACCGACCGCAACATCAGATGAGAGTAGAGATGTCAGGAGTTCCACTAAAGAACACCAAGGAGTTTGTCTACCCCGGGAGCAAAATAACATGAGACGGTCGGTCTTTACACCAGGCTAGGCTTGCATTCAATAAAAGGTCGAAAAAATAACAACAACAAAAAAACACATAAAACATTAACCTTCTGACTTCGTACGTGTAATGTTAACTTGAAACAAGTTAGGTTAAAATGCTAACTCCATCATTATTTTCATCCATTTCTGGTATTCTATTCTTTCCGCAGCTTATTCGGTTAAAGTAGAAACGCGAGACAGCCTTTCCACCGCCTTTATCATAGACAAAAGCCACCGTCCAAGACGGGGCTGGGAAATAAACTAACTCTATGATGTATAAAGTGACCACGGAATATTATTTGTACGTGTCGAAGACAGCGGGGATCCTAAAGATGCCGTGAAATAGTATTTTCTCTGTGAAACGAATTGTTTTTCAAATGTTCTCTTTATTTTTCTAGCACAACCATTTATTTCACTCTTTGCAGTAAAAGGGAAATAGTGAAAAGCGTATTTCACGAAATTGCTTTAACCCCTCAAACACTACGTCAATGCTTCAATGCTAATTTGTTCGCTTTTTGGAACAACTGGTTTATACTCGTTGGTCTAGGTTTAATAGGTTTTGTAGAAATCTCCCTTACACTCATCGATAAATATATTATCTAAACGGTATTAGAAAGAGAAATAAGTAGTTTTATATTCAAATCCAAAAGTTAGCCATAAAATAAATAAAAAGTTGACCTTTTTGAGATCAAAGTTTCCAACCGAAATTATGAAAAAAATAATTTTGAAACTTTTCATTTTTCTTAATAATTTTTTTATAGTCAACGACACGAAAGTTTTTTTTCGGTGTTTTTGTACCTATGCCTTGGCTTTTTTTTACATTAGCTCCACAGTCCACACAATATTAATAATTTCCCTCAGGGCCTATGTCATATGTGGAGGGTCTTTTTAAGGAAGGGAAGGGTAGGAAATTTGGGAAGGAAGATGGTCTGAGGGGTGGATAGGAATCTGGGAGTTAGTGTGCATATGACGGAGGTATGAATCCATCCCTAGAACTGCGATGCAAGGTCGAGAGAGTCCGGCAGGAAGGGTCAAAAGACCTTCTTCACCCAGTCTCTCTCGATCCGACCCGTCACGCAGCAGGTGGGCAGGCATCCGCCGCCAAGACCTGAACAAACTTCACCCCATAAATCCTGGAACCCCTGTTAATTCACCAAACGTAGCGAACCAATTTTTCACTTTTTGGAAAAAACTGCCTATTTTCGAAGAACTGTATCTTGGGAACCAATTGCTGTATACAGATCGCCTTAGTTTGAAATTGTAGCAAATTTAGTTTACTTTAAAAGTACTTATACTGACCATACCGGACAGACCCTTCCTTCACTGAGATATTGACCAAAAACTGAAAAAATGTTCGAAAATTTAATGGTTTTTTGGGTCCACCGCCGCTCGCACAGCACTTTGGAAATTCAAAAATATTAGTTTAAGTCCTAACAACATATAAAAAACTCAGAATGACTTGATCTTTTACAAGCACGGATGTACATCTTGACTTGACAATATTGCGGCTACTGGGACGCTCGGATTCGGCCGTAGCCGGGCCTCCTAGCCAGAACCCGCAAAAAAACTCGAACCCGGGACGCGTATTTCCAATCCCTAACGCGGTTGAGTCACTCTAGCGAATGAGCCGCGTTAGGGATTGGAAGGCGTAAATCGCCTTACAAACACTACCGCATTTCAGTCGCGCTAGTGACTGAACCGCGTTAGGGATTGTTATGCATAAATCACCTTACAAAAGCTATACCGATTCAGTCACCTACGCGCTTCGTTGCTCTATCAGTTTCTGTGAGGGCGACGACCGTAATTATAGAGAGGTTAGCAGAGAGGATGGACAGCGTTTTTTTATTTAGCATTTTTTTTACATTGAAAATTTATTTTAAGTTAAAAAAAACGTGGGTTTTTTTTTTAACTAAGGGCGACGACCGTAATTATAGAAGGGTAAGCAGAGAGGATGGACCACGTTAATTTTTTTCTTAATTTTTTATGTAAAAAAAAAAATTAAGTAAAAAAATTAACGCGGTCCATCCTCTCTGCTTACTATATATATATTAAAAAAAATATATATAAATTTTCTATGAAAAAAAAAATAATTAAAAAAAACGCAGTTCATCCTCTCTGCTTACCCTTCCATAATTACGGTCGTCACCCTCAGTTAAAAAAAACCCGCGTTTTTTTTAAATTAAAATAAATTTTCAATGTTAAAAAAATGCTAACTAAAAAAACGCTGTCCATCCTCTCTGCTAACCTCTCTATAATTACGTTCGTCGCCCTCACAGAAACTGATAGAGCAACGAAGCGCGTAGGTGACTGAATCGGTATAGCTTTTGTAAGGTGATTTATGCATAACAATCCCTAACGCGGTTCAGTCACTAGCGCGACTGAAATGCGGTAGTGTTTGTAAGGCGATTTACGCCTTCCAATCCCTAACGCGGCTCAGTCGCTAGAGTGACTCAACCGCGTTAGGGATTGGAAATACGCACCCGGGACCTGCTCCCGACTCGCGAGTGGCACGGACCGTGAACAAGGGGATGCCGGTGGAAGCATTCGAGTTCTGGCTCCGAGTCCAATTCCGAGTTCCGGGTTTGGGTCTGGGTCCTGCACCGGGCTCTTTGAGAGTAGTCGATTTGAAAAAGGAGTAGGAGTTAGGAGTACGATCCGATAGATTTTAATCCAGCCATTTGTGACTGAGATGACTAGACCACTCTTTCATAAACCGATTAATTTGAAGAAATTCAACGTTACCTAGATAATTGTTTTTGGAAAATAACTTCTACATTTGCAATAATATGGTATTCATTAGATGCTATCTAACGAGATCTATTCACGTGGAAATGGTTTGTTTTGTCGGTGTAAAATATAATATTATGCTTTTGTTGTTTTATTTTTCAGCAATCTTTTGCAAATTTTAAACTTATAAGGTAGATAAGAGGTTATATATATATAATATGGTTTTTCCAGTACAAGGGATGAATAAAACTAACGGTACTCGAAAGTGGTGGCGAATAATTATTTGATTTTAGGCTGGGACTTGATGCCAACGGTTTTATTACAAATTTAGAAGTTATTGTCGAAAAACAAACTTCCTCATGATTCAAAAGATAACACAGTTTATGAAAAAGAAAAAAAAATCGGTCTCCTACTTGTTTAAAAAACGCATTGCTGTACAGTAGAAAAATATTACAAAATGAAGAAATGTATCACTTTCAGATACCAAGTGGTTGTGGGCTGAATGTACTTTTACAAAGTTTGTAATAATTATGATAGATACAAACTGAAAGGATCCTGTAAATCATCATACTACATCATTGAAATGTCATTTTGTAAAATACACAATATTAACGGTGAACATAATAATCTTTATTTCTGGTACAATCGGTTTGCAAGTGTGACACGTATTTCAAGTAGTTCAACAATAATGAACAGTATAATTGACTTTAACAATAAATTTATGGATTCGCTCTAAAAGGAAACTTAATTGTTACCTTAACCGTTTGTTTAACCTTTTACCAAAAGGGTTTCAATGAGTATATTCACTGTAGGCAGGGCTGGGCAGTATTTGAATTACTTGTATTTGAAATACGTATTTGAAATACAAATACTATTTTGTATTTGTATTTCAATTACTTCCCAAATATGTATTTTGTAATTTGTGTTTCAATTACCCGGTGCTGAGGTATTTTGTAATTTGTATTTCAAATACTTATGGCTTCAAAATACATTTTCAAATACATTTAGCGAATTTAAAAATAAACTCATATAGATACGAGACAATTTAGATAGTCTATGTAAGACAAGGTAGATAGCCTATCTATTACTTGCAATACATAGACTAAAAACGTTAGAATCCAGAGCAATACATGTTAATATTTAGAGTTGGCTGTAGGTACGTCAAAGCAAGTACTCGTATCTTGGCAATTGTTGTTTTCATCGTTTCGCGGTTTTTATTCATGAAGACGTGAGTTAATTGATAATTTATAATGGACTAACTGGTCCCCGGCTTACGTTGCTATGCCATTCAAAGAAATAAATTGATTCTCCCTTCATGTCCTTTCCCGTGCATCCCCGTACCCTTCCACCTTCCCCCTCCCTCGTGTCTTCCCTCTCCGCAAACCCCACCTTCCCCCTGCCTTTCCTCCCTGCCGCTAAAATATATACACAATTTATTCATTTAAAATAATATGTAGTATATTTGCGGCACGTTCCAGAGTGGAAGATACTCTCAGTATCGCTCTGTAATAATTATTATTATCTAAAACCTGGGTCCTATAACAAAAAAACTTTACAAGTAGAGCGGAGATGAGATGTGTCTTCTGAGCAATATGATTGGTCAATTTTTGCACGTCTCTGTTTCACTCTGCTCAGCTTTACTTCTATGGAAATGCACCCTTAAGATGAGGGCACTTACGACAATTTATTGCAACGAAAGGTTCTACCATAACCAAATGTATTTTGTATTTTGTAATTTGTATTTTGTATTTGAAATAAAAAAAATGGTTAAAATACTGTATTTTGTATTTCAAATACACGTCTTGAAAGTATTTTGTGTTTCGTATTTTAAATACATGCGAAGAAGTATTTTGTAATTTGTATTTTAATTACAGCAAAGCATGTATTTTGCCCAGCCCTGACTGTAGGTTAGCTAAAATCCGAAGCCGACGGTTTACAACGCGTCTCTGCCCGAGTTTTACCTGAAGATGCGCGGTAAGAGTCGGAAAGCAACTTACTCTCTAGAGCCATTACATGACCTTACATCGGTCATCCCAGTTGTGACATCCTTTTCAGAGATTACATTTTGTAAGCCAAAGCGGGGAAAAATTAACCAATAACATTCTTCGCTCTAATTAGTACGACAAATATTCGAGATCGAAGAACTAATCTAACGAAATTAGATGTTTTGTTACAATTTTAATTTTGAACAGGTTGATATTTATTATTTAACTAATAGTGGTTAGAACAAACTACTTCATTATCACTTAACTATTACAAAGTTTAAAAATACATAATATGTATATTTCGTATAAAGTTACGGTATTCGTAATTTAAAATATAAAATTAAACTCTACATTAGGCACCAACATAAAATCACGTGGCAGCTTTACTTATCAAAAAAGTGAACATAAAATCATTGTTATCCATATCTGACACATTTTAAAAACCGTAGTTTTAGTACTTTGCGAACTGGTCTAAAGATTACCATAACAGGTTAAAACCGGTCCTGTCTATCCATAAAAAGTGGAACAAAGTGTAAAATTATTGTTTTATTAAATTCATTTTGCAAATCGGATAATGATTTGAGATAGAAATGACTAAGTCTACGATAATCCATCTATTTTAATTCCACTGCTATCATAAAATACGCACAATCAATCATCTCAGAGAGAATACAAAGTCTAGCCGGATCTGATGATGATTTTTTCCAATGGCCTTTGAATATATCATATTGATTTTTATTTTTGTAGAGCTACCTAAACCAATAACGAAAATGTATATAATTCTGCGAAATACAATTTTCAAACGCCACCTTAATTAGTAAATTATCCGTAGTCCATTTTACGCTTTAACTTTGTAGGTGAATTAAAAAAAAGTATTCAATAGTTCTATAATAAAATTTTGATATACGTTTTGAAACTAAATTACGTACAAAATAAATTGTTTGTTTTTTTATAAAAATTGAACTGTTATAATACATGTAATTGTTTTATTTAACCCTTCGCTTTTGGGAACAGCCCTTGTAGGTCTCATTGAAATCGTTGTATCTCCCTTACAGACGAGAAAATAAATATGATCTAAAAGTCAGAAAGAGAAAACACGATTTATTTTAAAAACTTTATTTTAAAAACTTAAACCACATAAGAATTAAAATGTACACGTCTATTTATTTTATTTATTTATTATTAGTTTCAATAGCAAGGTTTGTACATATATGTATAATGTATAGTATATAGTGTATAGTATATTGTTTTGGCTTACCTCATGTTTAACCTCTTGTATAACTCATCCTGTATATAAATTGCTTTTTGTTTCTTACAATAAATAAATAAATGAGTATAGATTCTTTTTTTTTCACAGACCTCCTTACTAGGATTTCCTGTTCTGAGGTGGCCTGTAGTTTTTTAAAATATTTGTATTTGGTTATGGTCGTTATGGATAGTCTTTATATCGTCTTCATGATGTTTGTAATTTTATTATCACTTTGATCTCTCAGCCATGTTTTTACTTTTGTTTTAAATATATTCATTCCTTTATATTTTTGATTTGATCTGGTAGAGCATTGTATAATTTCATAGTATGGAATTTATTATTTCTCTGTCCAAAAGATGTGTTCAAACTGGGAGTAACCAGGATGTTATTGCTTACTGCCCTGGTTGAGTATTTATGTTGGGCAGTGGAGTATTCATATATGTTTTTTTTTTCAGTTTAAATAAAATATTTTTTGAGTAAAGTTTCTGTACATTGAAGACTTGAAAGTTATTAAATATTTCTTCCGTCGGAGTTCTAAGCGGAACTTTCAGTATTGTCTTTAGTACTCCTTTTTGGGCTATATTGAGTCGCTCTGTGTGAGTGCTCAAGGCAGACCCCCATCCAGTTATACCGTACTCTATTTGTGATTGACACAAAGCGTAGTATACTTTTTTAATATCGTTTATGTTGAGGATATTACGAATATTTCTAAAGAAGTATATGTACTTGGTTAGTTTTTTTGTAATTACGTCAATTTGTGAGTTACATCGGAGATTATCATCAATTTCAATTCCAAGATATTTGATACTTTTGGAGTGTGCTATAGTGGGACAGAGGCATGATAAGTCTTGATTTTGTTGATAAATTCTTTGGCATGTGTATAATTTGAGATTTAATTCCTCCGACGGCTGCCCTCTGGCTGTTATAGGAAATGTAAGATATTTTGTTTTATTAACATTAAGCGTGAGAGAGTTTCTTTTAACCCAGGTTTACAGGAGACTAAGCCCGTGTTCCGCTTCTTTAAGTATTTATCCAATCTTTTTCGTTAAATAAAATTACTATGTCATTAGCAAAACTAATAATTTTTCCTATTGTTTCTAGGTTACAGATATCATTTATGTATATCAAAAACAACATACGCTTCCTTGCGTACTAGGACCAAACTTCAGAATGTTTGGACTTATAAATCCAAACATTCTGAAGTTGTTGAATTGTACTTTGTGAATTTTTTATTAATGGTTTTTGTATGAAACGACAAAAAATGAGGGGAAAATAAGATAAATAATACACACATATATGTAAAATATTTTTTGTTTTTGTTTTCAGTAATTTTTCACAGAATAAAATGAGTTCAGCCATTTTTAAAACTTTTTTGTTTGCATTCAAATTTTTTTATGTTTCATTAATTATGTGTTTATCTGTTATTTATGTTTTCATTAATTATACGTTTAGTTTCCCTTGGTCACGCCATAACTTCAGAACGACTTTTCGTATGTCTTTCATCTTTTTTTAAGTTTTCTAATACTTTGTGGCAGGTTCTTACGGAAATAAAAATTAAGAAAATTGCGCAGAAAATTGGATAATTTCAGAAAACTTAACTACTATTTTAACTTCGCACGTTTGACACTTCGCGCGTTTGTTGAAATGGAATTTAGCAGGCAGCTGTTTTTTTTTTGTAACAAAAGAATTGTCTATGGATTTTTAAAATCATAGATTTTTTACATAGGTACCTATGCAAGTTACCAAATTTGATTGATTGTTCTTATGATATGAAAAATGAATATTTGTAATATATGAAAAATGAAAATTTGAATAAAAAATTGTATTTGTTGGCACGCGAGCTGTTTAAAATTGAATGTACTGGGACTGAATATATGGAACGCGGAAGGGGGATTTGCGGGAGGGGAACGAGGACGCACGGGAAAGGACATGCAGGGAGAAACAATTTATTTCTTTGAATATGCCGGGAACCAGCTAGTTCCTTATAATTTTATTAACTTTCAAAAACTGTTTTTAGCTTTGGGGAACGTTTAGAAATATTCTATTTACCTGGATTTTATTGCGAAGCCGAAGTGCTCTGAACTTATGACAGAATATGTGGAGGCCTAAGGGTTAAAAATATAAAGAATAAATAAATTCTAAAATTTAATCGCGGATCCATGTATTCAATTTCAGATCATAAATATGTTTTCGAACGAAGAAATGATTTAAAAAAATTTTTTTTTTGTTTAATTTTATGATTTTTTAAAACTTGTAATTATCGTACGGATGCTTAAGGGTGGCATTCAAATCTCAATTTGTGGAAAATGTACTGTTAACGTTTTAAACAACTTAACATAATTATTTCGTCGACAGGTTATGGAATTGATTCAGGTTACATTAGGACTAAAGATTTTCATAAATAATGTACATTATAATAAAAATGTTATGTTATTAATTTAATTATGTAAAGTCGACCCTGATAACTTTCAAGTCGATGTTAAAATGAACACGATGATAAAATTATGCCTTTAATATTTAATATATTTATTAATTAATGTACTTTTATGTTTTTGCTTTGAAAAGAGTGATATTATATTTATCAGACTTTTGAGAAATTTAATATTATCACAGTTTTTCCGGGAATTTTTGAATTCTCTGCCCAATTTCATCAATATGATAAACGTTTAAACTGTGATTGAATGAGTGTTTATCTTATAATTTGTGATTCACGAGTTTAATTGCTCTTAAATATCGATTGAGATTAAGATACGTAAATGGATTTTAATAATAAAACAAATATTTATATATGCAATCTATGATTATCCGACAACGATCGCCCGTTTATCTCAGGAAGAATCATAATTAGAATTTAATGGGTGTTCTTGGTTTTTCGTGACTGTTTCATAAAATTTAGACTGATTACTTACCTAACAAATATCTCTAAAAATATACGCATGACCTATGTCACCTGTGGGGATCATTTATGAAACAATTTTTTGTGGAAATAAAACCCGCGCTTGGCGGGTTTCACGACTGGGCACCGAAGCTGAAGGAATCAATGACGCCAGTTTCTCGGAGCATTTTCCATTGAAATACCGGCAGCATTCCCACCTAATCTGTGCGTAAAGATTGCAATCCGCTTATTCTATCAAACGGACTATCCGGTTTTGCACAGAGTCGAGAGTTTTGTTAGGTATTTTAGGGCTCCAGACCAGAGGTGGCTGCCAAATTCAACAGTGGGGCATACTTGCGATTTGTAAACGGTTAGCTGTTGCGTGCTGTAAAAGTATAAAATAGTATTAATGATAAAAATAATGGTGTAAAATTTTGTATATTAATAATTTTTCATTTCAATGTTGCAAAAATCTCCCTTTTAATATTAAACCAGCTTTTTATACAAGAAATAAAATCGGTAATTTTTGGAGAAATTCTAAAGATAAAGACCATGAATTGACTAATTCCGGAATATATAAACTCAATGATTGTCCCTCATTTTATATTGGAAAAGTAACTCGTAATTTTGAAATCAGAATCAAGGAACATTTAAGGCGTCTTAATAATAATAATTTTTCTGAGTTCGCTAACCATATCATTGAAAATAACCCTAGTATTGAAAAAAATATAGGGATAAATATTCTTCATATTAATCACTAGCTTTTTCCCCCGGCTTCGCTCGCATAGTATTAGGGGGATAACCACAGCGCCTCCTCCCTATCCCCACTCCATTCTCCCTCTCCTCCTCTCCCCCACCCCCTCTCACCCCTCTCCCCCCCACCCCCTTCCAACACAAATCCACCTCACCCCTCACCCTCCCCCTCCACCCTCCGCCCTTCCTCATCCTCCCCCCCCCCTCCGCCCTGCCCCCACATCCTATCCCCCCCTAACCCCCCTCCATACCCGCTACATTCATTTTTCAAACAGCTCGCGTGCCACCTATTGCAATTTTTGAATATAAATTTCATAATGCCAGATCTCTAAGTTATAGCCTATAGACTATTCTGATGTATGAGCTATATTATTGTAAAGTTTCATTAAAATCCATTCAGTAGTTTTCGCGTGAAAGAGTAACAAACATACATCCATACAAACTTTCACCTTTATAATATTAGTAGGATAAAGGAAAACGTTTGGATAACTTAGAAGCCTTGGAAATTAAAAAATCCCTTTAAAATAATGAATCTATTATCAACAAACAAAAAATATTATCTTATAGCCCAATCATGGATTTGTCCCCCTACCCACCCACTCTACATTAATACCTACCCACCCAATCCACCCCTACCATAATAAAACATTGTTCGAAACTGTCAAATTAGTATAAGCTTTCCCTGAAGAAGGAACGTTTGTTCCGAAACCGGTAGGATTTACGTATTATATAAGTGGTTTATGCAAAGTTGTATTGTTTCATTTTTCTATAATGGATAACCACAAAGTGATAGCTACATTCAAAAATATATAATAATAACCATTAGCGACTCGTCAAGCTAAGTACTTTCGTCTAACAGCTTCGAGCCTGCACT
The DNA here is from genome assembly GCA_917880885.1 of Limnephilus marmoratus. Lineage (NCBI taxonomy): Eukaryota > Metazoa > Arthropoda > Insecta > Trichoptera > Limnephilidae > Limnephilus > Limnephilus marmoratus. The sequence continues at coordinate 38,454,875 of OU862918.1, read as the reverse complement.
AGTTTCTTTAATAGTGGATTAAATGGAGCCACCATTGCAGATGTATGACTTCACCAATTACTTAGGTACATCTTAGAAGAATTCGAAGTCTCAAAACAGACGAACTAAAAATTCACCTTGACAAAAGTTCCCAGATAAGCAATGACAATCGATCAATTTATTTATTACACGGAGAACCCGTGTAATCTGGTTTGTAACTGAAGAATCGAGGCGTGCTGACTTTTCCATTTTGTCATTGTGATCACATGATATCAAGTTTTTCCTCGGATAAATATCTTAATCTTCGTATACATGAACTGCTGCCATACTCATGTTAGATAAAAGCCACTCCAAGTTCTTGGGTCTGAAATCAGAGTTCAAGTTCAAGATCTGGCAAAGGCAAATAAATAAATAAGTCACGTTTAAAGTACGAATAAATTGACATGATATAGTTAATTGTTTTAATGTCTTTCCACTGTGGAATTTTGCCAAAGAGATCATCAGTCAGAATTGAAACAAAAGTTCTTTGGAGTATTGTTTGTTATTATATTATATTTGGAGAATCCTACGAAGCTCGTGTGCTTAGTGTGAATAAGACGGTTTTTTTAAATAAACATGAATGGATAGAATAAAAACAATTATTTTATTACATCACTGAAGAAAAAGATAACACTAATAATCTAAACGAAAATGTGAAGAAAAAAAGGACACAGAAAAATAAAAAGATAACGGTCGTAAGATTATTTATTAGTGTTATCTTCTACTTCAATGATATATCAAATTGATGGGAATAACCGTCAAAAGTTATGAAAAGAGAGTTGTTGTAATAAAAAATAATTATTTCATTGCTCAGTAGCCAGATCTGAAAAACAATGGAATTCAACATCTCTCCTCTTTTAGGTCTTACTAAAAATCACTCTAATGATGTTTCCTAAACTGGGTGTGCCATTGGCTCCGAGCTGTTGATACATCTGTGCGGTAAAACTAAAAAAAAATATCATCGATCCACAACTTTTAGAAACGCCTCTCGGACAAAACCGGATAACAAAATTACCACAATCGCTATTATTTTTCGCGTATTACAAAATTAATCGCGTGGTTTATTTTAATTTTTCAAAATCCATTCTTTATTTACCTTAGGTATAAACATAACATTATGTAATATAGTAATTTTACATCATCATTTATTTTCCGATCTGTTCCAGTAATGCAAAGGGTGTAGATTTTCAAAATATCATTACATAATCTCGGAAAAATGTTTTTTTTTAATAATAATAATAAAAAGTGTATTTATCTGTGACGCTATTTAGGTTACAAACCAATTCTTAGAATGATTATTTCCAATAAAAAGGGTAGTTGCCTAAAATATGAAAAAAATTAGTTCAAGATAATAATGTTTATTCTAAAATTTTAAATACGAGATTGCCTAATACGACTGTTTGACAATAGGTGTCATTGGCGGAATTGTTAAAAGCTCACGACCCGGTTAGACGAGAGGTTCTGGCTTCGAGTCCCAGTTGCAACCATTATCTTCTTCTGTTTTTTGTGTCTTGTTCTCTTTCATATTTTCGTTTAGATTATTATTGTTATCTTCTTTTTCAATTATACAGTTCATTGATGGGAATAACCTTCAAAAGTTCGAAGAGTTTTTCTCATAAAAAATAAATTTATTACTTATCAATTGACTTTTTTGATTTAATATTGTCGAATGAAGGCTTTGTTATTTTGTTAGCTGTAACACATTACTCATTTGAAAGCTTAGAATTATCAGTATTAAAGTATCTTGGTGTTACAGTAGATTGTTTCTTTAAATGGGACAAACATATAAAAAAAACCTGTAAAAGACTAAGATCAATTGCTGGCAGAATGCACACATTAAAATTTTTCCTATCAATTGAAACACTTAAAATAATTTATATGACACTGGTAGAATCTATTATAAGATATGGATTAACAATATGGGGAAATACTACTATAACCAATCTGAAACAAGTCCAAGTTGTACAAAACGCAATTGTAAAGTTATTAGTCGTCCCTATTATTTTCAAACAGAGACATAATACACCATTGCTGTTTCAGAGTGCCAAAATTTTACCGGTTAAGGCAATGCTATGGCACAAAATTATAATTCAACATATATTTACCCCGCAGTATAAAGAGAAATTAGAACATAAAAACAGCACTAGATTCACGCGCAACGACGGGTTAATAGTTCCGAAATTTAACAATAAGTACGGACAGAGAACGTTTGATTACATCATACCGAAGATATTTAATTTATTACCTGACACTAAAAAGCAATGTAATTCTATGAATAAGGTTAAATATATGGTGAAAAATTGGCTATCGGAAAAAAATATTTATATTGATATTAATATGTATGAAAAAATGTTGAATCTGTAGATATAAGATGTAAATTTTATATGTAAAAATCTACATGTAACTAAAATATAAGAACCTGTTGACAAGCCAATTCAATTGGCTTAGCAGGACTTGTTTGTTGATTTTAATATGTATTATCTATTCTTTCAATAAACAAAAAAAGGTAAAATAATTATTAAAAGAGAAATTCGTTTTAATAATTATGAGCAGATTCAAAAGAATTAACGTTTTAATAGTTGTGAATAGATTTAAAAGGAGTAGGTATATTATATAATATATCACTGTAACGCGTCAATGGGGTGATTTTTAATAATAAATAACGTTGTTAAATGATATTTTTTATTACGTCATTGAAAACAGTTTTTAGTGCCTAAATATGAATCACTGAAATGGTTCATTGGTATAGAGATTACACCCGGACATATTATTTCGATACAAGCATGCGACCATTCTCCCAGCACGACAATAATTTCATTAATGTTAGGTAAGGTCATAGCATGTCCGCGCAAGACGAGACGTCTCGATAGCGAAGCGATAGAGTGCTTGAATCGGTGCTCAACACGATCAAAAGAACTCTCTGTACAATGAATTAGATAAGAAAGAGTTTGCAATACGTTACACACATTACAATTGTTACACAACCATTTAATTAATATGAGATCTAAGAGTAGTACGAATCTAAGCCCATGACAGGAGGACCTATAGCAGGCGTAGTCCAGTGGTAAAACTCTTGACTCGCACTCCGAAGGTCGCGGGATCGAATCCCGGCGCTCAATTTTATTTGATTAATTTGTGTTATTTCACAATTTATTCATTTAAAATAATATATAGTAGTGGAAGATACTCTCGGTATCGCCCTGGTGAAAAACCACCATTCAGAATTGAAACGTTGCTTTAAATGGCTTCTGCCATGTTTGGTGACCAGATGTGAATAGCCAGGTACTTCCCCACCTTCCTCTTCCCTATCTGTAATAAGTTTTTATGTTTTCATGTTAAAATTCGAAGGCATGATTTTTTTAATGTTGGCGAAAAATTTTTAAAATAATCTTCTGGGAAATCGCGAGCAATCGACGCAAATTTATTTCTTTCGCATGGTCGCTCCAGTGGTTCAAAATACATAGTACATAAAGTACTATGTAATTAATATTCTACTATCAGAGTTCAAATTCTAATTAATGAATATCTGATCAGAGGTTCTTCGAGTGTGGTATCTGATATCGGAATTCCAGTAGGTGGATGAGATCCTCGTTAAAGATAAGCTGTGTCCGAACTAACTGCAAGGCAAGCGCCAATAAATTACTATTTCCCATTACAAGTTTCAGTTTTCTCACCGAAATTGGTTTCGGCGGGGTCCTTAGTCATGAAACTGGCAGTTTAATGCACTTTTGATATTGGTTTTCATTTTTATATAGCCTGATCAGTGTGCCGTGCAGTGGAAATTTAATTAATATCTTTATTGTTTGCTTTATTCTGAATCTTTGTTGTATGCAAGAACTAAGTTTGAGATATTTGATGTTCATCAAATATAATAACTTTTAAAAAACACCAACCTCACACTTTGGGGAAAGTCTTACGTTTGTATTATCTTTGAATTATTAATTAAATTTTTCGGATAGAATATGTAACTTTAAGCATTAACTTTCTAATCGTCTACATCTTTTTAATAAATAATAAATTAGAGGAGTGTCAGGACCTAAGGCCTGGAATGGACTGCCACACGAGTTAAGAATGATCACAGATTCAGCGGAATTTAGAGCTAAACTTAAAACTCATCTTTTCAGACAATCGTATCCATAAGTTAAAAAAACCTTTCACGTCGCCTTTACGGCTCGCAACAATGTAAATATCTAAGTGTGTAAAAATAAAGCAAATTCTTAAAATTCTCCAGACTTTCATTTCCAAATATTAACTCAACTTTGGCATTAATCTTCTTATAAATGTAAAACCCATGCAACGTCCAGTGTTTTGAATAAAGTATCCTCCACGTGCAAAGTCGTATCTTCCCCAAGCATAAACTTTCTAATAAAGTGTATTTTATCGGAAGTGTCGTGCAGGTAAGTATGTTTCTGTATCTATTTGTAAATAATAAAATTAGATAGAGCCTAGGATTCATAATAAATTGTAAAAAGCCCTTGAGGTGATTTTTCACAAAAACGGCGTTCTTCAAATTATCCTATTATTATTATTAGAGGCGGCTTTCTGAAAGATGTGTTAAGAAGAACGACTGGGTGGCCTTTATCGAAGAAAACATAATATTAGATTTGAGGCCAAAATATTCGAATCCAATCAAATGATTTCTTTTTGTCAAATTTTTTCGTACTTAGTTTGTTCATCCGCAGTTTTAGATGATTATAAATTTGTAGGTTTTAAAAAAAAAAAAATGTTCTTCATTTAAGCACCCGCTAAACTGCCAAAGCAGTTTGTCAGCAGGTCAATTTAACAATATTAATATAACATTAAATCACAAATATAACAAGAAACCACAATATACAAAATAGATACAGAAGAATAACTTTTAAATAGCTACAATACAAAGGCATAAAATATACAGATAGACAGATATAACACAGGCAAATTACTCTTAGTCATATTTATACATAAGATTACAAACAATATCAATATAAAAAGTTTTGATCCATTAGCCATTTTTTTTTTTTTTTTTTGAAATCGGTGGTGCAATTAGATTCGATTTTTATGTTCACTGGCATCTTATTAAATATGGTAGGGACAAGATAAGTGAATGTCCGTTGTCGGTATTTATTTATAATTTTCGGAACGGATAAACCCTCATTTTTACTAAATCTAGTGCCATGTGCATGGTCAACTTTTTCTTTATATATTGAATCCGACAAAGGGTTTTGGCGTACAATTTTAAACCATAATATCCCTCGAACAGGTAATATATTAACTGACTCATATAATAATTTTATGTCTCTTCTTTGTGCATAAATACTTTTGCTTACCAAGAGCTTAGTCAAAGAGTTTTGAATTGTTTGAATGTAACCTATATTTGTCTTGCACGAGTTTCCCCAAGACGTAATTAAATAATTCATTTTTGTTTCACTTTGTAGGCAACGTTCGATTTTTTTCGAGTTGATCACAATTATTAATAATAATATATATGCATCTTGCCTTTTCCAATGTGCCTCCTTGCTTTTTCCTGTGTTAATAAAACGAAACATAAAATTAAAAAATGTTAATTATTTTTTTTTTTTTAATTTATAAACTAACGTTTAGACAAGATTTTTATGCATAGCACAAAGGGTAACGATTATTATAAACAATAATTGTCAGCCTGAAACACTCATTTACATTGAAAAATCTTCCGAGAAAAGATACTTGCCGCCAACGGGACTTGAACCCGTGTCCTTCTGATTGCCGGTCGGATGAAGTGAAGGATTTAACACTAACAATGTCTCTCTCGCAAAAATAAAGTTGGTTGTTTTCAGGTGGAAAAAATATAATAAGCAGTAATTGTTGAATGAAACACTAGTATATATTGAATTATTTGGCGGGTATTTGATAAGCCGCCATAGCTCAGTGGTCAGAGCATCCGACCGGCAATCAGAAAGACACGGGTTCAAGTCCCGTTTTTTTTTTTTACAGTGAATACCGCACAAGAATCTCAACTGCTCCCGTCTGGAGCCGTGAGACTATGGCATCCGGCATCCCCAATTGGGGTATGTTGTGAGGCTGAAGGTAGTGGGGAGGGGAAGGAGGTGGGGAAGAGGAAGGTTGGGAAGTACCTGGCTATTCAGATCTGGTCACCAAACACGGCTAAAGCCATTTTCAAGCAACGTTTCAATTCTGAATGGTGGTCTTACACCAGGGCGATACTGATAGTATCTTCCACTCTGGAACATGCCGCAAATATTTATATTATATTAAATGAATTAACTGTGAAATAACACAAATTAATCAAATAAAATTTATTTGCGCATGCCGGGTTCGAACCCGCGACCCCCGGATTGTGAGTCAAGAGTCTTACCCACTGGACTACGTTTCTCGGAAGATTTTTCAATGTAAATGAGTGTTTCAGGCTGACAATTATTGCTTATAATAATTAAAAAATGTGTTTTTTGGGCAGTAATTTTAATTTACGTAGGTAAAATTTGTATTCCGACATAAGCAGGTCATCTAAAATTTTAATGTATGCACATGAAAATAATGTTTTCAAAGAAGTTTATTTTTTTTTAAATTTATACTAGCTGACCCGGACACGCGTTGCTGTGGCGAACGAAACACAATGTCATCTACTGGATGGATGGATGGATCACCCAACCTTTTAACTCACACCGCCATTTGTTATTTGCATACAAATCAAATCAATCGGTAGCTCCATTTATATTATTATAGCGAGTTCCCGGTATGCGTTGCTATGCCACTTAATAAAGAAAATGTTTCTCCCTGCGTGTCCTTTCCCATTCGTTCCGTTCCTCTTCGCCTCCCCTTCCTCTCTCGCGATCCTTTCCCTTCTCGCGTCCCCACTCCGCCTTCCCTCACCCCACTCCCCTCGCCCGCTTCCCCCGTCCCGCGATATCCCCTTCTGAGTTCTCCTCCCCCCTCCCGAGTTCCCCTCCCTCTCCTGGGTTCCCCTTCCCGCCCTCACGCGAACCCCTACCTTCCGAGTTTCCCTCCCCTTCCCGCATTTCATTCATTCAGTCCCGGTACATTCAGTTTTCAAACAGCTCGCATGCCACCTTTGGCATATTTTTTAAATAAATTTCACAATGCCAGAGCTCACCAGTATATATAGAAAACTTAGATAGATAGATTTCTTCATATTTTTATAATAAACTAGCGGTACCCGGCAGGCGTTGCAACGCAACCCAAAGAAATAACTTGTTTGTGTTTAAATTCTGTTTCTTAAAGTGCGTTTCGATACGAAATTTTTTTAAATTTTTATATATATGTCCGTACATTTGTGGTATCTTAAAATAATGTATCATTGTGTAGTGTACAGATATTTCATCCCTTATGATGCGATTCCTTTGGATTAAATGTGTGTAATTAAACATCTAAGTTCCTTGAAGCCCGATGAAAAGATAACATTATTGCGGCAACTAACATCGCACAAGTTTAATTATTATTTGGTGGAAGTTCGCTCCACGTTTGTTTTTGTTTCCCATTTTCCCAACAGCAGCTGTCATTGCCCTGGAAAACTCTCTGGAAATGACTGGGTGATGCCTTTGTGATCGTGAACTGATTATGTTATCAAGGGAATTAAAGGGAACCTACATGGAAACGTTAATATCACGATAATGGAGACGATTTGTGGAATAATTCGCAAAAGTTGCAAACAATTTAAGTTTTAGTTATTTTGAAATATCAACGCAAAATATTTTGGAGAACCATAGTTGAAGTTGGTAATGTATTCTTTATTAGAACTCACGTGAATTCCAAGAACAAAAACAAGATTGTTATCAATGACTTGATAACAAGATATTATTGTATCTCCATAAACCACTTATTAAAGATAATGAAAATGTTTTGATTCTTTTGAAAAATTGATTTGAACAATATGTAAATAGTGTTAGAGTTAGAGAGCCCTATTTTCACAAACACTGGAATTTCTTTAGTAGAGTCTAGTTCATATTTATCGCTGTGACATTTTTTTGTTTTTTTTTACACTCAACGAGAAACGCGTTTCTTTATTTGAGGTAAGAAATATGTCAGATATCCCAATAAAGACGTTTAACGAATTACTTCATCATCGAATCGTTGAATTTTAAACATGAAAAAAATTAAATAAATGAAACAATTTAACTTTGTTTGAACCACTTTTATATTGAAATTTGGGAGGCGGGAATGGGTACCGCCGCCCCGGGAACCTTTATTTGATAACCAACACCTCTGCCATAGGTCACCCCAAGTGGTTCGCTACGTTTGGTGATTCAGCAGGGGTGCCCGGGTTCATGGGGGTGAGGTTTGTCTAGGTCTTGGAGGCGGATGACCAGGACACACTGAACCCCAGATTCCTACCCATCCCTTAAACCCTTTTCCTTCCCAGAACTCTCATCTCCTTTCTTTCCTAAAAAAAACCCTCACACAGCATCCCCAAAGATGACATAGGCCCTGAGGGAAATTATTTTTCCCACGGCCTCCTGTTTAAAATATTTTAGTAAATCCGTCCGGTTTCAGAACGACCGTTCCTTCTTCAGAGCAAATGTATACTTTCAAACAAAGTTATAGCTACATTCAAAAGTATCAAAAAGTTTTTCCAAATGTGTTTTGTGCTGTACGTATTTTTCTTGTTTGCGTATTCTTTGAAATTATCTACTTTACTAGATCAAATCTAACAAGTTTGACACATGTCATAAGATTACCGTAAAATATAAGTATAAGTTTGTATTTATTTTGTCAGTAGATATGCAGTTCAATACATTTTGTTCCAGAATTGATATGAATAAATTCTTATATTGGTACGTATCTAAAAAGAGAAATCGATTACAAAAATGATAATAAAAAACTTCCCCTCAATTTCATTGATTCTCCATTGACATACATTCCACGAAAGCCTTGTGAGCTTTATACAAACATAAAATAATGTAAAATAAGCTCTTCTGAGCCGGCTGAAGTCAGCGCGATTCTGAACAAAGGCGTTTTCTCTTCTGTGAATATATGAAATTTTCCAAATCACACACGTGAGCCACATTTGCATTTGAATTTGATTCGCCCGGCGGTCACCAAGGAAAAATTGACCAATTCAAATTTTCCTTGAATAGTTCCATTGTTCGGTGAACAACTGTATGAAGTAGGTAACCAGTCTGGGTGCAGTGTTCAAATTCTTTAGAAGGGTAACTGCTCTAAGTTCACTTTCATAAGCTTTCGTACTTCACAGCTGGATATTTTTACTCGTCGTTACTGTCCAACTTCTCCCGATTTCAACACAATTTTATACATTTTTTTTTTGATAGAGGATTAAAAATATGGAGGAAAATGTAGTTAACTACTTTTATTTCGAGCTACAGTGGGATTTGTGCAACGCAATGTAATCCAGATTGGTATATAATAAAATATAAACTATAAGGATGGAAGGATATAGATCAACATTATATTTAACAACTAAAATAAAATAAATGAAGACAATATAAGCGAAACTCAATCGAAAATTTCAAATCGATTTTCGATTGAGTTTCGCTTATATTGTCTTCATTTATTTAAATATTACAATTTGAGGTTTTACTCATAAAGTTAAAATTAAAAAAATAAAACTAAAATAAAACTTAGGTGAAACAGAGTGGAAGATACTCTCATTATCGACCTGTTGTAAGATCACTATTCAGAATTGAAACGTTGCTTGAAATGACTTTAGCCGTGTTCGGTGACCAGATCTACATATCCAGGTTCTTTCCCACCTTACTTCTACTCCATCTCCTTTCACTCTTCACAATCTTTAGCCTCACATCGTTCCCCTATTGGGGATTCCTTAGTCTCACTGGCTCCACACAGTTGTGCGGCATGATATAATTGAGAGCAATTGGGACTGTTGTGCATGGGAAAAAGTACCTACCTACATTAAAATAATTTTAAAAGTAAGTAAATGTAACTCCGTGTCTTTTTTCGCATTTAAACCATGACGAAGGATTGAAAATAGTTGCGCAGACCTAAACTCCGTGCAAAAAGACGTGCCAATATCATGACGACCAAACGTATTATTATCGTTCGACTGTTGATTCAGAAAACGAATGTCTTCTGATTATTGATAGAATATTTGCAATTTTCTAAGAATGTGAAAAGGTAAGATTATTGGTGAAATATAAATTAACTATTTTATTTTCGTTGGGTATTCTTAATAATGTTATCATTCCAAAAAAAGATAGTAATATTATTTACATATTTGAATAAAAATCAAACAGAAAAAATAGACATACAATAAAAAGGGAAGGAGCGCAAATGGGAATCGATCCCTGATCCTCTGTTTTATCGGGACAACACTCTCCTTATTGAGCTACTGAGACCTATTATTAATCAAAGAAAAATTTAATTATCTCATTTAAAGAATTACAAATTAAACTATTTAAATTAAACTATCTCAATTAAAGAATTACTAGGTAGTGATATCTTAATTTCTTCTTAATTATCTTTCTCCTTTTCTGTTTTATGTTTAATGGAGATTTGTTTTTAGTATAATTGTAGCGTATTGATTAATGCAGTATTAAGCTTCCTTCAATAGACGTCGATAGTATAGTTAGTGATACGAAATTCTGCTACATCCCAACAAATGGCAGTAGAGTATGATATCAGCAGAGTACCATTGTCGTTCGTGTCTTAGATACGAACGGTTACGGTGATTGACGAATAATACATCAGCGAGATTGGGCGGGCTCCTCCAGTCGTCTCGCTGTAGCAGCAGAACTTCCAAAGATATTCAAATACAGAATAGATATGCTATGGTGTCCGCGCAACTGTCGCCGGACTACGCGCTAATTAGCGTAGTTTTCATACAAAAAGAATTTGTTCATTTCATTGATTTTTTGAAAATGTGCATTAATATTGGTTAACAATATATTTTGAATAAGGAAAGAATTCGTTCATTTAGTTTAACGTTCGTTTGGTTTATTCGTTAATTATTTGTTCTTTTAGTTTATTTGTTAATTGGTAAACAATATCAGCGACACCCGGAAGCGCAGACCCACATAGTAAAAACAGCAGATAGCACATCTACTAATATTTCAATATCTTTGAGAACTACTGAGATATTAGTCCAGTAAGGACGACTGTCTAGTTAAATATTCAATGTAACTTGTAACTTTTACGATAACTTAATATGTACTTAAATCAATTTGTTTTCATACGAACCTATAACTTCTTTGGAAGATACCCAACACATCTTAAGATGAAGCTATACTATTAGGTACTGTTTAGATTAATCTCTACGGTTTACATCATGAACATCAAACAATATGCTACAGATAAATTGAAGCTTTTACTCAATCATTCAACACAGGTATACCCTAGTGAGACAGGTATCGAATAATGTAATGTAAACATACCTTATATACATATATATATATATATATATATATATTGACCTCTTCCCGTAGTATCCTGATCCAGTAAGAAGTAGCTTGACAATGATGATCCACCTTTAACACCGTATAACTTGGCTTTGGTGGAATATATCTGTATGAATTGGCAACAACGTTACTACAAATACCAAGGTTGCCAGTTTCTCGGTAAAAGTATTTGATATATTGCACATAAAATTTTCGAACTTTGTATGGAAATCATACGCATCTTTTTTGTTGATCTGTCCAAATTCCCATACGTTGCGGATCCGCCCAAATATCCGTACGCATTTGATCCGCTTGTGTATAATCAAAGATGGCTGAAAAAGGAAGCCTTCTGATTGGTCGTGTTGGGCGTGGTGTGTTGTGAACGAAGCCTTCTCATTGGTTGACCAGATATGGAAGGCACCTACTAAAAAAAGGTATCCAATTGTTCAGCTAAATTTTTTCAACGTTTATGAAGAATATATATTTTTGTAAATTCTCCACAAAATATTCAATTTGCTGCCCGCGGTCATTCGACAGGCGTTGCATCTCGCTCTAGCAGCATTATAGCGGCACTTTAAACAAACGAGACAGCGCTAGTTTGATCAAACCCATCTCATCGTGATTGGATCAGTATGCAGTCTCGTGTTAGTTTTCTAACATTTTGCTTAATGTATTTTATAAAATCCTAACTAACCATAACGCTTTTTCCCTGCAGGGGTAGGCAGAGAGGACGGACCGCCAAACAACTCGGTCTTGGCACACACTCTTTGCCTCACTCACATTCATACATCGTATCATACATTATCTTCTATTATTCTGACTTTTGACACGGCCCGACTCAAGTATCTGATTCACTTGATCGTGCCATTACTTCCACGGATGTCCACCTGAGAAAAAATCTCTCTGTACCTACCTTTATCATATTTGGGGATGCTGTGTGGAGGCCTTCTTTTTATGAAAAGAAGAAAAGGAAGCCCGGGTAAGGAAAGGGGTATGAAGGGTGGGTAGGAATCTGGGGGTCAGTGTGTCCAGGAGTGATGGACGGATGAATCCATCCCTCCCACTGCGGTGCATGGCGTTATTCCGAGAAAATCCAGCTGGAGATATCAAAAGGTCGCCTTCAAGATTAAGATTTGGGAGGTGGGTATGGGTACCGCCGCCCCGGGAACCGTTTTTTGGATAACCAATACCTCTGTCATAGGTCACCCCAAGTGGTTCGCTATGCTTTCCTCTTTGTGCGTTGCTTCGTAGCCAGCCTATCGGTCTCCTCTTTGTGCGATGCTTCGTATCTATCACTCTCGTCTACTTTAGTTTTCACTTTTCTCGCATGTGAGTGAACTGCACACAGATTCTATAAAATTATTCAAGTGAAAACTTCTTTAGGACCGTTGTGATTTGAAACTGGATGAAACGAAAAAAAGCGACACTAAAAATAGACAAACAATCTGTTATACATCTATAGGATTAAACCTGCAAGAGAATGAATGACATAGACTAATCGCTTTCCTCTTTGTGCGTTGCTTCGTAGCCAGCCTATCGGTCACCTCTTTGTGCGATGCTTCGTATCTATCACTCTCGTCTACTTTAGTTTTCACTTTTCTCGCATGTGAGTGAACTGCACACAGATTCTATAAAATTATTCAAGTGAAAACTTCTTTAGGACCGTTGTGATTTGAAACTGGATGAAACGAAAAAAGCGACACTAAAAATAGACAAACAATCTGTTATACATCTATAGGATTAAACCTTCAAGAGAATGAATGACATAGACTAATCGCTTTCCTCTTTGTGCGTTGCTTCGTAGCCAGCCTATCGGTCTCCTCTTTGTGCGATGCTTCGTATCTATCACTCTCGTCTACTTTAGTTTTCACTTTTCTCGCATGTGAGTGAACTGCACACAGATTCTATAAAATTATTCAAGTGAAAACTTCTTTAGGACCGTTGTGATTTGAAACTGGATGAAACGAAAAAAGCGACACTAAAAATAGACAAACAATCTGTTATACATCTATAGGATTAAACCTTCAAGAGAATGAATGACATAGACTAATCGCTTTCCTCTTTGTGCGTTGCTTCGTAGCCAGCCTATCGGTCTCCTCTTTGTGCGATGCTCCGTATCTATCACTCTCGTCTACTTTAGTTTTCACTTTTCTCGCATGTGAGTGAACTGCACACAGATTCTATAAAATTATTCAAGTGAAAACTTCTTTAGGACCGTTGTGATTTGAAACTGGATGAAACGAAAAAAAGCGACACTAAAAATAGACAAACAATCTGTTATACATCTATAGGATTAAACCTGCAAGAGAATGAATGACATAGACTAATCGCTTTCCTCTTTGTGCGTTGCTTCGTAGCCAGCCTATCGGTCTCCTCTTTGTGCGATGCTTCGTATCTATCACTCTCGTCTACTTTAGTTTTCACTTTTCTCGCATGTGAGTGAACTGCACACAGATTCTATAAAATTATTCAAGTGAAAACTTCTTTAGGACCGTTGTGATTTGAAACTGGATGAAACGAAAAAAAGCGACACTAAAAGTAGACAAACAATCTGTTATACATCTATAGGATTAAACCTGCAAGAGAATGAATGACATAGACTAATCGCTTTCCTCTTTGTGCGTTGCTTCGTAGCCAGCCTATCGGTCTCCTCTTTGTGCGATGCTTCGTATCTATCACTCTCGTCTACTTTAGTTTTCACTTTTCTCGCATGTGAGTGAACTGCACACAGATTCTATAAAATTATTCAAGTGAAAACTTCTTTAGGACCGTTGTGATTTGAAACTGGATGAAACGAAAAAAAGCGACACTAAAAATAGACAAACAATATGTTATACATCTATAGGATTAAACCTGCAAGAGAATGAATGACATAGACTAATTGCTTTCCTCTTTGTGCGTTGCTTCGTAGCCAGCCTATCGGTCTCCTCTTTGTGCGATGCTTCGTATCTATCACTCTCGTCTACTTTAGTTTTCACTTTTCTCGCATGTAAGTGAACTGCACACAGATTCTATAAAATTATTCAAGTGAAAACTTCTTTAGGACCGTTGTGATTTGAAACTGGATGAAACGAAAAAAAGCGACACTAAAAATAGACAAACAATCTGTTATACATCTATAGGATTAAACCTGCAAGAGAATGAATGACATAGACTAATCGCTTTCCTCTTTGTGCGTTGCTTCGTAGCCAGCCTATCGGTCTCCTCCTTGTGCGATGCTTCGTATCTATCACTCTCGTCTACTTTAGTTTTCACTTTTCTCGCATGTGAGTGAACTGCACACAGATTCTATAAAATTATTCAAGTGAAAACTTCTTTAGGACCGTTGTGATTTGAAACTGGATGAAACGAAAAAAAGCGACACTAAAAATAGACAAACAATCTGTTATACATCTATAGGATTAAACCTGCAAGAGAATGAATGACATAGACTAATCGCTTTCCTCTTTGTGCGTTGCTTCGTAGCCAGCCTATCGGTCTCCTCTTTGTGCGATGCTTCGTATCTATCACTCTCGTCTACTTTAGTTTTCACTTTTCTCGCATGTGAGTGAACTGCACACAGATTCTATAAAATTATTCAAGTGAAAACTTCTTTAGGACCGTTGTGATTTGAAACTGGATGAAACGAAAAAAGCGACACTAAAAATAGACAAACAATCTGTTATACATCTATAGGATTAAACCTTCAAGAGAATGAATGACATAGACTAATCGCTTTCCTCTTTGTGCGTTGCTTCGTAGCCAGCCTATCGGTCTCCTCTTTGTGCGATGCTTCGTATCTATCACTCTCGTCTACTTTAGTTTTCACTTTTCTCGCATGTGAGTGAACTGCACACAGATTCTATAAAATTATTCAAGTGAAAACTTCTTTAGGACCGTTGTGATTTGAAACTGGATGAAACGAAAAAAGCGACACTAAAAATAGACAAACAATCTGTTATACATCTATAGGATTAAACCTTCAAGAGAATGAATGACATAGACTAATCGCTTTCCTCTTTGTGCGTTGCTTCGTAGCCAGCCTATCGGTCTCCTCTTTGTGCGATGCTTCGTATCTATCACTCTCGTCTACTTTAGTTTTCACTTTTCTCGCATGTGAGTGAACTGCACACAGATTCCATAAAATTATTCAAGTGAAAACTTCTTTAGGACCGTTGTGATTTGAAACTGGATGAAACGAAAAAAAGCGACACTAAAAATAGACAAACAATCTGTTATACATCTATAGGATTAAACCTGCAAGAGAATGAATGACATAGACTAATCGCTTTCCTCTTTGTGCGTTGCTTCGTAGCCAGCCTATCGGTCTCCTCTTTGTGCGATGCTTCGTATCTATCACTCTCGTCTACTTTAGTTTTCACTTTTCTCGCATGTGAGTGAACTGCACACAGATTCTATAAAATTATTCAAGTGAAAACTTCTTTAGGACCGTTGTGATTTGAAACTGGATGAAACGAAAAAAAGCGACACTAAAAGTAGACAAACAATCTGTTATACATCTATAGGATTAAACCTGCAAGAGAATGAATGACATAGACTAATCGCTTTCCTCTTTGTGCGTTGCTTCGTAGCCAGCCTATCGGTCTCCTCTTTGTGCGATGCTTCGTATCTATCACTCTCGTCTACTTTAGTTTTCACTTTTCTCGCATGTGAGTGAACTGCACACAGATTCTATAAAATTATTCAAGTGAAAACTTCTTTAGGACCGTTGTGATTTGAAACTGGATGAAACGAAAAAAAGCGACACTAAAAATAGACAAACAATCTGTTATACATCTATAGGATTAAACCTGCAAGAGAATGAATGACATAGACTAATCGCTTTCCTCTTTGTGCGTTGCTTCGTAGCCAGCCTATCGGTCTCCTCTTTGTGCGATGCTTCGTATCTATCACTCTCGTCTACTTTAGTTTTCACTTTTCTCGCATGTGAGTGAACTGCACACAGATTCTATAAAATTATTCAAGTGAAAACTTCTTTAGGACCGTTGTGATTTGAAACTGGATGAAACGAAAAAAGCGACACTAAAAATAGACAAACAATCTGTTATACATCTATAGGATTAAACCTTCAAGAGAATGAATGACATAGACTAATCGCTTTCCTCTTTGTGCGTTGCTTCGTAGCCAGCCTATCGGTCTCCTCTTTGTGCGATGCTTCGTATCTATCACTCTCGTCTACTTTAGTTTTCACTTTTCTCGCATGTGAGTGAACTGCACACAGATTCTATAAAATTATTCAAGTGAAAACTTCTTTAGGACCGTTGTGATTTGAAACTGGATGAAACGAAAAAAAGCGACACTAAAAATAGACAAACAATCTGTTATACATCTATAGGATTAAACCTGCAAGAGAATGAATGACATAGACTAATCGCTTTCCTCTTTGTGCGTTGCTTCGTAGCCAGCCTATCGGTCTCCTCTTTGTGCGATGCTTCGTATCTATCACTCTCGTCTACTTTAGTTTTCACTTTTCTCGCATGTGAGTGAACTGCACACAGATTCTATAAAATTATTCAAGTGAAAACTTCTTTAGGACCGTTGTGATTTGAAACTGGATGAAACGAAAAAAAGCGACACTAAAAGTAGACAAACAATCTGTTATACATCTATAGGATTAAACCTGCAAGAGAATGAATGACATAGACTAATCGCTTTCCTCTTTGTGCGTTGCTTCGTAGCCAGCCTATCGGTCTCCTCTTTGTGCGATGCTTCGTATCTATCACTCTCGTCTACTTTAGTTTTCACTTTTCTCGCATGTGAGTGAACTGCACACAGATTCTATAAAATTATTCAAGTGAAAACTTCTTTAGGACCGTTGTGATTTGAAACTGGATGAAACGAAAAAAAGCGACACTAAAAATAGACAAACAATATGTTATACATCTATAGGATTAAACCTGCAAGAGAATGAATGACATAGACTAATTGCTTTCCTCTTTGTGCGTTGCTTCGTAGCCAGCCTATCGGTCTCCTCTTTGTGCGATGCTTCGTATCTATCACTCTCGTCTACTTTAGTTTTCACTTTTCTCGCATGTAAGTGAACTGCACACAGATTCTATAAAATTATTCAAGTGAAAACTTCTTTAGGACCGTTGTGATTTGAAACTGGATGAAACGAAAAAAAGCGACACTAAAAATAGACAAACAATCTGTTATACATCTATAGGATTAAACCTGCAAGAGAATGAATGACATAGACTAATCGCTTTCCTCTTTGTGCGTTGCTTCGTAGCCAGCCTATCGGTCTCCTCCTTGTGCGATGCTTCGTATCTATCACTCTCGTCTACTTTAGTTTTCACTTTTCTCGCATGTGAGTGAACTGCACACAGATTCTATAAAATTATTCAAGTGAAAACTTCTTTAGGACCGTTGTGATTTGAAACTGGATGAAACGAAAAAAAGCGACACTAAAAATAGACAAACAATCTGTTATACATCTATAGGATTAAACCTGCAAGAGAATGAATGACATAGACTAATCGCTTTCCTCTTTGTGCGTTGCTTCGTAGCCAGCCTATCGGTCTCCTCTTTGTGCGATGCTTCGTATCTATCACTCTCGTCTACTTTAGTTTTCACTTTTCTCGCATGTGAGTGAACTGCACACAGATTCTATAAAATTATTCAAGTGAAAACTTCTTTAGGACCGTTGTGATTTGAAACTGGATGAAACGAAAAAAGCGACACTAAAAATAGACAAACAATCTGTTATACATCTATAGGATTAAACCTTCAAGAGAATGAATGACATAGACTAATCGCTTTCCTCTTTGTGCGTTGCTTCGTAGCCAGCCTATCGGTCTCCTCTTTGTGCGATGCTTCGTATCTATCACTCTCGTCTACTTTAGTTTTCACTTTTCTCGCATGTGAGTGAACTGCACACAGATTCTATAAAATTATTCAAGTGAAAACTTCTTTAGGACCGTTGTGATTTGAAACTGGATGAAACGAAAAAAGCGACACTAAAAATAGACAAACAATCTGTTATACATCTATAGGATTAAACCTTCAAGAGAATGAATGACATAGACTAATCGCTTTCCTCTTTGTGCGTTGCTTCGTAGCCAGCCTATCGGTCTCCTCTTTGTGCGATGCTTCGTATCTATCACTCTCGTCTACTTTAGTTTTCACTTTTCTCGCATGTGAGTGAACTGCACACAGATTCTATAAAATTATTCAAGTGAAAACTTCTTTAGGACCGTTGTGATTTGAAACTGGATGAAACGAAAAAAAGCGACACTAAAAATAGACAAACAATCTGTTATACATCTATAGGATTAAACCTGCAAGAGAATGAATGACATAGACTAATCGCTTTCCTCTTTGTGCGTTGCTTCGTAGCCAGCCTATCGGTCTCCTCTTTGTGCGATGCTTCGTATCTATCACTCTCGTCTACTTTAGTTTTCACTTTTCTCGCATGTGAGTGAACTGCACACAGATTCTATAAAATTATTCAAGTGAAAACTTCTTTAGGACCGTTGTGATTTGAAACTGGATGAAACGAAAAAAAGCGACACTAAAAGTAGACAAACAATCTGTTATACATCTATAGGATTAAACCTGCAAGAGAATGAATGACATAGACTAATCGCTTTCCTCTTTGTGCGTTGCTTCGTAGCCAGCCTATCGGTCTCCTCTTTGTGCGATGCTTCGTATCTATCACTCTCGTCTACTTTAGTTTTCACTTTTCTCGCATGTGAGTGAACTGCACACAGATTCTATAAAATTATTCAAGTGAAAACTTCTTTAGGACCGTTGTGATTTGAAACTGGATGAAACGAAAAAAAGCGACACTAAAAATAGACAAACAATATGTTATACATCTATAGGATTAAACCTGCAAGAGAATGAATGACATAGACTAATTGCTTTCCTCTTTGTGCGTTGCTTCGTAGCCAGCCTATCGGTCTCCTCTTTGTGCGATGCTTCGTATCTATCACTCTCGTCTACTTTAGTTTTCACTTTTCTCGCATGTAAGTGAACTGCACACAGATTCTATAAAATTATTCAAGTGAAAACTTCTTTAGGACCGTTGTGATTTGAAACTGGATGAAACGAAAAAAAGCGACACTAAAAATAGACAAACAATCTGTTATACATCTATAGGATTAAACCTGCAAGAGAATGAATGACATAGACTAATCGCTTTCCTCTTTGTGCGTTGCTTCGTAGCCAGCCTATCGGTCTCCTCTTTGTGCGATGCTTCGTATCTATCACTCTCGTCTACTTTAGTTTTCACTTTTCTCGCATGTGAGTGAACTGCACACAGATTCTATAAAATTATTCAAGTGAAAACTTCTTTAGGACCGTTGTGATTTGAAACTGGATGAAACGAAAAAAAGCGACACTAAAAATAGACAAACAATCTGTTATACATCTATAGGATTAAACCTGCAAGAGAATGAATGACATAGACTAATCGCTTTCCTCTTTGTGCGTTGCTTCGTAGCCAGCCTATCGGTCTCCTCTTTGTGCGATGCTTCGTATCTATCACTCTCGTCTACTTTAGTTTTCACTTTTCTCGCATGTGAGTGAACTGCACACAGATTCTATAAAATTATTCAAGTGAAAACTTCTTTAGGACCGTTGTGATTTGAAACTGGATGAAACGAAAAAAAGCGACACTAAAAGTAGACAAACAATCTGTTATACATCTATAGGATTAAACCTGCAAGAGAATGAATGACATAGACTAATCGCTTTCCTCTTTGTGCGTTGCTTCGTAGCCAGCCTATCGGTCTCCTCTTTGTGCGATGCTTCGTATCTATCACTCTCGTCTACTTTAGTTTTCACTTTTCTCGCATGTGAGTGAACTGCACACAGATTCTATAAAATTATTCAAGTGAAAACTTCTTTAGGACCGTTGTGATTTGAAACTGGATGAAACGAAAAAAAGCGACACTAAAAATAGACAAACAATATGTTATACATCTATAGGATTAAACCTGCAAGAGAATGAATGACATAGACTAATTGCTTTCCTCTTTGTGCGTTGCTTCGTAGCCAGCCTATCGGTCTCCTCTTTGTGCGATGCTTCGTATCTATCACTCTCGTCTACTTTAGTTTTCACTTTTCTCGCATGTGAGTGAACTGCACACAGATTCTATAAAATTATTCAAGTGAAAACTTCTTTAGGACCGTTGTGATTTGAAACTGGATGAAACGAAAAAAAGCGACACTAAAAATAGACAAACAATCTGTTATACATCTATAGGATTAAACCTGCAAGAGAATGAATGACATAGACTAATCGCTTTCCTCTTTGTGCGTTGCTTCGTAGCCAGCCTATCGGTCTCCTCTTTGTGCGATGCTTCGTATCTATCACTCTCGTCTACTTTAGTTTTCACTTTTCGCGCATGTGAGTGAACTGCACACAGATTCTATAAAATTATTCAAGTGAAAACTTCTTTAGGACCGTTGTGATTTGAAACTGGATGAAACGAAAAAAAGCGACACTAAAAATAAACAAACAATCTGTTATACATCTATAGGATTAAACCTGCAAGAGAATGAATGACATAGACTAATCGCTTTCCTCTTTGTGCGTTGCTTCGTAGCCAGCCTATCGGTCTCCTCTTTGTGCGATGCTTCGTATCTATCACTCTCGTCTACTTTAGTTTTCACTTTTCTCGCATGTGAGTGAACTGCACACAGATTCTATAAAATTATTCAAGTGAAAACTTCTTTAGGACCGTTGTGATTTGAAACTGGATGAAACGAAAAAAGCGACACTAAAAATAGACAAACAATCTGTTATACATCTATAGGATTAAACCTTCAAGAGAATGAATGACATAGACTAATCGCTTTCCTCTTTGTGCGTTGCTTCGTAGCCAGCCTATCGGTCTCCTCTTTGTGCGATGCTTCGTATCTATCACTCTCGTCTACTTTAGTTTTCACTTTTCTCGCATGTGAGTGAACTGCACACAGATTCTATAAAATTATTAAAGTGAAAACTTCTTTAGGACCGTTGTGATTTGAAACTGGATGAAACGAAAAAAAGCGACACTAAAAATAGACAAACAATCTGTTATACATCTATAGGATTAAACCTGCAAGAGAATGAATGACATAGACTAATCGCTTTCCTCTTTGTGCGTTGCTTCGTAGCCAGCCTATCGGTCTCCTCTTTGTGCGATGCTTCGTATCTATCACTCTCGTCTACTTTAGTTTTCACTTTTCTCGCATGTGAGTGAACTGCACACAGATTCTATAAAATTATTCAAGTGAAAACTTCTTTAGGACCGTTGTGATTTGAAACTGGATGAAACGAAAAAAGCGACACTAAAAATAGACAAACAATCTGTTATACATCTATAGGATTAAACCTTCAAGAGAATGAATGACATAGACTAATCGCTTTCCTCTTTGTGCGTTGCTTCGTAGCCAGCCTATCGGTCTCCTCTTTGTGCGATGCTTCGTATCTATCACTCTCGTCTACTTTAGTTTTCACTTTTCTCGCATGTGAGTGAACTGCACACAGATTCTATAAAATTATTAAAGTGAAAACTTCTTTAGGACCGTTGTGATTTGAAACTGGATGAAACGAAAAAAAGCGACACTAAAAATAGACAAACAATCTGTTATACATCTATAGGATTAAACCTGCAAGAGAATGAATGACATAGACTAATCGCTTTCCTCTTTGTGCGTTGCTTCGTAGCCAGCCTATCGGTCTCCTCTTTGTGCGATGCTTCGTATCTATCACTCTCGTCTACTTTAGTTTTCACTTTTCTCGCTTGTGAGTGAACTGCACACAGATTCTATAAAATTATTCAAGTGAAAACTTCTTTAGGACCGTTGTGATTTGAAACTGGATGAAACGAAAAAAAGCGACACTAAAAATAGACAAACAATCTGTTATACATCTATAGGATTAAACCTGCAAGAGAATGAATGACATAGACTAATCGCTTTCCTCTTTGTGCGTTGCTTCGTAGCCAGCCTATCGGTCTCCTCTTTGTGCGATGCTTCGCATCTATCACTCTCGTCTACTTTAGTTTTCACTTTTCTCGCATGTGAGTGAACTGCACACAGATTCTATAAAATTATTCAAGTGAAAACTTCTTTAGGACCGTTGTGATTTGAAACTGGATGAAACGAAAAAAAGCGACACTAAAAATAGACAAACAATATGTTATACATCTATAGGATTAAACCTGCAAGAGAATGAATGACATAGACTAATCGCTTTCCTCTTTGTGCGTTGCTTCGTAGCCAGCCTATCGGTCTCCTCTTTGTGCGATGCTTCGTATCTATCACTCTCGTCTACTTTAGTTTTCACTTTTCTCGCATGTGAGTGAACTGCACACAGATTCTATAAAATTATTCAAGTGAAAACTTCTTTAGGACCGTTGTGATTTGAAACTGGATGAAACGAAAAAAAGCGACACTAAAAATAGACAAACAATATGTTATACATCTATAGGATTAAACCTGCAAGAGAATGAATGACATAGATGTTTTTTAGCAACTTTTTAACCCCCTCCCCCCGGTGATATGTGGTAAGGTTTAAGACTACCCCCCCCCCCCCCCATACCCAAAATCACGTGTATTTTTTTTAGTACAAATTATTTTGAAATTTTCAGAATATTATCACGAAAAATAAATACACGTGATATCTCATTATACCCCCCCCCCACGTGATATTTCGTGTTTTTTTCCGACCCCCCCCCCCCCCTTTCGAGTCTCACGTGATTAATAGATGACCCCCAAGATGAAACTGTTAATCCTCTTAAAGTAAAAATTAATCTTCATGCTACTAACAGATGCTAACCCGCGACCTCCGGATTCTTAGTCGAAGTTCGTAATGGCGTACATATAAGTAATAAAAACCGTTTTCGAAGATTAAGTACATCCGTTCAAACTGTTCATCCTCTTAATTAGAAATGAATATACATACTACGCACAGATGCTAGCCCGCGACCTCTGGATTCGTAGTCAAAGTTCGTAGTCTCATTACTCAAGCCATCTCCAATAGGTGTGCTAACTCTATTTAATGGTTACAGTAGTTTTTCGAGTTCGAGTCTTTGGTCCCCACCTTAACTCGCATCAGAAAGTTTCCCAACCGGGTAACGATAAAAAGCCGCTCTAACTAGTCCGTACAAGTAGTTTGGCACGTGTTAGGTGGTAAATAAAAACACGTTTCAAGGGTAAAGTACCATGACGCAATTGTGAGGCGGTCTATCCTCTTAAGTATATTTTAATCTTTATAGAACGTACCGATACTAAATGGACCTGAACAATACGACAGACGCACATAGAACATTTTTTATTTGCATTGCGCACAGTTCGCGGTCAAAACGTGGCAAATAAGAACGTACCTACGATTACCTACTAAAAGGAGCAGAAAAGTTCGACAGACCGGCACCATCCATATATACATATATGGAGATCAACAAATAAAAACGTGTAAAATGTATATGTCACCGAAAAATGGGCGTGGCTTAGAGGTAAATCTCGATGACAAAAGTAGATCCACATGGATCAGGATTTGTATGCCAGCTTCGGTAACGGATCTAAAAATCCGGCCAGATCAACAAACCCAAACGGATCAATAAAAAACTGGTGTACCGTCGCGCAAAATCAACATAGTACGAGAGGGGATAAATATATATATATATATATTGACCTCTTCCCGTAGTATCTTGATCCTGTAAGAAGTTGGTTGACAATGTTGATCCACCTTTAACACCGTATAACTTGGCTTTGATGGAATATATCTTTATGAATTGGCAACAACGTTACTACAAATACCAAGGTTGCCAGTTTCTCGGTAAAAGTTTTTGATATATTGCACATAAAATTTTCGAACTTTGTATGGAAATCATACGCATCTTATTTGATGATCCGTCCAAATTCCCATACGTTGCGGATCCGCCCAAATATCCGTACGCATTTGATCCGCTTGTGTATAATCAAAGATGGCTGAAAAAGGAAGCCTTCTGATTGGTCGTGTTGGGCGTGGTGTGTTGTGAACGAAGCCTTCTCATTGGTTGACCAGATATGGAAGGCACCTACTAAAAAAAGGTATCCAATTGTTCAGCTAAATTTTTTCAACGTTTATGAAAAATATATATTTTTGTAAATTCTCCACAAAATATTCAATTTGCTGCCCGCGGTCATTCGACAGGCGTTGCATCTCGCTCTAGCAGCATTATAGCGGCACTTTAAACAAACGAGACAGCGCTAGTTTGATCAAACCCATCTCATCGTGATTGGATCAGTATGCAGTCTCGTGTTAGTTTTCTAACATTTTGCTTAATGTATTTTATAAAATCCTAACTAACCATAACGCTTTTTCCCTGCAGGGGTAGGCAGAGAGGACGGACCGCCAAACAACTCGGTCTTGGCACACACTCTTTGCCTCACTCACATTCATACATCGTATCATACATTATCTTCTATTATTCTGACTTTTGACAAAAGAAGAAAAGGAAGCCCGGGTAAGGAAAGGGGTATGAAGGGTGGGTAGGAATCTGGGGGTCAGTGTGTCCAGGAGTGATGGACGGATGAATCCATCCCTCCCACTGCGGTGCATGGCGTTATTCCGAGAAAATCCAGCTGGAGATATCAAAAGGTCGCCTTCAAGATTAAGATTTGGGAGGTGGGTATGGGTACCGCCGCCCCGGGAACCGTTTTTTGGATAACCAATACCTCTGTCATAGGTCACCCCAAGTGGTTCGCTATGCTTTCCTCTTTGTGCGTTGCTTCGTAGCCAGCCTATCGGTCTCCTCTTTGTGCGATGCTTCGTATCTATCACTCTCGTCTACTTTAGTTTTCACTTTTCTCGCATGTGAGTGAACTGCACACAGATTCTATAAAATTATTCAAGTGAAAACTTCTTTAGGACCGTTGTGATTTGAAACTGGATGAAACGAAAAAAAGCGACACTAAAAATAGACAAACAATATGTTATACATCTATAGGATTAAACCTGCAAGAGAATGAATGACATAGACTAATCGCTTTCCTCTTTGTGCGTTGCTTCGTAGCCAGCCTATCGGTCTCCTCTTTGTGCGATGCTTCGTATCTATCACTCTCGTCTACTTTAGTTTTCACTTTTCTCGCATGTGAGTGAACTGCACACAGATTCTATAAAATTATTAAAGTGAAAACTTCTTTAGGACCGTTGTGATTTGAAACTGGATGAAACGAAAAAAAGCGACACTAAAAATAGACAAACAATCTGTTATACATCTATAGGATTAAACCTGCAAGAGAATGAATGACATAGACTAATCGCTTTCCTCTTTGTGCGTTGCTTCGTAGCCAGCCTATCGGTCTCCTCTTTGTGCGATGCTTCGTATCTATCACTCTCGTCTACTTTAGTTTTCACTTTTCTCGCATGTGAGTGAACTGCACACAGATTCTATAAAATTATTCAAGTGAAAACTTCTTTAGGACCGTTGTGATTTGAAACTGGATGAAACGAAAAAAAGCGACACTAAAAATAGACAAACAATCTGTTATACATCTATAGGATTAAACCTGCAAGAGAATGAATGACATAGACTAATCGCTTTCTTCTTTGTGCGTTGCTTCGTAGCCAGCCTATCGGTCTCCTCTTTGTGCGATGCTTCGTATCTATCACTCTCGTCTACTTTAGTTTTCACTTTTCTCGCATGTGAGTGAACTGCACACAGATTCTATAAAATTATTCAAGTGAAAACTTCTTTAGGACCGTTGTGATTTGAAACTGGATGAAACGAAAAAAAGCGACACTAAAAATAGACAAACAATCTGTTATACATCTATAGGATTAAACCTGCAAGAGAATGAATGACATAGACTAATCGCTTTCCTCTTTGTGCGTTGCTTCGTAACCAGCCTATCGGTCTCCTCTTTGTGCGATGCTTCGTATCTATCACTCTCGTCTACTTTAGTTTTCACTTTTCTCGCATGTGAGTGAACTGCACACAGATTCTATAAAATTATTCAAGTGAAAACTTCTTTAGGACCGTTGTGATTTGAAACTGGATGAAACGAAAAAAAGCGACACTAAAAATAGACAAACAATATGTTATACATCTATAGGATTAAACCTGCAAGAGAATGAATGACATAGACTAATCGCTTTCCTCTTTGTGCGTTGCTTCGTAGCCAGCCTATCGGTCTCCTCTTTGTGCGATGCTTCGTATCTATCACTCTCGTCTACTTTAGTTTTCACTTTTCTCGCATGTGAGTGAACTGCACAAAGATTCTATAAAATTATTCAAGTGAAAACTTCTTTAGGACCATTGTGATTTGAAACTGGATGAAACGAAAAAAAGCGACACTAAAAATAGACAAACAATCTGTTATACATCTATAGGATTAAACCTGCAAGAGAATGAATAACATAGACTAATCGCTTTCCTCTTTGTGCGTTGCTTCGTAGCCAGCCTATCGGTCTCCTCTTTGTGCGATGCTTCGTATCTATCACTCTCGTCTACTTTAGTTTTCACTTTTCTCGCATGTGAGTGAACTGCACACAGATTCTATAAAATTATTCATGTGAAAACTTCTTTAGGACCGTTGTGATTTGAAACTGGATGAAACGAAAAAAAGCGACACTAAAAATAGACAAACAATCTGTTATACATCTATAGGATTAAACCTGCAAGAGAATGAATGACATAGACTAATCGCTTTCCTCTTTGTGCGTTGCTTCGTAGCCAGCCTATCGGTCTCCTCTTTGTGCGATGCTTCGTATCTATCACTCTCGTCTACTTTAGTTTTCACTTTTCTCGCATGTGAGTGAACTGCACACAGATTCTATAAAATTATTCAAGTGAAAACTTCTTTAGGACCGTTGTGATTTGAAACTGGATGAAACGAAAAAAAGCGACACTAAAAATAGACAAACAATCTGTTATACATCTATAGGATTAAACCTGCAAGAGAATGAATGACATAGACTAATCGCTTTCCTCTTTGTGCGTTGCTTCGTAGCCAGCCTATCGGTCTCCTCTTTGTGCGATGCTTCGTATCTATCACTCTCGTCTACTTTAGTTTTCACTTTTCTCGCATGTGAGTGAACTGCACACAGATTCTATAAAATTATTCAAGTGAAAACTTCTTTAGGACCGTTGTGATTTGAAACTGGATGAAACGAAAAAAAGCGACACTAAAAATAGACAAACAATATGTTATACATCTATAGGATTAAACCTGCAAGAGAATGAATGACATAGACTAATCGCTTTCCTCTTTGTGCGTTGCTTCGTAGCCAGCCTATCGGTCTCCTCTTTGTGCGATGCTTCGTATCTATCACTCTCGTCTACTTTAGTTTTCACTTTTCTCGCATGTGAGTGAACTGCACACAGATTCTATAAAATTATTCAAGTGAAAACTTCTTTAGGACCGTTGTGATTTGAAACTGGATGAAACGAAAAAAAGCGACACTAAAAATAGACAAACAATCTGTTATACATCTATAGGATTAAACCTGCAAGAGAATGAATGACATAGACTAATCGCTTTCCTCTTTGTGCGTTGCTTCGTAGCCAGCCTATCGGTCTCCTCTTTGTGCGATGCTTCGTATCTATCACTCTCGTCTACTTTAGTTTTCACTTTTCTCGCATGTGAGTGAACTGCACACAGATTCTATAAAATTATTCAAGTGAAAACTTCTTTAGGACCGTTGTGATTTGAAACTGGATGAAACGATAAAAAGCGACACTAAAAATAGACAAACAATCTGTTATACATCTATAGGATTAAACCTGCAAGAGAATGAATGACATAGACTAATCGCTTTCCTCTTTGTGCGTTGCTTCGTAGCCAGCCTATCGGTCTCCTCTTTGTGCGATGCTTCGTATCTATCACTCTCGTCTACTTTAGTTTTCACTTTTCTCGCATGTGAGTGAACTGCACACAGATTCTATAAAATTATTCAAGTGAAAACTTCTTTAGGACCGTTGTGATTTGAAACTGGATGAAACGAAAAAAAGCGACACTAAAAATAGACAAACAATCTGTTATACATCTATAGGATTAAACCTGCAAGAGAATGAATGACATAGACTAATCGCTTTCCTCTTTGTGCGTTGCTTCGTAGCCAGCCTATCGGTCTCCTCTTTGTGCGATGCTTCGTATCTATCACTCTCGTCTACTTTAGTTTTCACTTTTCTCGCATGTGAGTGAACTGCACACAGATTCTATAAAATTATTCAAGTGAAAACTTCTTTAGGACCGTTGTGATTTGAAACTGGATGAAACGAAAAAAAGCGACACTAAAAATAGACAAACAATCTGTTATACATCTATAGGATTAAACCTGCAAGAGAATGAATGACATAGACTAATCGCTTTCCTCTTTGTGCGTTGCTTCGTAGCCAGCCTATCGGTCTCCTCTTTGTGCGTTGCTTCGTATCTATCACTCTCGTCTACTTTAGTTTTCACTTTTCTCGCATGTGAGTGAACTGCACACAGATTCTATAAAATTATTCAAGTGAAAACTTCTTTAGGACCGTTGTGATTTGAAACTGGATGAAACGAAAAAAAGCGACACTAAAAATAGACAAACAATATGTTATACATCTATAGGATTAAACCTGCAAGAGAATGAATGACATAGACTAATCGCTTTCCTCTTTGTGCGTTGCTTCGTAGCCAGCCTATCGGTCTCCTCTTTGTGCGATGCTTCGTATCTATCACTCTCGTCTACTTTAGTTTTCACTTTTCTCGCATGTGAGTGAACTGCACACAGATTCTATAAAATTATTCAAGTGAAAACTTCTTTAGGACCGTTGTGATTTGAAACTGGATGAAACGAAAAAAAGCGACACTAAAAATAGACAAACAATCTGTTATACATCTATAGGATTAAACCTGCAAGAGAATGAATGACATAGACTAATCGCTTTCCTCTTTGTGCGTTGCTTCGTAGCCAGCCTATCGGTCTCCTCTTTGTGCGATGCTTCGTATCTATCACTCTCGTCTGTGATAGATACGAAATGTTTTTTAGCAACTTTTTAACCCCCTCCCCCCGGTGATATGTGGTAAGGTTTAAGACTACCCCCCCCCCCCCATACCCAAAATCACGTGTATTTTTTTTAGTACAAAGTATTTTGAAATTTTCAGAATATTATCACGAAAAATAAATACACGTGATATCTCATTATACCCCCCCCCCCACGTGATATTTCGTGTTTTTTCCGACCCCCCCCCCCTTTCGAGTCTCACGTGATTAATAGATGACCCCCAAGATGAAACTGTTAATCCTCTTAAAGTAAAAATTAATCTTCATGCCACGTACAGATGCTAACCCGCGACCTCCGGATTCTTAGTCGAAGTTCGTAATGGCGTACATATAAGTAATAAAAACCGTTTTCGAAGATTAAGTACATCCGTTCAAACTGTTCATCCTCTTAATTAGAAATGAATATACATACTACGCACAGATGCTAGCCCGCGACCTCTGGATTCGTAGTCAAAGTTCGTAGTCTCATTACTCAAGCCATCTCCAATAGGTGTGCTAACTCTATTTAATGGTTACAGTAGTTTTTCGAGTTCGAGTCTTTGGTCCCCACTTTAACTCGCATCAGAAAGTTTCCCAACCGGGTAACGATAAAAAGCCGCTCTAACTAGTCCGTACAAGTAGTTTGGCACGTGTTAGGTGGTAAATAAAAACACTTTTCAACGGTAAAGTACCATGACGCAATTGTGAGGCGGTCTATCCTCTTAAGTATATTTTAATCTTTATAGAACGTACCGATACTAAATGGACCTGAACAATACGACAGACGCACATAGAACATTTTTTATTTGCATTGCGCACAGTTCGCGGTCAAAACGTGGCAAATAAGAACGTACCTACGATTACCTACTAAAAGGAGCAGAAAAGTTCGACAGACCGGCACCATCCATATATACATATATGGAGATCAACAAATAAAAACGTGTAAAATGTATATGTCACCGAAAAATGGGCGTGGCTTAGAGGTAAATCTCGATGACAAAAGTAGATCCACATGGATCAGGATTTGTATGCCAGCTTCGGTAACGGATCTAAAAATCCGGCCAGATCAACAAACCCAAACGGATCAATAAAAAACTGGTGTACCGTCGCGCAAAATCAACATAGTACGAGAGGGGATAAATATATATATATATATATATATATATATATATATATATATATATATATATATATGTTGATGAATAGTATAAATTGAAGTCGCTCAAAATGTATGTGCGCATAGATCTTTTAAACTGCGCAACGGATTTTCATGCGGTTTCCACCAATAGATAGAGTGATTCAAGAGGAAGGTTTATATGTATAATATATGCTTATTATGGTAGAGAAAAGCCGAGAAATTAAAATATTCCATTCAGGCAGCGGGCCGCGGGCAACTGACAAGCGGGTGGTGTGGATTATATAAAGGTTGGGTAATGACGTTGTGTTTCGTTAGCCACAGCAACGTGTTGCCGGGTCTGCTAGTATATAAATAAATAAAAAAAATCCTCAATGAAATGCCGCATGGAAGTGGTTAAGCCTCAAAAAGTTTTTCTAACAAATTTCATCATTATCCTAATTATTTAAATTCTCTACTAACGTTATTTTAAAGATTCTTGCAGTACCATAATCTAATGCACTGTAATAATATAATGTGGATTTTACAAGATAGTGAATGTACTGAGGCAGAATAATCCTATTGTTACCTCCTACATAATCTTACTATTTTAAAAACCTTTTCCGCAAAGAAACGCTTTCATTTTTCCTGTTTTCATGCATGAATTTCCATTAGGCCGGTCATAGTTCCGCCGCGTCTCTTTGCTTATCTACATAATGTCTGTACAGGCTGAGAATTTAGCGTTCGGCCCCGCCATAATGTTGGATTTATCCTTGACCGTATTTGTGGTGAGGAAATGGGCAATTTACCTTCGCATAACTTCTGCTCAGCGGCAGTTCAGACCATGAGAGGTCGGTCATGCCTGTATTCCTAAGTCCAAGAATAATATGCAATCTCCCGAGAACACGTGCATCGAGGTGGTATACGAGGTATTATAACACTTGAAGGGAAAACATAATGCTAAGAAGGGTTTTCATACTAAGTGCGGTGGAGTAAATGGGTGGTGTGATTAGGAGATAAGTTAGGAGATAAGAGCTACAACTCTTAACAATTAAAGTTCAAGATGTTAGCTTTAAATAATGTAAAGTAACTGATCTATAGCTGCACAATTGATGTAGATTTTTATATTGTTCGCCGTCCAACACGCCCAAACGTCAAATATTTGACTTTTAACCCTTAATTTACCCGGTAGGTCCCTGGGACTTCATTGAAAACTTTCAGCGCTCATAAAACCGTTATTTTTTAGGATTACAAATTGTGCATTCCAGTACCTTCACGCAGTGATGCGCAAAACGCGAGGGAGAGCGGACGTCGATGCTCGCGTCTCCGATTGGCTAGAAATCATGCTAGTGGAGTCCCACGGACTCCACTAGCGAGATTACATTTTTTTTTCGAACCATGTTATTTTTTTTTTGCTTTTTGTAAGAATTGATTATGTTTTTGTTATATTTCTTTAAAAATTACTTTGAAAAATTGTTTTGTTTTGAAATGTTGAGGGTAGAAGTTAGGTCTCGTAATTTTTTTACAAAAGTGCCATATTCTAGAAGTTCCTTATTAAAAGGCTGTGATTCTATAATTTTAAGTAAAAACCTGTGCCATTGTAAAACCAAATGTATAATAAATTAATATAACTAGCATTTCACTAAAAAAAGTGTTTATTTCATATTCAATTCACGATTTTATTTCCAGGAGTCCTCGGGACTCCACCGGTAGATTGTGTATTTACGAAGTCACCGGGTAAATCAAGGGTTAACAATGGCTGACTTTTGAAGGTAGCTTCATAATAGATCAATTGTTAAATAAATAAATCACTTAGGTACACCGCTGCATTAAACCTGACGTACACTGGTTAACGGACCAAATTAAGAGTCTTAATATAATCTCTGAACTATCAAAACCGACAATAAATCTAATTACTACGTCTTCAGTATGCACAGGAACCAGCGCCATATCTTTGCTTCGGTTGAACAGGGTTCTAACTTTACTCTACCTTGTTCTGAGATATGAGGTGTCAATGTTTGCAAAGACGATTTCTTATAATAATTTTTGAGTTCGAGGACGAATTTTGTTATGTATTTTAGGTTAATAGGGAATAATAACCAGACAAAACCGGAAATATGTCATTTTTTAATCAAATTTTAGATGTACTGAATCTTTTCCACAAAAAATTATGTATTGATTTCGAAAGACTTCTTTTATCTAGTAGCTTTTAGCTATGTTTTAAATTTGGAGAAAGTATGTTTATTTTTAGTACAATAAGGTTTTCCCGTAGGTCGTTGGCAGATTTGTTAAATTTTCAAACAAAATTTTGTATTATACAACACACATTTCAAATCATATAATCATGCAGTAAAATAAATCAATAAATTATTTGGGAAAATGTTTCAAAAGAGTTTAAATAAATTCGTTTAAAAAAAGATCCGCACACGTATTTTGTGACGAATATACTTCAGTTTTTCTATTCATTTTCGGTCTTACAAACTAATATATTTAAAATATTTTTTTACGTTCTTATTTTGCTTACACATTATTGAAAAAATATTGAAATTAATAAATTACTTGGTTTTTACCACTTTTATTGTTTATAAAACCGACATGTTTCGTCAGCAAAGCTGACTTCTTCAGGGTTATGACAGAACTAATTTTAAATATAGACATATATATAGGTAATAGAAAAATAATCGACATAAACAATAATAAAATTAGAAAGAAAATAATGTTTAAGGGACGAGGGGCAATATAGAACAATTTAAAAAAATTTTAAAAGGGGAATAGATTTAATAATGGGTCATTTAAAAACAATTTTTGATTATTAATAATATTTAAATTTGCATTAACACTCTTTCTAATCTCTAAAATTTATAATTTATCTAACTGAATGCCATTGACATTACAATGAATTAATTCTATTCCACTGTTAAAATTAAAGGTATGACTAGTTTCTATTAAATGGTTGGCAAACTCCGAGAAACTATTATTATTTAAAGCTTTCATATGCTCTTTAATCCTTATTTCAAAGTTTCTCGAAGTTTTACCTATATAAAAGAAATCACAATCATTACATTTCAATTTATAAATTCCAGATTTTTTCATTCTGGAATCTCTATCTTTATTATTTACAATATAATTTTTAAGTTTATTATTTGCATAAAATACAGGAAGAATTTCATTCGGTACATTCTTTGTCAAGGCATTAGAGATTTTATTATTGAAATACATAATTTTCTTCCATTTTTTCTTTTCCTGATCCTTTTGTACAGGATAGATATATGATTTAAGGAATTTATTCTTATATTTTAGAACTCAATGTTATTAAACGAATTGCTATTAATAATGGATACAACACCAATTTAATTGAAAACATTCTCAATAAAAAATATAAGAATAAATTCCTTAAATCATATATCTATCCTGTACAAAAGGATCAGGAAAAGAAAAAATGGAAGAAAATTATGTATTTCAATAATAAAATCTCTAATGCCTTGACAAAGAATGTACCGAATGAAATTCTTCCTGTATTTTATGCAAATAATAAACTTAAAAATTATATTGTAAATAATAAAGATAGAGATTCCAAAATGAAAAAATCTGGAATTTATAAATTGAAATGTAATGATTGTGATTTCTTTTATATAGGTAAAACTTCGAGAAACTTTGAAATAAGGATTAAAGAGCATATGAAAGCTTTAAATAATAATAGTTTCTCGGAGTTTGCCAACCATTTAATAGAAACTAGTCATACCTTTAATTTTAACAGTGGAATAGAATTAATTCATTGTAATGTCAATGGCATTCAGTTAGATAAATTATAAATTTTAGAGATTAGAAAGAGTGTTAATGCAAATTTAAATATTATTAATAATCAAAAATTGTTTTTAAATGACCCATTATTAAATCTATTCCCCTTTTAAAATTTTTTTAAATTGTTCTATATTGCCCCTCGTCCCTTAAACATTATTTTCTTTCTAATTTTATTATTGTTTATGTCGATTATTTTTCTATTACCTATATATATGTCTATATTTAAAATTAGTTCTGTCATAACCCTGAAGAAGTCAGCTTTGCTGACGAAACATGTCGGTTTTATAAACAATAAAAGTGGTAAAAACCAAGTAATTTATTAATTTCAATCATAATGGTGCCACAAAATAAGTTTGCTGTGTTAGAAAAAATATTAATACTTGTGACCAAAAATTTATTACAAAATGTTTAAATTTAATAGTTTTATCATCACGCCTCAATGTTTTTGAATGTAAGTATAAATTAAAGCACATTTTGAATGAAATAAAATCGATATTGAATTATTATTTAAAAAGCTGGTACGGAGAATAATTAATCTTTTAGGTGGCAAGAGAAAAATTAGTTAACGCGCCGGTCTCGGTTAGACGAGAGGTCTGGGTTCGAGTCCCAGTTGCGACAATTGTCTTTTTCTGTTTTTCTGTGTCTTGTTCTCTTTCATATTTTCATTTAGATTATTATTGTTATCTTCTTCTACGGAAATTCTCAAATAAATTATGAGAATTCGTCTTGGCAAAATTTGACACTCAGTCAGAACCCTTTCCAACTAACGTGACGCACTGCACTGCGAGTCGTAACATCGATCAACTCTCAGATATAATATGAACAAATGGCAGTTTCAAATGGTTCAAAGTGATATTAGAAGCTTGACAAATAAATTAAAGCTTTAAAAACTTGCTGTTAGAACTTCGTCATACATGTATCTACGGTAGTAGAACACAGAGGGCACTGAAAATCATTTCGGTTGTAGAAATGAGCGAATGAAATGGTTATTTATTCAATGGTCATTTTTTGAAAAAATATCAATTGGATCCTTATTCAATTAGGGTGACGATATATGGTAAGATCTCTTGTAATCCATCGGCCAAGTGAATGCTTTATTGAGATATGCTCCGCTCGTAGGACCATTAAATTGTCCCAGCTCTAATTAATGTGCTACTAGTTTACTATGATAGTTCAATCTTTGGGAGTCTAAAGGTATTACTGCTTGACTAAGTTTTAATGGCTAGGATGATGAGGACTTCTTATCTCTAAATTAATATAGTCTTTAATTTTCCTACAGTTTAGGCTATATACGTTTGCCTCAATATAAAGTGAGTTGGATGTCCATAAAAAAGAGACAGCTCCGATATTATTTTGTTACTGATAAAAGTATGCCAAAACGGGTTCCATGACAGTTGATTTTCGACAGTAACCCCCCCCTTTGTAACCCGGGAATGTTTTTTTTTTAAATAATAAATTAAAAATTATTACCTTTTCCTTCCTTTCTTTAAAAGGACCCTCCTCACCATTCTCCAAAGATGACAAACCATAGGATTTTATTTCTTTAGGGTCTCCTGTGTGGAGCTGACGTAAAAAAAGTTAATTTATAAAACATCAAACCTCTTGAGACTCTCCACAATATCACTATTTGAGGATAAATTGAATAGGTT
Organism: Limnephilus marmoratus; assembly: GCA_917880885.1. Classification (NCBI taxonomy): domain Eukaryota; kingdom Metazoa; phylum Arthropoda; class Insecta; order Trichoptera; family Limnephilidae; genus Limnephilus; species Limnephilus marmoratus. The sequence goes on along the minus strand of OU862918.1, from coordinate 38,419,010 downwards.
TTGTCAATCGTAATATGCTTCAAGTCAGAGAGAGCATTTACGATGCATTTTTCAAAAGAAAAAAAATCTCTGTAACACGGTGATAAAATATGATTTAATAATGAAAACCCCGTGGAGCCATAATAATATAAAACATATTTTACGAGAGCATAAATCTCAATGAATAAATTGTCGCCTCCCTTGGCCGGGTGCAATTATTAACGCGAATAAATTTAGCCCGCTATGGCGTTCACCTGGTATAATGGCCGTGGAACAAACACTTCAGCATTACCGCTTGCCGGAGGGTAATCCCAGTTTACGGTCCGAGATCTGCCAAGAGCGGCGGAATGCACTGCGGCCTAATAGTAAAGCCGTGTTGGCGGCGCACGTTTCATTTGATGCGATTTGAACAAGTATGAACGGTTAGCGCTTTGCTGGCAGATCCGTTTGCTATTCAATCAAAATCTCAAGTTAGCTTTGGGTATTATTATATAAAATAGTAATAATTATTTTGGGCAAATTCTATGTTTCAGAAATCATCACATAATATAAAATGAAGTCGCTCAAAATGTATTGCGCATAGATCTTTTAAACTACGCAACGGAATTTGATGCGGTTTTCACCAATAGATAGAGTGATTCAAGAGGAAGATTTATATGTATAATACATGCTTATTATAGTAGAGAAAAGCCTAGAAATTCAAATATTCAATTCAGGCAGCGGGCAGCTGGCAAGCGGATGGTGTGGATTTTATAAAGGTTGGGTAATGGCGTTATGTTTCGTTAGCCACAGCAACGTGTGGCCGGGTCTGCTAGTAAAATATAAATTGATTATAATTATTTTTGACCTCGGTTATAATATAATGCGGTAAATTCATGACTACGCGAGGGCCTCCAATAGTGCCACGGTATGAAGCGCCTGACTCTCAGCGCCCAGAGAGACATCCAGCGAACGGAGGTTCGAAACCTATTAAATACAAAAAAAAATATCATTTGAAAAATCAATATCCAATCTTCAAACCACTTTAAAATAAGTAGGCAAAAGAAAAGAAAGCGACATCTGGCGACTTTATAGTTTCAGTTCTACTGCGTGTGAATTTGCTCACTCTGATTTTTGAAGTGAAACATCTTTAGCGCCATTAGTTATTTCAACCCAGTTTTACATGAATACTCGGTTCTAATATAATGCGGTAAATACGCATTTTAGCGCGGGCCTTAGCGCAGTGAAAAAGGTGCCTGAAAAGTCTCATCGGCCAGAGAGACCGACATCAAGCGAACCGAGGTTCGAATCCTACGAAATCCAAAAAAAAAACATTTTCATTTTTGTGAAGTCAATATCCAATCTTCGAACTAAAATAAACAGGCAAAAGAAAAGAAAGCGACTTTCTAGTTTCACTTCTAACGCGTGTGAATTACACGCTCTAATTTTTTTTAAATATTAGTTCTATACAGGATGACCTTAGGATTAAAAATCCTTTAGGACCGCTTTCATCTTTGGAGATGCTGCGTGTATGGTATTTTTAGGGCAAAAAACGAGAGGATGTTTTGGGAAGAAAAAAGGTATCAGGGGTGGGTAGGAATCTGGGGGTTAATGTATCCAGGAGTGACAGACAGTCTGAATCCACTGCAGAGCAAGGCGTTGGGTTGAAAGAGTCCAGCTAGAGGGTTCAAAAGGTCTCCCTCAACCAGTCTCTCCCAATCCAGCCCGCCATGCAGTAGATGGGCAAACGCATCCACCGCCCAGACCAAGACAAACCTCACCCCGTGAATGCCACTTGCTTTTCATCATGCAATGGAGTTATAGAGTTACATATTAACTAACAGACTAGTGATATTCAGACAGTGTAGGAGGAAATGCTTTTAAAGTGAATACAATACAATTTTTCTAACTAAAAATTAAATTCCTAGATCTAGTACCTTTATCCGCATGAAAAAATGTTCTGCTGTTATGATCTCAACCTTGGATTACGAATGCGAATGGTCAGATGCTAAGTGTTTTCGATATTATTTTACGGAAAGGAAGCTTGGACGCTTACTGCAGAACTAATTAGGCGACTTGAGGCATTCGAGATGTGGATCTACAGAAGAATACTTAAAATAAGCTGGATGGACAGGGATACAAACGAAGATATTATGGTTCGGATGAAATGAAGTAATTAAAACTATAAAAATCCGAAAACTTCAATATCTTGGACATGTGATGAGACATCCAGAGAAGTATGAGATCTTGCATCTCATAATGCAGAGAAAGATTGCCGGAAGACGGGGCCCTGGAAGAAGGAGAACCTCATGGCTAAAAAACCTGAGACAGTGGTTTGGCAAGTCTACCGTGGAGCTGTTCCGGGCCGCAGTAAACAAAGTCCGCATAGCCAACATGATAGCCAACGTCCGCTAAACGGACAGGGCACAAGCAGAAGAAGAAGAGATCTAGTACTAGCCTGTCTAACTATTACTAGTGAGACAGGCATCGAAAAACCTAATGTAAACATACTTTACATAGATAAATAAATAAAAACGTACGAATCCCGTAGAATTTTACAACGTCAATCGGTGCCATTTTTAATGTAGGTACGTGTAGACATTCGGACAGTCCGGAATCCCCGTTAATGGTCAAATCTCCACCCAGTAGCGTTCCGGAATTGATGATTGTACTCTCAAGGTTAACTATCGTCATGATTAATTTTTATAAGGTCTTTTCCACAAATATCATATCTAACGAATTGCAACTTCAAAAAATATTTTAAGAGATACTGAATTAAAAGACGGAATTTTTAGACATAAGAGAAACTGTGGTAGATATTTTGATTGTTATTTATAGGCGTGTGACGTTTCCTTCTTATATAAACTTGATGCGCTTACAATACAGGGTGTCCGGGGGTAAAGTGCATTAACAGTAGTGAGTAAAAAAGATTAACAACTTTTTCCGAAATTCCAACAGTTTTTTCCCATACAAAAAAACGTACCTACTAAAAATCCTTAGAGTGAGGTAAGATCTCACTAACTTGCTGAGAGCCTGCCGGGCAAGATAGTGGCAAAATAATAAAACTGGCCGCACACTAACTATTTAACTAACCATCACGCCGTTTCCCCGCAGAGGTAGGCAGAGAGGACGGACCGCCAAACAACTCGGTCTTGGCACACACTCTTTGCCTCACTCACATTCATACATTCTCTTCTATTATTCTGACTTTTGACATGGCCCGACTCAATCATATGATTCACTTGATCGTGCCATGTCTTCCTCGGGCGTCCCCGACTTCTTCTACCATTCACATTCGCGTCGTATATTCTTCTTACACTACTTTCTTCGTTCATTCGCTCTACATGCCCAAACCATCTCAGGGTCCCTTTCTTAATCTTACTCATTATGCTTACATCCACATTTCTCACACGATTTTATCTTCTCACCACAAAACTACCCCTAAATGTTGGAATTTCAAAAAAAGAGGTTTATCTTTTTTTACTTATAATATCATGTAGAATCACTTCTCAAAGTTAATGCACTTTACCCCCGGATACCTTGTATAATACATTCAAGGCAGTATTTTTTAATCTTTTTTTATTTTACTCTTTATTTACAACGAATATGAGTTACATTATGTGGAGGACGAACAAAGGACACTGATCTGCATCGTCCGGCCACCCGATTGGTCCCTCAGGCACGGATGCAGACCTTTCCTCAAGCAACTTGCCTCGCTTGCATCAAAAACTAACAATTCATTCTGCTTTAACTCTCGGTCAGGAGTCGCTGGTCTTTAATATTTGTTCGCCCTTCACATTACTTTATTATTGCATATATTTAAATTGGAGATTTATGTGTCTGTAAATAGTGTTAATAAACTTGTAAGTATTGAATCGTCTTTCTTATTCGCTTTGCCATCTACACACTTACACAATAAACACATAACCCCCAAAGTATATATTTTACAAAAGATCATATGATCTCCAGGTTTACTGTTCGTGGTCCATGTTAATAAAGTAAAAAAATATTTTCGTAGTAATTTACCGCTCTGAACATGTTGTAGGAGTGTAGAATTTCAGGAATATCAGTGCCTTGCAGCGCTTGCCGCTAACTTCATATTGATGCGCTTGCATTGTTGATGGTATAATAATATCCCGCCGGATATTTGAATAACTTATAAACTTAAACTATTATAATAATTTAAAAGTAGATTACGGAGCTTATCAGATTGAAAGGGTTGGTTTATGCACATCTGATACGTTTTGATTTATTTACTGTAATATTAAAATTTTTACATTTGTAGTAATTATTTGACAATAATTACTGAATCGTGTACTGTAAGCCTTAAGGCGATATTATACACTTCAACCACATTGATGCGATTTGGTTGAACGGCGTATAATTGAAAGGGTGTGCTCTTTACACGTACTTTTCAGAAGTGGACCATTCAATCACATCTCTGTTCTTATATCCCTCTGATTTAATGTTCCACAGGCTTGGATAGTTCTTAAAGTGCTCTAAGAACAAAGGCGTATGCTCTTCCCTCCATTTAAAAACCATTTTCTATGTTGACAACTCACTACAAAATAAACAGTCACAGTATGACACTTCTATACGCGCGCACAGTACCGCGACGCATTCGCGCATGCGCACGAATGGATAACAGAACCATCGCATTGAAATTATTGAACAAGCTCAATATTTTCAATACGGTTGAAAGATGATGCGCAATGACATCGAAACATTCAATTTCTTGTTTTCACGGTGCAATTTGGTTGCTTCAACCAAATTGCGAGGCAGAATTGAAGTGTATAATATGCCCATTAGCCCAAATACGAATCTGCTTGTTTAACTCCTTTGTACAATATTGAATACTTATACCTACTTGTGTTGTGCTTGTTTATGTCTTTCACGCTCAGTTTATTATTTATGTACCTATTTTGAACTTGTTATGATGCTCCTGTTCAACTTACAATGTTACATGTTAAAGCTTTCAAGGCGTAAACAAATAAATAAATTAAAAACAAATATGGATCCATATAAAACATAACCATAAAAGATGTGTATATTTTTTTTCGCAGTTTTTCTTAGTATGAGATCTTGTGCTGTACCTATGTATGGGAAACTATGTTTTGGATAAGTTTTCAGCGACTTGTAAAATTATTAAAGGTTTTATATTATTTCAGCAGAACTAGGTGGATACGGCAGAACCCAAAATGTTAAGATAGTAAAAAGTATAAATCAGAATGAAGCAAGTACTTTGTTTTAAACCACTTGTGGTTAACCACTTGTGGTTTTAAACAAAGTGCTTGTTTCATTCTGTATGTCAAGTCACCGTTAAGTGTTAAATATAAAAGACATGAAAGATATTGGTTTAATATTAGGTATTATAAACCGTTTTGACAGTATCGACGGAAGTTAAAAAAAATTGTGCGGTTTTTAACAATTCTATAGAAAATACAAATATGGTCAGTGCGATTAATAAACAAACAATATTACACATTCAGTTCAGAGAATTTTCATGCATACTAACTAACTAACCATCACGCCGTTTCCCCGATGACGATAGGTCTGGGTTCGAGTCCCAGTTGCGACCATTGTCTTTTTTCTGTTTTTCTGTGTCTTGTTCTCTTTCATATTTTCGTTTAGATTATTATTGTTATCTTCTTCTTCAATGATATAAAGCAGTAATTATTATTCCTGATAATAATGGATGATTGTACCTGCCTTTTTGCTGCACCAAATACCCTCGTCCATCCATTTCATCATTTCTCGCCGCGTCATTTTCGTCGTGAGCTAGTTAATTTATTTAAAGTCAAACACGGTGCCAAGAAGACTTATCTCAAATTTACGATGATGACACCCGTCCAATGACGAATTTTGACATTTTTAGCTTAAAAAGATTACGACTTTATTACACAATGACAAGGTAAGAATTGTGATTAGACTGAAAAACATCTTATTTGAATTATTAGTAACCTCAGAGGCAGACAGAGTCTGCCAAAAGGATTTACCATACATTAGTAATGAAATGACGTAGGCATTATTCAAAAAAATATTGGTCCTTACATATGAAATTGGCGTTTTGTCGTACTGGAAACTTTGATCTCAAATATCTTCTCTTTGGTTAGGAATTCCAAATTCAAATGTATACAGCTATTTACCCATGAATTTGTGTTTCCAAAATTATAATTCGTTTGTTTTTTGCTTAATTGTTTTTTTTCTTTGCGTCACTTAGTTTACAAAATGGAAAACTTGACATATAAAAGTTAGTAATAGATACGCAGATGTGGCGGATCTATTTAACTGCATGGAAGCTAGGTACAAGAAGGTAATTCTGTCATATATTTTCAATCAATATTAATTTTATTTGTACTACAGTATTGAATGTAATTGTAGCTCTTTGTGTCATTTCTTAATCAAATGCCACAATTAATTTACTCTTATTATCTAATTAAATCTTTTTTTAATTATTTCTTAAGTACCTACCTACAACAAATATTTTGTGACATGTAATATGTATTTATGGTATATTTATACCGTTAATAAATAAATAAATAAATATCGCGTTATTTACGAGTACGAGTTCCACCGTGACACCAGTGCTGCAGAAACGGCTCGAAGGATTAATGATGTGTACGGCGACGGTGCCGCAAAAGAAAACACAGTGCGTTTTTGGTTCCAACGTTTTCGTTCTGGAAATTTCGACCTTCAAAACAAGTCCCGTGGACGACCGGAGACCAAAGTTGATAATGAAGAATTGAAGGCTATTGTGGAAGCGGATCCATCGCAAACCACGTCCGAGTTAGCTGCAGGCTGCGGTGTTAGTGATAAAACTGTTTTAATCCACTTGAACCAAATTAGGCAGGTGAAAATGCTTGAAAGGTGGGTACCTCACGAATTGAGTGAAGCAAATCAACAAACGCGCGTTGACCGCTAGACCACACACTGCATAACAGACGGCTACCAAATTAGAGGAGCTTCAATTGGAATGTCTAAGACATCCACCGTACTCTCCGGACCTTGCCCCAACAGATTACCATTTTTTTCGAAATTTGGATAACTTCTTGCAAGGGAAAAAATTCAACTCCGATGGGGCAGTCCAAACTGCCTTCAAAGATTTTATTGATTCCCGTCCGAATGGTTTTTTTGTAAAGGGATCGATGAACTGCCTATGAGATGGCAAAAGTGCATAGATAGCAATGGTACATACTTTGATTAAATAAATATATTATATTATTTAAAAAAATCGACTTTATATTCCTCCCATACAAAACGCCAATTTCATAGGTAAGGACCTAATATTCATGCAAGATACCAAGTTTTCGAATAGGAATGCTTTTCTTACTTGCTAAGTAAAAATAAATTGGAATACCATTGAAACGAACGACTTTTATTTTCATTGATAACGAGACATACTTGAACAGGAAACTAACAAGGTAAATTTGTTTATTTCGTTTCTAAGTACAATCGAGTAATGTATTGATTTCGAAACATCTCAGTCTGGATTAAGTACAATCAGATGAAGAAAAGATTAAGTTTGATAAAAAAAATCTCTTTTTTATTTAAATTTCGGTTTCTCTTCAAAGACTAGAAATATTCCCCCGCAAAAAGGGCGCGAATCGTTCTCTGGGAAAAGAAAAGAACACGTATAGAACCTCTGCTCAGACCAGTAAATCAAAATGCTTGGTGAATGTGAAGTACAGGCTGTCCTATTTTTATTTTTTTATTTTTTTTTACATTTACTTCACACAGGAGACCTTGTGGAAAATAATTTCCCTTAGGGTCTATGTCATCTTTGAAGATGCTGTGTGGAGGGTCTTTTTGAGGAGAGGAAGGAGTAAACATGGATCTTGAAGAGACGCATGTTGTCGGAGGGAGGAAACACAGAGGCCGGCAAATCGGTCCACAGCCGAGCTGTCCCTTTCTCTTATGACTTACGACGAATGTCAACCATGTTCAAATGTTTAGCGCTTGTTGGGCGTATTTCCCGACTATGTACCGGGGCCAAGGGGATCAATGACGCTAGTTCCTCGGAGCATCTTCCACAATAAGGACAACATTCCCACCTGACGCCTGTGCTGAATTGTACAGGGTTAGCAGTTGTTTACTTTTAAAAAAACTGCGGGCCCTGTACAGTACGTCCAGTTTCTGGGAGGCTAACTTAGGGGTCGTCCATTAATCAACTTTTTAACCCCTCCTCCCCCCCCGTGGTGATATGTGGTGAGGTTTTAGACTACCCCCCCCCCCCCCTAGAATCACGTGTATTTTTTTAGTAAAAAGTATTTTGAAATTTTCAGAATATTATCACGAAAAATAAATACACGTCATATCTCATTATACCCCCCCCCCCTGGTGATATTTCGTTATTTTTCCAACCCCCCCCCCCCCCTTTTCGAGCCTCACGTGATTAATGGACGACCCCTTACTCGTAGCTCTTGCTTCAATGGAGCCCCTGAGCTGGTCACTTAGGGTTACACCAAGCATTTCGATGGAGGGCCTGTTCGGAAGATTGCTTCCGTTGAAAGAGACTAGATTTTCATTTCGATCCCTTTTAGACGTAATCAGACAAGATTGGGTCTTTGAAACATTGAATTCAACGAGATTATTTTTACCCCAAGAGAAAACACTTTCGAGGTAACCGTCCATTCTTTGCTTCAAAGCTATCCGAGCCATTGGGGTTTGTGTGCCCTTTGGAAGCCTGTCAAACAAAAAGCTATCATGGACTGTACGTAACAATACTGTCTTCTGCGTAACAATGAATCGGTTCACACGACAAGAGGTCATTGATGTGCAATAAAAACAAAGTCAGAGACAGAACCGATCCCTGTGGGACGCCAGCATTTAATGAATTAGAGGAAGAGGTGAAACCGTAAAAAAAATAAGGGTAAAATTGATTTAAATTTTGTGCAAGGGTCTAATAGCCTGGTGTCCAGTTGGACAGTCAGTGGCTGAGTTGGCAACTCATTGGATTCCTATCCAAGCGTCGTGCATTCAATTCTTCAACTGGAAAATCCTCCTTCACGACAAAAGCAACATTTCCACTCAGTGTGACTGATCAGATTACTCGGGAATGTTTGTCTTTCTTTTAAAAGTGAAAAAGAAAAGGTGATTAGGAGCGCAGAATTATCAGGATATTTGGATCTGGTCAACTCAACAATAACCATTTCAGGAAGATGCTGCACCACCATAATCTGTGTCATTTATTTTCACCTTTTAGGATCCAAGTTGAAAACACCATTAGTTAAAGATTCAAGTACAATATTACAACAATTTCATAAATGTCTAAATAATAAATAGTTCCTAATTAACTTGATTAAGCCCCATGTTAGAAAGAAAACACGTAATTAAGTTATTTAAATGTAATACTGTAATGGCTAGTAGTAGGTAGCATCTACAAAAGTTAGATTTTTATTTAAAAATGTTGAAATGTTTGAAGTATTAATATTTTTGAGATTTCCCTATGTTATGACTGACCATTTGAAAAAAAAAGTCTTATTAACTATGATGAAAAAAATAAGTAAGTCAAGGCAAATAAAAACCCCTTTCACTTTTCGCCGTTTTTTTCCGCAGTCAGAATTATAACCTTAACGGAATACTGCTTATGTATTTATAAGCACTCTAATAATGCTTCCAAAATAGAACACGCTGTAGTTTTATGAGAACAGCGTAGAAGGCTCAGTGTGCATGTATAGTAATACGTAGAATGATATAAATTATTTCTAATACCGTCCCTGCAAAGTTGGGGCGAGTTGAATGTCGTGTGGACATTTTTCAAAGAAATGGCTGAACATTCTTCGCGCTGAGTGCTGAGTTGGACCTGCAATTTTTCTCAAAAATTCGGTGGGTTCTGTTTTCGGAAATAAATAGTTTTATTTTATGAAAGACAATTGTTTGTACATGGTTTGATTACGAGTGGTTAACCACGTCAGCCTTTTGAAAATTCGTAACATATTTTAAGAAAAATAATAAACAAAAAAATGTTTTGTTGTTTGCAAATATCTGATTTTAAAAATAACTTTTTATTGAGTAGGTACGTTTAGAGTTAGTAAGATGATGGAAAACCTAAGGAAAAAAGCATAGTGAAATGTTTGTGTAATAAATTTATGAAGTTAAATAATAATGGGTAAAATGGGAGACGGGTATAGGTACTGCCACCTCGGGAAGCATAGACAGCCAATGGTTAGCGGTTCGCTATGTTCGGTCACTTATCAGGGTGCCCGGGTTCACGGTGTGAAGTTTGTCTAGATCTTAACGACGAATACGTTTGTCCACATACTGCGTGGCGGGCCGGATTGGGAAAGACTGGTAGAGGGAGACCTAACCTCGACAACTCCAGCTGGACTCTCTCGACCCATCGCCTAGCACCGCAGTGGGAGGGATTGATTCATGTGTGTCACTCCTGAACACATTGCTCTCTTAATTTTTTCCTTCCCAGAACTTCCTCTCTTTCTTTCCCTAAAAATACCCTCCACACACAGCATCCCGAAATACGACATAGGCCCTGAATATTATTTTCTTCAGGGCCTCCTGTGTGGAGCTATTGTAAAAAAAGGTCTGATAAATAAAATCTCGTAAGTAAAACTAAATCTCAATCCAAAAACTTTACTGATGGAAACATTATTGATGGCTATCGTTTACTAGAGCGACACAGTTGGAGAATTTTCCATACCTGGTGGGTAACGTCCTAGGCTTGCCTAGGCTAGCCAGCTTTCTCTGGTTTTATTGATTATGTTTTTAAAATTAACTTAAAATTAACTAGAATATTACAATTAACTAAAATAACTAGAATATTACATAATTAATACACATCAGTAAATTAAACGTACTTAGTCTGTAATTAATATACCTTTAATTTATACTGCTCATTGAAACGATAATTTATTTTTCGTTGTCAGCGATTGTGAAGAAATTAAAAATTGATAACTAACATTAAGAATTCTCCATTTTCATTAAAATAAAAGTTTTTTTTAAATCGCTTCATGAAATAAAAACAAAAATTAGTATGAATAATTAAAGAAGAACCTTCTTTACCTTATAATACCTCTCCTTTGTACTAAAAAGTTATGTTCCTGAACAAATAAACAAACTTTAGGTATCGAAAAAAAATTTCAGCATCCAAAGGCTTTTGTACGAATTTTGTTTAGAGCTTTGACTTCACAAAGCCTCTTAAAGGGGAACATAATTAAACATTTTTTTAAAGCAGAGGCGTGGAATGGGCACAATTTTGTTTTCATAAATTTGACGGCCTACAACGGCAGAGTCGAAAATCTTGGGCTCAAGGTTAGGAGAATTCCTAAACAAATCTATTCATAACTTTATCATATTGTAAATTATGTATTCCCTGCCTTTTAATTAAGAACTTTACGTAGGTACTTTTGAATGACTTTATTTAATAATGATAATAATATTTGGATGACTTGAATAACGCCGTTTTTTGTGAAAAATCCCCTCAAGGGCGCTATACAAACTTATAACATATCTCTACAATCTTACTTCTAACTATAAACTACACAAACCATTATAACAACTTATGGCTAAAAATTTCATCCACCGGTTCATCGATTATTCATCATACACGTACAATTATTTAACCGATGAACGCCATGCTGCCTAAAAATGTACTGTACAGGCAGAAAATATACAGGACCATACTTACCTGGAAGGTAACTTGAGATTAAGAGCCTTCGAACAAGGAGAAACTGACATGAAACCAATTGTCAACGCACCAGCTCTGCTGGCCGTGTGGCAGTCGCGTTTCAGTTGCATTGTTAACAGGTTGCCGTGGTAGCGGCTCACGAATTCTCAATTGCGTTGCGTTGACAACTGGTTTTATTTCAGTTTCTCCATGAGCGAACGCCCTAACACTATTTATTGTTTATTTAGAGAAATCTAGGTACAGTTCACCTCATACTCTTACCTCATATTAAGTGTTCTTTGTTTCGTAATATTTATATTAAAGTTTTGATTTTGACAACAGTTATAGCATAGCCCTGACGAAAGACCACCATTCAAAACCGCCGTTGCTTTTAACGATTTTAGTTGTGTTTATTGGCCAAATCTATATAATAAGTACTTCTCAAACCTTCCTATGCTCATCTCCTACTCTTCCCAATTCCTTTCAGCGTCACACCTTACGACAATTGTGGATGTTATATTTTCACCTGCTCGAGATAGTTTTTTGAAATCTTGGTGACTAAAAAGAAAATGACTCAAGAAAATTTTCTAACTTTTTTTTTTTTCTAACTGAAGCTAAATTATCTATGGAACCCCTAATTGGGATATATTGTGAGGCTGAAGGATGTGGGGAGGGAAAGGAGATTGGTTAGAAGAAGTTCGGGTAGCATGGCTATTCTATTCTCAAAGTCATTTCAAACAAAATATCGTTTTTTAATGGAGCTCTTTCAGCTGAGCGATTCTGAGAGTATCTACCACTCTGGAACGTACCGCAAGTATTTATTTTTATCGTCGAATCCCAGGGCAACTTTTACTATATTATTACTATTACTTATCATATTAGTATTTATTTTTTCTTCTTCAAAGTCGCTAGATGTTTCCTTCTTTTGTGTTTTCTTTGCCTGTCCATTTTGGAGCGTTGTGAAGATTGGGTATTGATTTTTAAAATAAGTTTTTTTTTTGGATTATGTAAGATTCGATCCTTGGTTTATTGAACGTTTGGCCGCTAAGGTTTGTTTTATATCACTAATCCCTAGACCAAAGGAGACTTGCGTGGGTGGGAACCGAGTTCCCGTGAAATAAATAAATATCTTATTGCTATCTCATTTTCTTGCAGGCTAAATCATATAGATGTATGTGATTATCTCTTTTTAGCATCTCTCGCTTCCGTTTCATCAGTTTCAAATCACAACGGTGCTAAAGAAGTTATCACTTCATAAAAATTCTGAAAATGGCTAAAAAATATTTGCAATGCTCTTGAATTTCCATACCAAAAAAGCTGTGCCGGCTTACGGCGAAATTCATCGATTTGAATTTTGGGTCGGTCAATTTCACGTTTGAATTTAGAATAGTTCACGAAAAACTGTTAAACGGTTTAACAATCTAATATGTGTTTGTTTAATTATTTCGTTGAAACTATTTTTAATTTATTTATTTTACACACTTTAGACAAGAAAGTCCCGATTAACCACTTTTTAGCAGTTTGTCTAACGGGTTCTTTACATTAAAGATCTTATTATGGTGAGTTAATAGTTACATTTTTACAATTATACGAAATAAAAATTTAAAAAATTACAGAAATATAGAGAAAAGAAAAATTAGGAAAACATAAATAACAATTGTAAAGTCTTTAGAATAATATGTCATTGTTAGCTAATAAAAATTAGTTCTTTCAGTAAGTCAAGTCTTAAATAAATTCACCAATTGTTTGTTTTGGGCACAGTTTTTAATTTCCGCAAGTAAAATATTTAAATAACTGGGAATTTTAACGTTCTTTGTCCATATTTATTTGAATGCTTAGGTACATTAGTCCTTCATTAAAGTTAAAACGGGTATTATGGTTGTGTTCCAGCCAGTTTTTTAATAAAGGGTTATATTTATGTGCTGAAATATAATTTTGTACATCAGAATTGCTCTCACTGAAAGAATTTTGAGACTCTGATAAAAGCATGGAATATTATGCCTTTCTTTGTGTAAATTTATTTCAGCTAATAATTTAACCGATGAATGTTGTACTGATTGAACATGGTCGATATTTGTTTTACAGGAAAATCCCCAAGCCGTTATTCCATACCTTATAACCAGTGGCGGACTAAGCCCTCCAGAGGCCCGGGGCGGCAAAGCTGAATGAGCCCCCCCCCCCCTCCCCTAGTTTAAAAAGTTGATCTAATTTTACAAGATTTTTACTCAGTTCACACGGACCTCTGGTCCTGTGGGACCTCCAAGCGCCTCCGTGTTCCCTTGATCAAATCCTAAACAAGGCTTTAAGGCACCAGGGCACTGTAAAAAAAATAAATATTTTTTTTTCATTTTCTAAAAGATGCCTTTGTTAATAATGCTATCACCCAATGTTTCAAGCAAATTCTAAGAAAATTTGAAGAAAGTTTTAAACAGTTTATATGATGAATTATCCTTCAGCAAAACTTTCAACGCGTTTTTCTCAAAACTACGTTTTTCAACCTGGTTCACAACATATTAGAAAAACTATACATCTTATTTGCATGCACCATGCACCAAGTCTTAAACTGTTCGATAATCCATATATGTTCGATAATCCACTTTAGCCAGGGCCGTATTATCCATAAGACATGTAGGCAACTGCTTAGGGGCCCCGCATTGGGTGGGGGCCTCTAGGGTTAAGGGAGCCCGAGACGTGCATTGCCTAAGGGCCCCGACATGTTTAACCCGGCCCTGGCAGGGTCCTTTTGTCCATTAGACAGTGTAGGCCACTGCCTAGGGGCCCCGCATCGGATAGGGGCCCCTATGGTAAAGGGACCCGAGAAGTGCATTGCCTAGGAGCCTCGACATGTTAAAGCCGGCCCTGGCAAAGCCGTATTGTCCATAAGGCATTGTATGCCACTGCCTTCGAAAATCCAGTCACTATAGCCAAGGCCATAATATCCGTAAGAAGTGTAGGCAACTGCCTAGGGGCACCGCATCAGTAGGGGCCCCTAGGGTGAAGAGACCCCGAAACATGCATTGCCCAGGGGCCCCGGCCCCGACATGTTTAAGCCAGCCCTGGAAGTGCCGTCCACAATTGTCCACAATGCAAAGTAGACCACTGCCTAGGGACCACGCTTCGGCTAGGGGCCCCTATGGTAATGAGGCCCCGAGACGTGCATCGAGTGGGCACGAGTAGGGGCCCCGACATGTTCAATCCGGCCCTGACTATGATACCAGACTAGGAAAATTTACCATAAAAAATAGAAAATAAAATTCATTAAAAAATAAAATGTATTCAAAATTTGCTGGAGGATAATTCATCAAACTAAAACTGTTCCAAACGGTTTCACATAAAATGCTTTGTCTCCGTCAATTTTTAGAATTTCGTTAAAAAAAATTGGTGAGAGCATTCTTAACAAGTGCATCTATCAAAAAATGAAATAAAAATTACAAAAAAAAAATTGTGGTGCCTTAAAGACTTGTTTAGAGTTTGCTCAAGGGAATACGGAGGCGTTTGGGGGCCCCCCAGGACTGGGGGCCCGGGGCGGACCGCCCCCCCCGCCCCCCCCTTAGTTCGCCACTGCTTATAACAGATTCAGCTAGAGATAAATAACTTATTCGAAGTGTGCAGATAGGAACAAAAAATTTAGTTTACACAATCTGCTAACAATTGATCTTAGTTGGGCACATACTTTATTTATTTGTTTATCCCACTTGAAAAAGCAATCAATAATAACACCTAAATAAAGATATTTTTTAACTAGGTCCATATTTTCACGTGTACACATTGTAGGAATACCATCGGGTAAGCAATCTGATGTATGTGTCTTTATTTCAGGTGTAATATAATATGTATACCTTAACATTAGGGGATCTTATGTGTAACAATTTAGTTTTTTTTCTTCGATTTCACTTTACGGATGATATGTAATTTGGTAGCTCTTTTCATAATAATATCGCAACAACTGTATTATTGCGAATCGGAACCCCGCTTTCATATCTAAATGATAATACTTCTACATAATAATCAAAGGACTTTCCTTTGATTATCAAAGCCAACTCCTCCTTATAATATTATTTTGCTGAATAAATTATTTCTCTACCGAGGCCCATACGGCACTTGCCACTTGACTATATTAATATGTAATTTGTTAAATATAAATTAATATTTGTATGAGATTTCTTATGATCAAAGAGTAAAAGAGGACGATTGAAAAAACATTTGAATCTTTTTCAACAAACCTGAACTGTTTACTCCAAATAAACACGCCGAATTTTACGCCGAGAGTACTTGGAGGACCTGCTGGTGGACGTGCGCTGCTCATCATATGCAGACTTCAAAAGAGCCGCACAAGACAGGGAAGAGTGGAACAAACGTATAGATGAAATTGCTGCAAACCAATCCCACGATTGAAACCAGAGAGAGAGAGAGAAGGTGTGTATTGACTACGGATATAGACTGAATACGGAGTGACACTATAGTTTGAGTACGGAAAGAATTCGTTCATTTAGTTCATTTTTTAAGGTGTGCAGTAATATTGGTTAACAATGTTGTTTGAATACAGAAAGAATTCGTTCATCAAGTTGATTTTTTTAAGGTGTGTGGTAGTATTGGTTCAATATTGTCCTGTCATTGACAGTTGTTATTGTGGTAATAACCTTGCAGTTTTTGTTTTATGTACATACAAAAAATAATGTAATCTAAAATAAAGTTTTTGCTGTATAGAAACCTACATTATACATTTATAAAAAACCATAGATAAAATTGTGAGAAACAATTTACAAAAAATTCTGCCTCAATACAGGTTCACCTAGTGAGGCAGACTATGCATAACTAAAATTATTGCATAATTATGCTACTTCTGTGTAACCGATCTTACATTACTTTCTACTTGTTAATTTTTTTTGTACGGATGTAATCTATTTGTAATCTACATTGAACATGTACTTTTATAGTTGTAATGTTGCCAATTTAATTGAATAAAGACATATTATTATTATTATATAGTTTGGAGACGGAAAAAAATCGTTCAATTAGGTAATTTTTTGAGTGTGTGCAGTAGATAGTATTGGGTTTTGGTTAACAATATAGTTTGAAAACAGAAAGAATTCGTTCATTTAGTTGATTTTTTTGAAGGTGTGCAGTAGTATTGGTTTACAATATCAGCGACGCCAGGAAACACAGTCCCACCGAGTAAAAACTGCCGATAGAACACCTCTTATATTTCAATATCCTTGCTTATAACAAATCCCAATATGTAAATGCCATTGTGCCAGCGTTTTTCGGCAGTTGGAACTCTTGCACGGTCTTCACAATATTTCTTTAAGTCTTGAAAACGAGCAAATTTGTTGCATCTGAAAAAAATAATTGTTCCTGATCCGTGAAATTAAAGAAGTTAAAATTTATTAAAGCTTGACAAATACACACGAGTTTTAACCTTCATCTGCTCGCGCCTCCTAAAGACGCCCATCGTGCCGGCAATTTAACGATTCATGTTTTTTTTTATAATTTTATGGGTTTTCCTACAACCACGACGAAGTTTCACGAGTTCTTCTACAACTGCACGTTTTGGAATAATTAGGACTAATGAATTCTGAGGCATCATTGCAAACACATTTTGACTATGATTTCGTTAAAAACGGATGCTTCTTCATCCTCTCTTTTCGCCCTATACAATCGATCAGGATTTCTTCATCAGTGATGTATATATAGTCGATCCCTGAACAAAATTGAACAACGCATTGTTACCTTTTATTGCGATGTGCTTACATTTTTTAAGTCATTACAAGGAAGGACAGAAAAACTAACAATAAATGCATAGAACTAGTTATATTATAAAGTACGTGGGCATAATAATAGACCAGCGTTTAAAATGGTCCCACACATATTCCAAACAACAGAATAAGGAAACTAACATATATATTTAGATGTTTAAGAGATATTTTTAACAAAAAAATTACTTAGAACCACATACTTCGCTTTCTGTCGGACAATTATACAATACGGCATTATAGGATGGGGCGGTACAGATACAAATCAAACACAAACAATTTACAAATCACAAAAACTAACAATAAAAACAATTTTAAAAAACCCTACTCATATTCATCAGAACTGTTATTCAAACAATTTAAGGTCAGAAGATTAAGTGCATTATACTTTTATCATGCAACATTACGAATTTATAAAGATAATATTCAAAATAAAGTTGTACCCTTTAAAAATAACAGAAATCTTAGACAAACGTCAATACTCCCTACTCCAAAATATAAAAAAAAAACAATAGGACAGTTAAATCTTATATATCTCGGAGTTAATTTTTTTTCATTCACTACCTGGAAAAATCAGAAACATGAACAGTACCATAAAAAAATTTAAAACTCAGCTTAAAAATTATACCGCGAAAATTTAAACTGAATAAAAAAATAAACCAATATAATAACACCCCTCATACACACAAGCCCTGCTTATTTATGGGAGTAAATCAAATACATAGGTATATTATGTAATTTATTATATTTAATTGTAATTTGTATAAAATTAATTGTAATTTATGTGTCCTTTTGTGAATAAAAACAAAAAAGTACAATATAAACGCCTTGTGAAATTAACATAATCACGAAAATTTCAGTATTTTTCAAATTTTTAGTAAGGTATTGTGGTTGTGATTCAGATTATGTTTTTTTTTCATAATTTATTCTAATGACCAAATCGCAATTATATTCGTCTATAATTGTATTCATACATTATATTCATACATTAATACTGTCATGTCGTGAATTTAGTTTTGTTATCGGGAAAAAGTGATTTCTGACACGTTATTTTTTAATCGACTTTTGCCGCGTGAGTTCAATTAAACTTCCACGAAAGTAATATTTTTAAATATCATAAATACCTTATGCGTTTGTAAATAAATGCAAGTTCGAGAAATTAACTTTTAAATTATGTAAAAATTCATCCAGATAGGCAGATTATTTTGGGTGCTCTTGGGGAAAAATGATTATAATGTTTTATAATTAATTGTATGAATGACAAAAAAATGAAGTGACAAGTGAATTTAATTTAGTTGAAAATTCCTTAAATGAAAAGAATGTTTTTTTAAAAATTAAAATTATTATAATTTTTCAACGTTTTGAGCTTAAAATATTCTAGATTTCAAAAAAGGTAATTTAATCTAGTTTCTAAAATTGTTTTGGTTTTACGACATCTTCAAAGATTCATAAAAAATATACAAGACGTTTATAATACCTCGAAAAAAATCCTTGAGATTCAATTAGAAAATACTATTTAAAACATTATATAGAACAGATAAACTACCCTCTTTGGCTGGATAAGCGATTTTTGTATTTTTTATGAACTATCTTTTGACAGTTTCTTATTAGTAAGGTTTTCAGATACCCCAATGTTTGCCAAATGTATAAAATATTCACGACGTTTTTTTGTAATCTAATAATATATTTTTGAACCGTGATCATATTTCTGCATCCTCTCTAAAGTCATAATGTAAGCATAACGTGTGTGGTTCCACTACACGGTTTAAGGCATAATTACATGCCTAAATTTAAGCTTTCCTTATTAGAGAATACTCAGTCTTTATCCACACTTTCTGCAAAAATTTGTTCAGTTTCACATCCCGTGTAAAAGAGACCCCGTAATAAGCTTCAAAAGCTAAATAACGGTAAGAAATGATTTCCTTTTTTTACTTGTGGAATGTATTAATGTCTTGTCTTGAAAGTAATTTGTATAAAGGGCTCAGTTTTAAGTCAAGGTTTGTGTTAAATTAAACATTCCAAATTTAATATGCCACTCGCTTGGGTAAAGAAAGTTAACTTAGCGGTAGTTAATACGGTGTGATCCTATGCAAAATTGTTTCTTGCTTCTACTACGCCTAAGGCCTTTTGAGAAATGTGATCATGATGCCTGTTTTGTCAAACTTCAACAAATAAATAATGTATGGTAAATCGCAGCTCTTTTATCAAGTAATTAATCATTGAAGAGAATATGAACGACTCTCAAACAAAACAATTGAAACAGAAAAATTAGAAAAAGATTCTGTCGCATCTAGGAATTGAAAAGCCTCTCTAATAGATGGGATGCAGATATGAGTATCGACCCCAACATCGTAGACAGGCATGGATCTGTTGGAGGTTATCATAGCTTACATTTTTAGACATTTAGTTATTTACAAGACGAAGATTTATGAAGATGAAGGTGAAAGGTTTTGACTGAAAAGGTGAGTTTTAAGTTTAACTCTGATTTTTTCCGAGTCTGTGATCATTCTTAAATCGTGTGGCAGTATATTCCAGGCTTTAGGTTCAAGCACTCTGAAAGCACCCTCACCGAAGTGTGCGAAGTATCTGGTGTGCGCTTTGGTTCCGATAGGTGAATACGCTGCTGACCTAAGAGTTGACTGCCGAGATTTGTAATTTTCTGGAATACACATTTCCGATAAGCAAGCCGGAGCCATTCCGTTAAAGGACTTAAATTCCAGCAGAACTTGAACTGGATTCTTTAAAGACAATTAAGACAGTGAAGATTTTTGAGATACTCTGAAATATGGTAATATTTAGATGCGCCGGTGACAGGTCCTGCCGCAACGTTAAAAACGAATTGAAATTTGTTGATTTGATGTTTGGGAAGAATAAACACCACCAAATAAATTATAATACAGAAAAACTCTTTGTGAATAAAACAAAACGATTTTTTCTGGGTCACTAATAAGATATTTCAAAATGTCATACTAATGTACGTTATGTCTCCCGGTATTATTTTAAAGAATTTTTAAAATGTAAAACAAGCACAAGTAAATAATATTTGATTTATGGCATTCGAATATTGCTTTCCTTTTCTCAAAACTTAGTATTTGGAGATATCTGACTAATTGATCTCTCAGTTTATCGGCAGGTTTCTCCTTACTGATTTAATTTGCCTTAGTTGAAAGAACCCCGTGCTTACAGTACTATTCACTTGAGTTTCAAAGGAAAAATTAGCGTCCAGATTAAAAATTACACTTTAAGGTTTTACTCATTTAGTTATTCCAAAAATCAAAATACTAAATAATTATTCACTTGCCTTGTGTTATCATTGAAACAGGAGTAGGTGTGGGAAAACGCTGGCATCGCAAATTGTTTTGTTTTTAATTTTGGAGTCAAATTAGAAAAGTTTGAAACTGTTATAAATAGCGTGGCAAGAATGGATGTTCATAGAGCAGTGTTATTTTGATTAACGGCCGTTCACGCTAGCGACCAAATTCTTACAAAAGTGAAGTCGAAGAGAAGAAAACTCACTATTTTCGGTTAGTGGTACACGGGAAATGACTTGTAATAATCATACGTAATTCGAAACACTGTTCAATTTAATGAACTTTTATTTTCAAAAATGGATCTGATTATTCTTATGACAATATCAGATAAACGCATACTTGTTATTATTTGTTTTGTTTAATAGCTTAACAAATGCTTAGAGGAATCAACAGAGTGAAATGTGATTTGATTAGAAGTGATTAACAAACCTAGAAAACGAACGCAGTTTCTCTGAACTAGGTCCAGTAGACGTACTTTGGCAGCCCGTTCACGTGCATATTATTATTTGAATGGCCATCCTTTTCATAAGCTGTGCTATATTTTCTTTCGATTAGTGTGATTGCAATGACTCTTATAAGATCATTGGATAGATGACGTAATTTTTAAAGTTTACCAATTCGATGGGCACCAATTTTTTTAAAAGGTATCATTACAAATTTCAGCTTTACAAATCCTACAATTATAATATCCTGTAAACAATTAGACTATTTTACACGGTGAAGACTTAGCGATAACAGTGACTTCAGTGCAATTTGGCGGTCGCCGAGGCAGTACTCTAGTCAGCCTTGTAATTATTAGAGTGGAAAAAAATTTAATATTAGGGAGATACGTGAATCAATCGAAGGTGGTTATTTTTAATCAACTGTTACAGAGCACACGCCACTTTGTTAAGTAAAGGGTTGTCTCGACCCATTGACTTGCAAGAATATACTTAATCAATCCAATAGGCACATTCATCACTGGATTTGTCAAATGACTCCATTGGAAGAATCAGCTCACGATGTAATGTGTTGGCAATGAGTGTTATACGATTCATTCTGTTAGACAAGTTGATTTGCTTTTTCATTATTTGTCCTCGGATTTAGAGTCTTTTCGAAGTGATAATATTGTTGATGATAAACATCGTGGCGATGGCTAAAATTGAGAATATGCATTGTAGTCAAAAAATCTTTAAAAAACAAGATTAAGTACGTAGTAATTAATTTTAATGAATTCTCGTAATCTCCAAAGTCCAAATTGGGGCGCAGACAGCAACCCTAACAAGGTAAGCAGGCATGGAACAGGCGGAGGAAGGATGAAAGTAGACTGAATTGCAATGTGTAAAATACTCGTATAATGGGATTATAAAATTACGGATTATCGTATTACTAATGTAGGCATTTAGATAAGTCTGATTAAAGCGTATTTTTAACATTATTCTCAATGCATTACATAGGAGGCCCTATTTTCCAAATAAAAGAAAGACCTGGGTCGTGAGATGACCAATATTGTAGGTGGGAAGGTTTTTTTTTTACATAACCTCTACACAGGAGGCCCTGAGGAAAATAGTTTCCCTCGAGGCCTATGTCATTTTTGGAGATGCTGTTTGGAGGGTCTTTTTAGAAAAGGAAGGAGAGGGAGTTTTGGGAAGAAAAATGGTATTATGTGTGGGTAGGATTCTGGGGTCAGTGTGTTCAGGAGTGACGGACGTATGTCCCTCATCTCTCCCATAACTCCCATCCCTCCCATTGCGGTGCAAGGCGCCGTTCCGATCTCTCGTATGGCTGGAGAAGTCAAAGGAACTCCCTCAACCATTCTATCCCGATTCGACTTGCCATGCAGCCGGTGGGCAGATGTATCCGCCGCCAAGACTCAAGCAAACCTCACCTCATTAACTCGGGTACCCCTGCTAAGTCACTAAAGGTAACGAACCACTTTAGGTGACCTGTGGCAGAGGTGTTGGTTATCCAATAATTGGTTCCCGGGCCCGCCTCCCAAATTAATGAATGAAAGGAAATTGACGATTTGATGGTTTGGACATGTTCAAAATATGAATGGAGTAGGAAATGCAAAGAAAATATGTTACCCGAATGTAAATACAACAAGAAATCTGTGACGCCCGAGAAAGACATGAAACGATCAAGTCATGTCACATCAAGAGTCAGAATAATAGAAGTATGTATACCTACCTGGGAGTATATTGAGGCAATGAAAATGTGCCCAGACGGAGTTGTATGGTGGTCCATCCTCACTGCCAACCCCTCCAAAGAAACTGCGTAGTTATTAGTTAGTTTACTCTGTCGAAGTCTTCGAATAAAAAAGTCTCGACGCTATCCAATTATTGACTATTCGACATTTTTATTTCCGAGTAAAAATGCTTCCTGAAGCGATAATTTATTGTTGGGACGGAAATCATTATTGGGAGTGTAAAAGTAGGTCAGGTGTATTTTTAACGATACACTTTCTCATCCGGGTATCTAGATTTCTTACGGAATTTATGAATAATTTTTTTATGGGAAGTATTTATTTGGGATTTTTTTCTACCATATGACATTTTGCGTAGTTCTAAAGAGAATCTACAGGCAACCTCCGTGCCTTTCAAAAAAAGAAGATTACTGAGGTTGGTTTGAAGATTTTATGTAAATGCAAATGATAGGGAGAGCGCGCTAACAAAAAAAAACTATTACAACGAACAGGCATTAGCGACCGTTGTAAAAATATTTAATAACATTCCTTAATTTCATTCTAAGAGATTTTAGATGTTAACCTCTAAATATATTAAAAATTACATTTTCATTTCACCAGGCCCATACTGAGAGTGTCTTCCACTCTGGAACGTCCCGCTAATATACTAGGTAGTATTATGATTAATATGTTGTAAAATAACATTAATTTATTAAAAAAAAAAATTATTGAGCTTGCCGAGATTTGAAACCGCGATCCCCAGATTCGCGACAACTCGACCACCGGGGTCGACATTGTGGCACGTGAAAGACAATGTGTTTTTAATTGAAGTAGTGTTTTTTAAATCGTTCAAATCCCATTAAAGTGTTCAAATCCCGAAACGTCTATAGGAAAACCAAAATAACCCTATACAAAACAATAAGTATTAGAACGGTCATGACCTATGCATGAATGCGAGGCGGGAACACTGCAAGCTAAGTCTGCTGAACAGCTGGACACCTTCGAAAGAAAGGTTAAGAGGTTATTAAGTTATTTACAGGTTAAGAGATTTCTTTTTAATTAATATCAATATTTCATCTTCAGGAAGTACATGGAACGATGTTTACATTTATTTAATCTACTAATTAAGAACACTTTTGCAACAAAAATAACTGCGGAGCTGACCGATTTATTACGATAAAATATACCTATATCTTTTGATTCCCCCTCAAAACTTTCTTTCCCAGACGAGAATAGTTTCAACAAAGGTATACATAATTCCCAAACTTTCAAGAAACACCCCCATCAGCATCATAAGCAACAGTGCAGTTTAATTAAGCAAGAAATCCACCTACAATTTCCAAGTGTTCTCACTTACGAATAACTTACAAGTTGAGAGACACGCGATGCGAAGCTGCTGAGCAGTACTCACAGCTCCCAGTGTCGTTGAGCTACCAAAGAATGCTTATGTCCTGGATATCCCTTGCGCAGGATATACGGGCGTTAAGTTGCAACAAAAGCTTGTTTGTACCTAATGTAAACTTTTTGTCCAGCTTATAATATTTCTGTCTCGGAGTTTCAGCTAAATAAGAATAATGAGTTTTACCGCAGTAGATTAACAATGTTAATTCATAAATTTTATTATAGTATTGTAATTATGAAATATTAGTCTAGGTCTAGGATGTTTAGGTAAAAGTTAATTGTTTGAGTTCAAAGTGTTTCATTCAAAGATTAAAAGTAATATACGAGAATACGTGATTTTTATCTCTTTATTTTAACGATTTATCACAAGAGAGAACATCAGTCCAATTATTTAATTTTTTTATTGAATAATGACCTTCTAACTTAAATGGTTCCATGACAGTTCCGGCCGACATTTGGTCCGGCGGACAGTTGATCCGGCGGACATTTGATCCGGCGACAATTGATCCGGCCTGATCCTTTAGAAGATTTTTTCTTCAAGTAAGTATGCAAAGAGGATGTACAGCCGTACAACCAAAGTCGATGTACTTATATCTGAAGGCATCTTGAGTGAAAATCCGCTGAAAAAATATTTTTTTAACAATAATTTCGTGCATACTTACACGTGCAGTCAGTTTAACAAAAAAAAAAACGTAAAAGATTCCTACTTGCACATAACTTTTTTATTTGAAAATTACACTAGAGTCTAAACTGCTCTCAACCGTCTCGAGCCAGTAAGTGCCAATGGCATCCCCAATTTTGGTATGTGGTTCGTAGTGGTTCGCTACGTTTGGTAACTGGGTTTACATAAGATAAGACATTAACAAACCGTGGTTTGAAAATTTACCTGGCTATTCAGATCTAGTCACCATACACTGCATTTTTTAAATTTTACAATAGCTCCACGCATGAGGCCCTGAGGAAAAAAAATCACTCAGGGTCTATGTCATCTTTGGGGACGCTGTGTGGAGGGTCTTTTTAATAAAAGGAAGGAGAGGAAGTTCTGAGGAAGTTCTGAGGAAGAAAAATTTATTAGGGGTGGGTAGAAGAATCTTAGGCTCAATGTGTCCAAGAGTGAGAGACGTATGAATCCACCTCCCCCACTCCGGTGCAAGGTGATGGGTCGAGAGAGTCCGGCTGCAGAGATCTAGATTATGTCTTCCTCAAGCAGCCTCTCCCGATCCGGACCGCCACGCAGTAGATGAGGAACAACAAAGACCTAGACAAACCTCACACCAAGAACCCAAGCACCCCTGTTAATTCACTAAACGTAGCGAACCACTTGGGATGACCTATGGCAGGAATGTTGGTTATCCAATAAATGGTTCCCGGGGTGACGGTAAACATATCCGCCTCCTAAATCTTAAGTAGATATTGCACATATAAGAATTTCGTATTTTGCTATTCGTTCATTCAGAATTGAAACGTTACTTGAAATGGCTTTAGGCGTGTTTGGTGACTAGATCTGAATAGCCAGGAAAATTTTTCACATATCCTTCTCCTCCCCACTATCTTCAGCCTCACAACATATCAATATTAGGAATACCATTGGTTGGGAGCAGTTGGGACTCTTGCGTTTTGATAAAAGTTCTAAAAAATAAAAATATAAAAAAATTAAAATCATATGATTTTTGTAATTTGTTCGCTGGTGTACAGTATATGTAGGTTTAGTCGGATTACTTGAAATGACGTGACTAGATCTGAATAGCCAGGTACGTTTTCCACATCTCCTTCCCCTCCCCACTACCCTCAGTATCACACCATACCAAAATTGGGGATGCCATTGGCACTCACCGGCTCGAGACGGTTGAGAGCAGTTGGGACTCTAGTGTAATTTTCTGATATAAAAGTTATACGCAAGTAGGAATCTTTTGAAATATTTTATTTATTTTTTTGTTAAACTGACTGCACGTATAAGTATGTCGTATTTTGTATTGCCGCATGCTTCTTCGGAGAGTAGAAATTATTGTTAGTAAAAATATTTTTTCAGCGGATTTTCACTCAAGATGCCTTCAGATATAAGTACATCGACTTTGGTTGTACGGCCGTATATCCTCTTTGCATACTTATTGAAGAAAAAATCTTCTAAAGGATCAGGCCGGATCAATTGTCGCCGGATCAAATGTCCGCCGGATCAACTGTCCGCCGGATCAAATGTCGGCCGGAACTGTCATGGAAGATCGGATCAAATGTCGCCGGACCAACTGTCGCCGGATCAAATGTCGCCGGATCAAATGTCGGATCACCAGCTTAAATAACTGCGTTTTTATTTTTTATTTTTAGAGTTAGTTGTAATAGTTAAAATAATTGTCAAAGTTTTAATTTTTCAAGATCCCCTTAAAACCACCGTGTGCATGGTCGTGTGACGTCATCACTCCTGAAAAATTACTATGGGATCCCTCAATCAGCTGATCAACTGCCGCCATTTTGAATTCCTTTGTTCGAAGTATTGTCCCTAGAAATAGCATAAATATTTTTTGTGCAGTAGTTTTTTAATATTTTCAATAAAAGTGATAAACTAATAAGAGATACCTTTAAACACAATAACTAAATCTCTATAAACAGTATGTAAATAAACGAATAAATTAATACGATGGCTTATGTTGTCACATAAATAATTATGTGACTAATGCAGTTCTTGCTTAGGTGGTTATTTTGTCTATGGTGTTTTTTGGACACTGGTAATTTTTGGAAAAGAGAGAGGTTCCTTTTTGTTTATGGTCACTTCCTCCCGCGGCAGAAGGGCACTGTGGCGGAAATTAGTCACTCACCATCAAGGTGTTTAAATTTTCGTTTAATCATGAGAATCAAAGTTGATTTAAAACTTAAAAGGGCGCGGGGTGTTTTTACGTAACACGAGAGGTTCGTGTACGGTGTTATTTATAGTGGATGATGTGAAAGTCCCACTTTTTACCGGTGTTGGCGGTTGGCCAAGTATAGAAATGTTTTTGGAGTGAAATTACAAAGTGATTGTCCCGGTTTTGTGGCTGGTATAATATGCCTTTTTGACCCCGCGTCGCGAAGTCACGGATTACGTATTGATCTTCCGAAATTCTTAAGATTTGGAGACTGGATGGCCCACGTGCCTTCGGTTGGAGATTGTTGAGTCAGCCTGAGGCTGCAGCCGCTCCTTGGAGATTTAGCGGTATTCTCCCTACATAGAAGGATGACCTAGGTTCCCCGGATTCTGCGCCATTCCCGGTTGTTGAGACTAGGAGTCTCGTCCCATAACCGTTTCCCTCCACGAAGCAAGTGTGCGGTCGTCATCCGGAGTAAATTTTAGTTAGATTAGCATAACCCAAGAGTCCATCTGGTATGTGTATTTTACTATGTTCTTTTGTTACTTTGGTATGAAGTTTTTACACTTTCATGTTGCTTTTTGGTTTGGATTCAATACATTTTTATAAAGTTCATCTTCTTTTATTTTTCTGAAAACCTACCTACCTGACAGATAACTACATGGCCCATTATCCTGAGCTCTGATCTCTGCTCTGCCGCAAAAAAAAATTACATTATATACGAACATGATACGTTACAATGTCATATCATACATTCCCATACAATGACTTTACAGTGACGTCACCACTAAACATTCAATAATGCCAACTTGACGCCGTGTTTTCACGATCTGATTCAAAATGGACTTTTTAATAATTTTTTAAAAACTCTGCATTAAATATTATTAAATAAAACTTATATATTCAGAATCAACGTTTATTGGTCTATATGAACATATTTTTTTATGCCATAATATTTTTCACTGGAGTTCCTTATTCGGAGGAATTGGGTAGAATGCACAAAACATCTTGGCAACAACCCATGCTTCCAAATTAACAAACTTATTTCTCTTCATTAGGTATTCGAACACTGCAACATTTTTCTGTTTGTCTCCAACTTTTGCTTCCACTTATTTGGACATCAAATGTCCTTTTAATTAGTCGTACATCGTAAATATGTCTGGTAATGTTATATTATCGTGAAAACAACCTTATGGGAACGAGTGGTTAAAAGTCCCTTGCTTATCCTTCTGACTTACGTGTTCGAACTAAATCTAAATTTTTCATGAGTAAATTGACCGTTAAAACAATGATTTTCACGACCTTGAGTGTTTTTCAATGATCCAAATTGATGGTTTAAGTTTCTTTTCATAGTTATGAAATTGTATTTTAGTTATAAAATTTATGATTCAAGGAAGTATTATAAACCATTATAACCTGTAATTTTATTATTTTATTTAAATATTTTTTTTTTCTCCTTTTCACAATTTTTAATGGTACCAAACCAGGTACCGGCGAATATTCTTATTACGTTATGTACAGATAGGTATTCTTAATTTTAATGTTCCATCGGAAACTAGCTTTGTTTCCTGGTTATATGTAGACATCTTCTCAATTTCAAATATATCTTACTTATTATATGCCTACCAAACATATTAATAAAATAAACCTTTTCAACGTACCTCATCTTTATGGTTACCCTTAGGATATGGGTACCGCCGCCCCAGTTTACCAACACTCTGTAGTAGGTCACCTCAAGTGGTTCGCTAGATTTGATGAATATTGTACAATTTGGCATATATTTCGAGGGAAGAAGTATCACTTGCTGCATTTAATATTGAAAGGCAAGATAGAGGGTCACCGAGGGCCTGGTAGAAGACAAATGTCTTGGCTGCGAAATTTACGAGAGTGGACCGGAGAAGTTGAGAAACGTAGAGGAGTTATTCCGGGCAGCGCAAGACAGAGAGACATTTTCAAGAGTGATCGCCAACGTCGGGGGGACCCGATAAGGCACACAAAGAAGAAGAAGTACAATTTGGGAGGCGAGTACGGGTATTGCCGCCCCGTGAACCAATTGTTGGATAACCAACATCTCTGCTATAGGCCACTTTAAGTTACTTAGCACTTAACAGGGGTGCCCGGGTTCATGGTTTAAGTTTTGTCTAGGTCTTAGCGACGGATAATCTGTATACACTGTAACCCAGATTCCTATCGACTACTCAAACATTTTCCTTCCCAGAACTTCCTCTTATTCTTTTAAAAATACCCTCCACACGGCATCTCCAAAGATGATATAGGCACTGAGGGAAATTATTAGGAAAATACTACTCAGAAATGTTCAATTAGCTAATTAATGTATTTCTATATAATTTTGTGGAGCCGTGAGGAGCTCCTGTGTGGAGCTAATGGAAAACAATATTTAAAAATTTATTTATGTATTTTTTCGTCGTTGCAATATTCTTTACTTTATTATTTACCCATAGTTCCTATTCTTTATGATTTACACGCTCATCAGAGCTTTCTCTTAGGTAAACAATGATGATTTAGAAATATTTTCATCTTGACATATAATTTCTTATGACGACTCGGCAGGTAGGCTTCGTGATGGCTGCCAATTCGTTACGGATATTTTCTTTTAATTGCATCAGGGAAGTCGGATTTTTGGCGTACATTTTAGATTTGAGATAACCCCACAGGAAAAAATCCAGGTCAGTTAAGTCAGGACCACGAGGAGGCCAATTTATGTCACCTCTCCTGAAGATCAATTTGCCAGGGAAAATTTCGCGAACTTGTGGCAGAGACGTATTGGACGTATGTAATGTTGCTCCGTCTTGCTGGAACCATATTCTTTGGTTATAGCCAGTAAGTTTGTAGGAGTGCAGCATTTGGTATTTGTGCAAAATGTTGTGTAATGATGATCTATGCACATTTAAAGCACCTGCGCGCTTCCGAATCAAAAAGTTTGAGTCGTCACAAAAAGACTGATACACACTCTCTACGTTTTCTACCGTCGTTCTCGATGACCTTGGTCGTCCGGATTTTAGTTTTGCCAGTGTTGTACTGATCTCTTCAAACTTTTTGACCCATTTTCGAATGTAAGGAATGCTTGACGCATCATTGAATTGACTAAAACCTCAAGTATTGCAGAATCTTCTACGCGCTACAGTCGCCGAATCACCATTTTTGTAAAACTCACGCACGCACAATGCGCGGTCGCTCTCGAGAAATGCTTCATAGCGACTAAATTCCCAAGAGCCAGACTACTGATTGACATACCCCCCGCGCCCCTCGGAAAAGTTGCGTTCACACAGAAAGCAAAACAAGTAGGTATTAACTTTTTTTTGGGACACCCTGTACTTTACTCACTTACATTTACATCATCTAAAGATACTTACATATATTGTTAATTAAATAGAATAAGTATAAAGTATGTTTATTTTTAGGCATTCCAATATTGTATTATTTAAACAAGTTCTTAACTACCATTTAAAATCCTTTTCCCGCTACACACTCATAGGTCTTTATTACCTACTGAATTCTAATTTCTCATGTTATTGTTAATGCCTTATGCTATGTTATATTGTGTAAAAGCCGAAAGGCGTTAAGATTACAAATACATAACTGTTTGTAACAGTTTTCTTAAACCTAAAGGAGTGACGTCAGACCAAATTTGTCATTTTTAGAGTTTTTTTTTAAATCTGGCCTCACAAAAATTTATCAAAGCCCTTTGCTCAAGAAAACTAAAAAATTAGAAAAAAAACGAAGCGGTAATCAATCCAGTCTTGACTACTAAAGCCTATTTCAAGATTACTACAATACCTACATTAACATAATGGATTCGAATTTCACGAAGTCTTAAAAGTGAATAAATTACAGTGAAACCTATTTTCTTTTCTGAAAAATGATCTCTGAAATCCTTGAATTAGGGATCTAGAGGTCACGACTTCAACGCCCAGCGAAGGGCAAATACATTTTTATTTGCGCTTTGCCCTTTTCAGATACCAATTTAAATAACTGATTGATTGACATGATATTTTTCTTCACTCACCCTGGAAAAAAGCCCTTATTTAGTTTCCAGAAGAAGCTACAACTAGATTTCTGTTGTTTCATTCAATATTCAATTACTTCTGGTTGTTCTCTTTCATTTTATTTAATTATGCGTCCCACTTACTTCCATAATTTAACAAAAATGGTTGTTGTGTGTAGGAAGGATTGAAGGATCTTTGGATACGCGCTGTAAATATATTTAAATCTATTTGGGCATTAATTTCTTTAAAATTAATAATTTTTGCTATGGGACCGTGAGGGCGCCATCTATGGTTTTTGTATTATATTGAATTTACCTATGTGACATTGAAATTCAGTATATTCATACATTTTCTTACCTCTGTGAAGCAGGCAATTACTTCCAACGTGAGTGTTAGTGAAAGCCAAGAGATGTCACTCCTAGTCAGTCATTGTCAAATAATTCACCCAATAATTGAATTATTGTTGTTACCTAAGATTTTGGCACGTATTATTAATATGCAAATTTATATTCATTGTTGAAACTTCCTTGCTGTGCAAAACATCTGTTGAGATTATGCAATACTGCCTTGGCAGAAATCGATATTTTGAATGAAAACTAGTGTCGTTTTGTGCTGGACATCGTACAAGAGCTGCATTCTCTGAGTGAGTATTGTTCTGTTTTCACTTAGGATTTTGGAATTGCTGTGTAGACTGTTTTGTGTCACATGGGGAAGATTTCAACTTTCCTTAATTTACATAGGGTAGTCATTCCTTCGTGTCAGGGGCTATTTACACGCCCCTATAATCTTGAAATATGTTTTTTTGCGTTTTGTAAACCGTGTGAAATGTGCGTGAAAGACCACTGCACATGTAGCCAGATTGTACATATACGAGTAGGAAAGGAGAAAAAAAGGATTTACTGCGCTGGCACTTCCTTCTGTCTCGACTGGGTT
The DNA here is from genome assembly GCA_917880885.1 of Limnephilus marmoratus. Classification (NCBI taxonomy): domain Eukaryota; kingdom Metazoa; phylum Arthropoda; class Insecta; order Trichoptera; family Limnephilidae; genus Limnephilus; species Limnephilus marmoratus. The sequence goes on along the minus strand of OU862918.1, from coordinate 38,387,026 downwards.
TATTCATGCACTGGTGTGATTATATTAGTCGTGGTTTGCGGTATGCGGATTTAGTTTGCGGATGCGGTAAGCGGTATATTAGAGATGTTCATGCGGCGAGTTTCGGTTAAAGACTGCAATGGGTAATGAGCGAAATGACAGGTTTATAGGGATGGGTAGGAAAGGAGCATGTGACAATACAATTTGCAAGCACAAGGTCAATGATGTATGTAGATGTATGTAGGTCAGTGTAGCTCGTATGTATTGCGTAAATGCTCAACCAAGGGTACTATAGATTATACAAATACAATCCGTAAATAAACTTTTCTATGTTCTGCTGTAATATAGTCGTGGGCAACCACCATATTCCCGAACCATTTTTAAAACTACGCTCTTTATATCTAAGAAGGTCCGATAATTTCGATAATATATCATCGTTCTCGAGCACGACTGCAGATCGCCAATGAACAAACAACTTGACAATGAACCAGCACACATCATGTAAGAGTGCCAGTTAGGACCCTCTACCGGTTATCACGCCAAGACTACTTTTTTATAACGAACATACCGTTAGAAAAATGACTAATATTAGTTAAAACTAACCTACTTGTGACCTGTGCATTGGAGGTAATCCACCACTTATTCGTCCTGGTATAAGTAACAGATGGTTGCTCTTTCAAGGCTATCGGAAGATTCTATTTTTTTTTCAAACGAAGCTACTTTTATTTATTTTGAACGAATCTAGACCTCCAGTGTCCCTGCATACGTTGTTAGAAAGCAGTATGCAAGTGCTTAACAGGAGAAAAAAAACTTCTTCTTCTTCGATGGCGCTACAGCCCATATCGAGCTTTGACCTCCTGCAACAGTCGCCTCCAACTCCTAATGTCCTCAGCGGCTGACTTCCAATTTGGTACCTGGAGAAGCTGTGCTGAAAAAAAACATAATACAACAAATCAGGTTAGTAGGTAATACAAGCAAAAATAATAGTTAAAGCAAAATAAAACTCGTTCAAGAAGCTCACGAGGCAGCATTGCATCGTGTGAAAAACCCTGTGAGCACCTGTATAAATAGATAGAGAACATTCAATATATTAGTATAATAAAAAATTCAGTCTCAAATTATTTTGCAAGTACCAATAAAAATTGTTAATTGCATTCAGCCTGATATAAATCACACTCAGCACCCGTGTCCCTTAGCCAACCACCCAGTGAAGCTTCAAAGAAAAGTAGTTGAATAATAGAGGTAAAATACCTGAAGACTTAAAGAAAAAAATCAGCGTTGAGTAGTCGAAGGCGGGACAAAGGAAAGTTAAGGCCGTTTAAGCAAGCTTCAAGTCTTCACATATTATTGTGGGTGGCGCAAATAAATTTGAGATACTCGTAGATCTACAAGAAAAACATATGTAACTTAACTTGAAGGAGGGACGAGGTCGCTAATATTTCATGACCTGTGCAGTGTGCACAGCACAACATAAACATATAAGTATAAGCGCAACACGGCATAGCACCCCAAAAACAAATAACGAAAATATAAGTACAAATTGATAGTGACAGGCGACCGATATTTAACAAAAATAGCGCTATGTAATGAGCCTCGTATTATTTATTTATTTATTTATATAATACATGTTACATAATTGTGGCATTTACATAAAGTAGATATATTGAATCACCACACTAGGCGGCTGCCTGTTTCATGGTGACCAATGGAGTATAGTTACTATGTATGAAATTTAAAATTTAAAGTCAAGTGCAAACATATATGGATTTAATATAAATGATGTTAAAAATTGGAAGAAATAAAAATAAAAAAGTAGAAAGTAGAAAAAGTAGAAAGTAGAAAAAGTAGAAAGAAGAAAATACACAATCGAAAGAAAATTATTATTCTACACATATCAAAAACAGAGGAAGAACATCTATCCTTCTCTCAGTAATATCAGTAACACTTATTAGACAAAATGGTTTTGTTTTGAAAATTAAAATAATTGTGGTAATAATCTATAATCTAAAACTAAGTGATCATTATTTTTAAATAGGTTTGTTGTGTTGGAGAAAAAAAAGTTCTTATCTTTTTGGAAAGCCATGTGACTTTTCCACCCCGAATCATCCTTTATAGCCAATTAGTTTCCCGGTGATTCAAATTAACTGCGAACAAGTTTGCTGAAAAACAACCACGTTTCTGATTCACGGAACTTTTCCCATTAGGGGGAATTGACCATTCGAAATTGCTGTGAATCGGATATTACCAATTGTGACTGTAAATACCAACGCTATTGGTATTATTACCGAAGTAGCTGTGAAAAGAAGAAACCCGAAAGTAATAATTTAGGAATTGGTTGCTGCTTTCGACAACTGTGAGCTTTTATTTCTGGATTTTCACATCCAGTGATAAATGTTTCATTTACTTGTGAAGGTTTTATTGAGTTTCAATTTATTTTAGAAATGTTTTCATTGACGACAGAATTATCTCCTATTTATGGAGAGCCTGATGAGGCCATGTCCCAAGCAAAACCATCAGCGACTTCAATTCGAGTAAAATAGCTAAATTAGGGTAATCTTGGAAGAAAGTGAAAACTTCTTTTACACCGTTGTAATATGAAACTCGATGAAGTGGAAGCGAGCGACGAATGATATAGCAATAAAACATTTATGTATTTCACAGATAATCGGTTCTAATAGGTACATTACGATAAATCTACGGTCTCATGCAAGTCTTTGGTCTCGTGGTATAAAGCACCTGATAAAAGTAAAAATAAACAAAATAAAGACCATACTAAAGGTGCCCATAAGGACGTCAACAACAGAATTTTTTTTAAAGTTTGATGTCAGAAGTGTACGAAATATCGATGCCAAGAACATTTTGGTTCATCACCTCAAAAAAGACACAGAAGCAAACACCCCACACAATCATAAAATTAGATCCATAAAAACAGACATACTAAATATACCAAAGTGTATTCAACCTTTGGCCAAAGAAGCTCTGAATTTTTAGCAGGGGGATTATGTTACAAACTCCCACGCGGAATCAAACAAATTAAAACAAAATATAAGTACATTATGGCATTAAATCTTGGATTAAAATCGACCAAAGATATTAAAATATAAAAATAATTTAGTAATAATATTGCATAAAAATATGCTATGAAGTCCGCGAGAGTGTCGGCGGACTACTACCTAATGGGAATAGTTTTTTGTATTTCAATATCTTTGATATCGACCTACAAGACATAATATCACTTGAATACATTTTTTAATATTTTCAATTTTTATTCAATATTATTACCATATCATTTTTGCTATATAAATGAATCTAATGTACCTAATGTAATAAATAAAATAAAATAAATTTCCTTCCGCTCGCCGGGATTTGACCCCGCAACCGTCAGATCGCTAGCCAAGAGCCTTGCCCTTCGACCCTTACCCATTTTTTTCTATTCCTATTTTCATAGCCTATATACTATTAATCGATAAGTACATTGAAGTATACTATGATTTATTTTAAAGTGAATCAAATAATTCAGTTCGGACATGTCAAGAGAAAAATAACAGAATGATATTATGTGTCCATGAATAAAGTAAAGAGTGTATTCCAAGATAGAATTGTGATGCACTCTATTCTCCCTATCTTTCTCTTTGCTTCCTCTTTACTCTATGTCTATTGAAGATCTTGGTTCCTCACAGATAACAGTATTTCTTGTAGGTAGAAAAGAAGATACCGCTTTCCTAATATTTATTATTTATTTTTCTAAGTTTCGCTTATATTGTCTTCATTAATTAAATATTACAATTTGCGGTTTTACTCAGTAAGTTTAAATCTTATATGTAAAAATTAATCGCTGAATGTGTTGCTAAGCGCAGAAGTTTAGAACGCCTGCACCAAATTGGATAATTCTTCTTTTGTGTGTTCGCTATCGTCAGGACAAGGTTTTTATAAAACTTCCAGTGAGCGCTGGCATTACGAAATTTGTATAAAAAAATTGCTATTGGTGGAACGAGAGGTTTGAAAACTTAATGTATGGAAAGCGGGAGAGAGCCAGAGATAGGGGGGGGGGGGGGGGGGGTTGGGGGGGAGGAAAAAGGGAGGGGGGGTGGGGAAGGGGGGGAGGTAGGAGGGGGGAGAGAGGGCAGTGAGAGGGGAGGGGGAGGGGTGAGGGAGGACGCAGGAGAAGAAGGGGAAGCGGAAGGGGAATGGGACGAATGGGAAAGGACACTCAGGGAGAAACAATTTCTTTCTTAAATGGCATAGCAACGCATGCCGGGACCAGCTAGTTAAAAATAAATATTCATCATGGACATTGCAGAAAAGTCAATAGATATCGCATATTTAATTTAAAAAAGGATAAATTTATCCAAGACACTATCAATATGATATTTAGTTTGGGTTGAATCCTGCAGTACATAAGGATAGCAGCCAATAAAAATGTGCGTTAAGAAAATGAAGATAATGTTGGTAGTTCTTGGTCGAAGTATGATACAGTTAAAAAAGACCGAATCGGATAGAGACACCTTAGCTCAGTGAAAGTGGAAGGTCCTGGGTTCGAGTCCTAGAGGTGCCTATATCTTTTTCTGATTTTTCTGTCTCCAGATTTTCGATTGAGTTTCGCTAATATTGTCGTCATTCATTATATAATAATTATTAGTGGTCAGAGAATTGAAAAGGATTGTACTATATTTGGAATATTAATATTAAATGTGAAATAATTATTTTCTGGAAGAACAATAAAATGATGACGCTTGATTGCACCACAGCACGCTGCGCACTGCCTGCGGTCATTGAACCCAATTTATATCTCGATAGCCTCATATTCGAATTTGTTTTCAATATGCCTTTGTTTTCCTCTGAATAATTAATAACTATGAATATTCATCGTGTCTCCGCCATCACTGGTCAGGCAATTAACCGAAATAGATTTTTGCACCACGGGGGGAAATATGGACAAAAAATAGGTTGAATTTAATCATCGATAGCGAATCGGTTTTCTTTGCACAGATTTTTCCAATTTTTGTACAGAACCTAAAATATGCATTAAAATCAATAGCCAATAGTCAATATCTTATCTTATCTTAATATAGTATAGAAAAAAAAGTCGGGTTAGTTACACTATTTATAACTCGGCTGGACCGATTTTTATGATCTTTGATTTGTTGGATTTGTCTCAGCCCCGCATAGCAGAATAGCTATTAAAAACTCTTTTCCTCATACATTTTTCATGGAACGAATTCTCATCTTTTGAAAGAGCTGCAGGAATATTGTGATAAGTATAATATTGAATAGTGAGTGAATTCCAACGAACATGTTTTGCTTTTGTTCGTAAACATAATTATAAAGCTCTCTCTTGCACACTAAATGTCAACAGTCGAAAATGGTACAACGTACTTACGTATAACTTCTGAACGACTTTACCTATTTCATTCAAACTTTGGGGATTTGATGTGTGCATGTAACCGGTTTATATATATACTGGTAAGCTCTGGCATTGTGAAATTTTGTATAAAAAAATTGCAATAGGTGGCACGAAAGCTGTTTGAAAACTGAATTTACCGGGACTGAATGAATGGAATGCGGGAGGGGGGAGGGGAACTCGGGAGGGAGGGTTTGTGAGACAGGGGAAGCGGGCGAGGGGAGTGGAGAGAGGAACGGCGGAGTGGGAATGCGAGAGGGGAAGGGGACGTGAGAGAGAAAGGGGAGGTGGAAGGGGAACGGAACGAATGGGAAAAGACACGCATGGAGAAACAATTTCTTTAGTAAGTGGCATTCGCATGGCATGTAAACTGTAAACATGTAAAAAGTGGCATGGAAACTCGCTATAATAATGCAAATGGAGCGACCGATCGATTTGATTTGTATGCAAATTAACAGATGGCGTTGTGAGTTTAAAGGTTGGGGAACCATCCAATAGATGGCGTTGTGTTTCGTTAGCCACAGCAACGCGTGCCGGGTCAGCAAGTTATATATAGATGCGTCATTCAATGTCTAAAAGCATGGGTCAAAAGTCTTGAATGCTTGTAACATAATATCATAGATTTGACGGCCTCCGTGGTAGAGGGATAACGCTCTTGACTGGCAAACCAGCGGTCACAGGTTCAAATCCCGGCGTGCACAAGTAAATTTTATTTGACTGATTTGTGTTATTTCACAATTTAATAATTTTAAAATCACATAAGGTATATTTGGGGCATATTCCAAGGTGGAAGTTACTCTCAGTGTCGTTCTGATATCAGACCATCATTCAGAATTGAAATGTTGCTTGAAATGGCTTTAGCTGTGTTTAATGACTAGATCTGAAGAACCACTTACCTTCAGTCTCACAACATACCTTGATTGGGATTGCCATGGTCTCACTGGCTACAGACGGGAGTAGTTGGGACTCTTGTGAGGTATTCACGTAGAAAAAAAATGTGTTAAACAAATTATTATGCAATATTTGTATAACACCGATCCTTATTTTTAAACCTTCAACCACACGAAATACTCATACATATTCATTCTAAGTGACATTTCATTTAGCTTTTTATTTATGAATAAGACATTGCTTGATATTTATGACGTTCATATGAGCTGTTGAATTTTTTTGTAACACCTAATGAAAGCTCCCACCTCTCTTCTTCCTTTGCGCTGTCCCAACTCATTGCCTAGGTAGGCTGTTGGGGTCGGCTCTTCTCGTTCTCAGGTTGTAATATCTTCTGTTCTGGGTATCGCCTTCATCCAGGCCGTTTCTTCGAAGAATTTTGGAACATTGAGTCGTCCAGGAGTTCTTCGGTCTTCCTTTGGATGACTGTCGATGAAGCTCCATAGACATTGCCTGCCTCACAGTGTGGTCTGATGGTCTCCGTCTTATATGTCCATACCATCTCAACTGTCGTTCTTCCAGCTTGCTATTTATGTCTGTGACACCCAGGCTACCACGAATGCGTGAACTTTTGATCTTATCTTTTAATGATACACCTGCCGACCATCTAAGCATTCGCATTTCTGCTGTTTCAAGTTGCCTAGTGTAGGAGTTGTACATAGTCTAGCATTCGGAGCCATACATTATTGCGGGTCTTACAATGGTCTGGTATATTTTTCCTTTCAGTTTTATAGGTATTTTGGAGTCACACAATATTCCTGTTACGGATCTAAATTTAATCCATCCCAGACCTATTCTATGGATGACATCCGCTGCACATCCTCCGTCTCTGTGGATTAGTGAGCCCAGATACTTAAATGAATCACAGTTGGCTAAAGCCCCACCTCTATACTATGTAAAGTCTGCGGCATTATTTTGACACTCGTTAGGGTGACATTCAGAGGGAGAAGGATTTATTGGTGGAGGACTTGAAATCTGCAGAAAGTTTTATAATATACACGTATTATTTTTTTAATATTACACTTCCAAAATTATCATAAAATCTAAGTATATTCTTTTGAAAATACATCTTTTGCTGGTGTCTTTTTGATCTAATATAAAACGATGGACAAAAAATTGAGACAAAAGTGAGGCATTTAAAATATACATAAAAATTAAAATAAGTTCCTACGCATGTGAGTTGTCTATGCATTGCTATATTAAGCATAGGAAATGTTTGAAACTATCACAATACCTTCTTTGCGAAGGTTTCTTGATTATTACAACCACATGACAATACATCGGAAAAGTTTTTTTAATCATTACAAAAACTCTTACGAAAACTGTAAAAAATGTCACAATTTGAGAATGACATTTTACAAACTATCGGTTGTTAAGTCGAAGTTCTATTTTCGAATAAACTCTAGTTTACCGAAGTTCTCACCTATGGTAATAACCAAAATCGAATACTTTGAATCTAATCAAATATTATTTTCATTTTAAATAAGTACCTATGTTAGGTACCAAATTTTATTGATTGTTCTTTTAATATACGAGAATGAATGTTTGTAATATATGAAAAATGAAAATTTGTAAAAAAAAATGGCTATAAGTGGCACGCGAGTTAATAATTAAAAATCTGATTGTACCGAGAATGATTATATTGAACGCGGGAGAGGGGAGGGGATAGGTAAGGCGGAGAAGGTGGAGGGGAAACGCGTGAGGGGAAGGGGACACGGGAAGGAAAGGGGAGGCGGAAGGGAACGGGATGAATGGGAAAAGACAAGTAGGGAGAAACAATGTCTATATAGTGGTATTCAACGCATGCCGGGAAGCGTATTTACAATCCCTAACGCGTTTGAGTCGCTTTAAATTTTCAATATCAAAATTTAAATATTTAGAAATAAAATTATTAATTTCTAATATACACATTGGAAAAATCGAACTGGATCGAAAATTACCTATTTCATAGAGAGCAATTTGTCAAATTAAATGGTTTTCTCAGCGATTCTCAAATCAGTAAATTTGGAATCCCGCAGGGAACAGTATTGGGACCAATTCTCTTTATCATTTATGTTAATGATATTTTTAAACTCACCATTAAATCCAAAATAATATCTTACGCTGATGACACAGCAATTTTAGATGAGGGATCAACGTGGAATGAAACTCAGAGAACGGCGGAATCAGATATAAATTTAATTAAAAAATGGTTTGATCAAAATTTACTATCTCTAAATACAGATAAAACTTTTGTAATTCCTTTCACTCTGACTAAAAAGGCTACCCCTGAAAATCTAAATATATGTATACACTCATATAATTGTAATTCAAATTCATATATATGTAAACCTGATTGCTCTGTACTCACTATTAAAACCAATGTTAAATACCTTGGGGTAACTATAGACAGTAACATAAAGTGGAAGATGCAAATCAGCACAACAGTTGAGAGACTAAGAAAATTAGTGTACATTTTCATTAGAATTCGAAATATTTTAAATATTAGTATGTTAAGAACTATTTACTTTTCCTTAATCCAATCAGTGCTACAGTATGGAATTGTTGGTTGGGGCGGTGCATTCAAAACTTCTCTTTTACCATTGGAAATCATTCAAAAATTAATTATAAAAATAATTTTAAAAAAGCCATATGATTACCCCACTATCAAATTATTTCAAGATTTTAAAGTACCTTCACTTCATGTTATTTATAAAAAAATTACAATTCTACAAATACACAAAGATTGCTTCAAAAATGAGAGCTTCACTCCTTTTTCAAGCAGCATTAGAACAAATATCCTGGGCTCTATGACTGTCCCGCGTTGTAACACCACCACAGCTCAACAATACTATAAATATATTTGAGTTAAATGGTTTAACCAATTACCAGTTAATTTAAGATTGGAAACAAATTATAAAAAATTCAAAAAATCAATTAAAGCTCTTTATATATAACTTATCACAATCACTACATCTTATAATATTTTATTTATAAACACAATTGTAATATCTGATATCCTTTTTCTTTCTTTAATTTTCACCTTTCTTTTTTATATCCTCTTCATTCTGCTTATGTTTTATATATTATATAAAACTATAGATGCATTTAATTATATATACGATTTTTTTTTCTTTGTATACTGTTAATTATCCATCAATTGATCTATATATATATAAAAAAAATTATATATTATTTAAACTTATATAAAAATTAATATCTACATTCGTTGTCGCCGCCTTTTTAACACGAGCTTTGCTAAAAAAAAAGGTGTAAGACGTATTAAATAATGTTTTTTTTTTTCAAAAAACTTTATTTATACACAAAAACATGAAATTTTTGTAAAATTTATTAAATAAAAAAAAAAATAAAAAAATATTATTTTATCTAGATTTTAGAACATTTTTTTGTTTTTGCAAAGTATATAAAAATTATCAATATATAGGTGTATTTACAATATATGGGAATAATATTAAAATTTAAATATTTAGAAATAAAATTATTAATTTCTAATATACACATCAGAAAGATTATTTTATCTAGATTTTAGAACATTTTTTGTTTTTGCAATGTGATAAAAAATAACCAATATAGAGGTATATTTAAAATGTAAATTGTCGTTACCGCGACTGAATCGGTATAGGTTTTGTAAATACGCTGCCGGGAACTTGCATGTATAAAATAAAAAGGTTATCATTTAGGACTTTGCCTATTGATGAAAATGGTTATTTTTAACTATTATTAAGCTTGTCTCTCAATAATTATCAACAGATTGTTGTCATATTTTCTAATGTACCAGGTTTAAAAATATCTGATATTGTATGTTTTTAAACTACCTTTAAAATGTTTTCAGTATTTTCGTCACAACTGTTGTCTTTTTAGAATAATTATTATCGCTTTATGCGTGTTGTTGTTAACCTTAATGCCGTAATTCTTTGACGTACTGAAATAATTTGGTCAAGGCATTATTTCCGTCATTAATAACAAACGCCCTCTCGTGGGCGACATTCCTCGTCTGCCCTTTCTAGAATATTATGAGAATACCCTTAAAGAAGGGATGTCAAGCAAATTAATATTTTAATAACACTGATTAACTGAATAACGAAGTTTTGAATTGTTTTTTTCTTCTGCTGAGAATTATTTTTTACCCTTCGTTGCCAATTTTTTTTACATTGTAATCTATAAAATTAATAATTTACCCAAGTATCTGTAAGTTTTGTTGTCACAATGTTGTTCAATCTACGAGCAATTTTACGGGAATAATAAGGGAATAATTTTGTGAATTCCTCAGAATAATTTCTCCTGGTGAGATTTTCAGAAAACACAAACCATTTAGAGATGACAGGTATCCATCATTTTCATTTTATACTTCACATTATGAATAATAGAAAATACATTATTTGTGTGAAATGCAACTTTGTAACATAACATGGGAATCATCATAATCCAATGTTAACTGAAATAAAACAGGGAAACTCGGACACTTTAGGTGAAGATTACCAAGATATTGATTAAACTCTGATAATTTGAGTGAAGATTACCAAGATATTGATTAAACTCTGAAAATTTGAGTGAAGATTACCAAGATATTGATTAAACTCTGATAATTTGAGTGAAGATTACCAAGATATTGATTAAACTCTGAAAATTTGAGTGAAGATTACCAAGATATTGATTAAACTCTGATAATTTGAGTGAAGATTACCAAGATATTGATTAAACTCTGATAATTTGAGTGAAGATTACCAAGATATTGATTAAACTCTGATAATTTGAGTGAAGATTACCAAGATATTGATTAAACTCTGAAAATTTGAGTGAAGATTACCAAGAAATTGATCAAACATCGATACTTTGAGTGAAGATTACCAAAATGTTGAATAAACTCCGATAAGTAGGGTTAAGATTACTCAGATGTTGACACTTTGGGAGAATATTAGCAAGATGCTATACAAACACCGGTGCTTTGGGAGAAGATTATTATTACGTTGGACAAACTCCGATATTTTGGGTGAAAATTACCAAGACGTTGGACAAACTCCAATAGAACATGATCCCAGAAGAAAAAAAAATTTTTAGAGTTTCCGCGTAGTTTTAAATAAGATGTTTAGGTTTTGGGGGATTTGGCATCCCTGAACTCGACTTTAAAGGGGTGAGGCATGAGAAATACCTCGGGGCCATAACCGATGATAGTGATAGCTGCTGAATTCCCAAATTCAAGACTAAAACAGTGCGATGATATTATTTTGCCGACGCAAGATTTCCCTAGTGGAAACTAAGCTCTTTGATAGCACTACTTGTATTGATATTATATAATAATGTGGAAAGCCCCGGCGCTCATAAGATGGCAAATAAAGATATTGTGGCTAACAGAGAAGGTTTATTTTAAAAAATATATTTTTTTTCTAGAACAATATGTTATTCAAATCATGAAGAAATCTTTTTTATTTTGGAGTTCTGCTCCAACCTCCGTTCTTCCTACAACCTTTTTTAAATACTTAAATGGCCCTAAAAATGGATCGTTTATGCGTAAATCATTTTTTCAGCGTCTAATAATCTCAATGAATCTAATTGAATAATAATTAATTACAGGTTTTTGTTAATATTTTTTATATGTATACATTTCCTTTCTCATTTTCTTTAGCCAGGAAGTTTAAAAGTGTAAGTATACCTCTGTATTGCCCTGGGGAAAGAATACTAAACAGAATTGAAACGTTGCTTTAAATGGCTTTAGCCTTCTCCTAGATTTCCTCTTCCTACTTGCAACTACCTCCAGTTTCACATGCACGTATTATTTTACAATCTAAATATGTTTTTTATGATTTCGCTTTTTTCACTTTCAAAAAGATCTGGGATATATCCTAACCGAAGATATGAAGGATTATGTAAACGATATGGAACTACAATGAATCCTCTCAAGGCGGTTCTAACATTGAAGCGACGATGTCAGAAAATTACTCTTTAAGACGTATTGCCAATAGCATAATGGGACAAGCTGAGGGTATGCTACAATGATGCGTACAGGAAACTTATACTACTACCAAGGTTCTGCAGTGCCTCCACGATGTTTACTGAAAGGAGGGCGCACTCATTCCCTGCCTTACTTCGCCACCGACCTGCCACCTTCTGGAATAGGACACGAAAGTCAACCAACATCATTGTCGTGGCTGGATCCGAGTAGATCAGCTCCCCTCTAAATAAGAGATGGGTGAATATAATACGATAATCTCCCTGATTCTGTAATTTTACAATTTGTTTTATGTTATCATTGGTTACCTTCTAATTTGTTTATTTTCTATTTTTTCTGTGCATAATAGTTGCATATAAATTGTATCTCTATACTACGGCAGACTGGAATTGCTCTATCCTTCTAGTCCAGCTGGAAAAAAACATTAAAAAATAAAATTAGAATAAATTAGGAAGTACCTACAAATTTACTTTATGTGAAAAGTTTTTTACAACCAGGAAAATCCTATTCCTATTAATACTATGAAAGCGAAAGTTTGTATGGATGTATGTTTGTTACTCTTTCACACAAAACTACTGAATGGATTTTCAAAATTCTTTCACTAATAGAAAGTTACATTATTTGCGAGTACTATAAACTATAATATATATTGTTAAGCTCTGGCGTTATGAATAATCTCTGGCGTTATGACATTATTTATCATACGTTTTCTGTCCCTAACAAAATCGAGTTATTGCAAACGTCAGTAGAAAAGCAAGCCAATTGTTGCCTTGGAAACGAATTTTTTTTTAAATTAGGCAATTCACCCTAAAAAGAGTGCTTTGTTGGCGTCGCAGTTAATATCTATCTCTTAAAATGAATCGCCAAAATGTATGTGTGCGCATAACTTCCAAAGGACCGCACCAAATTCGATAATTCTTTTTTTGTTCGTTATTTTGAATAAAACTACCGTTGAGCTCTGCCATTATGAAATTTGTATAAAAAATTGTAATAGGTGGCACGCGAGCAGTTTGAAAACTGAATGTACCGGGAATGAATGTGTGGAATGCGATAGGTGGTAGTGAGGAGGGGGGAGGGGGGTGTGGGGAGGGCAGTGGGGGAGGGGAGGAGGATGGGATGAATGGGGGTTAGGGGTGGGAGAGGGGGGAGGGAAGGAAGGGGAAGGGGGAGGAGGGAGGGGGTTTATTGGGGGGAGTGGAGTGGGGAGAGGGAAGGTCTAATACCATGCGAGCGAAGCCGCGGGAAAAAGCTAGTATGTAATAAAACTGTTTTTTCCCAAGGAAAATTAACAATTTAACAGAATTGAATGCCAGTTGGCACTCCTTCATGTTCGGATGCGATTGCTCCTCATGGTGGTCTCTTCAAAGTATTCTTGTGTTCATGGAAGTCACGTCAACTATTTTGTACTAATCATAGATTGGAGTGATGAAAAATGTCTACAAATGATAGAAGCATATCAATATTTCGTATGTCCGTGGGATCCAAGTTATGGAAATTATAAAAATAAATCGCACAAAGAAGATGCTTGGCTTGGATCCATTTTTGTCGATAATTGAGCCATCACGATAAACGAAGCAATTGAAATCAAAATTTCGCTCTCACTTTCTGACGTGGTGTAGTTAACCTCACCCCTGATTATTGAAGAATGAGCAATGAGAATTTGCTTGCCCGATCTAAGCATCCCTAGAACATCTACAAGATTTCTAGTTCTTAATCTCTTTTAGTGTAAATGGTGAAAACGAATTATCGTTAACATTAAAGATCAAGAAAGAACGATCTTGTTCCAGCTCTTACAGTAGACTAGTCAGTCTAAACCACCTTAAGATACATTAAAACCTACGCCTGATATAAAATAAACATTTCTACAATGAGGTAATTATTAATAAAATCATTGTTCTGTATTTGAACCACGCACAAAGTGCTTGAGGCAAAATGAGACATTTTAAAATCACCAAAAAAATTAATGGCATAAGATCGCAATTGCAATATTTTAACAAAAATCTCCAACACATTGAAAACTAAATGCTTCTTTGTGAAAACCTTTAGATAACACATTAGATTGGAAATATAAATACGTTTGAAAAGAGAAAATCGGTTAGAGGACTCAATCAAAATCATAGTTGTGCTCCCCTGAACAATTTTGAAATAAAGGCCCTTTTGCCATAATATGACTATTGAGTTACTAAAAAGAATTAAATAAAAATGTTAAGTATTGTATTCCATATGTATGTTTGTATTTTTGTTTTGTTTAATTCTTTCACTTTGTATTTTAACATGAACTCTTCACTAACGTAAATTACATTAAAGACTTTTTACCAATAGTTACAATGTAACAAATAAAACAGTACTTAAAAGTTGATTTTTGTTGTAACTTCGGGTTTGTCTCACAAACTTCTTTAATAAAACTCCCGGGTCAACAAAACACTTTGGACTTTATTTGTGATGGTTAACTATGAGCTCTGATGGATTATTTAGCAGGTGGTAGGAATTACTCTGGACTCTGACCTTGAGGTTGCAATAGTATTTATTCTCTATCCCTGCATCATCGACAGCTATGTGCCATCTGTGGGTAACCTCAGTAAATATATCTAAGACGTCTATTATATGCTTTCTACGTATAAGCTCTTACACAAAAATCTTGGATATCACAGTTATTATATTCTAACATAACAAGATATAATCAGTATATTTTGTTCATGTCATTACAAAGAAACAGGTTGATATTAAATTATTAAATAATAATAATGATTTAATTATATATTTTCCCACGCGTGTGGCACTACACAATACATACACCATTAGACTTAACATGTTCTCATTACAATACATTTTGTCCGGGGAAACGTCGGACCCGCACACCGGGATTTCTCTCGTTTTATTTTTCTTTTGTACGGCGGCTACGGCGCTTTATTGTGGCTCGTAGCGCTACGACGAGGTAAATGCTGCTTGTTTATTTTAACCGTATGTAAAATTATCCAATTAAGTTTTACAATTTATCATCAATATAAAAAATGTAATTGACTAACGATTACGAAGAACGATTACTGGTTGGGCGTACAAAGATGGCTGCGGCAAATTTCTCCTTCGCAAAGCGGGTGCGTGTGCCAAAATTAAATAAGGTTCACTAAATAACTGCCCAAATAAGGAAGGTTAAAAAAGGGATGCCAAAAACTCACCAAACTGCATTTCATAGTCCGTTCAGGTTTTTATAGTCCACTTTAGGCCGCTGGTTTAGTCTAAAGTCTAAAGGGTTCACAATACACAACACGGCATTCTCCACAGCCGCGGCGGGATAACTTAAATTAACGTATCGGCGGGTGGTTTCACGGGCAAAATACATATGGCTTAACAATACACAATATCAGCGGGCAAATCAATCCAAATAACCAACGATGGATGAATCCAAAATAACACACGAGGTGCTGGCCAAACCATTGCACACTTACGTGAGGCGGGAACAACAATAAATTAACTTCCGCGCAGTTACAGGCGGTTCACAGTTTTTGTGTGTGACAATACTTTAGGCACAAGTAAAGCAAACAAAGCTGTTTGTCACTGCACTTTGTTTTTGGCAATTTATAGGTAGGAATAAAGGAACAAGGGAATAAGCAGTTATTTAGCTTCGTATCATAGACAAGATGATTTTAATTGAAACTGGCGCCACCAATTACCAATGAAATAATCTGACTGCAATTGAATTCCTTCCTCGTAATGATGAAGGAGAGACCAAAACTACTCACTGATTATCTTGATTTTCTTGTCCCTATTTTTATTTCCTAATGTGCTAGCTCCATCAACTAGTGTACATTAAATTAATAGTTTAGCCGCAATACGATTTCGTCTTACTCGTTACACCGTAAAAATGCATTACCCATCTTTCTTTCATCAGCATAAAATATGAATACATATTTTGCTGTAGTATTCACTATATTTATTCATTAAGTTAGTTGAAAAATATTTTTCTCATTTAAGTAATTTCGTAGAATATGTAAATTTGCAGTGTTGAATCTATGGTGCTTATTAGTGATGTGTAGTTTGTGTAGGTTCAGCTGGAGTGAGCTTTAGAACTCGGGTTCTTTGCGGGAATCGGATTCTACTCATACTCCCTTAAAATCGACCACTCCCAGAGAACCCGGTCCAGTATTCGGACTCAAACCCGGAACCAGAGTACGTGGTCCGGTTTGAGCCACTCGCGAGGCATGAGGGTTCTTGTACGGGTTCGAGTTTTTGTGTGGGTTCCAATTCCGAGGTCCGGCTCCGGCCGAACCCGTTCATTTCCGGTAGCCTCAAGAGCATTGGTACCCATTCCGCACCCAAGAACTTGGACCCGCGACCTTTTTTTTTTACATAAGCTCCACACAGGAGGCCCAGAGGAAAATAATTTCCCTCGGGGCCTATGTCATCTTTGGGGATGCTATGTGGAGAGTTTTTATAAAGGAAAGGAAGGAGAGGAGAGTTCTGGGAAGGAAAAGGGTTTAAGGGGTGGGTAGGAATATGGGGTTCAGTGTGGCCAGGTCATCCGCCTCCAAGACCTAGACAAACCTCACCCCATGGACCCGGGCACCTCTGCTAAATCACCAAACGTAGCAAACCACTTGGGGTGACCTGTGGCAGAGGTGTTGGTTATCCAATAAAGGTTCCCGGGGCGGCGGTACCCATTCCCGCCTCCCAAATAGAGACCTACTCCTAGAACTCGAGTGCTTTTAAAAGGAAGCACGTCTCGGAGGCCTCCGGTAAAATGCAGAACTTGCCCATCTCTATTGCTTATTCCGTAAGTAAAATAATAAAAGAAAAATAAAAAAACTGTATCATCAATATTTTCATCTTAAAACTTGTACGGTCTTGCAAATATTTCAAAGTTTTGTAAAGCCTTTATGAAGGAAGTTTTTTTTCAAATGAACTATTTTTTCCTGAGTTCATTGGTAGAATATTTCTCAGAAGGGAAGGTTTAAGGATTATGTTAGCGCCAACTAGAATTTGGCTGCACTCAGCGATTTATTGTGCGTGTATTTTGGAACCAGAATATTGTTCCGTGATAATGATTGTGCTATCCTGTCTTCCCCGGTTCCCCTCCCGCCTACCTACCGGTGAGTTCCGAGATACGCATTGTACAAGACGGATGAATATTTCGCTCCAACGCCGATCATTTACGATTCACGTGAAAGTTAATACAAGTCAATCAAGTTTTATTAATAATAAGATTCGCATCGCAATTGTTCACTTGAACAAGTTAATACCAAGTGCAAAGTGTTCGGAAGATACCATTTCCAGACTCGGAATAAATTCGGTTTTTGGGGGAAATTCCTAAAAAATAAAACTAGTTATTTTTATACTAATTATGGGCCGGAAAAACCGAATCTGAAAGAATTAGGCGGCGGAAAGCAATATTAACTGAGTTACACGACTTTAAAATTTTTTATACGCGTACAGGAAAATAGCCATTTTGGAAGTATTCTGATTCCTACAAAATCAAACTAATAGTTATTTTTATACTAACTTTGGGCCGAGGAATCCGAATCTGAAAGAATTAGGCGGCGGCAAGCAATATTAACTGAATTACACGACTTTAAAATTTTCAATACACACAAAACATGAAAATATTCATTTCGGTAGCTGAATTTGACTCATTCAGTACAAAATCATAGATAAACAAGAAATCTACGAAAACATGTGCCAGCAGTGTTACCAGCTCTCAAAAATATTAATCCCAACTATCTCAACGGCCGTATTCTTAAACCAAAAGTATGAAAATTCGTAGTCTTAAAAATGCATAACCAAACCTAACCTAACGCTAGGTTTGTGTAACATGGTTTGAACCCCTTTATACCGCCTGCTCGCGTCAATTTTAAAAAACATCCCTGTTTTCAAGTAGTTTAACGGCTACGCGAGGTTTGTGTAACATGGTTTGTGCCCCTTTATACCGCCTGCTCACGTCCCTAACCTAACCTAACCTAACGCTAGGTTTGTGTAACATGGTTTGTGCCCCTTTATACCGCCTGCTCGCGTCAATTTAAAAAAACAGCCTACGTTTTCAAGTAGTTTAGCGGCTACGCTAGGTTTGTGTAACATGGTTTGTGCCCCTTTATACCGCCTGCTCGCGTCAATTTAAAAAAACAGCCTACGTTTTCAAGTAGTTTAGCGGCTACGCTAGGTTTGTGTAACATAGTTTGTGCCCCTTTATACCGCCTGCTCGCGTCAATTTAAAAAAAACAGCCTACGTTTTCAAGTAGTTTAGCGGCTACGCTAGGTTTGTGTAACATGGTTTGTGCCCCTTTATACCGCCTGCTCACGTCCCTAACCTAACCTAACCTAACCTAACCTAACCTAACGCTAGGTTTGTGTAACATGGTTTGTGCCCCTTTATACCGCCTGCTCGCGTCAATTTTAAAAAACATCCCTGTTTTCAAGTAGTTTAACGGCTACGCTAGGTTTGTGTAACATGGTTTGTGATACAAAAGTGAGTAAAATTTATAAAAAATAAGTACTTAAAATATAAACATTTTATTTTACGTTATTGATATTACTGGTTAATGGCAACACTTAATTTTGTGTGGTAAAAACATCTATGTTATCTTGTTTTCTATGGTCTTTGTACTACGTGTGTCAAGTCAAAATCAGCTTGCGAAATGAATATTTTCATGTGCACGATGGAAAATTTTAAAGTCGTGTAATTCAGTTAATATTGCTTGCCGCCGCCTAATTCTTTCAGATTCGGATTCCCCGGCCCAAAGTTAGTATAAAAATAACTATTAGTTTGATTTTGTAGGAATCAGAATACTTCCAAAATGGCTATTTTCCTGTATGTGTATAAAAAATTTTAAAGTCGTGTAACTTTGTTAATATTGCTTTCCGCCGCCTAATTCTTTCAGATTCGGTTTTTCCGGCCCATAATTAGTATAAAAATAACTAGTTTTATTTTTTAGGAATTTCCCCCAAAAACCGAACTTTAGCCCCAGACTCTCCTGTGAGTAAATCCCAATACCTACTGTACAATATTATCATTTTAAATGCATAAACAAAATTTGCTGTAAATTAGCAAGCCGCTAGCTGAAACATTTGGTCCAATCTAGCCTGGATGTGTAAAGAACCAGCGCCCATTTTTATTTGGAATATTTACGCACGGGTTTCATTGCATATAAATTTATCGGGAGTAGTTTGAG
Organism: Limnephilus marmoratus; assembly: GCA_917880885.1. Classification (NCBI taxonomy): domain Eukaryota; kingdom Metazoa; phylum Arthropoda; class Insecta; order Trichoptera; family Limnephilidae; genus Limnephilus; species Limnephilus marmoratus. The sequence continues at coordinate 38,367,591 of OU862918.1, read as the reverse complement.
AAAGGTAGGTCGTCGTAGGTAGGTCATACGTACGTCAGCTTGAAATAATTTCATCATATTATCAAACTAACGCATTTAAACATGCCGGAGGAATCAGCTGTTTCTAAAATTGAACGCGATATCAAGTTGCTAGAAGCCAGGCAGAATTCGCAATTTGCAAGATGTCAAAGAATATATGACAGTATAAAGGGTTTGAAATCCTCTAATTCAAAAAACATATTTTGTGCCAATGCAGCATTGTTATCCGAGATAAGGAAAGAGTTTATTGAGTTAGTAAATAAAATTAATGATTTAAAACTGCAATTAAATTCTGAATTTTCGCCCAACTTTCAGATGGAACAATCCTTTGATGATTTATACTCGATAATACAATTAACCGCAAAACAGACCTGTGACAATACAACTGAGTTATCCGACACGCAGTCAAAATTAGATAAATCAAATCGCAATGTTAAGTTGCCAAAATTAACTTTGCCGTTATTTGATGGAAGTATAATAGGATGGAGAATTTTTCACGACACCTTCAAAAAATTAATTCATGAAAATTCAGACCTTTCCGACATGGAAAAAATTCAATATTTGATAAGTACTTTGTCGGGAAAAGCGTTAAACATCTGTGCCGGAATTCCAACCACAGCCGAAAATTACCATCTTATTTGGGAAACATTGATTGAAAAATACGAAGATACAAGGGCAAACGCAATTTATTATTTTGATAAAATTTTAAACATAAAACCAATAACAATACCGACTGCATTGGATTTAGAAGCTTTCATAGACGAATTTCACTCCTCAATTTCAGCATTGCAACAATTAAAAATTCATAATTTATTACAATGTTTCTTCCTTTATATAGGGACTCAAAAACTAGACAAAGAAACAGCTGTAGCATTCGAATCATCGATCAGAAAGTCAGAGACACCTTCATACCAGGAGTTCATAACATTTTTGCGGGAACAAGCTAAGATATTACAAAGAACATCAACATTATCAGAATGTCACAAATCACAACAGCGTATTGAGAAAAATTCCCTTAAGAAACAGTACAGCCAGGCATTTGTTAGTTTAACAAATAACAAAACAAAACAGTACAACTGCGCTGTATGTAACCTTTCGGACCACACATTAAATTATAAATGCCCAACATTTCTAAAAGCGTCGCCTAAAAATAGGTTTGAAATATCTCAAAAAAAAAAATTATGTAGAAATTGCCTTAGTAAAATGCACTTTTCCAAAACATGTAAATCGGAAAACAGGTGCAAGTATTGTAATCAAAAACATCATTCTTTATTACATTTTGATATCACCTCACACAATTCCACTCACGATAACGAAGAGGATTTATCGGAAAATCCAGAAAATGAATCGGAAATTCCGTCAGATAATGCCTCACTATGTACTCTGAATAATAGAGATTCAAACGTTTTTTCTCAAAATCAAACAATATTACTAGGTACCGCGTCTATTAACGTTCTCGATAATCGGAATAATTATCAGAAAATGCGTGTTTTAATTGATAGTGCATCGCAAAATGATTTCATAACAAAGGAATGTTGCAAACGTTTGGGTTTGCGTTTATTCCCAAATCGCAATCACGCAACTGTTAGAGGCATAGGAAATATTTCTCAAAGTATTAAAGGAATAGCAAATTTAAAGTTTGAATCGCGATATAATAATAAAACATCTTTCTCCATTCGACCTTTGGTCATAGATCGCATCACAACACAGTTGCCGGCATCTTCTATAGATAGAAATGCCTTATCTTACCTAAACGAATTGCCTCTCGCCGATGACGAATTCCATCTTCCAGGCGCCATCGATGCAATCATCGGTGCCAATTTATTTGGACAAATAATATTACCGGGTAAGGTAAAGGGTTCTCGGTTATTACCAAGTGCAATCGAAACCAGTTTGGGGTACGTACTAGTCGGAAACGCACCTACTCTCAAGCAAAGCAACGTAACTCGCAACCAAAACAAGGTTTCTCGTAAACCAAGTTTACACGCACATTATTAATCTCATGTTTCCGGCAACTTTTATAATACCTAATAATTAATTAGTTTAGTTCAAGTAGGCATGTACACATAATTGCTATCTTTTAATCGTTTCCTTTCTTTATTATTTTCTTTTCATCTTACTCGCATCAGAAATACGCATTAACGTGAGCAATGAAACACGATGTCGTGAGTGTTTTATAGTATTTATGGGTTTGTCCTATTTATTTTTTTTTTATTTCTTTTTAAGTTTCGTTGCTGGTCGCATTGTTGGTTTGTTTTGACCATTGTGTCAAGGCCGGGGGCATGTTAGCGCCAACTAGAATTTGGCTGCACTCAGCGATTTATTGTGCGTGTATTTTGGAACCAGAATATTGTTCCGTGATAATGATTGTGCTATCCTGTCTTCCCCGGTTCCCCTCCCGCCTACCTACCGGTGAGTTCCGAGATACGCATTGTACAAGACGGATGAATATTTCGCTCCAACGCCGATCATTTACGATTCACGTGAAAGTTAATACAAGTCAATCAAGTTTTATTAATAATAAGATTCGCATCGCAATTGTTCACTTGAACAAGTTAATACCAAGTGCAAAGTGTTCGGAAGATACCATTTCCAGACTCTCCTGTGAGTAAATCCCAATACCTACTGTACAATATTATCATTTTAAATGCATAAACAAAATTTGCTGTAAATTAGCAAGCCGCTAGCTGAAACAGATTATGTTATAAGAAATACAAATATCAGGAATACGAATAATCGGACAATATTTTAATTCTTCGTGTTTCCGTCTTTATAAGTGGAAAATGTTGCCAGGGTAATGATAGCCGACTTAGCTAGCAGAAGCATCGGATTCCCACCCGCAACGTTTGGGTGGGAACCCGATGCTTTTGTCCAATCAGCTACTAACCAGTTAAACTCCAGTATATTTTATAAAGCGAAGCAAAAAATATACAGGGTATTAAGGGACGTACTTAACTTGCTTTAACCAGTGATTCCTAACATTATTTGAGGTAAAAAAATGTAAATGAAATTTTGGTCTCTTGTGAAATTTTATTGTGATCATTTTTGTTACAAAAACATAAAAAATGGTAGGTGTTGGACAGTTCGAGGCGAAGTGAGGGGTTAGTCAGTTACTCAGATGAGTGACCAGTGACGAGATGTGAAAGAATTTTTTATTGTTGTTTAATTTTAAAGAAAAAAAAAAAAAAAAACAAACAAAATGTCACCGGAGACCAAAATTTCATTTACATTTTTTTACTCCAAATAATGTCAAAAATATCTGGTTAAAGTGCGGCCGTACGTCCTTTAACAGCCACAACATTTCCCCCCCAAAAATGCCTAAGAAATTAATAGTAGAAATTAATTGACTTCCGCACGAATTGATTTCAATTATTGATTTCTACATATAATTTTATCCCAACATCTTGGTGAAATATTGTAGGCACGTGATCCGTTTGGCTCTCGCCAAGGAATTGTACGGAGGGTTGAAACCGTACAAAGCTCCTAGCTTTCCGCACACTGTTTGCTTTCTTGAATCTCACAAGTCGAGCTTTGTCAACTACCTCGTTTCCAATGTCAAATAATGTGTTTGATCACCAAACACTACTTCGTCAAAATATTACAGCGAGTGAATTAACCCCATTCGATAGGTGAGTAACAGTAAAATGTATTCTATTATGTAATCTAATAATACAATCGTTTAAATTTACAGCGCAAATTGAATAAAATTTAAATCTGACATATTTCTGAATATTAATATTATTTAATATATTATTGAATATATAATATTTCTGACATTAAATCTTTACTCAGCATCTTGATTTAGATATATCGCTATGTAAATTTTGGTTTTGTATCTATGGTTAATTTCTGATTAAGTATTATTTATTTTTATTTTTATTTTAACTTTATTATTTATTGTAAGAAACAAACAGCAATTTTTATACAGGATGAGTTATACAAGAGGTTAAACATAAGGTTAGCCAAAACAGTTTCTTATGCTAATGTTGGTTATTATGATAATATAAAATTGTTAATATAAAATTGTAATTGGTAATAACCATTAAATGAAAATGAAAATAACAAAAAAAATATTAGAAAGAAGAAGGAATAGGAAAGGGCAAGAGGCAGATAAAGATGGGATGGGGACAGGAGATGCTCATGCTGTACCTTTGATATAGTTGTGCATTAATTTAATTAACATTTGTGGTCGCACGCTTGACTTCGTTTTGGTATTTCAAAAGAGTATTTTTTAACAATATCGATATTCTTCGATATTATTAAATTGCGTGTTATATTGCGCGCATATACGGGGGATTGGAGAATTTTTTCTAAGGTTGGTTCTGCACGCGGGCAAATGAAAAAAAATGTTTTAGTTTGGTTGGCCTTGTAGGTATATTATGGTATTAAATAATTTACGAGTTCAGGAGAGTCCAGGCCGTTACACCGAAAAAAAATCATTCGACAGAAGCTCGGTTTTTTCTTACTTATAGTGAAAATTATCAAACATTTTCAGGTTGCTAAAGGAATAATTTCTTTATCTGATAATAAATTTCGTTCGCCTATAGGGGGCCTAGGAGTCATAAGGTCTTACGGAAATTGGCGACATCCGGTTAAACTAGGTAGGCGGGTGTGGGTACCTCCGCCCCGGCCGCCCAGCCGCCCCCAAGTGGTTGACTATTTTTGGTAACTTAGCAGGGATGCCCGGGTGCATGTGGTGAGGTTTGTCCGAGTCTTGGCGGCGGATGCGTCTGCCCACCAGCTGCATGGCAGGTCTCCATCCCACTTACTTATGATCGAGGCACCACCGGGATGTCAGCTTAGGGGCGCGGAATCTGAACCTCGTATCTTCTGCCTGATCACCGACTAACTCTCAACAGGACTGCCGGGCGATCCGCGTAGCTCCACCTCCGTCTCTGGATACCTACTTCTTCTGATTCTACCTTTATACTCAATTCATGCTTTTTTTTACGTGAGCTCCACACAGGAGGCCCTAAGGAAAATAATTTCCCTCAGGGCCTATGTCATATTTGGGGATGCTGTGTGGAGGGTTTTTTTAAGGAAAGGAAGGAGGGGAGAGTTCTGGAAAGGAAGAGGGTTTAAGGGGTGGGTAGGAATCTGGGGTTCAGTGTGTCCTGGTCATCCGCCTCCAAGACCTAGACAAACCTCACCCCATGAACCGGGGCACTCCTGCTAATTCACCAAACGTAGCGAACCACTTGGGGTGACCTATGGCAGAGGTGTTGGTTATCAAATAAAGGTTCCCGGGGCGGCGGTACCCATTCCCGCCTCCCAAATTGAAAATGCTTAGTGTTTATATGTACATACATTTGGGAGAGTAGGCAAACTGCCTACTTTTGTTTTTCTTCAGTATTTTCATCACCTAACAGAGGTCCAGGTAAGATTTTCATTATACTTGCCTTACATACTAACAATTGTACATAGTAGTACTTGCATACTGCTGCCTAACAACGTATGCGGGGACATGGAGGTCTATTCGTTATCAAATTAGTAGAGTCGTTTTTACCAAAAAAATAGAGTCCTTGCAAGAGCCTTGAAGGGGTAACCATCTGTTACCTATACCAGGGCGGGTAAGTGGTGGATCCTTCAATGCATGGCAGACCAGATTGGGAGAGAATGGTTGAGGGAGTCCATTTTACTTCTCCAGCCATTATCTGTCGAGACATCGCCTTGCACCGCAGTGGGAGGGATGGATTCATACGTCCATCACTCCTGGACACACTAACTCCCAGATTCCTATCCACCCCTTGTACCATTTTCTTTCCTACAACTTCATCTTCTGTCTTTCCTAAAAAGACTCTCCGCACAGTATCCCCAAAGATGACACAAACCCTGTGTTGTATACTGTGTTGGAAAGACAAAAAATATTTATTTTAGTGTACCATTTCTCTAACTTAATTATGACATTCCCATCCTAGAAATGTTATAAGGCTGATGTAAGAGGGTAAATAAAAAAGGGGATCTGAAAGACTTGGACATAGTCTACTCAATTTCACTTCAAATTCAATTTATTCTCACAACTTCGGCTTTGACTATTTTAAGCAAACGCCAACGAATCGTTTTCAATGGTAAATAGTTTTATATTATTCTCCCACCATAACTATACCACGAGCATGTGCCTAGCATGGTGGCCGAAAAATTCACAAATTATGTAACCATCAAAGAAATGAATGATGAAAACTTTTAAATAATAAAAATTATCCGACAATATTTTCCACTGTACCAATATACCCATTTTAATAGTATTTTTGAAATCCTTTATGATAGTTTTTATACTTATATACTCAAGTTTTTATACTCAAGTCGGGTTTTTGATCCGAAAACGGTGTTCACTGATGTATCTCTAAAGATTTGACTTAGAAACTTATTTTGGAAAAATGTTTGTGCGCTTAGAATTTTTTTTAATCCGAAAAAAGCATAATCTTAAGGAAACTTTAGGAAGATAAAAAAAATAACTAAAGGTAGCGATGTTTTTTTGTAAAAATATTACGAAATCAATTTCCGTGAAACGGGACAGAAAAATATATAAAGAGAAACTAAATAATAAATCGTTAAGAGCGTTTAACCAGCCAGCAGACGAAAATAAACATTTCGTCGAAAGTTGTTCTTACGATCGTGCAGGGCGGTTACAATGAGAAAGATAAATTATTCTCCGTACCAGCTTTGTAAAATTATAACTCAATCTCGAATTTATTTCAATCCAAATTAGCTTTAATTTATACCTTCATCCAAAAATGCTCAAAGGCGTGATGATAAAACTATTAAAATAATATATTTTTTGTAATTATTTTTTGATTATAAGTATTTATCATTTTTCAATAATGTCTAAATTTAATAAGAATGTTAAAAAAAATCTGAAATATATTAGTTTGTAAGTGCGCAAATAAATACACAAATGGACCAATTTTCGTCAAAAAAAACATGTACGTACATATTTTTTAATGATTTTATTGAAACTAAAATTAAAATTCTAAAACATGCGTTTGCTAGATAATGTATTGATTTATTTTATTGCATGATTATATTATTTGAAATGGGTGTGGTATAATACAAAATCTTTTTTGAAAATTTAACACATCTGCCAACGACCTATGGTATAACCTTATTATACTAAAAATAAACATTTTTTCTTAAAATTTAAAACATGCGAATGCTAGATAAAAGAACAATCTTTCGAAATTCATTTATAATTTTTTGTGGAAAAGAGTCAATACGTCTAAAATCTTATTTGAAAATGACATATTTCTGGTTTTCTCTGGTAATGCCCTCTTAAATAAAATTTAAAAGTACGAATTCATTCTTTCGTATACACCTTTAAAGATTGTAAAAGATTTTCATTTTCAATGACGCCCTTCGAGTGATACGATTTACATTGGAGACGTCATCATCTTATTATCTATGTCATTTTGTACGTTCAGTTCTTAGTATTCTTTTGATCACATTTTCAAATTGTCTGGAGAAACTGAAACTAAATCTGTCATTGGCGTTTCAGATTTCACGTGAAGTGATTGAACACTGTGCGAATCGATGAAATATAACTCATAGAAAATAACAACGCAATCACTTTCTCATACTATCGAACAATTGTCAGGAGAAATTGTTTCCTTTTATTCGAAATGAAGTTCTTATATTATTTTTTCGTCTCACATGTGACACAGAAATATGTGTTTCTCGTTAGAAAAGATGTTGGGAATAATGACAACGTCAAATTGGTATATGATATTTATGTCTTCTTTGATATTTTGGTTTACTCCTCGTAGTGACATTCGGTCACATTCGTTATAGGTCACTGTGAGACATATTGTATATTATTTATCGAGAAAATACATCGCAAAGTCTAATTATTATTGTCTAAAATAAAACAATAAATACAGTTATCAGGAAAACAATTAGAGCAAATACAGATCGAGCAATCTGGGGAAATTTAAACATTTTTAATATTAAATTTGTGGACAATTGGCAAATCTGGTACATTTAGTGAGAACAGATAATTGCGAAATTTAAAAAAATATATAATATGAAAAGTTTGTTCGAAATATCACCAAATATTTGAAAAAGACAATGGTGTCCAATGTCACAACACCAGGGTACCTAGCATGGTCGATCGATATAGATTTTATCGAACATGTCGGTAACTTGCCATCGCTCCCGAGCACGACTGCAGCCCGCTAACGAATAAACAACAGTTTATCTCAAATATATTTGGAACCCCTTGTCATTGTGAACTATTGTTTGTTCATTAGCGGCCTGCAGTCGTGCTCGGGAGCTATGGCAAGTTACCGACATTTTCGATAAAACCTATATCGATCGACCATACTAGGACCCCAGGTGCAGAATTTTGTCGTGATTTTGTTTTCCTTCTCTTATTTTGAAGGTAAAGTGTGCAAAATTTCATAAATCTCGAAATAAAAATGTGAATTTGTTTAAAAAACCAACTCACCGACATTCTTTAAATAATATGGATAGGTAGAGAATAGATATTCCTAGCATCTTACTCAAAATATACTTAACTCCAAGATCAATCAAAGAAATTCAAGAATGCCTTTTAGAAATACTTAGGGCCAGTTATTTCACAGAACTTGAACAATATATCAAATTTTAAGTTAATATTTAAGATCTGTGAAAGATATATTGAAGTTCTGTTACCACTCCATTGTGGGCTTTTTATTTCACGGTACCTGAAGATTGTTAATAGAACTTCAATAGAACTTGCACAGAACTTGAACACAATTTTTTATGATTTATTCAGAATCTCCTTTGTTTAAAATAGTTTTACGTCTCAAACCGGACGTCATCAGCGCTTCGACCAGTTCAAAACGTAGCCATTGAATTTACAGTAATGATATTTATCCGACGCATTTTCCTTCGAATCCATATATCGAATTCGTGGAATCTGGGGGCACGATTTGAGACTTTCACGGAAAAGAGATTGACGTGAATAATTTTTGGTTGTTATGCCATTTCCACTTTCTACTTCTTTAACTAACGTTTCGGACAATGTTACAGTCTCCATCATTAGGGCTGACGCGCAGATCGTGATGATCGCGTTTATATGTATGTATTATAGAGAAGTTATCAAGGAAAAAAGAGTACCAACCTTCGAAATACGAGACCTTCGAAATATCCTCCTGTATCAACCACTGGAGCGATTATGGTCTAAAAATGGACCACTTTTATTGTTCTACGATTGACAGCGTTCCAAAATTGGACCACATTTTCCTACCATTCGTAAAACATTTATTGTAATTATTTAAAACGTTTCCATGACCAGCCATTTTGAAATGCTCTATCTATTATGACCATAGATGTCGAAAATCCAAACTTTGTAGACTATTTTAAAACGATGTTAAAATTAATTTTTTAAAATATTTTTTCCCGCTGAATTTTTGATCAGCTGTTTTCGGTTAAAATCAAGTCCTTTTTCCATAGATATGCACCTTTCATTATCAAGTATACCATAGATATCATACAGTAATCGAAAATATTCTATGTTGACTCGAAAAAGTACCCCTCATGGCAGTTTCAAAGTAACAAAACGCAGGATTCGCGCGGCTATAAATTTTACGATTTTATTATGTTTTTTTTATAATTCCTACAAATATTACATAAACGGTAAAATGCAGGTTAATTCATTGGCTACATAGCACCATAATAAGTTTTTACGTCTCCATGTAAAAATTCGAAGGTATGATTTTTTTTTATGTTGGCGAAAATTTTTAAAAATTATCTGGAAAATCTCGAGGAATCGAGGCAAATTTATTTCGCGTGATCGCTCCTAAGGATAATGATGTGAGCATTTACATGAATAAGTATTATTTTCCAAAATCTTGATGAAATATCTTTTGACTGCATATTTTGTACAAATTATTACGAACGTATCTTTTTCAGAGAAGATTAGACTGGTGATATTTACCCCGATACGCGATGATACGAGCATGAGCAGCCGGGTTAGCTTTAGTTTAACCCGCGCGCCGGCATAATACAGTGGGTATATTATTTTCATAGAGGAAGCGAGTCCGGCCTACCGCCATAGACAATTACGGTGGCTACACAAAGACAATGTGAAATTCAAAACACCCCGGAATGAATGGCCGGAATACGATTTTAACATAACAAAGGAACAGGAATGTTCACCTGGACGAAAAAGTTCGGTCCAGGAAGAGGCATGAATAATGGAGATGTAAAGGGTGAACCCGCGGTACGCCACGCTTAGGAGCAGTTGATAGATGTCACCGGATAAACCGTGTATTTAGTTATAATATTATCATATTTATTACAATTTGACAAGGATTGTCCGAAGTAGTCAGAATCAGTAGAAAAATAATAAACATTTTTGTTTAACCCACCGCATGCCTGGTGTAGGGTCTGACAGACCCAGGGCATTTTAAAAGAGCTGTAACTATTTTAAAAAATACGCGCGAATGTCACGCTTGCATTACTTGGAAATGTTAATTCTACCAACTCAGCCCTAGGAAGCAGACGTGGTCAAAGTCCTCGAGGATCTCACATACAAACAACTCTGCCATAGGTCACCCCAAGTAGTTCGCTACGTTTGGTGTCTTATCAGGGATGCCCAGATTCATAGAGTGAGGTTTGTCAAGGTCCTAGCGGTGGATTAATTTACCCATCTGCTGCGTGGCCGGCCGGATCGAGAAAGACTGGTTGAGAGAGGCATTTTGACCTGTCCAGCCAGGACCCTCTCGACCCATTGCCTTGCACCGCAGTTGGAGGGATGGATTCATACGTCCGTCACTCCTGGACACACTGACCCCCAGATTCCTACCCACCCCTCATACCTTTTTCCTTTCCAGAACTTCCTATCCTTTCCTTCCTTAAAAAGACTCTCCACATAGCATACCCTAAGATGACATAGGCTCTGAGGAAAATTATATTCCTCAGGTCCTCCGGTGTGGAGCTAATGTAAAAAAATACATAACCTACCAGGCAAACGAAGTAGTTATTTTTCACTATTCACAATGTTTTCGAGACTAACCGCGGAGGGCATTGAAATACTGTTATTTGAAGAAAACCATGTTTTTGAATAAATTGGTAAGTTCGATTTGCTTAAATTTTGAAACAATATTTTTTTTACGTATTTTCGTAGCGATTATTATTCATCTCCCTGATAAAAAGGAAAGGTATGCAATATAAAACATCATTTTTAAGATAAATATTGAAAAATCTTTCGTATGCAATGCACAATGGGTTATTTTGTTTATGTTAGATAAACATTAGAGGATTTTTTTGTTTCAGAAAATAACATAAAATAAAAACAAAAAATGATAAGAAAAATTAATGTGTTCAAATACTTCTTTTAAATCTATCAACTTTCGTTGGGTGCTAAAAACTGATTGGACCAACTAGTAGTAAATTTTAAAGAGGCATGCGGAGGGTTAACGATATGTTTACCATAACCAAATCAACTACCTAACTAGACTCGCCGATCTCTGACCATGCTAAAATATTTTTCAATTTCATTAACTGCCACGTAACAAATAATGAGACTCTGTTACAAGTAGTCTCTTTGTGCCAGAGTCTCGCAATCGGGGACGTCGCCATAACATGTTAGTATATTGTCGAGTGAATCGTTCAAAACTTTACCAGAATTCTCCCATGAACGACCTGTGGGCAGCGCTCTCCCCACGGGCCGCTAAGCGCAGTAAGGCGGGTACACAACATTACAAGTATGTAAAGAAGATATGTAAAATAAAGTCGCACTATTCAGAAACACAACAAATCTTTGTAAAAAAAATATGTTTTTCCGATTCCGATATGTAAAAAAAAACTTGGGGTCACCAGAATTAATAGAACAAATATTAAGAAACAAAAACCAGGACATAAGGGTATTGAGGGCAACGAGCGGGCTGACGAACTAGCAAGGAAAGGGGCGAAAGCACCACTTGCGGGATCTGAGCCGGCCGTAGGAGTAGCAGCTTGCCACACCAAATTACATATCGAGAGGTGGGTCAAATCCCAGCACTGGAAGGAATGGGAGAGGGCACCCGGAATGAGACAATCCAAAGTACTCATAAACGGACCCGACCCCAGACGGACCAGGAAACTACTCGATATGGACAGAAACTCGCTGAGGGAACTGGTAGGCCTACTAACGGGACACTGCCATCTCAGGAAACACATGCAGCTATTGGGAGTGGAAAGCACCAGTAGATGTAGAAAATGTGAAGAGGATGAAGAGACTCCAATTCACTTATGGTGCCAATGTCCTGCCCTGGTGGGAATTAGGCTCAGATACCTGGGGAGACATGTTGTAGAACCAGAAGACCTAGCCACATATCCGATAACAACTCTGGTGAACTTTATTAAAGGGACTGGGTTATTGTTAAAGGAATGAGGTAAAATGGGAGAAAGTACAATGGGCCCATGGCCTAAGTACTCACGGGAACCAATGGTAAACCGTCTCCGCTTTTTAAAAAAAAAAAAAAAAAGAAACAAAAATCTTTAATAAATTATTAGAAAACATGAATATTTTCTTAATATCTTTAAAGAATTCAAAACACAACTAAGAAAATATACGTAAAACTTAAACTAAAAAAATTGTAAATCATAATTTTTTTAATCGAAAAATAAACCAAAAAAAAAACAACTATAGCAACAAAAATCTTCTAAATAACTATAAAAAGACCACCCCAATGCACACAAGCTTAGGTTTTATGGGGTAGGTACTTCATAAAAATTTAAATAGATAATTGTAAAAACGATACGTCACTGTTATTACACATGCGAATCTGTTATCAATAATGTTTATATTTTGATTAAATAAATTTCTTGTAAAAAAAATCTAATTCGACCCATCGAATGAATTCACAAAGTGTTTTGGCACTACATACTTACTGTCAACGGTTCTTTTACAAACTGACTAACCAATAGCTTATTTTCTAGGTACTAAAATGTCACTAAATGAATCATTACACCCAAGTGCAGGTATATCATCACGTGTTAAATAGTTCTCCGTTCGTGCAAGTATTATTGCATCCACTCTGCCGTATACCATACAATATACACAGTGATTTGTCGGTTCTCTGTTCCCGGCGGACACAGAGGAGTACTATGACCCATTGTTAACTCGAGAACGTCTAATCAAATATAGTTTTCAATGGGAAACATGCGACCAGTCCGGCCGATGGTTGTTGGATTCTATTTTATAATGAGAACTCGTTTTTCCTGACAAAAATCTGCTGCCAACTATCTAAATCGCTACAATCCACCATTTGTCAATGTTAATTCATTGCACAATCTCAAAAAATCATAAAATGGCCGAGTTCAAAATAGTTTCAGCTCCAATATAATCAGTTTGATATTCAGCTTTTTGTTTATAAGGAATATAATTTTTCCTAAGACTTATAATATTTCTTCACAATCACTACAACTCGAAATTTTAAAATTTTCCGTATAATTTGATTTATTTATTATTAATCAATTTATGCACTGCCCTTCACTAATTAACTTTCTCCTCCTATATCTCCATTCTTCCAAATTGATGGGCTTGACCATATTTTTGATACTAGGAGGTTACGAGAATGCTTTAAAAAACTATGACACAGCAATCGTGGATTGACCGCCGAAATGCGCACATTGAAATTACCAGACCCTGCACAAGAAGGAAAAGTTCGCTAAAGTAGCACCGCAGTCCATTGTGGGCTTTCCTGCGCAGGATCTGAATGATCATTCTTAACCCGCCATTGGTGACGTGAATTTGACTTACATCGTTGGTGACCCCGGTCTCACGCACCAGGGTTTTCGACTACCAGTTTTTCAATAATTTACTGTTTATGCTACTTTTTCATTGGAAAGTTTATAAAACAATATCTTTTCCTGTCAATAAAACATAGGTTTAATCAATTTTTTTTATTAACATAACACAATATCTTTAGATACATTAAAATTATGAGATATTTTAACAATATTTATTTAAACCTAACAATCTTAAATATTTAACGACTAAATCAGTCTTCGTTAGTCTTATGACAGTTGAAACATAAAATAAAAATAAAAAAAACAACGTAAATGATAATACTTAGGTTTTTTTGTTTTCTCTTATAAAATTACCTATAACCATTTGACTTAGTTGGTGATGCCAAACTCAGTGAGGCCAGGAGCCAAAACTCTATAGTGTGCGTTCCCATCACTGTCGCGGGGTAGACTGGTGGTAGGGGGCGGGGAATAAGGCAGCTACTCGAAATCGCAGTGTGATTCGATGAACGGTAAAAAAAAATATTACACTTTTTCGAATTACCCGGACTCACAGACATATACGTGACCAATGGCGGGTTAACCGAACCGTTTAACGTAACGGCAGTAAAAAGGAGTCAAATGGGTAAATTATAACACACTTGTAAAAGTGTCTAATGAAATATTTTATCGAAATATTTAATTTTTATCCAATTTGGAATTTATAGTTAAGTTTTTTTTACGCAGCCAGCAATTTGGGTGCTATTCAAATTGTAAAAATGACTAATAAATTGAAAGCAGAAGCTATTTTCGCGGGCATAGTAGTGATATTACAGTATTATTAGTGCAAGTTGCCTGAATACTATCAGATTCGTGTATCGACAAATCACAGAAAGGGAGACACGGTCACATCACCTCCCCGCTCCGTCGTCAATTTGGATGTTCATAATATCTGCCTCTAGTGGTGAATACCGTCCATTCAGCTTATAATGTTTACATAAATAATTACTAATTAAACAAAAAAAAACATGAATTACATAATTAATTTTTACAGGAAAAAACTATTTAATGTTCCGAGTTTGTAATTACATTTCCCTAAAAGAGTACAGTTTCGTAGACACCTAATTATTATTTTTACAACATCAGAAATATTACCGGGTAACGAATTAACTAAACACGTATGGACATTTCTTACTATCATCACAACCACACTAAACGGACATTTTGTTTGTATCATGATGGAGAATTTAGCCAGCCGACACGCGACTCGTTGTCAACTCATCCACCGACCGGAAAATAATAGTATTTAGTAATTCACATTTATTTAGGAATGCAGTTTGGTATTATCGGAATTGGACAACACAATTTTATTGCTTATTCACTTACTTCAACAATCGGTATGTTTTAAGTTATGAGATTTCCCATTCGTAGAATGAAACTGCGACTTTTGGTAACCATGGTTGATTCCATTTTACCGTTAAACTACGTATCAATTGCGGAAAAGGTCGGGTTTTATCGCTCGGATAATAAATTATGGGACTTCATTACGGAAATGCATTGAATGCAATTGAAAGAAGTAGTTCATCCATAGTATCTTAACTAATTAAAAATATATAGCACATTTTTTGGCGAAATACGTATGGAGTAACCATGTTTCATCGAAATTATTATTTAAAAAAACACACATTTAAAAAAAACAATCTAAAAAAGGAACTAGATTACAGTAGTGCATCATTAATTTTTTGCAAAAAATTAGGTATTTTATTAATGAATGGAGTGTGGATTCTCAATAAATGATTGTATTACATGACCTGCCAAAATCAGGACTTTGAACATGTGGTTAAAAACAAATAATGTTTATGAGGGTATTACCAGAGAAAGCCAGAAATATGTCATTTTTAAATCGATTATAGACGTATTGACTTTTTTCCACAAAAAATTATAAATGGATTCCGAAAAATTGTTCTTTTATCTATCATTGGCATGTTTTAAATTTCGAGAAAAAATGTTTATTTTTAGTATAATAGATTGTACCATAGGTCGTTGACAGATTTGTTAAATTTTCAAAAAAGATTTTGTATTATACCACACCCATTTCAAATCATACAATCATGCAGTAAAATAAATCAATACTTTATCTGAGTATCGCATGTTTCAGAATTTTAATTTTAGTTTAAATAAAATCATTAAAAAATAAATACGTACATGTGTTTCTTGACAAAAATTGGTCCGTTTGTATATTTATTTGCGCACTTACAAACTAATATATTTCAGATTTTTTAACATTCTTATTTAACTTGACATTATTGAAAAATGATAAATATTAAAAATCAAAAAATAATTACAAAAAGTACATTATTTTAATAGTTTAATCATCACGCCTTTCAGCATTGTTGAATGTAGGTATAAGTTAAAGCAAATTTGGAATGAAAAAAAATCGATATTGAGTTATAATTTAAAAAAACTGGTACGGAGAATAATTCATCTTTCTCATTGGAACCGCCCTGTACGATCTAACAACATCTTTCATAGAAATGTGGATTTTCGGCCGCTGGCTGGTTAAAGGCCCTGAACCTTATTTATTAGAGTAACTTTGAAGCTTTGTTTCGAAATTTAGTTTACTCGTGATAGTTGTGTTAAAAACTTTATAATTACAGGAGGTACGAAAACATATTAGGTATGTTGATAAAGGTGAAATTAAGTCTTAAATGACATTTGTAGTGATCTGAAGAAAATGCAATGGTGTTGACTAATGTGTACCGAAAAAATCGTTGAGAGATTTAAAAAAAAGTTATTTCATATGTCGATTTTTTTAATTAACCCTCCGTCGGGCGCGGCCGGCCTCAGAGGCCAAAAAAGACATTTTTTTCCTCTCCACTTCTCAAAGGCGGCCCATCTCTTGCTGGCTGGTTAAACGCTCTTAAATGGCAAATATTTTCTAAAAAAGTAAGAATGTTATTTTGTGCACAATCAGTAGTAGTAGAAGCGAAAGAATGATAAAATAATATGCAGATATAAATAAGTACAAAAACTTTTTATTTAGTAGACTTTCGAGCGAAAACCCTGCCCCCTACTTCTTCTTCTTCCGTATGGTGAGGGATCAGAGGGGGACATCTAGATCTGCAAGCCAGTCTAAGGCGTCAGGCGTCGCCCTGTGGATCTCATCAATCTCGCTGGGGAATGACAACATCCGTTGACAACATTTTCGTTGGTCTGCACCGCACCGCATTCACGCGTTGCTGACTCTTTAATCCCCCATTTATGCATCATGTGGGTACAACGGCTATGGGAGTACCTAATACCAGAGTTTAAGAAGCAATGAAAACCCAGGCTGTCTCTCAGTGGGGTCTGGTATGAGATGGGCATTTTCCACATTGGCCGGTTGCCACTCAAGTTTGCACCTATCTTCCGATGTGCAAAGTGATCGGAAGAATCTCTCTCCATCCATCCAGAAGGGTTTACGGTACTTCAAGTGGCAGTATGAGAGACGACATCATCGTGCAAGGATATTGCGTTGTTTTGCAGCGCCTTCTTGCATTCGCTGCCCCCGACATCACTTCTTCAGCAGGGATACTATTATTATTTTATTGGCTTTTACGTGAGAAAGTACATGTAGATATATAGATCAAAGTGCGTTTTGCTCTCGAATTTATTGGAATCCTAAATAAGCAGACTGTGATATACATATATTAGTGTAGTTACAGATACCTAACTAGAAAATAAACTGGAGTACAGGTTGTTCCGAAAGTTTTCATCTGCGTCATCATAAATTCAGTAATCTTCCTTTGGAAAATAATTTCCCACCTTTGTGGGATAAACTCCGACCGGGTTCACCCAGTTAGATATCCCATAAATCAAAGCCCGCACAAGTCGATGTCGATTTGGAATAGCGCCGTTTAGCGGAACTGCGGGACTTCTACAACTTCCCGTCCTTTTGGCCCCCGCTTGCTCTTTGTGGAACTAACTGAATCACTCTTGCTCGCCAAACACTTTGTTATTAATGATTATCTTTGAGGGTGCATATTTAATTTTCTCAATTTCACAATTGATATATTTAAATATTTCCTATGATATCCTAGATATTAGTTTAAAAGCTTACACATAGATGGCATATAGCTATCTTTGATATTGGTTTAATAGGTTAACAATAAATTGCACATAGCTGTCAATAATGCAGGAATTGAGAATAGAACACATACTATTTCAACCTCAAGGTCCAGAATAATTTTTTTTTTCAGGTTCTCCATAAAACAGATACACCAAATTATTACGGAGAAGATTACAAAATTTAAGAGAAAAAAAGTCCAAGGGGGCAGTTTCACTATGTTGAGACGTATGTCAAAAGATAGTTACTGAACACTATAGGTAACATTGAAGATGTTAATACTCAATGCAGAATCGTTAAGCAGTTGAATTGCTCTGTTTAATGGGGCATTCTGAAAGGAAGAAGTTCTCGCTTTCGGAGCATAAAAAAGTGCGTGGGATATCCCACGAGTATACGTGGGAGACATATAGGTTAATCATACGCATTAGGGATATATAGGTTAATCTCCTTCAACGTAGGTGGATTCAGTACAGTACCGGAGATCAGCTTAAAAAAAATGTTTCGCCAAAAATATTTTTCAGCGGGCTTCTAAGGTATTAAGATCGAGCATTCCTGTTAAGAAGAACAATGGATGCAGGAATGGGTAGTATGTATATTTCCTCATATACAGGTAACGCATAAACCTTTTTTTAACTCTTTCTATTTCTAGGATATGGTTTTGTTCAGAGGGGGCCCAAATAATGGAGCTGTATTCCAGGATGATTATTATAATTCCTACCACCTGCTAAATAATCCATTAGAGTTCATTGTTATCTATCACAAATATAGTCCAAAGTGTTGACCCCAGAGTTTTATTTAAAGAGTTTGTGAGACAAACCCGGATACCCGGTAAATTGAGTGTTAAACAGTTTTCGAACCATCTTAGTAACTGATAGAAATATTCTAAACAAATTCTTTCTGATCGAGTTTGCGGATGTATTTTTCATGAAACATGCAATCACAAACTCTTAACCATTATCGTCAGCGACATCACAATTTAAAACAATTTTCTGCGATTGCTCGGGATTTTTTTGGTGATCATTTCGAATATTTTCTGCCCACATTAAAAAAATCATACCTCCAAATTTTAATATGAAGATATACAAACTGATTATATTTCTATGTAGCCAATGAATTCACCTAACTATTGTCACGTATTCGTAGGATTTATAAATAAAATATTGTAAAATCGTAAACTTCTACTTAATTTCTTACTTCAACTAACTAACTAACCATCACGCCGTTTCCCCGCAGGGGTAGGCAGAGAGGACGTACCGCCAAACAACTCGGTCTTGGCACACACTCTTTGCCTCACTCACATTCATACATCGTCTCATACATACTCTTCTATTATTCTGACTTTTGACATGACCCGTCTCAAGTATCTGATTCACTTGATAGTGTCATGTCTTCCTCGGGCGTCCCCGACTTCTCCTACCATTCACATTTGCATCATATATTCTTTTTACACTACTTTCATCGTTCACTCGCTTTACGTGCCCAAACCATCTGAGGGTCCCTTTCTTAATCTTGCTCATTATACTTACATCGGACTTACATTCTTTGCGGATATCCACATTTCTAACACAATCATATATGGTTTTACCACACATACGCCTCAGGAATCTCATTTCAAGAGCATTCAGTTTATTT
Organism: Limnephilus marmoratus; assembly: GCA_917880885.1. Classification (NCBI taxonomy): domain Eukaryota; kingdom Metazoa; phylum Arthropoda; class Insecta; order Trichoptera; family Limnephilidae; genus Limnephilus; species Limnephilus marmoratus. Next base: position 38,348,147 of record OU862918.1, on the reverse strand, counting down.
TCATCCTTCCACTGCCAGTTCCATGCCTCACTGCCATACATCACGGTAGGTACCAGGACTCCATTGTGGACTGCTAGCTTCGCTTCTTTTGACAGTTTTTTTACTAGCGCCATTGCCATTCAGTCCTCTAATAATGGGTTACCGGCATTTACCCTTCTTTCAATATCTCTATCAGTAAAGTAAGTAAGTAATTATACTACTTACAAATAATGGAAAATTTGCCAAAATTGGCAGCAAAGCAATCCGGGGTATTTTAAATAGTGCCATATTGTGGCAAAAAGCGCTCCAGTCATTAATCGCTTCATTAAGTGGAACTCTGTATAAGCGTTTCACAGTGCTCCATTCTTTGGACACCGCTTGTGGATCTAGCTCTTTTACTAAACACTTTGATTACCTTACCAGGTGCATATTTCAATTGCTCCCGAGCTCTATTAAGTGGATCATTAATTATTCTACACTTTCCATATATTTGAACCTTTTATAGAGCAAAAGGAATCACTATCGCCTACTGTTTGTGGTTACTGATTGTATTACCTTCGCAAATAATTTTCCGCTCGAAAGGCGGATTGTAACAGAGTTTTCCACTCGTTTGAACCGTTTGTACGTACGTTAACCGAACGTTAAAGTCATTTATGGTTACGAACACTTTCTGATTACCTTCGCGCTTGCATTTTTCAGCTATTCACTTCCAAAAATAATAATGAAATTTAATAGCTCTATTAAATTCAAATTTAAGCTTACCAAAATTTTCTATCTAGTTGAACCATTAAGTGAATCACAATCGCCTAGGCTTTAATGGGTCCACTTTTTCAAATTTCTCTGTTAAGGAATTATTTTAACTTAAGTCCCTGTTAAGTAAAACTTTTTTTATTTAAGCTACGAGTACGTTTGAGAGTGAGTTTGTCAATTACTAATTAAGCTTTTTGTTAACTCTGTCAATAAGGACGAATTTTCATTTTTCCGGTCAATTTTATTTTACAGTTTTTTTTCGGTCCATTTATAACGTTTTTACAAAACTCATTACTATCAGCAGTTTCTACGTTATTGAAAAAATGTTAAACCTAATTTTAAATTAGTATTTCTTTTTTATCTTCATTTTTAAAACTTAATAACAGCATTGAGGGAAATGAGAAAATAACGCATTTTTCCAACAGAATCGCTCTCATCAACACAACGTGATTACCTTTACGAGTGCATTTTTCAACTTCTCACTTTCCAAATTAAATTACTTTAATGGCTCCATTTAGTCTAACTACGAGCGTTTCATGTTTTCCGTCCATGTAAATTGGTTGTGTTAAAAAAAAATCACTCCTGTCAAGATTTTTCAGATTGCCAGATTTTATAACTGTCAGTCATTTGTTAACATTTTAGAAGTATAACTTTTTAGACGTAGGTGCTACGTTAAGTGAATTGCAAATAAACTTTTAATAAATTATCCTTTAAAACACCTAAAAGTACTTAAACCGTTTTATTCGTTTAATTTTACTTTCTGAAATCGATGCGCACATTTTTAAAATGTCCTTTAAAAAGATGATAGAGGAAATTGTAAATAAACACTCAATTATTAAAAACTCATGTTGGAATTGGTTAGCCACTTGTCGCTCTTAACCGACACAATGACGAATGGGCGATTGATTTAAAAAATAGAAAAGAAAAACCAAAGAAAATAAAAATTTATTTGGGAGGTGGCTATGGGTACCGCCATCTTGGACACCATTTATTGGATAGTCAACACCTCTGCCATAGGCCAACCCAAGTGGTTCGCTGCGTTTGGTGACTTGTAAGGAGTACCCGGGTTCGGTTTGTCCGGGTTTTCACGGCAGATTCATATATCCACCTGCTGCGTGGCGGGCCGGAACAGGAGAGACTGGTTGAGGGAAGCCTTCTGACTTCTCCAGCCAGACTCTCTCAACGCATCGTCTTGCACTGCAATTAGAGGGATGGATTCATTTGTTCATCACTCCTGGATACTGACCCCATACTACTACCCACCCCTCGTACATACTTCCTTTCGTTAAAAAGACCCTCCACACAGCATCCCCTAATATGACAAAGGCCCCAAAATAATTTTTTCGTCAGTGCCTGAACTGAACACATGAAAAATATATATATATACTTTTGAATGTAGCTATAACTTTATGGTTATCGATTATAGATAAATGAAACAATTTAACTAATACCTAGCAACGACACCACCCATACCATAATAATGCATTGTTCCCATCCATATTTCAAAACTGTCAAATCAGTATACATTTGCCATGAAGAAGGAACGGTAGTTCTAAAACCGGTCGGATTTACTCAAATATAAAAGTGATTCAAACAAAGCTAAATTGTTTCATTTGCATAAAAAAAAAAAAAAAAAAACCAAGGAAAAATTACAAATATTTCTATTCTGGGTTCTGAAGTGTTAATCAGCGTTCCTGCTCTAAGGTGTTATTCGGGTCGAGCCCTGTGCCGAGCCTTAAGTTCTCTCAAGTTTCGAAAGGTGCGCTCGCAGAATTAACACCTTAAACCATAAACCATCGGAAAGTTCGTTTGACAACCGTTCCGCCCGAAATGTTCCCAAGTCAGCCGATGTGGAAACACATTTATAGAATGTCAACTTTAGTGGAAACGGAATATTCGAGCCATTAAAATTACAACAAAAACCATTAAAAAAACTTTTCGGCACCGATTATAAGTTATTTTAGTTTCTTTAATAGTTTTAAACTTTGACTCCAAAGCGAAAATGGACTTAGAACGTTTATTGAAGAAACCTTTTCGAATGACAAAACCCTATTGTAAAACTTACAATCTTACTAATATTATAAACGCGAAAGTTTGTGGGGATGTGTGTGTGTTTGTTACTCTTTCACGCAAAAACTACTGAATGGATTTTAATGAAACGTTACAATAATATAGCTCTTCTTCTTCTTTGTATGCCGTATCAGGTCCCCCTGACAATATCTCTCTGTCTTGCGCTGCCCGGAATAACTCCTCCACACTTCTAATGCCGGTCCACTCTCGTATATTACGCAGCCAAGACAATTTGTCTCCTACCAGGCCCTCGGCCACCCTCTATCTTGCCTTTCAATAATAAATGGAGCAAGTGATACTTCTCCCCTCGAGTATATGACCCAGATATGAAATTTTCCTGATTTTTATTAATGTAAGCAGTTCTCTATCTGCTCTAGCCCGCTTGAGAATTTCTGTATTGGTGATCATGGCTCATTCATCAGAATTACACAAATGCTATAATTTATAAAGCTAGCTAGAAAGGGACGCGGGAGCGGAATAGGGACGCACGTGAAAGGTGATTCAGGGATAAACAATGTATTTCTTTGAATATAAAATTGCAACACATCCGGGAACCAGCTATTAATACATATTGAGTATTAAATGCAAATATGTAGCTCTATCAAAAATATTGCATTATAAGAGATGTGCTATCGGCTGTTTTTACTGGGTGAGACCGTGTTTCATGGCGTCGCCGATAAAATGTTAACCAATACTACTGCACATCTAAAAAAAATCAACTAAAAGAACGAATGATTCTTTCCGTATTTAACTCATTCCCATTAGACGGTAGTCCGCCGATGGTCGGGCGGCAATCACAGTATATCTCTTTTATTTCAATATCTTTGAGCTCTATACACGATACGAATAAGTTTAGCTATAAAAATAATTTTTATCGTGGAACACATTCTGTAACTTATAATGATCTTTCCAGATAAATGAGCAATGTGAATAAAACGTAAAAATATCTTCGTTAGAAATACATGATCGAATTTTGCGTGGGGTGGTCTAAATGCAGCGCATGCTGTAAATAACTTGCAAAGCGATCTCAGGAATTTTAGTTTGCTACAACAACAACAACATTTATTAGTCAATTTAGAAAGCTCTAGCAGTTTTCGACCAAAAAAACGAATGCAATGCGTATTTTTTACCAACCTGTGTTTTGCTGTCAGGAATCGAAAACAATGGGTCAAATACCCATTGTAATTTGTCTGCGCTTATCTGGAACTGAATTAAAAGTTTATTTATTCTTATCAAGTTTAATATTATGTAGAACTCCATTTGAACTTTAAGTTTTCTTTTTATGTTTTTTTACGACTTTACGTCCGGGTTAAATCTTCCCCATAGGAAAAACTAAACCCTTCCACACACTTTTTCACAAATGATCATCTATTCAATTCAAGCTACGCAATTGCACTACATATGTAAGTATAATAAATACAAAACAATACAAAAACAGCATGTCAACCTTCCAGAGACCAAATGGGAAAATTATTCATCGGCTACAGATATTTTCATATCAGAGGGTTCGGCTCGGAAGAACTCTTAATTGGACCTGTAAATCCTACTGATCACTCAATATAAATATTTTAAAATTCTTTTGTAATTCTACATATATTTAAAATGACTGATGTTTTTGCATTTTTATACATAAATTCTTTGTCATAATAATAATAATAATAATAATTGGATAATTTATAAAGCGCCGTTTTTGTGAAAAATCACCTCAAGGGCGCTGTACAATTTATTAGGAATGCTTAGGTTCTAACTGATTTTACTATTTACAAATGGATACAGAAACATACTTACCTGGCAGGTCACTTCCGATAAACACACTTTAATTATAAGTTTATGCTTGGAGAAGATACGGCTTTGCACGCGGAGGACATTACAGTTAACACACTGGACATTGCGTGATTTTACATTATTTGCTACCCTCATCGCTGTTAGTACCTATTACATTTGTGAATAGATTAGTGGCGAAAGTAGAGGTATTTATTTTAAAATACTGGAGAATTTAGGACTATTGGAGATTAGTGGCAAAAGTATAGTTGATATTTATTTTAAAATACTGGAGAATTTCGGAATCTTTAGGGCTGGAGAATGTTCATGAAATGACCTTCACAAACGCTTAAATTTTTTTTATTTTTTTATTTATTTATTTATTTTTTTTTTTTTCTTTTACTTTTTTTTTTTTTTTTCTTTTTCTCATCTAATGTAAAAATTCTTTTTCTCATCTAATGTACCTAAATTTTGAATGAGAGAGCTAGGTAGCCGAAATAACAAATGTAATATTTTTATAGTCTGAGAATGCCAAATTTTTTTAATCTTATTTCCTAAATCTGTATATTTTCTTATTTTTTCAGCAACAGATTTTTGAATATTACAAGAATTTGGAATAGCGACATCAATGATATAAGTTATTTTTTAAATGTTGTCATCTAAAACTATATCGGACGTATGACGACCTCCGTAGTCCAGTGGATACCACATTATCAAAAATGATTTCAAATATGTTAAGTTATTTAATAAAATAATTAAAATGAAAGAGTAAGAAAGACACTTTCATTTATTCGAATTCATGAGAAAAAATAATGAATTCATGTGGAAAAGTCATCTTGTATTTTCTATTTTCGTATTACTAATGTAAAAATCGATTTAAAACTATCCAACAACATAAAAATTCGATTGAGATGCTATCCCAACGTGTGTCATCATCTGACGCAAAATCATACAGCGTAACTTATGTAACAGTACAAATCGAACCCGTTAAATACTTTTAAAAAATTCTTTAACCCTTAATCACCTGTCTTCGGTCTCAGAGATTTCGGTGATATTGTTACTAGGTACGCGATGCAACTGCGAGATTTGACATTATCATCGACTCACAGTTGCATCGCCATTTCCCTCGCCTCCGCCAGTACTCGCCGTGCGGTCCACAGCTTCAGACGTGCACGCGTTAATAAATTATAGGTAAGTATATTTTGTGTGCGGTCCCTGTGACCGACATCAGGTAGTTACATTACTTTTGTTAATGTGATTTTGTTTTTTTAGGCTTATAATGAAAAAAAAAATCAGAAAAATTATAAAAACGTAAGTCATGTTCAACTTGCATCTAAAACGAAACGTAAAACGACGTATATATAATATATGTTTCGCATGTAAAAATCCGATTCGCATTGAATGCAGTCAAAAAATGTGCTTAGATTGTCGCCGCAAATTGTCAAAGTTTGTGGGTTATGATTTTCTAATAATCGTGCCTTATTTGTTCCACATATTGTTTTATTTTTTAGATTATATAACGAACTTATCGTAAATAAGTAAATCTACAAAGTTATAGTGATAATGCTCACTCTGATCTCAGATTTTCAAAGTTCCTAGATTTTTTTCTAAAATTAGTATATTAATAGATAAATGTTAAGTTTTTATAAGTTAATATATACTTTTGCTTACTCTTATAACTTTTTATGAATAAAAATGTAATAAAAACACAGATATGACTATTATTTATTCTAAAAATTTAATACATGATGATCAAACATGGAAAATACGCAAGTGGTCTCCAGGACCGACGTGACGTGGTAATGTAATTGAAAAGTACGTCAGGTGGCTAAGGGTTAAATCATTTTTTTTTCTTCAAAATGTGCTTCAAAAGAACGAAAAGTTAACTGGATTTCCACGTTCCAATTCATTTTATTGAATTATTGTTAATCTACGAATGTTAATAATTCAAGCCATAGTGTTTTGAACCGAGCGTTCATTTTATTACACAAACAACATCGTCAAACGGATTTTGAGAATTGTTTGTTTAACAACTCTATTTAAAATAAATTCAAGAAACCGAAGACAAACGATACCATTAATTAAAGTAGTTTTATTTTGACATACCACGATTTTGTGGATCCGAGAACAAGTTTTTGGAAGTTAAGGGAAACCCTTTTCCAACCCAACGTAGAAAAGATTTAGTTAATTAATATTTAAGAGCTAGTTTTGTACTTAAAACTAGATAGTTACCTTTTATATATTAAACTATGAGTTCATAAGCGCCCTTGTTGGAAATTAGAGCATTCCATGTTTAATAACACAAAAGTCCACTTAAAAGTTAAAATTTTACTTTATATGTAAAAGCCAGTTAAGCCAAAATATTCCATTAACGAAAACTTTACGATTTACATCTAGTTACTGCCCGGTTCGGACAAGAAATGAAAATAAAGACTTTGATATGAAAAATTGGGGGCGTCAGAACTCACCATTTCATAGTTTTTGCTGCATCAAATAAACAGATGTTCTGTCTTATCAAACGATAATTTTGAAAATTCATAGACAAAATTGATTAGAATCGTTATTTTCAAACAAAAAAAATCTGTTAAGTTTTATATCCCTACTCAATAAAAGTACATAAATAAATTACTTTTTTTACATTAGCTCAACACAGGAGGCACTTAGGGAAACAATTTCCCTCAGGGCCTACGTCATCTGAGGGGACGCTGTTTAGAGGGTCTTTTTGAGGAAGGAAAGGATAGGAAGTTCTAGGAAGGAAAAGGATATGGGGGGTGGGTAGGAATCTAGGAGTCAGTGTGTCCAGGAGTGACGGACGTATGAATACATACGGCAGAAGAGTTGGTTCTCCAATAAATGGTTCCCGGGGCAGCGGTACCCATACCCGCCTCCCAAATTACAAACATAACATATTCATTAGATGCTTTTTTTATTATGTGTTATTTTACGGTAAATCAGCAAAAATCTCTAGAATAAAAAAAAATGGTCGATATATTAAACCAACATGACAGAATGTACCAGAACGAAATAATTTATTTCGTTGTTTAGAACTTTACCAAGGTAAAGTTATGTTACTTCTAAAAACGTGCCACATTTTCCTTTGTCTCAAAATAGAAATTAATACTTCCACCAAGGAAATATATTTTTGCAGGCACCTAACCCCATAATATTATAAATCATCCCCTATCGCACTGACATCTAGCGGTTACACGCGCCATGAAAAATCTAAAAGTACCCTCCCCCAATTTATATTCACTCTCAATAAACTACCCTCGATGCGATGGTAAAAACACCAAATTCACTATCATTTACACTTGGAGTGTTTTCACACCGTTGGCGGAAAATCAGATGAAATTATATCCCTGTTCATTTAGATATGGAGACCACAAAACGGGGGTGGACCTCAGTGCTTAAAAATATTTATGCATGATGACAATGTTATATTTTGCTCCTGGATATGTTTTTCTTTAAAAATATGCTATTAAAAAATGCAGCTAATGCTTTGTGGATGTTTATTTTAAGAATAAAACTATTGACTTATGTGGTATATACCTCTTTATTCATCTTCTTAAGCTTTATGTTAAAGGACTTACAAATAAAACAGAACAAAGTTATTAAAAAATTCTTTAATTATAACCCAGACACTCCCACAAAAAACTATACCAGGAAATGAACTTTCTGAAAATAAGAACATTGTACGAATATAACTTATGCCTTTTAATCTTCAAAATACAAAATGGACTAACACACAAACACTACATTTATAAAAACGTCACAAATACACGAAAATTATACAAGACGACATAATAAATTGCACACAAATACTGTCAAGACTGAAAGTGGCAAGAGAAGCATTGTCCACGAAGGCAAGTTAAGAAAGTGAAATTTTATATTTCTTTTAACTTAATACAATTAAAAAAATAATAAATATATATTTTTTTATAAGAAAAACTCTTTTTTATTACTTTTGAAAGTTATTTCCATCAATGTAATATATCACTGACGAAGAAGATAACACTAATAATCTAAACGAAAATATGAAAGATAACAAGACACAGAAAAATAGAAAAATATAATTCAGTCAGTTTCAGTGCCGGCAACCCGGACGTTTTTTTTTTCATTTATGTATATAGATTTCTTTTACCCACCTTTCTAGACAAAATCTGTTCCGAGGCAGGTATGATAAAATGATTGACTAATATGACGATTTGACAGAAGGTGTCAATGGCGGAATCGCGAAACGCGCACGTCTAAACTATCGTCCTATGGTTTCAATTAGAAAGACTTCAAAGTCAAGAAGCTGAAGGTTGCAGGAAAGTAGTATTTATCCAGAAAAAATATTACTAAGCACGCTTTTTAACCGTTGAAACGCTTTGCGGAATAATGTTGTAAGTTGATCTCATGAAAATATCTCGAACGTAAATGGTTCCATTTATTCTTATTGTTTTTTTTTTTGCTTTTTAAGCTCAAATACATCAATGCTTTTTTTTGCTTTTTAAGCTCAAATACATCAATACGTAAATGTTTGTTAGAAGAGCACATTACTTTCTGTAAGGTACGAAGGTTTAAAAAAAATTGTGGAATAATGTTAATGTGAAATTTTCATAAACAATTTTTTTTACTAATTCGGCTTGTTCTAGTAATAAATTCTAATTTAATTGCTTTTCTTAATGACTTTTCTTTTAAAACTCTTAAGAGTTGTATGTTTGTTGTATTTTAAATATTAAATGTTATGAAACATCTGCTTTTGTCAGCACAAGAATATTGTTGAATTCAACATTTTTCCGGGCAAGTGCTCATTTATTGGGCTATTTGTGGCAAAATGTTTAAGCCTTAACATGTTTGTTAAATTTACAGAAAAAACTAAACTAATTGTAAAAGCTTTGATACTCAAAATTTCTATTTTTATGCTCAATTTTGATTATTTAATGATCATGATATTCTTTTAAAACCGTTTAAATTTTTTAAGATTTGAGAATTTTTTGTACCAAATCACATGTTTACAATTTCACCTTTTCTATCCTTGTGAACACTTTATTGGTATATTATCTGCTAGTGAAACTTTGACTGGAATGTCCACTCTATTTCCAGTTTATTGGCTTTCTGTAATAAAATAATCTCTATAAATAATTGTTATTATTGAATTCGTGTAGAAATTTTCCGGATGACTGAGTTCAATTTCTTCAATTAAAATATTTGTTATTTGCATTCTTTCTGACGTTCCTTTCACCTGAGGAAAATAGTAGAACAAGTGTTAAACTAACTATCAATAATGTGACTTAGATGAATTTACCGAACATTTGGATTTTCCGACAGTTATATTAAATAATTCAATTTTTTTATAAAAAAAAAAATATCTGAACAATGGAACACATTGTGAGCAATAAATTAAAGGTCTTCAAAGAATTTGTTAATAATGTAAATCATTTTACATTAAAAACAAAATTAAAAAAATTGTGATATTTGACTTCATTCACTGGTGTTCTGAGGCTGTTTGATACACAATATGTTACACGTGTTTTTAGCAAAACCATTTGAATTAAATTCTAAATGATTCACAGCACATTCCTTTGAATTTGTGTTCAGCAGTCGCTCTCATTCCGTCAAACACATTTCGTTACTTTCCCACATTCGCAGTAAAAGGAAAATAGTTTAGACTCTACTTCAACGTGTTTGCGCCGTTACACATTCACAAAACAGGCAAATGAATTCACATGCTTAATTAAGCCAGTAATAAAATTAAATAAGCACGTATTAAATTAATACACTTCCTTGAAGATTTTGCTACCCATATAATAATATAAAACGATATTATTTTAATATTGTCCAACATTCATTGCACAATGATAATAATAATACTGAAAATTTTGGTTTTATCATAAATCGTGCAAGCGGAGTAAAATTTTTTTATAAATTATCTCTATACTGGAGCCTCTGTGGAAAATAGTTTCCCTCAGAGTCTACGTCATCTTTATGGATGCTGTGTGGAGGGTCTTTCGAGGGAAGGGAGGAGATTCTGTTCTGGTTGGGACTGCCCGGTGGTCTATGGAATACTTTCTCTGGATTTTCTTTGTATATATTTTATTTTCTTTCCGCTATTATAGTAATTACTTACACTATCACATAATCATATAACTGTTTTTTCGTCATTAATTATTTTATTTTCAGAAGATTTCTTCGACTGAACATAGCCGTTATTTATCTTTTTGTTTTACTAACACTATTATCTCTTTTTGATGTTACCTATTTCAGAAGAATTATTCCACGGGCTTCTACTTCTATTTATCTTTTGTATAATGTTAATGTAAGTACTTGCATACTGCTTACTAACCCCGTATGCACGGACACTGGGGGGTCTAGAGTAGTTCAAATAAATGTAGCTTCGTTCAAAAAAAAGTGGAGTCTTGACGTGTGCGGTGAAGGAGGAAACCATATATTTCCTTATAACGCCGTTGGGAAAGTGGTGGGATCCCCTCCAATTTTCTGGGTAGAATAAAGGTGGGGATAGGGTGGGTAGGAATCTGGGAGGTAATTATCTCCAGGAGTGACGGACGTATGAATTCATCACCCCCACTGCGGAGCAAGGCGATGTTCCGACCCAGTCCACCTGGATAGGTCAAAAGGACCACGGACCAAGACCCGGACAAACCTCACCCCATGTACCCGGGCACCCCTGCTTCGGCAGAGGTGTTGGTTATCCAAAAAATGGATCCCGGGGCGGCGGTATCCATACCCGCCTTCCGAATCGAATATGAAATAAAAAAATATAGGATATCTTTTCACGTTAATTGTAAATAATAAAAAAATAATGGTTGAAGAATTCGCAGGACCCCTAGAAGAACATGACACGATCGTGTGAATGAAACTTATGGAACAGTTTCGTGAGCGTGAACGGTGGGCTGATATATGAATGTAAATGTAATGTACTCAAGAGGTCAACCGGGTAAAGAATACACTCTCAAATTGCACGAGTGTCAAAACAATAAGTCACATTGCTCTTGCCCTATTATAACAAAGGCAAAAAGTATTAAATACCTAGGAGTGGAAATAGACGAAAACCTTAGATGGGACATACACATAAATGGAATCACTAAAAAGCTTACGAGACTCGTATATTTCTTCAAAAACCTAAGAAACATACTACCTAGGAAAGACGTCAAAAAAGTATTTTATGCTTTATGTCATTCCCGTTTTGAGTACGGAATTCTAGTATGGGGATCTGCTACAACAAATCATATTAATCACTTAGATATTGCTCAGAAGAGCATTTTAAAAAACCATACTAAAATAACCATCAGAACCCCCTCAAAAGATATTTTTAAGTGTTTTGACATTCTAAATTTAAAACAAATATATGCCAAGAATATTCTTATACATCATTTTAAAAACAGAAAATCTCCTAATGAAACTCGGATACATGACACAAGAGCCTCAAAAAGGGATATAAGAGATATTCCAAAAATCAAGAGAAGTTTTGGCCAAAGAAACCACATATATCTGGCAACTAAACTTTACAACATCCTTCCTCCAAGTTTGAAAAAGATAGAAAAGATAAATAAGTTTAAGGAAAAAATCAAAACATGGGTGAAAGAAATTAATGCAGACATACTAGAGAATGTATTAAAAACATCATAGAAACTAAATAATGCAAAATCAAAGAAATCTACCACAGGACCAACTAGTGAGGAGGACTAAGAACAAACAGATGACATATTTATATACGTTTTCATGTCTTGTAATTCTTATCAAACCTGTAATTAAATAGTCACTAATAAAAAATAAAAATAAAATAAAAATAAATTAAGCAAGGAGTATGTAAAATTTTGTAGGAATTTTGCGGCAGTCCATCCTCTTAGGTTACCAATTCGGTAAAATGGCGTGACTTTTATTGTATTGCTGAATCAAATAATTAAATAAATAAATAAAAAGTTTACGCTTTCTTTTAGTTACGCCATAAAGCTTGAGGAATTGAATTGGAGTTAAGGCATACAAGTATCATTTATTAAAATAGATTATTATATAGTTTTCATTCTATTTCGTACAATATTAAATTACTTGGGTTTTTTTCAAGTATCTTTTAATCTATTGTAAGGGTAGCAATCATGTCACTTAGCAATTCGGCAGAATGCTCCGTAATTTTCTTCAGCCTTTTAGCTGATTTTCTGTAAATAGTACATAATATGACTTAAGGGTAATGAAATACTAATTATATTCAGAAAGGTAATTGCTTTGAATATTATTATCATTTTAGCCTGCTTATATATTATTCTAATTGTGTTGAATTTAATTTCCATTTATGTCTTAATAATGATAGACTGAAGTGGCATGAAGATGAAATTTAAGATGAGTAATTCATCAATAATTTATTTTTATTAAAATTATCCTTCCAGAAAATTTCTAACGCTTGTAATGTTTAATTTCTAACTCTCATTTGTCCCTAACGCGTACACTCGTGGGAGATCCCATGCACTTTTTTATGCTCCAAAAGCGAGAACTTCTGCCTATTAGAATGCACCATTAAGAGCGTTTAACCAGCCAGCGGACGAAAATCAACATTTCGTCGAAAGTTGTTCTTCCGATCGCGCAGGGCGGTTACAATGAGAAAGATTAATTATTCTCCGTACCAGCTTTTTAAAATTATAACTCAATATCGAATTTATTTCAATCCAAATTAGCTTTAATTTATACCTTCATCCAAAAATGCTGAAAGGCGTGATGATAAAACTATTAAAATAGTGTACTTTTTGTAGTTATTTTTTGATTATAAGTATTTATCATTTTTCAATAATGTCTAAATTTAATAAGAATGTTAAAAAAATCTGAAATATATTAGTTTGTAAGTGCGCAAATAAATACACAAATGGACCAATTTTCGTCAAGAAACACATGTACGTACATATTTTTTAATGATTTTATTGAAACTAAAATTAAAATTCTAATACATAACTCTGCTAGATAATGTATTGATTTATTTTACTGCATGATTACATTATTTGAAATAGGTGTGGTATAATACAAAAACTTTTTTGAAAATTTAACAAATCAAAATCACAGCTTAACGACTGTACATTGAGCATCGACATCTTCAATGTCACCTAAAGAGATTTCAGTAACTATCTCTTGACATACGTCACAACGCAGTTAAACTGCCCCCCCCCCCATGCACTTTAAAAAAAATTGTAATCTTCTCCATAATGTTTTAGTGTATAACTGTTTTATGGAGAACTTGAATAAAATAAATAAATAAAAAATAAATGAATAATGAACGTAATAGAATGAATTATTAAGAATTGGTGCATATGGCTTGTCTGTGATTATACTACTAAACTTAAGACCGTTAATCGGTTATGAAAAGCTGAAAGAAATCTTGGCCGATGATATTAATCTTTCTGCAATCCATGAAATCTACCTTTTGCATGAAGAACGAAAGTTGAAACAGAAATACTACGTTTGCAGAATGAGGATATTTTAATTCCAATCAGTTTTAGCAAGTTTGCTCCACCAATAGTACCGATTGTAAAACAGATTCGTAATATTCGTATTTGTGGAGATTACAAAATGACCTTGAACCCACCGCTGATTATTGAAAAGTCTCTGATTCCAAAAATAGATTGAAAAGTCTCTGACGTCAAAAATAGACTATACTTCTCGCAGATTCAGGAGGGCTTATTTATTATAAAATTGATCTCATCTAACTTAATTCTCAATGCATATATGGCTTATTTAAGCATATGTGCAATGATAATTATATGAACAAAGTATGGATTTCACTACCAAATCTACAAATTGAGATCTCTGAAATTTTCCAAATTGGTATTTAGCTTAAGTGTAAATAACGATAGCGTGGTGATTGGAAGGTCTTAAAACAACCGCAGTATTTTTAGATGAAAACATGATTACAGGTAAGACGGGTAAAAAATATTGATCACAAAAATAAGACGGATTGATCACAATAATAAGACGGATTGATCACAATAATAAGACGGATTGATAACAATAATAAGTTCAATGCAGTTTTAAATAGTTTGTAAGAATGTAGTTTTTACGAATGTAGTTTGTAAGAATGTATTTTTGACGCATCGAAACATTCCTAGGTTTTGAAATTTAAAAATAGACCTACGGAAGAAAAGGCTATAGCTAAAATAAGTGAAACATCGAAACAAAAAAATATGAATGGAACATTTATATGGTGCATTCGTTCCAATATGTTTGTATTATTAGATCTTTCACACAGATTATTAAGGAAAGATACGAGCTTTGTTTTTAATCAAGGATGTGTAAATATTAAAAAAAAAATAAGATAAATTTTTTTGTGACAAGATCAGGGTTACGATAAAACTTGAATAATTTGGTTCAAATGAGGGAGACATAATTAAAATGCCTAAAAGTCAGTCAAATCAAAAGTTTTATTTTAAAAGACGTAACAAGAAATTAAAAGCTATTCACAATAATCGAACAGTTATGGTAAAAGATTTTAGAGATCAAAATAATGACAAATAGTATCTTGAAAAATTAGTAAACATTTAAGAAAGGAATTCATATATTTGAGATAAATTTAAATGGCAGAATTTTGCTACGGAAAAGGCATTTTGATTATCCAAATTGTGTTTCATGGAAAATATATAAAAATGCTCATATTCCCGTGTCTGAGACTTCGTTGTCGGCTGACGGTTTTGACGTCTCTTTGACTCGATTTTGTGTGGGATGATGATGTGGCTTCACCTTCAGCTCCCTGGAATGAACGGCTGTGGAGGACATACCTTACACAAATGAATCAGCAATGGCAAGGCTCAACTCGGTGACTACACGACAAAAATGTACTTAATTTAAAAGGGAAGTTATGTTTGTGTTGATGTCTTCAGATTTAAGTATGGAGTGATGTGATGAATGTATGTCTAAATACACGAAAGAGGCATTCGTTCATGAATGAGATAGCACCATAGGACAATACATATAAAATGGCGTGTTTTCTTTGTATGTCATCTTTCTTATCATTACCCACCTTCTAATGACTTATAAAACTCTATTAATAAATTGTGATTTTATTGTACCGACACCGATTGATTGTTTTCCACCCATTTTATAAATAAACTTTGACTGGACGTCGATTTCGGCGAAAATGAGGCAATATTGTTTAAATATTTGGCGGTCAATATTGAGGAACAGGATTCAAGCGCTGAGGACCATCACAATGATGTAGACTATGTTCCTGATGAGAGAGAGGCATCTGATATGTATTTGAATTGAAAGTTGAAGAGAATATTGGAATACTCCTAAAGAGAATATTGGTTTATCTGAACCTGAAGCGTTGTTCAGTGGGCTGTTGATCCAACGGCTAACGTGCCATTTGCAGTGATATTTTGTCTTTACTTGTCTTTACTGTCGTTATATATTATGTTGTCTTTAATCCTCAATGTTCAGAAGGGCGAGTTCCAGGATTTAAAGTTCTATTAAGAACTAGAGTTGCAGGGCTGAGGAGAAGGAATTAATAAATAATCCAGAAATATTCTCATAATAGAATTCAGGATCGAGCATAGAAGAACATTGGAGAAAGACTCTAGCTCCCACAATCCTAGATCCGATGGACTAATAAGAGCTCAATTAAAGATTTTTATGAATACTTATTACCTAATGATGTATAATTTTTTTTTCAATTTTTTTATTTTTTTTTCTTTACTGTATTTTATAAATACCTATGTTTTTAATATATGTACTTACACCATTTATGGGATGTATGGGATTGCACTCACCTCCCCACATCATTAGATGATGATGATTATTATAATTATTATTATGTATTTACGTGGCGATTCTGAAGACCATTACTGTTGTGCAAACGCGAATATCTTATCGAATGAGGAGCAACCAATGCCAAGATACATTCATAAATACTATGTATGCTCAGACCTGTGTATCTTTATCTAAAACTAGTATCATAGGTTACACCTCCAGTATGGCCTTGTCAGGCCATGTTGCCCATCTAAAGGGGTACATGTATGATGGCCATAAGATGGTTAAAAATTATTCATGGCTGATCTCAGAATTCGATCCGATGATTATCTCTACGTTGCTGAATTTACATCCGAGTGATAAATTATTATTATACGCCATAAATTTTCAATTTGTGGGTAGACTGGTAATTCAGAGAACGTATCTGACCCGGCCCAGTGATAGGTAAATTTTTAATGCTTTATTTCGTGTCAAATCGGCCTCAAGCCAAAAATACACGCAACACGCATTCATTAAAAAACCGTGTGTGATTTGTTCATTCTTTATTTTGGGTTACTTATAGGAATCACTGATAACTGTTTTATTATATGACTTTATTATTTCAGACTCTGAAATTAGACAGAGTTTTAGAGATAGACCACATATAAAAATATAATCATCCGTAGTGGTGTTACATACACAACAATAGTGATGTGATGGTGTGATAGGTGAAAAGGTTATCAGAAATAAAATTTCATGTTTTCTATTGCGATGCTCTCAACATCGCCCTTGTAAAGACCACCATTCACAATCGAAAAGTTTCATAAAAAGGCTTTATGCGTGTTTGGTGACCAGATCAGAAGGAGTTGGGGGAGAGGTGGTGGGGAAGTACCGGGCTATTTCATATTATTATCTAATTAAAAAATACGGTAAAGCCATTTCAAGCAACGTTTTACTTCGGAATGGTGGTCTTACACCAGGGCGACACTTGCAAATACCTCCATATATATTTTTTTATGTGAACAAATGGTAATATAACATAAATTACTTAACATTATTTTTACGAACGCCGGTTTTTGAACCCGCAACCTTCGGATTGCTATATCGAGAGCCTTACCCGTCAACAACACACACGCGGCACTTTAACGATTTATTTGATAAGTTTAACATTGTTTTTAACATATTCTTATTACTAATATTATAAGCGCGAAAGTTTGTATGGTTGTATGCGTGTTTATTATTCTTTTACGCAAAATCTACTGAATGGATTTTAATGAAACTTTACAATAATTTATTTATTGGTACACGCCCAATTACGGCTTTTACATATGATAAAATTAAAAATACATTTGTTATAATCAAAGAATTAAGAGATAACAATTAAATAAGTATCAAATATAGATTTTTTAACTTAAAACAAAAGAGTAAATTATAGGATACACATTCATATACATTTAAAGAAGTGATTTTCTTGCAGCTTAAAAGCAACAGAATAAAATAAAGGATACAGATTCATATACATTCGACACATATTGAAAATTTATGAACATTTCAAATTTATCTAGATAGACATACAGATTTAATAACAATGTTTTTATAGGTTGATAGACTTTCAGTACCGTTGGTGTTCATGTAATATTTATTCCCTGTACTGTGCAGTCGGTTCAATACTGAGTTTGTTTCTGAATTGGTACCTGAATTGTTACAATGGTAAGGTACAATCTGACGAACCGTTCTACTAGGCACATGCACACACACAATTAATCAGCCTAAGGAGTTCAGGGGAGTCAAACATGTTATTAACAATTTTATACAGAAAAAATAGATCAGTACATATTCTTCTTTCTTTTAATGTAGCGAGGTCCATAATTTTCAACAGTGACATGTAGCTAATATTTTCAATAGGAATTCCTAATCTATAATTTATATTTCGTAAAAATTTATGTTGGATTCGCTCGATGGATTTTTCACGAATATTGTAAAATGGATTCCAAATGGTTGAGTTGAATTCTAAATGACTTCTGACAATGGATGAATATAATATTTTTAAAGTTTTTAAATTTTTGAAATCTTTTGAAGTTCTTAAAATGAAACCCAGCATTTGCATCGCTTTAGTGGTTATATTATTAATGTGAGAGATAAATGATAATTTTGTGTCAAATATTATCCCCAGGTCTTTTATTTCGGGTACAGATACTAGGGCTTGATTGTTCATCCTATATGTGAAAATCAATGGGTTATTCTTCCTATAAAATCTCCTGACTTGACACTTTTTTACATTAAGGGTTAATTTATTTTGGATACACCAATCAGAGAAGCTAATGAGATTTGATTGTAAGAATAAGCAATCATTAATATTGTCTATAATTTGGTAAATTTTCATATCATCTGCGAACATCAATATAAAGACACGAGTAAATACATTTGTAACGTCATTTATAAATATGTTGAAAATAATGGGTCCTAGATGTGAGCCCTGGGGCACGCCACTTGTAGCTTTAAATGTGTAGGACAGTTGACCTTTGATGCAGACAGTAAGTTCTCGATTAGACAAATAATTCATAAACCAGGATAGTAAGTTACCAGTTATGCCATATTCCGCCAGTTTGTTAACAAGAATTTTAAGGCAAACCTTATCGAACGCTTTGCTGAAATCAGTATATATGGAATCGACTTGTTGTCTATTGGCAAGTGCCTTTGATACATAATTTTCGTACAGGGATAGGTTGGTTAAGGTTGATCTGCCCGAGACAAAACCATGTTGGCAAGTTGTAATGATGGATTTCACGCTAGGGTTTATCTTTATAAGAATCAATTTTTCGAAAAGCTTGGGTATGGATGATTGGATACAAATTGGACGATAATTATCAATTGCAGATTTATCCCCGCTTTTAAATATTGATGTTAAATAACTTTTTTTCCACTGTTTTGGGAAATTACCCGTTGACAAAGACTTATTAAATAACATGAACAATGGAATGGATAAGCTGTCTGCACATTTTTTTTATCAGAATGGGTGGAATTTGATCCGGTCCAGAACTTAATTTGGATTCAAGTGTTTTAATGTAATTTGTAATGTCAGTGAGGTTAATTTTAATATTAGATAATTGGAAATTTATATCAGAATTAAATTCCGGAATTTGTTCATCTGAAATGCTGGGTTCAAACACATCTTTAAAGAAATCGGCAAACATGTCAACAATTTCTTTTATGTTGCTAGAACTCCTTTATTTATGGTTCATAGTTCCAGGGATCCCGGCTTCATTTTTTTTCATGATTTTACATGTTTCCAGAAGTGTTTAACATCATGATTTATTGTATTTTCGACTTCCATTATATAATTTTTATAACAAATTTTAGACAAATTTTTGCAATCTTTCCTGATATTTTTAAATTTATTGATCTATTTTCTTTGTAGATTTTATGAGATTTTTTTTTACAGTTTATCAAGCAAATTAATTCTTTAGTAAACCATACAGGATACTTTGATTCTTTGTGTTGGATAAGAGGAATATTATTTGAAATTACATTATAGAGTTGCGATTAAAAAAAGTCAGTATTTTGATCAATATCACCTTCATTAAGACTTGTCCAGTCAATGTTAGACAGCGCGTCATTAACTTTATTGTAATCTGCATTTTTAAAATTATAACAAGATCTTGAGATTTTAGGAATATCATCTACAGTGTAGGGTATAGAAATTATAAGTGAAGGATGGTGTTTGTCAATAGGGTCAATAAACTCAGGAGATTCATAAACATTTACATCATCTTCATTTGAGAATATCAAATCGAGAATGCGATTGTTAACATTGGGTACATTATTAAGTTGTGAAAGATTTAAGTAGGAAAATATAGCTCATACATCAGAATAACATATAGGTTATAATTTATAAAACTAGCTAGTAAGGGGACGCGGGAGGGGAACGGGGTATATCAATACGGGAAAGGTTATTCAGGGTGAAACGATGTATTTCTACGAATATGGCATTGCAACGCATGAATCAGCTAATATTTTATAATTTAAAAAAATGTTAGTCTAAAATGGTGTCACAAATAAAACTGGACTTCATAAATTATTTAAAAAAAAAAGAACGTAGACGATGAAACCATTCCAGTCTCTATCTATGTTTTCTTCCTGTTGAAAATTTTCTATCAAGATTTGAAATCAATTCTTAGAAGATGAAAAAGTGGGAGATCCCCAGACATGATTTATTTAATTTCGACTCGTAGGTACATGTAAGTAAAATGATATTAAATGCTGATTTCTATACCTACAATCAACATCATTTGATGGCGAATATATTCATCCATTATATTGCGTATTACGTAATCATATGTCATCTTGTGTTCAATTCTGCTCCTACTAATCAACCGAATTGCATAATTTAGGGTATTGTATGATCTTCCATTGTTGATTAATAGGTTAGGGCGTCTTGGGTAAGTTATGAACTCGAGTTCAATTTCAATTCGTAAGTACTTCTCATAGACCTACTAACATCGCAATCTATATATTAGGTCCTTACATATGAAATTGGCGTTTTGTATTGGAGGAACATAAAGTCGATTGTTTTTAATATAATATATTTATTTAAATCAAAGTATGTATCATTGCTATCTATGACTTTTGCCATCTCATGAAATGGTGATCTGTTGGAGCAAGGTCCGGAGAGTACGGTGGATGTCTTAGACAATCCAATTCAAACTCCTCTAATTTGGTAGCCGTCTGTTGTGCAGTGTGTGGCCCAGCGTTCTAACGCGCGTTTGTTGATTTGCTTCACTCAATTCGTGAGGTACCCACCTTTCAAGCTTTTTCACCTTCCCAATTTACTTCAAGTGGATTAAAACAGTTTTATCACTAACACCGCAGCCTGCAGCTAACTCGGACGTGGTTTGCGATGGATCCGCTTCCACAATAGCCTTCAATTCTTCGTTATCAACTTTGGTCTCCGGCCGTCCACGGGGCTTGTTCTGCAGGTCGAAATTTCCAGAAGAAAACGTTGGAACCAAAAACGCACTGTGTTTTCTTTTGCGGCACCGTACACATCATTAATATTTCGGGCCGTTTTTGCAGCACTGGTGCCACGGTGGAACTCGTACTCGTAAATAACGCGATATTACAAGTTTTCCATTTTGTAAACTAAGTGACGCAAAGAAAAAAAAAATTCAGTAAAAAACAAATGAATTATAATTTTCGAAACACAAATACATGAGTAAATAGCTGTATAAATTTGAATTTTGAATTCTTAACCAAAGAGAAGATATTTGAGATCAAAGTTGCCAGTACGGCAAAACGCCAATTTCATATGAAAGGACCTAATATTTATATAAAAATCAAAATAAGTTTGTTTCTGGGTTTTGCGTATATATGACATGCCTATGCGTTGCTAAACCATTCATCCGATTGCCATGAAACTTTGAGGATTTGATGTGTGCATGCCCGCGATGGTTTCTATATATAATAGTGAGTTCTGCCATCATGAAATTATGCATTGCTACCCGTCCATCCGATTGCGATGAAACTTTAAGGATTTGATGTGTGCATGCCCGCGATGGTTTCTATATATAAAAGTGAGTTCTGCCATCATGAAATTATGCACTGCTAACCCTCCATCCGATTGCAATGAAACTTTGAGGATTTGATGTGTGCATGCCAGCGATGGTTTCTATATATAATAGTGAGTTCTGCCATCATGAAATTATGCATTGCTAACCCTCCATCCGATTGCAATGAAACTTTGAGGATTTGATGTGTGCATGCCCGCGATGGTTTCTATATATAATAGTGAGTTCTGCCATCATGAAATTATGCATTGCTACCCGTCCATCCGATTGCGATGAAACTTTGAGGATTTGATGTGTGCATGCCCGCGATGGTTTCTATATATAAAAGTGAGTTCTGCCATCATGAAATTATGTATTGCTAACCCTCCATCCGATTGCAATGAAACTTTGAGGATTTGATGTGTGCATGCCCGCGATGGTTTCTATATACGAGGGCTATTCAGAAACTAGGGAACGTTTCCGTCTGACGCCGCTAGGCGCGCGGCGATCACGTACGTTTTGGTGTGCGCGTGCTCGTAGCTTCAGTCGGCATCCAGCCGTCAGAACGACAACGTCTCCGCGCTGCCCGTTTTCCCAATATTCCAATTTAAAATGTGCGCTGCAATTTCAAATCCCGCCAGTTGTGAAGTGCGGTCCGTAATACGGTTTTTGTTAGCAAAAAACGAAAAACCGATAGAAATTCATCGGCAACTGTGCGAAGTCTATGGCAACGACGTAATGAATGAAATTTCAGTGCGAAAATGATGTATCCGGTTTAAAAATGGCCGAACCAACGTGCATGATGAAGAAAGGAGTGGACGCCCGAGCATTGTGACAGACGATCTTCTCGCCAAAGTTGATGAGAAGATTCGTGAAAATCGTCGCTTCACAATAACGGAGCTTTCGCTTTGTTTCCCACAAGCTTCACGGACTTTGTTGTTTGAAATTGTGACTCACAAGCTTGGCTACCATAATTTTTTTTGATTTTCACTTGTTCCCGAAGATGAAGAACTGGCTAGCGACACAGCGTTTTAATGACGACGACGAGCTCTGGGCGTGCGTCACTGAGTGGCTGAGATCGCAGGCGGCGGATTTCTATGACGAAGGAATTTCGAAGCTTGTCCACCGCTACGATAAGTGCCTTAATTTGTTTGGTGACTATGTAGAAAAGTAGCATTTTAGTCACTCTTTCAGATGTATATAATAAAATATTTTTCCTGTACCTAGTTTTTGTTTTATTACAAAACGTTCCCTAGTTTCTGAATAGCCCTCAATAGTGAGTTCTGCCATCATGAAATTATGCATTGCTAACCCTCCATCCGATTGCAATAAAACTTTGAGGATTTGATGTGTGCATGCCCGCGATGGTTTCTATATATAATAGTGAGTTCTGCCATCATGAAATTATGCATTGCTAACCGTCCATCCGATTGCGATGAAACTTTGAAGATTTGATGTGTGGATGCCCGCGATGGTTTCTATATATAATAGTGAGTTCTGCCATCATGAAATTATGCATTGTTAACCATCCATCCGAGTGCGATGAAACTCTGGGGATTTGATGTGTGCATGCCCGCGATGGTTTCAATGTACAATAATGAGTTCTGGCATCAAGAATTTATGCGGAATAAGTGAGTGAGTGAGCGAGTGAGTGAGTGAGTGAATGAATGATTGAATGAATGAAAGAATTAATGGATGGATGAATGAATCCGTGAATGAATGAATGATTGAATGAATGAAAGAATTAATGGATGGATGAATGAATCAGTGAATGAATGAATGATTGAATGAATGAAAGAATTAATGGATGGATGAATGAATCAGTGAATGAATGAATGATTGAATGAATGAAAGAATTAATGGATGGATGAATGTATCAGTGAATGAATGAATGCATGAATGAATTAATTAATCAGTGGTATTGCCACCTGATACCATGCGAGCGAAGCCGAGTGTAAAAGCTAGTACTTCATAAATAAATGGTATTTTGGCTACATTTATCTGCGTGGTTAGCTAGATGAAATGGGCCGCCACACAATTCAGTCGTGACACATTCTCCTTGTGCTTCATTCACGTTCATGCATCATCGCACACAAACCGTTATACCAATGAATTATAGAAGCAACATATTATGTCAGCATTATTTTCGATATTATTTATTTGAGTATTACCAGTTTATGAACTTGGCGTGAAATACCACTGTGATAATTGTTTGCTTTATTTTTCAGGTAGGTACCACCGCCCCGGGAACCATTTATTGGCTAACCAACACCTCTGCCAAAGGTCACTACAAGTGGTTCGCTATGTTTGGTTACTAAACAGGTTTTTCTAGATCTTGGAGGCGAATTAGTTTGCCCACCGAATGCGTGGCTGGCCGGACCGGGAGAGGCTGTTAGTCTCTTGACCTCTCCAGCCAGAATTTCTCGACCCATCGCCAAGCACCGCAGTTTTAGGGATGGATTCATACGTCCGTCACTCCTGGGCACACTGACCCCCAGACTCACTCTTTAAGCCTATTTCTTTCCCGGAACTGCCTCTCCTTCATTTCCCTAAAAAACCCTCCTCATAGCATCCCCTAAGATGACAAAGGCCCTGAGGGAAATTATTTTCCTCAGGGCCTTCTGTGTGGAGCTAACGTAAAAAAAACTTACCGGCTTCGTTGATTTTATTTAAAATATTGTGTATATTCACGTATATTGCGCAGTTAAAAAAATGTACACTGAAATGGCAAATTGAATGATGATTATATTATATTATTATTATTTTTTTGAAAAAAAAAACTTTGTTTTCCAAAACGTTCAATGGGATTTTGTACTTTATAATAGTTTGTAGATTATTGACATAGAAAATAATCTTACCAACCATTAATTTTATTCGATTTACTCTGATTTATGCTTAAAGCCTTATTTTGTTACTAGAAAGAAACAAAAATTGTTATTATGAGGCTCTGAGGAAGATAATGTCCATTATAACGTGGGTAGCATTATTTAAGGATGTGTTTTAGTCTAGAAGCATGAATTGTGGGTATTTTTCATGTGTAATAAAAAAACCACAAATATTTTAAGTAGCCATTATTTTACCAAATTTTTTTATACAACATAGAATACATAAAAAAAAATGAAAAACTTTAATATTCAAAAAGTTACATGGTGTTGTAGTGGGGGGTATCAAAAAATTGGCGCGCCCTGGTTAACACAATTGCAACCCTCCTAGTAAACAGAAGAAATCTTAATCCAAACAAATGCTGCTATTTCCCGTACCTCCGAAAAGTAAAAAAAAAATTCTCAAAATGGTGGCTGTCAGAAATAAAAAAGACATTTTTTCCATGTTTTTTTTTAACTTTCCGATTTTTTTAAAAATATCAAAAACATAAATTTTGATATAGTTCTAATAGGATGATAGGGTGATGTATAAAGAATGCTCATACCAAATTTCAACTAAATTAGTGTAGTAGAACTTGAGATATCGTGTCAACCATCTCGAAAAAAGTAGTTTTGAGAAAAATGCGTTTAATGTTTTGTTCTTTTAGATTCTAGTTAGATTCCGTCACACTAGAATGGCTTCAACCTTTAAAATAATTTGAATTTCGAAAAATCCTTTTAGGGCGATATTTTTGAATGTCGAATTTGGAAATGTAATATTTTTTCTAGACTAGAATACCCCTTTACACATTCCAGTAGGATCTGGGGGTCATTATGTCTAGGAGTGACGGATATATGAATCCATCCCTCCCACTGCGGTTCAAGGGAATGGGTCTAGACTGTCTAGAGAGTCCAGCTAGAGAGGTCTAGGTTGGTCTCCCTCAATAAGTCTCTCCCGATCCGACCCGCTGCGCAATAGGTGGGCAAACGTATCCGCCGCCAAGACCTAAACAAACCTCACCCCATGAACCCGGGCACCCCTACTTAGTCAACAAACGTAGACAACCGCTTGGGGTGACCAATGGCAAGGGTTACCCAAATAAATGGTTCCCGGGACGGCGGTGCCCATACTCGCCTCCCAAATGTATACTAAAGGTTTAAAATGATGCCTTAATTATCTACTGTACAATGGCCATTGGCCAAGTAAAATATCTATTTTAAGCAGCAGGGAGTTAAAAATTTGGTAAGTTTGCTAAAATATTATTGTAACAACCGGTTAAAATTACACTAAAGCACCTAATTTCACAATGTTGGCTGGCTAGCTGAAAACGTAAGCCAGAGTAAGACAGAGCTTTTGGCTCAAACCCAATCGTGGATATTTTATCGAATACCGATGAAGCGTTTTCCCAATTGAAAATTTAGAGATCTCATATTCGCCTTGTCCTTGCCAAATCCGACTCAGGCGAAATCTTCCAATGGCTTTATTATGGCAATATCCATTGCTTTTTATACCGACATCATTACGTTTTACAATCAGTGTTTTTATTCTTCTTTCTACGGAAAAGTACGTCAATTGTTCGTTCAACAAGACAAAAGAAATATTTATTTATAAAATACATAAAGAGTAGCGTGTGTCGCTCTCCATAGAGAGAAAACAGATGGCCTTATATTTAAACGCCCGGGGTCTCAAAAGTTTCGTATGATCTGTAGCTATTCGAAAACGTAAAAAAAAATTAAATTATTGTTCATTATTAGCCCACTAAAATGGCCGGAAGTTTCGAAAAAAAAAATAGATTTCGTGATTTGGAAAAAAAATAAAACAAAGGGTTCATATTTTTTATTTTGTACCAAACTTATTTTTCATTACATAACTGCAGTACAAAGAATAAAAAAAAAATGACTTACTTGTATTCATAAAGTTGAACTTTTTTTCATTTTTGTCAGTTATACGCATTTGTTAATAATAAACAAACGTTAAAAGGTTAGATTACTGAAAAAAAAATTATTAAAATTAAAAAAAAAAATGGTTTTATTTTTGTTTTCTGATTTTCAATGCATTTTAGCGGGCTAATAACCATTTAAAAAAAAATTATATGCAGTTCTCATTTTCTTTGCAAAACGCAACTTTTGAGACCCCGGGCGTTTCTGAATTCAAAAGTTGAAATAATTGACATATTATAAACTAATAAAGAGTGAGTTGGAACGCGTTGCAATGCCACTCAAATAAATAAATTGTTTCTCGCTGCGTGTCCTTTCTTATTCGTCCCCACTTCCCTACCACATCCCATTCCCCTGCCGCAAAATTTTATGAAATACACTTAATTTCCAAACAACGCGCGCCACCTATTGCAAATGTTTTAAACAAATTTCAAATTTCATGTTTTAAACAAATTTCATAACCAGAGCTCATCAGTGTACATAGAAACCTTTGCGGGCATGCGCACAACAACTCACCAAAGTTTTATTGCAATTGGATGAATAGTGTAGGAAATAATTTCATAACGCCAGAGTTCACTATTATATATAAAAACCATCACCAAATCACCAAAGTTTCATCGCAATCGGATGAATAGTTTAGGTACGCATAAGGTACAAATAAAATCATTTTTATGTTTTAAAATTTAAGTTTATGAATAAATAACATAATGAAATATTTCGTAACACATTAAAAGCATGAAACTTAAATAGAATGTGAAACTTAAATAGAATGTGAATGTTAAATAGAATGTGAAACTTAAACAGTGAAACCAATAAAATATAATGGAATATTTCGTGACACATTAAAAGCATGAAACTTAAATAGAATGTGATAATTAAACTGTGAAACTTAAATAGAATGTGAATATTAAATAGAATGCGAAACTTAAACTGTGAAACCAATAAAATATAATGGAATATTTCGTAACACATTAAAAGCATGAAACTTAAATAGAATGTGAAACTGTGAAACCTAAAAGGAATGTGAAACTTAAATTGTGAAATGTAAATAGAATGTGAAACATAAACATCGCACAGTAATTGATATCACCTTCTGTGGCCTTATAGCCTTTAAAGTGTTAAAAATATAATATTCGGTGATATTTTTTAATTATCGTAAAATTTAAAAAGATGGTGTGAAATAGGATCTATTAAGTTCTAATGACGAATAACGCGTCATGGTGATTTATTTTTGGGGTATTATGCCATGTTATGTCACTGACCAAAATAAATCACTTTATTTTTGAGGTATTATGCCATATTATGTCAACGACAAAAATTAAAGCACAATAATACTTTTGGCCGTGAAAATCTTTAAGAATATCTGACGTAGGTACGAGTATATGAAGTTTCATTTTTTCTGAAAGGCATGCATATTTTATTATTTAAAATTAATATTTCGAACCAAAGCACGAAATATTTAACCCAAAACCCTGTTGCGAGAATGCGTGATTAACATATTCAGTTAAAATAAGTACCTAAGTGAAAAAAGTACAGACGTTATTTTTGGCTAGGGCTTTTCTTTTAGTCAAGTTATTTATTTTCTTTTAACATAATTTTTAATATTCCGTAAGCAGACGGCACTTTGTTTATTTAAATTAAGAAATCGCGAAGATTAATTCAGTTTGCCAACAGCGCCTGTACATTAAGGTAAATAATTTAGAGGAACAAGTTGACATCCATTAGGATCATAATGGTCCGCATAAAAATTCCTCCGACGCATAATTTGGCGTTATTTCGCCTAAACACGCCCATGGGGCAACAGAGGGCATTACTCTCCCTAATTTCAATTTAAACGCTCCCCGGCCAAAGGGTAGTCCCTGTGATGAAGCAGCTATTACCCGATGAAGAAGGATACAGAATGAGAATCTACACTTCACTTTAATTTAGTTCGGTCCTAGTAATGAAACAATGGTCTCCTCTTTGAAATACCCCGAATTAAGCGCAAATTACTGTCAACAGTAACTGCAATCCACATCTGAGTGTGTTCACTTAAACTTGTATTTGCTCGCTTCGAAGTCGTGTCAGATAAACACTAATTAGTTTTGTTCGGGTCATGGTTCAAAGGTATTAGGTTAACAGCTTTAGTTTACAGGTTTCAAGTTCCAGGTTCCATGTTTCAAGTTTCAAATTTGAGGTTTTGTATTTCAAAACTAAGTTATAGTTTTTTTGTTGCAGGTATCTTACTAATATTTTAAAGGCGAAAGTTTGTAATTCTTTCACTAATAGAAAGCTACATTATTTGCGAGTACTATAGGCTATATATGTTGGTAAGCTCTAACGGTATTAATAATCTCTGGCGTTATGAAATTATTTATCATACGTTTTCTGTCCCTGACAAAATCGATTTATTTCAAACGTTGCAAAATGGTGTGGGAGGGGGTTAGGGGAGGGAGAGGGGGGAGGGAAGGAAGGGGAAAGGGGAAGAATGGAGGAGGGTGTGGGGAGGGGTAGGGGGTGGGGGGAAGGAGGTTGATGGGGGGAATGGTGTGGAGAGAGGGAAGAGGTAGGGGGAGAGGGTAGGGGGAGAGGGTAGGGGGTTGATGGGGGGAATGGAGTGGATAGAGGGAAGCGGAAGAGGAGGCGGAGTGTGGTGGGAGAGGGGGGGAGGGATGGAAGGGGAATGGGGAGGGGAGATGGAGTGGGGAGGGGTATGGGGTGGGGGAGGGAGAGGGGGGGTTGATGGATGAGAGGAGGGGGGAGGGGTGGGTGGAGGGGGAGGGGGGTTGATGGGGAGTGGAGTGGGGGGAGGGGTGAGTAGAGGGGGAAGGGGGACGGGGGTTGATGGGGGGAGTTGAGTGGGGAAAGGGAAGGTGGAGGAGGCGGAGTGGGAATCCCCTAATAACATGAGAGCAAAGCCGCGGGAAAAAGCTAGTTATTTATAAAATGAAACAGCTTCTTCATGTGTGCGATTTTCTCATGTTAAAGTTCTTTTCTTTAAAACCCTCGTTTTATGACCTGTTGTATCAATATTTACAATAACTATTCCGGTTTTTCTATTACGTCCCGGTAAGAACCTGCGTTTGATTCCCAGTTGCTACCGTTACTTTTTTGTGTCTTGTTCTGTTTCTTATTTCGTTTATATTTATTAGTATTATCTTTTTCCCCAATATTGCTTTTAATTACTAAAAGTCGGGGTTTCTGATTTCTGATTACACGCCTTTTCAAATACGAAATTAAGAGATTGTTTTTTAAAACCGTAATTCAACCTAGGCTATTTCCGTGAAAAAAACTAATAGATAAGTAAAATGTTGACTGCGTTTATCTCAAATCAATTGGCAATCTATACAACTATTAACAATAAAACTATTTATTGAATACTTCTTCAAATAGAGCAAACTTATTTTTTGGCACCATTTTAATTTGTAATTAAAAGAATACTTAGTTTTTACCACTTTTAACGTTTATAAGTGTGAAACCAATCTTACATTACTTTCTACTTGTTAATTTTTTTGTACTGATGTAATCTATTTGTAATCTACATTGAACATGAACTTTTTTAGTTGTTATGTTGCCAATTTCATTGAATAAAGATATATTATTATTATTATTATAAAAACGTACATGATTCATGAGCAACGCTCACTTCTTCAGGGCTTACTTAAAACTAATTATAAATAATAGACATAGACAATGGTGCCAATGGAAAGGTGAGAATGGGTAGTGGGAAGAGAGGCAATAAGGAACAATTTAATAATGGGCCATTGAAAACAATTTTTTATTATTAATAATATTCATTCAACAAATAATTCGCATTCACGCTTTTTCTGATTTCTCATATTTCTAATTTATCCAACTGAATGTCATTTAAATTACAATGTAATAATTCAATTCCACTATTGAAGTTAAAGGTGTGACTAGTTTCCAACAAATGATTGGCAAATTCCGAGAAACTGTTATTGTTTAAAGATTTCATATGTTCTTTAATCGTTTTTTCACAGTTTCTCGCCAAAAAACCAATATCATTACACTTCAAATTATAGATTCCAGATTTTTTTTTCATTAGATGTGAGATTAGATTATAACATAGAGATTCAAAAATGAACATTCTCTCTATCTTAGTAGCTTAAGAAAACACCAAATAATCCAGAATGGAGGAACGAAACGAAGTTTGAATTAAATGTAAAGAGTAAAAAAAAAAAATTTGTATCCACGAAGTTTTCAACTATTTAAAACGAACCTGCTTTATAGACAAGACTATTTTCCGCACATACCATAAATACAGAAATAAAAATTCAAACTAATTAAAAATGAACAAAATAAAAATATAGAACTGCTTCCCGTCCTTGGGTCCTAGTGAAATTAAACATTAACCTGGATTTAGTGAATTCAAAGAAAAAAAAAAGAAAAATTATGTTCATAATAAGTATTATAAATGTTTTATTTTATTTTCAGCTTAATTTTTTTATTAATGTGAATACCGCACAAGAGTCCCATCTGCTTCCAATCGCCTGGAGTCAGTGTAACTATGGCATCCTCAATTGGGGTATGTTGTGAGGCTTAGTGGAAGGTAGTGGGGGACGGGAAGGGGATGGGAAAAAGGAAGGTGGGGAAGTACCTGGCTATTCAGGTCTAGTCACCAAACACGACTAAAGCCATTTAAGCAACCTTTCAATTCTGAATGGTGGTCTTACACCTGGGTGATAGTGAGAGTAGCTTCCACTTCGGAACGTGCGGCATATATATATATTATTTTCAAATTATTAAAATGTGAAACCAAACAAATCAATGAAATAATTTTTTTTTGGATTTGAACTTGCAACCTCCGAAGTTAAGAGCCTTTCTCCTTGAATGAGGAGGCTGTCGAATAAATAATTTATAAAATACCATTTAACCCGTCTGCTTGGTTCAATATATTCGCACCCCACAATACGGAAGACTCAGCGCGTAAATTCTAAAATCTTCACTTTGGATCGAGATTGTAAAATATCTATGCAAGATAGCTTTTGTATTTCAAAGACAATAAGAAGCATTATTTCGTTCTCTTTCTGGTTAAAAGAAAAAATACATATATTTGCATGAGAGGAAGATATATATATATATATGTAAAGCTTTTAAAATGTAAGGTCGCTGTGGAAGTTTTTGCTCTTATGAAAGTATAACGCGATTACGTGTTTTGGGATGTATTTATTCCTGAACAAGCAGAAGGGTTAAGAATTAGAAAACATGCGCCTTCAAAGACATTTAATTATTCCTAAAAAATCATTTTTGTATTATTAAATTACAATAAAGCACACTTATTGTTCAAAATCCTTCAAAATTTAAAATCAAAATTATAAATATCACATCGTCTTATTAATTACTTCAAAATCAGGAATTTTAAGCGTCCTTCAAGTAAAATTATTACAAAACAAAGCTTTATGAAACTATATTGTTATTAGTTTACTATTTTTATCCGGTTTATATTAATTTGATCCTGCCATGACAAAAACACAATCAAAATCTACATTCAATTTTTTATAAGAAAAACTATCTTTTGTAACTTTTGAAAATTATTCCCATCAATGTAATATATCATTGAAGAAGAAGATAACAATAATAATTTAAACGAAAATATGAAAGAGAACACGACACAGAAAAACAGAAAAAGACAATGGTCGAAATTGGTTAACGCGCACGTCCCGGCTAGCCGAGAGGTCCGGGTTCTTGTCCCAGTTGCGACCATTGTCCTTTTCTGTTTTTATGTGTCTTGTTCTCTTTCATATTTTCGTATAGATTATTATTGTTATCTTCTTCTTCAATGATATATTACATTGATGAGAATAATTTTCAAAAGTTATAAAAGACAGTTTTTCTTACAAAAAATTTTATATTCATTTAGAATTTTATAAAAAGTCAATAGTTCCGTATGAATAAATTCGGATACACTTATCCAAGACGCTATTCAGGATACAAACCAATTCTTAGAATGATTGTTTCCAATAAAAAAGGGTAGTTGCCCATAATATTGAAAAATAATTAGTTGGAGATAATATTGTTAATTCTAAAAAAATTTAAATATGAGATTGACAATTATAACGGTGTGAAAGAAGGTGGTAATAGTGAAATTGTTTGCGACCATTGTCTTATTCTGTTTTTCTGTGTCTTGTTCTCTTTCATATTTTCATTTAGATTATTATTGTTATCTTCTTATTCAATGATAAAATCTACATTTTCCATCTGTTTTTTATTGTAATAAATATATTAAAAAGGTAATCCCATAATTCGGCAGAACCGGTATTCTCTATAGCCCAAAGGTAGCCTCGCCAAATTAAGGGCGTATTAATAATGGTAAACAAATCATTCCACTTCAGAATCACCTTGGATGAGTAATTAATTATATCCACTCCGGCCATGTTGAATTCCAATTCCGCTAATAAAGATGATTTATTTGTGAAGAATGGGCGCCCTCCAGGCAGTGGACAGGTGCTCACGAGTTATTTATAATTCATGTTTTTTATTATTATTTCCACGCCGTAATTCATCTCTCAATAAAAATCTGAATACAAAGCTCGAGGGAGGAAAATCGGGGATAAAGATTCTTTAGAAGTATTCAATAAAAATAATTCCAAAGGGAACAGTTTATTTGATATTTTCCTGTTATTTATTTATTTACGCCTATTTAGGCTTTTATATACATATATTAAATAATATTTATATAACATTGATATTTTTTTTAGTATAGTAACAGTAGTTTAGTAACTCATAACAGTATCCTATACCTAAATACTTGCTTTTATCACACATTCTTGGTTAAATGTTCATTCCTACTGTGTTATTATTGATAATACTTATAATATCATGTGCTCACTTGAATATAAAAGCCAAGCTATGGCGTTTAAATAAATAAATAAATATTAACGAAATTATGTATACTAGTAAATAGTGCAGGAAACTACAGCTTAAAACACTTGCACAAAAATAAATACAAAGTAAAAATATTATTGAATTTGAACCACACAGTATGTAGGTACAAAATATAAAAAATCCAAAAAAGTTTTTTTTTTCTTTCAGCCGACAAAATACTGTCAATGTGTTAGTCAATTTTAATAGCGTTATCAAAATATGGTCAAAACATTTATATTAATATTTATATTTGACTTCATGAGTAAAACCTCAAATTGTAATATTTAATTAAGTGAAGACAATCGAAAATCTGGAAACAGAAAAATCAGAAAACGATATTGACACATCTGGGACACGAACCCAGGGCCTTCAGCTTTCTGGGCTGCTCTACCCACTGCGCTAAGGTGTCCCTATCCAATGCGGTTATTTTTAACAGTATCGTACTTCGACTAAGACCCAACAACATTATCTTTATTTTGTTAGAAGTACCAATATCCCTTTTCCAGGTCCCAGAGGTGCACATATCTCTTTTTTTCCAGATTTTCGGTTTGATTCGCTAACACTGCCTTAATTTTATAAAAAATTTAAATTATATAAAAAATATGTTTTATTAATCTATCCTACCCTATGTAAATAGTTGAGTAGTCAGAATTTTTTACATTAGCTCTACGCAGGACGTCCTTAGGAAAATAATTGTTTATCATCTTAGGGGATGTTGTGTGGTGGTTTCTTTTTAAGGAGAGGAATAAGAGGAATTTCTGGAAAGGAACTTCGAAGGACCTAGGAAGCTTCTAGGTATGAGGGTTAGTTAGGAATCTGGCGATGGCGGACGTATTAATCCATCCCTTCGAAGTCAACGGATTCTGGCTGGAGAGATCAAAAGACCTTCTCAATCGGTCACTCTCGATCCGGCCCGCCACGCTAAAGAGAGGCAGATACATAAGCCGCCAAGACCTTGATAAACCTCACCACATGAACCCGGGCATCCCTGCTAAGTCACCAAACGTAGTGAACCACTTTATGTGTCCTATAGCAGAGGTATTGGTTATCCAATAAATGGGGCGGCGTACCCATACCCGCCTCCCAAAACAAAATGAGACTGAAACAAGACAAAAAGTGGAATAAATGAAAACATAAAGCTACTCGTAGTTCAATTATACATTACATTTACAGTACATTCTTAATATTCCGTTTTCCACGAACGTTAATTTTTATTCATGCAAATGGCAGAAAGAAACGTGTACAAGAACACGAAACTTAAGTTTTTTTTTAGTCGAGAATAATAATAATTAATCGCACCCATTTTTAAATACCTGCTTTTGAATTTCGATTTCGTTTTCCTGCATGAATGAATGCATGCAAATCTTGGAAGTGGAAAATTACTCACTTTCCGACATCCGATCAAACTGAAACTCGGCAGATATACTCGTTTTTGATGGCAATACATTTTTTTAACTTTTGGTGGCACTCACGTACGCACATGCGCGCACACACACATTTCTCTAATATTGGCCCCATAACGCCCTAAGAGATGGCCCGATAATTGAAAATAGATGTATTATAGTAAAAAAAACTTTGTTTTATAGTGGGTTAGTTTTTAGCTGTTTTTGATTCGATCAACGAATAAAAGATTGTGGCCAATCTTTTAAGTAGAAGTCAGTTTTCCCACGTTATTGTGTAGATATTTAAGTATTAATCTCGTTTTTGCCTTGCACTATTTCAATATAATTCAATTTGGGAGGCATAAATGGGTACTGCGGCCCCGGGAACCTTTATTGGATAACATACACCTCTGTCAAGGGTCACCCCAAGTGGTTCGCTACGTTTGGTGATTTAGCAGGGGTGCCCGGGTACATGGGGTGAGGTTTGTCTAGGTCTTGGAGGCGGATGACCAGGACACACTGAACCCCAGATTGCTACCCACCCCTTAAACCCTTTTCCTTCCGAGATCTCTCCTCTCCCTCCTTTCCTTAAAAAACCCTCCACACAGCATCATCAAAGATGAAATAGGCCGTGAGGGAAATTATCAAATTATTGTGTGGAGCTCATGTAACAAAAAATAAAAAAAATATTTAAAAAAATAAAACAACACTTCGTATTTAACCACGAATTTATTATTTATATATCTACCGGTTTCGCTTCGACCAAGCTTTTTTTTATCCTGAGGAAGCTTGGTCGAAGCGAAACCGGTAGATATATAAATAATAAATTCGTGGTTAAATACAAAGTGTTGTTTTATTTTTTTTAAATATAATGTCTAACCACAAAGTAATTGCTTCTTATAATTTTTTTTTTTTTTTAAATGGGTAGATTACCAAAAATTTTGGTTTAAAATAGTCGCTGCGTAAAATAACATTTTCAAAAAATTGTATTCGATCTTCAACGAAAAGGGTCTGATAAATAAAAAAAGTTTCCTAAAACTACAACAAACGACATAGGTCGGTAACAATTGTTGCCGTTCGCGGCATCTGAATTAATTGAATAAAAAAGTTTTAAACATCACAGTTAATATTTTTGACTATTTTTCGACGAAATTTGGATTGTGTTAGCCTTGATAACGCAATAAAACTGAAACAAAGAATAGCGAATCCAGTTTGATTGATTGTACTCGTGTTTTGGAACACATCTCATTTCCATTCGCAGGCAAATAAACAAGTCAAACAAAAAATATAAAAAAAACAACAGGAAAATTTGGAGACCAACGAATTAATTAATTAAAATTTCTTTTGTGTTCGCTTCAATAACCATTTCAAATACGTGGTGTTTACGCAAAAATTTCACGTGGTTATTTAACAATGCTGTTTTTAATTAACATCCAATTTCAGTTTAACAAGCTTTATGTAGAATTCGTGGAATTTAAACGAATTTCGGAGACCATTAAATTGATTTTCTTGTCTGTGTGTAGCGACTGTTACAGGAAAATCAAGGACTCGTTAGGCGTTACATTTGACCTTTTTCGTTGTGTGGTTGAGGCAAATAAAGAGGTACCTTATTTTTTGTCACAGAAAAGTGCCCATTAAAAGCGAGACTTATATTTAGGGTAGCGGTCGCTGGGGGTAAATGCAAAATTCCAGCATGTCCTGCTTAGGTACCATATTTTTGAAGTGAAATTCTTCTTAAGCACCGTTGTGATTTGAAATTAGACATAAGAGACAAACATATACATCTATGAGATTTAGCCTGCAAGAGAATGCGACAGCAATAAACTATTTATTTATTGCATGGATATGCGGTTCCAATATAATAGGATAAATGCACGGTCTCCCTATTTTAGTCCAGTGTTATCTTTATACCTAAGATCACCTTCGTCAGGCGCTTTTGCCTGACGAATCTTAGCGGCCAGAAATTCAGAGGACGGATCGAATCCTATTAAATCCATAAACTTTTTTATTTTTTTTTTAAATATCAAATCTTCAACCACTCCAAAATGAACAGGCAAAGAAAACATAAAAGAAAGTGACATCTAGCGACTCCGACGAAGAAAATACAAATGCAAATAAGATGACTAAATGAATAGAAAAAGGTGCATCGAAATTCGACGACAAAAATGTAGAACAAATCATCCCTAACATTGATGAAAAAACTGCTTCGTAGTCTCCCCACTCATGTCACTTTAGTTTTCTGAAGGTTTCGTATCTACCACGTGTGAACTGCACACTCTTATTATTTTTAAGTAAAAATGTTTTATTTAATTAAACGAAGACAATATAAGCGAAAGTCAGTCGAAAATCTGAGAACAGAAAAATCAGAAAAAGATATTGACACCGCTGGGACATGAACCCAGGACCTCTTGCTTTCCGGGCAAATGCGCTAACCACTGCGCCACCGTGCCGATATCCAATTCGGTCATTTTTAACTGTATCATACTTCGACTAAGAACCGCCCACACTATCTTCATTCTCTTAACGCATATATTATTGGCAACTATATTTATGTATGATTGCAAGATTCAAACCCGAACTAAATGCTCTCTAGATAGTGTCTGGATAAATATGTCCCAGCGGTGTCAATATATTTTTCTGATTTTTCTGTTCTCAGATTTTCGACTGACTTTCGCTTATATTGTCTTCGTTTAATTAAATATTACAATTTGAGGTTTTACTCATAAAGTTAAAATAAAAATAAAAAAAAATGTTTTAGCTTCAATTTGAAATTGACAGTTATTGTAAGAAATTTCGTTTACACACAAATTGATGTACTACGTAACTAAGAGAGAACGTTGCTGGGTGGATATTTGCCAAATTCTTTCCACACCAAGCCAAAAGAACCGGAAACCTATATCGTGCAGTAGTTACCTATGCCCATGACTCTTAACCAGGAGGTTTTAGGCTTTTATTTAATTTGAATATCCAATCAATTTATTAAACATAGCAAATAGATTACTTTTTATATTTGCGATGCGATAAGATGCCGCAAAATCATTTTATGCTAAAGATGACAATAACGATAAGCAATGTACCTACTATGTAGAATAGCTGTGTACCATTGCAATTATTTAATAATCAGAGCTGATGACAGTTTTAAAATCAACCTCTCTTTGGCATAATATTACCACACGTTGGACATTAAATGTAGACCAGCCCAACATTAGTATATCCACAAAGCTGCCTTTAATGAAATCAATTCGTTATTCCATATTGTATGTTTGTATGGTGATACAACTTTTTAATAACCTAAAAATGTATTGCTTAGAATTACCCAGAAAAAGAGAGCATCACACAACGTCAAAAAAATGTCGTAAAACAGAAAGCAGCTTTAAAAACTTCAGTAAAAGTAAAGCTTAACGACCGTGAAAATATAAAATCTGTGATGCACGTTATAATATACATGTTTAAAGTTTCTAAAGATATTCCTTCAGGGCAGCGCCTTTCTATAGCTTCCCTGATGTAGATTGAAAAGTTATTCTGGTTCATGAATAATGCGGCCGCTAAATCCTGAATTTCAGGTACTTTCGGGAACTTGGACAAAAATGAACCGGGAACAAGGGCGCCTGAAAATTATTTCACGATGGTTATAGCAACAAGGACGATGTGTTACATCATCTGCTAAAAATATTTATTATAAATATTGGACTTCTACCTGGTAACTAATACTTTTTTTTAAATGTGTCCAACAATAAACGAGTATGCTATTATCTCGTTACAACTTATTTCTGAACGTTTCTTATTTCTGAAAGTAAAATTGCCTCCTGTTTTACATTATATTTTAGTTTTAATCTTCTTGTTTTGTCCTGTGTTATTAGCACCGTTATTTTTTATTATTATTTTCTCGTGCTGTAACAGCACTGTTATTGTTAATTTTTGCTCTCTTGGTAAGAATGTTAATTTTTGCTTTCTTGGTATTGGTAAGTATGTATGTAATTGATATTCTTTGTTTTATACTGTTTGATCAATATTGTTTAATTAAGGTACACAGTAGGATTATTTTTAAGTTAATTATAGTTAAGCCTACTTGAAGTGAAATAAAACCAAACTGACGTGGTAAGTAAATACTCAGTAATAAGATACGCATGGGAGTCATTTTCCAGAATCAAGGGTCAAGGTTTTGCCGTTGTGTTTAACCTTTAAGGTCTATGCCCACTACACCCTTCCATACCATGACCGTACTATGAACGTATCAGACACGAAATAAACACGCTACGCCCTACTATGCCCACTAGAACGTGCTAACACCGTATTATACCCGTAGGTCTCTGCGCACTACACCGTTCCATACCATGACCGTAACCGTAGCGGCGCATGCAAAAAAGTATTCTTTGTATCGATCAGTATGAAACGCTGCCCACTAGCCCATCCCGTTCCTTCGCGTGCCAGGCATAGAGCGGACCGGCACCTGCAAAATATTGTCATCGAGAATTCGCCGTCAGTCCGGTCATGGTATGCGATGGTTTTAGCCAACGTTTCGGACAGCGGCACAGTGTCCATTATCAGGACAAATCCGGCAGATCCGGTAGATGTGTCCGGTAGATGTGCCAGATCTGCCCTGATGATGGACACTGCAACGCAGTCCGAAAAAAAGGTATACTGCTTCTTTACTATCCGAGAGTGGTTAAATTGCGGTAACATCAAAAACAATATCATCTTTAAAAAAAAAGAGAAATTACTTTTTTTTTGGTAATACACAAATAATTCGATATTTGCCCGACTTCTCGCGATTTTACATATTTGTTACTTATTTTCCTTGAACATTTTAAGCTTTAAAGCTCTTAAAAAATACCCACGCCGAAACGGCAATTTTATGAAATTCCCTCCATAGAAAAAAATCACAAAGTGTGCTCCGAAAATTATTAAGAACACTTTTTTGTAGTTATTTTACAAGTTATATTTATGAAAAAATGCATAACATTTCTTAAAATGCTATTTTAGACATTCCCCACGAATTTTTTGTTGTATTTTATACGAATCATATCTTATTAAACATTTTCACAATTTTCACTAAAATATTATGGTTTTTATTATTAGCGCACTCCCTCGAACTTCGTATTTACATATCGCCCCTTCTTCTTTTTGAGTGGGTACTACCGGGCCGCGTATTTACAAAACCTATACCGATTCAGTCGCGGTAACGACAATTTTCGTTTTAAATATACCTCTATCTTGGTTATTTTTTATCACATTGAAAAAAAAGAAAATTGTTCTAAAATCTATATAAAATAATCTTTCTGATGTGTATATTAGAAATTAATAATTTTATTTCTAAATATTTAAATTTTGATATTGAAAATTTAAAGCGACTGAAACGCGGTAGGGATTGTAAGTACGCTACCGGGCCTACCTTCCCATACTCAACTCTCTTTTGCTAATCTTGGTAATTACTGTGTTTTTAGTTACGACGGCAGTTTTTTTTTTTTTTTTTACAGTGAATACCGCACAAGAATCTCAACTACTACCGTCTGGAGCCAGTGAGACTATGGCATCGCCAATTGGGGTATGTTGGGAGGCTGAAGGTAGCGGGGAGGGGAAGGAGGTGGGGAAGAGGAAGGTTGGGAAGTACCTGGCTATTCAGATCTGGTCACTAAACACGGCTAAAGCCATTTTCAAGCAACGTTTCAATTCTGAATGGTGGTCTTACACCAGGGCGATACTGATAGTATCTTCCACTCTGGAACATGCCGCAAATATACTATTTATTATTTTAAATGAATTAATTGTGAAATAACACAAATTAATTAAATAAAATTTATTTGCGCATGCCGGGTTCGAACCCGCGACCTCCGGAATGTGAGTCAAGAGTCTTAGCCACTGGACTACGGAGGTCGGCAGTGTACAAATATTACGTTATTATTATTAACACACTTTTCACTAACTCGTACTAAACAACTAAAAGGTCGTTTCTCCCACAAGAGTACACATTGGGGGTGGAATTTCACATACATTTCTTCGTAATATCATGCATACTCTTCTGTTACACTGACCTTTACAAAACAAACTGACACAAGTCGGTATCCTGTAAGTTAGTATAAAACTAAAAGTTACCCAAGCTTGACATGAGTATCTAGAGCGTTCCGACTTCATCTTTCATCTACTTTCACGATATACATTCTATTCACGTTGTTGATCAAAATATTAATTGGATAAAGGTCGTTTTTCATCGCAGTGCTGCAGCTTTCAAGGCATATAATACACTAAAACGAGCTGCAATAATTATTGTGCTGCACTGCAAGTATAAGTTAACTCCAGCTCTTTCTGTTATAAATACCTGCAAAGTTTCGCCGATTTCACTCGCATTATTAATGTAAAGGATTCACATTGGTGGAAAAATTATTTTAAGAAACCTAAAATATTTAAGTCACAATAATGTTAGGAAAACAAATCTCAAACTTACTATATTTTGTTTGTCAATATACGTTTTTTGGCTGGGGCACTGTACATTATATCTGAAGACATTAAAATCATTAATTAAACACTTACACTAGTGTATGAAAAAATATTAATTGGTCATGTAACCATGAAGCAGACCCAGACAAACATGAGACAGAAAATAATTGGGTAATCCCTAAAAGTGTGGTGTCGTCCATCAGTGACGTTCATCGCTCTATAATAAAGGTAGGCTCTGTGGAGTTTTTCAAGTTCGGGTATGTATTTACCATCCGAAATGGCCATTTTGTTATCACCTTCAACTGATTGTTATTGCCGTTAATAAATAAGCGAGCAATTTCTTACTCGTTTCTTCAATTTTTCTTTTATTTTTTTTACGGTTTGTTATTTTCACGCCAATGGCTTCTATTAAAAAACTTTTACACACAAATAAAATAGTTTCATTATAATAGCACAGCGCTGAAGAAAGCTTCAATAATCAGAACATAATTTCAAAAACAATTCTATGCTATAAGATTACTCCTACATTCATCAATACAAAACACAAGAAATAATAAAACCACGCATATTAGTCTCAAGGCCAAAAACCTATACAACATGCAACTTTGAATACATTTGCACAAAAAAGCTTATTTTACTAATTTTAAAAAATTCAACTCAACAACAATATCAACAAACTAAAATCTCAACATAAAAAACATTTAAAGCCCTTAAAAAGCTATATTTTAAGTATATTTTATTTATACTTTTGAATGTAGCTATAACTTTGTGGTTATCCATTATAGATAAATGAAACAATTTAACCTCGTTTGAACCACTTTTATATTTGAGTAAATCTGACAAAATGAAAATAAAAAGGAAAATCATAAAGGAAAACGTTTAGATAACTTGGAAAACTCGGAAATAAAAAAGCCCTTAAATAATGAATCTATTATCAACAAACAAAAAATATTGTCTTATAGCCCAATCATGGATGTGTTCCCCTCCCCACCCACTCTTCGTAAATACCTAGTAACGGCTCCTCCCCTACCATAATAATATATTGTTCCCATACATATTTCAAAACTGTCAAATCAGTATACATTTGCCCTGAAGAAGGAACGGTCGTTCTGAAACCGGTCGGATTTACTCAAATATAAAAGTGGTTGAAACAAAATTAAATTGTTTCATTTATCTATATTTTATTTAGTTATAAAATTTTACATCCTGTATCAAATATATCCTTTTCCAAAACTACCATAATATTACAAGACTAACTAGTTTGGAATTTGGAAAACTCAAATTTGGAATACACAACATTGAGAAATAATCCACGAAAAACTGCAAGACTTTTAGCTTCTTTAACATTTACAGGTCTGAAATAGAAAATGAGGGTACTACCATCAAATACAGACCGAAACAGAAATTTTACAACAACTGCGTTAAAACCATTTGTGAAAGCGCTAAAAAAGTATATGTTTTTAAATTTTAATACGTAAATGATATTCTCAGGACGAGATAACCCAGTAAGGATTATCATTATCTCTACTTGTTAAAAAATGAAACCACTTATTCTTATTATTTTATCGGATAAACTTTGTTTTCGGTAACAAAATACACCAACAATTTTCAGACTGTTTGCGCAAAATATAAAACTACCCAAAAGCGAACCTTTCCAAAACGCCAAGTGTCTATCTCAGCACATTATTTATATAAAGTTAGGAAATTGAAAAGGGATAGCCACATCGTTCGTTTTGTTAACAATTTGGTCAACTTTGGGCGAACTTATTAAATTGAACCCTTTTCACCGAAGAAAGGGAATTTCTCAAGAATCAGCAAAAACCTGCCAGACGGGGTATCAAATATTGCTTATGAGGATATTTCCAAATTAGCAAAGAATATTCTAGTTAAGATTGCCTTTTCATACTTCAAGAAGACCAAGAAAAATAATACGAAAGAAAAATAAAAGAGTGAGGTCGATCAATTCGAAGGGATTATTCAGGTGTTTTATAAAGTTATGTCTGCTGAAGAGCACAGTAATGAAATGTGAAAAAAAAGTAAATAATATAGTTCTTCGTCTAGGAAAAGTAATCTATTTTATGGGTTAAGAGGTATTTTTTTTGTAAAGGGACTGAATGCATTACAGGAATTTATTACGGACTTGCACTACTAAATTCTCAATTTGAAAAGCGGTTATGGGTAACCAACACCTCTGCCATGAGTCACTAGTGATTTGCTACGTTTGGTGACTTAGCGGGTGTGCCCGGGTTCATGGGGAATGTTGGATTGATTGAATGTATTGGTAGTGGATGCTTTTGCCCACCTACTGCGTGGCGGGCCGGACCGGATGAGACTGATTTTGGTAGATTTTTTGATTTCTGCAGCCGAACTCTCTCAACCCATTGCCTTGCACCGCAGTGGGAGGACTGTCATTGGACACGCTGACCCCCAGATTCCTACCCACCCCTCATACCTTTTCTTTCCCAGAACTTCCTTTCCTTTCTTCCCTTAAAAAGAACCTCCACACGGCATCCCTTATTATTTTGCCCAGGGTCTCCTGTGTGGAGCTAATGTTAAAAAAAATATATATATAGGTCAAAGATTTAAATATTAAAAATGTTTTCCTTTTAATTTTAGTAACTGTTTTTATTAAAAATGAAATCACACCTAAACCCCCGTGATGAATTATATTAAATCATTATATTCTAAAACACTTGCGCGGTAAATCCGCGAAATAAATCCACCCGGAATTGTAAAGGGATCCTGCCAAATTGAAATTGAAAAAGGATAAA
This sequence comes from Limnephilus marmoratus, assembly GCA_917880885.1. NCBI lineage: Eukaryota > Metazoa > Arthropoda > Insecta > Trichoptera > Limnephilidae > Limnephilus > Limnephilus marmoratus. The sequence goes on along the minus strand of OU862918.1, from coordinate 38,304,087 downwards.
CCGCTGGTTTTCCCATAAAAACTCCGCCGTATTATTTACTTTGAGGCTTCGCTCCGCCCCTCAATCTTTCCAACCCTCAACACTTTGATATCCGAAAAAAAATCATATTTACTTTTCACAAGTAAATTATTATTAAATACTAGCTGACCCGACGAACGTTGTTCTGCCATATAAATTATTTCTAGTGAATATTTTGGTTGTTAAATAAAACATAACGAATGTATTGTAAATGTGTGGGTATGGGATCTATGACAGAAAGAGGAATGGAGCGCTGTAGACGATGACCGCCGACAAAAACAAAAAACACCGACTAAAGTAGGAAAATGAAATAAAAAAAATCAATGAATTTCGAAGAGCAATTAAGTGTACGATATTTTTGTCAGTCCGTCTTTAGCCAACACAAATAATGATTGACAACACACTTGATGGTTTGCCCAGATATTCCCAGACCCACATTTAACCTGTCAAAGGCCAGGGTTTTTTACCTTACCTTTTTTAAATTACCTTAAGAACAAGAATGGAGGAAGCTATTTTAAGCTTTATTTTATGTTATATATTAATGGAATAAAATTTAAAATCTCATCCAAATTATTTGAATTAATATTCATTTTTGAAATTCGATTCTCGCGCGCCGGCGCGTTCCTGGCAAGGTTAAAAATATGGGTCTGGGAAACCTGAAAAATAAGTCTTTGTATATTTTGGCATCGCCATGTTATTAATTTATTTTATTATTCATTATTAATCCTGTGCACTGCTTTGCTGTCTGAGATTCATTACAAAACATTTCCTTAGCTTTGCTAATAGCTAGAGTCTAGGGCAAGCAACTGGACGTCTTCACTATTGATTATTAATTTAGGCATTTCAAAATTTTAATTTCCTTTTTTATTTCTATTTTTTTTTTTTAAATGTTGTTATTTTTTTCCCTTAATTTTTTCACAAAATTTTATTTATTTTTTAATTTTAATTTATATACTTTTATGTTTTAATTTATATATTTGTATAGAACACTTGAGTTCTTAACATTTAATCTTTATTATTAATTTTTGTATTTCAAAATTAGAATTTTCATTTTTATTTCTACTTTTCTTTAAAATATGATCTTTTTTTTTTTTTTTTTAACTTACTTATATAAATATTTCATAATGTTTATTTAGTATATTTAATAATCTGTCTTAATAAAATAGTATTTGTATTAATTTAAATAAATATTAAATGTACGGCTACCATAACACGGACATGAGCCCAGTGTGGTAGCCACAAAAAAAACAAATATCTGTAACTAATAAAAAAATTTATGAAATAAAAAAATAAATAAAAAACTATGAAATCGACAATATTTTATTCGGTAGTCATTCTCCTGACATCTTGAGCGGATATCAAAGCAGATCAGAAATCTGTAATAATCTGTAATTTTTTTTTTAAATAAAAAAAACGGTATTTTTTTCTGGTGACCCATGTTCAAAATATTAAGTCATTGGTAAAAATTATTGTCTTCTAAATTTTATGATTTTTAAATGATGAAAAAAAATTTGACCGTGTTTAAAAGTGTTGGCAGTGTTACACCCTAAGTTGCTCCTAAATCTTTAAAGTGGTCGCCAGGAAATGAATTGTCGGATAAACAAAAACAGTGGGATCGCTATGTTTGTACAAAATAGTTGTGACATATTATGTGTGGAAGAAATTAAAATTAACGGAACAAGCTGCCTACATGTACAAATTAAGTATCACAACCTAAAAATTGATATTATCTCTCTATACAGAACACACTCATCCACTGTATGTTTGTTTGTAGATGAATTAAGACAAGTATTATTAAAATTTAGGAACACAAATGCGATAGTTGTAGGTGACATAAATTTAAATATATCGCACGACTGTACATCAAGCAATAAAGATAATTACCTAAATATGATGGCCGAAATGAATTATATACCATGCATAAAGTCTCACACTAGAAACGTCAATGGGCAACGTCCATCGTGCATTGATCACATTTTCACTAACATTAAGGATAATAATAATATAAACTCTGGTATAATAAAAACTTCAATTACCGACCATTACATGACTTTGCTACATTACAATTCACCTCAGACGACAAATCAACATAACAGACAAACTGCTAATAATAATAAAGAAATAACTGTCATTAATATCGAATCTCTAAAAAATAAATTGTCCTCTGAATTATGGTTAGATATACTCCGAAATGATGACGTCAACGAGTGCTGTAAACTGTTTGAAAATATATTAACTAATTATATAAATGATTCAAAAAAAATTATTCATAAAGGAAACTCAGCAAAATTTCGTCAAATCAAACCATGGATAACACATGGACTTGTTGTGTCTATTAGACATAAAGAATGGCTCTATAAAGAAACTAAAAAAAAACCATTAGACATAAATTTAAGTAATCATTTTAAAGAATACAAAAATAAATTAGCTTCTCTTATAAAAAACACTAAAGAAAAATATTATAAAAATAAACTTGATGACTCTGGACACGACAGTAAGCGAGTTTGGTCAATAATAAATGAAATCTTAGAAAATAAACAGAAAACAAAAAATAATACCATAAAGAGTATAATGCAAAACAATAATATAATAAATTGTCTTGAGGAACCTGAAAAAGGAGCAAATGCATTCAATGATTTCTTCGCAAACGTAGGAAAGAATCTAGCTGAAAAAATTTCCGCAAAAGAAAATAAAATAAAATTTGAAAAAACTCCGAACACAGAAAATAAACTAGAACTTTTCGAACCAACCAATCCCTCTGAAATTACACAAACTATATCAAAAATGCGGAGCGGTTCTGCTTCGGGATTTGACGGCCTTTCCGTAAAAATACTAAAAAACATTAAAAATTTTATTTCTACACCAATCTCTCATATAATCAATAATAGCTTCAAGACAGGAGTTTTCCCGAACATGTATAAAAAAGCAATAATCACGCCAGTATTTAAATCCGGTAGTCCGGAGGACGTTTCTAATTATAGACCCATTTCACTATTATCTAATATATCGAAAATTTTTGAAAAAATTGCTAAAAAAAGATTAACTGTATTCATTAAAAAAAAATCAACAATCAATAAAAATCAATTTGGATTCACAGAGGGAAAAAGCACACAAGACGCTATCGCTAAAATTTCATCTAGTATTCAGAGTAACCTGGACAAATCAAATAAATGTTTAGGAATTTTTATCGACTTAAAGAAAGCATTTGACAGCATTTCCCATGAAAAACTTGCTATTAAATTAAAAGAAAACGGCATTGACCGCATAGCCCTCAAATGGATAGTAAGCTACCTAACAGAGAGACCTCAAGTAGTAAAATTAAATCAATCATTTAGTTCATCTCTCACAAGTAAATTTGGCATCCCTCAAGGTACCGTCCTCGGACCATTATTATTTCTAATATATGTGAACGACATTTTCCAACAGGAAATTAAAGGTGAATTAATCTCTTATGCTGATGACACTGTATTGTTAATAAAAGGTCAAACATGGGAAATAGTCAATAAATTGGCAAATGAAGATATTAATATCTTAAAATCGTGGTTTGATAATAACTTACTCACACTTAATGCTAAAAAAACAACATATGTCTTATTTTCCTTACAGAAAATACCTGCTCATACAGTGAATATTGTAATCCACCACGAAAAATGTGATCATGTACTCTGTAAACAACATAATCCTATTTGTACCGTCATTAACTCTTCTTCTGAAATTAAATATCTAGGTGTAATCATTGATCAAAACCTGAAGTGGAATAGTCACATTTCAGAGTTAGTGAAGAGAATAAGGAAATGTATATATATATTTGTTAGGTTAAGAAATATTTTAAATGTAAAAATTATCAAAAACGTGTACTATGCTCTTGTTCATTCTTTACTTATCTACGGAATTATAGGGTGGGGAGGATCTTACGAAAACCATCTAAACTCAGTAAAAGTTTCACAAAGAATCATCATTAAAGTAATATTAAAAAAAAAGTCTACCTTCTCAACAGAATCACTTTTCAAATTGTTTCCAGTACCAAATGTCGATGACATATTCAAACAAGCTTCTATTATAAAAATGTGTAAAGAAAAAAATAACAAAGAATATCAAGAGTTTTACAAACTAATGAGAAATGGAAACCAATTTATTACACCTAATTTTAAAACAACTCAAATGCAACATCATTATATTTTCCAAGCCATAAAAAACTATAATAACCTCCCTTATGAATTACGCAGTATCACCACCGAATCAGAACAAATCAATAAAATTAAACAATTTTTCAAAAAAAAATTACAGTAAAAAGTAAATATTTTATGTTATATTTTATATTATATTTTATATTTCATATTATAACTTAAAACCTAAGTAAGAATCGTGGCTCCCTTATCAGGCACAAGAGCTCCTCTTTTCTGATAAGGTATACATGACTAAATACGACCATTAATATAAAATTTTGTAAAATATGTATATATATGTGTAACTCTTATTTTTTATATTACAATAAAAAAAAAATAAAAAAAAAAAAATATTTCATAATATTAAACGTAGAGTTTTTAAAAAATTATTAAAAAAAAAAAAAAAAAAAAAAAAAAAAAAAATTTTTAATTGGTTTCTACAAAAATGCTTTCTGCGCTGCCGTTGAAAATTGAATTTTATTTCTTTTGATTTTTTTATTATTGAAGTGTCTAGCTGTGGTGCGTAGCTTGATCTGGGATTTAAGTTATTTTTTTTATTCTGAATCCTCTTTTTAAGTACAAATTAAAAATACATATCAAAATAACGTTAGACTCATATCAAAATCTGTCTCATATCAAAATAACGTTAGACGAGGTCAAAGCGAAATTAAACACTGTTGATATCAATAAGGGTTCCGGCCCAGATGGAATTCCTCCACTATTTATTCGAAATTGTGCAGATCAGCTTGCAATACCATTACACAAAATATTCACCAAAAGTCTGAACGATGGGGTATTTCCGGATCTGTGGAAGGTTGCCCACGTAATTCCGATCCACAAATCTGGCAGTAAAAATGATATAACTAACTACCGTCCTATCAGCCTTTTATCTTGTTTTGGCAAAATATTCGAGTCCATTGTATATAAAACCATTTTTAACCATGTTACACATATACTAAGTCCTTTCCAACACGGCTTTGTAGCTAAAAGATCCACAAATACTAATTTACTTGAGTATATGGACTTTCTGTGTAAATCAATGAATAATAAAACACAAGTAGATGCCGTGTACACCGACTTCAGTAAGGCCTTTGACAAAGTTAGTCACTCTATCTTAATGAAAAAACTCGATAAAATCGGCATTCACGGAAACCTGCTTCGTTGGTTAGAATCATATTTATCACATAGAAGTCAATTAGTTACTGTTAACGGATTTAACTCTTCCCCAGCATTAGTTACGTCGGGCGTACCACAAGGATCTCACCTTGGACCCTTACTTTTCTTAATCTTTGTCAACGACCTTACATATAAACTCCGCTGTAATTTTTCTCTATATGCTGATGATCTCAAATTATATAAAGCAATTAAATCTATGAATGATTGTGAACTCTTACAAGAAGACCTTAACACAATATCTACCTGGTGTGTTGACAATGAAATGGAACTGAATATAGCTAAGTGCAAAGTTATAAACTTCACCAAGAACACCAACAAAATTCTTTATTCATATAGCATATGTGGTCACAATCTGGAAACAGTTGAATCAATAAAAGATTTAGGAATTATATTTGACAACAAACTAACTTTCAACCAACATATTGAATACATTGTGAATAAATCAAATAAATTACTTGGTTTTATTGTAAGATCAACCAAACTGTTTAAGAATTCTAATAGCCTAATAGTTCTATTCAATTCCTTAATCCGAAGTGTTCTTGAGTACGGGTCAACAGTCTGGAATCCACATTATATTACACAGGTATCTAGACTCGAATCAGTCCAAAGAAAATTTACACGGATTTTGTCTTACCGGTCAGGTGTATATCATCTTCTAGACGGGTACGAACAAAGACTTAAACATTTCAAATTAGAGAGTCTAGTTAAAAGACGTAACATAAATGACCTCTTAATGCTTTATAAAATTGTGAATAATCGTGTAGACAGTAACTTAGTCAACCAAATCAAGTTATACGCCAGGCCCAAATCTACAAGAACCCTTAACATATTTTGGACCGAAATTTTTACGAATAATACTGGATATTTTAATCCTATGTCTAGAATGTCTCGATCATACAACGATCTTGCTAAAATACACAGTTTCATAGATATTTTTGTAAATAGTATAACATCTTTCAAAAAATATCTCCACAATTTGTGCACTTAAAAAAAAAAAAAAATTGTTGTTTTATTACTTTTCAGTAAATACTTCGTTATAAATATTGTATAAGTACTTGTTGTTATTATGTATTTCAATTTTGTATTCAAGTTATGTATAAATAATACTTGTAATGTTTTTTCATGAGTTTGCTTATGTTAAAATGCATATGTGATTACTGCAGACACATTAGTCTAGGGATATTTATATTTGTATTCTAATGTATTATTATTACCCACAAAAATGCTGTATAAATATCCTGTTTGTGTCTCAAATAAATAAATAAATAAATAAATAAATAGAAAAGAATGATCTTTATTGTCCTATAAAACTGAAAATTTGAGCTCTAGCGCCATAAAAAGAACGTCTTTATTTTTCCAGATTGTTTGGGTAAACGAATCTATTAGTTTTTTCGTTATTTGTTTTTGGGGTGTTATGCCGTGTTGCGCTACCTCCTTCTTTAGCCAACGTTTCGGACATCGTTGCAGTGTCCATCATCAGAGCAGATCCGGCAGATCACACATCTACCGGATCTGCCGGATCTGCCACTGATGGACACTGAAACGATGTCCGAAACGTTAGCCAAAGAAGAAGGTAGCGCAACACGGCATAACTCCCCAAAAACAAATAACGAAAATACCCTTTGTGACGTCATTATTGATTTAATAAAACAAATAACTTTGTTTAAATAAGTTTCAAAGTTATTTGTTTTCATTAATTGGATCTATTAGTAGCTTAATCTCTTGTGAGTTATGATTTAACGATTTATTCTTAAAAAAATTGATGCGTAATTTTTATTTTAATTTTGGTGTCAGTGAAAATATTCATAAAGAAATAATTTTGTAATAAGCAGCACAGGGGTATGGCAACATTCATTTCTAGTAAGTAGATATGTAAACTATTGGGACATATTGCTTGTGTTTTTAGGGAAGACAGACAGGATGTGGAGAATATTTAGCTTCTGACGAGCATCTTAAACTTTAGTGCAAACATTCTCTCTCGTCGTGTCCTTCGGCGAAGTGCGGAATTGAAAAGTAACTTATGTAGAGCCTCCTGTGTAAAGAAGTACACCTGTTATATAAATACTGCCTCAATGTAAGTAAAATCCTCTGGTGCGGGAATTTGAGTAGAAATTAAGAAATTACTTGATTTGTAAATTTTCTGTGGACCCAACTATTAAACTAACGTCCTCTTCCTCTCTCTCGGAAGTCGTGGGCCTCACTAAATCGCATTCGATTCTGTCACAGTAGCATACAGTATGTGAAGCACGAATGAGGCTTAAAGGATTCTGATTTGTGTGAATGTGGAGATATTCAAACAACTGAATATGCAGTAGAAAAAAATCCCTTTTACCAGTTTTCCGGAGGCTGTGTGTGCTGAACAAAATGACTGGGTACCTCCAACATCCCACTTTGACGTCTTGAGCCTACTAAATAATCTAACAAGTTCATATATTTTATAATTTCCAAAAAGTTTCATGCACACAAAAAGTAGTTTCTGGTAGAGATAAAAACGATAGTACTGTAATTGGATATCATGTACAATCATCGCTGATGGAAAGAAAATGAAAAAAAGGGCTTCTAGAAAATATAATTTTGCCACATTTCTTGGTAGTCAACAGTCAAAGATAGTTACCAAATATTAGTTAGAATTATATTAAAGAACATCGGTCTGCGGTGTTTTTGTAATAATCCGTTCCGCCATTTCTGGTAGATTTAACTAGCCTCCAGGAATCCATGGAAATGTCTGTGTACACGTCGTTATTTATTCTTCAATGCGTCTAAGCATTTTTATTATTTAAGAGCATTTATCCAGCCAGCGGCCGAAAATCCACATTTCGTAGAAAGTTGTTCTTACGATCATGCAGGGCGGTTACAATGAGAAAAATTAATTATTCTCCGTACCAGCTTTTAAAAATTATAACTCAATGTCGATTTTATTTCATTCCAAATTTGCTTTAATTTATACCTACATCCAAAAATGCTGAAAGGCATGATGATAAAACTATTAAAATAATGTACTTTTTGTAATAATTTTTAGATTATAAGTATTCATCATTTTACAATAATGTCTAAGTTAAATAAGAATGTCAAAAAATATCTGAAATATATTGGTTTGTAAGTGCGGAAATAAACACACAAACGGACCAATTTTTGTCAAGAAACACATGTACGTATATATTTTTTAATGATATTATTTTAACTAACATTAAAATTCTAATACATGCGATACCCGGATAAAGTATTGATTTATTTTACTGCTTGATTATATGATTTGAAATGGGTGTGGTAAAATACAAAATCTTTTTTGAAGATTTAACAAATCTGCCAACGACCTATGGTATAACCTTATTATACTAAAAACAAACATTTTTCTCAAAATTTAAAACATAAAGATGCTAGATAAAAGAACAATCTTTCGAAATCCATTTATAATTTTTTGTGGAAAAGAGTCAACCCGTCCAAAATCTGATTTATAAATGACATATTTCTGGTTTTCTCTGGTAATACCCTATTAAAGAGATTGTAAAGAGGTGTGTTGGAGGACACTTTTCTAAGGTAAATTGATTCAGTGTAGTGAAAAACTAAAATAATATAAAATCGATTATATTTAAAAAAAAACAAAGCACTACAATATCAACTTGGAATGGAATTTCAATATTAAAACAGAATTGTTCATTGAATTTTCTAATTAGGGTAAATAATTATCTAAACAGCAATGGAAGATCTTCGTTTTCAGAGAAATAATTTGAATGCTGAATGCCATTGAAATATATTTTTTAAACGTTATTGTGTTTTAATAATCATTATAATTTTTTTGTTATTAGTTTCTCTTATTATTCCCACTCGTACCAGGAAGTTTCTACTAGTAGGTATTGTTGTGTATTTAATAATGAAATGTTTTTAAAAAATACCGTTCTCTTTTATATTACAGATGTTTGATTTTTATTTTTTATCGTTAATTGCTGTATTATGCATGAACCTTATGTATTAAAATAACTTTTAGGCATTGTTTCGAAATTTAGTTTACTCGTGATAGTTGTGTTAGAAACTTTATAATTATCGGAGATACAAAAACATATTAGGTACGTTGTTAAAGGTAAAATTAAGTCTTAAATGACATTTGTAGTGATCTGAAGAAAATGCAATGGTGTTGACTAATGTGTACCGAAAAAGTCATTGAGAGATTTTTATTTTATTTATTTCATATGTAGATTCTTCCAATTAAAATGAAATTATATTTGAACAAAGAAATAAAAGCTACACAAGAATATTTTTTTCATTATTCCTTTCCTGCTGCTTGTTGAGCCCACATAATTTTATTTGTTATCCATTATCATCTGTATTAAACTGAAATTTACAATAAATCAACCACATTCAACAAATTGATCAAGTAGTATTTCACCAAACTTGAAAATTAACTTTGAAATTTGATGAATTGTTCAAATTCAGTGAAACAACCCTTTTTGAGGTAAGCTGACGGGAACATCATTATATTACTAGTGGCGGGACCTTAGGTCATAACAGCTAAAATTTACTTTATAGAGATAACTATAAACTTTATGATGAACGTGAAAAATATCAAAGATCGTGAGGAGGTATTATTCAAGTAAATATTATTTAGCTTAAGCCGGGAACCCACCAGATCTAATGTATGTTCTACTTCACAGAATCTATGAAATAGATTAGTGAGAACAGGCTGCTCTTTGGATAAGAAACACAAAGTTGAATAGACTTCATCTTTCGTTCTATAAATTGACTAAATATTCTCATAGAATAGATCGGATAGCAACCCAGAATTAGAGATTTTTACCACGTCACAGACAATTGGGTACCGTTTGTAATTGCGTGTATATATGTTTAAATATGTTTTGTATGTTTCATTGTTTTTAATTGATCAGTTTGATTGGATTGAAAAAAAAATTAACACCACTTTATTTCTATAAATTATTGTATTTCTGTTAGTAAGAATTCATACAAACCTAATGACGTTTCGAGGCGAGTCGGAACCAGTTTATTTTATATAATAATTTCAAAGAAATGGTACCGAAGAAGTATTTTTCATTATTTAATAAGATAATACTAATAATTGTAAACGAAACAGAACAAGGAACACAATACAACGAAAGTAGAATTAGCAAAAGGACTAATAATGTGTTTCAAGTTCCCCAAATCAAAACCAAATTCATGCAAACACATGGCAGTTTTATTGGTCCTCGTACATTTAATCTTCTACCAAAACACATTCAAATGACAGATAAAATATCACATAAAAGAATAAAATTATGGCTAAATGTACAGATGTTGAAACACTTTTTTTATAAACTCTACGTAAACCTTCATGCTTCACTTTTACAATTCTACTGTAACTTCAAGACTAAATTTATTTATCTTCTTGAAACCGTAACAAAAAATCAACCAACTTGTGTGTATCACTTTGTTATTATAATATTTTCAAATATAAAATACCTATATTTTTTCACTTTGATATTATTTCCCATTATCTACTTATGTCTTACATATATTTTTTACTTTTTTACATTATTTTTTTCTTGTGTTGTGTTATATATATTTAGAAAATATGTAAAAATTACTTTTGAAATATATCAAGATATAATGGGAAAAAATAAAGGTTAAAAAAATACATATTTACAATATTTATATACCTACTTTATACAATATATATATATATATATATATATATATATATATATATATATATATATATATATATATATATATATATATATATATATAATATATATGTAAAAAGGTGACGGTCGCAGCTAGGAGTTGCAGAATTTCCCTATCTTACTGGGATAATGCCTCTAAACACTTAGCCGTTGTGACCTGATTTTTAAACGACTTCGAAAAGGAGGAGGTTCTCAATTCGACTGTATTTTTTAATGTTTTTTTAGACGATCTCTTATTTCAATTTCAGAATTAACAATATTATTCGCAACTAATTTTCCCGTATAATTTGGCGGGTATTTTTTTTGTGTTATTACAAAGTTCTTTATAAATATATTTGTAATCTAGATGTACCTGTCCCATGTGTCTTAGATATACACATCCGATTTTTATTTACATAAGACACCGTTTTTTTTAATGAGTGTGCTTTAGACCACACGACTGAAGTAAAACTTCACTAACTTACATCTCCCTCTCATCTTCCGTTGGCCTCGCCCGACCGTTCGCCTCGCCCGATCACATTTTTCATAACGCTCTCGTCACGCATTCACCAGCTTACTCCCAAGTCAAGCGTGCGTAAAGGCCCGACCGTTCGCCTCACCCGATCACACTTTTTGTAAAGCTCTCGTCACGCATTCACCAGTTTACTCCCCAAGTCAATAGTGCGTAAAGAATTTCATTTAAAAAAAATGGGTTACAAATAACCTGATATTTGAAAATTTTCTACTTCCACCACTGTAATCGGAAAATGTTGCTTCTGTCGTGATGGAAGACTCAGCCATCCGAGAATTGAACACACAATTCATGCGTGGGATTCAAACCTCTGCCATAGGTCACCCCAAGTGGTTCGCTACGTTTGGTGATTTAGCAGGGGTGCCCGGGTTCATGGGGTGAGGTTTGTCTAGGTCCTGGAGGCGGATGACCAGGACATACTGAATCCCAGATTCCAAACCACCCCTTAAACCCTTTTCCTTCCCAGAACTCTCCTCTCCTTCCTTTCCTTAAAAAACCCTCCACACAGCATCCCCAAAGATGACATAGGCCCTGAGGGAAATTATTTTCTTCATGGTCTCCTGTGTGAAGCTCATGTAAAAAAAAAAAACGCGTTGCTAACTCGGCCACTGACCGGTCGAACTTATCATCAATATTGACTTTTTCTACAAGTCTAGATTGAATATGTATTTTATAATATTTTCATATTCTGAATCTTGTTCCGTTTCGCATTTCGTTCAGAATTGTTATTATTATCTTCTTCATCAATGATAAAATTTTATATTGTAAGTTCAACCTTTATAATAAGTTTTTAAATTTTTTTTTCAAATGAAATTAACAATATTTTTTATTAAAACTATAATTATTATGTCTAGCCCTGAAGTGTTGACTTTGTGCGAAAGTTAAAAAAAATTAATCCTCGTCATAATGTATATATATAGTATCATGTCAATTTTGAATTTAATCAATTGTACGAAAAATCTCTGACATTTTGTATTTTTTCGTTTGTTTGTTTATGTTTTGTGTGTATTTTCTTTTTTTCTATATCTGTCACAGTCGTGAGGGTTTTTCTTTGACCCTGGCATCAATGCCAATCACGAATTTCAAGTCAAAGAACCACAACCAAATTCACCGATAATATGGTTGATATTTTGGAGAAACAGAATGTTTATTTGCTATATGTTGGTGTTATTGTGTTTTTTTCGTAGATCTCCATTTAATTAGAACTCCATTTTGGATTGTCTTGGGGTACTTAAAGGTAAATTTTCGAAACATGGATCTCTCAATATCTCTATCAATCTCTCAAAGTACTAATATTTTTAAAGTTAAAAATCACCAATAATAAAGTTGATATTTTGGAGAAATTGATTGTTAATTTGTTTTATTTTGATGTTATTTATGGTTATTGTGTTATTTTCGTAAATCTCCGTTTATTTTATTATGTTTTATTTAATTATTTTAAAATTACATTTGTTTACTACAGTGATGACGTAGGTATTGCTCATCATACTAGGTGTGAAATGCGTGTGTTAAGATGGCAATTTACAGAGTGGTTGTTAGGTGCTAGGTTTTGTGTATTATATTGTGAAAAGGACAGTTTAGAAAAAAATCTGATTTTTTTTTAAATTATACAATTCAAATATGATTGTAGTAGATTGAGACAAAACAAGGATAATTTTGAAGCATTTAAATTTAAATTTTACAAAAAGACAGTGATAATTGATAAGAAAAATGGCAAGTGAAATTTGTTACTCTATTTTGGCTTGTCTTGGTATAGTTAAAGGAAAATTTTCTCAACACGGAATATTCAATATATCCAACAAAAGTTCTAATATTTTTTAACGTATCCTGTAAAAACGCACCCAAATTTGAAAGCCGTATTTGATGTTATATTTCGAAACACGATGCCATAAAGAATCTATGCTAAGAAGAAACATGATTATTTTAAACGAAACTTAATTGGTTTATATTATTTTCACTATTTCATGTACAATTACTTTACATACATCTGTATATTTCCTATATATTTTAAATAAAAAAATAAAAAATAAAGAGTATAAAGCATCAGTTTAGGTTTGGTTTTCAAAATCGCTTAAATATATAGTTTTAATATTTTTAATATTAATATCGGGCATTGATTACCAGGCATAAATATTTCGTCGGTGTATCAGGCATTATCAAAATTTTAATTCGGAAATCACTAGTTAAAGTTTTTCCGGTACGTCCTGGTGCACCCAGTATAGGTATTTTAAAAATGTGAATACTACAATAAATGATGTGTGTACACAAGAGCACTACTGCTCCTCACTGTCAGGATCCAGTGGGATTATTGTATCTCTGATGTAATTTCATAACAAGATTGAAGGTAGTGGGAAGTGAACAAAATGGGAAGAGATAATTTTTAGAAATGCCTCTTTAGATCTGGTCACCAAAACGGCTAAAGCTGTTTCAAGCAACTTTGGTGGTCTTTCAACAAGGAGATGCTGGTGGTTTACCACTCTAAATAGCTGAAAATAAGAAGGGGAATTTAAGACTCGCTATAAGTAGTCACTACATCGGTGTCTGTCATGTATATTAACTCATGTACTTCATAATTATATATTATGTGAACATGTCACAAACAGTATATTAGAAGATTATGGATACGGCATAATTATTTTTTCCATTTGTTTGAAATTATCGCATTAACATTAATTGCTGATGGCGGGTTGATGGTTACTTCGTTGTTTCGGTAGGTAATTGTCAAATCATAGATACGTTAGGAGTTAAAATTCCGGTCAACATCAAGTTTAATTTCTAATGCAATAGCTTGTTTAGCCATGTGACATTCAAATACATGCATTTTAAATAGAATACTGTACATGCATTCCAACTGCCAGGAGCCAGAGGGACTGTGACATAATAGGGGTATATTGTTAATTGTGAGACTGAAGGGCACGTGAAATAAGGATATATGAAAGATGATTGATGGATCGCCTATCAGGTCTGTTCATTAAATATGTCTACAGCCATTTTTTCAAGCAACGTTTTGGTGATTAACAGTGGTCTTTTGTCAGGACAATTCTCAGAATTCCTACCGCTCTCGCTAACGTTATAGTAATACATGTTTTACATTAGTTTAACCGATCCTAATTTCCACATCTGTGAACTGGAAAACATATCAGCGTATAAAAAATTGGCAAAGGAAAGCAAGAGCATCATAAATAGGTCAAAATTCGAGCACGACCTGCAGATCAGCATAAAGCTGGCTACCAGCCCGCATGGCAGCAAAGCATTCTTGTTACTTGCGGGCCCAAGAGTTCGCAATTTCTACAAAACCAGTATCCTACCTACCTCTTAAAAGACCTGACGACTCATTAGCAAACACCGCCACTGAAAAGGCCAACTTATTTGGTATTTTTTTTGCGAAAAACTCGGCCCTCGATGATCGGGGTGCTGTTCCGCCGTCAGTTCCTCACTGCAGTTTCTATATGAAAAAGCTAAGAACGAGTCATTTGTTACATGAGAACGGGTCGTTCCAACAAGTTCAAGAGTTCAACTGTGGAACGATTTGCCGGCCTCTGCTTTTCCTCCCTCCTGTTACATAGTCTATAATTAGTTTCAGTTCAGTTTCAGTTTCAGTGCCGGCAACCCGGGCGTTTATTTAGTTTCATGGTTATTTACATTGTTTTCTTTTCTTTTACCCGCCTCACTAGACAAAGTCTGTTCCGAGGCGAGTAAATCACATATTATGTTTGTTCCAAAAGAAATGTGTGTATTTAAACAAATATATATATGTATGTAAAAAGATAAAAAAGATAAATTATATATTGGTATATTAAATATTTACATACATACTTTGTTTTTTAGATAAAAGTAAATTAAAATTTTGTGACAGTTGAATATAGCGGTTACATAATAGAAGTAATAATTAATAATTAATCATAATAATTAATATTGCAAAATTGCAGTTTCTCGTATTTGTTTTATTTGAATATTATATAATTTCGTGAGAACTTGTATGAAATGTTATTTATTTAGAATATTTTGAATGTCTGTTCTTTCCTTTTCATTCAACCATATTACAAATCTTTTGAAAAGCCAATTCAAATTATTTGGGGTGACGTAAGTTTTTGTTTGTGTTAGGAAGGTATTGAAAATGTGTGGTGCTAGGTAAGATTCGTGTTTTTTTGCAAAAGTTGATTTGATATGGGGAACTTGAAAGTGCTTATTAATTTTTGCTCTTGTGTTTTGCGAGTGAGGTATGTGGAGATGTGAAGTTTTGATACAGTTTTTGTAAATGATCTTCCTTATGAATAGTTTATTTACGTCTAGTAATTTGTTTTTGATCATTAGCTGTTCCGTCGGATGTTGGTAAGGTTTATAAAACATAATTCTAATTATTGTTTTGTGATTTATTTTAAGAGAATTGAGGTAAGTATCTGCTGCTCCTCCCCAAACTGAAATTCCATATGTTAAAATACTTTGACAGAGTGCGAAATATACATTAGTTTAACACTAATGTCTACGTAAGGATTCCGGTTGTTTATAAAATATTGTCTACGTCAGGATTCTGGTCTTGTATCGCTCTCTTTAAATAACAGCCGGCACGTCAACATGTCAATTTTTAATTGTGTATCATGTTATCAGAAATAAAACATAATCAAAATCATCTGGACATCTATTATTCAAGTAATCCAGTAAAACACCTCCTACAACGCTCTCTGCGTGGAGTTAATGTAAAAAAATATTATAAAATAAAATTATTTTTTATATCAATTCTTCAAACAAAGCTAACTTATTTTGTGGTCCCATTTTAATTCGACATTAATGGAATACTTAGTTTTTACCACTTTTGTTTTATATATAAACCAACATATTTTGTGAGCAACGCTCACTTCTTCAGGGTTTACTTAAGGGCCCGCAACCCGGATTTGTTCCGATTTATTACATATTTCCCTTAAACACTGTAAGTTTTAAAGCTCTTAAAAAATATATGTTATTCTTGAAGATAATATCTAGACATCGCCCGCGCTGAAACGCAAATTATATAAAATTCCCTCGATAGAAAAAAATCGCAAAATATGCTCCAAAAATTATTACAAACACGTTTGTTTCAGATACGTTTTAAGATTTTCACGGCCAAAAGGATTTTCGTTATTTGTTTTTGGGGTGTTATGCCCGGTAGATGTATTCACACATCATGTAAGAAATCGGTAGAAATTCGGGTTGCGCGCCCGTAAACTCTGAAGAAATGAGCTCATGAAATGTTGCTCCCGAAACATGTTGGTTATTATAAACAATAAAAGTGGTCAAAACTAAGTATTCCATTAATTTAGAAATTTTTATATGGTTCAAAAGTACTTTATATAAAAATCAAATTTATAAAGTTTTCACTGACGTTAAATGTGAATATGTACCGTACATTACGGCGTAACAAGGCTTAAATTTGCGTGACCGACTGCGCTAAAGCCATTTGTGCTGGCCTCTACACCAAATCATCCCTGTTCCACCCCAATTATCTCACCCCAACTCTGGTAATATTATGATAAAGCGTTGCCGAGCGATACTTTTGGAAGGAAACTTTAACGCTTTCATACATCAAAGGGAATCGCCGCAATCTGCGGAAAGAATAGTTTCGGGAATATAAATGGGATCCGAAATAACCGCTATATTCTCGTAGGATATTTCACGTGTTGATATAGAAATATTTTTTTTGTATTGGTTTTCATGACAGATAGCTTTCTAGTCAACACTTGTCATAATAAAGACGTTATTTTAGTTTATTAGTCGCGTACTGTTTTTATCGGTGATCGGACGACTCATAATAAAACCAACTCAGAACCTCCTTTGGATCGTCTTTAACCATAGTGAACTAACTCATTTTGCAATTTTTGAGTAGAGCTTGAAATGAGGGCTCCAAATCATAATCTCGCTCTGCCAGAGAGAAGAACCAATCAGAGAAATGCAATCTATGAAAGTATTTCTCTGATTGGTTCTCTCTGGCAGAGCTAGATTATACTCTGGAGTCCTCATTTCAAGCTCTAACTGTGAAATTACAAAAATATTAGGGTTATGGCTATTTTAAAATTATTTTTTTAATGGCTTTTAATGACTTTTCAAAGAGGGGTTGAGGCAAAACCTCCTGGATCGCGGGGTCAAGTGATCTAGGAGGTTTAGGTTGAGTTGACTTGATTCTGAGTTTGCGTAGAACCGTTTTTAACTTCCCTTGGATTTATACTACCAGTCTTTGATAATAATCAAAAGAAAAAGTAGAAAAAGTCTTTATTATATCCTTGGCCGTTAAAATAATGATTCTCATGTATTTTTTTTTTTAAAGAAAGACAAACATTCCCGGGTTACAAATAACCAACAATGTTTGAAAATCTCCTACCACCATCACAGAAAGCCGAAAATATTGCTTGTGTTGTGATGGAGGACTTAGCCAGCCGAGGAATCGAACACGCGACGCCCAGGAGGGACCCAAGCGCTATACCCACTCAACCACTGACCGGTCAAATTCGATGGGTTTAAGATGAAACAATCTTATGTTTATTTAATTATTTTTTGGTTAAAACCTTGATAGCTTTATTATTTTCTACCATTAAATTATTACAAAATAACTGTGCCGGTGCTTAAGTGGTCGAGGGATAAGGCTCTCGATAATCCAGAGGTAACAGATTTAAATCTGGGAATTCCCAAATAAATTGTATTTCGTTAATTTATGTCATTTCACAACGTATTTATTGAAAATAATACAATATATATTTGCTGCACTTCCCAGAGTAGAAGATGCTCTCAGTATCGGCCTGGTGCAAGACCACCATTCAGAATTAAAGTATTGTTTGAAATGGCTTAAACCTTGTTTGGTGACTAGATCTGAATAGCAAGGTACTTCCCCATCCTCCTCTTACCCATCTCCTCCCCTTCCCTCAACCTTCAACCTCACAACATACGCCAAACGGGGATGCAATAGTACGGCTGGATCCAGACGGGTATTGTTGGGACTCTAGTGCGGTATTCACATAAAAAATTAAAATATTTATTTCTTTAATTTTTGTGAGATATCGAAAAATAATTATTTGGGGGTCACTTTTTTAAAAATCAGCTCCAAACAGGAGGTCCTCGGGAAAATCCACCGACGGCCTATGTCATCTTTGGGGATGCTGTGTGGATGGTCTTTAAGAAAAGGAAGAGAGGATGTTCTGTGGTGGGCAGGAATCGGGGGGTCAGTGTGTCCAGGAGTGACGGACGTATGAATCCATCACTCCCACTGCGGTGTTCCGAGAGAGTTCTGCTGTAGAGGCCAAAAAGTTTCCCTCGACCAACCCAAAAAAACCCGCCATACACGCACATATGCTTCCGACGCCAAGACCTGTACAAACTTCAACCCAATTACCTACTAAGTCACAAACTGTAGAAAAAACCACCTGATGACAGGAACTTCTGGGAAGGAAATAGGAATGAGGGGTGGGTAGAAATCCGGGAGTCAATGGGTCCTGGAGTGACGGACATATGAAACCATCCTTCCAACTGCGGTGCAAGGCAATGGGTCGAAGGATTCTGGTTGGAGAAGTTAAAAGACCTTCAACCAGTCTTTCTTGATCTTGCCCACAACGCAGCAAGTGGCAGGCGCTTCGGCCTCCAATATACAGGCCAAGGAACTATTAAATAATTAAAATAAAATATTTTTTTAACCCAATACTCACTGTCTCGCTTGTCTGAAAATACTAATTATTGTTTCCTCAATAAAGCGTCGATGACACAAAGCGAGTTTACAAGCTACTATCTGGGAAATTCACTATCTGTTAGTAAACTTGCACAGTGTCATCGTGTTACTTGCTAACTAGCAGATTGTTGACAATCTACGAAAAAAGTTGAAAGGTCGTTAATTTTACTGGCTACAAACTTGCTCGTAATTGGTTTATTTATGTTTTCCAAGATGGCTGCCAATTAACTGCTGATTTCTACGGTCAAACATCACAGAATTAGTTCACGAAGGTGTCGTTATTCTTGTTACTAGCGCTAGCAGCGACCTCAGTTTCCTACGCTACTGAGCGAGTGAACAGTTTTGTTCACTCGCCGATTTATCCGCTTTTAAACATATTAGAAAGTAGCTTGTAAACTCGCCCTATGTCATCGAGGCTTAAGGAATATTTTACATCACAGATAAACGTAATCTATATGTTTGATTGCGAATGTTTATTATCCACAAAATTCAAAGTAAAAAAAAAAACACAAAGGGTCATGCTGACTAAAAGTGACTGAAAGAATTTGTGAACAAATGCAAGCATAATGCAAATAAATTACGGCGTTTTATTTAGATAATTTTTGGCAGGTTTTTATGGCGCATTTTTTCCCTTTGTCTGAAAAAGGTAGTAAAACTTTCCACGTATAATTTTAAGTGTCAGGCATATGATGGAAACATCAAATGAGTTGAAAGTGAAGCGGGCAAATGATACCAACGTAAAAGGGGAGTTTATGTGACGAGGCGTCAAATGGGAGAATGGACAAAAAGCAAATGGTGTAATAAAAGAAAACATTGGAGAACGTATGAACACGTCAAATATTCCGAGGATATGAATTTTATAGTGTTACCATTTTTTTTATTGTGGAAACTTCTTATCTTGCCCGACCTCGTTTTTTTGCAAGAAAACTGACAATAAAAATATAACGAATGAGTTAAATAAAAAACTGAAAGCGTGGTGACCACTTAATATATTTATATTCACTGCCCGCAACAATTTTTATGTGAACTCTGCACTGATCTCAACTTTCCACAGTCAGAGGATTATAGATCAATTGGACTAAAGGTAGGTGAAGAGTGAAGAAGATGGTGATAAGAAACGTTGGAATATATCTGTCTATTCAGATGTGGCCACAAAATATGACAATATGACCTTTTCAAGTACCGTTTCCTTTCCGAATCGTTGTGTTTTTCCAAGGCGATATTGGGGTTTCTACCACTTTGGAAGGTGCCACAAATATATCATATTCTGAATGCATTTATTTGTAACTAGTTTTTTCCCGCGGCTTCGCTCGCATGGTATTAGGGGATTCCCACTCCCCATCCTCCACCTTCCCTCTCTCCACTCCACTCCCCCCATCAACCCTCCTCCCCCTCCCCTGATGTAGTACTTATTCAATAAGTTTGATTATATACTACTACATGTAGTATATTATATTCAATAAGTTTCCTGATTGTTAGCTGTCAAGTGTCACTCAATCTGAAATTTAAAAACCTCAAACTCATTTACCCGGCTGTTTGAAAATAGTTTATCCCACCGAGTCACTGAAAAGCAATCAAAGCTTTGGTTTATTGAAGTTTTACACGGAACAGGTAGGGTCGGGAAAATTCCAAAATTGTAACAGCGGCTTTGAACTATAAACTATTCAAATTACATTCAGGTTAGCAAAATATCACAAAGTGAAAACAGCGCTATGTCAATGTACAGCACAAGGCAGCGGTCGAGGTTATAAAGCAATTTCACTAAATAACTAACGTGGTTTCTCCACGGGAGTCGCATAGTCGTTGCAATGCAGAACTCATTTATGTTTGTTGACAATGTATCAATGAATTCATATTGTAGGAGAAAATTAATATGTCATAACTCAACATAATTCTGCTAACTGTAGCATTATATTCTGTGGTGTTTGTAAAAACTTTGAACATAATGTTTTCGCTTCTGGAGTCGAAGCCAAACTGTAGAACATATAATATGAAGCACTTTTCCGCAGCATCCTGGAATATAGCTCCATTATTTGGGCCCCTTCTGAACAAAACCTTATGCGTTTCCTGTATATGAGGGAATATACATACTACCCATTCCTGTATCCTTCATTGTTCTTAACAGGAATACTCGATTTTAATACTCTAGAAGCCCGCAGAAAAATATTTTAGGAAAATAAGTTAATCTCCGATACCATACTAAATCCGCCAATATTAAAAGAGATTAACTCATATGTCCCTAACGCGTATACTCGTGGGAGATCCCACACACTTTTTTATGCTCCAAAAGCGAGAACTTCTGCCTATCAGAACACACCATTAAACACGCCGACAGAACTGCTTAACGACTCTGCATTGAGCATCGACATCTTCAATGTCACCTACAGAGATTCAGTAACTCATGTGACAACATAGTAAGAAAAAGGATTCAATTATGTCAATTTATTTTTATTCTATTGGGTTTAATGGATTAAGTTGTTCTCAATCACTCAAATTTAACAAAACATAGTTGTTATGTAATGGTTAAATAGAATAATTTTTATATTCTTACGTGCTAGCCCAGCAAACGTTGTTCTGCCATATAAATGAAAGTTCGATGAGGCGGACGTAGCGCCATCTGTCATTCAACAACATAAATAATTTCGTTCTGTTTGAAATACGAACGACCTTTTAATCCGTTCATACAAAAATATTAAAATCACGATTAAAAATGTGAGGGTCGAGATTAAAAAATGGGAGGCTGGGGGTAGGAGGGTAAAATTTGGGGTAATAGGTATTTTTGATGGCAACTAAAAAAAAACTAAAAAAAATTGTCAAAAAAATTGTTTTTTTTACCTTAATTACCTAGCTGTATGAAATATACTTTACGACCTATTTATTCTCTTACCTACCAAATATGTATAAAAAATTTCATAAAAATCGGTCGAGCCGTTTCGGAGGAGTGCGACCACAAACACCGTGACACCAGATATTTATATATATATATATATATATATAGATTATTCCCATTTGAATTGTACATTTGAAAGAGATCAAGCATTTTTTAAAGATTTCCTTTTTATACAGATTTATCTAGTTACCTATGTTTTCCATTTTCTTTCATGTGGCCATAAACATGTTGTACTTTTTTAGGGACCATGATTTACATATCTTTTTGATTTTGGAATAGTTTTTCCTTTTATTCTTACCCTATGCACAATTATGAATTCCTAATATTACTTAAAGCGATAGAAAATACGTGCATTTTAAAAAAATTTATATTTACAATTTTATTGCAGCATTTAATCTTCAGGCTTATTTGATTATTTTTTATCGTTATATTAAAAAAAAATACCTTATAAAAAAGAGGAGCTCTTATGTATAATAAAGAATCCATGATTATTTTTTTAGTTGTTTATTGTATTATGTTGTTATATATTGTTAAATGAATATAACGATTTCGCACTTGCATTGTTTTAAAAAAGGTGCAATAAATTGATTTCCATTTCTCATTAGTTTTTAGAATGCTTGATATACTTTGATATGATCTATTATGATCGATATATTTTGTGTCAACATATATAAATTGCATTATACAATACTACTCGTGAATACGTAATCGTGAGCATAGGATTTGGTGGATTCCTTCTTCACAAATGCATTTTGGAGTGTGGCTTATTCGACGGTTTTATAATGTTTTTGCCGCATTTATAACTACAACAGCATTAATAGTATCATTAAAATAAATCGCAAACTCACTTTCTGGCGTCATTTTAATTAAACGAAAAAAAACACGGGTTATTTAACCAAAATTTTCAAAACAATCTTGACAATTTAAAAGTGATGATATTGAAAAGGGCAAAAATTTTATTGTTTGTTAGCCTATCCGTTAAAACCGTTTCTTATCGTAACAATATAATTTTAAAGTGAAAACCCCTTTACCACCATTGTGATTTAAAATTCGATGAAACGAAAATTCGACCCTAAAAAAAGATAAACCCATACATCTATAGGATTTACTCTGCAAGAGAATGAGATAGATTTATCGACCTCCTCTTTGTGAGGTGCTTTGTAACCTCCCCACCCTTGTATAGTTTTCTGAAGGTTTCACTTCTACCGCACGTGAACTTTATTTTTGACAAGATGATAATTTTAGTAGATTTTGATTTTGCTTTTGATGGAACCATTTAACGATAACAACAATTTACAGTATCATTTTTTTATATTTCATGAATTACTATGTAACATTTTCTATCCGTTATGTTTTGAAGAGATCGAAAAAAATGTCAGAGAATTTTTTTAAAAGTAGTTTATGTAATACTTTCTTTCGTTTGACAACGCCGAGAATTTTGCGGTGTTTCATCTTTTTTTTATAAAAGCAATTAATCTTGGCAAAATAGTTTGTTGCTTGTCATCGAAACCCAATGTACCTTCACCGTGTAAAACGTTGATCAAAACTTCAATAACCAGGTAAATTCTAGGCACCTTCCTTTAGTATCCCGAATCTTATTGATATTTTTCAATCAGCTATTAAAATTCCGTGTGCGCCATTATTAGCACTATCAATTTGCCAAATAATTAGTGCTTCCCTCAAAGACACATAAATTTGTTTTAATTAAAGCGGGGCGCTCATAAATCCCAAACTGTTCGGAGTCGAACAATGTCAGGGGTACGAGAGCGGTGCCCAAACTGTTCGAGGCGAACAATGTCGACGGTTACAAGAGAGCGGTCCTACACCGATAATAGTGCGAGCTTTGAGCTATAAAGCATCGGAACTTTCAATGTCTTTCGTTTAACTCTTGTATGGGGGTTGGTGGGACGGGGATAATGTGTCAATAATGCTTTCGGGGAATGCTTTCATTATTCTGTGAAATTGATTTCAAATTAGAGTGTGGGGTGCAATACTCGAAAACTTGTTCGAACATTATAATAATTTATATTTACCGTGATTTCACGTTATCCATTTTACCCATTTGTGGTGTGTGCGGCGGGCTTTATAATATTAGAAAATGTGGTTTTAATTAAACATTTTTTTAATTATAAACAAAATATCAGTAACATCGCTGCACCTTCATATTTGGGTAACTACACATCTCCTGAAATTTGGTTTCATAAATTAAGAGTGAATAACCAGACAAAACCGGAAATATTTCATTTTAAAATCAAATTTTATATATATTGAATCTTTATTTCCACAAAAAAATATAAATTGATTTCGAAAGACTGTTCTTTTATCTAGTAAAGCTATGTTTTAAATTTTGAGAAAATATGTTTATTTTTAGTACAATAAGGTTTTACCGTAGGTCATTGGCAGATTTGTTAATTATTCGAACAAAATTTTGTATTATACAACATACATTTCAAATCATGTATCATGCAGTAAAATAAATCAATAATTTATTTGGGAAAGCTGCTTTTCAGAATTTTAATTTAATTTTAATTTAATTTTAAATAAAACCGTAAAAAAAAATCCGTGGCCTTATTTTGTGACAAAAATAAATACTTCAGTTTGTCTATTTATTTACGGTTTTACAAACTAATATATTTAAAAGAAAATAACTTTCCTCTTTTTGCTTATACTTTATTGAAAAATTAAAAATACTTATGATCAAAAAATAATTACAAAACGTACATAATTTTAATAGTTTTATCATCACGAGTTTGAGCATTTTTGAATATAGGTATTTATCAAAGCAAATTTTTAATGAAATAAAATCGATATTGTTTATTAAGTTAAAATGACGGTATGGAGAATAATTAAACTTTCTCATCGAAACCGCCCCGTACAGCTGCAATGGTACGATTGCAAGATCATCGTTCGACGAAATTAAAATTCTTGGTCACTGGAAAATGGCTCATAATAGAAAACAAAAAAAATATCGGCTAACAATCACCATAATAAATGAAAAAATATGTACAGTTCACACGCGGTATAAGTGAAGCCTTCAGAAAACTAAAGTAGACGAGAGTGGAAAGGCTACGAAGCACCGCACAAAGAGGAGACCAATTAGTCTATCCTCTTGCAGGCTACATACTGTAGACATATATGTTTGTCGCTTTTTTTCGTTTCATCGAGTTTCAAATCACGGTTATAAAGATGTTTTTCAAAGCTTCACAGTTCATGACGGATATGACGCTCCAATCTGAAAAATTACATAGTCGCAAGAAATTCGAGAAAGAATTATGCTGCTAAACTTCATTCAGCTCACCTTTCGAAATATCGCTGCAAAAGAAAAAAAATAAACCGAACACCAATTTGTTTTTTTTTATGCCTAATACTAATATAAAAAGGGTATTGAATTTAATTGAATGTAGAGCTTATTATCTTTATCCGAAATATTATTATTCAAGATTTATTGACTGTGCAGAAACACATTGCTCCTAATAACTTATTGGGCCATAAACGACCAACAATAAAAAAAAAACATTATTTTACATTTTTACTTGCAAAAAACCAAAAATTTGTTGAATTTTTGAACAAACCAAAGACCACGTCGTGATACTGCAAGGCATCGTAACAAATTTAACAACATTCCTCCCTTATTCTGGAGCGATTTTGTTTATTACTCCTGTTATTGCGTCGTTTTGGTTGGAACTCCCTCAAAGGGGTGCCCTCCATTGAAAAGGTATTGTTATGAAGACCCGGGTACTCTTTTGTGTGCCGCCGAATTTATGTCACTAGGAACCCTTATTAAAACAATATTTCACTTGAAGCAAATTGTTAAACTTTCGAAATGCCTCTATTCGGCCTGAAGATACTCCCGTCTCTCGAGGGTGTCTACTCCGCCTATCTCTGGAGATGAAACTCACCCATCTTAGCTATGTAGATCTAGAAGGCAGGTTGAAGTGAGTATTCATCCACTGAGAATGCTTTCACCTACCTGCTCAGGGGCGGAAGATAGTTTGGTTAGGCATTATAATTTTTTTTTTTGTTGGAAAAAAATTAATATTTATATTGCAAGAATGGTGATTCGGCGCTCTCTTTGGATTAGCAGAGACATTAAAATGTATTGTTAAAAAACTTCTAAATTATCACGACCGGCCACAATGAATCATTGATGGCGCTCCCTTGTTGCTTTGGAGGAATAGTATTGTATATAGTTGAAATATATTTATTTAAAAATATTACTGTGGCATAGGCAAATGACTATCACATCATCTGTGGTTTGAATACTAGTTGTGTAAAGTTGACAACTGACTTTGTGCGTGTTTCAAAGTTACAAAAAATTATACTGATCTGTATTTTAAGTGCATGTGATTACGGCGAAACCTTAAAAGCTACAGAGAACAACATAAAAGGTTAGTGAATCTGTTTTTTTCCGTTGAGATTTTGTCAGATCGCCATTCTTTGTGATAGGTATATTTTCCGCGCAAGGTAAATTCATAATCAATTATATATTTTTAAGCTCAGAGAGTCTGGGGTTACTTACACACCCCATGCTCGCATATTATAATACACAGTTAAATATGCCAAAACGAAATTAATATTTACTAAATAAATGCTTTGGGAGGCTACATAACGTTTCATCCGATAAAATAATTTCGTAAATTTTGGTGGTTTAATGTACATATTTCACGTCTAAGTCTTATAAAATTGAGCAACCAGTTTACTGAGAAATTTTGTTTGATTATATTATTTTATAATTAGATATTTCTTCTTACATTTACTTATTTTGTTAGTTTAGATTGTGGTTGGTGGTATATACTAATATATATTATTGGTTATCATGTTCAACGGGGTTTAATTTTTTACTTACTGTTTATTATATATTCATTTTTTGACACACGATTATGTTTTGTCTCATTTAACCATGAGGAGTTACAAAAACGAGACTACCTTACTGATTATTCAAGGAATGCTTGATGGAGGCCTTAGTAATAGGTGACGCTAGACACCAAGATTTCCAAACTTCGAAAAAATGCTCATTAAATATGTTAAAATCAATGTCTCAGTTTTGATAATTTATTAAATGAAAATAATCAACTTAATTTACCATTATTTTTAATAAAAACTGTCAACCTGTTTCAAAACCAAAACGTAACAAAAAAACTGTGAGAAAATGTAATTAACATCACATTATTGTAAAAATGAATTACATAAAATAACAATTATTATAAGCAACAATTATAAGCCTGAAACACTCATCCACATTGAAAAATCTTCCGAGAAAAGATACATGACGCCAACGGGACATGAACCCGTGTCCTTCTGATTGCCGGTCAGCTGCTCTCCCAATTGAGCTATGGCGGCTTATCTTGCTTATCTTATCTTATCTTATTTTTTTATGGGTTCATGTCCCGTTGGCGTCATGTATCTTTTCTCGGAAGATTTTTCAATGTGGATGAGTGTTTCAGGCTGATAATTATTGCTTATAATAATTGTTACCCTTTGTGCTATGCATAAAAATCTTGTCTTAAACGTTAGTTTAACAATAAAAATAATAATTTACATAAAATAAACTTAAAAACAAATAGGTAGTATAAATAACAAAACATTTTGCAAATTAAAACGACGGAATCAAATCTTACGAAAACAATCTAAACTCAGTAAAAGTTTCACAAAGGATCATCATTAAAGTAACATTAAAAAAAATGTACCTTCTCAACAGAATCACTTTTTAAATTGTTTCCAGTACCAAATGTCGATGACATATTCAAGCGAGCTTCTATTTTAAAAATGTGTAAAGAAATAATAATAAAAAATATCAAGAATTTTACAAACTAATGAGAAATGGAAACCAATTTATTACACCTAATTTTAAAACAACTCGAATGCAACATCATTATATTTTCCAAGCCATAAAAAACTATAATAACCTCCCTTATGAATTACTCTGTATCATCACCGAATCAGAACAAATAAAAAAAATTAAATAATTTTTCAAAAAAAAATTACAGTAAAAAGTAAATGTTATATTTTATAATTCATATTATAACTTAAAACCTAAGCAAGAATCGTGGCTCCCTTATCAGGCACAAGAGCTCCTCTTTTCTGATAAGGTATACATGACTAAATACGACCTTTAATATAATATTATGTAAAATATGTATATTTATATGTAACTCCTATTTTTTATATTACAATAAAAAACTATCAAACCAAGATATATGATAAAAAAATATTATGAATTGAATAAATTTATGAAAAATCTATTTTTCATGAATATTTCGAATGTAATTAAGTATTAACACTTTATCTAATTTTAATCCATTTGAATATGCATGCAAAAATTTTAACCCTTGATTTACAAATGTTAAAAGTGTGATTTGTTTCCAAAACATCGTTGGCAAATTCAGAATAATGATTATTATTCAAACATGTTAGGTGCTCCTTATTTTTAGTAAAATAATTTCTTTAAAAAAACAATTTATTTGTTTCTTCAAACTTTTCAAATATACTTTGTGGTATCATTTTTAATTACACTTTAATTTATTTGTGTTTAAATCTGTTTATTATATACTTTGTGTCAGTAAATTTTGTGAGAAAACCTGAAATATTTCTTAAATTTTATTTTTTTTTATTTAAGTTTATTTAGGAAACATACAGTTTTATGTTGAGTTCGTGCAAAGTTATTATGGGCTTTAGCATTTTCAACGTCGCGTCGTCACGAAACTATTAACAAAATTTTTAAAATTCTATCATTTGGGTTACAAACTTTTAGGCCCGGAGGGATTTTATGGTTATAGACAGACTAGGCCAGTCCACGCCTGTTTTACCCAACTTACTTGGCGCTTTCCTACTTAGCAGGCCGAATATCTCCTCGCGAGAGAAGTTTGGTCCGCGTTCAAGTTTATAACGCACACCAGAGGTAGCTTAGGATTTATTATGGAATTTAAATAAATTCCACCTGCACAATTCGGGAAAACTATAATCTCGGACGAATTTCGAGAATGAATTTTGCGTCAACTTATCTTATTAACTTATCTCTAGTATCTACAATTGGGCTAACTAACTAACTAACAATCACATCGTTTTCATGGTAAGCCAAGTGGATAGACCACCACACAACTTTTTATTGGCATACACTTTTTGCTTAATTCAAATTCAATAATTTACTCACACATTAGTCCCGTTACTACCGAATATTTTCTATTTCAAAATTTCATTTGGGAGTAGCTAATATTGTCTTTAGTTATTAAATATTACAGTTTAAGGTTTATTCAAAAATAAATTTAGTTTATTCAAATTAAATTATTCCAAAAATAACCAACATTAATCCTTAACTTGTAGAAAAGTCAGTAGATGTCGCACATTTGAATAACAATAGATTTTTGTTTATCCAAGTCACTAAACAGAATGCATTTAATTCAGAAAGACTTTGCAATCGTACATTAAGGTAGCAGCCAATGAAAATATGCTTTAAAAAATGGATCTAATGTTTGAAGTTCGTCTAAGTATGATACAGTTAAATAAGAACGAAAGGGGGTGACCAGATAACTCGAAAATATGTAAATTCGTCACCTTATTTGAAAGGTTTATTAAAAGTGATGCAAAAAAAGGTTAAATGGTTTTCGTTTTGTTGGGTTATGAGCTATTAAAAAAAATCATAACTTTTCAAAGAGGTATTGAAATGCCACTTTAATGATTTGTCGTGGAACCCGGATGGTGTAAAAGTCGAATTATCTCAGCGTTGAGAGTAGCTGGCTTGGTTAAGAGGGCATACCAGAGAAAACCAGAAATATGTCATTTTCAAATCAGATTTTAGACGTATTGACTCTTTTCCACAAAAAAATATAAATGGATTTCGAAAGATTATTCTTTTATCTAGCATTCGCAACTAATAAATTTTGAGAAAATTTTTTAATTTTTAGTATAATAAGGTTATTCCATAGGTCGTTGGCAGATTTGTTAAATTTTCAAAAAAGATTTTGTATTATACAACACCCATTTCAAATAATATAATCATGCAGTAAAATAAATCAATACATTATCTAGCAAACGCATGTTTCATAATTTTAATTTTAGTTTCAATAAAATCATTAAAAAATATGTACGTACATGTGTTTCTTGACGAAAATTGGTCCATTTGTGTATTTATTTGCGCACTTACAAACTAATATATTTCAGTTTTTTTTTAACAATCTTATTAAATTTAGACATTACTGAAAAATGATAAATACTTATAATCAAAAAATAACTACAAAAAGTACATTATTTTAATAGTTTTATCATCACGCCTTTCAGCATTTTTGGATGAAGGTATAAATTAAAGCTAATTTGAATTGAAATAAATACGATATTGAGTTAAAATTTTAAAAAGCTGGTACGGAGAATTATTAATCTTTCTCATTGTAACCGCCCTGCACGATCGTAAGAACAACTTTCGACGAAGTGTGGATTTTCGTCCGCTGGCTGGTTAAACGCTCTTAAGGTCCTGGGTTCCTTGATGCGACAGAATCTTTTTCTGATTTTTGTTTCAAATTTTCGCTTAAAAGTCGCTTTTCGAACAGTCTTGACACATCGGCGTCACACCAATTACATTAAAAGAAAAATTAAGGAATAAGCCGACCATTTTCTTTAGAAAAATCGTTTTAACTCATGTAAAATTTTATTAATGGCTGTAAAAGAAATTCACTAAAGCATATAAGTATTTGTTAGCGGAACAAGTTAATCCATAATATTCACTCAAGTCATAAAACAGGCTACCAACTAATTGTATAAAAATAAATAAATAATTCGAATATATCCCATGAAACAGCAACAAGCATTGACTCAGTTAGTATCTCGCATTAGGTCCCCGGTACAATGCTGAATGCACTGTATGTATTTTGCCAAACAACTGAATCGTTCGTACCAAAGTTTATTGGTAATCTGATAGAAAACGCTGAGCCATTCTCTCCATCTGGGTAGTTATGTATGTGTTCTAGCCGCATTGCAACGGACACTCACAACTACAAAGCGAAATATTTAAATCTGATAAAAAAGTAACGTGGTTACTTATTATTAGTTTTTTTGTTCAAAGATTAAAGAAAAATTGAGAAATCGATTGGTCGAATTTTGATCATTACAAGAACAATGTAAAAATTCATTATAATAGTACAATTAATACATTTCATTAGTGGTCTGACTTGGTTGACTATTTGTGTTGAAAAATAATCCTTTAAATTGAGGCAATCATGGCGGCCTCCGTGTACGAGAGGTAAGGCTCTATCCACTGGCAATCCGAAGGTGGCGTGTTAAAATTCCTGCGTGCTTAAGTAAAAAATATTTTATTGAATTGTGTGATTCCACAATTTAATCATTTACAATAATTGTTGTAATGTAACATGCCGCAAATAAATGAAGTATATTTGAGGCATGTTCCAGAGTGGGAAATACTCTTAGAATCACCCTTGTGTAAGACTACTATTCAGAATTCAACCGATGTTTTAAATGGCTTTATGTTTGGTAACCAGCTCTGAATGGCCATATACTTCCCCATGATATACCCAAACCTGCCATAGTCTTACATACTCCAGGCGGTTGGGAACAGCTGGGATTCGAGTGCGGTACGCATATACAAAAAAAAACCATAGTTAAATCGAACAAAAAGAACATAAACCAATTAATTTGTCATAGGTACGAGTATATTATATCTTTTTAGCACTAATCGTAATTTCTTGGTAAATATTTTACCAAAAACATTTGATTTTCGATGCAAATTTATTGAAGTTCATGCCCAAAATCATTTACCTCTGTAAAAAATTCAATTTAAACAATTTATCACAAACTTAAAATGCAAAAAATATCTCATTTTATGAATATTTTTCGTTCAAATTCATGAGTAAACTAATTATTACACTGATGAGACTTCACCACCGTCATCGGTTGCAGTTCATGTAGGTAAATTTTGCACCTAGTTTCAGAGTCATATTAAAAAAATAATAATTTCGTATATTATGTACCGTATAATCGGACAGTTGGTATCTCATATTGAAATTTAAAACATGTCTTCATAGAACATAATTAATATTAACATAAAAATTCTTCACTTAATCATAAACAAGTACAAACCTTGGCACAGGTTCTCCTAGTGAGCTGTTCACGAAACATACAATATTACCAACCCACATTTTCACCTTCTCAAACCTATCTTATGCTTTGGGTTCCAGGGTCTGGTCTCCGGACAGTCTACCGTCAAATGTAAAGTGGGCAGCTTCGTTGACTTTCGTTTCCGAATCCAGGAAACGTACAGTGAGATAGGTTATCCTTTGTTTAGGTAAATAACACTTGTTTAATACTGGGAATATTGTTGTAAAACTCTAGTTTATTCAAATGAATTTTAAGTTACACACCATTTCGATTCTAGGTAATTGTTCGGAACAAACGTCAACGGTTAATACGCACTTTTTTTTATAAAACTTTTAGATTCTTCTTAATTACCATAAAAGACAACTTTTTGCATTGGGGGAGGTTAAAAATGTTACATTTTTAATTTTATTTACGTAAATGGAAAATTTTGCTTTCACACTGTCAAATCACTCTGTTCGCAGTTCGGAACAAACGTCAACGGTTAGTACGCACGTTTTTTTGATAAAACTTTTGAAATTAAGATAATATACACAAGCCCGCTACGCAAACCCTGCTTTGCCAGACAAACCATTCAAAAACGTAGGCTGTTTTTTAAAGTAAAGATAACATACACAATCGCGTTACATAACCGTTGACGTTTGTTCCGAATATTTACTCGATTCTATTCTGAGTACTGAAGAAAAGAATTTTAGAAAGAATGACATTGCCATGATATTGCAATAAGCAACAAG
The DNA here is from genome assembly GCA_917880885.1 of Limnephilus marmoratus. Taxonomy (NCBI): domain Eukaryota; kingdom Metazoa; phylum Arthropoda; class Insecta; order Trichoptera; family Limnephilidae; genus Limnephilus; species Limnephilus marmoratus. The sequence continues at coordinate 38,271,135 of OU862918.1, read as the reverse complement.
CTTATTTATAGACCAAAAGAGAAAGTTTACGAATCCACAGACAAAGAGTGCTAATAGACAAAAAATGCATTGAAAAGTTTCGTAAAGGGTGACATAGACGCGAAAGTTATGAGTAAAGGACTCTACACAACGAGATTAAGCAAAATGATTAAATGAGAAGTGCTTAGTGCAAAATGCGGTTAAATATTTGAAATAGGACAATCACAATCACAGCACTCAACAATATAAAAGTTCAAAATACAATATGTGAACATGTTAATAATTAGGTATGTAATAATAATAATATTTGGATGATTTATATAGCGCCGTTTTTGTGAAAAATCACCTCAAGGGCGTACTGTAATACATAGAAATAAATAAATAAATAAATGTTGATTGCGATACCTTGCACATTTTTTTCGTTGCGATAAACGCCTCGAGATAAAACTGTGGTTGAGTGAAACAATTTAAATAAAAAATATTTTTTATCGATTTGCTGCTTCCTGTACGGCTAAGGTGTCCAGGGTGAAACATTATTTCAGAATACTTATTCAGATCGAACGTAGTTTATGGACCGGCGGGTGATTTTTCACAATTCCTCTATTTCGTGAGAGTCTTTGTCTGCCAAAACTAGTAACGAGTTTTTCTCCGTTGGCGTTGTTTGCGTTGGGTTTTTGTGAATAATTTGTATTCATAAAACAACCAAGTCTTCGGTCAGGCGGGATCGCTAGATTGGTAGAGAGGAAATTTCATTTTTCCAATGCCGTAAATATGTACACTGTATTGTATGCTCAGTTAATCCGTATTGATAGTTTGATTTTCTCAATTAAAGCGATTTTTAACTATTTTTTTCACGATTTGATATAAAAATAAATTGTTGTACAATACGACACACATGAGTCGGCTAAAAAAAGAGGGTGCTGTGGTCTATTTCAGTGGTAGGCGTGGTTGCCTGATAAAAATATTAAGGTACAAACGTTAGTTCATGTTTATGTCACCGCCAACCTATGTATATTTAAAGCAATGTATCATTAGAATGATTGTACGAAGCTCTGAAACTGTTAAAAGGCAAATGAATAAAAACAGCTTCTCCTTAAATCCACGTTTCAAACGCAAAAATATTAATCTTGGAAAGATAGTCTACGTAAAATTTACGCACGCGTGTTAAAATTATTGCTCTCTCATTCTAATTAGTGCGAATCCGTCGCTGTGTTTTTCAGACATCTCATTCGCTACGTCACTGAGGTAGGTATCACCAGTTTTGAGATATTACGGCCGCATGAGTCAAAAAGCATGATACTGATACCGTCCAAACAAGTATCTGATTGATTTTTATGTAACTATGTGTTATTATTAGGTATATATTAAATAAACTTAAATAAAATATTTAGAAAAATTAAATATCTTAATTATTTAGTTCATTAGTGAGAATGACTGGTTATTAGTTAGAAATATGTGATTTCAGGAAAAAAATATTCCTAAGTTTTGTTGATTATCGAAGAAGATTCACCTTTCGTATTTTTTTCACATAAAAACAAATAAATTTATATTCACAAATTATTGTATTTTTTTATGTCATTTGTTTGTAAAAATATAATACCGGTTGGTTTATTCAACAAAAAATTAACAAAATTTCAATCAATTTAAGTCAATTTATGATTATCTTTCTAGGGATAAACCTCGTTGCCAGAAGTCTTCTGGTAATGAGGTTATGATAGAGTTGTTAAACCATTCCAATAATTTTGGAAAATATTAAAAATATTAATAAGCCCGACCGAAATGCAAAAGTCCTTTGGGCTGCTTTAGCAGCTCTGTTCATTAAACCTACATTTGGAAGTGCTTTGACCAAAGGATATTTTACTGGTCCCTGTCAACATACAAAATAGATATTTTAATAAAATTCAATTGAAGAAAAAAGCTGACTGAAATTATAATATGGTCGAGATCGAACATTCCCAACAAAGACCTTTTTTTAGGCGAGATTATGAAATTATTGAATCTAATCAAGGCTTGAATAATTGAAGCTTGGGTTGGGTACTTATCAAATAATATTAAGGACAAATGCAGAAACGTACCGTTCTTGTGTAACAAATGCAAACCGTGTACAAACATTGCCGGTGCCGAAGAGATAAATGACGCTGGTGCCTTGAAATACCAGAAGAACAAGGATAGCATTCCCACCTGACGCCGCCGGTGCATTGAAGATTGCGATCCATTTGTTAGATGGGGGTTTTCACCGATAAACGTTCAATATTTCTTGTGCAATGATGAATTACTTGGTTAAACCCGCGACGCCTAGGTGAACCCGACGCATTTGTACACTCAGCTTTTTTTTACATTAGCTCCACATAGAAGGCCCTGAAGAAAACAATTCACCTCAGGGTCTATGTCGTCTGTGGGGATGCTGTTTTCTTTTTAAGAAAGGAAGGAAAGGAAGTTCTGGGTAAGAAAAGGGTAGTAGGGGTGGATAGGAATCTGGGGGTCAGTGTGTCCAGAAGCGACGGACGTTTGAATCTATCCCTTCTATGGCGGTGCAAGGCGATGTTACGAGAGAGTATGGCTGGACAAGTCAAAGGGACTCCTTCAACCACTCTCTCCCGATCCAGCAGGCAGCTGGTGGACAGACACATCCTTTGCCAACACCCACACAAACCTCACCCTGAACCCAGGCACCCCGGCTAAGCCACCAAACGTAGCGAAACACTTAGGACGGCCTATGGCAGAGGTGTGGTTATCCAATAAATGGTTCCCGGGCGGCGGTACCCATTTCCGCCTCCCAAATTGAGCTACCGATTGAATAAGAATATCAACTGATATTTTTTATTATTATTAGACTGTCTTACACTCACCCCTTGGCTTTTCCCGACCACAATGAAGTATTTTTTAGAAAACGGAGAAAATAAAACTTGCACGTGTTAGCCGTTGTAATCCTGATACCGAACTTTTTTTCTAAAAATAACAGCTCAGTTACACTATCGCTCTTCTTGAAACTAACGAAGTCTGGGACGGAGCCTGAATAATATGCAGATTAAAGGAAAAATCGCAAATTCAGGGGTCACCGCTCCCAATTTATGCCAAGCGTGGAAATATTCATCCCACTGCAATGCAGACGTGATCAAAGACAACCCAGTTTAACAGCTCACTCTCGGGTCCTTTTTGGCTCTAGGCACCCAGATAGCGTAAAGCGTAGGTATCTACATAGTGTAGTTGTAGATATTGTCGAGTATAAACTAAACACAATGAAATTACACATCGAATCATTTATTACACATTGTTTTTTAATTCAAGCAAGGAAAAGCAAACAAAACAGTAAAATTACACATACGAAATGTTATTTTTATATTTCACTACTTTCTTTTTACGGTACATAAAGACAGTTAACAAAAACAGTAAAAGTGTGGGCAGTTTACTTAATTTTAATATAATAAGCAAAGCAAAATAACCATTTGAAGATATTATAAGTAGTATTCGAATTTAGGACTTCTGTTATTTCCCACCACATATGCTTACAAAATTTTTGTGAAGATTTAATGATTTCAATGCAGTTATAACAAAACAAAATGTTGTGTAAGGATAACTTCTATTTATAAACCCCCGAATAGAATATATTCAAAAACCATCAAAATCCATTGGTCTATTTAAATTTTATAAAATTACTAGCTGACCCGACGAACTTCGTACCGCCTCAGAATCAATAACTGTTGAATTAAATTAAGTATTTTTACTAAGTTAAAAATTACACAATGAAGCAATTATCGATGCCCAACTGTCCGTGTTTTGTTTTTGTCAGTATCAGACATGGCGTTGTGTATGAATTTATATTTTTTGTGATTTTCTTACTTTTCCACTTACTTACGGAAATTTTTGAAAGGAAGCGGGTACGGGTGCCGCCGCCCCGGGAACCATTTATTGGATAACCAACACCTCTGCCATAGGTCACCCCAAGCGGTGCGCTACGTTTGGTGATTTAGCAAGGGTGACTTTTGTGCGGGTCTTGGCGGCGGACTCGTCTGCCCACCTGCTGCGTGGCGGGCCGGATCGAGAGAGACTGGTTGAGGGAGGCCTTTTGACCTTTCCAGCCGGATTCTCTCGACCAATGGGTCGAAAGAGTCCGGCTGGAAAGGTCAAGGTAAAAGGTCAATTCCGCTCAAGGCAATGGTCTTGCACCGCAGTTAGAGGGATGGATTCACTCCCGGATACAATGACCTCCAGATTCCTACCCACCCCTCATGCCTTTTTCCTTCCCACTTTTTTACTCAACAGAGGTGTATATGGTACCACCCAACGATTGTCAATGTCAATGTCTACGTTACTGATATTTTTAATAAATGATTGTCCGCCATTATCGGTATTTCTTCGACGATATATTGCATATCCTTCAACATGTGTGACCGTATCGTTGGTGAAATCTTTAATAAAACCCTTTGTACAATTTCCGTCTACCATGCAAGGCGATGAACGATTCAAATTATCGCATGGACCGTGAATCATGTTTGTAGTAACGATATCAAACAGTAATTGATTAGTAAAAAATTTAAAAGTAGAGCAAAGAGGCCTGCTTCGTTCTCATCGGGTCAGAAGTGACACCGGTTTGAATTACTAATATCACTTTTAAAAAATAGGGGTTAATGGTAGAAGGGTGAAAATTTAGGGCTGCATGTATTTTTAATGCATCACCATAAAAAAATTAAAAATTAAAAATTTGTCCAAAAAAAAAAATATATAAATTCGGAGTGGAACACCCTTTACTTTTAGGGGTATGAAAAATATATGTTGGTCGATTCTCAGACCTACCAGATAAGCACACAAAATTTCATCAAAATTGGTCCAGCCGTTTCGGAGGCGTATGGTAACAAACACCGTAACACGAGAATTTTATATATTAGAAGATGAACCTCAATATCAAATTAAATCAAAAATCTTAAATTTTCATTTAAAAATAACTATAAAAATAAAATAACGTCTTTCTTCACAAAGTTTATCTTTCTCATCTTAGAATTGAAAAACATGTGAAACTTAATTTTTAATGCAACGTATTTCTAAAATTTCACAAATGTCTGTATTCAAAATTACATTTTTTAAGTGTATTCATTTGTGCGTTTAATAAAAACTTTTTTCTTTTTACTTGGTTTCCAAAGGAATAAAGTGAAATCGTTTAATAATGTCTTTGACTTGACTTTGAATTACGTAGTTAACAATTTTAGCATTGAACTTTTAATCTAAAGTCAACACTGAGATATCTTTTAAAGCAAACTTCCAAGGGAAAATAGTATTAAGCATTTCAGTGTTCCCCTAAACGTTTCAATTCCTTATATTAATTTAATCGGATGAAAACGGCGCGTTGAGAACCCCAAGTAAAACAATCTTTACTTTAACTTAAGCTTATCTCTCTATTTATTACCTCGGGGCTAAATTAAGTAAAACTACCCGACTAGCAGGAAATCGAAATGAAAATGGTAACAAGAAATATATATATTTCAAGATTCGCATCAGGTATTGCTGAAAAAGCAGTTTTTTTCTTACATTATGTCAGCGCCTTGTCAACCGAGAAAACTAACCTCCTCCCGCTTAATGTGCTCCTGGTATCGAGTTTCTTTTATTAGAAATAATATGGCTAAATAGATCTGTGAAATGGGGTTAATTTCGGGATGTACAAATTATATTACAAATTAAGAAAGTGCTGCTATTTTTCGGAAGCGTAAAAAAAACAGTAATAAAATTATTTTTTAATAATGTCAAATAATACCTTTTAAAAAAGGCAATACTATAAAAGTTTTAAAACAAGAAATAATAAAATATTTGTACGTAATACACAATAACACCACAACACATTTTTTATTCATAAGAAACAATTACTTAGCGGTTTAGATATGAAATAAAAAAATAAATAAAAACAATTGAAAATAATAAATATTCGTGGTGTAATACAAAGTGTTTGTTTTATTTTTTAAAAGCAAAACATTTATTTCATCTCATTTATTTATTTTTTTCATTTATTTATTATTTTATCTTATTATTTGATTCCATTTAATTATAAAATGGAGACCTCAGCGAGGTCTGGATTATCAAATAATATTTGAAAATATTATTGAATTAATAAAAAAATATATATAAAATAAATAAGTGTACTTGATTTTAAATAAAACACGATGTTCATAAAATATATAAAAACGGTCTGATTTTGGAGTTATTTCTCTTTGTGAAAATGCTCCTCAATTATTATTTGATATTTAAAAAATATGAAGAAGTTAGCACTCTTTCTAATGAAAAACGAACTAAAAATAAAATATAAACCGATTGCTGAAGGCTGAAGGCTTTCATTTCTACAATCTAACATTGCTATTGTCTGTTTTCCTCCACGGAAGGTTTTATTTTTTTACTTCATCAAACGGAACAAGCAAATAACTCCATGCCATAAATAAATAATAATTCATACAATCGAGGAGATGAAATAAAATATTTAAAATTGAAAGTTGTAGCAATTGAACGTGCTACGTAAACACAGTTAAAAGAAAGCTCTAGAATCATCGGTTGATAGTTTTTTATATGCCATTAAAATTTTCACAATGTTATCAACATATGGAGTGTGACAGTTAAAAAAAAATAATCAGTACAATTTGTTTCAGCTTGCTGTTCAAAAGAATTGGAATTTGAATTGCTTGAATTTGAATTCTTAAGTAAGTACTTCTCACAGCGCAGGTAGCTACAAAGTCATTTTTTTATATTTGTTCGGTGTCCTCCATACCCACTTCACAGCGGAAGGCACCAATGGTGTCTTTATTTTTTCATGTTACAAATGCTACGTTGTTCGGGTGCTTTCTCATGTCGAACATTGGCTATTAACAGGACAATCTCAGTCTAAAGAATGCACATTTATTTATTCACAATACATTTCTTTTTCAAATGTAATGCACTTTCGAAATGTTAAATCTTTTGAAGTAAAATCCCAACGTCAATCGTCCTATAGTTTATCTCAGAAACATACATATTTTAAAAAATTATTTTTTAACCAAGATAATATTACAATACACATTTTTATGGTGTATCCATCTCACTAGGCTAAGCCTGTTCCGAGGTAGCGCTAAACAATCCGCAAAAATTATAAAAGAACAATAATGTATCTACAAACACAACTACGTTCATTTTTTGGTTTACAAATCCTCGCATAATCTTAGTTGACTGGATAAGTATTTGTAAGTTTTTTTAAAAGGGTTTTACATTATATTTTAGCTTTAGAAAACGCAATTTACATATTTATTATTTACGAAATTTATGAACGAACCAACCTTCGAAAACACTTACCATTATTATTATGGCATAATCGATTTGCCTTTTACGTAATAAACGTATCAAAAAACCTACTTTCAAAACCATCAGCGATGAGGTTAATCATTTTTCCGAATCCAATGACCATAAACTTAACAATGTGAAAACTTTCCGACAATTCTGAAATAATATTGAAATTGAAAAGCCAGTCCCATCTATCATCATATGTGTCGGAACTTTAAATGTCATTTGCTTATTCAGTACGAACGAAATGTCTCTTATTATTATTTGTTGTGTTAAACTTTGGGAATTACCATGCGAACAACAAACCACGTAGAAAATTTACCGCTCCACATCATGAATACGTAATAAATCCTTGGCCACTTTTTGTTTGCCCGAATATTATATCGCAGCGAGCTTTTGTATGGGAATAACTTCGTGTCTCAAGCTTGGTGACCTATGTACGGAATTGAATAACTTTATTCGTTTCAATTATGATCGATAACGTAATGATTATATCGAAAGTTGGTCGGAACGGGGAACTACGAGTATTGACTTGTATATAATAAAGTTTTTTCGTTTGTATTTGTTTGAAAAAGTTTTATAAATATTTTTTTATGTAAGTACCCCACAAGTGTCCTAATTGCCTCAAACCGGCGGAGCCAGTGAGTTATTGATTTTGGCATCCCCAATAAGGAACTCCAGTTCAATTTTTATTTTTAATGAATAATTTACCTTCTAGCTTAAATAACTGCATATTTATTTTTATTTTTAAAGTTAGTTTTAATAGTTAAAATAATTGTCAAAGTTTTAATTTTTCAAGACGAGTTTTAAAAAAAAAGTTTTAATTTTACAAACGTACGTGACGTTATCACTCACCAAAGGTTTTTATTTTTATTTTCAACAGGTGTTGTCATTTTGTATGATAGTTACATGAAAGAGATACGGCGGCGAATCAGCTGTTCGACATCCGCCCTTTTCGAGTTCGGAGTTCAAAGGATTGGCCATGGAACTAGCATTACGATTTTTTTGTACTGCTTAGTTTTTGAATATTTTAAATAATAGAGATAAACATAGAGAAACCTTTATTTTTTAAACTGAATTATTTAGGCCTAAATAATATTTCAATAAACTCAACAACTATACGATGGCTGTATCATACATTTTAATACAATGACTGTAAAATTATGGTGAGCAGTGACGTCAGCACTAAACATTCAATAATACCAACTTGACAGTGTGTTTCAATGATACGATTGAAAATGGACTTTTTAATAATTTTTTTAAAACTCTACGTTTAGTATTTTTCAATAAAACGTGTATATTAAGAATCAGCGTCTATTGGTTTTTATGAACATATATTTTTAAAGAAATAATATTTTTCACTGGAGTTCCTTATTATAATATGCTGTTAAGCAGAAGGAAGTAATGTAGAAGATGGTGTAATGTACGTTGGCAAGTACCTGACTGTACAGATCTGGTCACTAAACACGACTAAAGCGATTTTATTTTTAAAGAGGGTATTTCTCTATTTAGGGGGAGTATTTCTCCAGGGCAACAATTACGCAATGTTATGTAGTTACATCTTATACACGGTTTCCGAAAACTCTTAGTAAAAGCGGGATCACATTGGAGTCAATCTACATCACATCGATGACCGGCGTGATCTATGGGTAAGGCTCTTGACTCGCAATCCAAAGGTCGCATGATCGTATCCCGGCGCGGCGTGGGCAAATAAATTTTATTTGATTAACGTGTGTTATTTTACTGTACACTGATTGGAAGTTTTTCGGGGTCGGAAATAGTTTCCGTTCTGTCGCTCAAGTGGGTTCCATGACAGTTCATCCTGCGACAATTCATCCGGCGACAGTTCGTCCTGAGACAGTTCATCCGGCCGACAGTTCATCCTGCCGACAGTTCATCCTGCCGACAGTTCATCCCGCCGACAATTCATCCGGCGACAATTCATCCTGCCTGATCATTTAGAAGATTTTTTCTTCAAGTAAGTATGCAAAGAGGATATACGGCCGTCCAACCTAACCTAACCTAACCTAACCTAACCTAACCCAACCTAACCTAACCTAACCTAACCTAACCTAACCTAACCTAACCTAACCTAACCTAACCTATTTAGTAAAAATATTTTTACAGCGGATTTCCATTCAAGATGCCTTCAGATATAAGTATATCGATTTTGGTTGTACGGCCGTATATCCTCTTTGCATACTTACTTAATAAAAATCTTCTAAATGATCAGGCAGGATGAATTGTCGCCGGATGAATTGTCGGCGGGATGAACTGTCGGCAGGATGAACTGTCGGCAGGATGAACTGTCGGCCGGATGAACTGTCGCAGGATGAACTGTCGCCGGATGAATCGTCGGCGTGATGAACTGTCGGCAGGATGAACTGTCGGCCGGATGAACTGTCGCAGGATGAACTGTCGGCTGGATGAACTGTCGCAGGATGAACTGTCGCCGGATGAATCGTCGCAGGACGAATTGTCGGGTTACCCTCAAGTGATATGGTAATGTGGATTTGCATTTAATAATATCCCAAAAACATTTCATCATCTCATTTGGATAGGGTTCTAACTTCACTACTCCTTGTTCTGAGATATGAGGTGTCAAAGTTTGCAAAGACGATTGTAAAAAAGTTAGGACTTAACAGAAGAAGAAGTGGTTGTGTTGTTTTAAAATAAAGCACCCTTTGAGAAATTAAATCCATCGTTTTTATTGCAATGTTTTCAAAGTTACAAGTCACCGACACACAACTTATTCCCCACTCAACGGACAAAAGTTTAATCAATACTTTACGTTTTCTATGCAAGTTTAGTTAAAGAAGTTTTAATTTTTAGCGAGCGTGGGCTTTATTTATTTATTTTTTTATTTTTTATTGTGAAAAACAGTTAACAAATGTATATCCAATTACATTTCACAATTTTTAGTTAATAGTGTAATACATTAATTTTATAGGTACATTAATAATGACAGGTGCTAAAGAATATCTTTATGTCGCTCTTAAAATGATTGTAGTTCGATTGAAAAATGTCAATTTCAGAAGAAAGGTTTAATAGTGAGGTCATTCTCCCCAGAGGCATGATTATATAGTTTATATAGTTAAATTCTTTTGAATATTAAAATTACTGGCGCCATCTTTGGCCTAAATGAATAAACTTGTTTATAATAACTATCTATATTTATAATCCATAGTTAACTTAACTAGAAAACAAATCAACGTGTACCAGACGTATCAAGCCTGTACAAGACTGTAAAAAAAGGGGTACCGGTTTCAGTACACGACCAGGATGAAATGGTTGAAATAATAAAATACTGACCTCCCGTGCACCCAGTGCCTGATGAGTTGAGGACACTGGATGTGCCTACTCCTCTGCCCAGTCCTGGTGCGTGGCGGTTGCCTGAAGTAGGGCCGGCTTTCTGTAGGAGACTGATGGCACCAGGAGCAAAACCTAGGCAGAGGTCGGCGGGGGAGGCAGCTGATGATAATAACTTTTCCCAGAAGGAAATAATAACACGAGTTTGACGTTGATGGAAGAACTGATTTATTAAGAGAAATGGCCGGGTTTATATACCCGATTTCCGTGACAAAACCTGTCACGTGGTACATTTTTGTGGTGGGAGGTTTTACCTAGCCCTTTACCTATATAAGGTGTGCCTTTCTGTGGGCCACCCATTTTGGCAAACACTTGCTTGAAAGTGGTCGTCTAAAATTGCTTTCTTAAATTAATTATACAGGTCAGGTTAATGTATTTACAATGTTTTCCTTAAAACTACAGTGTTTCTACGGATGTTCTACATTCGTAGATTTTTTGTTTGATAAGTTTGGGTTGATTTTAAGGAAGTTTGACTTTTTGTCGGTAGGTATTTGTTATTTAACAAAGTGTTTGAATAGTTACAAAGAAGTTAATATTTTTCCCAGGTCCCCCGTAAGCTTGGCTATCGAAACCTTTTGGTTCCGTCGCTTTACGAGGTCCTGGGATTTTTAAAATGGAGAAAAAGTGAAATGATGCTAAAGTCTCGAAAATCTGCTCAAGTGCTGATAGCGCTGGCAGTTTAAGAGTTACAATGTTTATTTATGGCTCTATGGATGCCCCGTAGGACTCTGCACTGAAACGTCTTAGTTTCAGCGTCCTAAGGGGTGTTTAAACGAAGTTATATTAAAATATGGTGTATTTTTGACCAATATAAAGGCCCTTAATAGGGACACCCAAATTGGTGTTTTGGCTTTGTAGCCGGAAAAATAGCCCTGAAGGCGATAAAATAATAAGTTTAGGATGTCTCCTGGTGGCAACTTGGTAACCAAGTTTTTACTTGTGTCACCAGGGCATCTGTGTATTAAGCAAAAGACATTTAAAATTGAAAAAATATGTTTTGAAAAAGATCGTTGCTGGCGGCACGGTATTATTGAACTTAGTGGCCAGGACGAAAAAAGGCCCTAAAAAGGGCCATAATTAAAATAGAGAGCAGCCCGCTTGGCGGAGCTGCCGCCTCCTGCAGAGCCATAACAGCAGAGCGGCAAGGGAGGGAAGGCAAATGGCCCTTCTTAGGGCTTTAGCCTAAGGCTGGAAATTAAGGCCCTCAAAGGGGTCTTAATTAAAAATAAATGGAGGCTAGTCAGCCTGGTTGCCTTTGGAGGCGTAAGTAAGCATAAATAAAGTATTAATTGTTAAAATTATTAAAATTATAGGATTCTAGAATGTCTCCCGGTGCAAACTTGGCACACAAGCTTTATTTGGTTGCACCGGGGCATTGTACATAAGCAAAACATATAAGATTAAAAATTAATAAATGAGGGAGAGCAACACGTCGGTTACACTCCCCCCGTGTAGCTACGCTGCACTAGTCTTCACGACGTGTTGAAGGTCGGTCAGTAGGGGTCGCATCCACCGACGAGGAGCACCATTGACACCACTTTGGGTATGGTGCCGTCGGCCTGGCGTCACATGTGGTGGACGTCGGCTGTTGCGGGGTTTCTCACGTACGTAGGGTCGTGGAGCACCTGGTCGTGGAGCGCGGCAGTCTCCGATGCCGCACCAGTTTCGGATTTTGCATGTCTTTGTTGAATGTCCTTTTAAACACACGCGGCAGAGTCGGGAACTTTTCACCGTCTCCCATCATAATTTTACATCTTTCCCGACGAACTCACGGCAGTCTTCGAGCCAATGACCTTTTTCGCCGCACTGTAGGCACCCGTCGCGATTTGTACTCTCGCTAGGGTTCGTGTTGTTATACGAGTCATATTGTGGTGACTTTCGCGTACTTTCACTATGTTTTTCACGACTGTCATATTGTGGTGACTTGCGCGACGGACTTTCACTATGTTTTTCACGGTTGTCATATTGTGGTGACTTGCGCGACGGACTTTCACTATTTCGCGGCCCGATTCTGTTGTGGCGAACGAGTGTTCGCGACGCGGTCTAGACCTCGCGGGGTCGACCATACCTGATTTGGTGATGGCGTTCGCGATGGTCTTCAGGAAGGCGGCGTACTGGCAGATCGTAGCGGGTGCGTCGTAGCGCCGCACCTCCATCAGCCACGCCAACCGCATCGTGCACGGCATCTTCCCCGCGATGTCGCTGAGGAGCGCCGGGTTGGTCAGGTATCCCTCATTGTTGAGAGAGCGAAGTGATGCCACTAGGTTCTGCACCGTTCCCGAAAAGTCTGCTATTTCTTCTAGAGAAGCCTCTGCTGTCAGCTGAGGGAGCCGCTTGGCCTTGTCTAGCATCAAGGCGGCCAGCGAAGTCGTCCCTCCGTAGCGCTGCTCCAGCACGTCAAGGATTTCAGTCACTTGAGTGGGGTCCATCAGGAGGGGTCCCACGGCGTCTCGGGCCTTCCCTTTGAGGGCCCGCTGCAGTCGGATGAGGTTTTCACTGCTAGTCATCCGGCAGGTAGCAGTGGATTGGTTGTACTGCGCCCTCCAGGTGGGCCACTCCAGTGGGTCCCCAGAGAAGGGAGGCAGGTCCTTGGCCATCGACTGCCTGGCGATGAGAGCAGCCATCCGGGGGTCATCCTCAATTGTGGGATGGGGGCTGTCCTGAGCCCTTGAAGCTCTTATGGCCTCTGTGAGCGCGTTGGTGAACTGGGCCATCGGGTTGTCCGTCTGCTGGACCCAAGCTCTGGTTTGGCGGGCCGTCTCCTCAGCACTTGGTTGCGGTGGGAATAGCGGCAGGCCGGAGCTCGGACTGGCAGCGGATGGTATTTGGTCATCAGGCTGCGCCGGCTCATGATGTGCCCACTGGGCGTATGCAGATGGTCCCTCAGTGTGGTAGTAAGGGGGTGGCGGCAGGGGGCCTCCAGGCCCTGGCTGCGCCGGCGAGGCGTACCTCTGGTCCACCAGAGGCACAGGGTCCACAGGCATCTCACGTACGGCGGGGCGCTGCCTCTGGTCGTCCAGGGGTGCGGGCGGTACGGGGCCGGGAGGTCCATGCTGCATCCATCCTTGTCCCTCATGGTGACGAAGGAGCGGCGGCGGAGAGCCTTCAGGCCCTGGCTGCGCCGGTAAGGCGTACCTCTGGTCCACCAGAGGCACAGGTCCCACAGGCATCTCACGTACGGCGGTGCGCTGCCTCTGGTCGAGCAGGGGTGCGGGCGGCGGTACGGGGCCGGAAGGTCCAGGCGGCATCCATGTTGGACTGCCATTGTAGTTGTGTTGCGGCGGCGGAGGGCCTCCAGGCCCTGGCTGCGCCAGCGATGCGTACCTCTGGTCTACCAGAGGCACAGGTCCCACAGGCATCTCACGTACGGCGGTGCGCTGCCTCTGGTCGAGCAGGGGTGCGGGCGGCGGTACGGGGCCGGAAGGTCCAGGCGGCATCCATCTTGGACTGCCACTGTAGTTGAGGGGCTGCGGCAGGGGGCCTCCAGGCCCTGGCTGCGCCAGCGATGCGTACCTCTGGTCCACCAGAGGCGCCGGTCCAACGAGCATCTCACGTACGGCGGTGCGCTGCCTCTGGTCGAGCAGGGGTGCGGGCGGCGGTACGGGGCCGGAAGGTCCAGGCGGCATCCATCTTTGTTCCCCATAGTAGTGAGGGGGCGGCGGCGGAGGGCCTTCAGGCCCTAGCTGCGCCGGCGAGGCGTACCTCTGGTCCACCAGAGGCACCGGTCCAACGGGCATCTCACGTACGGCGCTGTGCTGCCTCTGGTCGTCCAGGGGTGCGGGCGGTACCGGGCCGGAAGGTCCAGGCGGCATCCATCTTGGATTGCCTTGGCTGCTTGGCTGCGGGGCTCGGCTATCTCGTGCCGGCTCAGGAGCGTTGTGAGGCTGCATCCATGTTGATTGTCCATGGCTGCTTGGCTGCGGGGCTCGGCTATCTCGTGCCGGCTCAGGAGCGTTGCTTTGTGCCAGCCCTGAAGTACTGCGTTGTGGCAGCCCTGAGGTGCTAGGTTGTGTCAGCCCTGCGGGGCTTGGTTGTGCAGTAGGCTGTGGCGCTTGTAGGGCTGCCATCAGCTGTTGTATCTGCTTTCTCTGGTGGCGCAGCTGTCGTCGCAGCTGGCGCACCGTATCCTCCGTGGCTGTGGAGGGTGGAGGTCCCTCATCGCTGTCCTCTGCGGAGCTCGTCACCGGGGAAGTGCTGGATGAGGGCCGGGGCGTGGCGTCAGGGGAGACGTCAGGCACGCCCAGGGGCTCGGCTCCGGCGTCCGGAGCAGCAGTCGGTGGCTCAGCAGGGGGCGATGGAGGTCCATTGTCTTGCGCCGTCCTCTTCGATCGTAGGGCGGGCGGAGACATCCTGGAGTCGTGCAGCGGATCCGGCTCGAAGGACCACTTGTACCAGACGTATCAAGCCTGTACAAGACTGTAAAAAAAGGGGTACCGGTTTCAGTACACGACCAGGATGAAATGGTTGAAATAATAAAATACTGACCTCCCGTGCACCCAGTGCCTGATGAGTTGAGGACACTGGATGTGCCTACTCCTCTGCCCAGTCCTGGTGCGTGGCGGTTGCCTGAAGTAGGGCCGGCTTTCTGTAGGAGACTGATGGCACCAGGAGCAAAACCTAGGCAGAGGTCGGCGGGGGAGGCAGCTGATGATAATAACTTTTCCCAGAAGGAAATAATAACACGAGTTTGACGTTGATGGAAGAACTGATTTATTAAGAGAAATGGCCGGGTTTATATACCCGATTTCCGTGACAAAACCTGTCACGTGGTACATTTTTGTGGTGGGAGGTTTTACCTAGCCCTTTACCTATATAAGGTGTGCCTTTCTGTGGGCCACCCATTTTGGCAAACACTTGCTTGAAAGTGGTCGTCTAAAATTGCTTTCTTAAATTAATTATACAGGTCAGGTTAATGTATTTACAATGTTTTCCTTAAAACTACAGTGTTTCTACGGATGTTCTACATTCGTAGATTTTTTGTTTGATAAGTTTGGGTTGATTTTAAGGAAGTTTGACTTTTTGTCGGTAGGTATTTGTTATTTAACAAAGTGTTTGAATAGTTACAAAGAAGTTAATATTTTTCCCAGGTCCCCCGTAAGCTTGGCTATCGAAACCTTTTGGTTCCGTCGCTTTACGAGGTCCTGGGATTTTTAAAATGGAGAAAAAGTGAAATGATGCTAAAGTCTCGAAAATCTGCTCAAGTGCTGATAGCGCTGGCAGTTTAAGAGTTACAATGTTTATTTATGGCTCTATGGATGCCCCGTAGGACTCTGCACTGAAACGTCTTAGTTTCAGCGTCCTAAGGGGTGTTTAAACGAAGTTATATTAAAATATGGTGTATTTTTGACCAATATAAAGGCCCTTAATAGGGACACCCAAATTGGTGTTTTGGCTTTGTAGCCGGAAAAATAGCCCTGAAGGCGATAAAATAATAAGTTTAGGATGTCTCCTGGTGGCAACTTGGTAACCAAGTTTTTACTTGTGTCACCAGGGCATCTGTGTATTAAGCAAAAGACATTTAAAATTGAAAAAATATGTTTTGAAAAAGATCGTTGCTGGCGGCACGGTATTATTGAACTTAGTGGCCAGGACGAAAAAAGGCCCTAAAAAGGGCCATAATTAAAATAGAGAGCAGCCCGCTTGGCGGAGCTACCGCCTCCTGCAGAGCCATAACAGCAGAGCGGCAAGGGAGGGAAGGCAAATGGCCCTTCTTAGGGCTTTAGCCTAAGGCTGGAAATTAAGGCCCTCAAAGGGGTCTTAATTAAAAATAAAAGGAGGCTAGTCAGCCTGGTTGCCTTTGGAGGCGTAAGTAAGCATAAATAAAGTATTAATTGTTAAAATTATTAAAATTATAGGATTCTAGAATGTCTCCCGGTGCAAACTTGGCACACAAGCTTTATTTGGTTGCACCGGGGCATTGTACATAAGCAAAACATATAAGATTAAAAATTAATAAATGAGGGAGAGCAACACGTCGGTTACACAACGATTTCTCATAACCTATTTACCATTTTCTGATTTTGAGATTGAATCTTTTGTAAAGTATTTTTATTGAACATAGTTTAAAGGAAAATATTTAAATAGGACATAAACTTACAATTTTATAACATACCTAAACGTGCCAATAGAACCATGTTAGGGCATAATGCTCAAAACCTCATTGCATGAGGTTCAAAATACATTTCCCTAATGCAACTCCAAGCTAAGGCCACGCCCTATGTATTTAAATATTCTTCTTTTTTTGTATTTCTTCGTCATTACTAATGTAACAATTTATAGACATTTTTTTTGAAGAGTTTTAATTTTCAATGTACATTTATTACATTATATTTAATATTTTCTGCAACCGGTTTCGACTCATCCGTATCATTCTCTCTACTTTTGCCACTAATCTTTTCATTAATGTATTACTAAAAGTGATAGGGGAAGCAAATGTAAAATCGTGCAATGTCCAGTGTTTTAAATATAATGTCCTCCGCGTGCAAAGCCGTATCTACTCCAAGCATAAACTTTATAATTAAAGTGTGTTTATCGGAAGTGACCTGCCAGGTAAGCCTGTTTCTGTATCTATTTGTAAATAGTAAAATAGATAGAACCTTAGAATTCTTAATAAATTGCACAGCGCCCTTGAGGTGATTTTTCACAGAAACGGCGCTCTACAAATTATCCAATAATTATTATAATTATTATTCACTAGCAAACTTATAACTTTAAGTAAAATACTTTACACAAAATTTAATCTCAAAATCAAAAACTGTTAAATAGATTACGAAAATTCGTCTTTTCAAACTTTGAAACCGCAGAACATGGTGAGGCGAAGTTAGAACCCTCAAATCAAAGTGACTAACTATAATGCGCCTCGTAACATCGATCAACTATCAGATACAAACCAAATAGAGAGTGTAAGTGATGTTAGAACCTTGTTAAATGAAAGGAGTTTGGTTTTAGAATTTTTCCATACATAAAATGAAAATAATTTTGGTTGTAGAAATCAGAAATTAGAAATAGATGCTCTATTTTGGCCAGCCAGCATTTCTTTTTTAAATTTCCCCTAGTTTTTTACTAAAGAACGAGTGTCGAGCTGATTTCTCCGTCGGGAATATCTCGGTGGCTGGAGTATTAGTAAGAAGACGATATTAATAATTTATATTGGAAGCCGAGTGACGAAAATTGCTAAAACTGATTTCATCAATATTTGGTTTGCATCAGGTCGTCTAAAGGAGGCTGCTTTACTCTGATTAAATGCCTCTAGCCTGCGCCCTGGGGTTGGTATAATCTATAATATGCTCCAAAGTTCGTTTATGTCGAAGATTGAATTTTCTGCACTAAAAGACCTATTTTGATTTTAGAGTAAGAACCATCTGTTAAAACATGTAGTTTCATACATACTTATGTTACTGGTTTACTATAGGGTAGGCCATAAACTTTTTTGAATTTTTGAAATAACCATTAAGAAAATGTGCAGATTGTATTTAATTAAATGATTATTGATAAGAACAAAAGTATGCTGGAAAATAATTTCATCAGAATGGCCGCCATCTCGCCGCTGGCGTTTCTCAAATCTGGCCCTTAGATTTTCGAAAACTTTTCGACACAAATGACGGGTATGTTGACAATTTCTTGTTGATGTTCTCCTTTAATTGGAGTATAGTCGCTGGTTTATATACGTAGACTTGACTTGTAAAGCCCATAAAAAAAATAAGCTGGAGTTAGATCCGCGGTGCGGGAGGCCAAAGAATATCTATATTTATTAGGGAAAATTTATTTTTAACCATAGGTACACTCTCGTTCAAAGTATGACAGGTTGCACAATCTTGCTGCATCCAAGTATATTATTGTAACTAACGAACTGCTGTAACTATGGTTGAAAAAATTCTATCGCCAAAGCATCTGAACACTTGCGCGTCGATATATTTGGATCGTCTCGTACAGACATGTTTGCGCCATATTTTCTTCGGCCCTCGAGCTCGATGGCCGCCCTTTTTGTTTTTGGTTGAGAATCGTGTCGGTTTTTTAGAAGTTTTTAAACCATGATTTAATTAAATTAAAACTTGGGCACTGATTAATACTCTGTAATTGGTGATGCATATGAAATAGGCGGCGTGCATTATTTTTTTGAAACACAGAATAGAATCATTGTTGAACCAAATAGAACAAAATCATGTTTTTGTGAAAGTGTTTTACCCAGAAAGCGCGTTGCTCTCCCGTTGAGACTAAATTTTCAAGAAACGAGGAGCCGCGCATAAGTGGCCCCGCTCTTCTCCCCCATTTGGAATCCCCACTAGCACGATTACAAAAATGCAAACGTTTATGGTCCATCTTATATTTCTCAGATAGTGTTTTCATGGTGGAAAAATTTCAGATTTATTGATAAAAAAAATTTGTAAGACATGACGCTTCATTATAATTATAATAATATATATGGATGATTTGTGTGGCGCAGTTTTTGTGAAAAATCACCTAAAGGGGCTGAACCACTATTTTAATAACGAACATCATATTACATATGTTACGGGACTTTAAAAAAATATGTTCTTTTAACACACAATTTAACAATATCGATATTTTTAATAATACTCTTGTTTATATTTTTAATAATACCGAAACGAAGTCAAGCGTACGACCACAAATGTAAATTAAATTAATGCACAACTATAGAAAAGGTACAGCATGAGCATCTCCTGTCCCTATCCCATCTTCCTCTGCCTCATGCCCTTTCCTTTTCCTTCTACCTACTAATATGCTTATATATATTTTTTTCTTTTTTTGTTATTTTCATTTTCATTAAATGGTTATTACCAATGACAATTTTATATTATATCATAATAACCAACATTAGCATAAGAAACTGTTTTGGCTTACCTCATGTTTAACCTCTTGTATAAATTGCTGTTTGTTTCTTACAATCAATAAATAAGCAAATAATTTTTAACAAGTTTTAAGAAACACCAAAGAATCTGTGTTTTGCACACCAGGGAGATATTCTTAATCATTGACAATAGTTCACTATTATGCCTACAAGCTTGTTTTAACTTTAATCAGGTTAGTCTTCACATTAATCTTCTCACATATTAATAAATAAAATTATTTAGTTTTATCAATAATAATCATAAGATAATGTAATGATTTCAATCATTTGTGGATCACCAATCATAAAAAAACAAGCAAATAATTATAATTTCTTAAAAAAAATTTATTCATTTCAGAAATTCTGTTGGGAAAAAATATCTTAAGGCTATAAAATTAGACCAATTCGAGCATGGCCGTAATGTGATGGTCGAAGTTTTCCTAAATGTTCAACTTTGTACTTTGGTCTTGGTGGCATCTGCCCACCAAATGCGTGGTTAAAGGAGACCTTTTGACCTTCTCCAGCAGGGCTCTCTAGGAACGTCACCTTGCGCCGCAGTGGAAGGGATGGTTTCATATGTCCGTCACTCATGAAGACACTGACCACCAGATTCCTACCCACTTATAACGTTTTTCTTCTCAGAACTCCACACAGCATCCCCAAAGATGACAAAAGCCCTAAGGGCAATAATTTTCCTCAGGTATGAAAATACTTGCATGCGTTGATATTTTAATGGTACATAATTTAGTTTTCTCCATTAATTCGTCGACATTTTATTTTTTTGTAAATTTAATTTAAATTAAAAAATAATAATGGTATTACCTAATTCTGCAAGTATTTAAGTATTTTTTTTGTTACGGCTGTTTTGACTTACCATTACCATTACCTTGGCATTACCATTTTCAAAATTTAGACATTTAAAATATTTCATTGTTCTCTCTTAAAGCGTCAACATTTTTAAATGTGATGACTGTGGCCGGTTATCAACATTACTTCTGGACTCCGTTGTATGGATCCAGATTCCTTGTGATGGTGATCTCAGTACATGGTGAGGTTGACAATAATAAGTCGTGGGTAGACTATTGTGGTTTATTCCGAGATTCTGTACAGAGGTGCTTCGTAGGAAGACTGAATGCAAAGAGGACGAATGGACAACATTCACAACCTTTTATACGTTACTCATGCTGTCTCACTCATACACGCATGTCTCTTTTATACCGCAAGACATACGTTCACCACAATTAACAATTTAAGTATTCCCATTTAATGCGTTGACATTTAAATATTAAGTGATATAATTGTGAAAATCTGCTATAAGATTTTATTTGTTTTATTTAGTTTATCGTAATGGATGTAAATAATCTGTAGATTTTCTGAAATAAAAAAATTACACATTTAACAACACAAATTGAAAATACGAAAGGTCTTTTTACAATGGTTATTTATTGTTGTTTTGATTGAGTGCCAACATGTGTATCATTTTTGATGGTGATGAACAAACAGAAAAAATGCGGCAATGTGAAGAATTATAAAAAAATAGATGGTTTAATTAATTACAACTAATAACATTATTCCTCTGATGAAGTGAACAGCTTTCGACCAAAAATAAGAATTATGAAAAATCTTGACGATTTTTTAATCATGAGTTGTTTGAGTACTCCGTTGTTTTTATCCCCGTTAAAATGAAAACAAACAAAATCTCTGAAGTCGGTATAGGAGATTATCATCCATCATAATGTTAAACTCGTAAGCGTGTGTTAAAATTTAATCCCCACGAAAACCATTGACTTTTTTCTGATTACTTTCGAACAACTTTCTGAAGTTTATCAAAAATCTACTGTGGTTTTGTTTTTACCAAAATAAAAATTTGTTTTCGAAATGAAAACATTAATTTATTGTTGCGTATTTTACTCTTTAATATTTTTATTTTGATGCTGAGAATTTGTTATAAAATTCCTTTGTAATAAAAACATTTTCATATATTCCACTTATTTTATAAATACTTGTTGTTCTAGAATACGTGGAAAAAGTTTTAAATTGTTTTAATATATTATTATTTCAGGAAGTTAGAGTGTAATAAAATATATTGCTAATAAAAAATAAGACGATGAAATCTACAGAAAACTGTCAGTTTAGCTGAATTTTGGTTTGCTAATTGATGTGTTTTTATTTATTTATTTATTTATTAACGCCCTTTTTCGGGGCTTTTACATATGAATAGTAAGAAATACACAGTATTTATTGTACATAACTGAACTGCCTTCGTAACAATATTTTATATTTGTTTAAAGATAAATTGAAGATGTCCACTGACTTGGTATAATTGTTTCCCTCCATTAGTATTCTGGGCAAAGAGGAATACATATGATAGTTAGTTCCAGAATTACTGCACTGAAATAAATCCTGACTTCTAGTATTACGTATTGGAATCCGGAAGCTTATCAATTCGAGCAATATCGGACTGTCAACTAAATCATTTAGAATTTTATACAGAAATACCAAGTCAGTGAAAGTTCTTCTGTCTGACAATTTCAGCATATTCATATCATTCAAAATAGTATTGTAGTTCAACATAACTGCTGGAATACCCATTTTAAAATTAAGAAAACGTAAGAATTTGTTTTGTATTCTTTCAACAGCTTGTACATGTATATTGTAATATGGGTTCCAGACGGGAGAATTGTATTCAAGTTGACTTCTAACATATGCAAAATATAACAGTTTTATACACTTAATATTGTTAAAATTTCTAGTTAGCCTAGTTATAAATCCCAACATTTTTAAGGCCTTATTAGAGATTTCTGTTATGTGGTTAACAAATGAAAGATTAGATTGAAAAGTGATGCCCAAGTCTTTAATTTGTGTTAATGTCTCCAGAGTATTGTTATCAATGTTGTAATTGAAGATCACTGGATTTTTTATTCGAGAAAATCTAACTATATGACATTTTGAGATATTTAAGTAAAGTCTATTTTCATTACACCAAATTAACAATTTGTTGATATTATCTTGAAGAATGTTGCAATGATAAATATTTTGAATTATTCTAAAAATTTTGAGGTCATCAGCAAAAAGTAAGATAAATACATCATGAAATATTTTTGTAAGATCATTTATAAACAAGATAAATAATATTGGGCCAAGGTGTGAACCCTGTGGAACTCCACTTGTTGCATAAATTTTTTCCGACAATGAGGATTTTATTCTAACAATTTGTTGTCTTCCAGTAAGATAGCTTTCAAACCAGGCTAATATACTGCCACGTATACCAATCTTTTCTAATTTCCAAATGAGAATTTTATGGGAAACTGAATCAAAGGCTTTACTAAAATCAGTATAGACAGAGTCTACTTGTTTTTTTTCTTTAAAAGCATTGGTTATAAAATTTTCATAAATAATCAAGTTAGAAAGTGTACTTCTACCTGGCATAAATCCAAACTGGTAAGGTGATATTACAGGTTTTATTTGGGCAAAAAGTTTGTCAAGTATTAGGCTTATGTGCGGATGTGGATGTCGAAGGACCTTGCATGTGTTTTGAAATGTGTTTGACCACTGCACAAGTAACAAGAATGCGCATAAGAAAAGGAAAAAAAAGAACTCACTGCGAAACCTTGTGACACTCTGCTTTCCAGGCTGGGTTTATTCTGCACTCTATATTAGTTGCGGGATTAATTGCGGATGCGGTAAGCAGTATATTTGATATGTTTATGCGTCGACGGTCGATTAAAGACTGAATGTGGGTATGATAAAATGACAGGTATACAGGAATGGGTAGGAAAGGAACATGTGACAATACAAGCTACAAATGCGTCTATGATGTATGTAGGTAAGTAGTATGTAGGTAAAGTAGGTAAGTAGCCATGTATCTTTGTATGTAGGTAAGTGTAGTATGTGTTGTGTAAAATGTCAAACCACTAATTAATAAACTAGACCATACTAATGTTTGATTGAATCTTAGATTCTTTTGTAATCCAAGTAATGTTACTCAAATTTTATCCCTAACAAGGAAATCCGTCGACTGCAAACAGGATTCATCCAAAATGAGTTCACCTTTAATTTTGGTTTTGTTATATTTCACGTTATATTTATGGAATATAAATCAAACCACTTAACATTATTACTTTCTTACTCAGATACCTTTACGTTTTCATCAAAGATCCTTTAATCAGGCTTTCAGTGGAAAAACTCTGGCTTAAGGTTGCAATTTCCCGGCGAAGGAGAGGATATTTCTGTAAGGATTACATAGTAGGTATCCTCAAAAAATTCTCATCTCGTCCCTTGCATCACTTTATCAAAGGCGTGCAGTGACTTCGAAGGTTTCGTTGTTATTCAGATACACATGCTGGATGGTGATTATGTTCAAACCTTTTTTTTAGTTTCCCGTTTATTTCCTTCAAAAAATTAGGCGTTCACGAGCAAAAAATGTCGTTTTAAGTTAAAGATGCTACTTTAAAATTGAAAAAACCAAAAAAATCAAACCTTTAAAAAAGAAACTTAAAATAAATGAATTGGGACTATTCAAAAGGTAAGAATTTTTTTAACATTGCTCCACACAGGATGCCTTGAGGAAAATAATTCCCATCGGAGCCTTTTTCATCTTTCAGAAAATAAGAAGAGGATGTTCTGGGATGGATACGAGGGTGGGTACGAATCGGGGGTCAGTGTAACCAAGAGTTACGGAAGTATGAATCCAACCCTCCCACTGCGGTGCAAGGCAATGTTCCCAGAGAGTCCTGTTGGAGAGATCAAAAAGTCTCCCTCAATCAGTCTCCCGATCCGGTCTGTTACACAGTTATTTGGTAGGTAGACGCATCCGCCGCTAAGACCAGAACAAACCTCTACCATAAACGCAGGCACCCCTGCAAAGTTACCAAACATAGCGAACCACCTGCGGCACCTTTAAACATCATACGAACAAAAAGAGGGAGAAGTAAATAAAATCATGTTAATAAATCGTCGGAATGCGGCGTAACCGAAGTTTGATGACGTCGAAATAGCTGTTAGAATAATAAAAACTAAAATAAGGACTTGATAATAACACGAAAAAATAGATTTACTTTAAATTTGAAAAAAAAAGACTAAATGGAGCACACGAAAAACTAACAATAAATAAAACTTATTTAGATTTCTACCCTTTTTATTTTTATTTTTTTTTATTAGGTTTGTCAATAGTGATTCATATCAAAGCCTTCTTAAATACAATTACATTGAATATGGTTGATACTATCACTAATTAAAGACAAACACAACATTGATAACAAAATGGGGCTTAATATCCTTCACAGTACTAAGAAAGCATTCTGTAGAGTATGTTTTACCCAACAAGATATCTACCGTCTTAATACTGTGAGGGTAGAAAACAATGTATATGTACACATACACATACGCATACATATACGTGTATATACACAGACGCATGCATATATACACATACATACACACAGCGACACAGCCCTCATGCAACAATCATTTTATTTTAATATTAATTAAAGCTGCATTACATTTGTGCCTACTTCTAAACTAATTTCTCCTAAATCCTATATCATTTCGAAATCCCTGACTTTAGGGGCTCCCAATAATAACCCCTTTTGCCATTTCCGGGAAGATAAATTGAAAGCAAAATATTACGACGACGTTAATAATTAATTAATTAAATTGTTACCTAACCATCAAAATAGGAGCTGTTACTTTCCGCGTGCTCTCTAACTAATGAGATCATAGGAATATTTGAGGGTTTCGTGGATTCAACAAAGTTCCCCACTTTAAATTTTCCCGTCTCCACTAAAGAAAAATCAGGAGTTTTCATTGTCATAGTAAATTTTGGGTTATTCAAACTTAAGCCCGCCTTCCACTGCGAGCGGAGCTGACTCCATAGACCCCGCTCGACTAGCAAACGTTAACTGCATACAAGTGCTTCCATCAAGAACGAATTGAGCGGAACGGACCGAACTAGTTAAACTAGGTCCAAACGAGTCCGCTCACGCACACCATCACCAACTAGTTTCTAGCGGAATCCGCTCAAAAACTGTGGTCAATTCAGTTGCTTCGACTGCATTTTTGTCGAGACGGAGGTGATTATTGAAGCCGTTTGTCAATTTTGCTTATGGGATACGACTAGCAAAGATTGTCGCAATGTCGATAAAAAGGATTCGGCTTAGAAAACCATCATTGAGATGAAATTGGCGGAAAAAAGAAAGTTTTTTTTTTAAAGTTTTTGAGATGAGATTATTTTTATAAATGTACATTTGGAAAAAAAAAATTCATTGCATACATGCTGTCAGAATCATCATCACTAGAATCAGTACCTGACATCACAAAAATCACTCCGTTCGCTTCGAACGACAAAGCGATACTGACTCGTTTTCAATGGAAGGGCAAAACTATTTCTCATTTTTCATCGCTCATTTCTCGCTCGGGCAGTGGAAGGCAAACACCTTCTAAGCGACTCTTTTTTGATGGAAGGTCAAAACTATTTTGCTCATCTCCCACCCCGCTCCACTCAACTTTTTTCCGCTCGCAGTGGAAGGCGCCCTTAACCCACAGCGGAGAAACATCTTTAGTTGATTTTAAATCTATTATGTTTTTGACGGACAGATTGGAAGGACGCATATATCTCGATTCCATTAAGTAGAATAATTCGTTTGCTTTTAATTTTTAAAGTGAATACCCTACAAGAATCTCAACTACTCCCAACTTGGGGGTCGGAACTGGGTACTGCCACCCCGGGAATCATTTATTTCATAAGCAACACCTCTGCCATAGGTCATCCCAAGTAGTTTGCTACGTTTGTTGACTTAGCAAGTTCGTGGGAGAAGTTTTTCCATTCCTTGGCGGCGGATGCACCTGCCCACCAGCTGCAAGGCAGGTCGGATCGGTAGAGAATGGTTAAGGGAGTCCCTTTGACTTCTAATTATGAAAATAAACTCTTCAAAATTGCTACACTGAAAAATTGAACTGAAGGGTGAATAGCAGGTTATGGAGAAGGGGCAGAGATAGATTCGGCTGATCACTAAATACAGTAGGTCCTACTGATCCTTCCTGAAAGAAGGCTTCTTTTTAAAGTTTGAGATCACAAATTTACTTCTCAGATTGTTTTCTATAAAAAAAGTTGGACAAAAAAAAACTTTTCGGGAAAATACACAATGCAATCCTTATCAAATTTTCTCGAATTTCTTGAAAATCTAAAAGCAAAAAACGGTCTTTGAATTTAAGAGTTGTGAAAAGAAATATATGTATATGTATTATCAATTTGGGAGGCGGGAATGGGTACCGCCGCCCCGGGAACCTTTATTGAATAACCAACATCTCTGCCATAGGTCACCTCAAGTGGTTCGCTACATTTGTTGATTTAGCAGGGGTGCCCGTGTTCACGGGGTGGGGTTTGTCTAGGTCTTGCAGGCAGATGTCCAGGACACACTGAACCCCAGATTCCTACCCACCCCTCAAACCCTTCCTTCCTAAGACTTTCCTCTCCTTCCTTTCCTTAAAAAACTCCCACACAGCTAAAGATGACATAGGGCCCGAGGCCCATAGGCAACGATATACTTGTATATATAAATATACAAGTATTTCGTTGAAGAAGAAAAAAATACTAATAAATACGCCTTTGTTATATATGCCTTATGTCACGGCATTAGATATCGGTTACATTTCTGTGATCAAACCTCATTCTTGTTAATTGAGGTGCTATTTTTGAGGTTTCATGTTGAGGTTTTTGAGGTAAATTATCACAGGCATTCACAATTTTTTGAAGTTGAAAAAATGTTGTATCTATTAATTATATTTTTTTCAACAATTCATGACGAGATGATAGCTGTAATGCTTTTCTTTTCAGTGTTTGTTTGGTTTTCATAAAATCTAAACAAGTGGTTATGTTATTAACGGTCTACATTCTCGATTCACTTATTAAATCTAATAAAAATTGAACCTGTAACGTGGGTATTCAAAGGCCCGTGTATGCACGATTAGGCACTTTTCGGATGTTGTTATTTTTGGACGGGACTTTGAGCGTCGTGGTTATTGAGTTTACCTTCACAGTAAATTTTAAAGACAATCAATAATTAATAATCAAGTCAGGTATTTCAATGCAAGTTTTCGATTTAAGAGAAAAAAATATGCGCTGTTTGTTTTAAATGAGCTCTGAATAGTATCATAATTATATTATTATTTAAATATTTGCTGATTGCTGAATGAAAAAAAAATGTTTTTAAATTGACTTGAAAAGAACCCATTGATTTTTAAGTTCACATAAATAAAAATGTATCACAAATTCAACACCCGTAAAGTCTTCAGATGCATCATACGAACGAATCGATTTGACGTGGGTGTTTTTCGAACTTCACTTTCCCGGAGGGAAAGTGATGCATTTGTCATATTAAGTGACAGTCGCCAGGACCTCGTAAATCGGAGAAGTTCGTCCGTCAGCCACCATCTCGATAGTTGTCAAGTCTTCGGGACGCTGCGACGCTCGGCTATGGCATCGTGACGACTTATCAGCGCTGTACAGAGATGTCTCCTCGTATATGGAAAGTATCATAAGTTGGGCTGGAGAATTTTGTAGTGCAAAATATTGGGGTAACGCAAAGCGAGTTTGATATTTTAATAAAAAATTTTCAACAACGTCTCAAATTCTCAAAATATATTATGTGCTTTCAATTCATGGTAATTCGTTTTCTTCCCGCGACAAAATATCTCCGACAATATATCTTCCCACAAAATGTCCTACGGGCAAAACATTCCCCAACAAAATAACTACTAAATCTTCAAAAATAGTAAAATGGGACACAAATAATTCAGATAAGAATAATTTATTGTCTTTACAATATGTCTGTATTATTTTTGTCACATGTTTTGTTGTTAGGTTAGGTTAGGTAAAGTTAGGTCAGGTTGCGATAAATTTTAGTAGATGTTTTGTTGGGGGATGTTTTGTCCGTAGGAAATTTTGTCGGGGATATTTTGTTGCGAAACCAAAGTTTCTAACCTGTAAATGATCATTGGATCAAAATTTATGTACGCTTAATGAAATTTGTAGGTAGTTACTTATTAAACTGATCATTTTATGTGTTTAAAATGATATTGTATAAATAAGGACCTCCATATTATCATTGCAGGAAAAACTAGCGTACATGTACAATTTATGAAAAAAAAAATTAAACGTTTCATTAAAGCTCGCGTAATTAAAGCAGAAAGTTGAAAAAAATGGATTTAATGTAAACATTTTGGGAAAAACATGCTTTTATTGAGATCCGATAACTTACTTTCTTATACCAGCTATTTAGAAAAAAAAATCTTTACGAACGTCTACCAGTTTCACAGTTTTAAAACTACGTATGTCTTCATTAAAGCAAATAATATAATAGATTTTTTTATATATAATTATTTATCTTAGAAGCCCAATCAAGATAATAAGCTTTCAATATAAACCTTTTATAATATATGAAATTAAATAAAAAAATTATTATGGTAACAATTCGTTAAAAAAATCGATTAACATATTGTAATAGTAACGATTGAAGTGAAAAGACGCGTATCCTTTATAAAAAAATGATTTTTCTGTTTGTAGTACAAACCGAACAAGATGAAATTTCTCACTTTATTTCTTCTAAGTCTGACATTTAAATCGTCTTTGGCACATCAGCATAATATATCCCATCGTCCCGGCAGACATTTCTTCCGCCTTTGGAAAATAAACGTGATTGAAAAACGGTACCAAAGTTCCATTGAACCTTCAAGAAGTAAGAAACTTCCGAGTCTCTTCCCTTGCCTTCACTTCTCCACCTTCCCCGACTTCTTCTCCGTACCTCCCCACGTCCCCACCATTCTTCTGGAACAACTTTTCCTGGTTTCCATTTACTTTTATTGGTGGCAGAATCTAAAGTCCAGAGAAAATGTTTTATACGTCACGAAGCTTCCCAGGAAAAAATGTTCGCAAAAGAATACTATTGTCACAGATTAAAGTATTTTGTCTCTCCTTTCTCTGACAACGTATTTAGTTTTTATCACCGAAAATAAATACGCACGAGCCAATTTAGAGCTGGTATCTACCAGAAAATATTTCAGACTCTGAGATTCCTCGTAAGCTTCTTACGCGAATGAATTCAGATATATTTTCATTCGTATTTCATGGAAGACGAATGGTTCATTCCTTTTTATGTTTTCAATTCCGAGCTTACATGGCTGTGACACTCCACGAAATATGAGCGAAATATTTTTATTTATTTCTTCCCTAAGCCTTGCAAATGGAAACAATGAGTACTGTTAAGCTAGTTCGATTCAGGTGATCAGATGTCAAGTGATTTGGAAATGAGTCAATCAATTCTCCATTTTTAGTAGTCTGGCAATAATTAAGAGTGCAAAGACGGGAGACTTTAGATGCGGAAACAGTTGCGGGCATAAAAAGGAAATAATTTCCCTTATGGCATGTATCGTCTCAGGGAATGCTGTGTAAAGGGTCTTTTTAAGGAAAATAACGAAAGGAAGTTCTGGGAATGAAAAAGGTATAAGGGGTGGGTAGGCATATGGGAAACAGTGTCCTGGAGTTACAGACGTATGAATCTTAAGTACTATTGTTTAGGCAATAACCAGGCGAGTTCTAAATTAAACTTAAATACTTGATTGAATCATGCAGTTGTTTATTTGTATTAAAAATTATAATGAAAATAATAGCGCGTTAAAAAATACACTGAACTGTTGATTGGAGGCTACTTGTTGGTTACTAAAACTGTTGAATTCCCTAACAACCAACAAGTGAAAATGATTGATGTTTTCCGAATTGATTTGTTTTTTAAATGTGAATTAATTACGTGTAAGGCGATTATACTAACCGCGGTAAGTACTACACTTGTAATATAATACAATGCGATCGACACAAATCGATCCCTCTAATTGCGCTCCAAGGCGATGGGTTGAGAGAGTCCGATTGGAGAAGTCAAAAGGCTTCCCTCAGCCAGTCTCTCTCGTAGAAGGTGGGCATCTGCCGCCAAGAGTCCGACAAACCTTACCCCATGAACCCGGGCACCCCTGCTAAGTCACCAAACGTAGCGAACCACTTGTGGTGACCTATTTGCAGAAGAGTTGGTTTTTCGAAAAATGATTCCCAGGATGGCGGTTCTCACACCCTCTTCCCAAATTTGTATGAAGTTTGGAATAGGTTTTAAACTAGGCGCTTTAAGTACTATGAAAGTGTCTTTATAATTGGCGGAATTTGTGCAAACCTTCAGGCTGTACTTGACGACAAACCTTTAAACAAAAATGAAATCATAATTCAGGGGAAGCATCATAACTAGGTTTAACAAAAAAAAATATGTCGTTGCAAATTTAAAATAAAAATCAATCTACATTATGGTTCTTTGAAAACGATGAAAAAATTGTGAAACCATTTTTTAATTTATTTTGTGAGCGCATTTTGAATAAATAACGTCACGATACAAACTCGCAAATTTTTTTTTTTCGTTTAAACGATGTAACTCAATATTCTGCAAGTATTTTTACTTCATTTTTTTATTATTATGACAGCCGATTAAGCGTCCAAGGCCATTATTAAATTATAGTTATGCCACATTGAGAACATATTTATGAGATTTTATTTATCTCCATTGCAATTTTATTTATTTTTGTTTAGTAGAGATGTCACGTGAACTGCTTACTTCAAAAATATTTGTATTTTTTGTAATATTTGTAGTTAGTTAAATCAGTTTTAAAAGCATTTCAAACTTGTTCATTTTAGTGATGTAAATGAAAATTTTAAAGAGATAGCCTTTTAAAGGAAGCATAATTTGTGTTACTCATAAATATGTCGATATCCGAATTGATTCCGTTCAACAGCAAGTTTGCTCTCCAAGTTGGTCCTGCAGGCTAGGAGTTCATGCTGTCGGTGACGGAGATAACCATTCGGAACATAGAAATTAATGATCTCCATGATAGCCGAGTTTTCAAACCATTCACGAATCAGTCTGAAGAAATGTGTACATCCCTTGTGACCTGAAGATAATTCATTCAGACCATTCCCTTATGATAGTCGGTAGGACGTAGCCACGGGTAGTAGCCATATTCCCTCATGTAGACACTGAACTTTATTGTGTTTGTGTAATATTTGTATCCATTTTATATATAAAAAAAACAGAAACAATTTTAAAGACAACGTAATAACACTAGCCACTTGACGACGGCTCCAATGGTGCAGCCAAAATGGATCGGGCACTATTGGAGCGGTCTTTTATTTCATGGACCCCATTAGCGACCGCTCCACACCAGTCAGTCGAGCGACTGACGTAGGAGCGCGATTTCAACAATCACAAAGAGATATTGGCATGGAGCGGTCGATGCAGATGACGATATTAAAATTCACGGTAGGTATGGAGCAGTGGAGCGTTGTAGCGGTCCCGGATTTGGGTGATATCTGATATCCAACCTGACCGAACGGCGTGGAGCCCCTCCAAATTGAGGATTGCTATTATGCTTATGCGGAGTTCGGCTATTAGTGCAAAGCGTGCTTGGGTGAAATACCAATTAGGTATTTGACAAAATTAATTAAAAAATATTATTATTAAACAAAGAAGTTCGATTGAAAAACCGATAAAAAAAATTCTTAATAGTATCTTCAATATTGAAACGGCTGCTTGCGTAAATGTTTGTGTTTAAAATTTTTCGCTCACTTTCTTCATTATTGTTTTCTTACTGTTTTTATTTTATGAGTATGAACCAATGAGAACCCGCGATTCATGCATCATGAAGATCTGCTCACAGAAACGTGTTGCCAAAGTCTCCAGTCGTGGAGGTCAATTTAAAAGATAGCCCATACGTCATGAAATGTTATAAATCGTATGTACCGAACAACTACAGCATGGGACGGTACCACGATCTTCTATGTATCCCACATAGCAGAACGGACGTACTGGCTCGGCATAGCATGACACGAGGTATAACGCTTCCAAAACTGTTGACATCTTTAACATGCCTTGAAGAATTCAAGAGGCATTTGGCAAGTGCCTCTTGAATTCAAGAGGCAGTGCCATTCATTACCCGCTATAATATGTATGTATCTCATGTTACTATTTAACGTTTCTTTTATTTACTCATAAATGTGTAGTTTGTGTCACATGTGTATTGTATAAATAGACACACAGTCTGTAATACACAAATAAAAAATAAATATAATTAAAAAAATGTTATTTCATCTAATTTATTTTTCTTATTACACGTCTAAATATTTTTTTTTTCGATATATGGAATGTATTGCATTGCACTACCCCTGTATATATTCTGGAAAAAGGTGTTATTATTATGATTATACGTGAACGCTTTTTTTAAGTTCTTAACAAAACAAATACACTTACCAGTGAAGTCAATAATTATAAATACTATGCTCAAACAAATCATTGTTTTTGTTAAATATTTGTTAATTTTCATCTTAAGAGGGCATTACCAGAGAAAGCCGGAAATACGTCATTTTCAAAAAAGTTTTTAGACGTATTGACTCTTTTCCACAAAAAATTATAAATGGATTTCGAAAGATTGTTCTTTTATCTAGCATAGTTATGTAATAAATTTTTTATTTTTTTTTAAATTTTTAGTATAATAAGGTTATTCCATAGGTCGTTGGCAGATTTGTTAAATTTTCAAAAAAGTTTTTGTATTATACCACACCCATTTCAAATAATGTAATCATGCAGTAAAATAAATCAATACATTATCTAGCAAAGTTATGTATTAGAATTTTAATTTTAGTTTCAATAAAATCATTAAAAAATATGTACGTACATGTGTTTCTTGACGAAAATTGGTCCATTTGTGTATTTATTTGCGCACTTACAAACTAATATATTTCAGATTTTTTTAACATTCTTATTAAATTTAGACATTATTGAAAAATGATAAATACTTATAATCAAAAAATAACTACAAAAAGTACACTATTTTAATAGTTTTGTCATCACGCCTTTCAGCATTTTTGGATGAAGGTATAAATTAAAGCTAATTTGGATTGAAATAAATTCGATATTGAGTTATAATTTTAAAAAGCTGGTACGGAGAATAATCAATCTTTCTCATTGTAACCGCCCTGCACGATCGGAAGAACAACTTTCGACGAAATGTGGATTTTCGTCCGCTGGCTGGTTAAACGCTCTTAATATTAGAAAGCGATGTCTTTTTCAACATAGAAAATAAAATTTTAATAACCGTAAATTTTTTTAAATAACGGAAACGGTCGTAATGAAACACACACTTTACTCCAGCGTCCTCTGGTTCTTATCATCTTAATCTTTATTGTCAAACATTTATATTCGCTTAATGTGATATTTTTCATGTTTATTACTTTAAAACTGCCCCCGAAAAACTCCCTTCATTTCGCCCAAGAAAATAAACTTGAAAATTCCATTTACCCCACTTCTAACTTGACATTCCGTTGTTTACTTTAAAAATAAAACCGAGCAATTTTTAATATACCTAAGCTTTATTTAATTGGATAAACTGATAAAAGATCTTCCTCTAGTTTTAATTCAAGCCTTAAAAACCTCAGTTCAATCATCATTATTTTGCCATCTTTTCAAAAGCTTGTAAATAAACATAAAATTATTTCCAATTTCGTGTTTCGGTAGGGGCTTTAAACATTACCAACTTTTGGAATCTAATCACGTATCCCAACTTTCATAAAAAGCTTTGCAACCGTTGATATAAAAACACGAGCATGGGGTTCCAATCTTTTAAGAATTAAACATCTTAATTTTATTAATTTTCCACTTAGTAAGTAACAGTGCGTAACATAACGCGTTTATTATTTTATATGTAAATTGTGAATATTTTTTATTTCTAATTTCTGGTAGATACATTAAGTATTTCCGGGTGACATGTGTGGTGTAAAGTATGTATTAATGTGTGAGTGTGTGAGAAATGGTGGTGTATAGAAGTGAAACTATCACAAGTCATACCACTTTTTCCTGCACGTCATAAACGACTACTCTGCCCCTTGCGTTTCACCCACCTTAAGGTTCAATTTCGCTTGAAGAAAAATTTCTGTGTTTTCCCGGATGCGAAAATGACCTCTCCGCTCCTTGAGTTTCACCGACCGCAGAGACCATTGTCGCTGGCAGGGGGCCGTTCCGATGATGCAGGGTTAATAGCACACTCAAATGGCGAAAACTATAATTAGTTCTCTCACCGACGAAGAAATTCGGCCTCAGTTATGTTTCCTGCCGACAGGTTTGCCCGTTAAAAAACGTCGGTTTTTTTAGTGAATCAAAAAAGTTCATCTCCCATACAAAACTGATTTTGCTAGGGATTTATTCTGATTAATTTAACGGCGTTCTTGAAAAGAACGTAGAAAAATGGACATTTTAAAGGCGCTTCGCGGGAACGCAGATTTCAGCAAAAAAATCATTTTGCACGAGATATTTTTTGAATAAATATAAAGAATGCAAGTTTTAGAAACTTTTAAAATCATAACATGTGTAGCTTCCCATTTAAAATGTTTCACAATGTATCATCAAACTTTACAATTATAATTGACATTGAATTGACCAAAAACAGCGCTATATAAGTTGCCCAAATTTATTATAAATTTATTATTGTACATTATCAGCCTTACTAAAAAAAACCTTTCACGGCTGATAACCTGTGTTATTGTAATAACATAAATAAACCCCGTGTACACTATAACACGTTTTATTACCAATAACCTTTCTTACGTGGTCACGCTGTTAAAATGCATTGAAGATCTGACAACGCTGTATATGGTTTTAATTTATTAGGAAAAAATGTTGTTTTAATTCTTCTCCGTAAGGGGCATTATTGGCGCGCCTGTGCATTAGTTCTCAACGGCCCGCTATGAAAAAATAGCTTGATGTGTTTATAGCGGGATGTCAAAAATTTTGTTAGTTCCTAAATGTTGCGATTTTACTTAATAATTTCTATTCTAGTGACGAATTTGCTCTTCTATTCACATAATTGATATATTTACCATGATATTTGTGTAGTTTACATCAGTTTAATCAAGTTATTGTACAAACGCCGTACTTTCAAAGTTGAACTGTCAGAATATTATTATATAGGTTACTTAAATGATAAAATTTACATTTAAAGATCTTTATTTTAAGAGAATTTCTTTCTTAAAAGTGATAATTTTTTATAATATTAATATCTAATACATTTGTTCGTAAACGTATCAAAGAAATTAACGTCTTTAGAGATGCAAGAAATCTGTTTTAAATGTCGGTATTATTTAGTAGTTATTTTTTGACAATAAAAAAAACTTTGAAATGTTTTATTATTTTTTATTGTATGCTCGAGGAAAAAGTGAGATGATAGTTTCCTTCCAAATTTATTACATAAAAGGACTGTGTTTTTGAAATTTAGATTTTTTTTAAATTTCTCTACATTTTGGTCAAAAATGTTTTGGTAAGAATTTTTTTTTCCATTTTTTTCCGAGTGTGAATCTTAGAATATGGCAGTTTTTGAAAACTAAAGTGTATTTCAAATACACAAATCTAAAGGATAATTTCATCTACTTTTCATAAATGGTATTTATTTTTACGACACCTTCAAAAATAAGTAATATATAGAACATTCAAAATAGTTTGGAAAAATTCCAAATTTTGTTCAGACATCATTAATAAAACAGAGATAAACTACCCTCTCAGTCCGTGTAAACCATGTGTATTTTTTTCCATTAACAATTTTTTAATTAGTAATGTTTTCACATCCGCGGCCGTTTGTCAATTGAATAAATTTTTCACTGCGTTTTTTAGTAAGGCTGTATGTATTTAGTGGCGATAGGTTAAAAAAACTTCGATTTAATAATTTCACATAATTGAGCCGGCCAAATGTTTTGGAAACATTTTAAAATATAGAATTTACGAATCAATAAAATAAAGTGTTGGTTTGTGAAAGAGTACAAAGAGAGTATAGAAATTGTAAGATGGTAGATAGTAGAAATAGTCAATAAAGAAATTGGTGAGGGATGTGCGAGCAAATACACAATTTTTTACTGCGATTATTACGCGAATATTATATACATATTTTATACTCCCGGGGGCCTGATGGTAGACGATCCAACGTCAAACAAATTCTGAATCGCCCTGGGATGAGGATTGTTTATCGATTTCTCGGCATAAAATTTCTAAATAATTTTTTTGACGTCTACATTAGATAAGCCACAATTTTATCAATCCAGGGTATTCAGGGCATTATAACAAGGGTTTTCTTGAACCTAAATCAAATTACAAAAATCTGGCATCAATTCCTTTTGTAAATCTACACCGCGCTTTGCTCTGCATTCGTGGAATGATATTATTGTTAGCACAGCATGACAAGAGGTATGAGCTGCTAAATGATTTATATAGATTTGTTGACATTTTCAACACCGGCCTTGAATGTTTCAAGAGCCATTTTAAGCAAAAACTCTAAAATGTATGACTGTAAAATTTTTCATTTATTTATTTTAAGTTATTTATTTATTTTATTTTACGCCCAGAGGGTTTTTACGTACATAAATAAAGGCAGTACATCTTTAACATGAGAAAGAAATAATAAATTATGTAAATTACTAAGTTATGTAAATTATGTCATGTGTATTGCAATAGGATTAAAACGGCCTGTAAAAATAAATTAAAAAATGTCGATTCATTAAAATGATAATGTAATTTGAAGAGGGAATAACCAGACACAAATGGAAATACGTCATTTTTCTATCAAAAAATATAAATTGATTTCGAAAGATTATTATTTTATCTGGTAAAGTTATGCTTTAAATTTTGAAAAAATATAAATAAGAATTTTAATTTTAGTTCAAATAAAATCAATAAATCCTCGCACATGTAAAGCGATGAAAATATTTCTAACTAACTAACTAACCATCACGCCGTTTCCCCGCAGGGGTAGGCAGAGAGGACGGACCGCCAAACAACTCGGTCTTGGCACACACTCTTTGCCTCACTCACATTCATACATCGTCTCATACATTCTCTTCTATTATTCTGACTTTTGACATGGCCCGACTCAAGTATTTGATTCACTTGATCGTGCCACGTCTTCCTCGGGCGTCCCCGACTTCTTCTACCATTCACATTCGCGTCATATATTCTTCTTACACTACTTTCTTCGTTTATTCGCTCTACATGCCCAAACGATGGTTTGGGCATGTAGAGCGAATAGGGTCCCTTTCTTAATCTTACTCATTATGCTTAAAATATTTCAGTTTGTCAATTTATTTACGGTCCTACAAACTAATGTATTTGATATTTTTTTACACATATATTAATTTAGACATTATTGAAAATTATAAACATTTACAATCAAAAAATAATTACAAATAGTACACAATTTTTATTTCTAACTTGAATGTAGGTATATGTTTAGCAAAATTTTAATAAAATAAAATTGATATTGAGTTATAAAATATATGAGAGTAATCAATCTTTCTCATCGGAACCGCCTTGTACAGTAGCAAGAGTACGATTACAAGACCATCTTTCGACGAAATTTGAATTCTCTGCCTTAAACTATACAACTTATGGGTACGCCAACCCGATTCCATTCTGTCGGACTCCTCAGGCGTAAGTTAATTCAATGCTTGCAATACAAAGCTCAACTAGGTTTGTTAGCACAAATTCAAATTCGAAACACTCCGTACACATTAGATCATTAATGTCAGAAGATACGCAGCCGGCATAGGAATGACCAGTAGAGTTAGTGGGTGATTTATGGCCTAACTATCTTATATTTAATTACCAATAAAACCTTAAAAGTTTGAAGTTCAGACGCGAAAGGGAAAATTCAATATCGCCCACGTTGGATGCCAATGAGCCAATAAACCTAATATATGATTTCCCTCATTCATAGGGGTGAAAATTCATATTACCTTCACGTACACGGAGGGTGTTTACTTTACCAGATGGTGGGATTTTGTTAGCAACCCATATTAATAGGTGCAATTTCTGATATTGCGATATTATTGCCCAATTAAATAAACATTGTTTTAAGGATACATAATATCTAACATAATTTTAATGTTTCTCGTTTTGTTCCAATAGCATGACTGAAATGGTGACTTAGCGGGGATGCCCGGGCGCGTATTTACAATCCCTACTGCGTTTCAGTCGCTTTAAATTTTCAATATCAAAATTTAAATATTTAGTAATAAAATATTTAGTTCTAATATACACATTGGAAAGATAATTTTATCTAGATTTTAGAACAATTTTTGTTTTTGCAAAGTGATAAAAAATTATCAATTTAGAGGTGTATTTACAATATATGAGAATAATATTAAAATTTAAATATTTAGAAATAAAATTATTAATTTCTAATATACACATCAGAAAGATTATTTTATCTAGATTTTAGAACAATTTTTGTTTTTGCAATGTGATAAAAAATAACCAATATAGAGGTATATTTAAAATGTAAATTGTCGTTACCGCGACTGAATCGGTATAGGTTTTGTAAATACGCTGCCCGGGCTCATTGGTTAAGGTTTGTACGAGTCTTGGCGGTGGATGCGTCTGCCCGCCAGCTGCATGGTGCACCAGGTCGGGAGAGAATGGTTGAGGAAGTCGCTCTGACTTTTCTAGCCATACACTCTCGGCACATCGCCTGGGACTGGGAGGGATGGATTCAAACGTCGTCACTCCTGGACATACTGCCCCCCAGATTCCAACCCCCCCCCCCCTTTTACCCTTTTTTTCCCGTAACTTCTTCTCCTTTCTTTCCTAAACACTCATTTCCTCCACACAGCATCCCCAAAGATGACATTAAAAAAACCTTGGCTCACTATTTCATTTTATCAAATCAATTATTTTTTTGCAAATCAAACAAAAAGTACTTTTTAAAATAACGAAATTTTTTTATTTGTTTAGGTAATTAAATTAATAATTAATGGTGCCCTATCTGAAATCTTATAAAATAATTCAACTTATTAAAAATTATATCTAAAAATAAACCAACATCATTATACATCTCGTCGCCTTAGTTCGTATTTGTCCAACAGACCTTTAGAAAATTTTACAGGGGGAGAAGGTTTTCTTTCATTATTTCAATGAAATATTCGTTCATTGAAAGATTCTTAGAAAATCACGGAATACTTCATCATTAGGTTCTCCACTGATATCAGTTACTTTTACTGTATTTTTTTTTTGCACTAACCGTGCACGTCCCTGAGGAAAATAATTTCAATCAGGACCTAAGTCATCATTGGCGATGTTGTGGGGAGGGTCTTTTAAGGGAACGAAGGAAGAAGAGGAAGTTCTGGGAAAGAAAAGGGTTTGAGAGGTGGGTAAGAATCTAGGGGTCAGTGTGTCTTTTAATTCATCCCTCAGGCTGCGGTGCAAGACGATGGCTCGAGAGAGACCTGCTTGAGAGGTCAAAGAGTCTCCCCAAACCCTCTCCCGATCCGTTCCGCCAAGCAACTGATGGGTAAACAAATCTACCGCTAAGACCCGAACAGTCTGAACATACCTCTTCCGATGAACCCGGGCACTCCTGCAAAGTAACCAAACGTAGCGAACCACTTGAGGTGACCTTTGACAGAGGTATTCTTTATCCAATAAATTGATTCGCCTCCCAAGTATATGTGTATAAAAATGAGGAGGCGAGAATGGGTACCGCCGCCCCGGAAACTTTTATTGGATAACAACTCCTCTACCATAGGTTACCCCAAGTGGTTCGCCACGTTTGGTGATTTAGCAGGGGTGCCCGGATTCACGGGGTGAGGTTTGTTAGGTCTTAGTCTAGGTGGTCTAGGTAGATGACAAGGACACACTGAACCCCAGATTTCTACCCATCCCTTAAACCCTTTTCCTACCCAGAACTCTCCTTTCCTTTCTTTCCTTAAAAAAATTCTTCACCCAGCATCCCCAAAGATGCTGGCCCTGAGGGAAATTATTGGCCCTGGGGGAAATTGGAAAACTTTGATGTTCAAAGTATTTTACGTTTAAAAAAACAATTCTTCATATTTCATGGAATAATTTTATTTGAACAGATTGATAATATGAAATGCTTTTGGAAATATTGGTATCTGGTGTGTGAATTATAATGGTCTGAAATTGACGGTTTTGTGGATCAAAATTCCTAAATTCCATTGTTTCCCTACATTCGCCAGAAGCTTGCCAAATTTCCAATGTCCACATTATCTATCTAGTTGTGTGTAAGAATCGGTCAATCGGGTAATGGCTTCGGACAATGGACAATGCAAGATATCGTCCATTCATCATAATAACCACAGGCTAATTTCATGCCCGGTGAGACAATGGCTTATTGATTATACAATATGTTTGCGGTGCATTGTGATAAAGGCTATTAATTATTAGAGAAGACTGTTTGTTGTGTATTTACTACGTCAATGTCCAATAGACGGTATTACGTTATTATCAGTATTGCCTGGGTTAAAGGGGTATTTTACTATTAAGGTACTGATTGTGTGTCAAAATATCATCAGAAAATTAAACAATTACAACGTGTTGAATGAAATAATGACGCTTTAATTTGAATGGGTGACCTTTGGCAGGGGTGTTGGTCAGCGCCGGATCTGCCATACGTTCAAAAACGTGCAAAAAACCTGGCGCCAACTCCGAGGGGCGCCGTGAGAAAATAAATATTTTATTAAAATTTAATTATAATATTCCCTGAATCGTTTAAAAATTACCCATAGTACGAAATAATTATTACGCTCTAGCAATACTTTCCAAAGAAACAGAATGCGCACGCATCAGGTTAGTATCAACGACTTACGAATTTATAGTCAGTTACAGAATTTTTTTACAAATTCCAT
This sequence comes from Limnephilus marmoratus, assembly GCA_917880885.1. Classification (NCBI taxonomy): domain Eukaryota; kingdom Metazoa; phylum Arthropoda; class Insecta; order Trichoptera; family Limnephilidae; genus Limnephilus; species Limnephilus marmoratus. The sequence goes on along the minus strand of OU862918.1, from coordinate 38,229,889 downwards.
ATATTTAGTTTAAACGTAAGATCTATTTTTCCATATATCTTTTACCGTCTTTTACGACGAATGGGTGCGATCCAAATTCAATAACCAATCACAGCGCGGTATTTATGTTCTAGAGAATCAAACAAACCGACTTACGCCTTTCAAAATGCTGACAATTTTAGTTAGCGTACGCTCGCTATTGATTTATTTTGTAAGATTTAAGTCTCTAGGAGAAGGTAGTTAAAGACCATTTTCTTATGAAATCTTCAGTAAATTCCATTAACAAAAACATCGCACGATTTGCAGGATTTGCAGGTTGCAACGTGTTACGTGTTGACAGTTTCATCATTGATTTGACATATTATTTGAAGTTCGTTAAATGTATTATTAATATCAATTAGATTTGTTATTTTACGGTGTCAGTGTAAGCGTCTTTCACGTCATTGTTTAGTGTTTGTATGGTGTTTGTTCGCTCAACACAGAACACAGGGGAAATGCAAGGTTCAAATTTGAGGATATATTCATATTAGATTTTTAAATTTATAACTAAATTTCTATTGGTTGTTAGAGGTTATAAAAGTACTGTGGATTACAATGAATAGAATAATAATTAAAAATAACAGGCTCGCAGAATCTAAAACGTAGAATTAAAGAGCAGAATGACATAAAAAAACTCGTTTCCATTGGGATTTTTTTTATTCCAATTTCTCCAGCACCGATAAAAAATGATGTCCCGCGCAATTACGTTACAATGGTCCCGAGCACATCTAAACAGATATTATTTGATAAATTAGTGTAAAAAATAAAATAAAAAAATTAAAAATTGGGTTGAACGAATTTTTAATAAAAATAAAATTGTAGGGGGGGGGCGCCATTGGTACCTACTACACAGGGCGCCAGATTTCGTAGATCCGGCCCTGGTGTTGGTTAACACCTATTTGCATTATTTAACAATTTTAAGCTAAGTTTACACGAAGCCAGTGCTCTGCCGCCATTCCTACAGACAAGCCAGCGCTGGCCCGGCCCGTGTTGTTTAGACGAGGCCAGTCATTTCTGGATTTTTCTTGTGGTGAGCACACGTTCGAAACAAAAATGAATTCGGGATAAATCCGGCTGTTGAAGAAAAAATGTTTAAAACATATCTCTGCACTATTATTAGAAGAGATAATTAATATAATAGAGGAAGAAATCGTAAAGAAAAAAACGACTTTGGACAAGAAAATGGATAACCGATAGAACCAGTACTGGAGCCTCTGCTTTATTGCTACAACAACTAAGATTAGAAGATCCTTCTGACTTCTGAGTACAGGTTGGCCTTGCGAGTTTAAGGGGTCGTCCATTAATCACGTGAGGCTCGAAAGGGGGGGGGGGGGGGGAGGTTCGGAAATATCACGAAATATTACCGGGGGGGGGGGGGTGTAATGAGATATCACGTGTATTTATTTTTCATGATAATATTCTGAAAATTTCAAAATACTTTGTACTAAAAAAAATACATGTGATTTTGGGGGGGGGGGTTAGTCTAAAACCTCACCACATATCACCACGAGGGGGGGGGGGTTAAAAAGTTGCTAAAAAACATCACGTGATTAATGGACGACCCCATTACTACTGAAAATTTTACGAGTTACTTTCACTTATAGAAGGCTCAATTCAGCGTCAAGACACTTTGATGAGAGATGCATTACCAGCAAAAATAAATGTGTGTACACTTCACGGATATGCGCCAGTGACTGGCGCGATGCGTCTACACGTGCTGCAACGCTGGCACGGGGGCTGCGGGGCACGCGGGCGGAGGTCACTGGCTTGAAAAATAGACTCGCGCTCTATTTTAGCCAGTGCTGGCAGCCAGCGCTGGCTTGGTTTGAAAAACTGTTTATACGAGGCCAATACCAAGCCAGCGCTGGCCTCGTGTAAACCATACTTAAAACGTGGTATGAATATCAAACAAAGCACTCTCTTAGGGTGAATTGCCTATTTCAAAAACGACTTTATATTATATACAGTGTCGATTTTTTGTACTTATTTGCTGGTAAATACAGTAAACAGACAAGTAGTTTTATCCTTGAATGGTTATATCCATCAGACTTTTTGTCCGGCATGCTGGGTATTACTAGCCTCGCCGATAGAAGGAAAACTGCTTTGCTGAAATTAGCTAATAAACTTTTAAACGGTAACACCTGTATTCCCGATATAATACAAAAAATTGAGTTTTATGTCCCCGACAACTTCACAAGAGCGCGCAGACACAGAATTGTTCCGAGATGCAGAACTAACTTTTATTTATAATAATAATAATAATTTATTTATTTCAGCCGAACAGAGCGGTGGGTGCAATTCTCTGTCAGCCATATAAAAGTATACATTACATAAAAAAGTATTTACATACTATATGAAAAAGAAAAAAAAAATAATTAAAAAAATAATTTATAAAGAAATACATATACACATATTTACTACTCGTATATCTACTAATTTTATAGAGATTTATTTTTTCCTTTGCTGCTTATGTTTTACGCATGTTAAGTTTATTATTTCCTCATACGTTTATTTACGAATATATTATTTTGCTGAATTGTTCTATGTTTAGATTTAGATTTTGGCATTCATTATGCGTTTTTAAAGTTTTAACGAAATTCTTGATTGTATGAAACTATATATAAATACATCCCATGAAAAAACTACAACAATTTACAATAATTTTATCAATATTCTGTATACTGTTTTTATGATTATGTGCATGCATGCCTATACATATGTGTATATACTGTATATGTATGCATTTATATGTACCCGTCTCAGAACAGACCTTGTCTAGTGAGGCGGGATACTTACTTGTTTGTATATGTTAATTTTATTTCAATAAACGCCCGGGTTGCCGGCAATTTAAAAAAAAAATTACCATTAGTAATGCCGCTCGGAAAAATGATTCTCTTACTAAATTACCTGTTAATTAATCACGTGATGTTTTTTAGCAACTTTTTAACCTCCCCCCCCCCCCCCCCTGGTGATATGTGGCGAGGTTTTAGACTAACCCCCCCCCCCCCCCTCCCCCAAATCACGTGTATTTTTTTAGTACAAAGTATTTTGATGTTTTCAGAATATTATCACGAAAAACAAATACACGTGATATCTCATTATACCCCTCCCCCTCGTGAGATTTCGTGATTTTTTCCGACCCCCCCCCCCCCGGGGGGATTAATGGACGACCCCTAACTGTAAATGTTATTTAAAATAAAATAAATAATTAAATAATAATTTTTTATACTTTTGTTTATCTGAAGTACATTCTCCCTGCACACCAGTACACCACGTCGCACCGCGTCGGGTTAACCCAGTTATATTTTGTGTAAGTATGTTTACCGTATTTTTCTTAAACCTACTGCATATTGTATGTACGTATGCCGGGGGGCCAACTATCGGGCGGATTAATTTTATTGTAATGGAACTAATTAAGAGCATGTTTTATGCGAGTATTCGAGCGTGTTGCTAGCAAAGACCTTTGTGCGGTGTTCACAAAGAACATAATAAAATAATATTTTTGTCGTAGTAATACGTACATACCTGAATGATTTAAATTAAGGTACATACTCCGCGAAGTTGCCTGAAATTTTTTAGATAATTCTCCTTCCTTAGACATAAAAAAATGCTGGCAGATTTTTTATTTCACTGGAAATAAATAATGAAATTCTGTACCCATTGTCGTATTATCTAATAAAGCACTGGTGACAATGTCATTTATTTCTCAAAATTCAATTCATCGCATCAAAACCATTTCAACTCACTATTCAATTTACGCATTACTGGATCCCACGAAAGAAGATACTTAGTACTCAGCGAATCATTGAATTTTACTTTGGTTTCTTTTAGAGAAAAAAATCTCGCTTCAATTCTTTTACCGATATAATTTGGTAAGCATTTTATTTTAACCTTCAGATGTAAATTTTCTAACATACACTTTTTTTATTTTACTGTTATTCTGACTAGAGCCAGAAGAATTATGACATCACAATTTGGGAGGCAGGCACGGGTAGAGGAGATGTACCGAATATGGGATAGCTTAGGTAAAAAAATCTAATTAATTATAATTGAATCGTTTATTAAGTATTATACATTGAAATCTTTGGAAATATAGTTACGGAACTTAAAATGTCAACGAATTATGAAAAGAAACACACAAACGTCTTCATTTTAAACGAATGGTAAAATAATAGAAAAAACCGATATCAAAAAAAGTGCTCCTATTATGGGATACACTAATTTTTTTAAATTTTGCTTGCGATAATCACAAAAAACAATATTATCGGTTCCCGAACACTCAAAATGTCATCAATGGCAGCACGCAAACATTAGATCCACTCTTCGCCACTGATATCCCACGGTCTTCGATTTTACAGCTTCCATGACTTTTATCATTTTTTTTTTGTCCACGTCTTCCGCTGTTTCTTCTACGACATTGTTTCAACTACGACAGGTCAAAATACAACCTGGAATAGAATTCCATTTTGGAAACACTCTTCCTAATATGATATCGTATTCCATATTAGGATCATCAAAAAATCCCATATTAGGAAGAAGATCAATACAAACAAATATATTCGTAGAATAAAATCTACTTGAATTTAACTTCAAATTATCATGAAAACATAAAATTTAAATAATAATATTGTGAAAGATTAACAATTTTGGGAAGAAAAATTTTTGAGAAAAAATTAAGTGAAACTTATGTAAATATATAATCGGTGAGTCACAAAAACTTAAATCACCCTCTCAGGTGAGTGTGGTGTAGTCGGCGTCAGGACGAGTCCTGAATATTCAAGGTCGGTCGGTGGGTAATCGGGAAGGCTGGGTTACAGGGGCTGTTCTTAGTTAAATTTTGAGAAACACCACCATCTCATATTAGGAACGTATGCCGTATTCGGTACATCTCCTCTACCGCCTCCCCGGGAACCATTTATTGGATAAACAACACCTCTGCCATTGGTCACCCCAAGAGGTTCGCTTTGTTTGGTGTCTTAGCAGAGGTGCCCGGGTTCAAGATGCGTCTGCCCACCAGCTTCATGGCAGGCCGGTTCGGGAGGGAATCTTTGAGGGAGTCCTGAGACTTCTCCAGCCGTACTCTCTCGGAACATCGCCATGCACCACAGTAGGGGGGATGGATTCATAAGTCCGTCACTGCTAGACGCACTGACCCCCAGATTCCTTCCCATCCTTAATACCCTTTTCCTTCCTAGAACTTCCTTTAACTTCCTTTCCTAAAAAGACCCTCCACACAACATCCCAAAACATGACATAGGCCCTGAGGGGAATTATCTTCAAATTAGCTTGTGTGGAGCTAATGTTAAAAAATCTGAGTTTGTAATTCATACGATTTAGAAGTGAAACTAGAAAGTGACTACATGTCGCTTTCTTTTCTTTTGCCTGTTTATTGCGTGTTTGAAGATTTAAAGTGGTTTGAATTTTACAAAACCAAAAATGTTTTTTTTTTTTATTTCATAGGATTCGAACCTCCGTTCGCTTGGTGTCTATCTCTCTGGCCGCTGAGACTTGTCAGGCGCCCTGACCACTGCTTTATCGAAGGTTCGAGGCAAAGCGCAAATTTACTGCATTACTCGTATATATTAATAATAATAATATACATATATCTTTATTGAACCAAAATTTTAAAGATTTATAACTACAAAAAAAAGTATATCATACAATAATTTAAAAGTGGCAAAAGTACATAAGTTAATAACAGAAAACAATATACATATAAACAGTAGGTGCTTAAAGAATAGAGATTTATAATTATAATTATAATTATAAATTTGGGTTTCTCGTAACCTGCCTCACTAGGCTAGCCTGTGTTGAGGCAGTAATTTTACGTCAATTTATAATACTGTGAACCTTTGCTACACTTATATTAGAATATAATCACACAATAGATTGGTACAATAATAACTGCATTGGTTCATTACTAATTTCGAATTTGGGTGAGAGCACCGGTAAATGCTCTATCATTATATTTTATCCAAATTTTTATGTATTTTTTGAAATCTTTTTGTGAATAACATTTTTTTATACTAATTGGAAGAATGTTGTAAAGTCTTGTTGCAAGGTATCTGAAGCTTCGTTGACCAAAAGTATTGAGAGTTATGTAAATTTGTAGTAATTCTTTGTTATTGTTTCGAATACAGCGTGTATTTAATCTTTTTTTATAGTATTTATGTATATTTGTGTATATTTGTGTATAGATGAGTGAGGATGGTTTTTGCATATATTTTCCGAACGTCAAATGCATTCATAATATTAAAGATTAATTTCTTGTCTGTAATTAGAGGTAGTCTAAGAATTAATTTTATAATAGTTTTCTGTGCCTTTATGATTGGGCCTAGTGCTGATGCAGTACCGCCTCCCCATGCTATGATACCGTACTTAATAACAGATTTTGACAGACTGCAAAATAAATCATTTTCAAGTGTTGTACTCGTAAGTCGAGAAAGTTTCGTATCGTTCTGAAAAAGTGCATGGTTTTTCTTATTATGTTTGCAATTATTTGAGTGTGAATATTCCATTTGAGATATTATGGATCAATCGTGAGGCCGAGATACTTCATCTGTGTGGTGCGCTCAATGTAGGGACACTGACAAGATTCATCGGAATTTAAGCATGTGTGTATTCTAATAGAGGCGTCATCATGAGGTTGACCTGTTTTATATATGCTTGATGTGACATTAGAACCGAATATTTGTATAGAACTGAATTGTGACGCATTTCCGTTTCATCCGAATTTCCAATCGCTAACATTTAAACCTAACCATTTAAAAAAAAAAATACGATCTGTAAGCATCTATTTTTTTGTAACTTTTGTTATACGAAATAATACTATTTTGTGAAATTATGTCATGCAATCTTTCGCGTAGCTGCATTTTGACAGGCATAATTTATTATTTTTCCCTCCAAAAAATGTTTCCTAATGGCTACACTAAACAATATCGAGAGGCATTCATGTCCGACAGCAAAACACAATATCGCATCGGATTTGTAGAATAGCTTCGATTCTGCGCGATTTATTTATGCCTCCAATCGATTTGGGCAGCTGTCCATGTGTCCATACTCCCACTCTGTACGGTGAGAACATTCCTCGATCAAAGAAATGTGTGGGATGCTTCATAAAGTATAAGTAAAGTAATGTGTTTGCATAAATTCATGAAATTCTATGCCAAAATACATATATTATTTTGCCTTGAGGAAAGAAGGGTTATTCCAAAACTGGTCAGCGTTAATAAAAATGTATTGTAGTATAAACAAAGCAGTATTGCTTCATTTAATCTCTCAGGCTTCGAGCACATTTGAATTTGATTCAAATTATTTAACCCCTTTAAGCCTCAGGCCTATTCCGTCGGAAGGTCAAAATATTTCGGCAGTGCAATGAAATCCAAATAAATGGTACCTTTCCAAACGTACCTATCCGAAAACTAACCGTTTATGAAAGGTAAATAATTACGTTTTCAAAATGTGTTTTGAGAAATAAGCGACTTCATTATAATCGACTCAACTCAACACCGCTTTGAGAATTCATTAAAGGCAATGAAAAAAAGGAAAATTGCCCATAACCCATTTAACCATTTTTTCATAACTTTTAATGACTTTTCAAAGTAGGTGTTGAGTTGAATTAATTTTGAGTTGTCGAAAGTTGGCCGAAATAAACACATTTTTGTTTCAGGGATTATGAATTTTCCATGCATTGGATGAATGATGAAGATGAATGGATGCTGCACAACCTCCCCATCCTACAATCTACAATGCCGTACGTTGAATAGAGCAAAATAAACACTTCTTAGAGTTTTGTATCAAGGATTGATCGAAGAGAGAAAAAATAGCGTAACATACGGAGTCTCTTTGTTATGGAGCTAATTTCTGTACCCGAGAAGCATACAAAAAGCAAACATACGGATGCAAGTCCGAAAAGGTAAATGTTCAGGAGAGCCAAAAAACTTATTTTTTCTGTAACTATGGTCTCATAACTTCTTTGGAAATCTATGCTGATAGATATTAAAAAAGTAATTATTAAATCAATTAGTTTTGTTATAAAAAACAAAATATTTTATATGGAAAGACTTAAAGTATTGTTTAAAAAAAAACGCTGACTTGAGTCAAACAAAAACATGGACTCGAGTCCTTCGGCTTCAAAATGAAGTGAAATATTCTGTTATGACATGTGGCGTATTATGAAAGGATCAATGTTTGAAAATGTAGTAACGTATAATTTGAGTCATAATACTACATAATTCGTAGGATTTGAGTCACAATACTCAAAATGCAACTAAATCATAAAGATACAAGTCCATGTACATCTTTCTGCTTCTAAGATAGTTGTTGCATCAAAGGTAGTAGCATTCGATTACATTTTTTAAAATCTTATTTTTCTTCATGATGCGATCAGTATTTTTCTGCCACAGATAAACATGATAATTTACTTCAAAAACCCATTTCTTCATTATTTGGACTTGCATCCGTATGTTTCTCGGCCCAAATTTGGACCTCCCAGCGTAATTGATTATCTATAATGTTACCTAGGTACTTTATTTTGTTGGACGGTTTAAGAATTGGGCATGCACAACTGTTAATAAATAGTGGAGGAGTGTCGAGATTTTGGAGGCAAGTGGGAATGATTAGTTTAATGAAATACCATCTTTATGCGGATCATATCCTCCCCAACTTTTTGATCGTTATGCTATACTCCATTTCCCATGCAGTGAGAACATCCCGGCAGCAAGCCAAGAGTTAAGGGATTTATGACCATCCACTGCATGCAACTATCCCATATGGCAATACAATATTGCGAGCACAACAGTTGGACGGACCTCTTCAATAGTCGCTAATCGTATTGATAACTGAGTGCTGCTGATCATGAACTATTGCTGTTGGATAAATTTATAATCTACAGATTAATTTATTATCTTTTGGCAAAGTGGACTTCATTGTTCATGAGATTTGAAGACTGTCGCAGAAGGGCGAACAGATAAAAAAAGTCCTGTTTTAATCACGGTAGAAGTAGGAATACATTTCATTTTTTTTACATTAGCTTCACGCAGGAGGCCCCGAATAAAATAATTTCCATCAGAGTTATGTCGTCTTAGGGGATGCTGTGTGGTGATGCTGTGTAGAGGCCTTTTTAAAGATAGGAAGGAGAGGAAGTTCTGAAGATAAAAGGTAGAAAGTTCGGTAGGAATCTGGTTGTCAGTGTGCTCAGGAGTGACGGGCGTATGAGTTTAATCCTCCTACTGCGATGCAAGGCGATGGGTCGAGAAAGTCCGACTGGAGAGATTAAAAAGCTCCCTCAACCAGTCTCTCGATCCGGCCTTCCAGAAAGCATACACCGCCAAGACCCAGTATAATCTCACCGTATTAACCCGGGCACCCGTGCTAAATCACCAAACGTCAAAATCACTTGGCGTGACTATGGCAGAGGTGTTGGTTATGGAATAAATGGTTCCAAGGGCGGCGGTACCCATAACCGCCTCCCAAATTTAAAAGTTTAAGATCTTGTTTTTTTCGTGTAAGGGTGTACTCTTAAGCGTATTAAATTAAAGTTATATATTGATTCATTTTTTGTAGGTATGTTCAATATTTCCCTCGCTAAAGAGGTCTGAATAGAGGGGTGTTTATCGGTCCAAGTCTTTCCCTTCCTAAATGCTTGTGCCTCACGATATTTACAAATTACTATCGCCAGTGACGTCCCAGGTAAGTAAAGTCCTGTATATTTTCTGCCTGAACAGAGAATAAATAAAACAATGTAGGTACATTTTTACGCAGCATCACGTTCATTGGTCAATTGTACATACAGTTTCGTATCAGCCATCTGTGAACCGGCGGATGCAATTTTTAACCATAAGTTGTCTAGGTTATAGTTGGAAGTAAGATTGTAGAAATATACTTTAAGTTTGAACAGCGCCCATTAAGTGATTATTCACAAAAAAACGGTGTATACCAATCAACCTATCTAGTATCTTTCAACGAAAGCAATCTTCCGAACCGGCCCTCCATTAATATGCTTGGTGTAACCCTAAGTGACCAGCTCAGGTATGGGGGCTCCATCGAAGCCAGAGTAAAGTTAGCCTCTCAAAAACTGGGCGTACTGTACAGGGCCCGCAGATACTTTAATAGTACACAACTCCTAACCCTGTACAAATCTCAAGTGCGACCCGCGGTTGAATTTGGCAGCCACCTCTGGTCTGGAGCTCCAAAATACCTGAAAAGTACCCTCGACTCTGTGCAGAAACGGGCGTTCCGTTTAATAGATTCTCCCATCTTAACAGACGGATTGCAATCTTTAGAGCACAGGCGTCGGGTGGGAATGTTATCCTTGTTCTACCGGTATTACAATGGAAGATGCTCCGAGGAAATAGCATCATTGATCCCTTCGGCACCGGTGCATATTCGGGAAACACGCCAAACGCGTGCCCAACATTTGAACACGGTTGACATTTGTCACATGAGAACGGGTCGTTTCTTCGACTCGTTCTTGTGTTCAACAGCTCGGCTGTGGAATGATTTACCAGCCTCTGTGTTTCCTTCTTTCAACAACATGGGTCTCTTCAAGGTTCATTCCTTTCTCTCCTCAAAAAGACACAGCATCCCAGATGACATAGGCCCTGAGGGAAATCATTTTCCTCAGCAACAAAATATTATTCCATCAATTACAGTACGATTTAGTTACCATGTCAGCATTATGGCAGGTGACTCTTCAATAATAGTTTTAAGGCATATAGAGAACAGTCGCTTACATCCAAATGGTTTGCACGTGGATTTAATAGCACCTCTCTTTTGACCAAACTAGGCCCATTAAAATCGAATTTAAAGATTCAACAACTTCCAAATCTATACTGATGAACAGAACAAAGTTGAAGAACGGCGTTAAAGCAGGAAACGATCTCACCAGTATCCAAAGAAATGAACTGGCTATTTTACGCAGTGAACTTGAATCTAGATTAAAAAACGGCAAAACCAATATTACCATCAAATACGTCAACTCAACACCAAAAATTGTGAATGCTCCATCAAAAAACTATCAAAATCCTACATTCTGAACCTTTATTATCAAAATTTACGTGGGCTTCGAACAAAACTAGATAACTTCAGAATTTGCATACCATCAATAATTTGTGAAGCCGTGGTACTGACTGAAACATGGTTAGATCCTTCCATCAATTATTTTTAAATTTTAATTTATATACCCATATGTTTTAATTTATATATTTGTACAGAACACTTATTTTTATTATTAATTTTTGTATTTCAAAATTCGAATTTTTATTTTTATTTCTACTTTTCCTTAAAATATATATTTTTTTCTTTTTATTTCTCACTTACTTTTAAGTATTTCTTGATTTTTATTTAATGTGTTTAATCATCTGTTATAATAAAATAGTATTTATTAAATCGTATTTAAAATATTAAATGTACGACTACCACAACACGGGCATTAGCCTAGTGTGGTAGCAAAAAAAAAACAAATATCTGTAACTAATAAAAATTTTATGAAATAAAAAAAATAAAAAAGTTATATCACTCTCTTTAAATTTGTATTCAGCACATTTATAAGGGAAGCATTATTTCTCAAGTAACTTCACCATTTATTACCGAGTTCAAAACGCAATTAATTATTTTTAATGAATGGACTCGACTTGTTCGTTCACTGCACATCTTTATATCCTACGGGGGTCTGAGCTGGCTATGGCTGTTATTTTGCTCGCATTGCGAGTGCATGTTTTGTATTTGCAGTGGCTTATTAATGTTTGTACCCGCAGAGGATTAGCATCCGGTTTGAGATAATCCCTCGCAGCCTCTGGATGAAGGCAATTTGTCGGTTTAATTTTGCAAGCGTGAATTTAATAAATTACCATCATATTACGGTAAACAAGGTATCTGAGTAATTGTGGAAATTTTTTTTAATTATTTGCATTAAGTATGTGCGCGACAAATGGACGAAGAACTCAATATCACGCCAACCGATTTCGATGATACTTTTTTTATTGAGAAGGATGAACTTCAAGGGTAGTTTGATGATATTTTGGTTAGGTTCTGATTATGGGATCCATGACAAAGTAACGGAACTCTTCACTTCTTCTACAACTTAAAAATCAACCAAGGTAACTACATACATAGTTATGGGTGAGATGTGGTAGTGTCGCCCGCACGACTTGACGCGTGCCCGGCGTATTCACTTGACAGCTCCCCTCCCGCCGCGGCCCTGCTCTCGCCTTTCGCCTCTCGCCTCATCAAGTCGCGCGTGCGATACAAGCACATCTCACCTATAACTATGCATGTAGTTAGAAACTTATCTTGGCTGACACCGACTCCAAAAATAACGATTGTACCTACTTATTGATTAATAAAAAAAGTAAGTTGATTATTAAGTTGTATAAGAATACGCAATTATTTTTTTTTTTACTTTTTAGTGCATATCATTTTGTATTGGAATAGTTTTTTTGTGAAGTCGGTTTTTTTTGTTAAAATTTTTGTTTCACTTAGGCGATATAGTGAATATCCGGACGCTCTGGCATACTCAGTTAGGGTGAGTAACTAAGGGCAGGTATTTCAGTTGCCTGTTAAACTCGGCTTGATATATATCTACGTCAGGAAAGTTGCCCGATAGCAAGTTGACGGCCTCCGTAATCGAGGGACAAGACTTTCAACTAACGATCAGAAGTTCACGGGATCAAATCCCGGCGTGAAAAAATAAATTTTATATGATTATTTTGTGTAATTTTATTTTATTAATTCAAAATAATACATGGTATATTTGCAGCCGGTTCCAGAATTTAAGAAACTCTCAGTATAGTCCTGGTATAGTCGAGCCCACCATTCAGAATTGAATCGTTGCTTGAAATGGATTTGGCCGTATTTAATGACCATATCTGCATGACCAGGTACTTCCCCACCTTCCTCTTCCCATCTCCTTTCCTTCCCTACCATCTTCTGCCTCGCAGCAACATACAGGGATTCCACAGTCTCACTGGCTCCAGGAGGGAGCAGCGGGAACTCTTGTGAGGCATTCACATAAAAAGAAATCGGGGGAGACGCGGCACTCCATGACTCTAAAACATGTAAGACCGGTACAAAGTTATGGAGGGTTACAGAGTGCTGGGTACAAAATTCGTTTATTACCGCTAACTTCAAAAGGGGAGAGCGCATGGATTAAAAAATACTATAAATAGAATTTTGGGCTAGAACTGAATATAAATAAAACAAAATACATGCTCATAAGTAAAAATAACGCACTAGATGAAAATCTTTATATTGTTGGAACAAAACTAGAGAACTGTGTACACTTGGGCTGTAGTGTAAATGATAGATGGGATCCTTCGGTTGAAATCAAACGCCGCATTGAGCAAGCTCATGCAACCATCCGCATGAAAAAGATGTTCGGCAGTCATGATCTCAAACTTGTGTTACGAATGTGAATGGTCAGATGCTACGTTTTTTCGATATTATTTTATGGAATGGAAGCATGGACGCTTACTGAAGAACTAATTAGGCGACTTGAAGCATTCGAGGTGTGGATCTACAGAAGAATACTTAAAATAAACTGGATGGACAGGGTTACGAACGAAAATGTTATAGTTCGGATGAATAAAGAAAAAGAAGTTATTAAAACTGTAAAAATCCGAAAACTTCAATAACTTGGACATGTAATGAGACATCCAGAGAAGTATGAGATCATGCATCTCATAATGCAGGGGCCCTGGAAGGGCCAGGAATTTGGCCAGTCTACCGTAGAGCTGTTCCGGGCCGCAGTAAACAAAGTCCGCATAGCCAGCACGACAGCCAACGCCCGTTGAACGGACAGGGCACAAGAAGAAGAAGATGAAATGGAAACACAAAATTTCAAGGAAAACACGATCATTACAATACCACATAGCACAAATTCAGTTCCATCCATTGTAAGTAGAAATTTAATTTATTATTATCTACGTTTAAACGAAGATTTCTTTGCATATAAACATGATTCCTCGGAAGACTGACAAAGAAGCAGTACCTTCACGCAAGATAATTATTTCACCCTCTTTCGGAGCAGACACAAAAGGGCGTTTTTGTTGGGTAGGAGTAAAATTTAATTAGCAGGTAATGCATTACATTTATTCATTATTCATTATACAAAGTACGCATGTTCTTTTGAGATCCCCAGTTCAGAGATAAAATCATTTTGTGTTAGCCAAAATCGGCTAAAAATTCTTAATTGAATCATATATTTAAAAATAACATCATCTGTTTATGAAAGAAAAGTCTGTGGCGGACACCGGGCGGATGGCGTGGATTTGCTTTGTGAACAAATCTTCAGTTTTATTCTGACACTAATAAAATTTTGCATGCTCGACCGTTAAAACCAGAGGAACATCACTACTTATATTAGATTTATTTACATTAACTCCAAAAAAGAGGGCCTGGGTATTTTTTTCTTCTCTGGGGGCTATGTCGTCTTTAGGAATGCTGTGTGAAGGTTAATTTTAGGGACAGGGAGGAGAGGAAGTTCTGGGGACGAAAAAGGTATGAAGGGTGGGTATGAATCTATGGGTCAATGTGCAAGAAGTGACGGACATAAATCGGTGAGGTGCTAGGTGATGGGTCGAGAGAATCCGGCTGGATAGGTCAAAAGGTCTCCTTCAAATAGTCTCTCCACGAACCCGGACACCCCTGTTAAGTCACTAAATGTAGCGAACTTGGGATGATCTATGGCAAGGGGTGTTTGTTATCCAATAAATGGCTACCGGGGTGACGGTACCTACATTCAGCTCCCAAATTAAAACAAAAACTTTGTATAATGTATTCCAGGGAATGCAGACAGTATTACAACAATTAAAACTCATAACTTCTTAAATAAATTAATTAATACAACGTTATTTATTAATTTAAATTATTAATTTGTGTTTCAATTTATGTTTTCGGATCCCGAAAATACATAATTAATAGTCGGGTCAAAATCACTAATCACATTAAAGCTCTCAAACTGGGAACGCTGAGATCACGAAACCACCACAGGATTCAACTGGTCAGAATTTTAATAGACAACGTAATAATATATTCCCTGAGCAAAAAAAAAATAATTTCTTGGGGTTTATAACTTTAAACTATAATCAATAAATAATTTACAATTCAAAAAATCTTCAAAGATTGTCAGTACCTTGGATTCTTGCGAAATCGGGAAGAATGGCAAATAAAAACACATATTTGGTATTTTTTTCGTTAACTCCACACGTCAATTTAAAAATTGTGAAAAAAAAAAAATTCCCTCAGGGTCGATGCCATTTATAGGGATGTTGTGTGGAGGGTATTTTTGTGGAAAGGAAGGAGTAAACCTGGGTCTTTAAGAGACCCGTGTTGCAGGAGGGGGAAACGCAGAGGCCTGCAAATCGTTGAACTCAAGGACGATTCGTAGAAGCGTCTCGTTCTCATGTGACAAATATCAACCATGTACCAATGTTGGGTGTGCGTTTGGTGTTTTCCCGACTGTGCACATGTGTCAAAGGAATCTATGAGGCTCGTTCCTCGGAGCATCTTCCGTTGAAAGACAGGTAAAACAATTTTGCCCTATATGCCTTGGAAGGGGCGCTTTACAAATCCGGTAAATATTTAAAACTGCAGTAAAAGAAACCTCGTCAAAACGTTTTCCACTCTAGTAAAAAAATGTATGGAACAACTAATAATTTATTATTTTGGTATTTTTAAACAGTGAATAGATGTATGTGTCAGTCAAACATGAACGTTGTTTTGCAAAAATTTAATCACATGGATGAACCCCGGAGGTGGTAGTACAGTACGGTCAGTACGTATATAGGTATAAACTAGGTAGGCACCGTGCTTTACCAGTATTTTTTCATTAGAAGGTCAAACGCGAATAATAAATCACCGGACACACGTTTTCATTTCCCATAAATAACAGAAAAATGCTTTATATTTACCTTTTTACACATATTTAATTTATAGTTTAACTACGTTTGCGACCGTTTTAATAACTGTCACGCTTGTTTTACGACCGACAATTCTCGTCCTATTTTAGTTGGGAAATAATTTCACCTTTAAAGGCCACTCTAAATTAAAAACCTTACTTAATTTCTTATTAAAGTTGTCTTACTAAAAATTAAATCAAGTCGAAAATTATAGAAAAAAAGCCGCAGAAAAAAATTACCAATCGTGATTTATTTTTGGATCATTAGCTACCTCCTACTTTGGCCAAGGTTTTGGACAGCATTGCAGGGCAGTCTATCTTCAGGGCAGAGGTAAATGGATAAAATTACTTACGCCGTGAAAATCTCAAATCATTTACAAAATATAACTACTTCATTTACAAAAAAATAATTACTGTAAGTGATGATTTAGAAAGATACGGTTAATTTTTTCAAGCATTTGGTGCAAAATGTTTCACAATTGCGTAACAAGCCTATCAAACACTTCTCGAAATCATTTTGATAAACTGCCAGTCTGTATAGGGATTAGAAACTGTACAACCAAAAAAAAGTCTACAAAATTTTGGCGTTTTACGTTGTTTTGGTGTAGAAGATTTTTTTCAAATGGTGATCCCGCACAATTGTGCAAAATTACTAGGACTATATAATTCCCAAAAGGTGTATGATCAGTGGTTGAAGGAAGCAGGGAGGAGACAAATATGGGGAAAGAGAAAGGTTTGGATGTATCTGATCACTAACCTAACTTACCAACACGGAATTTCTCCGTAGGGTTAGACATAGAGGGTAGATTGCTTCATTGTTTCGTCTCATACATAACTACTGTCACTAAACACGGCTGAAGCGATTTCGAGCAACTTTTCGATTCTAAAGAGTAGTATTTCACCCACTCTGGAACATGCGAAAAACACATTAAATTTAATATTACTTCGTGGTGTTTACATTTGAAACAACGCATGCATATTAAATTTAACGTATTTACGATAATCAGGTCGGAATCAAAGATCTCTGGATCCGTAGCTCCGGATGTTAATCACTCCACAACAGAGATTATCTGCATTTCACTAAACTCGTATTTGCCGTAACTTATATATTTTTCTCAGATAATGAGAAATTTGTTAGTTAAGTTTGAGTAAGTTAAAATAAAAACAATTAAATACACGTGTACATTGCTGATTTCCCTTTATTTTAATTTCTTTCATTTTAACGTAACCATAACATATAATCTTCAAATAATATCAAATCCAAAACGTTATTACTTACGTTCTAACGCAACCACTTTTCTCGTGGCGGATTTCAATTAAAATTTTCGTAGCGTATTATAATATTTATCCACAAAACAAAACACTTGAACCTACCCCATTTCATAACCCACGCTAATGGTAATTTCGCCGTTATATATTCCGTGGAATCCATTCCAAGGCTCATTTTCGCATGCCACTAATAATAATTTGTACACTATTAATTCCCTAAATTCCGGGCAATATCTCATCAATATTCCTGTCAGGAGTATAGCTCCACCTTTGTCTTGGAATCGACATCACGACAATGAATTTGCCAAACCATTGAGTCAGCACTTTATCATTGACGCGTTTCATAGGGTGGAACAGGGTTGCCGAAATACAATTCCGATTATTTTGTTTTATTTTCAGATATAATTAAAAAAATATTAATGTTTTTGGTAGTGAAACTGTTGTTTTAAGATATTTTCTAGTTTTGTAAAGCACCCTTGAGATATTTCAGATAAATGCATCCATTAACATCAGACTGTGCTATATATTATTTCTTATGTTGGTACTATCAAATAAACATCTAAGCATCTATTTACATTTTGGCAATAAAATGTAGAAATTTATTAAGTTGAAATAAAAAATAAATGAAATAATTAAATATAATGAATAACTGATTACTTTGTATAAAACCACTATTTTTAAAACAATATGAATTTTTATATCCTGATGAAGACAACATTGTTGTCGAAACATGTTGATATTGTTTTAAAAATAGTGGTTTTATACAAAGTAATCAGTTATTCATTACATGAAAAATGATGCCACAAAATAAATTTGCGAAGTTTGAAGAAGAAACAATTAAACTTTGTTTGAACCACTTTTATATTTGAGTAAATCCGACCGGTTTTAGAACGACCGTTCCTTCTTCAGGGCAAATGTATGGATTTACTCAAATATAAAAGTGGTTCATATAAAGTTAAATTGTTTCATTTATCTATAATGGATAACCACAAAGTTATAGCTAAATTTAAAAGTATGAGATAAATATTTCATTTTTACAGCAACATCAAGGTCTTTGATTTGACTCAGCAAACAAATGTGGACAAAAGTGCAAGGGTCTTAAAATAATTATTTGTTCAAAAATACTTTGATAGATATACAGAGGACTCTTATTTAGTAGTTGTTAACAAATTAAATTTTATGTGAATAAATGTAATTATACACGTATGTTTTTTTACACAATTTTTGTATTTTCGATAAGTTTTATACATTCGAACAGACTAGCAAATACCAACACTTATTTAACGTTTTACCCAATTTACTGCTCCATGTTCTTGTCGCTATACTTACTCCGTTCACTATATATTGCCGATTTTATTCTACGGAAAGGGCATGTCTTGAAAATGGTGATCATAAATATGTTTTTATTTATGTGCTGGCGTTCAAATAAAAGCGGATTTATATTTTTAAATACGTAGATGACACAGGTTTCGTAAAAAAGAGTGACCTTGCAATGCCGCAACATAGCTGCTGATCTGCAGAATGTTTTCTCAATTAATAAAATAAATTTAAACATAAATATTTTTTTCTTTTATTTATCCATGCCTTTACAATTTTTGCGCTAGGTTTCTCATTTTCCTCAAATGCAAAGTTCTTTTAGTTTAAAATTTCCGTGAGACAGTACTCTAGCGTTTGGCCTCCACACTAATTAGATGGTAGGATTTTCAGACATTGATTTTCCGTAAATCTTGCGTTGTGGCTGGGTTTCAGTAATTTTTTAAATGTACTTTCTCTCCAGTTGTCCATAATAGCAAGGCACTTGAGTGGTCCTTTTTGTGAGTAGACCTTCAGAACGAAACACCATTATCAACTATTTTTTGTTGAATCTCTATATTATGCTATTTTTTTGCTTTTTTCTCCCCGCTTCTAGAGAATGCTTGTTTATTTTATATTATGTATAATAACTATTTTCCTCAGGGCCTCTTGTGTGGAGTTAATGTAAAATAAAAAAAGTATTAAAAAAAAAATTAAAATAGATATTTAAAAAAATTAAAATAAAATAAAAAAAAATTTCTGCATCTTAATCACCCCTTAGGTAAGATGACAACTTATGTTGCCTAGCTTCATAATATTGAAATTGATGTTTCCGTATGTTTACAAAACATCAATATTTCATATTTTTCTACTGAGAAAGGCCGTAACCAGTGGAGTGAAGTTTTGAACGTGGTAATGGGAAGGATTAGCGTTTATCTCAGCTCGATACATTGGGGCTTCTATCACTTCTGCATTGACCGCTGAGGCCGGCCGTACGATGAACAACTTTTGCGATTTGTCAGGTCTGGCTATCTTATCGCTATAAATGAAAAGATATTTCGATAATAAAATAATTGAAATAGTCAAAATGTATCAGTTCCCTACCCTGCTAAGCCCAACAAGAAGCTGATGTTATATCTGAGCTCCTCCCAACCTCTGCGCTCGGTACCAATCCGCTACGCACGGGGGAACCTGATATTGAATTACGTGTCTGCAGGAATCGTTCGTCTTATAATTTCATTAACGCGGAACACAGGATATCAATTTTCCATTTGGATTATGATTATTAACAATTTTAATTTACAAAGCCCACGTAATTGATCTCAAATTGAACTTAATAAAAATAATAATAAATAATATTCCAATTGATAATTGTATACTAATATAATTCGCAATGTATCTTTCTAATTACATACTAGTTTTTGTGGTAAATATAATAATTACCCGATTTTAGTGAATTTAATATTAACATTCCGCCAACCGAAATTATTGAAATATTATATCTCACAAATCAATCATGTGTTTAGATATTAAAAAAATGCTTTTTCAGATTTAGATTTATATCCGTGATTATCAACTACTCCGTAGTAAATAAAGAAAAGGCATAATATTTAAAATATTTCTCCAAGTACGCACGATAATTTTAAAGTATATAATATGTAAAATTCGCGCGGTTATAATTTTTACGATATTTTTAACTAATGTTATAAACGCGAAAGTTTGTATGGATGTATGTGTGTTCGTTACTCTTTCACGCAAAAACTGCTGCTTGAGTTTTAATGAAACTTTACAATAATATAGCTGATACATCAAAAAAACATATAGGCTATGTTTTATAAAGCTAGCTAGGAAGGGGACGCGGGAGGGGAACGGGGAAGCACGGGAAAGGTGGTTTAGGGAGAAACAATGTATTTATCAATTATTCATTGGTGCAATCATTAATATTTTATGGAATAATTGGATGGGGGGTATTTATGATACCCATATTAAGCAACTAGAAATTACTCAAAAATTAATAATAAAAATAATGTTGCATAAAGATGTTACCTACCCCTCCTTGCAATTATTCCAAGAAGCTGAACTCTTAGATATAAGAAAAATCTACTGTATGCAATGTCTGAAATATATATTTTCACGAAATGTATATTTTACAAAAAATGAAAATTGCTCAGCAGTAGAGTAAATAAATCATTTGAGGTTCCCCTATGCAAAACTAGGCTTGCGCAGAGATATGCGCATTTCATTGCACCAAAAATCTATAATGCACTGTATCAGACTATAGAAATTAAATCTAAAAACATATCCTCTTACAGCATATACAAAAAATTAATAAAGACTTGGGTAACTACAAATGACACAAATACATACCTGCTATATCATCTTACCTATTATAACTTTGTTGGATGTTGTGTGTTGTGATTGTCCTATTTTATATTTAAATTCAGTTTGCACTGAACACTTATTTATCATTTCTTCTAATCTCGATGTGTAGAGCCTTTTATCTTAAACTTTCGCGTCTATGCCATCTATTACTAAAATATCGCCATAAAATGTCCGTCTAAAATCTCCTTTGTCTGTGGCGATAAAACTTTCTCTTTTGGTCTATAAATGGCGTGTCTTGTCATTCTTGAAAACATTCTACTTTCTCAATCTTACAAACAGTCTCTATCTATTGTTATTATCCTCGTCTAAACTCTGCTTGTTTAGCAAACCGTCTTTCACTTCTGTAACTTAATTAGTCTAAATTATTGTTGTCAGTCAAGTGCTCAGACCAGAATCTATCTGTAAAAAATATTCACAAGAATAAACAGAACAACATCCAGTACCAAACACAAGTGTTTTTTACTAAACAAAAGAATTACCTCAAAATACCTCAAACTCTACCACTCATTGTACGGTTCCTCGGTGCGGAACTGAAGGAAGTTGACAAAGGCAGCTCAGCCTTACAACCTGACTGCAGACTCTCTGGAGAGAACCACACCTGGACCTGCGCATGGTCCTTCCACCGGATTGAAGCAGCATCATCACAGCAAGCCAAAGGTTAAGCCATCCATTATTTTCCTTTCCTTTCTGTGTAAAATTGTTGCCTTTCTCTAAATCTTTGTACTCTTTGCGGATCTTTGATAATCTGATAATGGCGGACAATCTGAAAGCACTCATTGCTAGAAGGGGGCAGATTAAAGCGCTCATTACTAAATTTCAGTCGCTATTAGATGAGAATCAAACAGATCCGTCAATCATTCTAGCGAGATTAGAAAAAGTCGAACCTTTACATGACTTATTCATGGAAATGCAACTCCGAATTAGTGTGTGTGACGAAGGTTCAGATCTCGCTTCGGATGATGAAATCGATCGCTTCGAATTAATGTATTTCAAAGCAATCACCCAAGCAAAATCGCGTCTGACGAACGATTTCAAAACCCAGTCACTTCAATCTCAATTAAATCTGAATTCTAAAATGCAGTTACCAATTCTAAAGTTATCTACATTCTCAGGTGCATTGTCTGATTGGACTTGCTTTGAAGAATCCTTCAAATCATTAATTCAAACAAACAACGAATTATGTGAAATACAAAAATTTCAGTATCTCAAATCTTCATTAACTGGAGAGGCTTCCAAATTACTAACATCTCTTGAAATCTCTTCCAACAACTACAGCATTGCATGGAAATTATTAACAGATCAATACGCAAATAAACGTCTAATCATTCAAAAGCACATTCAATCTATATTTGACATTGCAACAATTAAATTTGAATCTGCCAAGGAAATTCAATCCTTTTTAAATAAAATTTTAATTAATTTACGGGCTCTAAAAAACTTAAATATACCTACAGAACATTGGGACGCTTTACTAATTTACCATTTATCGAAAAAACTTGATTTTACAACAGCTCGCGAATGGGAAAGAATTCCTATTCCTGAACCAAATTCTCATGTACATTCCATGGATACATTTATAAAGTTTTTAACTGATAAATCTCATATTCAATCTATTCCAAAGTCATCTGTAACATCTCATAAATCTGATAATAATAATAGCAAAAAACTTAATTTAACATTTGTAACATCTCAAAATTATTGTTGTAAGATTTGTTCTGGAAATCATAGTATGTATCAGTGCCCTAAGTTTAAAAAAATGACTGTTCAAGATAGAATAAACACGGTTAAGAGTTTACATTTGTGTTACAACAGTCTAGGACGAGGTCATGCTTACGAACAATGTCAAAGCAAAACACTGTGAATCTGAACAGAGTCCCATCATCTCCGCTACATCCATGGCAAATGAATCTCATGCATTACTATCTACTGTCGTCCTCAAGAATGCGCAAGGACATTTCATTCAAGCTCGAGCCTTGTTGGACCAAGGGAGTCAGTCTAATTTCATCACTAAAAAATTAGCTACGCAGTTAGGCGTTCAGCTAACCAAGTCTAATAGTTCAATTATTGGAATAACCGGTGCTTCATTTAACAGTAATTTCAAAACTAATATTACCATTGCTTCTAGAATTAACAAACGTTTGGTAAAAAAATTATCTTGCATTTGTTTAAATGAAATTACTCCAAACATTCCAGCACACAAGATCACCAGCAAGGCCGCAGCTACGCTTCCATCACATATGAAGCTAGCAGACCCAACCTATCATCAACCCGCATCAGTCGACATCCTTCTTGGCTGCGACATGTTCTGGAGTTGCCTAGAACGCAAGCGAACAAATGTACTTGGAACACAACTTCAACAAACCGCTTCCGGCTGGGTAATTACACACACCAGCTGACAAAGGTATTTCATTATTTTCCATTAAAGACAACAATGCCTTGCATGATCTCATGACTAAATTCTGGCATTTGGAAGAAAAGAAGAAAACCTTTCTCATCCACTTCAGTCTTTGGAAGAAAAGGCTGCCGAATCACACTTCATGGATACATATTCCAGAAATGAAGATGGTAGATTTGTCGTGGAGCTTCCGCTCAAAGGAAACCCACAAGACTTGGGTTCGTCACTCAACACAGCTACAAAACGATGGCACTCCGTTGAATGGAAACTCTCAAAATCACCACCCTTACAATTGCAATATTCTGACTTTATGAATGAATATATTCAACTAAACCACATGTCTGAAATATCTATTAACGACAACAATGCATCCACTAATCATCATTTCTACTTACCTCACCATTCTATTCTACGTGAATCCAGTGAAACCACAAAACTATGGGTCGTGTTTGATGGATCTGCGAAAACATCCTCAGTTCTCTCTCTAAATGACATTCTTATGGTTGGACCGACCATTAAAGATGATCTACTCTCAATAATTCTACGTTTCAGAACTTACAGATATGTAATCTCTGCGGACATAGAAAAAATGTACCGTCAGATCTTAATAAACCCTAAACATCGTGATTTGCAAAGAATTGTTTGGTCAAACCCTTCTTCAAACAAATTATCTCATTTCAGACTCAACACAATTACCTACGGTACGGCATCAGCTCCGTACTTAGCGACAAGATGTCTACGGCAACTTGCTCTGGATACTCAAGAATCTTCGCCAGACGCAAGTCAGCGCATCATGCATGACTTCTATGTAGACGATCTCCTCACAGGAAGTAATGATTTTGAGACAACGCTAAAACTCAAGTATAGTATAAATTCTATGTTAAAATCTGCCTGTATGAATCTACGAAAATTGAAATCCAATGACGCTAATCTCATCTCGGATGAAACGTCCCTCAATCAGTCTGTCGATTCGACATTACTGGGAAAATCCGAAACCTCCAAAACACTTGGTCTGAGTTGGAATTCTACGCTGGATACACTTAGATATCAACATAATACAGCATCTGTCAATTCATCGATTACAAAAAGAAATCTCTTGTCACAAATAGCAAAACTATTTGACCCTCTAGGTCTCATTGCTCCAATAAATATAACTCAAAATTGTTCATTCAGGATCTATGGCAATTAAAAATTGACTGGGACTCCGACGTTCCAAGTCATATTCAACACTCATGGCTCAACTTTCAACATCAGTTGAAAGATATCAATCTACTCTCGGCACCTAGACATGTACCTACTATTAAAGAATATTCAGAATTACACGGATTCTGCGATGCTTCGGAACGCGCATACGGAGCATGTATCTACGTGTGAACTCTTGAGAATGGTATCTGGATCTGCAGATTGCTATGCGCACGCTCAAGAGTAACGCCTCTCAAAACCATCTCCTTACCCAGGTTAGAACTGTCGGGAGCGCTGTTATTGTCACAACTCATGAAGAAAGTAACAGAATCATTGGCATTTCAACGATCCTCATCTTACTGGTGCGATTCTACAATAACTCTCACATGGATCGCCGCATCGCCCGCACGATGGAAAACCTTTGTCGCCAACCGCGTGTCTGAGATTCAGGACAACACCTCGCAGGGACAATGGAGACATATTTCAACCAAACAAAACCCCGCTGATCTCATATCTAGAGGAGTGTCTCCAAATGATCTCGCACTTGCAACCTCTGGTGGAATGGTCCTTTGTGGATATCTCAAGATGAAACACATTGGCCAACTACTGTTATCACAGATTCACCAGAACTTCCGGAACAAAAAAACACTACTCAAGCGTTAATAACGCAAGTACATGACACTGATATCTTTGATCGTTATTCTACTTTACACAAATTGCAAAGAGTAGTAGCTTATTGTAATCGTTTCAAAACAAATTCTTTCCGCAAGTTTGAATCTCAAACAAATGCCCTAACCCTACTTGAACTCAATACTGCAATGACAACGCTTATTAGATAGTTCAAGGGCAATGCTTTGCATCAGATATAAAGGCATTACAGTCAAAATCAAAATGTCTTTTGTCAACTAGTAAACTTCTCTCACTCAATCCATTTTTAGACGCTGAAAACGTGCTTCGCGTTGGCGGACGTCTATCAAATGCAAACCTTACCTATAGTCAAAAACATCCTGTAGTTTTACCTTCCAATCACCAGTTTACTAAATAATTAAAAATCATTTTCATCGTCAACTATTACATGCAGGACCGCAAGCGTTACTAGCATCCATTCGTTTACAATTTTGGCCGCTTTGCGGACGACGCACAATATGCAGCGTGCTTAGTAAATGTATAGTTTGTTTCAGGTCAAAACCTACAATAATTCAACCATTAATGGGAAATATGGGTTTATTTGTGTATCTTTGTGTGCTTTTCTACTAAGGCAGTTCATCTTGAGCTAGCCACTGATTTATCTTCAAATGTTTCAATCGCTTTATCGCACGACGTGGAAAATGTGCTCATATCTACTCAGACAATGCTGGGAATTTTGTAGGAGCTTCAAATGAACTCAAATCCTTAACAAGTTTTTTACAGAATTCTTAGACTCAGAATGAATTTTCGGATTTTTTTGGTTTTCACTCTATTCACTGGCATTTTATTCCTGCTAGATCTCCTCACTTTGGCGGATTATGGGAAAGCGCAGTGAAGTCAGCCAAGCATCATTTGACCAGAGTCCTCCGTAACTTGTCATTGACATTTGAGGAACTGTATACGGTTTCAACGCAGGTCGAGGCTTGCCTCAATTCTCGTCCTCTTACTCCCCTCTCCTCTGATCCATCTGACCTCACTCCTCTCACCCCTGGTCACTTCCTTATTGGCGAATCTTTGGTTGCTGCACCGCAACTGGACCTGACCACTACGAATCCTGGAAGGCTGTCCAGATTTGAACGGGCAACTCAACTCGTTCAACATTTCTGGCAAAGGTGGTCTAAGGAGTACCTCTCTATTTTGCAGGAATGAGCTAAATGGAGGACAAGGACCCCAGACGTGCTGCAACCAGGCTCCTTGGTGCTGCTCTCCGAGGATAATCTTCCTCCTAACAAGTGGGCGCTCGGTCGTAATCTGACCTTACACCCTGGCGCAGATGGCATCACACGAGCGGCTACTGTCGCTACCGCTAAATCGACAGTGACGAGGGCTGTCAACCGTCTCTGTCTGTTACCAATTGAACAGACCTCATCATCATCAAATCTAATTTTTATTTAACCTTTTTGTTTTTCATATATTTTTTTTGTTCTACTTTTCTTAACTTTAGTTTTGTAAACACGGAATTATTTGTTCTATAAATATGTTAAAACATAATTATGTTTTAATTTACTAATTTAAAGTTTAATTTTCCATGTTGTATCTTAACTGCATTAAAAAAAACTTAAGTATACCCACGAACTGGCGATGCCTATGTGGGATTTTTTTTGTTATCATACATATATGTATACTATTGTAAAATCTTTTTTTTTTGTTAAATTGTATTATTGTTTATCTTTAAGCTACATATTTAATTTTATAGTTCCTTTTTTTTACTTTTTATCAAAAGAAATGTTTTTTGTAATATTTTTATGTATGTAACAAAAAAAAAATATTAATAAAAAAAAATTTAAAAAAAAATTGAATGGTGTTGCAACGCATGCCGGGAATTTGCTAGTATTAAATAAAAGGTCAAATATGGAAACATTCGATGGCTCTCTACAAACAGTTTGTAGGTCTCCATACTAAAATTCAGAGGTATGAATTTTTTAAAGAGGGCGGGAAATTTCCAAACCGAACTTTTTAAAATTTCATAGCGCTCTTGGCTGAAATTATTATATTGCAAAACGCTCCAGTATTTAAAAATAATGCAGACATACTTCTTTTTAACCACTTTTTATCGTTTCAATACAACCCATCAATTTTTTGAGCAATGCTCACCTGATCGGGGTTTACTTATGATTAAATTACAAACATGGATTATAAACACTTCAGAAGTAGATGGAGAAATACGTAGGAGTATCTGAGGTGTTTAAACAATGATAGTTTCTCGAAGTTTACTAATCATTTATTATTAACAAACTGTACTTTGATTTTAACAATGGTAAGTTTAGAAATTTAACACTACAATGTTATTAATGGTATCCGTTTCGTTAGATAAACAAGAAATTTCATAAATTAGAAAGATTGTAAAAAAGAAATTTAATTTGATCAATAATCATAAAAATATTTGATTGATCTTCCGCTAAATTTGTTTCCATTGTATTCTCAGACCGACGGCTGATCAAATTGTGATCAATGGTCAAAGATAAAGGTATTGTTAGCTGATCATAATTTCGCCAATACTTAAAGCTGGAGAATTGAAGTTTAACGAGAATTGTTTAAATGCAAAATATTCAAAAACGGTGATGATCCTCGTTATCTCCGATCTCCCTCAACCAGTCTCTCCCGATCCGACTTGTCACGCAGTCAGTGGGAAGACGATAATAGAAATATATGTATAAGACGATGTATGAATGAATGAGGCAATGTGCTATGACCGAGTTGTTAGTTAGAAAATCCCTAGTCGAATATGTAAAAAAGTGTGCGGTTGGTTAGAAATTTTTTTTTATCGCAATGATGAGATTTGCACAATAACGGTAATTTTACCACTTAACTATAAACATGCCAATTTGTATTGTGGGTACCAAGATTACACTTCCAAACTTCAAAAAATTAAATAAAATCGCATTTCTGGGAGAACGTATGGATACAGATTATATAGTTTTTTTTATTAACTTACCATCTCACATACCAAACTCTTATGAGAGCCAATATCCCCGTATACTCTTTACATACCATTTCATATTACTGCAACTGATAATATAATATGGGAGTAAGTCGTAAGTAGGTTGGTTGGAACAATAAAGCTATTGCCCCAACCTACCCACTTAAATTCTACCGAAGCGAGTCTTCATTGGGAGTGCGGGGGTATCTAAACTCATCCCCCATGACCAGATTATGGTCTCTTGTTCCGCGGAACACTTTCCCCCTTTTAGCCATCTCGCTGCGTTCCACGCTCGATCTGTTTTTCGAACAATTTGGAAATATACGACAGTTTCACTAAATTTTGGAATACTTTTTGTAAATGGTGAAGCAAAGAAATTATACTTTTTTGGGACCTCCTTATATTCGAAAAGTCCGGAAACGTTTTGAATGATTACGGTTTGAAAATAAGGAAAGGAATCGACAGATTTGTAGAAATCTGAGGAAGACCTACCGTTTAGTTTGTTACCAGAATGCTCGCGAAAACAAGGAAACAAAAAGGTTGGAGGATGTAAGATTAAGTTCTTTTATGCGTTTAGTTAGTTACCAGAATACTCGCGAAGACAAGGAAACAAAAAGGTTAGAGGATGTAAGGATAAGTTTTTTTATGCTTTTAGTTGGTTACCAGAAGACTCGTGAAGACAAGGAAACAAAAAGGTTGGAAAATGTAAGGTTAGGTTCTTTTTTGCGTTTAACCCTTTCAGCCCCGAATTATTTTTTTTACAAATAAAAATTATTCAATACTTGAGAACAACTCAGAAAATTATTTTAAAATTTTTGGTATTTTTTTAAAAAAAATTTTATACATAGTTTAGAAATTATTGTACGTTAATTTGAATTAACATAGGGCGCCAGAGGGTATTTTTTAATTAGTAGGGTAAAATAAACTTAACTCACAAATAATACAAATAACTGTTTATTATCAAAAGTAGACATATATAATTAAATGATCATCTATCTATACCAGTCGAAATTTGGGTTTGTCAACAATAATGGAGGGGGGGGGGGGGGGGGGGGTGAAACCACGTTGTCCGCCCTACGTCCCAGGTGCCACCCATGCTGGCCTAAGCCACTGCTTGTGGTCAGTGTCGTAGGGCAGATAGCACAACGGGAGGGGCGTAATGGGATATGGTAGGGCGGGTTCTAGCAGAATATTTACCACAACGGAGGGGGCGGAATGGGATAGGGTGCGATGGGTTCTCGCAGAATATTTACCACAACAGAGGGAGTAGAACGGGGTAGGATGGGGTGGGGTGAAACGGAATACCATAATGGCCACTGACTACAAGGTACAATAATAATAAACTGAATATTGTCCCGATTATTTTTAATTCAGACTTCTCGATAGGGGACCGCCCGCGCGCTGGCTTGCTTATTGACCAGCGGACCATCGCGGACCATCTTCTAGCTTCTTGCGGACCACTAGTTGGGAAACCCTGATCTATACCAATCATAATGACCAAAAATGCACAAAAAATATAGATTAAACACTGAAGTATAAAACAAATAACATTTAAAATAAAATTCATTAAATGTATAAATTAAGAAATAAACCATGATAATAATCTAGAAAAATCCGCCATACTTGTCAAGCGTGTGGTTTTCACTACCAGTGTTAATTTGAATGAACATTGAAATTCATCAGCGATATTCAGGCAAATAACTATGCACAGTAGGGTGGAACACTTTTGTATGAAAAATTTTTTTTTTTCGAAATTCGAATTGGAATACCACGTAAAAGTTGCTTTATGTAATTGTAAATAACACTTCTCAATTTGGAAGTTCTAGCTCGACAGCTTGAGCTCCCGCCATAGACTTGATATTTTATTTTTTAAGTTTTTATAGATGTTTTGTATTATCCACCCTATAAACAAAATAATAAGTAAATATAATATGTTATGCATTAAATGATAAAATAAAAGTTCATTTTAACTAATAAAATCATTTATTTGAAAAGTAAACATAGGTTCAGAAAGTTATGTTGGTATGCATAACATCATTTTTTATGATAAAAATCCTTTTTCATCTCAAACTTTGGCATGAGCTTTCGAGATGCTCATTTAGATTTTATGAATCCTTCTTGTCTTGTCTTGTCGCATACACTTATAGATGCTTTTGTCACAACTTTTACAGATCTTTCCACAGCCTGGATGTGTCAAGGCAGTCTCATAAACTCCAACACTGTTTGTTCTCAATTTTCAATAAGATCTTGTAAGTGCTTATTGGAAATATTCATAAGTATTGGGTGTTTATACATATTTTGTTGCCAGTCAATCATGTCTATGTAAGAACGTGCATTGTAGTCCACTTTTGGCATCTTAAACAAGTGCCAAACAGAATTTTTATTAACTTCACGAGCCTTTAAAATGCGTCTTGCAGCGAGTTCTCTAATCTGCTTACGTGAATCTGTTATCATACACAACAGCAAGTTTTCTGGTTGAGCAAAGTAACTGTTTCGAATTATAACAGGGTCCACTATCGCTAACAACTCGTTGGACAAATATCTAGTGCTGTTAATGAGTTTCCATAAATAATTTGAACCATCTTTGCAGGATGAATGTGTTTTGATAGCAAACCAGTCAGGAGAGTATGATTTGCTAAAGTCACAAGATTTTGTTGTGGATTTTTCGTAGACATATTCAAACGCAGTATGCTATTTACCTAGGCTTCTCTTTAATAAATCAGGAGAACAGGATCCATTTATGACAGCAGTAGTAATTTTTTGTAAATATTTCTTGTCTGTACTGAGATCTGTGGATATTTGTGGAGGTAGTTCACCTTCTATCTTCTCAAACTTGGCCAACGGCAGCGTCTCGCATATCTCTAATGCTTTACCAATTTGACCTGCAAATGATATAGGTCCTACAGTAGGGCCATCCGAATAGGTAAACAAATGCCTCAATGGTAACTCATTGGCGTGTAAGAGACAAATTATCCATTGCAATGGTCGAGACAGTCTGTTTTCCAAAAGAAGAATCACGCCTCTCACTTTCCCTGCATTTGTGTTTGTTCCATCACAGCCAACAGCCATTAAACCCTCTAGTGATATCTTTTCAGTCGTTAAAAGCTGTGGATAGCTCTTTCAATATTTCTTGCACTGCCCGATGTTGGAAACACATACCCAACATAAATAGAACCTGGTTTTTTTTATAATCGAAATATGTTTCTCTTGTACAATCACTCTTAACCTCTTCGGTCCTTTTAAAACAGTTTTAGCCTGTTAGTGCGTTGGTCTTCTAAAAAATTTTGTTCCTCTTTTAGCACTTTTTCCCTCAAACAAGTACAGCTTACAAATTCTTTACATTTACATGCAGCTATGTCAAAAAGCTATCGACTTTGTACTCTGAACTCTTCTAACTTTTCTTCCTTAAGTTTCTTCAAAGACTTTTCAAATTATAACACTTTGAGTGATAACTTTATAGTAACTGTAAGTGTGGCAATTGGAATAGAAGATTTTATCCACAATTCTTCAATTTTCGTTCCAGCTATTTCGGCAATTTCCAAAAACGTAGGTTCTTTTGATGTGTTATTCCTTACTTTTAAGTTTTGTCGAACTCATTCATAGAATTCATCACATTTTCATATGTTGGTAGGATATTCACTTTCAAATCTGTATTTTCACCAAATTTCCATTTAACGTTTGTCTTGTAGAAGTCATGTTAAATCACTTAAAAACGTTTATCAACAAGTACTCGTGAATATAATTGACGCGAGACCCTTCATCTTGAGATAATTATCGACACTAGTTTAAACAAAACACTGCATTTCGTAGATTGTCACCTGCCTCCCCCCGCTTCGACCCATAACACAATAATGAAATATTTGATTGCAACAGCTAGCTAACGATATTTAAATATATTATTAAATAAAATAAACCTATTTTAATAAATTCTGTACTGTTTTGTAGGCCGCGCAAATAGCCCCAAAACTGTCGTTTTTGTAAATGTTCAATGTCTTGGCGAGGCTTTTACCGTTGTCTAATATTTTTTATATTTTTAATTGAGATAATT
Organism: Limnephilus marmoratus; assembly: GCA_917880885.1. Taxonomy (NCBI): domain Eukaryota; kingdom Metazoa; phylum Arthropoda; class Insecta; order Trichoptera; family Limnephilidae; genus Limnephilus; species Limnephilus marmoratus. The sequence continues at coordinate 38,197,800 of OU862918.1, read as the reverse complement.
GATGGCAATTGGCAACTTAATACAACTATTCCAAATAAAAATTAGAAAAAAAAAAAATTCGTTCCGCCTTAATGCACAGTGAACTAAACTGATGTTATTATCATAGAACACACCTTTATGCATCAAAATAAATGTAATTTGAGTAAAAAATATTGATAAATCACCTTAGATGAAGAAATTTATTAAGGCAGAAATTCGGTGGAACGACGAACGAGCCGATGTCAAAATATTTACTGTTATTGTGGCGGGAATCAGGATTGCAACTGAGCGGAAAAAATAGACGCCATAGAGAAGATTGCTAGTTATGAGAAAACAAAAACTTGACTTTTCTAAATCGCTACAGTTAAGGTAAAAAAAATTCCAAAGTTTGTGTTAATTTGAATTAACACGGGGGTTGAAAGGGTTAATTGGTTACCAGAAGACTCGTGAAGACAAGGAAACAAAAAGGTTATAGAATGTAAGGTTAGGTTAGGTTAGGTTAGGTTAGGTTTTTGCTTTTAATTGGTTACTAGAAGACTCGTGAAGATAAGGAAACCAAAAGGTTAGAGAATGTAAGGTTAGGTTCTTTTTTGAGTTTAATTGGTTACCAGAAGACTCGTGAAGATAAGGAAACAAAAAGGTTGGAGAATGTAAGGTTAGGTTCTTTTTTGCGTTTAATTGGTTACCAGAAGACTCGTGAAGACAACGAAACAAAAAGGTTAGAGAATGTATGGTTAGGTTCTTTTTTGCATTTAATTGTTTTATTTATTTGAGACACAAATAGGATATTTATACAACATTTTTGTGGGTAATCAATATACAGGGTGTCCGGTGGCAGAATTAGGATTTAAAACTTAAATAAAAAATAAACTGCTTAGGATACACATTTATTTCAATAACTGTTACAAAGAGGAGAAGTGCGGATTTTATTTCTTAAAAATTATTTCGTCTAAATGTAGACCATCACGTCGGACACACTCTTGGAATCTGGCCTCAGTATTTCGTGCCACTCGCTAGAGAAATGATATCGGGATACCAATAACTTCGCGAATGATATTTTTTTTTAGTGCAGAAATGGTGGCGGGGTCGGTTTTTTACACTTTACTTTTGAGGTACCCCCACAGAAAAAAGTTCATAGGGGTGAGTTCTGGTGACCCCGTTAGCCAGGAAATGTCACCAAAACGGCAAATCATTTTTTTAGGGAACAAATCACGAAGTAGCGCCATTGTCTCTCTAGCAGTGTGAGGCGTGGCGCCATCTTGCTGGAACCATGTGTGTGAATTGGAGGCAGGATGTTCTCCTATTTTTGGCAAAAAATAATCGTTAAGCATGCCCCGATAAGAAACCCCGTTTACAGTAATGGCTTGCCTTCGACGTTTTTAAAAAAAATAAGGTCCGATTGTTCCACTGCTAGACAATGCACACCAAACCGTCACTTTGGGACTGTGAAGTGGCTGTTGATGTTTTAAACGTGGGTTCTGTCCCTTAGGTGACCAATAACGACAATTCTGCTTATTTACACTTCCATTTAAATGAAAATGGGCTTCATCACTCCAAAAGATAGTGTTTACTATACGAAATCGCTCTAACATTGTCAGACAGGAAATTTTACATAAATTGTAATTATTAGGTTTAAGCGCTTGCACAATTTGAATCTTAAAAGGATGAAATTTAAGGTCCTTCTTCAATATTTCGTGCACAATAGTTTTTGGAAGCCCTAGGATAGCCGCTCTCTTGCGCATGGACTGACGCGGATTATCGCGCAAATTGTTCGTGACGAGTTCGATGTTTTCATTTGTTCTTGACGTCCTCCTGGGCCCTGGCCGTGAGTCGTTTGCCGCCGAACATGTTGCCCGGAACCTCCGGACACATGATCGAATCAAATCTTCACTTGGGGCATCACCTAAACGTCGAATAATGTAACGCATACTAAATCTTCGACGCGCAATTTCACACGAATCGTTAGCCTTGAAATAGGCTTCGATTACGAACACACGTTGCTCTCCAGTCCACTGCGACATCGTGACTGATCGTGACTAAATAATCCGCACGAACGACAAAGCTAACGCGCCCCCCTCCCCGCTCGTCCGCTTAGCCGTTACAGAGAAATTCGAAATTTAAAACCGAATTCTGCCACCGGACACCCTGTATATTATAAAAGAAAGTCCAAAAAAACGTGTGGAACGCAAAAACTCAGAAACGCGTGCCGGTACGATCAAGAGTGTAATATGGTATGGTAGAACTCTATCCCCCCTAGGGAATAAGGGTATTTGTTTTTACCTAAAGGGCTTGCTTTTGAAGATATAAGGGCTGAAAGTTCTAAGAAGACTTTAGAAACTTCAAGAAGAGTCTGGAAGATTCTGGAAACTTTTAGAAAATTCGATAAGACTCCGGAATGTTCTGGAAGAAATGGAGGAGTATGTCAGCGAGTCTAGAAGGTTCCGGAAAGTTCCAGAAGGTTCGATAAAGCTGTGGAAAGTCCTAGAAAGTTCGATTGGGCTGTACAAAGTTATAGAAGGAGTGGCGGAGTATGTCGGTGAGTCTAGAAGGTTCGATAAAGCCGTGCAAAGTTCTGGAAGGAGTGGCGGAGTCAGTCGGTGAGTCTAGAAGGATCTGATGGTTCACAAGTGCTTAGAAAATTGTGGATGGAAAAAGTTCTAGAAATAAATGACGGTGAGTCTAGAAGATTTCTAAAGTTCTAGAAAGTTCGACAGAGCTATACAAAAATCTGAAAGGAGTGGAGGAGTGTGTCGGTGTGTGTAGAAGGTTCCGGAAAATTCTTGAAGATTCCACAAAGCTGTAGGAAGTTCTAGAAGTTTAGATAAAGCTGGAAAAGGTTTTGGAAAGAGTGGCAGAGTATATCGGTAAGTTTAAAAGGTTTCCGAAAGTTCTAGAAGGTTCGATAAAACTGTACAAAGTTCTGAAAGGAATGGTGGAATATGTCGGTGGGTTTAGAAGTTTTCAGCAAGTTCTAGAAGGTTCCATAAAGCTGTAGGAAGTTCTAGACGGTTCGATAGGAATGTACAAAGTTCTGAAAGGAGTGGCGGAGTCTGTCGGTGAGTCTAGAAGGTTCCGGAAAGTACTAGAAGGTTTGATAAAGCTGTAGAAAGTTCTAGAAGGGGTGAAGGAGTGTGTTGGTGTGTGTAAAAGGTTCCGGAAAATTCTTGAAGATTCCACAAAGCTGTAGGAAGTTCTAGAAGGTTCGATAAAGTTGTATAAAGTTCTGAAAGGAATGGTGGAATATGACAGTGGGATTAAAAGTTTCCGGAAGGTTCTAGAAGGTCCGATAAAACTGTAGAAAGTTCTGGATGGTTCCGTAAAGCTGTAGAGACTTTTGATAGGAGTGGAGGAGTGTGTCGGTGTGTCTAGAAGTTCCCGAAAAATTCTAGAAGGTTCTGTTGGAAGTCCTAGAAGGTTCGATAGGGCTGTACAAAGTTCTAAAAGGAGTGGCGGAGTATGTCGGTAAGTCTAAAAGGTTCCGGAAAGTACTAGAAGGTTCGATAAAGTTGTACAAAGTTCTGAAAGGAATGGTGGAATATGTCGGTGGGTTTAGAAGTTTCCGGAAAGTTATAGAAGGTTATATAAAACTGTAGAAAGTTCTACATGGTTCCATAAAGCTGTAAAAAGTTCTGATAGGAGTGGAGGAGTGTGTCGGTGTGTCTAGAAGGTCCCGAAAAAGTCTAGAAGGTTCGATAAAGCTGTAGGAAATCTTAGAAGGTTCGATAGGGCTGTACAAAGTTCTTAAAGGAGTGGCGGAGTATGTCGGTGATTAAAGAAGATTCCGAAAAGATCTAAAAGGATCGATAAAGCTATAGAAAATTTTGGAAGGAGTGGCGGAGTATGTCGTTGTGTCTAGAAGTTTCTGAAAAGTTCTACAAGGTTCGATAAAGCTGTAGAATGTTCTAGAAGGATGGCGGAGTATGTCAGTGAGTCCAGAAAGTTTCGGAAAATTCCAGAGGATTCGATAAAGTTTCATAAGGTTCGATAAAACTGCAAAAAGTTCTGAAAGGAGTGGCGGAATATGTCGGTGGATCTAGAAGGTTCCGGAAAGTTCTAAAAGTTTCGATAAAGCTGTAAAAAGTTCTGGAAGGCATGATGGAATATGTCGGTAGGTCTAGAGGGTTCCAGAAAGTTCTATAAAATTTGACAAAGCTATAGAAAGTTCTGGAAGGAGTTACGGAATACGTCATTGAGTTTAGAAGGTTCCGGAATGTTCTACAAGGTTCTGTAAAGCTGTACAAAGTTCTGGAAGGAGTGGCGGAGTACGTCAGTGAGTCTACAAAGTTCCTGAGTTTTAGACGGTTCGATAAAGCTGTAGAAAGTTTTGGAAGGAGTGGTGAAGTACGTCGCACGGTGGACGAAATGAAGAAAAAACGCGAATTAAGTGGTTTTTGCAAAAGTTAATTTTTTAAATGTGTATATTTTTTTAGTGTAGTTAAATAGTTTCTGCATTTTATGTGATTATTTAAATATGTCAATAGCGCTTGATGGAAGTTTGGCAAGGCCGCAAAGTGTGTCGTAAATTTGATGTTCGACATCGCGTTTTTCCGTTCTCTCCTACGCGTGACCACATACGGTTGTGTATTAAGTGACGTTTAGATATATATACAAAAGTTTATTTTGTCTGACATTCTTTATGGTATTCTCTATTTAATTTACTAAATTATATATCAATATCACATGTGTGTGAGATTTGAACTAACATCTAATTTTCAACTATTTTTATATTTTTTTACTGTTAAAATGCTTATTTCAATTAGCATTTAGAAACAAAATATCGTTTGTACCCATTAATGAATATATACATATTATAGACTGATGTTTCACCTTTAATGTCATGTATAAATTGTAATCATCTTTTGTCCTCCGTTGAACAAAGTTTTTATTTTCAGGAAGGCCTGTATGCATTCCCCGGAGAGAATTATTCGAGGTATTAAAAGCACGGGGTATATTAAATGCCACTTCTGTGAAAAAGAAGAAGTTTTTAATTAATTACCTAACACAAAAATACCAAATGGTGGCAGGTTCGAACATTTTAAGCCCTACATTTTACAAAACTTTACAGTATTTTTCACTACAAACTACAATCGATGAAGAAATGGAGTAAAAGCCGTTATTATTGTGAGGTTTGAAAAACATAATTTAGAGTAGTTGCAAGAAATGATAGTTGTCTCCAAATCTTTGGGTAGACTAATAAAACTATTTCAAGAGAGTGGTTCTAGATCAAGGAAGAAAAAAGTGCACGATCTGTTAAGAGTCACACATTCTTGATGAACTCCAGTTAGCAGCAGATGTGAGTTTGCACAAATGTAAAATGGGGCTGCGATGGTTAGGTAGTCACAGTCACTACAAGCAAAGGTATAGTGATGGAGAATATCATGATGACTCTAATCTCCCTACAACGTCGTAGGTGCCACTTCAGCTCTACAGCGAAGGAAACTCAAGAAGCAAGACTATTATATGGCAAAACCCACGGTCTTTATCTACAAGGTACTGCAGACCAATCAGATTACAATTTAAAAATAATAATACCGATATAATAAGAAATAAATTTGCACATTGCGACCACTTCCTAAAAAAAAGGTTCTGTTTACCTCCTAAAGTTTTAAGCCTACTAAAAATTCGTCCAACGGTTCTGGAAATTTTTGTGATTTAGACTCTAACGACAACGGAGCCACCTTTAGCACTTAGATTTTCTATCTTTCTGTGTTCATAGATGTGAAATATAATATTTAAAATGATTTTTTTTGAAGAAGAAGATAATAATAATAATCAAAACGAAAATATGAAAGATGACAAGACACAGAAAAACAAAAAAAGATAATGGTCGCAACTGGGACTCGAACCCAAAACCTCTCGTCTATTTTTCTGTGTCTTGTTCTCTTTCATATTTTCGTTTAGATTTTTATTATTATCTTCTTCAATGATATATTACATGATGCGAATAACCTTCGAAAGTTATAAAAAGAGAGTTTTTCTTGTAAAATTTAATATGTTTTATTAGCCTAGATATTTTTATATCTTCAAAATGTATTATTTTGTTGTTGTAAATTTCTACGGAAGAGTAAATTAATAATTTTTACTTCAAAATAGTTATAATTCATTAATAAAATTAAAAAAAAAAATTGCATTAATATTCAGTCAGCAAGGAATTAATTCGTGTTTTTTCTTCATTTCGTCCACTGTGCGTCGGTGAGTCTAGAAGGTTCCGAAAAGTTCTAGAAGGTTCGATAAAGCTCTAGAAAGTTCTGAAAGGAGCGTTGGAGTATGTCGGTGAGTCTAGAAGGTTCTAGATAGTTCTGGAAGGTTCCCTTATGCTCTAGGATGTTATGGAAGGATAAAGTTCAAGAAGCTTTCAGAAATGAGTGGCTGAAAGTGTCAGTGAGACTAGAAGGTTCTGGAAAGTTGTAGAAGTTTGGATAATTATATTAATAAAAAAACAATTTGCATTCCCCTAAAACTCAAAGACGAGTCCCGGTACGATAACGGGAGTTATATTGTGTGGTAGCCCTCTACCTCCATGCATGAAGAAAGTTCCCGCTTTTACCTGAAGGGCGTGCGTTTAAAGATATAAGGGCTGGAAGTTTCGCCCCGTTGAAATTTCTAGAACAGTTCAAAAAATTCCAGAGTATTCTTGAGCATTCCACCACATTCCAGAACATCTCGGAACATTCTGGAATGTTCGGGAATATGATGGAACGTTCAGGAACATACCGGAACAGCCCAGATCATTGTGGAAGATTCCAGAACATTCTTGAATGTGGTGGAATGATCTGGAACATTTGAAGTTTTTTTTCTATGAGGCTACCCATATGGGGTATATAAAGCAAGATCCGTCGTGGTCACAAGAAACGTCAATTCAATCTCACATCAACTCCATGAGCGATGCCGACACCCGAGTCAGAGTATTTGAGAGTATTCCACAACGTTCCAGAACATCCCGGAACCTTCTGAAAAATTGTGGAATGTTCGAGAATAGGGAATCGGGAACATCAAAAAGAAACATTCCAGAACACTCTCAAATGTTTTCCTGAGCGAAGCCGGGTAACCCAGCTAGTATATAATAAATTAGAATACAAATATAAATATCCCTAGACTAATGTGTCTGCATTAATCACATATGAATTTTAACATAAGCAAACTCATGAAAAACAATGCAAGTATTATTTATACATAACTTGAAAACCTAAATACAAAATTGAAATACACAATAATAACAAGTATACAATATTTATAACGAAGTATTTACTGAAAAGTAATAAAACAACCAATTTTTTTTTTTTTTAGTGCTGTGGAGATATTTTTTGAAACATGTTAAACTATTTACAAAAATATCTATGAAACTGTCTATCTTAACAAGATCGTTGTATGATCGAGACATTCTAGACATTGGATTAAAATATCCAGTATTATTCGTAAAAATTTCGGTCCAAAATATGTTAAGAGTTCTTGTAGATTTGGGCCTGGCGTATAACTTGATTTGATTGACTAAGTTACTGTCTACACGATTATTCACAATTTTATAAAGCATTAAGAGGGCATTACCAGAGAAAACCGGAAATACGTCATTTTCAAAAAAGATTTTAGACGTATTGACTCTTTTCCACAAAAAATTATAAATGGATTTCGAAAGATTGTTCTTTTATCTAGCATTCGTATGTAATAAATTTTGAGAATTTTTTCAAATTTTCAGTATAATAAGGTTATTCCATAGGTCTTTGGCAGATTTGTTAAATTTTCAAAAAAGATTTTGTATTATACCACACCCATTTCAAATAATATAATCATGCAGTAAAATAAATCAATACATTATCTAGCAAACGTATGTTTTAGAATTTTAATTTTAGTTTCAATAAAATCATTAAAAAATATGTACGTACATGTGTTTCTTGACGAAAATTGGTCCATTTGTGTATTTATTTGCGCACTTACAAACTAATATATTTCGGATATTTTTAACATTCTTATTAAATTTAGACATTATTGAAAAATGATAAATACTTATAATCAAAAAACAACTTCAAAAAGTACACTATTTTAATAGTTTTATCATCACGCCTTTCAGTATTTTTGGATGAAGGTATAAATTAAAGCTAATTTGGATTGAAGTAAATTCGATATTGAGTTATAATTTAAAAAAGCTGGTACGGAGAATAATTAATCTTTCTCATTGTAACCGCCCTGCACGATCGGAAGAACAACTTTCGACGAAATGTGGATTTTCATCCGCTGGCTGGTTAAACGCTCTTAAGAGGTCATTTATGTTACGTCTTTTAACCAGACTCTCTAATTTGAAATATTTAAGTCTTGAAGAAGAAGACTCGTGAAGACAAGGAAACGGAATGGTTGGAATATGTGAGATTAGGTTCTCAACATGTTTTGGATAAAAATCAAGTACCACCTCACCTAGACAATAATATTTGGGAAAATATTCTTAGCTCTTTCAAACAAAACAAAATCCCAGAGGTTTTGTAAATGTAGGTTCAGAATATTATACCTTTAGAACTTTGAAATTTCTAAAGGGGTATGGTATTGCCTTTCAAACTTTGTTTTATATTTTTTGTAGTACTAAACTTATCTCACTTCAATTTGGAAGGCAAATTTGGGTACCACCGCCCCAGAAACTATTTATTAGATAACCAACACCACAGGTCACCCCAAGTGATTCGTTACATTTGGGGAATTAGTAGGGGTGCCTGGATTCATGGGGTGCGGTTTGTCAAGGTATTGGCTGTGTAATCTTCCAGATTTTGACTATGCGTCTGCCCACCGACTGCATGGTGGGCCGGACTAAGAGAGTGTGGTTGAGGGAGACCTTTTGACCTCTCCGGCTGGACTCTAAGAAATAAATAAATGTTTCGTCTTGGGTTTGGTAATTTTGATTACAGGATAAATGTATCAGCAAGAATTATCTTCATAAATTAGAATATTTATTCAAAAGTTTGGTAACATATTATTGGAAAGAATTTATTTTATTCTTTTAAAGAGACATAAATATAAAAATCTTTTAAACGATGACGCCGTGGAAACGAACATACATATTTTTATTTTTTATACTTTTATAGCTCTAACTTTGTGGTTATCCATTATAAAAAAATGAAACGATATTTCTTTGTTAGAATCACCTATATATTTTATTGACGCCTACCGGTTTCAGAACCCGGTTTGCCCTGGGGAAGGAATGGTCGTTCTGAAACCGGTCGGCGTTAATAAAATATATAAGTGATTCTATCAAAGAAATAATGTTTCATTAATATATACATTTTTATTTCTAAGCAAAGTCAGACAATATCACTCATAACTTTCGGGTATTTGCATATTTTTAATTTATTTATGGTAAATTAGTTGATTTTTTATCATTTTAATTTCCAAACACGAAACCGTTTATTTTTACACGTAAGCATCTGAAAATTATTATATTGTGATACAGTTCATCGTTTTCGTAAAACAAAATACATTTTTTCCGAAAATTTGAAATTAAATATTTATTCTTTCTACGAATTATAATACAAGAAATTCTGTAAATAAACTAGATATTTTCAAACTCATGTAGTTATAATTTTAATTAGCAATAATAATAAGCTTTCAATGACGTCAATTCTCATCGCAAATTTAAAATACGGAATAATCATCACAAAGTGCGGGGAAGTAAAATACACGTGTCATGTGAATTAATTAAACCCTGTATAAATGATATTCTAATAAATGGTAATAAAAACGAAATATTTGAGAAAATCAAATAATTTTTGATATGATGGTTGGATTATTTTTGTGAACGTAATTTAATCCATTTTTATCAATTTACATTATGAAATTATAGTTTCATCTCACATTATTTTATTTTGTTGGTTAAGTATTATATATTCAATAAAGTAACAAACGCAAGTGTCATTGAAATCGCGTGTACACGCGTTTAGTATTTTTTGGATTATCTTAGGCAATGTAATAAATAAACCAGCCAGCGGTCGAAAATCCACATTTCGTCAAAAGATGTTCTTACGATCGTACAGGGCGGTTCCAATGAGAAATATTAATTATTCTCTGTACCAGCTTTTTAAAATTATAACTCAATATCGGTTTTATTTCATTCCAAATTTGCTTTAATTTATAATAATAATAATAATAATGTTTATTCCAGGATGTGGGGAGGATAGTGCAATCCCACACGTCCCATAAAGTTGTACATATTTACAAAACAGATAAAGTAAAAAAAAAATAAATAGAACAAACAAATGTAAAAGACATAAGCGATAATAGAAATAAAATAAATAAATAATCAATTATAATGTAGGACGTGGTCTGGAGTGAGCTCGGGCCCAGCGCTCGCTCAGGAGTGGCGCTTGGTGCTGGAAGGCTGCGATCACCACAGTGTTATCGGAAGCCATTAGCCGCATCCTGGCTCCAGTGACCCGGTGTCTCATCAGACCGACGAATCCGTGTAGTCCTAGCTCCGTAAACATTGAAGATGCGCTGCTGTATCTTCTGTATCCAAGTATAATTCTGCAAGCATCATTATATTGGATCCGGAGTCGTTCTATTGAGCTGGTACGGTAGTGACACCATGTTTCACATGTATATAGGTTAGTGCAAAATGCATTGAACAATGTTTTTTTTACATTGTTACTGCATTTGAAGAATCTCCGGGCAATCATATTAGACAGTATACTGATACTTCTCCGCTGTCGTTCAATATCACCGTCATCCGAGAGGTCTTCAGTAATAATGTGTCCCAAGTATTTTACATTCTTAGATGCGTTTATGTTTTCCTCATTAAGTTTTACAGGGAGCATTGTCTCGGGATTTTTTCCATGGTGGAATGCAATTAGTTCCGTCTTCTTGGGGTTGTACATCATGTTGTGGTCATTTGCATATTCTTCACAGATTTTTAATAATGTTCTCAACCCCTTGATCGACGGAGCTAGGAGAATCATGTCATCCGCATAACTTATGTGATTTAGGCATAAATTATTAATACGACAGCCCGCCCTGGTGTCCAGGCGATTTGATAATTCGTCCATGTATACATTGAACAGGATTGGGGACATACACCCTCCTTGCCTTACTCCTGATCGCAAATATATCGGTTGGGAGTACGTACTTGCCCACCGTACAACGTTTTCCTGCTGAGAGTGCCATCGGGATAGTGTGTTGATATACATAGTAGGTATATTTCTAGCTTTCAATTTCTCCCATAAGGTTTTATGACAGACCCTGTCGAACGCTTTGCTCAGATCTAAGAAGCATCCGTATACAGTAGTTTTTCGTTTCTTGTAATATTCTATTATTTGCTTAGCGGAGTATATTGCCATATTAGTGGATAATCTGTACTTAAAGCCCATCTGATTGTGTTTAGAATTGAGTTTACCTTCTATTTCAATCAGAATTACCCTTTCAAATAGTCTTGCAATTATAGTTGCCAGGGATATTGGCCGGTAGTTGCTGGAGTTGGTCATATCGGGCTTTCCTGATTTCAGGATCGGGGTTATAATGGTTTTCGTCATTGCACTCGGTAAATGGTTGTGTTTGAGGATTGCATTGAACAGAATGTTTAGTAGTTTAGGTATGTATCTACCTCCGTACCTTATGTGTTCAATACTTAAACTATCATGTCCCGGAGATTTACCGGCCTTAGTAGCTTTGATGGCCTTCATTATATTATTTTCAGAGAGGAAGACGTTTTGTCCATCATATTCCATAATATCAGGAGCAGTCGGTGCTTCGTTTCCAGAAATATCTGCAAAGGTTCTTCTAAATGTCCTGGCGATTTCCTCCGTATTTGTGGACCCGTCAATTTGGCTGGCGATTCGAGCGTTTGGTTTGATCAGATTGTTGCTTTTCTTCCAGAATTGAGCAAACTGTTTTGTGTCAAGCGATTTTACGATTTCGTCCATCTTTGTTTGTTCGGCAGAGTTTTGGCAGTGTTTGAGGGTTCTTTTAAACTCCTTCCTTTTCTGTTTTCTTTCATCCGCAATGGGGCCTTGTGATGGTCTCCCGTTTTGAATCCACGTCATCAATGCCGATCTGGATTTTTCATAGTGTTCCTTGACTTTTTGATTCCACCCGGAAATGTGACGATATGTTTTTGGTTCACTTTGATTGCTCTCCCGATAGAATACAATGTCGGCAGCCTTTCTTAGGGCTTCCACGATATCTGTGTACATATTGTCCATGCTTTGCATATGATCGCATTTATCACATGTAGACTCAGAATTACATATGGATTCAGAGTGTCTTTGATATGTTACATGGAGTAATGCTTCTGCCACAGACGTATATTCATTGATTTTCTTGTTGTTAGTCCTTCGCCATATTATATTATTAGGCTGTTTCGGGGCACTAAAGACGGTAGCAGGTAGGTTTTCAGCAGCGATTATGCAAGATGTCGGCCGGTGATCGGACCAGTCAGTATCATAGTGTATATGCAGACTATGTATTTTGTCCTTGAGATTATTAGTGCATATACAATGATCGAGCCAGGAAGTGGTATTGTGTGCATCGCTAACATATGTATATGTGTCGTTGGGTAGTCTTTCCATATCGATACAACTGTAGTTATTTTCAGTGTAGAAAAATGATAGTTCTTTCCCAAATACAGAAGATGGGTGAGCGTTGAAATCTCCCATCACGATGGTTTCAGAGTATTCATTATCTTGAATGATCGTATGTATTTTGGACAGGTAGTTGGTGAAGTCAGTAAGGTTGTCGGCATGACATACTGGCATGTAGACAGTCAGTACACATATTGTCCCTCCTTTGGTGGTTATCTGAATACCAGCGATGCGGTCATCTCCACATGGTATTACGGAAGCTTGCAACTCATTCCTCCAAAGTGCCGCGACTCCTCCATAGGGTCGTCCCCTCAGCGGCCCGTTAGCTAAATCTACGGCAGATGTGCCCCATCCCTGAAAGTTTGGATGAATTTTGGATAGATTAGATGTTTCGTTTTGTAATAGCCACGTTTCTTGCAAAAGTATTACATCGTATATATCGCACATATCTATAATGAAATTAATGTTTCTTTTAAAGCTTTTGCAGTTTATCGAGATTATTTTAATTTAGTTCCTTTCCATTGTATTTTTTTTCAATAAATTTTCGGAAAACGGTACCTGTTGGCCAAAATTCTTTGTTCATGTAGGTTTTGAAATCCTTATTCGGTATAGTTAACTTAAAGGATCCAAACTGTGTGGGGTTTCGTTGAGTAATTTTTTCCACTTGGATGATATTCGCAGTTATTTTGCTATCAATAAAGTTTCGAATATTATTCTCAGTTACACTATTGTCGAACCTCGATACGTAGAGCGTTGTTTTTAGTTCGGCTATTTTAAGTGAGTTATCCGTTGCTGTGCCTGTTATATTTCTCGATCTACGTGGTTTTCTGGTAACAGTTTTAAAACCTTCCGTATTAGAATTATTATACCTACACGCGAAAATGCTTGCTAAGGCGTGATGATAAAACTATTCAAAATGTTTTACATTAATTGAAATGGGAAGAATGTGTTCTGGATTAACAAACTTAGGAAATCTATGTACTCCTTGGGTTATTTTGGCCCTGAAACTTATTGTTGTCTTTTTTGAGTAGTGTTTTTATTTGTTTCGTCGTAAAACAAATCACAAAAAGCCATAAAAATATATTTTAAAATATTCATTTGATATTTTAGGAGTGGGGGGGGGGTGTTCCAATATTGGAACGGTAGGGTTATGATGGTAGTAAAAAAATAAATTTCTTTATTAAACTTTATTTTGAGGGTTGTTAACCATTGTGTACACATGATTTTTGTGTACACAAATTGATATTTCAAAATATAATTAATTATAAAAATCTATAACTGCATGGATGACTTGTCGCCAGCATAGTTGATGGTTCTTCACTTGGACAGTTTTGTGCTTTCTGGTGAATCAGAAGCAATTTTCCACTTGAATAATAATAATAATTGGATTATTTTTAGAGAGCCGTTTTTGTGAAAAATCACCTGAAGGGCGCTTATTGGTCTAATGTACCCTAATTTTTGCAGTTGATTGGCACTATTGACAGCCAGGTCGTCGCAATGAGCCAGGAATGGAAAAGAACACTTCTTGCCCGAGGAAGGCGGGGATGTGCATCAGATCTCCTGCCATATGTATACTGACTAGCTTTTTCCCGCGGCTTCGCTAGCGTGGTATTAGGGGGGATCCCAGTCCGCCTCCTCCACCTTCCCCCTCTCCCCCTCTCCCCTCTCCCCCTCTCCCCCCCTGCTCAACCCTCCCCATCCCTTCCTCTCCCCTCCCTCTCCCGCCCCCCTCTCTCCAACCCCATCCCCCTCCCCCCTCCCGCATTTCATACACTCATTCCCAGTACATTCAGTTTTCAAACTGCTCGCGTGCCACCTATTGCCATTTTTTATACAAATTTCATAATGCCAGAGCTCACCAGTAGTTTCATACAAAAAAAGAATTATCCAATTAGGTGCAATCGTTCGGAAGTTATGCGCGTACATACATTTCGGCGATTCATTTTTAGATATAGATATTAACTACGATGCCAACATCGTTTCCGCGGCAACCGTTTGTTTTGCTTTTCTTCTGACGTTTGCAATAATTCGATTTTGTTAGGGACAGAAAACGTATGATAAATAATTTCATAACGCCAGAGCTTACTCATAATGCCAGAGCTTACCATTATATACAGCCTATTTACTCGCACATAATGTAGTTTTCTATTAGTGAAAGCATTTAAAAAATCTTTTGTTTAGGCCTGAAAGAGTAACAAACATACATTCATACATCCAGACAAACCAAAATTTAAAAGAAAAAAGTCCGTGGGGCAGTTTCACTATGTTGTGACGTACGTCAAAAGATAGTTACTGAACTCCCTATAGGTAACATTGAAGATGTCGATGCTCAATGCATGATCATTAAGCAGTTGAATTGTTCTGTTTAATGGCGCATTCTGAAAGGAAGAAGTTCTCGCTTTCGGAGCATAAAAAAGTGCGTGGGATCTCCCACGGGTATACGCGTTAGGGATATATAGGTCAATCTCCTTTAACGTAGGTGGATTCAGAACAGTATCGGAGATCAACTTAAAAAAATTTTTCCCCAAAAATATTTTTCGGCGGGCTTCTAAGGTATTAAGATCGAGCATTCCTGTTAAGAGGGTATCACCAGAGAAAACTAGAAATATGTCATTTTTAAATCAGATTTTAGACGTATTGACTCTTTTTCACAAAAAAATTTAAATGGATTTCGAAAGATTGTTCTTTTATCAAGCATTCGCATGTTTCAAATTTTTAGAACAAATGTTTATTTTTAGTATAATAAGGTTACACCATAGTTCGTTGACAGATTTGTTAAATTTTCAAAAAAGATTTTGTATTATATTACACATATTTCAAATCATATAATTATGCAGTAAAATAAATCAATATATTATCTGGGTATCGCATGTTTTAAAATTTTAATTTTAGTTTAAATAATATCATTAAAAAATATATACGTTCATGTGTTTCTTGACGAAAATTGATCCATTTGTGTATTTATTTGCGCACTTACAAACTAATATATTTCAGATTTTTTTAACATTCTTATTTAACTTAGACATTATTGAAAAATGATAAATACTTATAAAAAAAAAATAATTACAAAAAATACATTATTTTAATAGTTTTATCATCACGCTTTTTAGCATTTTTGGATGTAGGTATAAATTAAAGCAAATTTGGAATGAAATAAAATCGATATTGAGTTATAATTTTAAAAAGCTGGTACGGAGAATAATTAATCTTTCTCATTGTAACCGCCCTGCACGATCGTAAGAACAACTTTCGACGAAATGTGGATTTTCGTCCGCTGGCTGGTTAAACGCTCTTAAGAACAACGTTGGATACAGGAATGGGTAGTTTGTATATTCCCCCATATACAGGTAACGCATAAACCTTTTTTGTACTCTTTCTATTTCTATAATTATTTATTTATTTCTTATTAGCAAGATGTATCATATGGATGATGACAATACATCCTCTCTATCTTTTCCTACGGGGGATAGCGCTCCGTGATGGTTAGTTAAATGGAAATCTAACTCGCAACATACTGATTGAAATTAATTAATTATTTTCTATTCTGCTACGAGTAAGCCATATTACCATGGTTTTTGGTTGGGTACTAACTCTCATCTGTATTTTTAATAAATTTACAAATTAGTGAATTAATAATTTTACGAATTTTCGTAACCTACTGACCAGAAATATGTTTTCTGTGTTGAATAAATTTGATTTATACAGATTTGTTCAGAGTTTCCTAGTAGAAGATTTTAAAATTGTTCTCATTTCTCATTCCTAATTTTCGCTTCTTACAAGTGCCTAGCGAGTTATCTAAGGTCATGCCTGAATGGCAAAATGGGCAAAGTTTCATTCTACTAACCCATCTTGTGTAGGTACCGGGAACGTTTAATATGTAAGTAGTTTAAAGCGAAGTTTTGGCTGAAATATTGCTTTAATAAGCGCTCCAGTTATCTACCCTAACAAACTTTCAGCGAATGTCGAATGGGAAATACGTACGTATATGCACATCTTGTAGGTAGGCATTTCCTTAGTGCACTGGCTAACTGTTTTGCGTTAGATGAATTGAAGGATGTCGGAAGAAAACAACTAACTTTAAAATAAAATGTTTTTGAGAGTTTACGGTACAATAAATAGTATGGGAATGGCACGAATAAAACAAATTCAAAATTTTCAAGAACAACTCATAAGTCTTATAGAAATTCTTTGGTCTTTCTTACTTTCATGGTTAAAATTATGATCTAAACGGTGTTAGAAAGAAAAACACCATGCTTTATTTTCAAATCTTTCAAGTTCACCACAAAATAATTAAAATGTACAATTTTATGAAACCAAAAATGAAACTTTGGGAATTTTTATTAAACATTTTTATGTGAATCGACAAAGAGGTGAGTTGACGATAAAAAATATTTAAATAAAACAATTTGACTTTTGTTTGAATCACTTTAATATTTGAGTAAATCCGACCGGTTGCAGAACGACCGTTCCTTCTTCAGGCCATATGAATACTGATTATAGCCCAATCATGGATATGTTCCCCTACCCACCCACTCTTCATTAATACCTAGCAACGGCTCCACCCCTACCATAATAATACATTGTTCCCATCCATATTTCAAAACTGTTCGAGTCCCAGAGGTGCCAATATCTTTTTTCTGATTTTTCTGTCTCAAAATTTTCGATTGAGTTTCGCTAATATTGTCTTCTTTTAATTAAATATTATAATTTGAGATTTTACTCCTAAAGTTAAAAATTTAAAAAAAAAATTGTGTTTAAAATTTTTTCGTTTTCAGTTATTTTAGTTAGAAAACGTAAGAGCAGCCATTTTTAAAACTTTTTTGTTTACATTAAAAAAAATTATACTTGAAAAATTATATGTTTATTCTTAATTTTAAAATTGGAAAGTGTATTTCATTACTTTTCAGAAACAGTTTTTATTTTTCGGATGCATTCAGAAATATTCCAATGAGGATTTTATAGTAAAGCGGAAATATTTTTAGAAAATCTGATAAAACAGTAAAAGCCATACGATATCAGATGAATACAGCCCATTGCTCGTACTATTTTTTTCAGCATTTGATTCCCCTTGCTTTTTCTTTTACCTCATCAGTGAATCTCTACATTTTATAAATTAAAGTCCTCCGCGTTGTCTGTTTGTCTGTCTGTTAGCGAGAAACTCAAAGTCTACTTAACTGATTTTCATGGGGTTTTCACCAATAGATAGAGTGATTCGTGGGGAAGGTTTAGATATATAATTTGTTAAGGTTATGTGTAAATTGGTTGAAAAATAACGATAATTGTACGAATCATCGGAAAAAGTCTAGCCGTCTTGCAGCTTTCATCGAAAACACTGCCACACTGTTAAGATTTAACAAAACAATGTAAGGTGGGATATTCCTCTTTTATAGATCTACAAAAAAGTCCGAGTTGGCATATATCTATCTTTTATGCATAGCTTAATATCTCTACATTTTTTAAATTAAAGTCTTCCGCGTCATCTGTCTCTCTGTCTGTCTGTCTGTTCGCAATAAACTCAAAAACTATTGAACGGATTTTCATGCGGTTTTCACCAATAGATAGAGCGATTGGTGGGGAAGGTTTAAATATATAATTTGTTAAGGTTATATGTAAATTAGTTGAAAAATAACGATAATTGTTAGAATCGTCGGAAAAAGTCAAGCCGCCTGGCAGCTTTCTTCGAAAACACTGCCTACGTATTATAAATTAAAGTCCTCTGCGATGTCTGTCTGTCTCTTTGCAATGAACTCAAAGATGGTGGTGGTTATAAAGGTTGGATAACCATCCAGATGGCGTCATGTTTAATTAGCCAGAGAAAAGCGTGGCCGGGTCAGCTAGTAGTCCAACATGTTTGTAGCATTTCAATGTCACTCACTTTATTGGTGGACTATAAATGCTTGCAAAATACAACATTTTCCAAATTGGTGCGACCATAGTCTCAATTTCTTCATTACATCATACATCTGCCCCATCTTCGCAAATTTTCGCAAATTGATAACCAACATAAAACAATAATCACATTCGTGTTCATCGTTCAAAGTCAAAAATGGTACCTACAGCCGTGACGATATCCAGTGAGTTAGCGTGTAGGATAAAAACTCTTACTGAGAAGGGTCATACTTCCTTAATTTTTTGTGCTACTTAAGTATACTGCAATTTTTTTTAATTAACGTTTAAATGAACATCTCATCATTTTCACCCGGCCTGTAAAATAAATGATATTACATAAATATATATAGCTTATAGACTTCACGGTTAGTTCAAAAATTAAAAAAAGTGTGACTTTCATCGTTTTTTCTTTACATCCTTCAATATTAATCCTTTGTCGTATTCACTTGTATAAAATACGTTCAGCGAAGAGAGAGCCGTGACGTACCTGCCTGCTCCTTTGACAGATGATTTCAATTATGAATTTTAATTAAATTTGAATTTATTGAAATGAAAAAATATAATTAGATATTATGTAAAAGAAAATAGCCAAAAAATGGGTCTATTTGAATTGTCGTCATCGGACAAAGTAATTTTACATAAATGACTTTAAAAAAATACCCCTGACTGCTCTGTTGATTAGAACAAGGACACAAATCATTTTAAGAAAGTATTTAGATTTTTTATTATACTTACGCAGGCTCGTAAAAAATCAAAATCATCTTGACCGGTCAGTAGCTGAGTTGGCATCGCGTTTGGGTACCACCCAGGCGTCGCGTTTTCGATTCCTCGGTTGGCTAAGTCCTCCATCATGATGCAAGCAACATTTTCCGCTTATTGTGGTGGTAGTAGGAGATTTAAAAATATTTTCAGGTTATTCGTAACTTGGTATTTTAACCTATCTTTCATATTAGATAAGTTTTAAAACATCTACCGGATCTGCCGGATCTGCCCTGATGATGGACACTGCAACGATGTCCGAAACGTTGGCTAAAGAAGGAGGTAGCGCAACACGGCATAACACCCCAAAAACAAATAACGAAAATATCTTTCATATTATTTTTTTTATATTACCTACACAGTATGTACAAACGAATCGGCAGTCATCCAGAGGAAGACCGAAGAACTCCTGGATGACTCAATGCGCCAAAATTCTTCAGAAAAACGGCCTGGATGAAGGCGATACCCAGAATAGGAGAAATTACAACCTGAGAACGAGAAGAGCCGACCCCAACAGCCTACCTAGGCAATGAGTTGGGACAGCGCAAGGAAGAAGAAGATACAGTATGTACAAACGAAATGTTACTGTTAAGTACACACCACCGAAATTATAATACGGTTTATTGATAACTAGTGCAGGCCCGTGAAAAATCACGAGATATATATTTTTTGACTTTGTGTCAAAATTTATATTTTTTGACAAATTAGAAAGACATCAGACATTTATTCACCTTCCGAATTAAAACTATTAATAAACATGAAAAACAAAGATGCATTTTGAATACTTACCGTTGAATGTAGGTACTTCTAAACTGATTGTTAACTAAACGAAACTGTATTATATTTTAACATGTTTTGTTTTGAATTAGGATTTATACGATTTTTCCAAAGAAACGTCACTATCTCAATGACTTGAAAACTGTCGTTAGGCAGGTAGGTAATATAACGTTGAAAAACTTAGTCAAAGTTAGCCAATTAGCAAAAGTCAGTATCGCAGTAAAAGGAAGGCTTGTTTGAATAATAAACCGGATGCAAGAGATTTTCGAAAAAGCAAATCAGTCAACTGTCTAGTCAAAGAGCCATCTAGTTAAAGTTGGCCATTAGTCAAAATAATTTCTTGAATAATAAATTGAATGCAGCAAATTTTTCAAAACCGGAAAAGGATCACACAACCAAATTTAGAGACAGATAAAAAGGCAAACGGTCGAGATAAAAAGTCCTTGCTTCGCTCAGTCAATAAGTTTACAGGTACATTTTCTCACTGGTGGTAAATATCTTATATACCTACGAGTATATTCAGCATTGAATCTCCTTCACAACACCGTTGTATGCACAACACCGAAACTGAGAAAATAATGTGACGTTTTTGGTAAAATGAAATGTAAAAACTACCAAAATGCTTCTGGTATTTCAAAATACTTCTGGCCACAATTGGGGTCATCTGATATATTTTAACAAATCTACATCTGATGGTGAACCAATGCGTTAAAAAAAACAATTAGGTAATGCAATAATCGGAAATGTATCAGTATTTCATCGTAAAACCTTTTTTAATGATATTTATAGCTCTCCTAAAAGCCGAAATGTTAAAGTAAGCTTTTTTCTCACGTAATGTTCACTTTAATCAGACAAATATGTATATAAAATGTGAGTGTAGAATTTTTAATGCTCCTAATGTATTATTTCGAAAGGTCACATCAAGACTAAAAAGGTAAGCGAGTAATGAATGCCCTTTCGACATATTAATTTCTTTTCATCACACGGGATTACCTTCTGAATAAGCAATAAAAATACGTACCTACATTATTTGATATTCAGAAAGATAAATTGAGCTTTTTGAATGGAGGGAAAATAAATTTGTAAATTCACAGCTTTTAGCGTTGCGGGAGGGAAATAACCGCGTTATTTTGTCGCTCAATGAAATCGTGTTATTTTGTTGGGCGGCATGTTTGTTTTTTAACGTATGTCAATTCTGTCGAGGCTTTTTACAGTATCTTATTGTACGAGATCAATTTCCTTTTAGGGAATAAAACATACTGCGCTCTCAAAATCTTCTTGTTTTAATATTCTCTTCTTTCTGCACAGCGACGATGAGTAATATAGAGCGTTAATGGTCCACATGACCAAGTAAATTCTCCTTATCATTATTGTTTCAGCTTATTTTAATATATGGGTACAGATATATGGCCTGGTCGAGGGCCAAGGCTCTCGACTAGCAATCCTGAAGTCGCGTGTTCAAATCCAAATCAGATAAATGTGATTTGATTGACGTGTTTTCACAGTTAAATCATTTAAAAATAATACAAGGTAGGTATATTGGCGGCTTTTACCAGAGTGGAAGATACTCTTAGTTTTGTCCTGGTGCAAGACCACCATTTAGAATAGAAACGTTACTTGAAATGGCAATAGCCATGATTGTTGACTAGATCTGAATAGCCAGGTACTTCCCTACCTTCATCTACCTAATCTCCCACCCTTCCCCATCTGCCTCACAACATACCCAAATTGCGGATTCCATAGTCTCAGGAACACATATAAAAATAATTAAATGGTCAAAATTATATGCACCAAATAACGGGCGATGCGATAGTTTTAATTGGCAACGCAAAGATGGTTGAAATTATAAAATAGTATATTAAAATATAAGTGGATAAACAGGTATTTAAAACACGCGCGATTTTTGAGCACGACGGCGTAGCCGAGTGCTCGAAATAAAGCAAGTGTTTTAAAGACCAGTTATCCATGAATACTTTACGCTATTTTTTTTACTGGTACACTTTGAAAACATAAATATTGATATTATTATTAAAAATTTGGAAATAAGAACTATTAATGAATTCGTGATGTGATATCACAATATCTTGTTGTCATGGAAATGAAAAACACAAACATTAATTTGCAATCTGTCACATAAGATTAATAGTTGACATCACAGTTTTTACTAGTTATTGTGTGTTGTGAAATGAGTTCTAACATTGATCATTTAAATACCAAAGCAGAATCGCGGTTAATACCTGAAAAATCCAAAGACGTTTATAAAAAAGAATATGAAAGGTTCATAACATGGATGGAGGAGCAAAACGTAGTAGATGTAGATGAACGAGTTGTGCTTTGTTGATGTTGCCATGGTAACTTTAAAAAACGCGCGTTCCATAAAGTGCGATTTAAACACGCTAGAGCGTACTTTAAATGAGTAAAAAAGGGCCCCAATTAAAAAAAAATATCAAACATTAAAAAAGCACTATGGTTCGTTAGGTGAATATTTTTCACCTCAATAACAAACCGTGTTCAGAAATTAATGGTGATTCCTAAAGTAGAATGATTTATATGAAATTAAAAAAAAAAAAAAAAAACAATATGTTTATTTTATCAAATTATCTGACAGCACGTATCATTTGGCAGAAAATTTATTGGTTGTAATCGCATTATTTCAATTAAAAATATTTTTGAAATACACAATTTAGTTTTTCTTCATCCTTATCACTCGATAATTCTTATAATTTTTCCTACTAATCAAAATGCATTTACCAATGAAAACCAATATTATATTTATTTGTTTGGAAATAAAGTATACAGACTTCTCTGAAGCCTTTCACCGCGTAATTCACTCAATTCTTTTGAAAAAACTCATCCAATTTGGTATACATGGCGACCTGTTTAGATGGATTAATTCTTACTTTAGAGATCGCACTCAGGTAATATTAATCAACGGCGTCTTCTCGAAGATTATAGAGGTAATATCTGGTGTCTATATAGGTCCGCTCTTGATCAACATTTATATAAATGACATTGGATCTTGTTTTCAAAATTTCGAATATTTGCTTTACGCTGATGACATGAAAATAATCAAAGTGGTGCATTCTCTCTCTGACTGTGAAGCATCACAAAGTATCCTAGACAGGCGCGGCTGGGGCATAAAAAGTTTGGTGGTTCACCTAGCAATAAATCAAACACGTATAATATAATTTAATTTTTGGTAGGTCACGTTGGTAGCTACCGTAGCTACCCTATTTATAGAGAATACTTAAATAAACTTCTTCGGTCCTTTTGCCGAGCGAAGACATTATTCAACCAATGTTTTCAGAAAGCTTCTTCCCAGTACCCGGTGTAGCACATTTAAAACGCACACACAAGAAGGGTCCTTTCTGAAAAACTAATGTCATTGTCAAATAGGTTCCCTAAATCTCAGGCATAACAAGACCCGTTGACTTATGGTTGAATTTTGCAAGCTCAATATTACTATACCGTTCAAACGAAAATTTTGTTGGAGCCCTTCGGAAGCTTCGGATATTTTCGATACACTTCGTAGCGCCGTGCACCGTACCGTCAGAAGCAGATTTTGGGTACATTTCGTTTTTCTGACGATCTGGACATGTGTGTAGGAGCACTATACAAAATGACAATTCCCAAACGGGGCGTTTGACCGAAACGCGCGGAATGGTATGTTCCTAGTTCATAGCGCGCAGGAATGAACGCCGGCCGGCTGCAATAATTACTATCTCTTACAAAATTCATGCATTTAAATATTTAAATAGTGTCTATTTTCAACATTGTGAGTAATTTGAATTTAAAAATATAAAGTAGGAACACGTTGAGCTTTAAAATGTACCTTTCAGACATACACGCCATACAGAATAATTCTGTATGGCGTGTACGTCTTAAGGGTATGTTAAAATTAATTAGGGAAAAAGTTCGGTACAGTCAATGTTATTATTTAAAATTATGTGTATAAATGTTATATCAGCTACTGCTCGCCTTTGTTGCAAAGTTTCAAATGCGCGTCCGAAGTTATTGTTGAATTTGAAGGTAAGATATTTTAAAAAATTGTGTTGGATGTTTTCTATGCTTTCAATTTACATTTTGTACTGCGGGTTCCAAATTGGTGAGGCATATTCCTGTGTACTTCTGACTAATGCAAAATATAACATTGTACTGTACGCGAGTTACTGAATACTTTACTGATACGAAGAACAAAGCCAAGCATTTTATATGACCTGTTAACGATTGAGTCGATCTGCTTATTAAATATAAGTTTGCTATCAAGGTAAATGTCAAGAATGTTAATTTTTCGAGGCGCATACATACACCACCACTTCTTACATCTGCAAACATACTCATTACTCACACACACACACCTACCCACTACGCACATTACCTAGTAATCACTTAATATAAATAAGATTCTTCAATGAAACATATCATAGTTTACCCACCTTGAAATGTACGTATTTTTATTTTTTTTATTTCATTTTTTTTATTTCAGCAGGACGGGGATAACTGTAAATTGTTTTCACAACTGTAAATACTGTACTGTTTGTTACCGTTAATAAATAAATAAAAACTCAATACTCACTCAATAAAACAAAAACAATGTCAATTTTTCAAAAGTATCATTGTTATGAGATCTGGGCGTCGTTTTCTATAATAAGATAACATTCGTATCCCACATCTAAGTGAATTACAAATAAATCACCTAAATGTCCATGTTATAAAAAACGAACATAAAACTTTTCTCCACTTAATTTATTTGACCGAAACTGGATTCAGCCTTTCAAGGCCATCTTCAGACTGGTACAAATTATTCATAACTCACGGTTTATATTTAGAAATATGGGGGAGGGGGAGAGGGGTGATCTACAAGGATTTTATTCGAATATATGGCTTTTCTTACAATTGTAACAGAAAATAGAAATACCGAAATGATTCATTTTTGTATAAAGATCTAATGTATATGCTTCTGTAAGAGCCCATAAATTGGTAAATCTTAGGTTTAACTATTACTAGTTAATCTTAAGATTTACAAATACTAAAAGTTGGTAAATCTTAGGATTTACTGGAAAATCTTAAGATTTGCCGTAGTACAGGATTTTACAGTAATATAATATCGAAAACATTCTTGAATACAATTCTTCTCTCTGGTCACCTTTGTACAACAATTGTAGTGATTTAATGCAATTACTTAACCCGCGAGCACTCGCACTATAAGCATTTCCCTCACGGTGAATTTAAAATTCGCGCCATTTGTGCAACAATATGCTTACGTACCTCGTTCGCCTAATAGAGTTTTATACTTCCCCCGTCTCGAGCACAACGGTTTTGTGAGTAGATACACCAGTGGCTCAGCAGAGGTGGTTTGTTCGGCCGGGTTCTTTGGTGCGGCATTTTGCTCCTCGCGCGTGTGAGAACGAAAGTATTATTTTTTTGTTTATTCTAGAACGTTTTAGTTTTAGTTATGTACCGAAAATAGTATTACTTTTCGTGACATATGTAAAGCTCGTGCAAATGATGAAGATTAATATTTTTTTATTCATTCCATATTTTTTTTAACTGAGTTATTTTTTTTTAACTGAGTTTTTTTTTGTATTCCAAAAGTGCAGTTAAGAGATGCCAATTTAGTTCATATATTTGTTATTTAAATATTATAGTATAACAAATGTTATACACAAAAAAAATATTTGATTTGATTGTACGTGATTGTTTTATTATATATTAGTAATAATATAAATAAATATGCTTAAATTTATGTACTTTTTGGCTATTTATAAAACGTGAGCAAAATGCTCTATACGCGATTGCTCGCGTGAGTTTTAAAAGCGCGAGTGTTCGCGGGTTAAACTGTTTGAATTGTCACAGCAAAAAAAAAATGAGTGATGATTTTTTACATGAATACCGCACAAGAGTCCCAACTGCTCCCGTCTGGAGCCAGTGAGACTATGGCATCCCTAAATGGGGTATGTTGTAAGGCTGAAGGTAGTGGGGAGGGAAGGAGGTAAGGAAGAGGAAGGTGGGGAAGTACCTGGCTATTCAGATCTGGTCACCAAACACGACTAAAGCCATTTCAGGCAACGTTTCAATTCTGAATAGTGGTCTTACACCAGGGCGATACTGAGAGTATCGTCCACAACGTGCCGCAAATATACTATATATTATTTTTAATTAATAAATTGGGAAATACACTAAGTAATCAAATAAAATTTATTTTAATTCCGCGACCTTCGGAATGCGAGTCAAGCGCCTTACCGCTGCACTAAGCCGGCCGTCATGATTAATTATGATTTAAAATCTTTAACGGAAAGTTAGGCATTTAATGTCGTTGCTTTTTGCATTCATTTTCTGTACAAATATTTATCACAGAGATTGAATCGTATGGGGATGAAACTTACACTCACGACAAATTTTAAAATTACATTTCTTTCTTTAAAAAGCGTAATGATAACCCCAATAATGTATGCACACATGCAATAATTCTTAACTGTATCAGTTTGTTATTATGTAATTGTTATTACGCACACATTTATAGGATTATTATAACCCTTATGTAATTATGTTCTGTTTAACAAAACGCTTTGTATGTAAAAGCCCAACGAACGTATAAATAAATTACATTAAGAGAGTATTACCAGAGAAAACCAGAAATATGTCATTTTAAATCAGATTTTAGACATATTGACTCTTTTCCTCAAAAAATTTAAAATGGATTTCGAAAGATTGTTCTTTTATCTAGCATTCGCATGTTTTAAATTTTAAGAAAACATGTTTATTTTTAGTATAATAAGGTTATTCCATAGATCGTTGGCAGATTTGTTAAATTTTCAAAAAAGATTTTGTATTATACCTTATACCACACATATTTCAAATAATCATGCAGTAAAATAAATCAATATATTATCTGGGTATCGCATGTTTTAGAATTTTAATTTTAGTTTAAATAATATCATTAAAAATATATACGTACATGTGTTTCTTGACGAAAATTGGTCGGTTTGTGTATTTATTTGCCCACTTTTATACAAACTTATGTATTTCCCATTTTTTAAACATTTTTATTTAACTTATACATTATTGAAAAATAATAAATACTTTAAATCAAAACATTATTTCGAAAAGTGCATTATTTTAATAGTTTTATCATCACGCCTTTCAGCATTTTTGGATGTAGGTATTAATTAAAGCAAATTTGGAACGAAATAAAATCGATATTGAGTTATAATTTTAAAAAGCTGGTACGGAGAATAATTGATCTTTCTCATTGTAACCGCCCTGCACAATCGTAAGAACAACTTTTGACGAAATGTGGATTTTCGGCCGCTGGCTGGTTAAACGCTCTTAAATCCATGTTTCGTTAATTAATCACGTCTTATTGAATCAATACGAATTGAAAAGTATTTTAATGGTTTATATGATGATTTTCTCATAAGAAAGACCTTGTTAAACCGGCCAACATTATTCTTAGTATTTTCAATTACCTTCCTTATTAGAACTCAACCATAACGGTCGCCCAACAATCACAATAGTGAATTGTCGATAACTCATTAGATGGCGCAATGTGTTGTATTTTTCATCGAAGCGGAAATTCTCGTCTTAGACGGACAAAGGCACTAAGTCCTCTCCTCTCGAAAGGAATTCCTCTCTCGTCATCCTTGTACAAGCGGGAGGCAGGGGGACGGTCCTAAGTCATAATAAATAAAATTAAAATATTTCGTATAATTAAAAATGTATTCGTTTGAATTGTTTGGTTGGTGTGAATTTGAAAATACAGCCGTAATATTTTATTTCAATAAAAAGACTAAACTTGAATATTATATCATGATTATGGTAATTTTTCTGTTATTTTCAAAACTGTCATACCCTGCACAGAAAAGTAAAGTTCGCTAAAGTAAAACAACGGTATATGGAACATTTTTTTGATTTTACATCCAACGTCCATCGAGGTACTTTTCTATGCAAGATCTAGTTACGAGTTGCTTCCATACTATCAAATTCATATAATGACAAGTCACAGAATGGGAGACTCCTCGCAACTTGGTTCGTTCCCCTTTCTCTGAAGTGTGATTCTTTTACATTTTGTGACAGCTTAACGCGTGTTAAATCGGCCATACACGACACATTTTGACACTTTTCTTAAATTCGGTATTCCGTATCGCGCTAACAATCTACATACTGCGCTTGTGTTGAGACACCAACTCTTAGTCTTATACGCAAATAGTTGTAATAAGTAATTTAGTGATCTGAGTTTAATCCGTTTGTAAAACCAATAAAAATAAATAAAAAACTAATTGTAATTTGTGTTTTTTATGTAGGTAATTAATCCACACCAATCGACATCAACACACGACAGGCACTGACAAGCCATTGAGAGCATTAGAACGTCACAGTAATTTGACAGCCGATAACGAGCACGACGGACGCCTTCCGATTTTCCATTTTTATCTTAATTGTCTTGTAACGCTGACCTAATGCTAAAGATAATACAAACGATACAGAAGTACCTGTATCTGTATGGGCATATCTATTAATTTGGGTGACCCGTCAGTTGATCCGCAGACAATTAGCCCCCCGAAATGATATTTACTAAAAAATTATAATTATTTAACAATTTCAAACGTAATATAATTGATGGGATCCTTCGGTTCAGGAGCGTAGCACACGTAGCATGGGTGGCACCCGGGGCGGATAACGTGGTGTCCACACCGCTTGCCAGTCCGCTCCCTTTATTTATATATTTCAATCAATTTACAAATCCTTGACAAATTATATACCTAAAAACCTTCCTCGTGAATCACTCTATCTATTAGTGAAAACCGCATGAAAATCCGTTGCGTAGTTTTAAAGATCTAAGCGCACAGACGGCGGGAGCTACTACATTCTTTATAGATTTTATTTTTGTACATGTTACATCGTTTTTAAGGCTCTCGCTACCACTAAACAACACTAAAGTCATCATCATATTGTCCGTAACACTAAAGTCATAATCGCTGAGATTTTCGCTGTTTTTTTTGTGTTTTTCTTCCTTGTTAACTGACTTGTTTCCCATTGAAGTCAACCAAACTTACCGAAAAGGCGGAACGGCGGTCGTATCGGTGGAAATTGCGAAATTTCATTACAGTGACCCGAGGATAAACAAAATAAAGGACTGGAAAGCTTGGTCCAGTCTCCTAGCATCCTATTTATTGCGAAACATAAACCGGCGAGCGAGAAGCGGGAAGGACCTAAACCACCTCAAGAGAGGCCGGGACAATCAAATCGGCCTTGTTACTTCTGCGATACCTTCCATTCATATTACAATTTATTTAAAACGAATTTAAAAAATAGAATTGTTTAAATAACAACAATTTTTCAAATTTTTTCCAAACCATCTCATTTCCACAGCTCATACTTTTAATAGGGGCAAGGAGTTCAAACTCTTCTCTATTAGTAAGGGCAAAAAATTAGATAATTGAAATCATAAACTCCCTACGTAATCATTGTAGTATTTTGAAAAGTAACCCTTTAAATCTTTTATATGTGTCTATTCTTAATAGCTTTCCAGTTTACTTATGCCTATTCTTGATAGGTTCCAGCTCTTCTCTCCGTAGTTCTCCTTATTATACCTTCCCTCCTCTTGACCTCCCACTCCACTACCTAAATATATATATTTTATCTGTCAGTTGTTAATATTTTGAATTTCTTGTTAGTTTTAACATTCTTCTGATGAAGGGAAGTTCCTTCTGAAACCGATAATTATTAAAATAAAGTAGTTTCAATCAAATTCCTATCTTTATATTGTTTACATTTATTTAGCAAAAATTGTTCTTATATAAATTTTTTTTAATACGTAAGCGGATATTTTACTTCTTCGCGATCGCAGGTATATTTGGAAATACGTACACAGTTTTTTTCTGATTTTTTCCGCCTTATCGATGGCACTAAAAATTTCAATTTTTGTTTTCGAATTAGGTACTGGCAGTTATGGCTTTGTGCTTTATTTTTTTCATTGAATTCTAGCTATTCGATCAGGAGGTAGCCATATTTATACTTTGGAACGTTTGTACTTATCTTCGATTTCAGTACCGCGTAAATATTATTTTGAAGATAAGTTTTAAAGATTTGTCTTTAATTTTTATTTCTACTGTTAAAAATAATATTTTTTGGAAACGTTTCGATCAGTTGAATTAAGTGAAACACACCCTCTTAGACCATTTGTCGTTTTAAATTAACGTAGCGGTAATAATTTATACTTCTGGAAAAAAAAACTAGGAAGGAACCTACTTCTAATTCCATGGTGTTGTTATGAAGTATCATATTTTTTTTAATAATAATTATAAAAATAGTTTATTCCAGGATGTTTGCAGGGGTAGTGCAATACAACACATTCCATATTTTGTTGAAATAACAAAATAAATTAGACCAATAATAGGTTAATGTTAAAGTTTTATCGCTGCCAGTTTTAATTCAGGTCTGAAAGCGATTTGATTCAGTGTCCAGGCCTGGCTTGATGTGGTTTTGTTGGACCCTGCGAACTGCCGATGCCGTCGAGTGGGATGGATACTAAACCATGGTGTATGGTACGTTGAGTTTGCATTTGAGTCTTTGACTCTTTGCAGGGTGTTTTTTATGTTATTTTGTAAGCTGCATTTTTGCATGCACTTTAGAAAGCAATTTCATTTATTTTGTCTCAAAATATTCACGTTTAGTGTCAGTCTTGGAGATCTCCGTGAAAAATTATATTCACCTCTAAAATAATGTTTTTAACTACAATACCGACATGAATAGTCTTTAGCAGAATATGTATAGCATTTTCAAAATCCAAACACGAGAGAAATCGCGCAAGCTCAAATACTTTATTGCTCACACAATACGGCGTCCTTGTCTAAGAACGCAGAACACCGTAGCGATCATATTGGTTACGCAATTAATACGTCAGCTAATCAGTAGGCGGCTCCCCGCTACTTACCGATGGATCTACCACAACCGGCCCTATATAATGACACGTACATTTGCTCAGTTAGCAAAGAAATTCCGTATGCATGAGCTCTCATCATCATTTCAGGGTCCTGCGTGGGATAAAAAGAAAACTACTATCTGATGTAAATAAAAGAACTCACATTAAACCAAAAGTACTTGTTATTATTGACAAGCAAAAAAATGAACTACATTTATACCTTCAATTGCAACTTCAAAAAGGTGTAGAGAGAGAGAGATTATTCAGTTATTTTAGTAGAATCCACTCCAAATGATCATTCGTAGCTTGCGATAGTTAATATGGCGCACCTCTTCCAGCCTCAACGACAAGGGCTCCAGATAGCTGGAGAAGAGTCCCAGAGCTGCCACTTCGCATGCCCATGACACCGTGAAGGAGCCGAAATTCCAGTCCACCCACAGAGGCCCGCTGATCACAATGCGTCCGATGGCCAGACCTGAGCATTGAAAGGATATAACCCGCAGTTCTAGACTATTGAAGTCATTTAAGATGCGCCTGCAATCTTCATCAAAGTTGTCCTCGGTGATATTGGATTGTACGTGGCTGTAAACACGCCCGACCAAAATAACAATTTATCAAGCTGTAGTCAGTAATCCCGATGGCTATTTCTCGGTGGGTTGTTTGCCGCGTCATTACGAGCGTCAAGCAATATTTCTTCACAGCACTAATTTGTAGGTGTAGTCACATAATATTGCAAATTTACACAATCATTTACGAGTATCAAAACTCCTTACAAATCAAACTTCCGACCAATTCATTGGTATGTCATGACGTGCCCTTATAACAGTTTTTTCTTTAAAACCAATCGAGAAACGTCCAGGCAACTTGAATTTGTTCTCAGTCGTTCCAACGTGTTCAAACGGCACGAATACTCATTCTGAGCAAGTACCGACTCCTTGAACTACCAGAGTTATTGTGAAGCCCCAAGTTCAATACCTGATGCTAATAGCAAGATGATTCGTATCACTAAAAAAAGAGTACCTAGTGGGATTATCGTATAGAGATCCAGATCAACTCCTCGGGCTCAGTACCTGATACTTATAATGAGATGTGTCGTCAGTATTTGTAAGGGGAAAGAGCTCCCAGAAGATTTTTGTCATCCGAGTTCAGTCGGAGATAGCTCGCCATATCGCCTATCCTGCGAAGTATAATTGTATTTGTCGATATACATATAACTTTATATTGTTTACTATTGTTTTTGTGACTTTTCCTACAATAAAAGTCTTTGTTCCGAACTCGCTCTACGTTTACTAAAATTTAATGTTTTAAAGATATTTTTCATGGAATCTATGAAATGGATCAGTGAGAAAAGGCTTTCTACGCCGTAGAACGCCCGAAAAAAGTTAGAAATCAAATCTCGACCACCACAACACGGCAAGTGTTCAAGTGGCACGGTGGTCGAAAAATACTCAAATGATGTCATTAACAATGCAACGGATAAAAAATTATATAATCAGCCACATAAAAGAACAAGTTTGGAAGAAATAGAATAGAGCAAGTGTAAACGTTAATTAATTCTTTTCCACATTCAATGTTCTGTGAAATAGATCGTAAATCAGGTGGGATCTCAGCTTAATAAAAAATTAAATGAACATTTTTTTTACTAAAATGTTCAAAATATTCTTTTGAGGATTGAACCTTCCTACCAGGAACTGGGTTTAACCATGCTCCCGACTGAGCAAAATTCTGATCGGGTAAGACCAACATTTATTTCGTACATCAGGTAATGTATAAATAATAAATTACACATCTACCGGATCTGCCCTGATGATGGACACTGCAACAATGTCCGAAACGTTGGCTAAAAAAGGAGGTAGCGCAACACGGCATAACACCCCAAAAACAAATAACGAAAATCAGGTAATGTCATCGAATTTCAGAGAAAAGGGTATGTTTCCACCAAAAGTTGATAGAATGCATTGTCATTGACAAAGAGTCTATCAGCAGAGACACAGTTCCATCGGATGTCGAAAAGTGGGTTAATTTCCACTTCCAAGATTTCATTTCATTCATACATTAATTCAATCAAGAAAACCAAAGTAAATTCGAATGGATGTATTTAAAAGGAGATTTCATTGAGTCTTGGTTTCCGTTTTCGACGAAATCTTCAAAGGGACATAGTTCTAACTGAAAAATAAATTTTCAGCTTGAATGTTCTAATATAGATGTTTAAATGATGTACTCACTTCTTATTTCAAAATTCGCTAACCAACGTTTAAGTGTGTAATGGAATCATATCGTGGGTTTGTATGAGATGTATATCACTTTAAGTATTTTGAATGTCTGAGAAATTTTCTTCCCTTTTCAAATGCTTTAAACACTTTTGTGTAATCACTCCTCTCAACTATTCTGTCACTATAGTTTCTCGAGTTATATACATTATAATCAGTACGCCTTTTGTATAAAGTACATTTGGTTTCGTGTGAATTGTGATATGAACAATTTTAAGAGAATTAACGTAGTATTGAAATTGAAATTAACACGGTACAAAACTTTGTTTTCCTACGTTTCTCCTCCTTTATTACAAAGGCGATGCTCTCAAAAAGGGTTGAGGCTCAATATATAAAAAACAATTCTTCATTTCATTGTCAATTAATAATTGTAACTAATGATTAGGTAATAAAGACATTAAAAAATATTTAAAAAAGATAAATACATACATATTTACCTATGTATGTGTACATCTTTTTTTTAATTCTGATCTTGCTGAGATGTGCAATACGCTGTTAAATCTGTATTTTTTTTTTAAAATATTTTCATAGTTAACAAATCTTCTTTTTTACATAAGCTTCACACATGGGGCCGTATTTTTTTTTTTTACATGAATACCGCACAAGAGTCCCAACTGCTCCCGTCTGGAGCCAGTAAGACTATGGCATCCCCAATTGGGGTATGTTGTGAGGTAGTGGGGAGGGGAAGGAGATAGGGAAGAGGAAGGTGGGGAAGTACCTGGCTATTCAGATGTGGTCACCAAACACGGCTAAAGCCATTTCAAGCAACGTTTCAATTCTGAATGGTGGTCTTACACCAGGGTGATTCTGAGAGTATCTTCCACTCTGGAACGTGCCGCAAATATACTATATTTTATTTTAAATGAATAAATTGTGAAATAACACAAATTAATCAAATAAAATGTATTTGCCACACCGGGATTCGATCCCGCGACCTTCGGAGTGCTAGTCAAGAACCTTACCACAGGACTACGCCGGCAGTATATTTATGAAAAATAATTCCCGTCATGGCCTATGTCACATTTGGGGATGCTGTGTGGAGGGTCTTTTTTATAAAATGAAGGTGAGGAAGTTCTGAAAAGGAAGGAGGTAAGAGGGTTGGGTACGAATCTGGGGTCAGCATGTCCAGGAGTAACGGACGTATGAATCTACCACCCCACAGAAGTGCGAGGCGATTATCCGAGAGAGTTCTCCTGGAAAAATCTAAAGGTCTCCCTCGACCAATATATATATACCTACCTCATAAAAATATTATTTGTAAAGATTATTTTTATGTAAACATCTCAATGTCAGTTTGTTTTCTCTGGAGTTAAAAACTTCTTCATCTTCAAGATGCTAGTTTTCCTTCCAAGAATAATTGGAAAATAAAGATAAAAGGCTTTGTAAATTTCCTTTAAAGAATTAAATTACAAACGATTCAATGAGCGTTAATTTCAAAAGGGCAATTTTTTCATTGAGTTCAGTCCTAATCCAGCTTACGTGGGTGTTGATGAAAGTGACAAATTTGCGTAGTTACGTTAAAAATCTTAATCGACCGATATACAACCATTAATGTATGGTAAATGGTTGTTTATCAGTTGTGTAAAACTTTAAACGCCTTTGTTAGTTAGGGAGAAAATAAGGGTCTCGTTCGGCGACCTCTTCAGTTTATATGTTGCTTTTACGAGGGCACTTTAAAGTTATTGATTTTACCAAAGAACTCAGCGAACACATTTTATTTTAAGTATATATTCATGGTAATCTTAAAATAATTTGCCAAATTACGGCCTCAATACAAGTCCAAGTGACCATTTTAGATTTTGTTCAATCTCCACTTTAAAATTAAAAATAAAGTACAAAAATTATAGTAAATCACTTAACTAAGAATTAATCAAATTAATGAGACATACACCTGCAGAAATAGTTTTATCTTAAACACCTATCTTAATATTTCATTGAAATAATGAAAGAAAACCTTCTCCTCCTTTAAAATTTTTAATGGTCTTTTGGACAATTAAGAACTAAGGCAACGACGAGCTACAAAGCCAAGTGAGGCGAGTTATGAGAAACCTCAAATTATAACTACATTTCTTTTCTTTACGTAGTACGTGCCTACTGTTGTAAATTATTTCCTATTTTTAGTTTTATACAGGTATCTTATTTATAAACCACTGTACACTTTGTATTAACAGCACGTATGCTAGTTTATTACAATAAAGATATTATTATTAGTATGAAAAAGGTGTTAATCTTACCAAATCAACACTTCCATATGTGTCACGGGAGTTAAATAAATGATTAGAAGGTTTCAATAGATTCTCTTTTTATTGTAATAGTCAAACACAATCGAGACACAATATTAAATATCAGAAAGTTGCAGGGCTAAATCTGATAGCTGTACACACCAGGACAATTCGGGACGGAATGATTTTGCGGTAGCATTTGGAACTACATCTAGTCTTTCCGGTGTGACCAGCATTCAAAATTGCCAGTACATAAAATAAATGGTACATTAAACAGTATCTTGCCATATTAGCTTTACACTTCGACTAGTAGATTGCGAATTCGCTTTCATCCACAGGAAAAAAGAGTTCATGGTTTCTCTCTTACCGAACACAAAAATTCTGATATCCATAACTAGTTGTACTTTGGCGACCCTGATACTAAAATATTGCGATGCGAAAGGATCTAAGAAGATAAGACAATAAAAAGATAGAAAAAAGGATGGCTGACAAATTTCTTGGTTATGGTGATCTGGTTACTAAAAATCATCACTACAACTCCCAGAGTGGGATCAGGGCAGGTTACTGCACGCAAATGGAGCAGTCAGCTCCGGCGCAAAATTGACAAAGCGCAAATGAGTCAAGATAAGGTGCTGATAATACCTTAAGCCGAATACAGCCTCCTTGAGGTTTTTGCTAGCGACTGGCGCAGTTTGGGTCAGGACCGGCCCTGGGAGGGATTTAGCATCCCCCAAAAATCAGACCACATTTTATTAGTCTTCGTCTGTATTGCTTTTGCTGGAGTACCCACTTGTTCGTGATGTTAGGTGTCCTATACATCGGGCTTTATTTTTAGGTAAGCGGCCCATAGCTGTATTTGAAACCTATATATCTGGGCCACTAAGTTAGTTAACGTATTAGTTAACTCTCCCGCAGCCAACTGGGGCCGAAGGTAGACCCCAAAATAACTATCCTTCTTATATCTACTTAAATACATGAAATATATTTTTAGTATTTTAGGTATTCCCGCGCAAAGGATTAATACATAATATGCCATTTTAAAAAAAATGTGAAAAAATCGTTAATCGCAGGAAAAAATATTTTGTCAAATATAGGTAGGTAATATTCTCTGCAAAAACATAAATAACAAAAAAAAATATATCAAAAAAAGAAAAAGTGTTTTCTTTGGTTTAAAAATTTAGAAAAAAATGGGGTCATCAGCCGACCCCCACGGTTACGGACGTCATGTTTGGCATCTTGGCCTGTCGAGAGTTAACGTGTAGCAATATTTTGCTGGGAAATAAAAAAGGCAATTTTGAAAGATCTGATAAAGAGATGAGAGAGAAAGCTGCATGTAGCTATTCATATTATTATCTACATTATTCTTTTTTTGTAAATAGTTGGTAGGCATCTAAATTTACCATGAATATACCAATATTTTAAATTGTGCACGGAAAAGTAATTACCCTGCACGCTTGTAATATGAAATCATCACCTAATTAATATACCGTAATATTTTATCGCGATGGCTTACTGTTATAACTCCACGAAGTAACTTCCCCTCGGGAATTCACCCTGATTATTTTACAGTCAATATTCCTTGATGTTATGACTATGAATAATGGACGTCTAACAACCCACGCAAAACGGCTTCACACTAATTTACATGAATAATTCTATTCGTGTTATTTGTTAAAAAAAAAATATTTTTCAATTGCTTTATCATTTTGCCAAGTTGTTGTAAAACTAACGAATTAACCGTCAAGCTATTTAGCAGTTTAAGACATATATATTTTATTTTTTTTACGTTAACTCCACGCAGGAGGCCCTGAGGAAAATAATTTCCCTCAGGGCCTATGTCATCTGGGATGCTGTGTGGAGGGTCTTTTTGAGGAGAGGAAGGTATGAACATTGGTCTTGAAGAGACCCATGTTGTAGGAAGGAGGAAACACAGAGGCCGGCAAATCATTCCACAGCCGAGCTGTTGAACACAAGAACGAGTCGAAGAAACGACCCGTTCTCATGTGGCAAATGTCAACCGTGTACAAATGTTGGGCACGCGTTTGGCGTGTTTCCCGACTATGCACCGGTGCCGAAGGGATCAATGATGCTAGTTCCTCGGAGCATCTTCCATTGTAATACCGGTAGAACAAGGATAGCATTCCCACCCGACGCCTGTGCTCTAAAGATTGCAATCCGTCTGTTAAGATGGGAGAATCTATCAAACGGACCGCCCGTTTCTGCACAGAGTCGAGGGTATTTTTCAGGTATTTTGGAGCTCCAGACCAGAGATGGCTGCCGAATTCAACCGTGGGGTGCACTTGTGATTTGTACAGGGTTAGCAGTTGTGTACTATTAAAGTATCTGCGGGCCCTGTACAGTCCGCCCAGTTTTTGAGAGGCTAACTTTACTCTGGCTTCGATGGAGCCCCCATACCTGAGCTGGTCACTTAGGGTTACACCAAGCATATCAATGGAGGGCCTGTTCGGGGTTGCGTCAATAATATGCAAAATCACAATAGTTTTGTTTACAATATCACACCTGGTCATTTAGTAGGATCGTTTTGTAGTCTTATATGACAATCTTTTGTTTTATCTATATTATTATTACTTTAAATAATTATTTAAATGATTGTATCACAAATTTTAACATCGACGAAGTGGATACGACAAACATTTTTTTTTACATTTAGAGCAATTTAATTATTATACTATATTAATTAATCAATAAATTTTTATCACTTAACTACACTCGTGGGGGACCTAGGTCCCACAGCAACGCGTACCTCGTCAACCAAAACGTGAGCCCACCGCGACCTCTCGGGTGCTACTCGTACTTAGAATACATGGAGCCGCAGGTACAAAAAAGGATATATTAGTGATAACCTGCTTATTGGGGTACTTTTCTCAACCGTGAGTGGTTTTATAAACTTAAATGTAATCGTATATTGTTACTTATACGCCCTTATAATATTGATCAAATAATATGAAACAAAGAATAAACAGTATATTCAACGCAATGCCAAGAGACAAAAATTAACAATAACGGTACTGTTTTGGCACAAGAAAAAAGATGATGACAAACAGCATTTACAAATTAATGATTTATTTATAATGGGTTGGTAGTTTTACTAATTAGTATTTTTTAAAACCAGTATTCGGATTGAATTAGAAATAATACATGAATTATTTCCCGTTTTACTTTCACTTTGATGATGTGGATTGGAGGATATTAGCGCCTTATACAATGATGAAAATCAGGACACTTGTTGTCTGATTGTCAATTTTCCAATATTGTCATCATCATTTTCTTCCCCTTGTCCTATTCGGGTCGGGAACCCATTTTATCGACAAGGCTCCTCCGTACGTCCCTGTCTTGTGCTGATTGTACGGCCTCCGTCCATCCTCTCCTCACACAGTTTCTGGTGTTGCCTCGCCCAACTGTATCTGGGGCGGCCCACTGGACGTCTACCCTCTGAAATCGCACTCAGTATCTTCCTCTGAATTCGGTCATCAGACAATATTGTCAATTTTCAAAATTGAAAGCCTTACTTATCAAATTGACATATCCAGGATTAAACTGGGAAAGTGTTGAGAATAATCGAATAATAATAAACGCCACGAATTAAATAATCAAAAGCGACCAGAGTTTATCAGGCGCGATGTGTATAATATGAACACATGCCAACTGTCAATTTGGCTTTTCTTTCGGGTAGACATGGTCGATATTCCTGAACCGGGTCTTGCTGTCAATGCTCAACGCGGATGTTTTTCGGAACTGCCGGTTTTTGGAATATTTATATAAAATTAAAAATTGTTAAATTTTTCACAGAATTACTCTAGTAACCCCTCCCATGTTTTTTCTTTTTTTCAAAGAACCGGTTGAAAATGTAAATTATAATGGACCAGTTCAACGTCGGTCACCGTTAACTGGAACCGCAGTGAAAATCTATTTCATTTTTTTACCTACTCATATATTTAAAAAAATATATATAATAAAATTAAGTAATTGGAACTAACAGAAAAAGTAGATTTGTTGGTAACATAACCACATAACCAAAATTAGTACTTTATATGGATTTGTCCATTAAAACACCTTTAATGCTTTCTTTCAGTTTATTATCAAAAAATTTTGAGAAAGTTATAACGTTGTTATGCACAAAAAATCATATCACTAAGTTACGAGTGTGTATTGTCTATCCTTGTACACTAATGTTTGTTTATTTCATTAATTTGAAAGGATATTGATACATTTCGTTGGAGTCAAATGTCAATTTTCTTCGAAAAACGAAAAAGGTTAGCAATTAACCTTTCGATTCTAAAACCTAAAATAAATTGCTTTTATCCTTCGCGAATAACGTACCTAAAGGAAAATAAAATATTTTCATTCATGCATGCAAACGAAAACGATATACGTAGATATGTAAACAAATGAATTTAGTTATTTTGTTACTTTTGACAGCAGATGTACCTGCCCCCCTTCTATGTGGAGAGACTGGTTGAAGGTGATCTTTTTACCTGCGTGCCTCGCCAGCATGACTCTTTCAGCAGTGGGAGGGATAGATTCATACGTTTGTCATTCCTGGAAACACTGACATCTAGATTCCTATCCACCCTTTGTTCGTTTTTCCTTCCCAGATCTTCATCTCCTTTCAATAAAACAAATCCTACACGCACCATCCTCAAAGGTAACATAAGTCCTGAGGGAAGTTATTTTCTCTATGGCCTCCTTCATTTTTTTACATTATCTCCACGTGTCCAGGAGTATGAATCCGTATGAATCGGACGTATGAATCCATCCCTCTCACTGCAGTGCAAGGGTTGGGTTGAGAGAGTTCGGCCAACTTATGTCTCTCCTGATCCGGCCCGCCACGCAGTAGGTGAATAAATGCATTAGCCGCCAAGACCTGGACAAACCTCGCCCCAAGAACCCGGGCACCCCTGCAATATTTACCAAGCTCCCAGACTCTCCACCCATTTAAGGCTCCAAAGACTAAGATGGGCCGGACACGTGCACCGAATGCCAAGCAAGTCACCAAACGCAGCGAACCACTCAAGGCGACCTATGGCTGTGATGTTAGTTTCCCAATAAATGGTGGGGCGGTGGTACCCATACCCGCCTTCCAAATGGAGTTAATGTAAAAAAACGTTTATTTGTAACCGTGTAATGTAAAAAAATGTTTATTTATAACCGTCAAAATATGACGAAAATATTATCCAGCCTTCTTTTAGATGTTCTTGTTTTTGTAACTATTTGCTGACGGCTTGTTTCTGCCGTGAAACTCAAGTGTATACATGTATTTGTATGTATATGTATGTATATATGTATGTATATGAATATACATGTATGTGTGGGTATGCATAAATACATGTTTATGTAAGTATTATATATGTATGTGTGCATGTACGTATATATGTGTATTTATGGATGTACATAACTGCTATCTTACTTATTTGTGTTTATTTTTCCAGGCAACTTTGGCAATTTGTGAGTTATTGGAAACATTTCTACAAATTTTGTAATTTTGTTTTTAATTTTTTTTTAATAATCTTACTTAAATATGTTTACACTTATATATGTATGTGTGCATGTACGTATATATGTGTATTTATGGATATACATAACTGCTACCTTACTTATTTGTGTTTATTTTTCCAGGCAACTTTGGCTTCGTTTCAAAATAACTATCCTCCATTGGTCACCATGATACAGGCAGCTGCCTAGTATGGTGACCTAATGTATCTTCTCAAGTAAATGTATTAATCATGTAACGATGTAGCATGTACTTATAAATAAATAAATAAAATAAAAATGTAATGTAATATACATTTTTACATTATATATATATATATATATATATATATATATATATATATATATATATTTATCAATTAATTTATTACAGTATTGTTTACAATCATCTGAAACTACCACACGTGGCAAAGGGGCGATAAATTCTCCCCCTCCGTGCTAACATGTTCGATTAAGCAAGGTGTGCGTTGTATTTACCAACAGTAATTCGATTGTTCATAGGTATGAACCAGGGATATATGATTATATCAGAGGAATGTCTGTGCCTATACCGACTGCCTATTGCCTGTGTCGTGTTGAATTGGTGCCTGGATCCATGCATTATAAGGCAGGCGACAGGTGGATGTTAGGTTAAGCTTAATTACTATCGGAAATGACGTCATTAACACGTTCCATAATTGTTGGCATAGTCAGCATTCACTTACTCATACATTCTCGGTTTGACTGGAACGGGAATCCAGGAATGGTTAACTACCGTGCAACGTAATCTGCTTTTAATTAAGTAGCGAACTTTCATTGACGTTGTGTTTATTGTGGGTAAAAATTAAAATCGATTGCATTAATGATCTTTATTATTTTAATGATCTTTATATTTTACGAAAGCTTAAGGCTCCGCAACCGAGCCCGAAAAGAAGAAGATGGAGAGATACGAAATTACGAATGTTAGAGGAGAGCGCTAACATTTACAGCGACAAAATCGATGCGAAAATTGCGAAAATGTTTAATAAAACACGACTCGTTTAAAATAGAGCAAAAACCTCGCGGACATTGTCTTAAACAGCATTAAAAGAAACACTGTGATTTTTTTCATACATATAACTTGTAAAATAACTGAAACAAACTTGTTTGTAATAATTTTCTGAGCATACTTTGCGATTTTTTTCTATCGAAGGAATTTTATATAATTTGCGTTTCGGTGCGGGCAATGCCTAGATATTATCTTCAAGAATTCGGGTAGCGGGCCCTTAACGCCTGTTAAATAGGCCGTATACGAGAAAATTCGAAAATTTTCTTAATCTTTATCTGTTAGCGTGGGTAAGTAGGTGCACTATTGCTGATGACCTGCCCGAGGGACGGGTACTACTTACTTTTGTACGACTTACTTCCTTCAATATTATGTACAAACATGAACGACCAGGACACACTGAACCCCAGATTCCTTCACACCCCTTAAACCCTGTTCCTTCCCAGCACATCTCCTTCCTTTCCTTAAAAAAACCCCTCCACACAGCAACCCCAAAGATGACAAAGGCCCTGAGGGAAATTATTTTTCTAAGGGCCTTCTGTGTGGAGCTCATAAGCAAGTGAAATATATATTTAAAAAGTTGATTAACAAATTTTAAAAAATATGTTTTTCAGCCAATTGCAGTTCGAAAAATTAGTCTTTCGAAAAACTGAAATTCGAACAATTGATTTTCGAACACTTGATTTAGAAAAATTGAATTCGAAAACATGTCTGCTCCCCTTCCCACTGGTGTTCAAGGGGATGGTCCGAGAGAGTACGGCTAGAGAATTCAAAGGGACTCCCACAACCATTCTCTCCCAATCCGACCTGCCATGCAGCTGGTGGGCAGACGCATCTGCGATCAAGCCCCGAGGACCCCATGAACCCGGGCAACCCTGCTAAATCACTTGGGGTGACCTATGGCAGAGGTGTTGGTTATCAAATAAATGGTTCCCGTGGCAGCGTTACCCATATCCGCCTCCCAAATTGACCGTATGTAAATTTAACCAGAAAAAAAATGAACTCTTTATCTAATAATCAAAATTGGATCAAAAATCATGATATTCACTTTATACAAAATACTTTAATCCCTAACCAAACTTAACCAAACTATAAAATAAATAAACATGTCTT
Source organism: Limnephilus marmoratus (assembly GCA_917880885.1). NCBI lineage: Eukaryota > Metazoa > Arthropoda > Insecta > Trichoptera > Limnephilidae > Limnephilus > Limnephilus marmoratus. The sequence goes on along the minus strand of OU862918.1, from coordinate 38,154,784 downwards.
TAAAGAATTTACCAACTATTCATATGTACATACATATACCTTATACGTATTTTTTTTCTTCTAAATATTCAATGTACAATTTTCATTAAAATGTAAAAAAGAAGTTAAAAAACTAACTTTCTACTACAACAAATAAATACCTGTACTTGTCACACATAATCCTTGGGTAATTATCGACCTGTGTCAAATCTGCCTTTCGTAGCAAAACTACTTGAAAAAATTGCTGCTTCTCAAATAACTTCCCACTTAAATATGAATAAATTATTTACCGATCATCACGCATATAGGAGGTTCCACTCGACAGAAACTGGATTACTTCGTGTCCTGTCAGATATTACCCTTGCCATAGAGTTAGGTAAGTTAGCACTTCTATCACTTTTAGATATGAGCGCCGCATTTGACACCATTGACCACGACTTTCTCATTAAGAGACTAGAAGTAACATTCGGTTTACATTCTAGCGTAAAAAAATGGCTGCAATCCTATCTAACCAATCGCTCACAAGCAGTGAAGGTAGGAAATAAACAGTCCAACTTCACAAAACTCTCTTCAGGGGTACCCCAGGGATCCGTTTTGGGTCCACTTCTCTTCATTCTATTCACAAATGATGTCGCAACGATTATTAAGTCATTTGGTCTCTTATCTAACTGTTATGCCGATGATCAGCTACGGCCTTAAAATTCGCATAGCTAAGTGTCTAGAATCAAACAGTCTCTGGATGTCCTCAAACAAACTGAAGCTAAATCCTTCAAAGACCGAGTTTCTGTGGGCAGCCACAAATAGACGCCAACATTTAATAGATAACTCACCAATTGCTATTTCCGGCAATGACGTAATTGCGAAAACAACCGTCAAACTTTTGGGAGTTTCAGACCTTTCATTGAAAAGTCAGGTGAATAGAACCGTTAGCACGGGATTCTTCTACCTTAGACAACTTAAGTCAGTTCGTAGGAACCTTTCTACAGAAGCAACTAAGCTTCTTGTGAACTCGTACATAGTATCACGTCTTGATTACTGCAATGGCATCTATGCAAGTCTTCCTAAATGTCAAACTGACAAACTACAATCAGTTTTCAATGCTGCAGCACGACTTATTACTGGGGTACCCAAATTTTTGCACATTTCGGAACACCTCCGAAATCTTCAATGGCTGAAGTGTCCTGAAAGGATCCAATATAAGTTATGCTGGATGGTGTTTAAATCTATCAATGAAATGGCTCCACCCTATATCTCTGAACTATGCATTCCGGAAAATATTGGTCTAAGGCAGTCAACTCTTAGATCAGCGACATCATCTGCAATTGGAAGGTTGAAAGAACCTAAGCGAAATCCGAACACTAAGTTTGGTGATCGTGCATTCGCAGTATCCGGCCCTGAAGCTTGGAATAAACTTCCTACGGAATTGAGATGCATAACCAACTCAGCGGAATTTAGATCCAAACTAAAAACTCACTTTTTCCGACACTCATTTCCATAAATTCATCATTCTATTTAAATTTTGCAATTTTTAATAGTTTTTTTTTTCTTTTCCCTTTGTTTGTAGTTAACTCAATCTGTTTAATGTTGAACGATGAATTACCTTAATGCGGTAAAGATCGACTATTAATGTTATTAATAGTCGATCTCTATCGAATTTAAAATGTCCATACCTTTCCGTAAATCCAGATAACCCATAAGATCATTTTTGCACCCGTGTTCTCGAATTTTAATATTATGTTAAAACTTCCTACTTCTTCTGGCGCTAATCTTAATTGTAAATATGTATGTTATTAAGCCACCAGTTTTAGGTCAGAATCTATGTCTTAGTTATAAGTCACTAGATATAAATCTTAGATGTAAGTCACTAGTTATAATTGTAAATCTTAGTTGTAAGCCAGTAATATAAGTAGCTATAAGTCTTAGATGAAAGTCACTAGTTGTAATTGTAAATCTTAGTTATAAGCCAATAATATTAATTATTTTATATATTTATTTGTACAGCGCCCTTGAGGTGATTTTCCACGAAAACGGCGCTATATAAATTAGCCAATTATTATTATTATTAATCATAAACACGTAAACACCTCAGCACAGGTTCTCCTAGTGATGTGTTCACGAAACATACAATATTACCAACCAACAGTTTCACCTTCTCAAACCTACCTTACACCCAACACAATGAAATGAAATATTAATATGTAAAAAAAAAAATTCAAAATATATTATGTAAAAATGTTTATAATAAGGTAAAAACTGTAATATATATAGATATAAATAAATAAATGATTTGTAAAGAAATCTAAATCTCTAACCGTACTTAGTGAGATGTTCCTGTGCAGTCCTCAGGCGATTATTTGCTTTATAAGTACTTGCTATGCATAATTTCCGCTCCTCAGTAACAGGTAACCCACGAATTATCATAATAATATATTCTAGTTTCAACTTCAGATGCAAGTTTCTAAGATGGAAACACAAACATTGTGGAATTATGATGGACGTTAATATACATTATAATATATGGTTGTATTGTATGCAAATGATGTTGGCCTGTGAAGTTTCTGGTTCCCTGAAGTATGTTGACCTTAATAGCTACGTTTAATGGGAAACCGGACAACACTGGATTTTGACACCACTGCAAATATATTTTAACGTAATGTACATACTCGTAGATATCGAACTCTAGCGTGTTTTTTTATAAGTTACTTCCTCTAGCAGTTAGAACCTTCCAAAAATCGTTAAAATTGGCTGCTTTGAAAGCCATCAACAAAATGGAATATGTTTTTAAAAAAAACGAAACGTACGGACATAAAGTATTGTGTTCTTATACATTTAGTAAAAAAATCTTAAAAATTAGGACCAGTGTTAGAGAAGGAAAAAGGTGAATACAAAACCCCGATTTAAAAGATTTTACCTATTTCGGTACTTGGTGGGAGTTGATATGAGATTGAACTGACGTTCGAACCCAAGTCAGATCTTGCTATATATACCCTTACTAATGGGTAGCCCCACCAAGAACATTCCACAACATTCGAGAGTTTTCTGTAATGTTCCACAATGATGTTCCCGATTCCCTATTCCCGAACGTTCCACAAAATTTCAGAATGTTGCTTGATGTTCTGGAATGTTGTTGAATACTCTTGAATACTTTCGAATGTTCTGAACTATTCTAGAAAAGAGCCAAACTTCCAACCCATACATCTTCAAAAGCACGCCCTTCATATAAAAACAGAAACCTACTTTGGAACGAAGAAGATCTATCCACAATGACGCCTAAATACCTAGTATTTTCTGCTAATCGAATGGATGAGTCTCCGATTCTAAATAATGTAAGTAATGAGTTTTCTTTACGTGCAAGCTCCGTGTAGTCATATATTTTTTTCCGGTAAGAGGTGAGAGTCTTGCACAGTGCACATTATAAACGTCGTGCGGAGATGCGAATCGGTCCCTGCAGGTCTTTTTTGGCAACTTTCCAGGAAAGACAAAAGCCAACGGCAACTCGCATTCGAAGCACATTGAAGTTTGCGGTGAATGTTATACAGCGATTTAATTTTTTTAAAACATGTATTGTATTATTTTATAGTAGTATATATGTAGACCTATTGCCAGATGGCAATTTCTTCCAATGAAAATAGGACAAAGCGTTTTCTGCACGGCGTGAAAAGCATTCGGGGATGATGTTCACGAGATTGGCATCTTGGAGACGTATTCCTTGCTGATTTTATATGCAATTTAGGAAGCGGTTATGGTATCGCTGCCCCGGAAACATTTATTGGATAATCAACACCTCTTCCATAGGTCAATCAAAGTGGTTCTCTACGTTTAGTGACTTATCAGGGGTGCCCGGGTTGATGGGGTGAGGTTTGTCCGGATCTTGGCGGCGGATCAGAGGAGACTGGATGGGGGAGACCTTTTGACTTCTCTACCCAGACTTTCTCGACCCAGCATCTTCCACCGCATTTAAAGGGATGGATTCGTACGTCCATCACTCCTAGACACATTGTCTACGTAATCTATGTTTTTATTAATTGTACTTATACTCTCTATGAGATGTGTGAGATTGCACTTACCTCCCCACATCTTGGAATAAAGATCATTTTATTTCCAGGTTAAATCTTCCCCACAGGAAAAACTAAACCCTTTCACACACTTTTCCACAAATGATCATCTAGTCAATCCAGGCACTGCAAGTGCACTATATAAGTACAATAAATACAAAATAATACAAGTCAATATATGTCAACCTATTAGAGATCAAATGGGAAAATAATTCACCGACTCCAGATATTTTCATATCAGAGGTTTCGACTCAGTAGAACTCCTAGCTGGACCGATAAATCCTACTGATCCCACAATATAAATATTTAAAAAATCTTTTGTAATCCTACATGTATGTATTAATTTTTTGACAAATCTAATATGCCTGCATTTTAAAGGAGAGAGTTAGGTAAAATGCCAGTAGCCGAAATAACGAATGTTAATATTTCATAATTAATTAATTATTTTATTTTTATGCACCAGATTTAAATGTCCGGGTTAAATTTTCCCCACAGGAAAAACTAAACCCTTTCACATACTTCCCCAAATGATCATCTAGTCAATCCACGCTATGCAATTGCACTATATAAGAATTATAAATACAAAACAATATAAGAACAACATGTCAACCTACCAGAGACCAAATGGGAAAATAATTCACCAACTCCAGATATTTTCATATCAGAGGGTTCGGCTCTGTGGAATTAATTAATATTTTTAATAGATATTATTATTGACCCTCCGATACCTACCCACCCCAGATACCGTGTTTTTCCCAGAACTTCCTTTATATTTCCTAATAAGACTCTCCACATAGCATTCCCAAAGATGACAAAGGCCCTACGATGCGAATTATTTTCCTCGGAGTCTCCTGTGCGGAGCTAAAGTAAAAGAAAATTATAAATATTTTTTTTAAACTTGCGGTGTGCCAAAAACAAACTATGGTGATTAAAAACACATAATTATAAAAAAGAAACTTACTACTACTATTACCCAGCATGAATTTAATAATTTGTTTTTATTTTAATAAAAAACATAAAACAGACAGATAAAGTAATTTCTTGAAGTATAATATATCCTAATTTTTTTTACACGTTTTAAATTCATTTAACTCAAGTTCAGTTTTAAAAACCAACATAGGTTGTAATTTCATAAAAAAAATAAAACTGTTGCCGAAAACAAATAAGCGCGAGTCTATAATTTAACCCATTCTTGGACTTCTTATATTCAAAATATTGTATCTTATTTTACGACTACAACACACTCAAATAAACCAGATATATATATTATGAAACTCGAGGTTTGATATGCGAAATATTTCTATTTATTCTGCTTGCCCAACTTGTTCTGAAGTGTATTTTTATTTTAGTGGGGAACTTAAATCTTCCCACCAGACAAAGTTGTTCCACTACTAAGAATAAAATTTGATATGGGACATCCGTTTTGCTATTGTGTAGGTACTTCCCGTGTGTTTTGTACTTCCGGTAGAAGAATAAAGGTAGTGTTTACTGAGTTTATGGCTTTCTTGTGCCAAGTATTTCAGCGTTTTTGCTCTATTTTATGTTAGAGAACGCTACCAAAATAAAGAAGACAACACCATGGAGGTATGGCACTCTCCGAAGTTTTGTTGTAAATTTTTTTCCCAACTGTTTCCAACCTCCTGGAGCCAGTGAGACTATGGCATCCCCAATTGGAGTATGTTGGGAGGCTGAACATGGTGGAGGGGGGGATGAGATAGGGCAAAGGAAGTTAAGGAAGTACCGGGCTATTCAGATCTAGTCAATTAATACGGCTAAAGCCATATCAGGCAAATCTGAAATGTGGTCTTACACTAGGGCGATATTGAGTGTATCTTCCACTCCGGGACGTGCCGAAAATGTACCGTTTATTATTACTTTAAGCGATGAAAGTGTGAAATAACACAAATCAGTCAAATAAATTTTACTTGCGCACGCCAAAATTTGAAGACCGAAAGTGTTTAAGTACGGTCAGTGGTTGGTGAATGAAAAACAACAGTATGGAAGATATTCCGGTCAGTGCATGAGTTGGAATTGCATTTGGATTCCACCCAGGCGTCGCGTATTCAATTCGTCGGCTGGCTAAGTCCTCCATCACGACACAAGCAAAATTTTCCGCTTTCTGTGGCGGTAGTAGAAAATTTCCAAATATCAGGTTATTCGTGACCCGGAAATGATGATATTTTTTATCAATTTATGTAAAGGATGTCGAATTCCAAGAGGAAATTTCTGAAGAGCCGATACTGACGGGTACAAGTGGAATTCCGCTCAGTTCATAAATATCCGATAAAAAGGCAACAGAAGAACATCACATCCAAAAATAAATATAATAATAAAAGGGTAACAATTATTATAAGCAATATTATAAATTATTATAATAAAACGAAATTATAAAAATAATCCTAAAAGTACCCATAAAAACTCCATCAATTTTTTTTTTTAAACTTTAATGTGTTCAGCATTATTAAATTATACTCAAAAAATGCACTACTCAAATTTAAAGAAAAATATGAATACCTTGCTGACCAACACACCTACACTACAAGGTCAAAATCCTCAAAACTACTGAACATCCCGCAATTAAATACATATTTTGGCCAGAAAAACCATAATTTCCATGCTACAAAATTATATAATGCCCTTCCAATTGAAATTAAGAACACCATGGAGATACAAATGTTTAAAAGAGATATGAAATTATGGTTAAGTAAACAGGAAGATGAGGAAATCATTAAAATTATGAAGTAACCCCAATACAACCTGCAGAAAACAAACGTAAATACTTTTTATTTTGTGAAAATCAAGAAACTAGAGATGAGGAAATAAAAATCAACAACCATTCAGCAATATACAGTAGCGTTTGTCGATCTCCATAGAGAGAAAACAAATGGCCTCATATTTAAACGCCGCGCCGGTCTCAAAAGTTTCGTATGATCTTTAGCTATTCGAAAACGTAAAAAAAAATGAAATTATTGTTCACTATTAGCCCGCTAAAATGGCCGGAAGTTTAGAAAAAAATAGATTTCGTCATTTGGAAAAATAATAAAGCAAAGGGTTCATATTTTATATTTTGCACCAAACTTATTTTTCATTACATAACTACAGTACAAAGAACCAATTTTTTTATTTATTTAAACATGTGATGTGTTGTTGGTTAAAAAAATAAAAGGGGAAAATAACACTTTTTCTGGATAAAATCAGAATTCTTCTTGACTTACTAACTAAATTCATAAAGTTGGACTTTTTTTCATTTTTGTCAAATATGCGCATTTTTTAATAATAAACAAACGTTAAAAGGTTAGATTACTGAAAAAAAAAATTTATTAAAAATTAAAAAAAAAAATGGTTTTAGGTTTGTTTTCTGATTTTCAATGCATTTTAGCGAGCTAATAACCATTTTAAAAAAAAAAAAATTAAATGCAGTTCTCATTTTCTTTGCAAGACGCAACTTTTGAGACCCCGGGCGTTTCTGAATTCAAAAGTTGAAATAATTGACACACGCTAATATACAGTCCGCCTCGGAACAGGAATACCTAGTGAGGAGGACTGTAAACAAACCACTTTACTTTGTATTTTTACTTATTTTGTAATTTTACTTTATCTTACATATATTGTCATTAAAATAAAAAAAAAATAAAAATATAAAAAGACATTTCCCTTCATTATTTTTATTTTGTTTTTAATCACTGGTTTAAATTTAACGTTATGCGATCGTGATTTATACAATCGCGAACTTATTCGAAGGCTGTCTCGTTTTCAAATCTACCAGACTAAATAATACGTAGTCAAGGGCAAATCTTTTTTTTTCATTGTCTCTAAATTAGTATTATTCGACGCTTTAGTAACTTACGGTGATAACTATCTTGTTTATTCGGAGTTTTGGCTGAGATGTTTTCTCTCAAAATTATCAAAATAAGGCATTGTTGAATTCTGTTAAAAGCTTTTAAACTATTCTAAAGATAAGATAAAAATCTTTAATCATTTTAAAAAGTTTGCGTACTTATTCAAGATCAAAGTAAAATACTAAGAAAATCCTTACTCCATAGAACAAAGAATTTGCTTTAAGTTTAAACACGTTAAATTAACTAAAAATATGTAAAAAAAATCATTATCAAATTTCGTAAAATTAAAAAGCCTTTTCAGCGGTTAATACGGACTAAATTAATAAGTTCTAATTGGATCAGAATTCATATCTGATAATTTGTTCAAAAACGAAATCAAAGAAGGATTAAAAACACTTTTAACTTTATAATTTCTGGCTTTTCAAAATGTTGACTTAATCCTGAATCGTAAAAATAATTTTCTGTTAACATAGCATTCAAGTCTACCAGATTAAGGGTAGACTCTCCGGCTTAACTCGGATTATGAAAGTTTTTGAATTTACATAACTCGGAAGTATCGTAGAATTGAATTTTTGGAAATTTGAATTCTACGAAGTTTAACTTTATTCGTAATTAATCTCTGTAAAAAAATCTCTAATTCAAGGAAAGTTTTAAAACGAATTATCCGAGTTTTCATATCTCTCAACATTATTTGATTTAAGTGCTGAGATCACAAAACCTACATCCATTATTTATCCTGAAACATTAAATACAACCTTTATAATGGCTTTCGAAAACTTATTATATGTAATAGTATTTGGGTATTCAGTATTATATACCAACACACGATATTCTACCAAAGATAATTACAATCTGAATTAGTTGTGAAATGTGTGTAGCAAGTGTGTCAAAGTTTTCAATTTATTTATTTATTTATTTTTAGTTTCAATAGCAAGGTTGGTACATGTATGTATAATGTATAGTATAAGTGTAGATTCTTTTTTTTTCATAGACCTCCTCACTAGGATTTCCTGTTCTGAGGTGGCCTGTAGTTTTTTTAATATTTGTATTTGGTTATGGATTGTCTTTATATCGTCTTCATGATGTTTGTAATTTTATTATCACTTTGATCTCTCAGCCACGTTTTTACTTTTGTTTTAAATATATTCATTTCCTTTACATTTTTGATTTGATCTGGTAGAGCATTGTATAATTTCAAAGCATGGAATTTATTATTTCTCTGTCCAAAAGATGTGTTCAAACTAGGAGTAATCAGGATTTTATTGCTTACTCCCTGGTTGAGTATTTATGTTGGGCAGTGGAGTATACATATATGTTATTTTTCAGTTTAAATAAAATATTTTTTGAATAAAATTTCTGTACATTGAAGACTTGAAAGTTATTAAATATTTCTTCCGTCGGAGTTCTAAGCGGAACTTTCAGTATTGTCTTTAGTACTCCTTTTTGGGCTGTATTGAGTCGCTCTGTGTGAGTGCTCAAGGCAGACCCCCATCCAGTTATACCGTACTCTATTTGTCATTGACACAAAGCATAGTATACTTTTTTAATACCGTTTATGTTGAGGATATTACGAATGTTTCTAAAGAAGTATATGTACCTGGTTAGTTTTTTTGTAATTAAGTACGTCAATTTGTGAGTTCCATCGGAGATTATCATCAATTTCAATTTCAATTCCAAGATATTTGATGCTTTTGGAGTGTGCTATAATTAGGTAGGTAGTATGGGGACCGCCGCGCCGGAAACCATTTATTGGATAACACTCTGTTGAAGGTCACCCCAAAGGGTTTGCTCCGTTCGGAGACTTAGCAGGGGTGTTCGGATTCGAGGGGTGAGGTTTGTTTAAATCTTGGCGGCGGATGCGTCGGAGATACTGGTTGAGGGAGACCTTTTTGCCTCTCCAGCAGGACTCCCTCGACTCATCGTCCTGCACCGTAGTGGAAGGGATGGATTCATTTGACATTTATTAAGCTTTTACTTAAACATCACTAGGACATTGGCATTTTAAAATTCCCCGATGAATATTCTTCTAGGATCTTGGAAATATGGGACTTTCACTTACACTGATTCATCGTCCTTGATGGCAAGTGCCTGGAGATTCAGAACTTTCTGCACTCCAATATAGAGGGTTTGCTCCTCCAGGGAGTATTACGACTTAATCTGCACCTGGGCCGTCAGCTCTGTAACACAACACAATACTACAGACAGATACAATAACATATCACACAGTCAACAGAACATCATGTGGTGGAGTTAGAAACACCGAGTATGCTTTACCGGCAGAGGAAGAAGGCTGAGCATCCCGCAGTCTGCAAGAAGCTCAAATACCCCCAATTCTCCGGCCACCGACTCGTCGCTGACTGCTGCCGAAACTGACAGACTATTCGTACCTGAAAGCAAAATATTCATTATAAGAAAGATGATAAACAACCACAAGTTTGCAGACAGATATTTGCATCTAAGAACAATAATGTTAGAAACATCTTTAAAATAATCAACATAAATCATTCCAATTCTTTTATTTAAGTAGATAAAAAAAGACGTATGTATTCTATACCATTTTTGTCATATATAATGTCTATTGTTAATAACGTCTACATTATGAATGATAGTCACATAAATAATAAAGTAGAATACGAGGCATGGGATTTGGACGTGTTTCGTGGTCCAAAAGTCAGATAGGACTAAATTTTCATTTTTCAGTTTGATAAAATGGGATGGCGGTATCTGACCTCAGGTAAGCGTAAGAACCAAAGGATAGTCAGTGGCGACATCGGTTTTCATTAAAATCTACATGACTGTAGTTTTCAACAAGACGATTCTGAGAAAATCTACTACAATGAGTTCTACAATCTAATATATGTACATATGTAGAAACATGCGATAGGCAGCCAATATATTTGCTGGCAGTTGTTCGAAGAATACCATTATTCAAAACAAATGTATTTAATCGCTCTCGCTCGAAGTATGGCTCTTTTCTACAGTTTTTTGTAATACTGTAATTTGTAATTTCGCATTTATTTGAAAAAAAATTATAATGAGGAGCACACTAAGTCGTATTTTTATTTATTTCGTGGATTGGCTGCTTTCAGCAGAATTAGGCTCAATTTCTCGTTGACTTTATTAACTTCATAACGAAATATATAAAAAAATTACATATTAATCCATAGTTGTGTAAAAAACGACAAATTCTTCCTGGCCAGTAGGTAATAAACGGAACACATCAACTCTATTTCTTTGTATGATCGTGACTTATCGAGGAGATCTTACGATCAAAGGGGGCGACCTCAAAGACTGCCTTCTTTTCTCCACACCCAGTTCCCTGATAAACCCAAGATGCATTGGAATCTCGTTTGAAGTCTGTATCTAGTACCAGGGACACAGAAAATGCGCTTGGTATAAACTACAGGGTACGAACTAGTAGCACATGTGCACAATGCACCTAACATCTTTGAGTGACCGTTTATCCTGTGAAATCAATACACTTTCATCTCCTTTTGCTGTTTCTAGTAGAATATCATCGTTTGAACAGGATGCATCAGATAAAACATCGTTTGGCTATTCAGTTCCATAGTAACCAAATGCCTCTTTCGTCCCCTTTATCACAACGTAAATACGGAGGAATATCTTATAAAAACCATAATTGATAATAGTACATACCAACCAAGACCCTAAAATACGCAGAACGCATTTTTAGCCCTAATAATTAGCCTTGCACTGTTCTAAAAAATAATTACTGATATGTTTAATAGTAAACCTTTAAGTACCGACACCTCGAGCTTTCGAAAGTTTGGTACCCTTTGTAATCGTAGTAGTAAAATCCTGTACTTCTTTTTACCCCTCGAGTAGTTGCTCTACAGCGTTAGAGGAAAATGGCAGTGTCGGCGCGTGCGATTTCGTTAAGTCATGGCTATTATAAGATCGCGAGTGGTCTCTTAGACCACACATCGGTACTTACGTAACTTTTGTTGGATATGACTTTTTCAGATTATATGGTTTCTTCTTTCATTTTTAGCCAAATGTTAAAATGAATCAGCCAGGCTCTTCGGGCATGAAACAGGAAACCACAACTGAAAAAAAATAGTGTTCCTGTCACTAGGAAGAAATATGAAACACGGCTTTATTATATAAAAAGAGTTCTTGGGTTACATGCGCCGGAAAACGTAAGAAATGAAATGGAGGGTAACCAACCTAGAAAACTCTGTCATATCCGTCCCTCAAAACTAAAATGCAAGACGGCTTACAAATGTGACACTTGCACGAAACATGTTTGTCTTCAATGCAGCAAGCCCGTGTACAAAGACTGTTTGTAATATTTGATAGTTCCTACAACTTAATGCCTTGTGGTTTTTCATAAAACTGCTGATTATTTATGTTTTCTTTGTTTTCAAAACTTACCTAGTTATTTAACTTTAAGAATAATTTATTTTTGGAAATAAAAAAAAAACAGTTTAATAATTAAGGTAAAAGTCCATTTTTTTCCAAAAAATCGACGTCTGTGCTTATGATTACTAAAAATGTGTAAATCTTTATATTTTATTTTACTTAATCAATTAGAGATACACATACAAAAAAATATTTTGCAGCAATAGTTTTTAGAAAAATGCTAAAGAATACGTGATTTTTTTAATACTAAAACTAGGGTGGTCCAGCAGACCTCAAGTCGGTCATTATGTAACTAAAATGACACCTCGATACTTAAAGGTAAAAAACATGGTATAATACAATGCTTTTATACTGTACCTACTTCAGATATTCTTTATCCAGAGTCATTGGGATACGACATTTCCAACATGAAAAATGGTTTTAGGCTGAAGGAAGTGTGGGAAGGAAATGATAAAATGACACGGTGCATTGAGCAACCTTACTTATAATAATAATAATAATAATTTTTATTTTAGTAATTTGTACGTTTAAGTTTACAAATTTCTAATTATATATAATATTTCATATTCACTATATTTTTTCAAGTTTAATGTAGCTCCTACAATACATCTTGAACTTTCCAATTGGTGTGGATTTTAAAATTTCTGGTGGTGTGTAGTATAACTTCATTCCCTTGTGTAGTATAACTTCATTCCCTTGTACAGTAAACTGTTCTGCATATTCGCTATGTACTTCCTTGCACGTCCTTGTATTATATCTGTAAATGTCCTTGTTGTATACAATTTTATTTGAGAAGTATTTTGGTAACCCGATGTTCAATATTTTGTGGATAAATACCATCGTTTTTTATTAGTTTTTAGGGTATTATGCTGTGTTACGCTACCTCCTTCTTTAGCCAACGTTTCGGATAGCGTTGCAGTGTCCATCATCAGGGCAGATGTGTGTGTCTACACATCGTTGGGTAAAGAAGAGGAGAAGAAACGTTGGCTAAAGAAGGAGGTAGCGTAACACGGCATAATACCCCAAAAACTAATAACAAAACGATGGTATTTATCCACAAAATATTGAACATCGGGTTACAAAATACTTCTCAAATAAAATTTTAAGATCTTTCAAAATACTTAACATTTGTCTAAAATTCTTTTATATCAGATTCGATTCTATTTTTAAAGTTTCGTTAAAACAAATCTCCTTAAAGGCACGTTATAAAGGTCACACTCATTTTCCTAGAAATATTTCGACGACGCAGATGGAAAGAGAAAATAAAATCTTATTTTTGGATTTCTAGTCCTTCACAATATTTCAAATTTCCGCTAGCGATACGTTTTATGAAAACGAAAAAAAATTTTTAGTTATACCATAGGTTCTCAACGTGGGAGATAACGCCCTCTTGGGGCGTTATCGCCCACGCCCATTAGGGGCCATCTTGTGACAAAGGGTATAGGGGAGTAATGAGCTTTGTGACGTCACATACACAAAACGACTGCTTCATGCAACTGCCACAATTTTTTTACAATTTCTTATTACGCCCCCCCCCCCTGTTGTGGTAAATATAATCGTGACGACAATTGCTGTTTCGGATTCACGAGTTAGGGGGCGCTAGAAATAAAAATATTATCAAAGTGGGCGGTGGGCAAAAATAGGTTGAGAATCTATGATTTAGACCAGTGATTCCCAAAGTGGTCCAGGTCTCCATGGACCCCCAGGGGTCCATGGGAGACTCAAGGGGGGTCTACGTTGGCGTGATAAAAAATATAATCGTGACGACAATTGCTGTTTCGGATTCACGAGTTAGGGGGCGCTAGAAATAAAAAATATTATCAAAGTGGACGGTGGGCAAAAATAGGTTGAGAATCTACGATTTAGACCAGTGATTCCCAAAGTGGTCCAGGTCTCCATGGACCCCCAGGGGTCCATGGGAGACTCAACGGGGGTCTACGTTGGCGTGATAAAAAAATGGGGGTCCACAAGTCATATGTGGGGGTCCACGAAAATTTTTCTGGTTTCGATAGTAAAGAACAAAAATATTGGCTTGGCTTCTATCAATTTAGGCAGATAATACACTACTCAAAAAAATGAAGGCAGCAAAAAAATCCAATTTTTTGGTTATTTTTGACAGGCTGTATATCGGTGAAAAATGGTCGTATTGAGAAAAAGCAATTTGAAGATTTAAGATTATAATTTTCATATTTTTGGATTATTTTTTTTAGGGGCTACAATTCTCATGCAGTCCCAATAGATAGCGCTACGGTTCTCGTGCTATCCTAAAAGATGGCGCTACGGTTCTCATGCAATCCTAATAGATAGCGCTACGGTTCTCATGCAATCCTAATAGGTAACGCTACGGTTCTCATGTAATCCTAATAGATAGCGCTACGGTTCTCATGCAATCCTAATAGACTAGCTTTTGCCCGTTGCAGATGCAACTAACGGGTTAAAACACATGCGATTTGACGTGTGAACGTGGATGAAGCGAGGAGTGTGTGTTAAATTAAATATATGAAGAAAAAACGATGTTTGAATGCGGATGAAGCGAGGAGTGAGTGCCTACAAAGGGAACAGGTAGTTGACGAACAGTTTAGCAATGCATAATTTCATGATGCCAGAGCTCATTATTTTATATAGAATGAATCGACTGGATTCAAACTGTCTGGATTCAAACTCGACTGCACATCAAATCCCAAAAGTTTCATCGCAGTCGGATGAAAGGTTTAGCAATGCATAATTTCTTGATGCCAGAGCTCACTATGTATACAAAAACCATTGCGGGCATGCATATATCAAATCCCCAAAGTTTCATCGCAATCGGATGAACGGTTTAGCAATGCGTAATTTCATTATGCCAGAGCTCACTATTGCATACAAAAACCATTGCGGGCATGCACACATCAAATCCCCAATGTTTCATCGCAATCGGATGAACGGTTTAGCAATGCGTTATTTCATTATGCCAGAGCTCACTATTGCATACAAAAATCATTGCGGGCATGCACACATCAAATCCCTAATGTTTCATCGCAATCGGATGAACGGTTTAGCAATGCATAATTTCATGACGCCAGAGCTAACTATTTTATATTAAAAAAAATAATCGAGGGAATGCACACATCATAGTGGAAGATACTCTCAGTATCGCCCTGGTGTAAGACCACCATTCAGAATTGAAACGTTACTTGAAATGGCTTCTGCCGTGTTTGGTGACCAGATCTGAATAGCCAGGTACTTCCTCACCTTCCTCTTTCCTATCTCCTTCCCCTCCCCACTGCCTTCAGCCTCACAACATACCCCAATTGGGGACGCCATAGTCCCACTGGCTCCAGACGGGAGCAGTTGGGACTCTTGTGCGGTATTCATGTAACAAAAAAATCAAATCCCCAAAGTCAGAGAAGCCAGAGCCAGAGCTCACCATTTTATACAGAAAGAATCGAAGGGATGCGCACATAGTGTCCCCAAAGTTTCCTCGCAATCGGATGAACAGTTTAGCAATGCATAATTTCGTGATGTCAAAGCTCATTATTTTATATGGAAACCAATGAATTGTTCCCGGGGCGGCGGTACCAATCCCATATTGAATGATTATCATAAAAAAGCAATATACAAAAAAGCGCTATATAAATCTAACATTTTTGAAAAAAATTATATGGTACTAATGTTTAGAGTTACCTGCACATACGTAAAAAAAGAAGAAATATATTTAGGCTGGGTTGTTCAAAACAATATTTAAAAATCTCCAATTTTTCAAGTTAATTTAAACGTTCTGTGAAAATTCTGTTCAAATTCTATTCAAGTTCCGTAATTATTTCTGTTTTGAAATAAAAAGTATAAATAAATAATAATAAATATAATAAGTTTTGATGTTTTGAATAAATAAAACTCGCACATTGCGGGAAAATAAACTTGACTAATTTAAAAATAACGTTCCTACCAAAAGTGGTTGTCAAGAAGCAACCTCCGTGTACCCACATATTTCAAAAAGTGACCATCTAGGTGATTTTTTTCATTTCATATCATGAATTTTCGATTTAAAATTTAAAGGAAAGAATATCCTCACATAAGCCGGTACCTACTTAGTACATACCGAGAAAAATAATATTTGTGTAGGTACCTACGTGTTTTCTCAATAAATACTTGGCGAATTTGCAATAATTCGATAGAACGGTAGGTACCTACCGCGTTATAAATATAATATCAACGCTGCATTACCTACTTATTTGATTTTCAATGGAATTAAGTACCTACGTAAGTACTCTGATTTGGTTTCACAAAACCTCGGATAATATGAATGCTGCATTAACTACTGTTTATTTTCTACGTGTAAATCCTTCATATTTTAAACGCCAGTAGGTACCTACCTCGAGTTCATATTAACTGGCTGGAAAATTATGCATTGTCGATGATAGATCGATTTCGGCAAATGTCAGAAAAATTTCAATCTTTAATGCAATATAGTGTAATATTTTGAATGGAATGCGGTACATGTCGCAACTTTAAAAGTTTCTAAAACTTGTATTTTTACAATTTATTGAAAAACATCTCAGTCAAAATATTTTTTTACGCTGTAATCTGCGTTCCCGCAAAGAGCCTTTAAAATGTCCATTTTTCTACGTTATTTTGAATAAAGCCGTAAAATTAATAAATCCCTAGCAAATACAGCTTTGTATGGGAGGTGAACTTTTCTGACGCACTGAAATATTCGACATTTTTTAACGGGTGAACCTGTCGGCAGAAAATATAACTGAGGCCGAATTTCTTCGTCGGTGAGAGATCTAATTGTAGTTTTCGCCGTCGGGTGCGCTGTTAATCCTGCATCATCTTTTTTGTATGAAATCTGGTCCTCAATCGGGACACGACCCTGTCTGAATCCGTTTCGAGCGAAAGTGACCCTTAAGGTGGTTGAAACGTTAAGGGCAGAGTGGTCGTTTTTAGCGCGGCAAAAAAAGTGAAGGGTCTCCAAAGTGAACAATACTATATATACTAGGTTTTGCCCGTTGCAGAAGCAACTGACGGGTTTAAACACTATGCGATTTGACGTGTGAACGTGGATGAAGCGAGGAAGAGTGTGTGTTAAATTAAATATATGAAGAAACCTGAGGTTACAGTGACCTTGCAACGCATGCCGGGTACCCGTTGTATATAATGTTATGTAGTGCAGCGCTTGCATTAAAATGTAATTTCCCAGGAATTGGAATGGAACCATTACAGTTAAGTTGACCCCAAAGTTATAGTTACCTTGCAACGCATGCCGAGTAACCGTTGTATATTATGTTATAAATTGCAGGCGCTTGCATTAAAATTTTATTTCCCGGGAATCGGGATGAAACCATTACAGTAAAGTTGACCCCTAGGTTACAGTGACCTTGCAACGCATACCGGGTACCCGTTGTATATAATGTTATATAGTGCAGGCGCTTGCTTTAAAATGTTATTTCCCGGGAATTGGGATGGAACCATTACAGTTAAGTTGACCCCGAGGTTACAGTGACCTTGCAACGCATGCCGTGTAACCGTTGTATATTATGTTATAAATTGCAGGCGCTTGCATTAAAATTTTATTTCCCGGGAATCGGGATGAAACCATTACAGTAAAGTTGACCCCTAGGTTACAGTGACCTTGCAACGCATGCCGGGTACCCGTTGTATATAATGTTATATAGTGCAGGCGCTTGCATTATAATGTAGTTTCCGGGGACTTGGGATGGAACCATTAGAGTTTAGTTGACCCTGAGGTTAAAGTGGCCTTGCAACGCATGCCGGGTACCCGTAGTATATAATGTTACATATTGCAGGTGCTTGCATTATAATGTAGTTTCCCAGGACTTCGGATGGAAACATTACAGTTTTATTGACCCCGAGGTTAAAGCGGCCTTGCAACGAATGCCGGGTACCCGTTGTATATAATTTTATAAAGTGCATAATTTTATAATGTTGTTTCCCGGGACTTGGTAGGGAACCATTACGGTTTAGTTGACCCCGAAGTTAAAGTGGCCTCGCAACGCATGCCGGGTACCCGCTGTATATAATTAATTTATTTACGCACAAATAGTCCATTAACAATAACAATCGGTTGCACGGTTTAGCAGTGCAAAATTTCATTATGCCGGAGCTCACTATTGTAGTTGTATTGTATTTCATTTTGCAAGTGTAAGTACTAAGTAGGTACTTTGTTGTAATATTTCACCAAAACGACGCCATTATGCTGTTGAGCATAAAATAATTTTCACTACAAATAAATTCATTCAATATCATGTTTTGATTTTTAAATGAAAAAAGTCCCCGCAAGTAAGTACCTACCTAGAACACGCGTAATGTATATATATATACAATGTTCAAATAGAACACACTTAAAAATAAAAAAAATAATTAATAAAAAAAATTGACAATTCTTTAAATTTTTCTAGTAAATTTTCAGTTCTATAAAGTTCCGTTCGAGTTCTGTAATTATTTCAGTTTTGTGATGTAACTGGTCTGTAATGATAAAACAATAGAATTTGAGTAGAACCATCACAGAACGTGAAAATTAACTTTAAAAAAGTTGAATTATTCAGTATCATCGAAACAACCTTACCTTAGTATTTATTGCATTAAAACCTAATTCGTTGTGTAGGTACCCATTCAGGTAGGTACCTGCGCATTTCCTTAGATTCCGGCAATCTTAGCTTTTTTCATCATATTTGCAATACTACCGAAATAAGTAGGTACCTACCCCGAATGAAAAACGTGTTAATTTGACTGGCCAGCAAATATTTAAACTTCCGATGGAATCTGTGAGCGCGTATTTTGATGATTTTTTTTCGGAAAATTTCGAGTTTTGTCAGCATCTCATGACGTATTTTATATGAGAATCATATGTTTTATTGGTGTTAAAAGTTGCGGAATCTATCCGACTATCGTATTTTCAAAAAACATCTAGCCCGGAATCGGTTTTTCGGCGGTAATGTCGTTCTCCGAAAAACAACGACCGAAACCGCCGAGAGTTCCGTTTTGTTAGGCTAAAAATTTGACATCTGAGATCCTGACCTATGTCAATAGTCCTATATAGCATTTTCCTTTGTGAAATTAGCGGGTTTTTTCGTCACTTTTTTTTTTCAAACGCCGTCTGTCGGCGGGAAATACAACCGAGCCGAATCGAGTGATTCGAGTAGAGCTTCTAGTTTTCGCCGCCGATTCGTATCGGAGAATAAATCCCTGTATATATTTTTTTTGTCGAAAAAAAAAGGATCCCAGCTTCTTGTCTGAATTTGCTTCGACCGAAAGTGAACCTTGAGGTGGGTGAAACGCAAAGGGCGTACTGGTCGTTTTTGCGTCAAAAAAATAGTGAGTGAGTTTTTAAAAAGTGAGCTTTTCCCTGACCTACCCCAAAACCAAGCATTAATATATACTAGGTTTTGCCCGTTGCAGAAGCAACTGACGGGTTAAAGCACTATGCGATTTGACGTGTGAACGTGGATGAAGCGAGGAGGAGTGTGTGTTAAATTAAATATATGAAGAAACCTGAGGTTACAGTGACCTTGCAACGCATGCCGGGTACCCGTTGTATATAATGTTATAATAAAGTGCAGGCATTTGCAAGGCGCTTGCATAATAATATAGTTTTCCCGAACTTGGAATGGAACCATCCCCGAGGTTACATTGATCTTGCAACGCATGCCGGGTACCCGTAGTATATAATTTTATAATATAGTGGAGGCGTTTGCAAGGCGCTTGCGTTATAATGTAGTTTCGCGGAACTTGGAATGGAACCATTACAGTTAAGTTGACCCCGAGGTTGAAGTTATCTTGCAACGCATGCCGAGTACCCGTTGTATATAATGTTATAATATAGTGCAGGCGTTTGAAAGGTGCTTGCATTATAATGTAGTTTCCCGGAACTTGGAATGGAACCATTACAGTTAAGTTTACCCCGAGGTGACAGTGATATTGCAACGCATGCCGGGTACCCGTTGTATATAATGTACTGTAGTGCTGGCGCTTGCAATAAAACGTAATTTCCCAGGAATTGGGATGGAACCATTACAGTTAAGTAAAGTTGTCCCGGAGGTTACAGTGCCTTGCAACGCATGCCGGGTACCCGTTGTATATAATGTTTTAATGTAGGGCAGGCGCTTGCATTATAATGTCGTTTCCCGGAACTTGGAATGGAACCATTACAGTTAAGTTGACCCGGAGGTTACAGTGCCTTGCAACGCATGCCGGGTACCCGTTTTATATAATGTTATTTTATTATATTTGCAAGGCGCTTGCATTATAATGTAGTTTCCCAGGACTTGGAATTCTAGAGCTCACTATTGTATATAGAAACCAATGAATGGTTCCCGGGGCAGCGGTACCAATCTCACGTTCAATGATTATCATTAAAATGCAAAATGCAAAAAAAGCGTTTTATTAATTTAATATTTTTCATTATAATTATCCCGTTCAACTTCGAGCAATTTTATTATACATTTACAACAAAAAAACATAAGCAAAATCATCAGATGAATCCAAATTGTTATGTGCAAGTAGGTACCTACGTAGATTCTATGTAGAATATAATTTAAGCTGTTGTTTAAAAAAAAATTAAAATCTTCCTTTTTTAAAGTTAATCTTAACGTTTTGCGAAAGTTCTGTTCACATTCTATTCGAGTTCTGTAATTATTTCTGTTTCCATAATAATTGGAAGGCTTTTGACCTCTCCAGCCAGATTCTCCCAACCCTTCGCATTGCACCGCACTGTGAGGAATAGATTCAAACGTCCGTCACTCCTGGCCACACTGTCCCCCAAATTCCTAAAGACCCCTCATACTTTTTTCCTTCCCATATCTTCTTCTCCTTCCTTTCCCTTAAAAAAACCCACCCCACAGCACCCTCAAAGATGACCCAGGCCCCTAGGATTCGGAATGGGCTTTTTCTAGCGATATCTCGTGATGCCAAAGCTCACTATTGTATTCTGAAACTGTATGTATTTGTCTAGGTCTTAGTGACGGATAGCCAGATTCTCCCAACCCTTCGCCTTGCACCGCAGTGTGAGGAATAGATTCATACGTCCGTTACTCCTGGCCACACTGACCTCCAGATTCCTACCCACCCCTCATACCTTATTCCTTCCCATATCTTCTTATCCTTCCTTTCCCTTAAAAAACCCTCCGCACAGCATCCTCAAAGATGACGTAGGCCCCTAGGGAAATTGTTTTCCTTGGAGCCTGCTATGTGGAGCTAATGTAAAAAAAAAGTTTAGCACTGCATAATTTCATCCTGAGTTAACTCTGAGGTTGCAGTGACCTTGCAACGCATGCCGGGTACCCGTTGTATATAATGTTGTAATATTTGCAAGGCGCTTTCATTAAAATGTAGTTTCCCGGGACTTGGGATGCTAGAGCTCACTATTGTATATAGAAACCAATGAATGGTTCCCGGGGCAGCGGTACCAATCTCACGTTCAATGATTATCATTAAAATGCAAAATACAAAAAAAAGCGTTATGTTAATTTAATATTTTTCATAATAATTATCCCGTTCAACTTCAAGCAATTTCGTTATACATTTACAAAAAAAAATACATAAGCAAAATCATCAGATGATTCCGAGTAGTTATGTGCAGGAAGGTACCCGCATAGATTCAAAAAGTGACCATCTCGAGTGATTAATTCAATATAATATCATTAATTATTTAAATGAAAGAATTCTGTTCCTAAGCCGGTAGGTACCTACCTAGTAAACCGCGAGAAAAATAATTTTGCTCTAGGTACCTACCCGTTTTCTCAATAAAAATTGCGTCAACATTATGTATTTAGTTACTTTTCTTTCGATGGAAACGGTAGGTACCTGCCCCGTTATAAATTGCATTTTTTTCATATGGCCAGTAATTCAATACTCTCGGATAATTTGAGAACGCATTTTCGACATGAATTTTTCAGGAAATGTGTGATGTTTGTCAGCTTCTACTGACATATTTTATAAGAGATGCTTATATAATATTGCTATCAAAAGATGCGTATTCCTCTACTCTATTAAATTTTTTTAAAATATCAAAGCCGAAATCGTTTTCTGGGCCGAAATTCCGTATTCCCCAACCGAAACCGCTGAGAGGTCCGTTTCGCTAGCATAAACTGACATTTAAAATCTACAATATACCTATCTCAGCATTCGCGAGCATGCGAAAAGAGATGGGTTAATCCAGACCTGACTCGATATTCCTAGCATTTTATGAAACAAATGGAAAAAGACATCTCTTGTTTTTTAATGCGAACCTGTCGGTGGGAAGTGTAAGCGAGCCGAATTGTGTGATTTTATTAGAATTCTAGTTTTTGCCGCCAGTTTTTTTCCTTAAATTTTGTAGGCCAAAAAACGCTTAATTTTTGTCGTAAAGTCAAAGTACTGAAACGTGCACTGAATTTTTTTATCTGAAAGGGCGTAAGCGTCTTTTTTTTTTTTAAGCGACAATACGCCGTGTGGTCTTGCGGATCGAGGGGGAAAAGTGTCGATTATCGGATCACCAAAACGCGTTTTTTTGGAACGGCCGTTTGTATGAAATCCCGGTCCACACGCCTTGCTAGGCCAAATCGACCTCTGCGGTCGGTGAAACTCGACAGGCAGAGTGGTCGATTTTCGCCTGTACCCGGAGGGCTAAAAAAAAAAGTGAGTTTTCCTGACCTACCCCAAAACCAAACATTAATATATACTAGCGGGGCCCGTTGCAAAAATGCAACTAACGGGTTAAAAAATTATGCGATTTGCGTGTGAACGTGGATGAAGCGAGGAGGAGTGTGGGTTAAATAAAATATATGAAGAAACCTTAGTTCACAGTGACCTTGCAACGCATGCCGGGTACCCGTTGTATATAATGTTATGTAGTGCAGCGCTTGCATTAAAATGTAATTTGCCAGGAATTGGAATGGAACCATTACAGTTAAGTTGACCCCGAGGTTACAGTGATTTTGCAACGCATGCCGGGTACCCTTTGTATATAATGTTATAATGTAAAGCAGGCGTTTGCAAGGCGCTTGTATTATAATGTAGTTTTCAGGAACATGGAATGGAACCATTACAGTTAAGTTGACCCCGAGGTTACAGTGATCTTGCAACGCATGCCGGGTACCCGTTGTATATAATATTATAATATATTGCAGGCGTTTGCAAGGCGCTTGCATTATAATGTAGTTTCCCGGAACTTGGAATGGAACCATTACAGTTAAGTTGACCCCGAGATTACAGTGATGTTGCAACGCATGCCGGGTACCCTTTGTATATAATGTTATAATATAAAGCAGGCGTTTGCAAGGCGCTTGCATTATAATGTAGTTTCCCGGAACTTGGAATGGAACCATTACAGTTAAGTTGACCCTGAGATTACAGTGATGTTGCAACGCATGCCGGGTACCCGTTGTATGTAATGTTATAATACAGTGCATGCGTTTGCAAGGCGCTTGAATTATAATGTAATTTCCCGGAACTTGGAATGGAACCATTACAGTTAAGTTGACCCCGAGGTTACAGTGTTGTTGCAACGCATGCCGGGTACCCGTTGTATATAATGTTATGTAGAAATACAAATCCCCAAAGTTGACCTTTATTGGTTAACCAACACCTCTGCCATAGGTCACCCCAAGTGGTTCGCTACGTTTGGTGATTTAGTAGGGGTGCCCGGGTTCATGGGGTGAGGTCTGTCTAGGTCTTGGAGGCGGATGCCCAGGACACACTGAACCCCAGATACCTACCCACCCCTTAAACCCTTTTCCTTCCCAGAACTCTCATCTCCTTCCTTTCCTAAAAAAAATCCTCCACACAGCATCCCCAAAGATGACATAGGACCTGAGGGAAATTATTTTCCCCACGGCGTCCTGTGTGGAGCTCATGTAAAAAAAAAAAATTAAATGCATATAAATTCACCTTTCCCAAAAAGCCAGAAATAATTGAAAAAAAAACATGTTCTTAATATATTTTCCCTTGCTTAGTTCTGCACTCCTGGTATTTATACTTTTAAAATTTTGTTTTATTCGAGTAAAAAAAAGAACAGAAAAAATATTCTTTCATAGCGTACTCTACTCCCCCCCCCCCCCCCCCCCTTTCTCCATCCCGCAAAACCCCCTCACGGGTTCCCCTCCGCCTTCCCAGGTTACCCTCCCCCCTCCGTGGTATTTTTCCCCCCCTCCCGCGCTCATTATTTCATTGCCGTTACATTTAGTTTTCAAACAGCTCGCGTGCCACCTATTGAAATATTTTTATGCAAATTTTGCAAAAATGCCAGAGCTCACCAGCCAATAAACAAACATAACAAAAAAAGAATTATTCAATTTGGTGCAGTCTTTCGGAAGTTATACGCGTACATACATTTCGACGATTCATTTTTATGCAAATTTCATAATGCCAGAGCTCACCAGTAGTTTTATTCAATACTTGTCCTTACAATAACGATAACAACAAAAAAATAATTACCCAATTAGGTGCAGTCGTTCCGAAGTTATGCGCGTACTTACATTTCATCGATTAATTTTTAAACATATTTCAAAATGCCAGAGCTCACCAGTAGTTGTATACAAACTTTGTCCTAACAATAAGGAACGCAACAAAAAAAGAATTATTCAATTACGTGCAGTCGTTCTGAAGTTATGAGCGTCCTTACATTTCGGCGAATCATTTTTAAACAAATTTCGTTATGCCAGAGCTCACCAGTAATTTTATTCAAAACTTGTCCTAGTAATAACAAATACAACAACGAAAGAATTATTCAATTTTGTGCATTCGCTCGGAAGCTATGCGCATTTATAGATTTCGGCGATTCATTTTAAACAAATTTTATTATTCCAGAGCTCATCAGTCGTCTTATACAAACCTTGCCCGAACAATAACGAAACCAACTCAAAAAGAATTATCCAATTTGGACCAGTCGTTCATGAGCTATAATTTATAGATGATACCCGTGGATAATTATTTATCCGTTTATGTAATTTTCAGGGTACCTACCTAGTTCATCAAAATATTCTAAAACAATATTTTATCTATATGGCAAGACAACCGATAAAAGTTGTCATAACCACCTCAAGCAAAGCCTGAAAATCGAACACCTGCGCTGGTTTAAGAACATTTCCCATTCAAATTACGTCAGCCAACGGTGTCATGGCCTGACTGAAAACCTCAGGTGGTTTTGGATAGTGTTCCATGTTCAGTATTGCAAGGTTGAAGAAAATAAATAAACATTTCAAATATCTACCGATTTAACAGGCTGAGAACGATGTGCATTTTCGATGTTGTTAGATTTTTCGCAAATGTCAGATATAATTGCAAAGTTTGACGCGATATTGTGAAACATTTTAAATGGGAAGCTACACATGTTTTTGTTTTAAAAGTTTCTAAATCTTGTATAATTTATGATTATTAAAAAAAATGTCTCGCAAAATGTTTTTTTTCGTCGTATTTTATCACCCCGCAAAGGGCCTTTAAAATGTCATTTTTTCAACGTTATTTCCGAGATCGCCGTTTAATTAATTGAAATAAATTTCTAACAAAAATCAGTTTTGTATGGGAGATTTTCGATATATCTTTCTCAACTTTTCCGGGCATTTGAAAAGAGATAGATACAATGAATTCGCTTCGAAGAAGAGTGAACCGTGGGGCCTTTGAAATCGGATGAGCTTAGAGATCAATTTGGCTTGCCAAATTTTACCCAATTTTCGCAAGCCAAAGTGACCCGTGAGGTTTCACCCACCCGAGGGGCAAAGTGGTAGCTTTTCCCCTCAAATCGAAAGTGAGTTTTTTCGACCAATGGCGTGAGCGGAAAAAGTGAGTTTTCTCGACCAATGGCGTGAGCGGAAAAAGTGACCTTTTCCCTGACCTACCCCAAAACTGAACATTAATATATACTAGGTTTTGCCCGTTGCAGAAGCAACTGATGGGTTAAAACATTATGCGATTTGACGTGTGAACGTGGATGAAGCGAGGAGGAGTGTGTGTTAAATAAAATATATGAAGAAACCTTAGTTCACAGTGACCTTGCAACGCATACCGGGTACCCGTTGTATATAATGTTATGTAGTGCAGCGCTTGCATTAAAATGTAATTTGCCAGGAATTGGAATGGAACCATTACAGTTAAGTTGACCCCGAGGTTACAGTGATTTTGCAACGCATGCCGGGTACCCTTTGTATATAATGTTATAATGTAAAGCAGGCGTTTGCAAGGCGCTTGTATTATAATGTAGTTTTCAGGAACTTGGAATGGAACCATTACAGTTAAGTTGACCCCGAGGTTACAGTGATCTTGCAACGCATGCCGGGTACCCGTTGTATATAATGTTATAATATATTGCAGGCGTTTGCAAGGCGCTTGCATTATAATGTAGTTTCCCGGAACTTGGAATGGAACCATTACAGTTAAGTTGACCCCGAGATTACAGTGATGTTGCAACGCATGCCGGGTACCCGTTGTATATAATGTTATAATATAAAGCAGGCGTTTGCAAGGCGCTTGCATTATAATGTAGTTTCCCGGAACTTGGAATGGAACCATTACAGTTAAGTTGACCCTGAGATTACAGTGATGTTGCAACGCATGCCGGGTACCCGTTGTATGTAATGTTATAATATGCGTTTGCAAGGCGCTTGAATTATAATGTAGTTTCCCGGAACTTGGAATGGAACCATTACAGTTAAGTTGACCCCGAGGTTACAGTGTTGTTGCAACGCATGCCGGGTACCCGTTGTATATAATGTTATGTAGAAATACAAATCCCCAAAGTTGACCTTTATTGGTTAACCAACACCTCTGCCATAGGTCACCCCAAGTGGTTCGCTACGTTTGGTGATTTAGTAGGGGTGCCCGGGTTCATGGGGTGAGGTCTGTCTAGGTCTTGGAGGCGGATGCCCAGGACACACTGAACCCCAGATTCCTACCCACCCCTTAAACCCTTTTCCTTCCCAGAACTCTCATCTCCTTCCTTTCCTAAAAAAAATCCTCCACACAGCATCCCCAAAGATGACATAGGACCTGAGGGAAATTATTTTCCCCACGGCGTCCTGTGTGGAGCTCATGTAAAAAAAATAAATTAAATGCATATAAATTCACCTTTCCCAAAAAGCCAGAAATAATTGAAAAAAAACATGTTCTTAATATATTTTCCCTTGCTTAGTTCTGCACTCCTGGTATTTATACTTTTAAAATTTTGTTTTATTCGATTAAAAAAAAGAACAGAAAAAATATTCTTTCATAGCGTACTCTACCCCCCCCCCCCCCCCTTCCTCCATCCCGCAAAACCCCCTCACGGGTTCCCCTCCGCCTTCCCAGGTTACCCTCCCCCCTCCGTGGTATTTTTCCCCCCCTCCCGCGCTCATTATTTCATTGCCGTTACATTTAGTTTTCAAACAGCTCGCGTGCCACCTATTGAAATATTTTTATGCAAATTTTGCAAAAATGCCAGAGCTCACCAGCCAATAAACAAACATAACAAAAAAAGAATTATTCAATTTGGTGCAGTCTTTCGGAAGTTATACGCGTACATACATTTCGACGATTCATTTTTATGCAAATTTCATAATGCCAGAGCTCACCAGTAGTTTTATTTAAAACTTGTCCTTACAATAACGATAACAACAAAAAAATAATTACCCAATTAGGTGCAGTCGTTCCGAAGTTATGCGCGTACTTACATTTCATCGATTAATTTTTAAACATATTTCAAAATGCCAGAGCTCACCAGTAGTTGTATACAAACTTTGTCCTAACAATAAGGAACGCAACAAAAAAAGAATTATTCAATTACGTGCAGTCGTTCTGAAGTTATGAAGGTCCTTACATTTCGGCGAATCATTTTTAAACAAATTTCGTTATGCCACAGCTCACCAGTAATTTTATTCAAAACTTGTCCTAGTAATAACAAATACAACAACGAAAGAATTATTCAATTTTGTGCATTCGCTCGGAAGCTATGCGCATTTATAGATTTCGGCGATTCATTTTAAACAAATTTTATTATTCCAGAGCTCATCAGTCGTCTTATACAAACCTTGCCCGAACAATAACGAAACCAACTCAAAAAGAATTATCCAATTTGGACCAGTCGTTCATGAGCTATAATTTATAGATGATACCCGTGGATAATTATTTATCCGTTTATGTAATTTTCAGGGTACCTACCTAGTTCATCAAAATATTCTAAAACAATATTTTATCTATATGGCAAGACAACCGATAAAAGTTGTCATAACCACCTCAAGCAAAGCCTGAAAATCGAACACCTGCGCTGGTTTAAGAACATTTCCCATACAAATTACGTCAGCCAACGGTGTCATGGCCTGACTGAAAACCTCAGGTGGTTTTGGATAGTGTTCCATGTTCAGTATTGCAAGGTTGAAGAAAATAAATAAACATTTCAAATATCTACCGATTTAACAGGCTGAGAACGATGTGCATTTTCGATGTTGTTGGATTTTTCGCAAATGTCAGATATAATTGCAAAGTTTGACGCGATATTGTGAAACATTTTAAATGGGAAGCTACACATGTTTTTGTTTTAAAAGTTTCTAAATCTTGTATAATTTACGATTATTAAAAAACATGTCTCGCAGAATGTTTTTTTTCGTCGTCTTTTATCACCCCGCAAAGGGCCTTTAAAATGTCATTTTTTCAACGTTATTTCCGAGATCGCCGTTTAATTAATCGGAATAAATTTCTAACAAAAATCAGTTTTGTATGGGAGATTTTCGATATATCTTTCTCAACTTTTCCGGGCATTTGAAAAGAGATAGATACAATGAATTCGCTTCGAAGAAGAGTGAACCGTGGGGCCTTTGAAATCGGATGAGCTTAGAGATCAATTTGGCTTGCCAAATTTTACCCAATTTTTGCAAGCCAAAGTGACCCGTGAGGTTTCACCCACCCGAGGGGCAAAGTGGTAGCTTTTCCCCTCAAATCGAAAGTGAGTTTTTTCGACCAATGGCGTGAGCGGAAAAAGTGAGTTTTCTCGACCAATGGCGTGAGCGGAAAAAGTGACCTTTTCCCGACCTACCCCAAAACTGAACATTAATATATATACTAGCGGGGCCCGTTGCAGAAGCAACTGACGGGTTAAAACACTATGCGATTTGCGTGTGAACGTGGATGAAGCGAGGAGGATTGTGTTTTAAATTAAATATATGAAGAAACCTGAGGTTACAGTGACCTTGCAACCCATACCGGGTAACCGTTGTATATAATGTTATGTAGTGCAGCGCTTGCATTAAAATGTAATTTTCCAGGAATTGGAATGGAACCATTAAGTTGACCCCGAGGTTACAGTGACCTTGCAACGCATGCCGAGTAACCATTGTATATCATGTTATATATTGCAGGCACTTACTTTAAAATGTTATTTCCCGGGAATTATGATGGAACCATTACAGTAAAGTTGACCCCGAGGTTACAGTGATGTTGCAACGCATGCCGGGTACCCGTTGTATATAATGTTCTATAGTACAGGCGCTTGCATTATAATGTGGTTTTCCGAGATTTGGGATGGAACCATTACAGTTTAATGGACCCCGAGGTTAAAGTGGCCTTGCAACGCATGCCGGGTACCCGCTGTATAAAACTTATTTATTTACGGACAAAAAGTCCATTAACAATATAAAATACGTCACTAACTTATATCTCCCTCTTATCCTTTCCCTTGTTACCATAATTATTGGAAGGCTTTTGACCTCTCCAGCCAGATTCTCCCAAACCTTCGCCATACACCGCAGTGTGAGGAATAGATTCATACGTTCGTCACTCCTGGCCACACTGACCCCCAGATTCCTAAACACCCCTCATACCTTTTTCCTTCCCATATCTTCTTCTCCTTCCTTTCCCTTAAAAAACCCTCCGCACAGCATCCTCAAAGATGACATAGGCCCCTAGGGAAATTGTTTTCTTTGGAGCCTCCTGTGTGGAGCTAAAGTAAAAAAAAAAATTAACACTGCATAATTTCATCCTGAGTTCTCCCCAAGGTTACAGTGATTTTGCAACGCATGCCGGGTATCCGTTGTATGGATTGTTATGTAGAAATACAAATCCCTAAAATTGACCTTTATTGAATAACCAACACCTCTGCCGTCGGTCACCCCAAGTGGTTCGATACGTTTGGTGATTTAGTAGGGGTGCCCGGATTCATGGGTGAGGTTTTTCTAGGTCTTGGAGGCGGATGACCAGGACACACTGAACCCCAGATTCCTACCCACCCCTTAAACCCTTTTCCTTCCCAGAACTCTCATCTCCTTTCTTTCCTAAAAAAAATCCTCCACACAGCATCCCCAAAGATGACATAGGCCCTGAGGGAAATTATTTTCCCCACGGCCTCCTGTGTGGAGCTCATGTAAAAAAAAAAAAAATGCATATAAATTCACCTTTCCTGTCTATGTCAGTCTTAAATGATGACCTACATAGAATACCCTTGGATGGTGAAAGCCAGAAATAATTGAAAAAAAAAAAACATTTTCTTAATATTTTTCCCTTGCTTAGTTCTGCACTCCTGGTATTTATCCTTTTTTTACATGAGCTACACACAGGAGACCCTGAGGAAAATAATTTCCCTCGGGGTCATTTCATCTTTGGAGATGTTGTGTTGAGGGTTTTTAAAGGCAAATAAGGCGAGGAGAGCAACGCTCAGTGGTTAAACATACGTATGTATAAGGCCACCCGCAGGGCCTAGCAGCTGAAACCTGTCAAACAGAAGTATCTAGACGCCATCTGAGGCATGCACACATCAAATTCCCAAAGTTTCATCGCAATCGGATGAACGGTTTAGCAATGCATAATTTCATGATGCCAGAGCTCACCATTTTATATATTAAGAATCGAAGGTCCCCAAAGTTTCATCGGAATCGAAGAAGAATTAACACAGAACGTGAAAATTAACTTAAAAAAAGTGTGCTTTTACCTGCATAATTTGGCAAAAAATTAACCATGTTAAGATATTTAAATTTATTCATTTTCATAACGTTGCTTGAAATGGATTTTGCCGTTTTTGGTGACCAGATCTGAATAGCCAGGTACTTCCCCACCTTCCTCGTCTCCATCTCCCTCCCCTCCCCACTACCTTTAGCCTCACAACATACCCCAACTGGGGATGCCATAGTTTCACTGACTTCGGTAGTTGGGTCTCTTGTGCCGTATTATCATTAAAATTTAGTTAATAATGTATAAAACAATTAATTTCCGTACAATTTTAAAGTACCTACACCATTTGAAAAAAAAAATTGTACCATCTTTGCTATTAAATTTACACAATATATTAATTTCTCATTATTTCGACAACAACGTTCCCTCATAAGTAGGTACTGGCCATTACTGGTATTATTATTTAAGAATGTCCAAAAAGAACGAAACTTTACTTACACATTCATAAATGAAAAATATTTTGATAGGTTCTTTCGAAAAAATTTAATAATTCTTTAAAATTTTCAAGTTAATTATCACGTTTTGTGAAAGTTATTTTAAAGTTCTGTAATTATTTCAGTTTTGTGGTGCAACTGGATAAAATGATATAACAACAGAACTCGAATAGAACTTACGCAGAACGTTAGAATTAACTTTAAAGAAATGTTGAATTCTTCAATTTTATTGCAACAACCCGGCATCCAATGTAAGTACCTACATAATTCGTCTAGGTACCTACTCATTTTCGCAAAAAAACCACGGTAGTAAGTCGGTAAGCCGGTAGGTAGGTACCTAAGCACTTATTTCCATCACTAAGTTGCATGGTTTATCTGTGTGTTCTAAATAACAGGGTCCGCCAAAACTGCGTTACTCATTTTTGGTAAAAATAAATTGATTAAATAATAATTTTTTTTTTAAAATAAAATTAAAGTCGTCTTTTTTTTAAATATTTTTCTAGAAATGACATCGGTCAAACATCCAACTTTTAAATTCACGAACGCGCATACTACTTTCGTAATAAATAATTATTCACAACGATACATGTATGGAAAAAAACGGAAATTCTAAGCATCGTCATTTGAGAAATGTTTCTACGCCGCTCAAACGTTAGTCGTGAAGGCCCGACTATATTTTCGAAAAAAAAAATATCAAGAAAATTATCATTCAAAATAATTAAAAAAATAATTATTATATTTCGAGCAGTATTTTTTTTACCACCGTGTACCGGCATAATAACGATTCATGAATGATGAAATTCGATTTTAAAACCTGCTAACAACGCCAATTTAAGACACTCCAATTTTGTTTCGCGTTCGAATTTGAATTTTAGTCTATTTTTAAATTTTTCTAATGAAATGTTTTAATTCTATGTCCTGTCGACTGGCGGCGCCGTGAAAACAGTACATAATTTTAAAGATTAGTTTCAATACTCGACTTTTATGTTGTTTTTTTGCACATGTCAGTTTTCAATGAATATTACAACGATGTTTTTGAGAAAAGTGATAATTACGACGGTCAATTGACCTTTGAAAAACTCTTGTTGACGGAATTTCACTAAATTTTGGCTTCCAAGCGTGATATTTTCGACAAAATCGCATATGCCAGTCGGCCGGTGGGAAAACGAAAAATGAAAGATGACATTTAAAATCTGCGTACCTAGCGAAATCAGTTTTGTATGGGAGATTTTCGCTACATCTTTCTCAACTTTTCCGGGCATTTGAAAAGAGATAGATACAATGAATTCGCTTCGAAGAAGAGTGAACCGTGGGGCCTTTGAAATCGAATGAGCTTAGAGATCAATTTGGCTTGCCAAATTTTACCCAATTTTCGCAAGCCAAAGTGACCCGTGAGGTTTCACCCACCCGAGGGGCAAAGTGGTAGCTTTTCCCCTCAAATCGAAAGTGAGTTTTTTCGACCAATGGCGTGAGCGGAAAAAGTGAGTTTTTTCGACCAATGGCGTGAGCGGAAAAAGTGACCTTTTCCCTGACCTACCCCAAAACTGAGCATTAATATATATATACTAGCGGGGCCCGTTGCAAAAATGCAACTAACGGGTTAAAAAATTATGCGATTTGTGAACGTGGATGAAGCGAGGAGGAGTGTGTGTTAAAAAATATATGAAGAAACCTGAGGTTGCAGTGACCGTGCAACGCATGCCGGGTACCCGTTGTTTATAATGTTATAATATAGTGCAGGCATTTGCAAGGCGCTTGGATAATAATGTAGTTTCCCTGAACTTGGAATGGAACCATAACAGTTATGTTGACCCCGAGGTTAAAGTGATGTTGCAACGCATGCCAGGTACCCTTTGTATATAATGTTATAATATAAAGCAGGCGTTTGCAAGGCGCTTGTATTATAATGTAGTTTCCCGGAACTTGGAATGTAACCATTACAGTTAGGTTGACCCCGAGGTTACAGTGATCTTGCAACGCATGCCGGGTACCCGTTGTATATAATGTTTTAATAAAGTGCAGGCGTTTGCAAGGCGCTTGCATTATAATGTAGTTTATTGGAACTTGGAATGGAACCATTACAGTTAAGTTGACCCCGAGGTTACAGTAATCTTGCAACGTATGCCGGGTACCCTTTGTATATAATGTTATAATATAAAGCAGGCGTTTGTAAGGCGCTTGCATTATAACGTAGTTTCCCGGAACTTGGAATGAAACCATTACAGTTAAGTTGACCCCGAGATTACAGTGATGTTGCAACGCATGCCGGGTACCCGTTGTATATAATGTTATAATACAGTGCATGCGTTTGCAAGGCGCTTGAATTATAATGTTCTTTTCCGGAACTTGGAATGGAAACATTACAGTTAAGTTGACCCCGAGGTTACAGTGATGTTGCAACGCATGCCGGGTACCCGTTGTATATAACGTTATGTAGAAATACAAATCCCCAAAGTTGACCTTTATTGGATAACCAACACCTCTGCTATAGGTCACCTCAAGTGGTTCGCTACGTTTGGTGATTTAGTAGGGGTGCCCGGGTTCATGGGGTGAGGTCTGTCTAGGTCATGGAGGCGGATGCCCAGGACACACTGAACCCGAGATTCCTACCCACCCCTTAAACCCTTTTCCTTCCCAGAACTCTCATCTCCTTCCTTTCCTAAGAAAAATCCTCCACACAGCATCCCCAAAGATGACATAGTACCTGAGGGAAATTATTTTCCCCACGGCCTCCTGTGCGGAGCTCATGTAAAATTTTTTTAATTAAATGCATAAAAATTCACCTTTCCCAAAAAGCCAGAAATAATTGAAAAAAAACATGTTCTTAATATATTTTCCCTTGCTTAGTTCTGCACTCCTGGTATTTATACTTTTAAAATTTTGTTTTATTCGAGTAAAAAAAAGAACAGAAAAAATATTCTTTCATAGCGTACTCTACCCCCCCCCCCTTTCTCCATCCCGCAAAACCCCCTCACGGGTTCCCCTCCGCCTTCCCAGGTTACCCTCCCCCCTCCGTGGTATTTTTCCCCCCCTCCCGCGCTCATTATTTCATTGCCGTTACATTTAGTTTTCAAACAGCTCGCGTGCCACCTATTGAAATATTTTTATGCAAATTTTGCAAAAATGCCAGAGCTCACCAGCCAATAAACAAACATAACAAAAAAAGAATTATTCAATTTGGTGCAGTCTTTCGGAAGTTATACGCGTACATACATTTCGACGATTCATTTTTATGCAAATTTCATAATGCCAGAGCTCACCAGTAGTTTTATTTAAAACTTGTCCTTACAATAACGATAACAACAAAAAAATAATTACCCAATTAGGTGCAGTCGTTCCGAAGTTATGCGCGTACTTACATTTCATCGATTAATTTTTAAACATATTTCAAAATGCCAGAGCTCACCAGTAGTTGTATACAAACTTTGTCCTAACAATAAGGAACCCAACAAAAAAAGAATTATTCAATTACGTGCAGTCGTTCTGAAGTTATGAGCGTCCTTACATTTCGGCGAATCATTTTTAAACAAATTTCGTTATGCCAGAGCTCACCAGTAATTTTATTCAAAACTTGTCCTAGTAATAACAAATACAACAACGAAAGAATTATTCAATTTTGTGCATTCGCTCGGAAGCTATGCGCATTTATAGATTTCGGCGATTCATTTTAAACAAATTTTATTATTCCAGAGCTCATCAGTCGTCTTATACAAACCTTGCCCGAACAATAACGAAACCAACTCAAAAAGAATTATCCAATTTGGACCAGTCGTTCATGAGCTATAATTTATAGATGATACCCGTGGATAATTATTTATCCGTTTATGTAATTTTCAGGGTACCTACCTAGTTCATCAAAATATTCTAAAACAATATTTTATCTATATGGCAAGACAACCGATAAAAGTTGTCATAACCACCTCAAGCAAAGCCTGAAAATCGAACACCTGCGCTGGTTTAAGAACATTTCCCATACAAATTACGTCAGCCAACGGTGTCATGGCCTGACTGAAAACCTCAGGTGGTTTTGGATAGTGTTCCATGTTCAGTATTGCAAGGTTGAAGAAAATAAATAAACATTTCAAATATCTACCGATTTAACAGGCTGAGAACGATGTGCATTTTCGATGTTGTTGGATTTTTCGCAAATGTCAGATATAATTGCAAAGTTTGACGCGATATTGTGAAATATTTTAAATGGGAAGCTACACATGTTTTTGTTTTAAAAGTTTCTAAATCTTGTATAATTTATGATTATTAAAAAAAATGTCTCGCAAAATGTTTTTTTTCGTCGTATTTCATCACCCCGCAAAGGGCCTTTAAAATGTCATTTTTTCAACGTTATTTCCGAGATAGCCGTTTAATTAATTGGAATAAATTTCTAACAAAAATCAGTTTTGTATGGGAGATTTTCGATATATCTTTCTCAACTTTTCCGGGCATTTGAAAAGAGATAGATACAATGAATTCGCTTCGAAGAAGAGTGAACCGTGGGGCCTTTGAAATCGGATGAGCTCAGAGATCAATTTGGCTTGCCAAATTTTACCCAATTTTCGCAAGCCAAAGTGACCCGTGAGGTTTCACCCACCCGAGGGGCAAAGTGGTAGCTTTTCCCCTCAAATCGAAAGTGAGTTTTTTCGACCAATGGCGT
This sequence comes from Limnephilus marmoratus, assembly GCA_917880885.1. Classification (NCBI taxonomy): domain Eukaryota; kingdom Metazoa; phylum Arthropoda; class Insecta; order Trichoptera; family Limnephilidae; genus Limnephilus; species Limnephilus marmoratus. The sequence continues at coordinate 38,118,561 of OU862918.1, read as the reverse complement.
GAGCGGAAAAAGTGAGTTTTTCCGACCAATGGCGTGAGCGGAAAAAGTGACCTTTTCCCGACCTACCCCAAAACTGAGCATTAATATATAATAGGTTTTGCCCGTTGCAGAAGCAACTAACGGGTTTAAACACTATACGATTTGACGTGTGAACGTGGATGAAGCGAGGAAGAGTGTGTGTTAAATTAAATATATGAAGAAACCTGAGGTTACAGTGACCTTGCAACGCATGCCGGGTACCCGTTGTATATAATGTTATGTAGTGCAGCGCTTGCATTAAAATGTAATTTCCCAGGAATTGGAATGGAACCATTACAGTTAAGTTGACCCCGAGGTTACAGTGACCTTGCAACGCATGCCGAGTAACCGTTGTATATTATGTTATAAATTGCAGGCGCTTGCATTAAAATTTTATTTCCCGGGAGTCGGGATGAAACCATTACAGTAAAGTTGACCCCTAGGTTACAGTGACCTTGCAACGCATACCGGGTACCCGTTGTATATAATGTTATCTAGTGCAGGCGCTTGCTTTAAAATGTTATTTCCCGGGAATTGGGATGGAACCATTACAGTTAAGTTGACCCCGAGGTTACAGTGACCTTGCAACGCATGCCGTGTAACCGTTGTATATTATGTTATAAATTGCAGGCGCTTGCATTAAAATTTTATTTCCCGGGAATCGGGATGAAACCATTATAGTAAAGTTGACCCCTAGGTTACAGTGACCTTGCAACGCATGCCGGGTACCCGTTGTATATAATGTTATATAGTGCAGGCGCTTGCATTATAATGTAGTTTCCGGGGACTTGGGATGGAACCATTAGAGTTTAGTTGACCCTGAGGTTAAAGTGGCCTTGCAACGCATGCCGGGTACCCGTAGTATATAATGTTACATATTGCAGGCGCTTGCATTATAATGTAGTTTCCCAGGACTTCGGATGGAAACATTACAGTTTTATTGACCCCGAGGTTAAAGCGGCCTTGCAACGAATGCCGGGTACCCGTTGTATATAATTTTATAAAGTGCATAATTTTATAATGTTGTTTCCCGGGATTTGGTAGGGAACCATTACGGTTTAGTTGACCCCGAAGTTAAAGTGGCCTCGCAACGCATGCCGGGTACCCGCTGTATATAATTAATTTATTTACGCACAAATAGTCCATTAACAATAACAATCGGTTGCACGGTTTAGCAGTGCAAAATTTCATTATGCCGGAGCTCACTATTGTAGTTGTATTGTATTTCATTTTGCAAGTGTAAGTACTAAGTAGGTACTTTGTTGTAATATTTCACCAAAACGACGCCATTATGCTGTTGAGCATAAAATAATTTTCACTACAAATAAATTCATTCAATATCATGTTTTGATTTTTAAATGAAAAAAGTCCCCGCAAGTAAGTACCTACCTAGAACACGCGTAATGTATATATATATACAATGTTCAAATAGAACACACTTAAAAATAAAAAAAATAATTAATAAAAAAAATTGACAATTCTTTAAATTTTTCTAGTAAATTTTCAGTTCTATAAAGTTCCGTTCGAGTTCTGTAATTATTTCAGTTTTGTGATGTAACTGGTCTGTAATGATAAAACAATAGAATTTGAGTAGAACCATCACAGAACGTGAAAATTAACTTTAAAAAAGTTCAATTATTCTGTATCATGGAAACAACCTTACCTTAGTATTTATTGCATTAAAACCTAATTCGTTGTGTAGGTACCCATTCAGGTAGGTACCTGCGCATTTCCTTAGATTCCGGCAATCTTAGCTTTTTTCATCATATTTGCAATACTACCGAAATAAGTAGGTACCTACCCCGAATGAAAAACGTGTTAATTTGACTGGCCAGCAAATATTTAAACTTCCGATGGAATCTGTGAGCGCGTTTTTTGATGATTTTTTTTCGGAAAATTTCGAGTTTTGTCAGCATCTCCTGACGTATTTTATATGAGAATCATATGTTTTATTGGTGTTAAAAGTTGCGGAATCTGTCCGGCTATCGTATTTTCAAAAAACATCTAGCCCGGAATCGGTTTTTCGGCGGTAATGTCGTTTTCCGAAAAACAACGACCGAAACCGCCGAGAGTTCCGTTTTGTTAGGCTAAAAATATGACATCTGAGATCCTGACCTATGTCAATTATAGCATTTTCCTTTGTGAAATTAGCGGGTTTTTTCCTAAATTTTTTTTTTCAAACGCCGTCTGTCGGCGGGAAATATAATCGAGTGATTCGAGTAGAGCTTCTAGTTTTCGCCGCCGATTCGTATCGGAGAATAAATCCCTGTATATATTTCATTTTGTCGAAAAAAAATTTCTCCCAGCTTCCTTATTACGATTTGCTTCAACCGAAAGTGACCCGTGAGGTTTCACCCACCCGAGGGGCAAAGTGGTAGCTTTTCCCCTCAAATCGAAAGTGAGTTTTTTCGACCAATGGCGTGAGCGGAAAAAGTGAGTTTTTTCGACCAATGGCGTGAGCGGAAAAAGTGAGTTTTCCCTGACCTACCACAAAACCAAACAATACTATATACTAGGTTTTGCCCGTTGCAGAAGCAACTGATGGGTTAAAACATTATGCGATTTGACGTGTGAACGTGGATGAAGCGAGGAGAAGTGTGTGTTAAATTAAATATATGAAGAAACCTTAGTTCACAGTGACCTTGCAACGCATGCCGGGTACCCGTTGTATATAATGTTATGTAGTGCAGCGCTTGCATTAAAATGTAATTTGCCAGGAATTGGAATGGAACCATTACAGTTAAGTTGACCCCGAGGTTACAGTGACCTTGCAACGCATGCCGAGTAACCGTTGTATATCATGTTATATATTGCAGGCGCTTGCATTAAAATTTTATTTCCCGGGAATCGGGATGGAACCATTATAGTAAAGTTGACCCCGAGGTTACAGTGACCTTGCAACGCATGCCGTGTACCCGTTGTATATTATGTTATAAATTGCAGGCGCTTGCATTAAAATTTTATTTCCTGGGAATCGGGATGGAACCATTACAGTTAAGTTGACCCCGAGGTTACAGTGACCTTGCAACGCATGCCGAGTAACCGTTGTATATCATGTTATATATTGCAGGCACTTGCTTCAAAATGTTATTTCCCGGGAATCGGGATGGAACCATTACAGTAAAGTTGACCCCGAGGTTACAGTGACCTTGCAACGCATGCCAGGTACCCGTTGTTTATAATGTTATATATTACAGGCGCTTGCATTATAATGTTGTTTTCCGAGATTTGGGATGGAACCATTACAGTTTAATGGACCCCGAGGTTAAAGTGGCCTTGCAACGCATGCCGGGTACCCGCTGTATATAATTTATTTATTTACCTACAAAAAGTCCATTAATCTCCCTCTTATTCTTTCCCTTGTTACCATAATTATTGGAAGGCTTTTGACCTCTCCAGCCAGATTCTCCCAACCCTTCGGCTTGCACCGCAGTGTGAGGAATAGATTCATACGTCCGTCACTCCTGGCCACACTGTCCCCTAGATTCCTAAACACCCCTCAGACCTTTTTCCTTCCCATATCTTCTTCTCCTTCCTTTCCCTTAAAAAACCCACCCCACAGCATCCTCAAAGATGACGCAGGCCCCTAGGATTTAGAACGGGCCTTTTCTCGTGTAATTTCATGATGCCAAAGCTCACTATTGTATTCTGAAACTGTATGTATTTGTCTAGATCTTGGTGGCGGATACGTTCGCCCAACCACTGCGTGGCGGGCTGGATCGGAGGAGACTGATTGAGGGAGGCTTTTTATCTCTCCAGCCAGATTCTCTCAACCCTTCGCCTTGCACCGCAGTGTGAGGAATAGATTCATGCGTCCATCACTCCTGGCCACACTGACCCCCAGATTCCTTAACACCCCTCATACCTTTTTCCTTCCCATATCTTCTTCTCCTTCCTTTCCCTTAAAAACCCTCCGCTCAGAATCCTCAAAGATGACATAGGCCCCTAGGGAAATTGTTTTCCTTAGAGTCTCCTGTGTGGAGCTAATGTAAAAAAAGTTTAACACTGCATAATTTCATCCTGAGTTCTCCCCAAGGTTTCAGTGATCTTGCAACGCATGCTGGGTACCCGTGTTATATAATGTTATGTAAAAATACAAATCCCCAAAATTGACCTTTATTGGATAACCAACACCTCTGCTGTAGGTCACCCCAAGTGGTTCGCTACGTTTGGTGATTTAGTAGGGGTGCCCGGGTTCATGGGGTGAGGTGTGTCTAGGTCTTGGAAGCGGATACGTTTGACCAACCACTGCGTGGCAGACTGGATCGGAGGAGACTGATTGAGGGGGGATCTCGACCTCTCCAGCCAGATTCTCCCAATCCTTTGCCATGCACCGCAGTGTGAGGAATAGATTCATAAGTCCGTTACTCCTGGCCACACTGACCCCCAGATTCCTACCCACCTCTCATACCCTTTTCCTTCCCATATCTTCTTCTCCTTCCTTTCCCTTAAAAAAACCCTCCGCACAGCATCCTCAAAGATGACGTAGGCCCCTAGGGAAATTGTTTTCCTTGGAGCCTCCTGTGTGGAGCTAATGTAAAAAAAAGTTTATCACTGCATAATTTCATCCTGAGTTCTCCCCCTAAGGTTTCAGTGATCTTGCAACGCATGCCGGGTACCCGTGTTATATAATGTTATGTAGAAATACAAATCCCCAAAATTGACCTTTATTGGATAACCAACACCTATGCCGTAGGTCACTCCAAGTGGTTCGCTACGTTTGGTGATTTAGTAGGGGTGCCCGGGTTCATGGGGTGAGGTTTGTCTAGGTCTTGGATGCGGATGACCAGGACACACTGAACCCCAGACCCCTACCCACCCCTCAAACCCTTTTCCTTCCCAGAACTCTCATCTCCTTCTTTGCCTTAAAAAACCCTTCACCCGGCATCTCCAAAGATGACATGACCCTGAGGGAAATTATTTTCCTCAGGGTCTCCTGTGTTGAGCTCATGTAAAAAAATAATTAAATGCATATAAATTCACCTTTCATTGCCGTTACATTTAGTTTTCAAACAGCTCGCGTGCCACCTATTGAAATATTTTTATGCAAATTTCGTAATGCCAAAGCTCACCAGCCAATAAACAAACATATCAAAAAAAGAATTATTCAATTTGGTGCAGTCTTTCGGAAGTTATACGCGTACAAACATTTCGACGATTCATTTTTATGCAAATTTCATAATGCCAGAGCTCACCAGTAGTTTTATTCAAAACTTGTCCTTACAATAACGATAACAACAAAAAAATAATTACCCAATTAGGTGCAGTCGTTCCGAAGTTATGCGCGTTCTTACATTTCATCGATTAATTTTTAAACATATTTAAAAATGCCAGAGCTCACCAGTAGTTGTATACAATCTTTGTCCTAACAATAAGGAACGCAACAAAAAAAGAATTATTCAATTGCGTGCAGTCGTTCTGAAGTTATGAGCGTACTTACATTTCGGCGAATCATTTTTAAACAAATTTCGTTATGCCAGAGCTCACCAGTAATTTTATTCAAAACTTGTCCTAGTTATAACAAATACAACAACGAAAGAATTATTCAATTTTGTGCATTCGCTCGGAAGCTATGCGCATTTATAGAATTAGGCGATTCATTTTAAACAAATTTTATTATTCCAGAGCTCATCAGTCGTCTTATACAAACCTTGCCCGAACAATAACGAAACCAACTCAAAAAGAATTATCCAATTTGGACCAGTCGTTCATGAGCTATAATTTATAGATGATACCCGTGGATAATTATTTATCCGTTTATGTAATTTTCAGGGTACCTACCTAGTTCATCAAAATATTCTAAAACAATATTTTATCTATATGGCAAGACAACCGATAAAAGTTGTCATAACCACCTCAAGCAAAGCCTGAAAATCGAACACCTGCGCTGGTTTAAGAACATTTCCCATACAAATTACGTCAGCCAACGGTGTCATGGCCTGACTGAAAACCTCAGGTGGTTTTGGATAGTGTTCCATGTTCAGTATTGCAAGGTTGAAGAAAATAAATAAACATTTCAAATATCTACCGATTTAACAGGCTGAGAACGATGTGCATTTTCGATGTTGTTGGATTTTTCGCAAATGTCAGATATAATTGCAAAGTTTGACGCGATATTGTGAAATATTTTAAATGGGAAGCTACACATGTTTTTGTTTTAAAAGTTTCTAAATCTTGTATAATTTATGATTATTAAAAAAAATGTCTCGCAAAATGTTTTTTTTCGTCGTATTTTATCACCCCGCAAAGGGCCTTTAAAATGTCATTTTTTCAACGTTATTTCCGAGATCGCCGTTTAATTAATTGGAATAAATTTCTAACAAAAATCAGTTTTGTATGGGAGATTTTCGCTACATCTTTCTCAACTTTTCCGGGCATTTGAAAAGAGATAGATACAATGAATTCGCTTCGAAGAAGAGTGAACCGTGGGGAATTTGAAATCGGATGAGCTTAGAGATCAATTTGGCTTGCCAAATTTTACCCAATTTTCGCAAGCCAAAGTGACCCGTGAGGTTTCACCCACCCGAGGGGCAAAGTGGTAGCTTTTCCCCTCAAATCGAAAGTGAGTTTTTTCGACCAATGGCGTGAGCGGAAAAAGTGAGTTTTTTCGACCAATGGCGTGAGCGGAAAAAGTGACCTTTTCCCTGACCTACCCCAAAACTGAGCATTAATATATATACTAGGTTTTGCCCGTTGCAGAAGCAACTGATGGGTTAAAACATTATGCGATTTGACGTGTGAACGTGGATGAAGCGAGGAGGAGTGTGTGTTAAATAAAATATATGAAGAAACCTTAGTTCACAGTGACCTTGCAACGCATACCGGGTACCCGTTGTATATAATGTTATGTAGTGCAGCGCTTGCATTAAAATGTAATTTGCCAGGAATTGGAATGGAACCATTACAGTTAAGTTGACCCCGAGGTTACAGTGATTTTGCAACGCATGCCGGGTACCCTTTGTATATAATGTTATAATGTAAAGCAGGCGTTTGCAAGGCGCTTGTATTATAATGTAGTTTTCAGGAACTTGGAATGGAACCATTACAGTTAAGTTGACCCCGAGGTTACAGTGATCTTGCAACGCATGCCGGGTACCCGTTGTATATAATGTTATAATATATTGCAGGCGTTTGCAAGGCGCTTGCATTATAATGTAGTTTCCCGGAACTTGGAATGGAACCATTACAGTTAAGTTGACCCCGAGATTACAGTGATGTTGCAACGCATGCCGGGTACCCTTTGTATATAATGTTATAATATAAAGCAGGCGTTTGCAAGGCGCTTGCATTATAATGTAGTTTCCCGGAACTTGGAATGGAACCATTACAGTTAAGTTGACCCTGAGATTACAGTGATGTTGCAACGCATGCCGGGTACCCGTTGTATGTAATGTTATAATATGCGTTTGCAAGGCGCTTGAATTATAATGTAGTTTCCCGGAACTTGGAATGGAACCATTACAGTTAAGTTGACCCCGAGGTTACAGTGTTGTTGCAACGCATGCCGGGTACCCGTTGTATATAATGTTATGTAGAAATACAAATCCCCAAAGTTGACCTTTATTGGTTAACCAACACCTCTGCCATAGGTCACCCCAAGTGGTTCGCTACGTTTGGTGATTTAGTAGGGGTGCCCGGGTTCATGGGGTGAGGTCTGTCTAGGTCTTGGAGGCGGATGCCCAGGACACACTGAACCCCAGATTCCTACCCACCCCTTAAACCCTTTTCCTTCCCAGAACTCTCATCTCCTTCCTTTCCTAAAAAAAATCCTCCACACAGCATCCCCAAAGATGACATAGGACCTGAGGGAAATTATTTTCCCCACGGCGTCCTGTGTGGAGCTCATGTAAAAAAAATAAATTAAATGCATATAAATTCACCTTTCCCAAAAAGCCAGAAATAATTGAAAAAAAACATGTTCTTAATATATTTTCCCTTGCTTAGTTCTGCACTCCTGGTATTTATACTTTTAAAATTTTGTTTTATTCGAGTAAAAAAAAGAACAGAAAAAATATTCTTTCATAGCGTACTCTACCCCCCCCCCCCCCCCCCCCTTCCTCCATCCCGCAAAACCCCCTCACGGGTTCCCCTCCGCCTTCCCAGGTTACCCTCCCCCCTCCGTGGTATTTTTCCCCCCCTCCCGCGCTCATTATTTCATTGCCGTTACATTTAGTTTTCAAACAGCTCGCGTGCCACCTATTGAAATATTTTTATGCAAATTTTGCAAAAATGCCAGAGCTCACCAGCCAATAAACAAACATAACAAAAAAAGAATTATTCAATTTGGTGCAGTCTTTCGGAAGTTATACGCGTACATACATTTCGACGATTCATTTTTATGCAAATTTCATAATGCCAGAGCTCACCAGTAGTTTTATTTAAAACTTGTCCTTACAATAACGATAACAACAAAAAAATAATTACCCAATTAGGTGCAGTCGTTCCGAAGTTATGCGCGTACTTACATTTCATCGATTAATTTTTAAACATATTTCAAAATGCCAGAGCTCACCAGTAGTTGTATACAAACTTTGTCCTAACAATAAGGAACGCAACAAAAAAGAATTATTCAATTACGTGCAGTCGTTCTGAAGTTATGAGCGTCCTTACATTTCGGCGAATCATTTTTAAACAAATTTCGTTATGCCACAGCTCACCAGTAATTTTATTCAAAACTTGTCCTAGTAATAACAAATACAACAACGAAAGAATTATTCAATTTTGTGCATTCGCTCGGAAGCTATGCGCATTTATAGATTTCGGCGATTCATTTTAAACAAATTTTATTATTCCAGAGCTCATCAGTCGTCTTATACAAACCTTGCCCGAACAATAACGAAACCAACTCAAAAAGAATTATCCAATTTGGACCAGTCGTTCATGAGCTATAATTTATAGATGATACCCGTGGATAATTATTTATCCGTTTATGTAATTTTCAGGGTACCTACCTAGTTCATCAAAATATTCTAAAACAATATTTTATCTATATGGCAAGACAACCGATAAAAGTTGTCATAACCACCTCAAGCAAAGCCTGAAAATCGAACACCTGCGCTGGTTTAAGAACATTTCCCATACAAATTACGTCAGCCAACGGTGTCATGGCCTGACTGAAAACCTCAGGTGGTTTTGGATAGTGTTCCATGTTCAGTATTGCAAGGTTGAAGAAAATAAATAAACATTTCAAATATCTACCGATTTAACAGGCTGAGAACGATGTGCATTTTCGATGTTGTTGGATTTTTCGCAAATGTCAGATATAATTGCAAAGTTTGACGCGATATTGTGAAATATTTTAAATGGGAAGCTACACATGTTTTTGTTTTAAAAGTTTCTAAATCTTGTATAATTTATGATTATTAAAAAAAATGTCTCGCAAAATGTTTTTTTTCGTCGTATTTTATCACCCCGCAAAGGGCCTTTAAAATGTCATTTTTTCAACGTTATTTCCGAGATAGCCGTTTAATTAATTGGAATAAATTTCTAACAAAAATCAGTTTTGTATGGGAGATTTTCGATATATCTTTCTCAACTTTTCCGGGCATTTGAAAAGAGATAGATACAATGAATTCGCTTCGAAGAAGAGTGAACCGTGGGGCCTTTGAAATCGGATGAGCTCAGAGATCAATTTGGCTTGCCAAATTTTACCCAATTTTCGCAAGCCAAAGTGACCCGTGAGGTTTCACCCACCCGAGGGGCAAAGTGGTAGCTTTTCCCCTCAAATCGAAAGTGAGTTTTTTCGACCAATGGCGTGAGCGGAAAAAGTGAGTTTTTCCGACCAATGGCGTGAGCGGAAAAAGTGACCTTTTCCCGACCTACCCCAAAACTGAGCATTAATATATATATATATAACGCTACGGTTCTCATGCAATCATTTTTTGCTATTTTTTTGGTGCACGGGCTTGAATTTTTTTTTCAGTTAGGCCGGCTTATGAATCAGATAGCAATATTTAGCAATAATTTCCTTTTTTAAAACCTCCCTTAATTTTTTTGAGTAATATTTTTTTAGAAGGTCAGCGACTGTTACTTGTAAAAACTTGGATATTCGATATTTAATTCTATTAAGGTGGAAAATGCAGAACTAGGTTTTTTTGTAATGATTTTCATGAGTTTTTTGGCATGAAAGTGTATAATTTATTGAAACTTTGAGGTCATTTTATACATCTATTTAAAAAAAAACATTGGGAAGTTTTCGAAGCATTTCCTCGGAAAATATGAAAATGATCAGCTGTTATACATCGAACGTCATCATCAGACGTAGCTTTTGTGTGCATTTTGGAGGCCACAGTTTTCATCTCAAATAAATAGGGTTTTGAATTTAATTTAAGAACATGTTCCTTTTTTACGTAAACCTAACTTTTCCCAAAAAATTGACAAATGATATTACTACGAATTTCTGTTCACGTAGAGCGTAATTATATAAATAAGGTATCTGCACATTTTTAAAATGTTTGATAAAAAACTTCCTGAGCTAGAGTGCACACAAATTCCAAAAAAGTCGTTTCGAGAAAAATGAGTTTCAAGTTTACCACGCGGTTTGGCAAAAACAACCTCGTAATACCGGAACGATTTGAAATTTTTATTTAAAACTTTGGGAACATATTCTTAAATAATTTTATAGATACTAACAATTTATGAAATAAAAAAAATAAAAAAATTTCAGTCATCTACATGTATTTCCCCCCTTAGTCGGTAATCATATTATTTTAATAAATAGAACACAAGAAAATATACTATTTTTCTTTTTATTTATACCACTCCGAATTTAGGATTGGAACTCAACCGCGACGCAAATTTCCATCGTTAGATTTAATCTTTACATTTTTGATCAGTTTTGTGAAAATGGTAGAAATGTAGCAGCAGGGGGTCCACCGAAATCAGTAAAATTTTTAAAGGGGTCTACGAGAAAAATAAGTTTGGGAACCTCTGATTTAGACGAAGAAACCTTTGGTTTTGAAATAATATGTTGATTATTTAGATTAAATAGTGGCATGTTATTTATTTTAATTTAATTAAAAAGACGCCTTCGCGATTATTGAAGAAGAAAAAATAAAGTTTCATTCGACTTATTTTTATACAGTCGACGCTTATAAAAACAATTATGAAAAAAATATCTTACTAACATTACAAACGCGAAAGTTTGTATAGGTGTATGTGTGTTTATTACTCTTTCACGCAAAAACTACTGAGTGGATTTTAATGAAACTTTACAATAAAATAGATATATCAGAACAACATATAGGATATAATTTATAAAGCTAGCTAGGAAGGGGACGCGGGAGAAGAACGGGGACGCACGGGAAAGGTGATTCAGGGAGAAACAATGATGTATTTCTTTGAATATGGCGTTGCAACGATTGCAGGGAACCAGCTAGTAAATTATCTCTACATATTATAAAGTAAAGTCCCCAGCGCCGTCTGTCTGTCTGTCTGTTCGCGATAAACTCAAAAACTACTGAACGGATTTTCATGCGGTTTTCACCAATAGATAGAGTGTTTTGTGAGGAAGGTTTAGGTATGTAATTCGTCAAGGATTTGTGTAAATTGGTTGAAATATAACGATAATTGTTAGAAGTGTCGGAAAAAGTCAAGCCGCCTAGGAGATTTCATCAAAAACACTGCTTAATTCCTTTGAGATATAACAAAACAATACATGCTGGGATAGGTACTCCTCTTTTATAGATCTTCAATAAAATCTGCGAAGGTATACATCAATCTTTTACGGATAGCTTATTATACCCATTCTATCTTCTAAAAAAATGGTCACGTACAATGGGATAATTGGAAAATTATTTAGACGGATACAGTATTAATCCTTATTAACTTAAATTCATTAGTTACCCCAAGCATTTCATTCACATTATTATAATCTTTCTCACCATCTCTACGTATGTATTATAAATTAAAGTCCTCCGCGGCATCTGTCTCTCTCTTCGCCATAAACTCAAAGACGGCGGTGGTTACAAAGGTTAGATTTTACAAAGGTTGGATTTTACAAAGTGTTTTAGTAGCCACAGCAACGCGTGGCCGGGTCACCTAGTAATATATTAAAAAAAAGATAGCAGCCCATCAATTGATTTTCGATTGATGTTCGTTAATATTGTCTTCATTTAATTGAATATTACAATTTTAATATTTACTCATTATGTTAAAAATAAAAATATTTATTGTTCAAAATGGCTTTAATAAACTCTCATCAACAATGATTTCAACATTGTGGGCAATATCAGAGAAAATATAGAAGTTTATGCTGTCGACCGAGCATGCATAATACCGCTTTATCCTTTGAACAGAAATTAATGAACCTAGCGTATTTAACTGAAAGCGTTCATCCAAGATATTGATCTGTTATCGGATATTATGTGTCCATCAAAGTTATGGCCTATCGGAGCCCCGGGGTTGTGTAGAATGGAAAGTTCTCTGGAGTTGAACTCTTGTGGTACTGTCATTATAGATAGGGAGCCGAGAGAATGAATTAACACTCGTGACAATGGATCCGATGTGGTACACGTTTACAAATTTTTACATAGCTGGAAGATCGCAAAAATATCGGTTATGTTTGTTTCAAAGACGAGAAGTTTTAAGTTAATAATGTATAGATTAAACAACCATATTACCATAGTACACCGCGTTTCACGCCAATGAATCTTGTGATAATCTATGGAAAAATAGTATATAATAATGAATCTGAAATAAAGCAAATTATTTCTGTTCCACTTTTTGAAGTGAAACTTCTTTCGCGCCGTTAGTGATTTGAAATTCGGATGAAATGAAAATGCGTTTCAACTCAGTTCTACACAAATACTCGGTTCTATTATAATGCGGTGAATTCGCAACTCAGCGCGTATCTCCCATAACGCAGTTGGCAAGACGCCTGACACGTCTCAGCGGCCAGAGAGACAGACATCAAGCGAATGGAGGTTTGAATCCTACGAAATCAGAAAAAAAAATTATTTTTGTGAAATCATTATCCAACCTTCAAACCACTTTAAAATTAACAGGCAAAAGAAAAGAAAGCGACATCTAGCGACTTTCTAGTTTCACTTCTACCGCGTGTGAATTACACATTCTGATTCTTTACTATGATTTTAATTTTTGCTAGAGCAATCCCAATTTGGTACGTGGGCACGGGTACCGCCGCCCCGGAAAATCATGTATTGCATAACGAACACCCTTGCTATAGGTCGTCCCAAGTAGTTCGCTATGGTTGGTAACTTAGCAGCGGTGCACGTGTTGATGGGGTGAGGTTTGTCCATGATCTTGGTGGCGAATTCGTTTACCCACCTACTGCGTAAATTCTGAAATTATTATAATTTATGTAACAATAATAGACTTAATTAATATATTTATGGATATTCAATACCTAGAGGATGAACAACAATAAGATTCATGGAATTCGAAAAATATTACTCAGTACCTAAATATGATAAACATCTTCAAATTTTAATTTTAATATAAATATTATTCCAGCCTAATTTGTTGAATGTTCTGAAACAAACAGCTTGGTTCAAATTGGTTACAAGGAGTCTGTATAGATAAAATCCTGTTTTGTTCTGCTAATGTTTTATTAATACGCCGTTTAGGGCCAGGAGTAACATTTTCTTTTCAATCTATGCATATACATATCGCACCTGAGGGATGACAGTGGCAATACAGTGACAAGTCAAAAAAATGCATTTTTGAGTTAAGAATGCAGAAATGTTCCTGGATATCTGTTCTATCTTCGTTAAAAACGGTACAATTCTTTAAAATGTTATTGTGGCCTCAAAAGCGAATATGTCGTTTTTACATTATAATAATTTACTCAAATTCAAGCAAAAAATAGTAGCACAATGATCATTGTACCAGTATTACAATATGAAACTTAGTAAATATTTGTACACCGCTTTTAAATTTTCATAAAATAATGTGTTTTTATTGGTTAATAATCTGATTTAATGCACTCAAACGAATTATTCAAACTACTCTCATAAATAAAGAGGTTTTTTGAGTTGTGCCTTTATTATCCCCTGGGTGCAATATGTATATAAAAATTTAGGTTCAGTGCTTTTGTGCCTGAAAATCTCGGAAAGTAATTAATGGAATGAATCAACATTTTTACAAAGTTCTTTATGTACACTGGTGAGCTCTGTCGTTACGTAATTTGTATTAAAAAATTATAAGAAAACCTCTCTTTTTATAACTTTTGAAGGTTTTATTTTTTATTTTATTTATTTATTTAACGCCCAAAGAGCTTTTACATGTTTGGTAGTACAATTAATTCATGAAGATGATTTTTAAACAGATAAATAAATAATAAAAATAAAATTAGATAAAAAAGCACACATGTCATAAAAATACAAAAATACAGCAATTTCATAGGTTTACAAAAATACAGATATGTTTAGGAATAGTTTTGGAATAAGATTTTACAAGATGAACAAAATTCACCAAGTTAATGTTAAATATGTCAACATCACTTAAGTACTGATTTCCCATAGTGTGAAATCGTTGTATCGGAGGGTGGGCAATCTAGTTCCGCTTATGAATGCTACAGTAGAACAGGTTATTTATTTAGAATAGGTTAGGTTATTTCATCAATGTAATATATGTCCATGGTCCATGGGGTGAGGTTTGTCTAGGTCTTGGAGGCGGATAACCTGGACACACTGAACCCCATATTCCTACCCACCCCTTAAACCCGTTTCCTTCCCAGAACTCTCCTCTCCTTCCTTTCCTTAAAAAAAACCCTCCCCACAGCATTCCCAAAGATGACATAGGCCCTGAGGGAAATTATTTTCCTCTGGGCCTCCTGTGTGGAGCTCATGTAAAAAAAAATCATTGAAGAAGAGAATAACAATAATAATCTAAATGAACATACAAAAAAGAAAAAGACACAGAAAAATAGAAAACGACAGTGGTCCCAACTGGGACTCGAACCCAGACCTCTCGTCTAACCGGGACCTGCGCGTTAACCAATTTCGCAATTGCAACCGTCAAATTTGTCAATCTCATATTTCAAATTTTAGAATTTACAATATTATCTTCAACTAATTATTTTTCCAAATTAAATATTATTTTCTTCTTCTTCAATGATTTGCATAAAAAAATTGCAATAGGTGGAGCGCGAGTTTGTTTGAAAAATGAGTGTATTTCATGTAGTTTAGCGGCAGGGAGGCTAGGCGGGAGAGGGAAGGGAATCCGGGAGGGGCGGAGGGGAATTTAGGGGGGCAGGTTCGCGAGAGGGGTGACAAGGGAGGGAGAAAGGCGAGGAAGGTGGAGAGGGAACGCGGGAGGGAAAGAGGAGGCGAAAGGAGTACGGGGACAATTTCAAAAGGTCACGCAGGGAGAAACAATATCATTATTTAAGTGGCATTGCAACGCATTTTGGGTTCAGCTAGTACTGTAAAAATATCTTGAAACAATAACGAGTAATTAAATTTATAAAAAAATCGACAATATCCTCTCCCGTAGAGACCATTTAAACTGGCTTGAGTGGGAACCTAACCTAACCTTTTTAACAAAAGTTATTTTCTTACTGCACCCCTCTCAGAATTTCTTTCGTTATTGCGTTCTCACCCATTTTGGCAATCACTGCTCTAACCGCTTAGGTTCCCACTCAAGTCAGTTCAAATGGTCATTACGGGAAAGGATATTGTCGAATTGTCAATAAATTTAATTGTTCGTTATTGTTTCAAGTTATTTGGTTCCATGCCAACCCAGAATCAAGTCAACTCAACACCTCTTTGAAAAATCATTAAAAGCTATAAAAAAATAATTTTAAAATTGCCCATAACCTGACGTAACCTCTAACCATTTTTTTATATATTTTTATCATCATTCTTAATGGCTTTTCAAAGAAGGTTTTGAGTTGGTTTCATTCTAAGTTAACCAATCACCGCTAAAAAATGGGACGATGAGACAAACATGTTTAGGAACCACAAGTTTGGGTTAGAAGAATAAAGCAAAGCGGTTATAGAGCGGAGTTTTCACGAGCGTCGTTATTACGATATTATTTTATTAACCATCCGCGAGGTGTTCAGAGGACCCTCCCGAGAGGCACTCCTCGATGTCTTGTATTATCGTGTCGGCTGCTTTAGTGGCAAACTTTGAAGGGGAAGTTGCGGCGAACGGCGCATGTGTGCATGGTGCCTAAGTTTCATATTGTCTTCGCTACAGCTCAAATGAATATTTATTAGTTAGACTATAATAGATATCTCTAGAAATAAATCTTGGTGATGAAATTATATTTCATAGTGATAAGATGGGTTAGAATATAGTCTAATAACAAAACATTCTGCGTAGGTTTATTGATAACGCTGTGCAGTTTTAATTCGTGATTGTATGATATGATTTTAGATTTTCACGGCCAAAAATATTTTTGTTATTAGTTTTTGGGGTATTATGCCGTATTGCGCTACCTCCTTCTCTAGCCAACGTTTCGGACAGCGTTGCAGTGTCCATCGTCAGGGCAGGGACGTGGAGGTGATGCGAACAGAAGATGGTAGTCTAGGACACATAGTGTATAGAAAACTTTGATTTTGGAATTGTTCCTGAAGTCCTGGGAAGACCCGAAACTCATAGAGCACGCTTGATTACGGAGGCAATTGAAATTCGCTAAAACCCTATAAATATTAATAGAGACGACGGAGCTAAACTCAATAGTTCTTGGTATCCAGTAATTGACGGTTACATCAAGGCTAAACGCAAAAAAATATGTTGAGGTATATTGTAGCGCCAGCTCGTAGAGGAGTGGAGCTGGCGACACGGTATCGCTCCTAAGTAGAGAAGTAAAAACATCACCCCTAACTATTACACATCTGCCCTGATGATGGACACTGCAACGCTGTCCGAAACGTTGGCTAAAGAAGGAGGTAGCGCAACACGGCATAATACCCCAAAAACCAATAACAAAAAAATCGTGATTGTATGTACAAAATATTATTGAAAGGTCCCGAAGAGACTATCATTGGGCCAATTTTGTGCATAATTTATGTTAATCAAATGTTTAAATTATCACTTTATCGTAAACTTTTATTTTTTGCTGACGACACTGCAATAATTATCGAAATAAAGCCATGGAACGACATTTCCAGTGCAGCCAATCTAGACATAAAGGTTATCGAAATTTTGTTCGATAGCAAATTATTATCACTCAATGCAGAACAAAACTTGTTGTTTTCCTAACCATAATAATTAAACTGTAATATTCTGAAACTTTAAAATTCTTCTTTTCAGTAGCGTTTTCTGTTATTGAGTTACCATTTCATTAAAAATGTTGAATGTATTGTTTGAAGTGACAATATCGAGTTTCATGAAGACTTCAGCAGATAAAATAGCTATCAAGCGTAAAAATAATAACACAGCATAACTTGTTATGAATAAATTGTTTTTTTATTCAATTAAATAATAATAATATTATACGGACATTGATACTTTTGTACTGCATTGTTAAGAACCTAGTGAGGTAATCAATATGAGTCGGAAGAAACGTCAAACTTGTATTTCACTCCTATGCAAAAGTGAACAATTCAGACAATCGTATCGGTAATGAAATCGGTGACGAACTTTCAGATAGTCGGATCGGAATCGATTGGATGTGTATGGATTGTATCAACAGATGTATGGCGCAAAGATCTTCCGATAATTAATCTTCAGATTATCATAACCAACTATCATTCCGACAAAGAATGGAAAAATCGGAAATGTATTACCGGCCTAAGTATAAGAAAAGTGTGGCCAAGCGACGATTTGCATCAAAATCGCTAACAAAAATACTAATCTGCAATCATAAAAAATAGGAAATAGTATGAAACACGAATTGTAATAAAAACTTAAATTCTTAGGAAAACCTGCCGAGCGATTCCATATTTTTTGTGGGATCGTTATCGAGATAACAGACGTTATCTCCTGTCGGATTTGTGTGGTTTATTTGCTTTTTCTGTGTACAACGTACATTAAACGAATAAATAATCACGCACACTTGCAGGAATTCGTATTTAAAACGATCTAAACTAAAATATGTGTCAGTGGAGGTATCCACCACTTACCCGCCCTGGTATAAGTAACAGATGGTTACTCCTTCAAGGCTCTCGCAAGGACTCTAATTTTTTTGAAAGAACGAATCTACATTTAAGTTTGAACGAATCTAGACCTCCAGTGTCCCTGCATACAGTGTTAGGAAGCAGTATGCAAGTGCTTACATAATATACAAAATGCAAAAAATATAAAGCAAGTCAGGGATAAACAAATTAAAAAAAAGATAAGAGAAAAACATAAAAGGCGGCTGCTCGCAGGGTAATGGCATCTTGCGTATGTTGCAAGCATCTGCAAGAAAAGATAATGAAAACAAGTATTGTGATATGAAGAACGCTTGTGTCGGGTGGGATACCTCTCTCGTCATCTGGCAGTACCAGCCAGAATGTGTATGGTGATCGGTCTGCCGTGAATGAATCTCAACATCCGCACCCTTTAGCCGGTTTCTCGGTTGTGCCTTGACGATAGTAAGTGGGAAGTAGGGGAACGTACCCGAAGACCCTAAGGATGGAAGCGTCGAGTTGCCGGAGGCAGGGCGGAAGGATGCTGAGTTCGCCCAGCCAAACCTCAGGCCCACACATGTCGCTGGGGGAGGCGCAGATGAGTTGTGAGGATTCCATTCCGAAATTTTTTTTTTACGCCAATGTATCCAGGAGCGAGGTCTAACTCACCCCCAAAATGGGGAAGTTGACATATGTGTCAGTAAATACATAACATTATACAAATCTGACAGGAGATCACGTCCGTTATCTCGATAAAGATCATACAAAAGATATAGAATCGCCCGGCAGGATGCTTTTGAAAAAATTACTTCTTTTTATGTAAGCAGAGGCTTCGGGAGAATTTCATTTTGGAAGGCGGGTATTGGTACTGCGCCCCGGGAACCATTTATTGGATGACCACCACCTCTGCCATAGGTCACCCCAAGTGGTTCGCCGCGTTTGTTATTATTATTCCATTAAAAAAGAAAATTACATTTTCACTAATTTAACTAGAAATATTTAAACACACTAAACTTAATATAACAATACAGTGCTATTCTATGTCATTACTTTGTTTATCAAGTTTACCAAGCTTTAATGTCGTTTGGGATGCAATTATATAAGTGACCCCGCTCGTAACCAATGGATGGTTAACCATAGTTAGTGTGGATGGTGTTTAAATGTATGTTATCGTGTTGTTGTGTAAAGTGTGTACTTAAGACGTTTTAATGAATTCTGTGTTTGTATGTACGAGTTTATTGTTTATTTTGTAAATAAGGAGACATGTATTGTATTCATATAGTTTTCTTTAAAAAAATTAAAATATTCTTTTATTTTTGCTTCCAAAAACCAAAATTTGCTGCATTTCAATATTGAAATCTACTACATACGAACACTCCAGCAAAATCCGTATTTTCAGTTAAGATGCACTTAAAAACCTTAAATATTTGAGTACTTTATAATAACTAGTTACATTTTCACTTAATGTTTCATCGTAAAAGCACTCAGTTTTCTCTAAAACATACATACGAATGAAAATCAGTAGTGGACGCCTCAATTATGTAATACAAGTAATGGTCTGTGAAAGTTTGATTTTACCGAAATATCTTTTTTTAAATTTATTTTTCTGGGATACTGAAAAATCTGCTACGTTTTTTACAAGATTTTTCTTCTTACCAGCAGTCCTTTAAATAAGATCCCCGGAAAGGCGAAAAGATTTTGTTTGCTGAACTTTCGAGACAAAAAGTAAAGTCTTTTACAAAAAGAATCTTTAATGAAAACTTATTTTGTGCGGAGAACTAAATATGCGCTGAAAATGTGAATTACGGACTTTCTACGGCATGCTACAAATAAGAGTTATAATTTCATAATTTGTGTAGCGTTTTTTCATGAAATCACTTCCAAATTTAAAAACACGAGAACACCTTTCATTCTCATTCAATTTGGGAGCCAGGTATGGCTGCCGCCCCGGGAACCATTTATTGGATACAAACACCTCTGCTATAGGTCACCCTCAGTGGTTCGCTACGTCTGATGACTTAGCAGGGGTGCCCGGATTCATGGGGTGAGGTTTGTCCGGGAGTTAGCAGCGGATGCGTCTGTCCACCAGCTGCATGGCAGGCCGGATCGGAAGAGAATAGTTCGGCGGGTCCCTTTGACTTCTCTAGCGGTACTTGACGGCCGGCGTAGTGCAGCGGTAAGGGGCTTGACTCGCACACCGAAGGTCGCGAGATCGAATCCCGGCGTGGCAAATAAATTTTATTTGATTTATTTGCGTATTTAACAATTTATTGTTTTAAAATAATATATAGTATATTTGCGGCCATTCCAGAGTGGAAGATACTCTCAGTATCGCCCTGGTGTAAGACCACCATTCAGAATTGAAACGTTACCTGAAATGGCTTTAGCCGTGTTTGGTGACCAGATCTGAATAGCCAGGTACTTCCCCACCTTCCTCTTTCCTATCTCCTTCCCTCCCCACTACCTCCAGCCTCACAACATACCCCAATTGGGGATGCCATAGTCTCACTGGCTCCAGACGGGAGCAGTTGGGACTCTTGTGTGGTATTCATATATAAAAAAAAACTCTCGAAACATCGCCTTCAAAAGGTGGGCGTGATGGAGTCATACGTCCGTCAATCCTGGACCACTGACCCCCAGATTCCTACCCACCTGTCATACATTTTGCCTTCCCAGAACTTCGTCCTCTTCCTTTCCTAAAAAGAACATCCACACAGCATCTTCATAGATGACGTAGGCCCTGAGGGGAATTATTTTCTAATTGCGTAAATGCATTATTTTCTAGTGGAGTTAATGTAAAAAAAACGCAATTATATTTTTTAACGCGAATACCACTTCGGCGTCCAACTGCTCCTGACTGTCAGGAGTGGGATTATGGCTTTCCAGTTGGGATATGTTCAGAGGCTGAAAGTAGTGGGGAGGGGTGAGAGATGGGAGTAGGAATTTTGGAAATTACCTGGGTATTCAAATCTGGTCTTGATTTAAAGGTAAGTTTCGACTCGATGAATGAATAAAATAATTTCAGCGGTAGAACCTGTAAGTCGCGTTCATTGCACAATGAGATTGTCTCCAATTTTACGTTGTGTTTATTATTTTCTGAGAAACCTTTCCAACGCAAAAATACATAATACCATTGAAGAATGCACATGAATAATAATGCCACAAAATTTTTTGGCAATGCAAAATTTTTACCAATAAAACTGCTCCTTTCCGTTTGAATCGATGTGGTCTATTGGAGAACGTTCGTTCTCGAATTGAATCCATTGTTGATTTTCGCCGAATGTTTGGCGTCCTCAATATCATATCGCCTACAGTCATAGAGTTGGATTTTGCAAACTGTGTGAACGTATCATTTTTTTTTAATGATTTATAGCGGATAATATACATCGATCGACAAATAATCTTTTTTTAATAATCCACCTCGGAGCCAGTCCCGAGATGGCAGAACTATGTCTTTGAAGAGGAAGATAACAATAACAATCTAAACGAAAACATGAAATAGAACAAGACACAGAAGAATAGAAAAAGACAATGGTCGCAACTGGGACTAGATCCCTGACCTCTCGTCTAACCAGGAAGTGCGCGTTAACCAATTTCGCCATTGCCACCTTCCGGCAAACCCCAAATTTGTCAAACTCATATATATATATATATATATATATATATATATATTACATTGTTGGGAATAGCCTTCAAAAGTTGAACTATAACTATATCAATTTATTTCTAGATGTAAGTTACAAATAACTGCACTGCAAGTTTACTTTTGGCGGATGATGTGGAAAAAGATGATCGCATCATTGCCAAAGCCTTATCCAGCCTCCGACACAGCGAAAAACGCTGTGAAAAAATATGTCATGTTTTTATTTATTTTTTAATTAAACACTTTACGACTTGAAATACAACCTTGAAAATGCTTAAGTAAAGCGAACTTGGTCGGTAGTAATATATGTAAATAAATATTTGCATACATATAAATTTTATTCTTTATTTTTTTTTACATTAGCTCCACTTAGGAGGCCCAGCGGAAAATAATTCCCCTCATGGTTTACGTCATCTTTAGGGATGCTATGTGGAGGGTTTTTTTAGACAAGGAAGGCGAGGAAATTCTTAGAATAAAAAAAAGTGTGGTGGTGGGTAGTAATTTGGATCTCAGTTTGTTCATGAGTGTTAATCTATTCCTCCCACTGCGGTGCAAGGCAAATTCTTCAAAAGATCTCCCTCTACCAATCTTTCCCGATTCAGCTTGCCACTGATATCCGCCGTCAATACCCAGACAAGCCTCACTCCATGAAACCGGGCTGCGTATTTACAATCTCTACCGCGTTTCATTTGCTTTAAATTTTCAATATCTAAATTTAAATATTTAGAAATAAAACTATTAATTTCTAATATACACATTGGAAAGATTATTTTATCTAGATTTTAGAACAATTTTTGTTTTTGCAAAGTGATAAAAAATTATCAATATAGAGGTGGATTTACAATATATGGGAATAATAATTGTAAATACACCTCTATATTGATAATTTTTTATCACTTTGCAAAAACAAAAATTGTTCTAAAATCTAGATAAAATAATCTTTCCAATGTGTATAATTAATTTCTAATATACACATCAGAAAGATTATTTTATCTAGATTTTAGAACAATTTTTGTTTTTGCATTGTGATAAAAAATAACCAATATAGAGGTATATTTAAAATGTAAATTGTCGTTACCGCGACTGAATCGGTATAGGTTTTGTAAATACGCAACCGGGCTCCCCATCTACGTTACTCGACCAATGAACCACTTGCGGTAACCTATTGCTGAGATGTTGGTTATCAGTTAAATGGTGCTTGGGGCGGTGGTACCCATACCCGGCTCCCAAATTCAGTCCCACAACTTACTTAGATTTTGGGACGCCATAGTCCCTATCAATGGCTTCGGATAGTCCTGTAAATAGCACTGGGCTGTAGATATTTACATAGTAACGATGTTAATTTTACGCATTGACTTACTTGAAGCCACTATATAAATTACCAAATTGGCTTAGTTGCAGTGAAATACACAATATTCACAAACGATTGCAGCGGGTAGTTGAACGTGCGAATCGACGAGATCACAAATCCGATCTCCTTGAAACCTTTAATTTAATAAAAAGTCGTGTGAATGACAACCCGTGCCAGTCCGACGCGCGACGTTGGCGATAAAATCTAAATCCGTAGAGTGAAAATTGAAAACAATTCTGGGACCGGAAAGTACTTGATTTCCGGAGAACATTTCGCCATTCGATACGTTGTTTCCTAAACAATTCAAGAGCTTGCATGGAACTTTTACACATATCGCACTGTGGCAGACGCGGCATGAAAAGCAACTATTTGTGAATGGTATTCTTTGGCAATCTGTAGTTCAGCACAATATGTCACCACTATTATTTTTTAAAAGATTTTTACAGGTAAGTGATTACTTTGACCGTTTCTTTTAATATTAGCTCTACGCAGGCGGTATCGGGGAAAATAATTCCTCTTCAATTAATATATGTCACCTTTTAAATGATGTGTGGAAGTTATTTGTAGGAAAAGAAGTATGGAATTGTGGTGGTTACGAATCTGGAGGTCAGTGTATCCGGAAGTGATGGACGTATGATTCTAACACTCCCACTGCGGTGCAAGGCCATGTTTTTTTACATGAATACCGCACAAGAGTCCGAACTGCTCCCGTCTGGAGTCAGTGGGACTATGGTATCTTCAACTGGGGTAGGTTGTGAGGCTGAAGGTAGTGGGGAGGGTAAGGATAAAGGGAAGAGGAAGTACCTGGCTATTCAGATCTAGTCACCAACCACGGCTAAAGCCATTTCAAACAACGTTTCCATTCTGAATGGTGGTCTTACAGCAGGGCGATACTGAGAGTATCTTCCACTCTGGAACGTGCCGCAAATATGTTATATACTAGCTTTTTCCCGCGGCTTCGCTCGCATGGTATTAGGGGATTTCCACTCAGCCTGCTCCACCTTCCCTCTCCCCACTCCACTCCCCCATCAATCCCCCTCCCCCTCCCCCCACCCCTCCCCACACTCCACTCACCCATCAACCCCCTCCCTCCCCTCCACCCACCCCTTCCTCCACCCCTCCCCCCTTCCCTACCTTCCCTCCCCGCTCTTCCACCCCACTCCGCCTCCTCCACCTTCCCTCTCTCCACTCCACTGCCCCCATCATCTCCCTTCCCCTCTCCCTCCACCCACCACTCGCCTAACCCCCTACCCCTCCACATTCCCTTTTCCCACACCACTCCCCCCCATCAACCTTCTTCCCCCCACCCCCTACCCCTACCCTCACCCTCCTCCATCTATCCCCTTTCCCCTTCCTTCCCTCCCCCCTCTCCACCCCTAACCTCCTCCTCCCACCCTCCTCCCCCTCCCTTTCCCCCCTCCACAAACACCCTCCCAACGTCCCCCCTCCCCACTCCCCCTACTCAACTCTCGCATTCCACACATTCATTCCCGATACATTCAGTTTTCTAACTGCTTGCATGCCACCTATTATAATTTCTTATACAAATTTCATAATGCCAGAACTCAACGGTAGTTTTATACAAAAAAAACGAAAAAAAAAATTTATCCAGTTTGGTTCAGTCGTTCGGGTTTATACATTTCGCATACATACGTATATTTCGGTGATTCATTTTTAGAGATAGTTATTAAGTACGAATTATTATTCTTCTTTTTATGTTCAAATACGGTACGAAATCCAGTACGGCCGTTTTATACTTTAAAAATGCGATACCTGTTTATCCAATTAAAACAATAATTGTTATGTGATGTCAAAATTTGAGAATGACATTTTACTAATCGAAGATTCTTAAATAAAAATTCTATTTTAGAAAATATTTAAATTAGCGAAGTACCTACTTCTCTAATAATTGGAATCGATTAAAGAATTATAGATATCTTACTAATCGTGTCACCTATTGCAATTTTTTCATACAAATTTCGTAATGCCAGAGCTCTGTGCTATAGCCTATATGTTTATATTATTGTAAGGTTTCATTAAAATCTATTCAGTAAAGTAGGAATTAGTATTTTATACGTATTTGAATTTTAACATCAAAGGGATGTCCATAGTAACCTAATTAAAAAAAAACATCGTTTCCAAGGCGACAATTGGCGTTTGCAATAAATCGATTTTGTTAACGACAGAAAACGTATGAAAAATAATTTCATAACGCCAGAGATTA
Source organism: Limnephilus marmoratus (assembly GCA_917880885.1). Lineage (NCBI taxonomy): Eukaryota > Metazoa > Arthropoda > Insecta > Trichoptera > Limnephilidae > Limnephilus > Limnephilus marmoratus. The sequence continues at coordinate 38,093,305 of OU862918.1, read as the reverse complement.
TTCATAACGCCAGAGCTTACCAATAAATATAGCCTATAGATCTCGCAAATAATGTAGCTTTCTATTAGTGAAAGAATTTTTAAAATCTATTCAGTAGTTTTTGTGTGAAAGAGTAACAAACATACATCCATACAAACTTTCACCATTATAATATTTAATATAATATAATTTCACCATTATAATACATACATCCATACAAACTTTCACCATTATAGGATTATTTTAAATGAATAAATTGTGAATAACACAAATTAACCAATTAAAATTAATTTGCCACGCCGGGATTAGATCCCGCGACCTTCGGAGTGCGAGTCATGAGCCTTACCGCTGGACTACGCCGGTCGTCAAATTCAATTCCTGATGGAGAGGTCAAAAAGGTCTCCCTCAACCAGTCTGCCATGCAGATGGTTGGCAGACGCATTCGCCGCCAAGATCCGGATAAAATTAATGAAAATATAATGAATAAAACTCACACAATGAAACCGAGCACTTCTGCTAAGTCACCCAACGAAGTGAACCACTTGAGGTGATCTTTGGCAGAGTGTTGGTAATCCAATAATATCCATACCCGCTTCCCAAACAGAACTTAACTGAGTTGCAAATGAACATAGGCCTTTTGGGTTTAATTCTAGCCGTGTGCTGGTAAATTCTTCACGATTGTAAGAGCAACGTTTTCCACTTACAATGAAGATTTTAGAAGTTTTAAAGATTGTCAGGTTGTTTGTATTTACTGAATAAACTAATTTTGTATGCTTATTTAGTAGATGCTGGATATCTCTGCTTACCTCATCAGAGATATCCGGGTTCTCTAAATAAATGGTCACGGAATTTAGTTTATAAATCATAACACTGATTTTTTGGTAGAGTTATATTTTATTTGACACCAGAAGTGAGATATTACAAGGATTCTATCCGCGACAATAATTTGCGTAATTAAAAATAGCTTACTGGCGAGAGGAACGTTCAGACCGGAATGATCTCGAAGTTTTTTCCACTCGCGAACTCAGTTCTGCTGTCTGCGCATTTTGCTGCGCAGGCAAGTGTTGCTAGAGTCTAGGTGACATTTTGCTCAAAATATAATAATAATCGCGGTGCCTACATACCTCCTCCCCAGCATTTTATGCGACAAACGCACATATGTAAAAAACTTAAAATTAAACAAAAATTACATATATAGTGTTCGATGCCCATTTGATTATTTTAAATTAACACAGTCGGATAAATTGGAATACTGGATCAACCAGTTTGTTGTAAGATCGAGAAAAAACCAAAAGTAATAAACTTTAACTATGTTTCTAAAAAATAATCGAGTGGGCTTGACAAACAATGCTGACTAAAGCAACCTAGTTTGAGTGTAATAAACACTTACTATAAAAGTGATAAGTGTTAATTAAATTATTAATTAATTAATAAATTTTTATAAGTCTCATAAGCTACGGAAAGGGGAAACCACATCGTGCTAATACAAAAAATGTAACTTGTTGGCTAAGTTAAATTACTTCAAATCTATTAAAGATGAGTGACGTGTGTCTTCATTATAATCATACAACTAGGGATAAAAATTAATAAGTGAAAATTTTACACAACTTATAAGTCAAGATTACTTCAAATCTAATTAAGATGAGTGACAAGTGTCTGCATTATAAACATGTAACCAGAAATAAAAAAAATAAATATGTGAAAACTTCACACAACTTATAAGTCAAGAAAGAAAATACATAATGGGTATCACACTTCGTAGAGATATGGAAAGGGGGCAACCACGTCATATCTATATGAGGTATGATATTCACTGCATAAGTAGAATAGTATCATATACTTGGGTACTTAAAACTAATAAAGTTCATTTTTTATGTATAGAACATCAGGAAACGTATATAAATAAATAAAAATATTAAACATATATAAAAATAAGGTGAACTATATTAAGAAATGTGTTTAGACATATGTCCCGTAGATCGTGGGATATCATAATGAAAAGTTGTAACCTATGCAGATCAAAATTTATGTGTAACTAAAATTATATGCATACATCATACATTAACTAGTATGGAATACTACACGCAATAGTTGGTATTATAATTAGGTCATGCATTTAAGTGCATCTAAAATTACATCATGCCTTTATTAGCATGGGAAAACGAATACAATATAGCTTGTATTATTTTTAGATCATATTATTTATTTGCGTCTAACATTGCATTTGCATCATGCATTTATTAGCATGGAATAAGGAGTACAATAGTTTGTATTATTTTTAAATCATACATCTAATATTATATACATCATGCTTTTATTAGCATGGAATAAAGAATACAATATTTTGTATTATTTTTAGATCATATTATTTATGTTCATCTAACATTACATTTTGAAAAAAAAGTTGAAAAGATTTTTCATGTTTTGACATTTTTATAAAAATAGATGAAAAAAAAAATTTTAATGCTTTAACAGGTGTACATTTTTTGGTCTACGTCATACATTTATAAGTACGGAAAGAGCAGTACAAAATTTACCTATGATAACAATATGCTTCACGTTTTGACAGGTGTGGGAAAGGTAAGCAGTCATCACACACCTATCAAAATATCGTAATATAATAAGGAAATGGAGAAGGCAGTTCATTGTACCTTCTACACATATTTGAATTTTCATACTGAAAACGTATGGCAAAACTACATCATGTTTTCCCAGGTATTGTGGAATGATACATCACATACCTACAAAAACATGGAAAACACACATCACACTTTTGTAAGTGTATGGAAAAATACATCATGCACTTAAAAAAGCGTGGAAAAAACGAAACGACACATATTACATGGTATTTTGTTATGTATAAATATACATGTTGACATCATGTTCTATGAACATGAGATTTTTTAAAAAACAACCCTTCCTTAAGACAGGATTATTGAATAATATATCAATTATGACGATGGTTAAACAAACTTAGAGTTCAATTTCTATCAAAAGTTGATGTCTCTAGTTATTTGTAGTTACAGTAATCTTTAAAAAAATACTACCAAAATTTATGTCAATAATGTGGATTTACTAATGAGATATATATCTGTGAATCGAATTTGGGAGTATATAGTGATTTTATATCGGAAAAAAAATTTATATGGAAAAACTATGTCTCTGTCAGCCTTTTTTCTAAAGGGCCTGGTACCTGTCTGGAAAATGCACTCTTCTACCGAACCTTGTAGTAGTAATTTTGTCCGGGATCTGTTCTGCGACAGGTTCTTCGATAGTCAACTTCTCTTCGGAAGGAACGAAGGCTGGTTTCAAGCGATCAATAGAGACGCGCTTTGGTTTTCCATTGATGATAATGACGTATGTCTTTTCGTTACGTTCTTCCACTTTGTAATGTCCATCGTAAGGGAGTTTAAGCGATTTTCGTGCGGAATCAGTTCTCAGAAAAACGTGAGTAGAAGAAGGTAGATCCTTATGTATAAAAAACTTTCCTGAACCGTGATTACTGGCAGGAGTAGATTTTATATTTTCAAATCTTCTTTGTAGTCGACCGACGTAAGTATCTGGCTCTTCGCGAGGCGTAGGAGTGAAGAAATCACATGGTAACCTCAGCGTTCTACCATAAGTAAGTTCAGCAGGCGAGCATTTTAAATCATCACGAACTGTTGACCTCAATCCAAGTAGTATAATAGGGAGAGTCTCCAACCAGTTCGGGTCGCCGTTAGCCATAAGTGCCGACTTGAGGGTTCTATGCCACCTTTCTATCATGCCATTAGCTTGAGGGTGGTAGGCGGTTGTCCGCGTATGCTTGATTCCGAATTTTTCTGTGAGTTTCTTGAAAAGACATGACTCAAACTGACGTCCCTGATCTGTCGTAATAGTTTCGGGGACACCATGCCTCGAAATCCAGTGAGTTGTCAGTGCTGTGGCGACTGTGTCTGCTGACATATTCTTTAAGGGGACTGCTTCGGGCCAGCGAGTGAATCTTTCAATCATGGTGAGCAGATATTGATAATCACTACAAGCGGGCAGGGGTCCAACCAAGTCGATGTGGACGTTCCGGAAACGGTCTTCAGGCAGAACATACGTGGCTCTTGGCGCGACTGTATGTCTGGAGATTTTGGCCTTTTGGCAATTTATGCAATGTTTGACAAAGAACTTTATATCCTTCGCCATGTTGGGCCAAACAAATCTCAATTTAATACTGTTCACAGTCCCATTAATGCCTGGATGACAAACATTATGCACATTTTCTATGACCTCTTTTCTCATATTAGATGGTACGAAGGGTCTTACATGACCGGTAGAGATATCACACCACAATGAAGAATTAGTTCCAGGAATCACCATTTGACGTAGGGAGAGGGCGGAGTCCTCAAGTGCCTTAATAATTTCGTCGTCGTGACTCTGCTCTTGTCCCATTCTCTCATAGTCAATTGCAGAAGGGCTATTTATCTCTTCAATGCGAGAAAGAGTATCTGCAACTGTATTCTGGTGTCCGGAAATATGTTTGATGTTGGTGGTAAATTGAGATATATAATCTAGTTGTCTCTCTTGACGAGGAGAACTTGAGGCTCGTTTCTTGTTGAAAGCGAAAGTGATGGGCGTGGTCCGTGTAAATAGTAAAATTTTGACCTTCTAAGTTGCTCCTAAAATACTTTACTGGCTCGTAAACACCGGTTAATTCACGGTCAAACGTACTGTATTTACGCTGTGCCGGGGTAAATTTTCTTGAAAAAAATCCTAAAGGTTGCCAAGCTGTACCTTTATTTTGTTGCAATAATGCTCCCATAGCCAGGTCGGATGCGTCCACCATAACTGCTAATTCAGCGTTTGGGTCTGGGTGTGCTAACAATGCGGCAGAAGTGAGGTGTCGCTTGCATTGGTTAAAATCCTCCGTTAATTCCGGGGTCCAAGTAAGGATACGTTTGTCATTCTTTTTATATCCAGAAATGCAATCAAAAAGTGTTGTTTGGGCGCTGATAGTGTTGGGTAAAAATCTTCTATAATAATTGAGCATTCCCAAAAAACGTCTTAATCCTTTGGCTGTTTTGGGGAGAGGAAAATCAATAATAGTTTTCAATTTCTCTTTAATTGGAGTCATCCCTTCCGGTGAAATGGTATGACCTAGAAAATTAACAGTCGGGAGTCCAAATTGACATTTTTTAATGTTAATTACCAATCCATTATCTGCTAATCTTTTAAATAGAATATCCAAATGTTTTTTATGCTCCTCTTCATTGCTGGAGGCTATAAGGATATCATCAAGATAAACAAAGCAAAAATCCAGATCTCTGGTTACGGCATGCATGAAACGCTGGAAGCTTTGGGCAGCGTTGGATAATCCAAATTGCATAGTCGTAAATTCAAAAAGGCCAAATGGTGTTATAATAGCCGTTTTGGGTATATCTTCTGGTTCCACAGGGATCTGGTAGTATGCCCTCAGCATATCTATTGTTGTGAAGATTTTTGCTTTTGCGAGTTTATAGGAGAAGTCCTGGAGCTGCGGAATGGGGTATTTATCGGGAATCGTTTTGGCGTTGAGACGACGATAATCACCGCACGGTCGCCATTCCCCAGTAGGCTTCTTCACCATATGTAAAGGGCTCGCCCAGTTACTCTTGGACGGCCTGCAAATGCCTTGCTCCATAAGGTAATTAAACTCCTTTTTGGCTGCTTCTAACAGTTTTGGTGCGAGTCTGCGAGCTCGTTCGGTCACAGGTGGACCCTTGGTCTCTATGCAGTGCGTCACTGTATGTTTTTTGCTATTTAGAGCTTGCATATTCGGTCGCGTCAGGCTTGGATATTTATTTAAAATCTCTCTGTATTTTTGTGATGAGGAAATACTGGAGATACCGGATGAGGGTCCATTGGATGTTGCGCCTCGAATCCGTAAGCCTGTAGACTGGTCTGTAAGTGTACCCTTTTTAGGTTGACCGACAAGTTAAAATGATGGAAAAAATCAGCACCAAGTATGGCTCTATTCACATCAGCCACTATGAAACGCCATTTCATTGTTCTCCGGAGGCCGAACTTAAGTTCAATCGTCCTTGTGCCGTAGGTTCGGATGGAATTCCCATTAGCTCCGTATAAAGTTGTGGGGCACTTGTCGGAAGTTATGTAATTCTTCGCTATTTTCGATGTCTTCGGGATCACAGAAATGTCTGCGCCTGTGTCCACTAAAAACTTTTGGCTTGTTTCTTGGTCATAAAGGAAGAGACGACGAGTCTGAGTAGGAATTTCGCATGTCTCTACTGTGGAATTCCTTCGTCGTTTCCCGACCTCTTCGAGCGGAAGGTACACGGTTGTTGGCATCGGTAGGCATTTTCACCGAACTTGGCATGTAATCTGCAGTACCCATTCGGTGCTCTGTTGGGCGATCTACCGCGGGACCTGGAACGTGGTCTTCTAGCAGGATTCTGATGATTACCTTGTCGAATATTGTTGCGACGTGGGCTCTGGCTTCTGTGCTCACTGTAGGTAGATGAACGGTCACGATTATGGACCTGCGACATCTTCAAAAGTTTCACCTCGTGGGTAAGAGCTGCGACCTGCTCTAAAAGGCCTTGCATTGACGTATCATTACGTTCGGATCTTGAAGTTCCGGGTTTGGTGTCGTGGTCAACCGCGCCACATTCTGTTGTCTGGTACACATCAACTATCTTATCGGCAGCTAGTGCTAGTTGGTTTAGGTTATTGTCCGGAAGTGCTGATAGTATAGCTTGTACATGCTGCGGAAGACGTTGGAGCCATAGTGTTTTTACGATAGCGCTCTCCGCTAGTGTTGGTCCAGCTAACTCGAGCATGTGTCGTAGAAGTCCTGTTGGTTTACGGTCTTCTAATTGCAATCCCGTCAATAATCGTGTTAACCGCTTCTCTTCGGAGTCTTGAAGTCTGTCTATCAGCGATGCCTTGAGTATGCAATATTTGTCCTTCACTGGCGGGTTTATCACTATGTCGCTAACGCATTGTAATGTTTCAGCGTCCAAGGCGGCGACTATGATGTTGTATTTAGTAAAATCTTCCTTGATGCGGGAGTTAGTAAACTGGGCCTCGGCCTGAGCGAACCATAACGAAATATTAGTTCTCCAACAGGCTGGTAACCTCACAGAAACGTGATGGATGGATGTTTCCGAAGAACAGCTTTCGTTGCTTGATTCCATGTTTGGTGTTGGAGGTTCCTTGCTCAATGTTTCTTCTGTTTTCTTAGTTACGTCGCTTGGTTCAGTGGAGGTTGTCTCTTCAGTAGATGTAGATGGTGTTGGAGGTTCCTTGCTCGATATTTCTTCTCTTTTCTTAGTTGCGTCGCTTAGTTCAGTGGAGGATGTCTCTCCAGTAGATGTCATTTATAAGTGCAGACAATTCAGGCGAGACAAAATATGGAATACCCGACAGTGAAATAAACTCCTTTGTGATAAAAATAGTTAAAATTGAAATTCTCAATTTTTAAATTAAAAATAAAAATCCACACTAATGCCTTTTTTCTTTCAAAATTTTTCAACAATAATTCTGATAAAAATAAGTGGGAATTATATACCTCCACTATTTATTAGTTGATTCGATAGTTGTTTAGAAACTTTAAAAATCGTTAAAATTGTTAAAAAATTTTAAAATAGTTGAATATTTTCTAAAATTTTATTGTTAAAATTTATTAAAATTTTTGTTGTATAGATAAACTCGTTTTCGATGATATTAAATAGTTTTAGATGATAAGAAAGAAACTTTAAAAATCGTTACAATATTTCAGAACATGTGCGATTTGCAACATTATTGTATTAATTTGACCTCAAGAAAAAATATGGCATCATTGTCGTAAAAATATGTCGAACCAATTTTATCCGGCGGCGATTCTCAGATGAATTCTGGATGCTGGTCTCCCTGATGACGGATTCAGGATCCTGCGTTCTCTGGCGGAAATCTCAGGATTCACGTTCCCTGGTGATGAACTCGGGATGCCTCGTTCCCTGGTGATGATCACCTACGGTCATCGCTGCGCCAATCCATTCTCACTGAAATAGAGGGTAACACGCACTTATCATTCAGGAAGGAACAATTTATTTTAACAAAACATTTAGCGGGATAATAATGTAAAACGCACTTATTATTCTGTAAAAATTGATTATGTTACTAAAACATTAGTGGGATAATGATGTTTCAATAGATAATTAGGTGTAAAACATGTGTTTGACAAGAACGTGTGACAATGCTATCGAAATAACACGGTCGTGTATTTATTAAAAATTACTGGAACATTTATTTCAAAAGGGATTTTACTTTAAGTTATGCTATAAAACAATAGAATTTACTTACTTGCTGTCCAGGATTCCGTCTTGGAACGTTTCTCCTCCTCCCGCCAGCAAGCTAGTTCTTTTAGTCGAAAGGTCACCAGTTTTAGTAGATGCTGGATATCTCTGCTTACCTCATCAGAGATATCCGGGTTCTCTAAATAAATGGTCACGGAATTTAGTTTATAAATCATAACACTGATTGTTTGGTAGAGTTATATTTTATTTGACACCAGAAGTGAGATATTACAAGGATTCTATCCGCGACAATAATTTGCGTATTTAAAAATAGCTTACTGGCGAGAGGAACGTTCAGACCGGAATGATCTCGAAGTTTTTTCCACTCGCGAGCTCAGTTCTGCTGTCTGCGCATTTTGCTGCGCAGGCAAGTATTGCTAGAGTCTAGGTGACATTTTGCTCAAAATATAACAATATTTAGGAACTTACTCATTAATTGAAACTAAGAAAAATTAAAATTTATCATTTAACTTATCATTTCATTTTTACTTATCATTTTGTTTTTGGCATGTTAGTTTCACGAGATAATATGTAATATGAGATACATGGTATTTTCCTAGCAAAATTTCCTATCAAAATTCCTAGCAAAATGTGCCAGCCAGAAACACAAGACCAGTACTGCCGTTTTATTGTGGCAATACTACGACAAGGGAACAATTCAATATACAGAATCCAAATCTTGGGTAATATTTATTCGCACATAGATATGGAATATGTCACTGTTACACTATAAACATGAAATAATAAAATCATTTATCCGTAATTTAAATGCTCACTAAGGATTTTTTTGTAAATTTACTACATCGACTTTAATAAACCTTTTTTTAGTTTTTATCTAAATTATTAAAATTCAAATTGAACATTTCTGAACTCCTGCAACTTACGAACCTACATCTACACATAGCGGTTTAACGCTATGAGAAACCAATAGGTACTTAGGTGTTTGTTATTAATGATTATGTTGTAAATTTGTAAACACATCTGATCACCGTACTTTAAAATTTTTGTTCCTTGTATATTTATATCATGCGTGTATTTTTTTTTATCGCAACTTTCTTGTTTTTATTTCTCACTGCACTTTTAAATTTTTGTTGCTATTATTTTTATTTCATGTTTGTATTTATGTTTTCTATCGTAACTTTTATTTATATTATATTTTTCTTTCTCGTGTTAAAATTTTACTGTCTTTATATATTTATGTTAAAGCCCTCTGGGCGTGAATTAAATTAATAAAATAAAAAAAAATTAAAATGCCCATATTAATAAAATAGTTAAACATTATAGATTTTCATCATAATCATCATCAGGGCAGATGTGTAAATGTTAGTGGTGAAATGTGTGCACTTAGAAGCAATACCGTGTTGCCAGCTCCACTCCATTACGAGCTGGCACAGTATTTTTACAGTATTTTCTTACAGTATTTTTCAAGATGGTATTCTGCAGAAAAATTCAGCACACATTTCACCACTAACATTTACACATCTGCCCTGATGATGGACACTGTAACGCTGTCCGAAACGTTGGCTAAAGGAGGAGGGAGCTCAAAAAAAATACTTTTGGCAGTGGCAATCTAAAATCATAGCAAACATTATATTTGATTATAATCATAAAACAAAAAAACACAAAGTTGACAGAATTTTGCTTCAGAAAGTTTCGGGAAATTGAAACTAAAGCCTACACTAAGCCTAAACTCTTCTTATGTCCACTTTAGAAAATTGATTGGGAAAATATAATTAGTTTAAAACTTTGTTCATTATTCATCTCGTGCCTATTTTTTAATGCATTTTATTACCCACGTTCATTTATGCTCGATGGTTTTAGGCTCATTCGAACATGTTTACCGTTTTGATCGATGCTTTTTTGTTCGATATCGAATCAACCAGTTTCAAGGTCCATAATTCTTGCTCGATATTCAACATAAATTTACGATTTGACTAAGCGTCTGGTGGTATATTTATTTCAATATCGTGGGTGGTGTATCTGTCGCAGACAAATCGTTAAATCAGGCCGATCATGATGCGCCTGAGGCACTTCACGATCTACCGCCAGGCACTTCATGAAGTAGCTAGACGCATCATGATCTGCCTGATTTTACGATCGGCCTCCGACATATCACACATACACAGCCTTGCTAATAAAAAAAACATAACGCAACCGTTAAACGGTTTTTTAGTGACACTTTGAATAAAAGATGGACAATTTCGAATTATTACCAATTAAAAAATGTTTTTAACTGTGCTGTGAAAGAACTAGCAACATTACTTTTTGGTAGACTGGCATGCGCCATGGTTGTAAGTTTCAGGGCAGTTTTGGTTTGTGATATGTGATGTGTAATTAAAAGTGGCTAGTCTACCCGGCAAATTGATAGTTTTGATTTATGGTATGTGATGTGTGATTCATGTCATGTTTTTGTTCATAATTTATATTCCAATGACCAATTCATTAGACTATTGATGTAATTCGATATATTTTAATCGCGCGTACTTTAATTTATCGCGTGAATTTATTAACCCTTCCTTGAAAGTTATTTTTTTAACAAGGAAAATGCCTTTTGCGTGTGTAGATAAATACAAATTTAAAAAATCTGTACTTGTATTGCGCAATAACGAACCAAATTATCATATTTTTTAGACGGATGGGTTGTTAAAATTATGAGTAATAAAATTTTGACGACCTTCGTAGTCCAGTGGCTAAGACTCTTGACTCACATTCCGGAGGTCGCGGGTTCGAACCCGGCATGCGCAAATAAATTTTATTTGATTAATTTGTGTTATTTCACAATTAATTCATTAAAAATAATATATAGTATATTTGCGGCATGTTCCAGAGTGGAAGATACTATTAGTATCGCCCTGGTGTAAGACCACCATTCAGAATTGAAACGTTGCTTGAAAATGGCTTTAGCCGTGTTTAGTGACCAGATCTGAATAGCCAGGTACTTCCCAACCTTCCTCTTCCCCACCTCCTTCCCCTCCCCACTACCTTCAGCCTCACAACATACCCCAATTGGGGATGCCATAGTCTCACTGGCTCCAGACGGGAGCAGTTGAGATTCTTGTGCGGTATTCACTGTAAAAAAAAAAAAAAAAAAATGAGTTCAACAAATATTTACCGTTAATTTTCAAGTTCCGTGATTATATTTCAGTTTCATGCAGCAACTGGCCTACAGTGAAATAATAACAGAACTTGAATAGAACCTCCACAGAACATGGAAATTAACTTAAAATATTTGATGAATTCATAATTTTTTTTTAAATAACCCGTCCTAAGTGAATTTAAAATACAAAATCTGAAAGGTTATTTTATCTAGTTTCTAATTTAAAAAATTAAAAATTAAAAAAAAATAAATAAAATAAACTAAAAATTATTTTCGAAAAAAAGACATGTAAAAGATATTTGAAATACCTTGGATATCTCGGAAATTTCTAAAAAGTTGCAAAAACTTTGTATATTAGTAAGATTGTAACTTACACGGTTTGTTTATCAATAGCACAAAATTTTCCTCACGCTTCTAGTCAGGCTGATTATCTTTAACTGCTGACTTAGGACCTAAAAGCGCTTGGTTTACGGCTTGTTCGTTAGCTTATCAAGTTTTTTTATAAGTATAATGGAGTTACTACGCTATGCATCAAGTTCCAGTTTCAAAATGTCGTTTTCCCATAACACGTCGTTAGAAACTGAAGGCAAACTTTCGTCGCGATCCGCGCATTCTGCTAACACGGAAACCTCCGGAGCTTTTAACGAAGCTTTGTATGTAAAGTAAAAGCTTCCATGAAATTTGAACAATAGAAACAACTTGAACCATAAGCTCGAAGAACTATGCAGGGAGCTGTGCTGTAGTTGGTCAGTTAAAGGCTTTGGGGAAGGATTTCGCTAGAGGACACTTTTGGACACAAAATAAATTATTAAGCGTCATCTTTCGTTCCCGGTGAAAACTTCATACGAAGCTTTTAAGTACTACTAAATCAATAAAATGCATAAGTTTCCCGTGTTTTTTTCTCTTTATATTCCAATGGGGTATTTTCGTAAACTATGAATACTACAACAATATTAAAATTATTTGGAAAATATAAGTATATTTTCTGATAAGTACTGATAATTGTACCAAAAATGTGCAATTTCAAATTTTCATTAATGATTATTGATTTGAAAACCACAATTGCCGATTCAGTTGCAACTGGCTACATGACGTAGAGAACGCCAATGTCTGGCAAGACGGCTGACACCAAAGTTGCCCGGCGTGTCGTCAATGCCGCGCCCCTGAAATCGCGAATGAAAACGATATAGTCGTTTAGGCGGCAAATCGAAAATGACACATTTTAAATCTAAAATGTTTTCGTCATCAAAAAATAAAATAAAAATAATTCGAAAAAAAACAGTGAAAACACCCTACTGATTAAATAAATTCGTATTCGGTGTTCTTTAAGATTGTACAGCTCTGTTATTTTTTTCGAATTACGTGCCTAGGCCCGAATTAATCCATATATTCAATAATAATTAAAATAAATTATAATATCAATTTTGAAAAGCGGTGTCGTTATCAATGTAGATTGTTGGGTAGAGATCCAAAATTATAATGATCTGTAGCGGTTACTTAACCCGCTCTGCTAAAACCATCGCAGCGCCACTGATTAACGATCACACCAAAAATAAATATCTAGGTGCGAGCCGCTGCCGGCACTGTAAGTACGTCTAACGCCTTGTAACAATTAACGCGGCAACCTACTGGAAAGTTCCCGACTGCACAATAGTTTATCAACACAGCGACTCGACTGTTCTCGAACATTCTCACCTTAGGCGCGGCGGTCGAATTTCACACGCCGTTCTCGAAACTACTTGCCCGACCGGCAGAGTATAAAAGCCAGCGCAGCCGCATGCAGCTCAGTCTCAAGTCTAGTCTCCAGTCACACACACAGTTATACAGTGCACAGCTTATCAGTGAATTCGCTCCAGTGCGGTATCGGCTGAACGGCCAGCCCCGGCAACTCAAAGCCGGCGGCACCTGTGCTCGTTGCGCCCGCAGCCTTTGAGGAACATTATCTCACAGCTCACATGGTTTGCGGCGGACCTACAGCTCAGAGATACACTTCGCCTCCCAAGGTTCACCGCTGTCCATCTCCGCGACTTAAAGCGTCGAGCGACATCCTGGACGTCATGGTCTTCTCCACCACCACGGTGCAGCGCTACATGCTGGTGACATGCAGACCCGTGGTCTGCTCCACCACAGCATCTTCGACCATCATCATCAATCACTGCCAACACCACTTATGACTTGCACTCGCTACTACTCGTGTCAACAACATCTGACTGTTTGCTACGTAGCTCTCCAATAAAGACTTCGACTCACTACATCGACTGACGCCTTTCATTTATCTCCCGTCTCTACCGATACGGACCGCTCCCTCAGATCTAACATGGAGGATTGGGAGAATAGGACGAATGTAAAACAACCGAGTGAGCTCTTGAATAGCAGCTTTTTTAATGTTGCATTAGTTCAATTACGTTCTACCCGTAGAAGGTAAAAAATGTTCTAACATTCCCGATGCCTTGTATAATCAGAAGTACTTGAAATTTCAGTAGGCATCGGTAGGTATAAACAAAAAACATGCCTCTCATAAAACATTATATCAATCTTAAGTACCTGGGTCTTAGAAAAAATCTTCTGAAATATTTATTAAATAGGTACCTAATATTAATAACTTACTACTCATTAGGTAAAAGAATATTTATTTAATGAGCAATTCACATGGCTGTTCCAGTTACATATATTTATTTGATTATATTCCCCGGGGGGTATGTGTGTTAAACCACGTATGACCGAAATACTAATGAGGAAATCTGAAAATATTGCAAGGCCGATGTGAGCAGAATTCATAAGATAAAACTTTTTCTTATTTCGCTTTCTTAAGAAAGGGACGTATTCGGCGAATAGTCTAGGAAGAAAATATGACGCGCGTGTATGTAAATAGAGGAGGCGTGGAACTTACACAAAGACAAGATCGAGAAAATCATACACTAAACGAGTTTAGTGCCTATTTAAGAAGTTGTGTGTGTAAATGCTGACAGGGTCTCACTTCATCCTCTCGGCATTTCACTGGCTTTGGAGAAGCATTATGTAAGAATTAACATGAATTTACCATATAAGTATACGTGCATTAGACAGCCATTGCTCGTCTATTGGACAGTTAATGAGCTGGAAATGGAATGGCATTGGGTCGGTATTGAACAAGTAGATACTGAACAAATATTGTACTAGCAACGGGCATTGGATCGGCATTGAACAAGCAGATACTAGACAAGTATTGTATTAGCAACGGACATTAGATCGGCATTGAACAAGCAGATACTAGACAAGTATTGTATTAGCAACGGACATTAGATCGGCATTGAACAAGTAGATACTGAACAAGTATTGTATTAGCAACGAACATTGAATGGGCATCAAACAAGTAGATACTGGACCAGTATTTTACTAACAACGGGCATTGAATCGAACAAGTAGATACTGGAAAGTATTGTATTGGTAACGGGCGTAACAAATAGATACTGGACAAGTATTGTACTAGCAACGGGCATTGGACTAGTATTGAACAAGTAGATACTGGATAAGCATTGCATTAATAACGGCATTGAATTGGTATTTAATAAATAGATACCGGACAAGCATTGCATTAGCAATGGGCATAGATACTGCACAAGCATTATTGTAGCGACGGTAATTGGATTGGTACTGAATGAGTAGACAATTGACAAGCATTATTCTAGCAAAGAGCATTGGATTTGGTATTGAACATGTAGATAACATCTAATGCCTGTTGCTAGTACGACAAGCGTCGTACTAGCAACAGGCATTAGATTAATTCTGGGCAAGTATGAAACTAGCTAACTAATAAGTAGGTTAATAAGATAGTCAGATGGTATTTATAACTCACTAACCTCCGGCATATTGAGTTTATTTAAAAAGTTGTAATTATTTCCAAAAAGAACTCTATTGATTAAAATATACGGCTAAAACGTTTAGACACTTTGGGTAGATGTTCTCTCCTACATCTCTCCAGCTATCGGGTAGATATTCCCTCCAACTATAAATGCACCAAGCTGCATATGGTTAGTATGCATTCACGAATTTATACAATAATCTTGAATATATTTTGTTTCATTACAACTTTCGAAAATTTAATTTTTAAGCCGCTGAGCTGCATCCGTACAAATATATAATCTTTAGCACACCACCAAGTGCCAACAGTTGTCGCCGCCGTCAAACAAGCAGCCTGCAATGTCGGTTTATAATATACGTATATTTGGGTTTATGTCGGGACAAAATTGTAATGCAAATAACTCTCTCACTGCAGCGCAAATTTTATACTTCGTTCAGTTACTTACGTAATTTTACTCGTAAATAATCCCCTTGGGGGAGGACTTGTTGTGTAAGACCATGAGCAAACTTTTCATGAAAGCAAAAACAAGTAATACAAATAAATTGTTAATTGGCTTTGCTAGTGACTGGAAACGTTTTAAATAAAGGTAATAGTTATATTGCGCAATTAAATAATATGCAGAATAAATAAATTGCTTTGGTTAAAGCAATGAAAAGACCTGTGCACATACTCGTATATATGCAAACAGTACACAAACTTACATAACTTGTTGTAAACACAACAGGGAGCCAATCAATAAACCACCTTTTTGTTATCAGGTTATTTTTCCTTGTATACACGTAGATACAAAGGGTACAGAAGATACGGAACTACAAAGAAGTCCTATTAATGTATACGGGCCGGAATGCTCTCAAGGCGGTTCTACCACTGTAGCGACAATGTCAGAAAATTACTCTTTGATACATATCGCACTGCCCTTTGCACATCTGAGCTGTGGATACTATACCCAGCAGCGCAATGGGACGAGCTGAGGGTGTGCTACAACAATACATACAGGCAACTAATGCAACTACCAAAGTTCTACAGTGCCTCCACGATATTCACTAAAGGGAGGTTGAACTCATTCCCCGCCTCTCTCCGCCAGCGACTAGATTCTGGGGCAGGACAAGGAAGTCAACCAACGCCTTTGTCGTGGTTGCATCAGAGTGGTTCAGCTCTCCACTCAACGAGTGATAAATGGAGAAGATGCGGTGATTCTTTAATTTTAATCTTTTTTCATACTTTTCTTATTTAAGCGATGTTTTCATTTTGTTTTATCTTTGGGTACCTAATAATTATTTTTCTTCATTTTATTTCGATTTTTTTTCTTTAAATTAAATAGTTGTTAAGCATATCTTAAGTAATGTGGAATTTACTATCCTTCCAGTTCTTTCGGATTAAAAACTTAAATAGATAACTTAATACATTCTTTAATTCGACACTGTCGGTGCTTTGGTACAAATATTTTTATTCTTCCCATCCTTTCAGCTCTCAGCATGTTTCTCCGGGTGACTTTGTGAGTGTTTTCATGTACATATAATATCTACACAATTGGCATTACCAGAGAAAACCGGAAATACGTCATTTTCAAAAAAAGATTTTAGACGTATTGACTCTTTTCCACAAAAAATTATAAATGGATTTCGAAAGATTGTTCTTTTATCTAGCATTCGCATGTAATAAATTTTGCGAAATTTTTTAAATTTTTAATATAATAAGGTTATTCCATAGGTCATTGGGAGATTTATTAAATTTACAAAAAAGATTTTGTATTATATCACACCCATTTCAAATAATATAATCATGCAGTAAAATAAATCAATACATTATCTAGCAAACGCATGTTTTAGAATTTTAATTTTAGTTTCAATAAAATCATTAAAAAATATGAACGTACATGTATTTCTTGACGAAAATTGGTCCATTTGTGTATTTATTTGCGCACTTACAAACTAATATATTTCAGATTTTTTTAACATTCTTATTAAATTTAGACATTATTGAAAAATGATAAATACTTATAATCAAAAAATAATTACAAAAAGTACATTATTTTAATAGTTTTATCATCACGCCTTTCAGCATTTTTGGATGAAGGTATAAATTAAAGCTAATTTGGATTGAAATATATTCGATATTGAGTTATAATTTTAAAAAGCTGGTACGGAGAATAATTAATGTTTCTCATTGTAACCGCCCTGCACGATCGTAAGAACAACTTTCGATGAAATGTGGATTTTCGTCCGCTGGCTGGTTAAACGCTCTTACCTAAGCCATAAGAAAGAAACATGAGGCTTCATACACTATACATTTCATACAAATTTACTGTTTTGTGACAAAATAATCTATGTAAGTTTTCATTGTTGTGTAAAACAAGAAACCATTTTAGGTACACACTGAAAAATCCAAACTACACGTGTATTACTTAGCCCTTACTATCGTAGTGAGAAATATGATCTGAACGGTGTTTAAGAGGGAAAATACCATGTTTTAAATCTAAGTTAACCACAAAATAATTAAAATATGCACATTTATGAAACCAAAGTTTCCGACCGCAGTTTGAAAAAAAATTATGAAACTTGGTGAAATTTTAATTAATTACTAGCTGGTATCCGGCATGCGCTGCAGTGCAATTCAAAGAAGTAAATTGATTCTCCCTGCATGTTCTTTCCCGTGCGTCCCCGTTCACCTCCCGAGTCCCCTTCCCCTCCCGCGATCCCCTTCCGCCTTCCCCCGCCCTCGTCAACCCTTATGCGAAGCCCACCTCCCCCGATCCCTTCCCCATCCAGCGTTTCCTCCCTGCCGCTAAACTATTTGAAATACAAACATTTTCGTTTATACAAATTTCATAACGACAGAGTTTACCACTATGTATAGCCTATAACCTTCGCGGGCGTGCGCATACAAATTCGCCAAAGCTTCATTGCAATTGGATGAACGGTATGGCAGCGCATAAAATACGAACAAACAAACAAATATTGATTTTTATATGAAACGACAAAAAATGAGGGAATGATAACATTTGTAATATACAGGGTGTTAAGGGACGTACTTGACTTACTTTAACTAGTGATTCCTGACATTATTTGGAGTAAAAAATGTAAATGAAATTTTGGTCTCCGGTGAATTTTTCGACGATTTTTTTTTCAAAATTTTTTTCTTCAAAATCAAACCAAAAAAAAATTCTTTCGCATGTCGTCACTGGTCACTTAGCCGGGTGTCCGACAAACCCCTTACCCCGCCTCCAACTGTTCAAAAACTACCATTTTTTATGTTTTTGTAGAAAAAAAAAAAAAACATCAAAAATGTCACCGGAGACCAAAATTTTATATACATTTTTTACTCCAAATAATGTCAGGAATCACTGGTTAAAGTAAGTCAAATACGTCCCTTAACACCCTGTATACTAATAAATACGTGATTATACTGATAAATATGATTTTTCGTTATGAGTAATCTTATTTTTTTATGTTAGCTTCACACATGAGGCCCTGAAGAAAATAATTCCCATCATGTCACCTTTGGGGATGTTGTGTGGAGAATCTTTGTAGGAAAGCAGGAGAGAAAGTTCTGGGAAGTAAAAGGGATAGGAATCCGGGGTTCAGCGTGTCCAAGAGTGACGGACATATGAATCCATTCCTCCAACCGTAGTGCAAGGAGATGTTCCGATAGAAACCTGCTGGAAGGGTTAGAATGTCTCT
Organism: Limnephilus marmoratus; assembly: GCA_917880885.1. Taxonomy (NCBI): domain Eukaryota; kingdom Metazoa; phylum Arthropoda; class Insecta; order Trichoptera; family Limnephilidae; genus Limnephilus; species Limnephilus marmoratus. Next base: position 38,074,408 of record OU862918.1, on the reverse strand, counting down.
CTCAACCAGTCTCTCCCGATCTGACCAGCCACGCAGTTGGTGGGCAGACGTATCCGCCGCCAAGATCCGAACAAACCTTACCCCAAGAACCCGGGCACCTCTGCTGGGTCACCAAACGTACCGAACCCCTTAGGGCTACTTATTGCCAGAGGTGTTGGTTTTTCAATAAATGGTCCGTGGGGTGGTGGTTCTCATACCTGCCTCCCAAATTGAAATACCGAAAAAACGTGAGGTGAGCCATTATTAAAACTTTTAATATATATATCGAATGTGGTATAATAATAATCGCTTATTCCAGAATGTATGCAGGGGAAGTGCAATGCAATACATTCCATATTTTTAAATAACAAAAGAAAGATAAATAATAAGATCATGTAAAAAATAATTAACATCAACACATAAATTAAATAAAAACAAATAAGCATGAGAAATGAAATATTAAGCACTTAAATTAATGCAAACAGCCGTTTACGGGGGGTATTTCACCATCTCCCGTCTCCAGAAGGCCATCAGGGGAGACTCCATCCAGGCAGTCATGGCGGTGATGATCGCATTCTTCGAATGGCGCAGTTTGCGCCATAAACTTCCCATGCGGTGGTTGGAGAAGTGCACGGAAAATATGCACTCGTCCCTCCAGGAACATTTCCCGCTGTACTGCAGTATCACGGTAGGCGAAAAAGTTGGCGATAAGCGTTATTGTAAGCAACCTTTAACTTATGCCATTGGGTTGCAGTGTAGTCAACCCACAGTTCTGATGTGTACAGGGAGGTACAGAAAGCGTTGAACAGTATTCTTTTTACTTTGTGGCTGCAGGAGTAAAAACTTCTTGACAGCATACCCGCTCTATGAGGACTAGATAAAACATTTGTTAATTGGCTTTTGATAACAACAATAATGTCACCAAATTTACTCACAGTTGGCTTTGCGATTATTCACTGTGGATTATTACGTGATGGATTAATCTCAATCTTCAACACACCAGCACGTCGAGAATTCAGACATAAGATTATAACTTTCAGCAAAACTCTTCAAAAAAATATATCTTTTTCGAGAATGTTCTGCATCCGAACTTCATATCACAGAAATAACGATTTTGACACGAGGTATTTCACAACGGTGACCGAACAACTCGAATGAAATCAACTCAGAACTCCTAAAAAAAATTAAATTGATTACGTTAAGTTAGATATTTAATGACTTTTTAAAGAGGAGTTGAGTTGACTTGATTCTGAGTTGACATGGAACCTACCTTTTACCTTGAAAAATATATAAAGCAAATATATAAAGAGTTCAGAAAAGGTTTATGAAATATGTCTCTTATCGCGTGCGAAATGATGAAAACTATGTCCCCGTAAACCATAAATCTCTTGATCAACGCCGAGATATCAGAGACCTATTAATGCTCTATAAGATTATTCATAACTTCATTGATAGCCCATACTTACTACAAAATATTCATTTCAGATATCCATTAAGAGTTACTCGATCTCCGGACATCTTTTATATCCCTAAGAGCAAGACAAATTATCTCTAAAATGTATTTATAAGAAGAAGCTGTAGCACATTTAACAGATTATGCCCAAATATCGATGTGTTTAACACAAACCTAAATTCCCAGCAAGCATAAAAAATAACACTATTGAATGCCACATGTTTAACTAATAACTTAATATTTCATTGATTTCTGTATTTCTCTTTTTTATTTTTAGTATCACCACATTTTCTCTCCTACTTTTAGCAGTTCGAATTCAAATAAAATCACTAATCACTAATCATTTTGTAGATTTAAGTAAGAAGATGCACTTTATCAGTATTGTTTATATCAGGTATAGGTATTGGGTATTTTTTGTATAATGATTCTAAATTTCAATTTGTCGTTATTTTATTAATCAATGACATACATATTATTATCACTGGCATTTATGAATTTATACAGACTGTTTATAATAGAAATATCAGAAAATTTAAGTATTAAATTTTCAAAAATCTCATTTAAGAAATAAATTGTTTAAATTAGCTTTTCATCGATTTTTAATCCTTGTTCGGTAGCTTTCCAAGCTTTAAAAAACTGTAAAGGTAAAAAATACATATTACTCGTATATCATCATGGACTGTAATTACAAGCATGTTTCAAACGCTGTGTTCAGTTGTACCAGCACTGTGCTCCAAAAACGAAAAGAAAGGAAGCTGCTTTAAATAATTATAATTCAATTACAGTTAACAATGCACAAAATAAACATCCCCCACCCCCTCTGCATGACTTTCCAGCTTTCCAGAACAAAGGCCCGACTTAAATCATCCCCTAATGTGGTTCTCAAAATGAGCGAACAATAACGGAAACATTTGCTAGGGGTCGCCGCCGAATAAAAAGCCTGCAGCGGGGCTCCTCGCCTCACAGAAGCTGGAAAGGGTGCTAAAGGAACTGAAATTGCGCTATGACCGCACTTAAATAGTGCTGGACGCTGTTCTTGGGGTGTGTAAAACAAAGCATAAAAAATGTGGAACTCATATTTTTCTTTGGGTCTTATCCTTTGTTTCTAGAATGTACTCGTATATAAATTCTAGTTTGTTACCCGAGTAAAATCACGAGATGTAACTTGACTCACCAAGATGAAAACCGAGATTAATTAAAAGTAATTCATGAAAAAAGATACTGTTGTCTAAAATAGGTTAAAGGTTGGTATTTTTTTTAGGTGAATATTACACGAACACCTCACGTCCGTAGCCAGCAAGACTATGGAATCCGTTACCGGGGTATGTTGTGACGCTGACGGCGAGGGGAAGGAGATGAGGAAGAGGAAGGTGGAGAATTACTTGGTTATTCAGATCTGGTCACCAAACACGGCTTAAGCCATTTCAAGCGATGTTTCAAATCTGAATTGTGCTCTAATATGAGGGCGTTACTGAAAGTATCTTCCACTCTTCTTCTTCTTCTTGTGCCCTGTCCGTTCAACGGACGTTGGCTATCATGTTGGCTATGCGGACTTTGTTTACTGCGGAACAGCTCCACGGTAGACTGGCCAAACCACTGTCTAAGGTTTTTCAGTCATGAGGTTCTCCTTCTTCCAGGGCCCCGTCTTCTGGCAATATTTCCCTGCATTATGAGAAGCAGGATCTCATACTTCTCTGGATGTCTCATCACATGCCAAGATATTGAAGTTTTCGGATTTTCATAGTTTTAATTACTTCCTTTTCTTTATTCATCCGAACCATAACATCTTCATTTCTAACCCTGTCCGTCCAGCTTATTTTGAGTATACTTTTGAAGATCCACATCTCGAATGCCTCAAGTCGCCTAATTAGTTCTTCAGTAAGCGTCCATGCTTCCATTCCATAAAATAATATCGAAAACACGTAGCATCTGACCATTCGCATTCGCATCTGACTATTAGCATCTGACCATTCGTTCTTCCACTCTGGAACGTAGCAAATGTACCGTATATTTTACATTATTAAATTGTGAAATAACACAAATCAATCAAATAACATTTACGTCGCACTCCGGTATTTGAATCCGCGACCTTCGGATTACAAGTTGAGAGCTTTACCCCTCGACAACGAAGGCCGTTCACTTTAACCTAAAAACCTTCTGTCACCCTATTTATTACCTTCCAATTAAAATTACTTACAAACCTACAATATTTTGAAACATGATTTACCCACAACTATAAAAAAGTAATGTATTCGTTGTAGGAGTACAATATTTAGGATTCCTTGTACATATAAACAATCAAAAATATCACCAAATTATCTTGCCTAATCCTACAAGACATGATCAGTGATCACATAGATAAATCAGCTAACTACATAAATTGCGTATTTAGTAGACTATCCCATCTGTTACTGTGACATTTAATTAATACTGCCATATGATAGCCTAGAGCTACAGGAGAATCACTAACACACTACTGTATATCTGATATCCTATGAAAAACATAAGTACTAATATTACTAACTCTCTAAGTACTCTCCATGCTATTTTTCCCTCTGGCTTTCTTTGTATTTTTTTATGTCTATTAGTGATTTAGTGTCAAGGTTTCCATATTGCAACGGATCATTCAGTTTTTTATAATATAATAAGACTTGGGTCACGGTTGCAGAAAAGGTCAATTTAATGATAGCGCTCCTGGCTGTGTGAAAGCCCAAGGAGGTAAAAATTATTAAATTTTTCGAGGAAGAGTTCATCTAACCCATAGATTCTCAACTTTTTTTTGCCCACCGCTAACTTTGAGAATATTTTTATTTCTAGCGCCCCCTAACTCGTGAATCCGAAACAGCAATTGACCACGACGAAGGGAGCATAATGGGATACCACCACAGGGTTTCATTTGCCACAAAGGAGGGGGCGTAACGAGGTACCACGACGAAAGGGGCGTAATGGGATACCATGATGGGGTTACATTCAGTGGCGGCTCGTGACTTTTGGGTGTACTAGGTTGCTAATATTAAAAAATGGCATTATGGATGTTGTCGTATGCGAAAAAAAATTTTTTTTTTTTTCAAAAATCGGTATTTTGTATGAAGATTTTTCAGGAAATCGGTGCGGCACACCGCCAAACTGAAACTTCCTGAAATTTTTAATACAAAAAACAGATTTTCAAAAAAAAAATTCTTTTTCGGCTACAACAACACCAATAATGCCATGTTTTTAATATCAGCACTCTAGCACACCCAAAAGTCACGAGCCGCCACTGGTTACATTTGCTACAACGGAAGGGGAGGAATGGGATAGGTAAAATGTTTTTGCGGATGGATGGCTCCTATGGGATGGGATGGAGCAAGAAAGGATGGGGTGGGATGGTTTCTCTGGATCTCCTGCCGCTCCCCTGAAAGTCTCAAACGTCCCCCAATTTTCTCTTGGTCTTCTACCGCCCCCCTGGAGGTCTGAAACGCCCCCAAAGGGGCGTTATCGCCCACGTTGACAACCTATGATCTAACCGGTTAACACTTTGTGTGAGCATTCATTTTTGAAGTGAAAACTTCTTCGGAGAAAACTTCATCGTTGTGATTTAAAACTCGATTAAATGGAAAAGAGTGACACTAAAAAGAGAAAAAAGCATATATCTATATGATTTAGCCCGCGAGAGAATGAGATAGAAAATTTCACGGGTACTCGGTTCCAATATGAGTCACACACTTCGAGGGGGAAGTATCACTTACTCCAATTGGTATTGAAAGGCAAGATAGAGGGTCGCCGAGGGCCTGGTAGGAGATAAATGTCTTGGCTGCGAAATGTACGATAGTGGACTGGCGTTAGAAGTGTGGAGGAGCTATTCCGGGCGGCGCAAGACAGAGAGACATTTTCCAGAATGATCGCCAACATCGGGGGGACCCGATAGGCACACCAAGAAAAGAAGAACCGGTTATCAGTTTGTGATGACATTATATTTATTATATAATAACGCCCTAGTTATGATTTAAAGTAAAATACAACGATAAATTGCAGTATTCAGTGCAACGTGTTAAATAATATAGTTTTACTAATAAAAATCCACACAATTTACATAATAAGACTTGACTATTGAATATATTTCCTGTATATCATTAAAAATATCAATTGCTTTACTTACGTCATTTTATTTATATGTACACAATCTCATGTTTCGTGAACTAAACGTAAACTTCCCCTACTGTTTCCCCTCCCCCCTCCCTCGACCACGTCCTTTTCTAATTTAATTTTTAACTTTTAAGCATTTATTTCTGGAAATGTAGTCATTGGTGTACGAAAAATGTGGATTGTGAGTGTAAAAGAAAATTGGTGTAAACAAAGGTATTTGTCTTTTTATTTAAAAAAATAAAAATATTTTTTCAACATACGGACTCTATATACAATACTTTCAACGTTATGGACATTAAACAGCTCTACGCAAAATCCATCTTAGTTTATTTACATAAAAACAACAAAATCCTATACAAACCAACACAAATGATACACAATTCCCGAGCCAAAAATAAAGAACTTCTCTAAAGTCTCTTTTCTAAAACCACCTTTGGACAAAAACACTTTAAATACATAGCTTGCAAACTATACAATACACTACCAGCTACGATTAGACAAACTGAATCAATGACCAAATTCAAACAAGATATAAAGAAATGGATTATAAGTATTGGACGTCACGCTACTGCTAACATCTGTAAAATAGATTACAAATAGACAGAATTACCATCTCACGTATGTCCTTACCCTTATTAAAGAAATTAAAATAGTAAAATCCTATATGTAAAATATAACTCCTATATAGATTCGACAGGATTTACTACTTTATTCATCTCTTCCTTCACCTATATAATAATCTCTTTATGGTATTAACCCTCAATTTAAATCATCTTTCATTTAATTTGACACTTTTAGCGTTCAAAAGCAGTAAGAAATGTTTTATGATAAACTCTGAACAATTTTCTGAAAGAACATGATTTTTTTCAGTTAACTGTAACTTTTATTTGTTTGGTTAGTAAATAGACCTTAATTTCTTTAGTTCATAATCGCTTTTAAAGCCTTTCTTTAGTCGGACTTTGAATTTTTTTTTTCAAATTGCGGTGGAAAACTTTGGTTTCATGAAGGTGATATAAAGAGAGATATTTTCTCTTTATAATACCGTTTAGATCGTATTTCTCATCATGATACCAAGGGAGATACAACGATTTCCACATACGATCCGACATAATATATAAGTTATCCCAAAAGCGAACAAACTAACCTGAGTTGTGAATTTAGTAAAAACTGTCACCCAGTATTTCCTGTAACATAATTTTTATAATACCTTATTATTGCAGCAAAGAACTTTTGAATTAAATCAATCAGGTGCGTATAACTTAAGCAGGGTTATACAATGTACAAGTACACGATTCCTAGTTATACTTGGGTTCTTGAAAAATTCCATTCAATTGATGGAATACGAGCCATCTTACAAATAAAAGGCAGAATTATTTCCCCTCTATTTTCATCCAATCAAAGTCAAACACGTGAACATCGTGAGTCACCCGATCGGCCCAACTAAACGGTTCGGTGAATTTTAAAACGACAAGCCTAAATCAATTTCGACTAATTGAATTTCGTAACGTTTTCATCGGAATTAATCAATGTCGTTTCAGAAATGTATCCGATTAACTAACGGGAAATCGCAATTTAACAGTTGGTGATCGGAAGCGATACTTTAAATCAGTAAATGGAACATCAGAACTTTTGAATCTGAATTCTTTAGGTATTTCTGAAATTATCTTGTTTTACCACACTTCATAAGAATACGTTAAATTCACTTTGCACACAATACCTTAACACCACTGCATTTTTTGTGACAATTATCGCACAAGAGTTCCGTCTACAGCCAGTGGGACAATGGGATAATCATGGCACCAGCGGGACAATTATTATCGCGGATATTATCTTACTTGTGTACTTATTGGGGCACTTATCGGGGTGTCGTGTGAGACTAAAGAGAGGGTGTGTGTGTGTGGGGGGGGGGGTGTGTGAGTAGCGAAGGGTACGAGATAGAGAGAGAAAGGTGGGGATGTTCCTGGCTATTAAAATCTGGTCACCGAACACAAACACAAACATTTCGCATGGCCCGCAAGAATTTTCGTACTGCCCACTTGTCTAAATGAAATATTTAAAAATGTGTTAAAGAACATTAAGAGCGTTTAACCAGCCAGCGGACGAAAATCCACATTTCGTCGAAAGTTGTTCTTACGATCGTGCAGGGCGATTACAATCAGAAAGATTAATTATTCTCCGTACCAGCTTTTTTAAATTATAACTCAATATCGAATTTATTTCAATCCAAATTAGCTTTAATTTATACCTTCTTCCAAAAATGCTGAAAGGTGTGATGATAAAACTATTAAAACAATGTACTTTTTGTAACTATTTTTTGATTATATGTATTTATCATTTTTCAATAATGTCTAAATTTAATAAGAATGTTAAAAAAATCTGAAATATATTAGTTTGTAAGTGCGCAAATAAATACACAAATGGACCAATTTTCGTCAAGAAACACATGTACGTACATATTTTTTAATGATTTTATTGAAACTAAAATTAAAATTCTAAAACATGCGTTTGCTAGAAAATGTATTGATTTATTTTACTGCATGATAATATTATTTGAAATGGGTGTGGTATAATACAAAATCTTTTTTGAAAATTTAACAAATCTGCCAACGACCTATGGAATAATCTTATTATACTAAAAATTTTAAAAATTTCTCAAAATTTATTACATGCGAATGCTAGATAAAAGAACAATCTTTCCAAATCCATTCATAATTTTTTGTGAAAAAGAGTCAATACGTCTAAAATCTGGTTTGAAAATGACATATTTATAGTTTTCTCTGGTAATGCCCTCTTAAACCGGTCCTCTTCTGTTTTAGAATAGGGTTTAGCGAAAAACTTAAGTCATTTTTTCAAAGTTTTGAATCAGCAGTCCCCGTCCTTCAGTAGGATACGGGTTCAAGTCCTGTTGGCGACATGTATCTTTTCTCGGAAGATTTTTTCAATATAGATGTTTAGGCTCCGTTGTTTGCATCCAGAATGATTGTTTATTCGACTTCAGAAAAAACACAAATGAATTAAAAAAAAAAAAATTATTTTAAACTTACAAAGGTCATTCCTTCTTCGCTAATAACAAGAGGTTGGCTTAAAAGCCAGCAAGAAGCTTATTATTAATTGGATTTGTTTATTCATTCATGTAAAGACCACGATTCGTAGAAATAATCCAAAATGTCAGAATCCTAGTGCTACGGATATATTTTAATTCTATGAAAAAAAAAATTGTTTCAATCCCCAAAATAGGCCAGATTAATGATACGTTAGGTAATTTGCAAAGATTCTTCTCAATCACAAAGAATTTGGCAACCCCTATAATATGGAAATTGAATAATCAAGCGGTCGTTATCCCAGATCTCCTGTTTTCAAGTGATTATATTTGGTCTCTGATTGCGGTGATAACCCAACACAGGTTATTGTTTAAATATATTGGTAGATAGCTCTTCACTCACCCATGTGTACTTTTTAAGCAGTTTGTAAAATATTCTTGGAGTAGGTATTAGGAAAGTTGCCTGAATTCTGCGAACCTTTTTAGATTTTCAATCCGCTTGCTTTAAACTTATATTTGGTTAAAATCCATAAACCTTTGTTAATCTTCAAGTAAGCTCACCTTCAGTACCTTCCGAAATAACTTTGATTTATTTTTCTACTACAAAATTGGAACAAAATTTTAAGTTTATTTTATAATATAGATACCTACGTAAAATGTGAATATGTTTTTTTTTGTAAATATTAATGGCGTGTTGCGCTACCTACTTCTTATAAGTTTAAAAGAAATTACAGAGATTATGTTGATCTGTGTAAAGCCAATTTTCATTTACAAGTGTTCCAATATTACTTGACTGTGGTTTATTTCTCCAATTCCTATAATTTTCGATAATACTTTTTGCTTATACAGTGATGCAGGAATTATCCGATTTTATCAACTATGCGATGGCGCCTTCGATCAAGTATATCTAGATACGGCCTAACCTAGTAAGCAAGCCAGTAAAATTGACCCCGTGTAAGTAAATGTTAACAATACAACTATTGTACGTATTCCATCGCCTCGCCTCGAAGTTTGTAAATCCGATCACAAAGTTCATTCTCAAATCCCATTTTGTAGTTTTATCATTTTTCAACCAATCACATATCGCGCGTGACGTATTATGGAGATGAATTTATCAATCCTACTTGGTATAAACTAGCCGTACACGCTCGTAAAGAAAATAACCCGAGAGCGTTCATTGTGTGACAAGAGGTGTTCTTTTAATTTTAAACAAACGTCGAGAAAATACGTCACGAAACAAAAGAAGGGCTGAATTGGGAGAGGATTAATAAATAACATGAAACATTTTAGTTTTCATTTTTAGTTTTTACATTCTGAACAGGTCCTCTAGAACCAAAAACGGTAGGTAAACCTACATTTTTTATTATTGGGCAAAGGTTTTATCTTAGTTAAAAATATTTGGTAAATAAATATTAAATAACCACTTGGAAAGACCCATTGTAGGGGTGTTAGTTACCCAATAAATGGTGGTTATGGGTTTCTCCCAACCGCCTGGAACCAGTTAGACTATGGCATCCCCAATTGGGGATGTGAAGCTGATTGTAGTGGGGAGGGGAAGGAGATGGGTTAGAGCAGCCGTATTTCTATTTAGTCCAGTCAAGGAAGGAGGTGTAGAGTGCGTGAGCAGGAACCTAAGCGATTCCTTCAGAAACTTGTTCAGGGTGTTTAGGGTGTGAACATACTAATAGTCCTGACGTCTAGGTGGTGAGCTAGGGGTGGAAGAGGGGGGGAGAGAACGTCCCAATTTTCGGATGTGCGCTTATATCTCGAAAACGGTGCGTCGCAGAGGACAATTTTCTTATAATAAGTAAAAGCTCATAAAATTATGTACAACTTTTATTCTATACGTAATTTTCTAAATCCAAGCTGAAAATAAATTAAATCCAAGTCTAAGTCCCACAATCTGTTACAAACAAAAGTGATGTGTCAGTAATAAGATAAAAACAGCTTTTTCTGAAAATGACGACATTTTACTAAAAAACTTAAAATTGCTGTAAATATTTACTGGTTAGAGATTAATTTGCATATGTTTATTCTAAAAGGGAATTAAATTCTTTACAACTTCTTACAAATAAATTTCTTTCATTGATGAATATTTTAGACGATATGAAGGAATGTTTGATTCAAAATGTGAGGTAAAATTATTTTTTTCGAAAATATCTACATTTGTGGAGCGTGAAGTTTCTGTTCCTGCTCACGCACTCTACAACACCTTTTTGACCTTTCATTGACTGGACTAATTGTGGGATATTCCTTCGAAACTTCAAGGCAGAAATCTACCAGAAACGTTTTTTTTTTTCAAAGTAAGTTTTCAGCTAAAAATAGTTGATACTTAGTCTTCTCCCACTAGCTCAATCGGAGAGTTATTTGCGGTGTTTTCAGTTTGTTGATGATCGATTTGGGAAACTACCAAACAAGGTTGGAAAATGAAAAGATTGGTACATAAAATAAAGAAATGTTTATTAATAAAACCATGTCTTTTGTTATACAAATGCCCCTTTAGAGATATTGCAGCAAATGATTTTCTGACGCTTCTAGGAAAAGTTTTAATCTCTTTATGGACGGATTTGGAAGCTTATTTATTGATTTTAAAATTTATTTTATCGGAAGCAGATTTTTGAACTAACCAAAGCTTGTAATAAGAATTACATTTACGTTACCCATCGCGTTGTTGCATCGTAGCCTGGGCAAGGGACGGCGAAATTTGACTTTGATCCTTTTTTTAAATAAATTGAAACAGTAATGGCAATGTTGGTTTTTTAGGATCAACAATCTTCAAAGCACATCTTCTTTAAATCTACAAAAAAAAACGTCGTCCGCACAGAGATTCAACATTAAAAACCTAGGCAAAAAGTTATGCAGTTCACACAAATAATAGAAGTCAGTTTATAGTTTACAAAAATACAGTGCATAAACATAATGTTAACATTTGCATCAGCAGCAACGCCAAGACACCGCCAAGGCACCCGGAATGTTGGTTTTCTCAGCTCTCTATGTCGTAAACAAGTACGAGGAGAGATGACCTTTGTTGGTCGGTGCATTTGGAGTGGGTAGTGGGTACTGGGGGTCCCCGGCAAACGACTCGAGAGGAAGCGACAACATGAAAGCAAAATAATACAAGTTTAAAAAAGTACAAATAAAAGGGATTCATTATGCTGTTAAGTCGGCTAAGGAAAAATAAACAGTGATCAATGAACCACAAGCATCAAATGACTAAATTCCTTTCTGAACACTACTTTCCGATAATTTATTTATTTGACATAATATCTAACATTATTAAATACAATTCAGCAATGTCGACCTCACTGGGTAGCTGACCTGCGCTGAGGCCTCCATTTTATAAAACAAAAATTTATACATATTACATTAAAAATAATATAAAAATAATGCTGCATAAAAAAAGCTAAAATTAAACTTAAAATAAAAATTTATAATTTAGGTAAAATGTTTTTTTTTTGATAATGTGTTTTATATTTATTTTTGTGTGTTACGTGTTGGTGTTTTATTCTTATTATGTAATGAGATTTTGAAAATTTTGTCTTTTTTGTTCTTTAATCCAATTTTTAGTTTTGAGTATGGATTTATTTTTGTTTTCTTCTATTTTATTTTCAAGGGTAAGACTGTTGAATGCTTTAATAGCATGATATTTATAGTGCCTTTTTCCAAAGCTTGTATTTACTGTCGGAGTTTTTATGTTATTTTCGTACGATTGTCTTACTGGTCTGTTAGTGATATTTTGAGATTGTTGAAATTTGTTTTTTTGGTCGAAAATGTAGTTAAGTAGAGTTTTGTTTTTATTTAATTTTATTTTATTTTATTAGGAACATTTACAGGTTAATAACATCACATGCATTAAACAAAACAATAAATTATAATAATTAGGTTACAACCCAATAACAAATGTTCACATCATGCCCAAATAATAAATAAAAAGTCAATAATTATTAACTTTTTTTGCCTAATATTACAGAGATAGGAACTAGATAAACAATCTAAACATAGTCTATATATACTGTCTAATACTGTGTGATACATAAAAGATACAGATAAGATAAGATAAAAAACAATGAAAGTAGAAAAAATATAGTGTGCCAGTTTTATGGCTATTTAAATAAAAAAATATTTATAAAACAAAAAAAAAAAAATTGAAAAAAAAACACCAGACTTAAAGTGGAAAAATAATGGATAAGTTTTAAGATTTTCACGGCCAGAAGCATTTTCGTTATATGTTTTTGGGGTGTTGTGCCGTGTTGCGCTACCTCCTTCTTTAGCCAACGTTTCGGACATCGTTGCAGTGTCCATCATCAGGGCAGATCCGGCAGATCCGGTAGATGTGCAGATGTGATGTCCGGCAGACACATCTACCGGATCTGCCGGATCTGCCCTGATGATGGACACTGCAACGATGTCCGAAACGTTGGCTAAAGAAGGAGGTAGCGCAACACGGCACAACACCCCAAAAACATATAACGAAAATGGAAAAATAATATATATACGCACATGGACGTATATACACATATACGTATTACATTATTTTAAACTAAAAACATAAAAAGTAAGGTAATAATTATTTAGTTTTGTTAAAGTGAATTAATCTACGAGTATTTGGTAATGAATTGGTTATTATAAGGACCCATTAACTTTATGTTTGAATAATAATTTTAACGTGTAATTGGCGTATATCTAGTACGTCACAACTGTTGAATATTTGGTCTGTATCAGTTAGTCTATGTTTTTTAAGAATTACCTTTAAGATCGTTTTCTGCGCGATTTATAAGTGAACGATAGCTGATTTTGTTGCTCCTCTCCAGACAATTATTCCATATTCTATTATTGATTGACAAAGTGCAAAATATATTGTTTTCATTTGTTTTATTTTATATATGTATGTTCCTTATGTTTAGGAAAATGTGTATTGTTTTGGGGAGTTTATTTGTGATTTGTTTGATATGATGCGTCCATTTTAGGTTATGGTCAATTACGATTCCTAGATACTTTATTTGTTCTGTTTTTTCTAGAGAAGGGCAATTGCAGATGTTGTTTTTTAAACATTCGTGTATTTTTATGGTGTTTGTGTTGTTTTTTGGTTGTCCCGTGTTGTTTATACTGTGAAAGAGTAGATTTCTAATTCTTTGGAATATCACCTTTAACGTAAATTTTAATTACCCGCCTTGAAAAAGTATAGTCTTATTGAACACTTGCCTTTTGCTAGCAAGCTTGTTGGCAATGTTGCTCATTTTGGCTATATAATGAAGTCTAATATTGACATATCTTTCAATTATTGCTCGTATTAAATGTAATCTATGATTATGTGTAGCGGGTTGGTCCATTGAATGAATATTGAGGGAATCAAAAATGTTTGAATCTAAGAAATTTTGTGAAATTTTGGTTGCTATATAAGAACTTGTATATTTAGGCATTATAGTTTTTCCATCGTTTTCATTTAGAAGTTTCCTAATTACCGATTCACATTTAAGGCAGGTTTCAAACACATCCAAAGATGGATAGCATAACCCTCCTTTGTCTCGGACTATTATAAATTTGTGAAACCACATCTTGGTTTGGGCAGTGAGACTATCGATGCATTCTTTACATTTTATTTTTTTTGTTAATCCTCTCGCCACAAATCCCGAAATATAACCTACTATTTGGTGACTATTGCCGGGTAATCTCAAAACGGTTTCGTCTAAATCAATAAAATCTATCACATCTAAGTTTTCATCAAATTCTTCATCGGAAGACATACCGGTTGTTGTTACGTTTATATTTTGAATGGGTGTACTACTTGAACAGTTTAATAGGGTTATATTTTCAAGGGGAATGCAATTACCGCTAAATGCTGATGTTAGCTCAAGATGGCCGAGGAGTTTTTTATAAATGCTTTTAAACTGTCGAGCATTCGGGTTATTGTTGTGGCCTCCATGTGATCTTATATTGCCGAATAATAACTCTATATGATCTTGGCTTAATTTGTAAGAAGGTAAAAATTTTAAATAATGTTCCTCAATTAAATTTTTATATAAATGTTTCAGACTTTGTATGCATACTACAAATCCCAAGAAGCCGGTTTTGTTTAAACTGTCTACGAGGAGTTTTTCGGTTTTTGTTATTTCAATTTTTTTACTTTGTTTATTCATCCTTTTAGTTACTACAATGATTTTTAAAGTGTTAAGATAATCAGTGGCTTCATCTAAAAAATTAAATACAGTTTCTTTATTTAAGGGAGACAAGGGTTGCTGGAATCCAAATTTTTTAAGATTTCGTGAGTTTAAAACGTCGAAGAGGTCATTCAAGATTTTAACAAATTTGCATGTGGCTTCTGAATCTTTGTAAGATGGCATTTTTAAATCTTCTCTACAAAATTCTATTGCTTTGGCAACACTTCGGCTTAATAATTGAGTTGCCAGTTTGACTTTCATTATTTGACTTCTGAAAAAAATGTGTTGGTAAGTTATTTTAGTGGCGAAATGAAGGCCTTGCTCCTCTTGGGTCCTATTAAGTTTTACGAAAAATTCCCATCGCGCCTCCTTGCCCTCTTTGTCGATAATTATTTTTTTTTTTCAAATGTATTTCTGACTAACTTTATCATATGGCAAGCATCTAAAAATATAGCAACCTCTTTTCCAGTAGATGGGTGGGGGAAGGTAGTTTTAAAATTTTTGGCATCATCAATTTTACAACCAAGCACTTTCATTGTCAAAATATTGGCTCTACACCCATCAAAAGTCACGGAAACGGTTTCGATTCCTACCTCGTGACATTTTTTCAAACATAGTCTAATTATGCGTGCTCTTTGCTTTGCAACTAATCCATTTATAAGAAAATAACCTAGAGGAAGTTTCCAATTTTGATTAATGCACACTAACAGCAGGACATATGCCTCCTTAGCCAAGACTTTCTCTTTATCGTTTACTCCCATTCCCATGTCTACATAACCTTGATACTTTTTACCGTCCCATATTTTTTGGTGCCTGATAGCCATTTCATCAACAGTTAAGTTACATATTAATTTTAAATCTGTATTATCTGTTTTTTTTTAAGTGCACTAAATGCTTCAGCTGTAAAACCGGGATTACCGTTGAAATTTCTGTACCATTTAGTAAGTGTCCGAGGATGGGGAAGACATGAATCAAACACTCTTCGCGTGTATTTGTACGCAGCAGGGGAATAAAAATTAAGTGTTAATGCCAGCTTACGGAGTGCAGGAGGGTATTGTTTAAATGGTTTGATTTTATTTTTAACGTTTTTTAGGTATAAGCTCTGAAATACTTCAGCAGTTTCAGTATTTGGTGATATTTGTGATATTATTTCTTTAGAAGGTCTAACCCTTTTTTCCAAGACAATCTTTTTAAATGATGATACTTTTTTTTTTAATCTTGCGTTTTGTCGCTGCAATAATTTTATTTTACATTGGGCTTTTTTTAATAAAACACACTTTCTTTCCAACTTATATACGAGTTGTTTTTCTCTTAGTGTTTCAATTAATGGTGGTATAGAAATAATTGATTCGTTGACATTATCGGATTCTCCTATTGCTTGTTTTAAATCTGATCTATGAGCTTGAATGAAAGGTACACAAGAAAAATGAGAAAAAGAATCACTTACGCACATCGGTTCTTGCAATTCTGGTATTGGAGCCGGGTCGTCGATTACGGTGGAAGTTTCAGCAGGATCGTGAACCACTATTGTTGGAGGAGAAACAATTACAGTAGTTCTCTTCGCATTCTCTGTGGCCGTGGCGGATAACGATCGCCCGAAATCAGCCTGAAAACAACATTATCAATCAACACTTGACCAACCCTCGATAAACTTGCTTAAGTTTTCACATAAAAAACAAACAAAATAATTACCGGATAAACAGGCAAAGCTTTGCAATCTAATCGTCGAAGGCCGCTTGTAGTTATGTGTATGTGTTTAGGATGGAAATGATTCGAACACACACGGTTTCCTGCTGACGGTATCCACTTGCTATCACCCTGTTGAATTCATATTGCTTTTATCCATTTCTCCAATTTTTCCGTTTTTTTGGGAAACCTAAGAAAAAATAAGTCGTTTTATGAACAATTATCAGGATGTATACAGAAAATATTTATCCCTATACCTAACTTATTGCATTAAAAATATTGTAAAACTACTTGAACTTGCCTTTTCATATACAGCATGTCCGCTATAGCAATAGTACCTAATCACAATGGGGTTTTTTGCAAACTATGAATACCGTTAAAAACGTTTAGAAGATTTAAAGATTATTATTCTGATTGTGATTATCGTACTAATATGTAATTTTAATATTTTCATTCATAATTATTGATTTCAAAAATGATCTAAAATGATCTAAAAGATTAAAACTGGGCAATATCGACATAATACAACCCTGTTTAGCGAATCCGCCGCCGAAAAACACGCACACTTGCTCAGAAGTAACACGAAGGCAGGCCATGGCTAATACCAACACGTGTGTCAATATTGTGAACTGAGCTGAATACATCGATAACTTATCACGCGGTCAAGAAGTGACGTCGCGTCAACATGATAATTTTATTAAAATAAAGTATATTTGCATAAACTTACCTATGGTATGACAACCCATTATTCTTCCTTTTGCTGTTTTGCGAATTGTGGCAATTATTAATTATACATTTAGACATTTTATAATGACTAATGACCAACACACAAGCTGCGCGCTGTCACAGGAAACGAGAATCCGTTATGTTTTGTTTTGTCCGTGTATGTCAATGTATTAGTGAACGAACCGAAGCGCGAATGACGTCAGAATATTGCTTGACAAATTTTAAAAACTATAATGTTTTTCACGTATATGAATGCGCTGTGTAAATGCGATCTGTAACACATATATTTTCTTCTGTTTTCTGATAGCTGACTACGTTTTCAAAAATAAAGTCCGCGACGTGTACCTTGTAAAATATTCGGTAGTAGTATATTTTTGTGTTTGAAAAAATTTACCCCCGTCTGGACGGCTGGCAATGCAAATTAGTTTCAGTGTAGCCCTCCAGCCCAATAAAAGATACAATTAAGAACTGTGCCTTCTAAACGGTGCAATACGATGCATATACTTTTTCATAAATGGGCCGTAAGCCAATTTTATTCTGGTTTCGGGAGTTTGAGGGGCCATTATTATTTTTTTAGGGCTTGTCTAGATATTCTTGGTCGAAGGATGGCGCCCATAAAAGTTTTTGAAACTACAAATTAATGTTGTACTCTTCCTTTTTCTGTTTAAATATTTTTGCCTGGATCTAACTTCCCACTAATTTTTCATCCAACCTCTTAAAACACTTCTTTATTTGTGCCGAATTCGACGTTCTTGCTGTTTTTTTTGCATTTGCTCACTTTGTATTTTTTTCCACACATACGCTTTCCAGAATATTACATTGGTTTACATAAATAATAAGTTTCAGTAATTAAAAAAGAAAAAAAAAAGTTAGCGATTCACTATGCATGGAACAACTATTTAAATAAACTGTTTGGATGGGTTGTTTCACAGAACTTTAACGATTCATCAGGTTTTTAAGTTATTTTTTTAAGTTCTGTGAAAGTTCTATTCAAGTTCTGTTATCATTAAATCGTGTACGGATTTTTTCACAATACTTGGTTTACATCAAAACTTGAATAGGACCTTCGGAACACTTGAAAATGAACTTCGAAATCTAATAAATTGTTCAAATTCTGTAAAAAAAACCGTCTCTGATATATTTATAACAACCCTAAAAATTCATATATAGTTGTGTCTATTGTCAACAATTAAAATACAGTAACACTTACACTCAATTTTAACCGTTTGCTTCTTCTCTTCTTCAATCGAAGTTTGTTTATCATCGGGGTAATTTGCAGGCTGGAACCCGCAGCTTTTTTAAACAAAATTACGGATTAAATCGTTATAAAATATCATTTACACTGCAAAACGTTGCCCTAAGTTATGTGCACGGTTTTATGGGACGTTCTTAACTTACTTTAATCAGTGTTTCTGGACAATATTTAAGGTAAAATACCTTGATCTCCGATATTTTTATTTTCATTATTTTTATTTTTTTTATTGAATAAAAGTTACATACAATGGGAATTTATACCCGCTAAGCTACTTCGGCCATGTAATACGACAAGAAGGCCTCTTGCATTCCATAATGGAGGGTATGACCGAGGGGACAAACTCTAGGGGACGCCCACGCCGAGAGTACCTGGAGGACCTGCTGGTGGACGTGCGCTGCTTATCATATGCAGACCTCAAAAGAGCCGCACAAGACAGGGAAGAATGGAAGAGAAAACTAAAGGAAATTGCTGCAAACCAATCCCAGGATTGAAACCAGAGAGAGAGAAGCTACTGTAAGTAGCTTGTCAGCAGGAGATTAGTTCCACAGATTAGTTAAAACAATACATGAAATAGTCCTAAACGCATCAGCGTTGCAACAACATACACAAATAACAGCATATTAACCATAAACATATTTATATATATATACATACCCTAAACATTGTGATACTGTGATATGCAATGTTGATAATAATAGAGAGACCGTATTTTATGGTGAAAAAATGTAGATTAAGAATTTTTTTTTTTTTAAATATCATTAGACAGTTGAGTATATAATTCACTAGTCATTAATAACATAATTGCAAATGAGTACATGGTGAGAATGAGCAAAATATAATCTTAATACATAAGGTTACTCCCTAATTGGCATGATTTTAACATCAGTGAGAATTTCGTTAGAGAGCAATTTTCTTTAAATTCGTATGGCAATTTGTTAAATATTAATGCTATAATATATTCAAGTGTTCTTTGACCATATTTGTTTTGAAACACAGGTAGATTTTTATTTCAAAACCAAATAAAAACGAAAAATCTTTCACGTGTTGTCCCTGGTCACTCAAATAGGTACCTGTCTAACCCTCCACCTCGACCCTAAATTACATTTACATTTTTTCTTCAAGAAATGTCAAGAATCACTGCTTAAATTTATGTCCTTTAAGAGGGCATTACCAGAGAAAACCAGAAATATGTCATTTTCAAATCAGATTTTAGACGTATTGACTCTTTTCCATAAAAAATTATAAATTGATTTCGAAAGATTGATCTTTTATCTAACATTCGCCTGTAATAAATTATGAGATTTTTTTTTAGTTTTTAGTATAATACGGTTATTCCATAGGTCGTTGGCAGATTTGTTAAATTTTCAAAAAAGATTTTGGATTATACCACACCCATTTCAAATAATATAATCATGCAGTAAAATAAATCAATACATTATCTAGCAAACGCATGTTTTAGAATTTTAATTTTAGTTTCAAAAAAATCATTAAAAAATATGTACGTATATGTGTTTCTTGATGAAAATTGGTCCATTTGTGTATTTATTTGCGCACTTACAAACTAATATATTTCAGATTTTTTTTAACATTCTTATTAAATTTAGACATTATTGAAAAATGATAAATACTTATAATCAAAAAATAACTACAAAAAGTACATTATTTTAATAGTTTTATCATCACGCCTTTCAGAATTATTTGGATGAAGGTATAAATTAAAGCTAATTTGAATTGAAATCAATTCAATATTGAGTTAAAATTTAAAAAAGCTGGTACGGAGAATAATTAATCTTTCTCATCGTAACCGCCCTGCACGATCGTAAGAACAACTTTCGACGAAATGTGGATTTTCGTCCGCTGGCTGGTTAAACGCTCTTAAAACCCTGTACTAGGAGAGAAAATTTGTTTGTAATATTCTATGACCTGCAAATCTAACTGGCAATTAGTGATACAGAATAATATTACATTCGTAATCATTATTGAAATGGATATCCTAGCTTAGTTAGTCTCTTCCCACCACGCCTATTAAATTTAATTGAAGTCTCCTATTGTTGAATATTCACTTTGTCGTTGACACATCCCCAACATTGTATTTGACAAGTTGATTAATATTTTCAAAAGGCAACACGCATTATAATTAACACTACCACAGATATTCTCGTTTTCAGTAACCATTTACAAATTCTGTGTTGTTAATTATTATTGTTGTGGTCAAATTATATTATTGATGATTGGTGCAGATTATGATACTGTGTAGATTCTGCTTAAAATGGAACTAAACATTATAATTATACGATAAGTATTGCAATCGTTTCCGATAATAACTATAATGTAATATTTGTGTTGACAATTTTTTTGGTGATGATATTTTCCAAACAAGGACCTTAATCAATTGTATACAATGTTATCAATGCGGTTTGACCGGTTGTAGTTCACATCAGTTCTTATTTGTCCAACAAACCATTTTAAATTTTGTTCAATCTCCATTTTAAAATTAAAATTTAAGTATAAAAATTATAGTTAATCATTTAACTAAGAACTATTTAAACTAATGAGACCTATACCTTTACAGAAATAACTTTATCTTATACACCTACCATAATGTTTCATTGAAATAATGAGAGAAAACCTTCTCTTCGTGTAAAATTTTCTAATGGTCTGTTGGACAAATACGAACTAAAGCGATGAGTAGTCATCTAATAGAACCTGTAATGTAATGTAGGTATATGTGATATACATACATATATTGTAAACGGGTACACTGTTCTATGCGTTATGTTTAATGTGCTCTTTATCAATGACGTTATATAACATGAATAGACTCGCCATAGTCTTATATACTCAAAATATAATGTGGAAAGTAAGGAACACTCTTTTGTTTTCAGCGATTTTCAGTATCATTTCTTAATTCAAAAGTTTATTCCTGTGTGATAAAGATAGACAATCAAATAATGTGTGTGTATGAATGACATGGATATATGAGCGGGCGGCGTATTGCTTGTCACTTTTTGATGGAACGTTCGCTGTCTCCTTTTCTTGAGGCCCACTAGAATAAAAGGTCCGGCTGCCTGTCGGAGTTTGATATGTCGAGCTATACAATAAATACAACAGGGCAACGACAGTTTTCAAATGGTGGCGATTGTCATCAATACTTGTTAGAACTACTGATTTATGTGTCGTTTTACCGCAAGCAAACAAATAAACAGAGTGTTTAGGCTGATTAGTCTACTTTAAAACAGTGAAGTTTACTTAGCAACAGAAATTTGGCGTCCAGACCCTTTACTTTAGTAGGACTTGAATTTTCTCTAATGACGTGTAAAACCGCGAGCGGGAAACATGACAATTAATTGTAATATTTATAAAAATCGATAATAATAAGTAATTTGCGTGTACTTACAAATGAAATGTTATTCATTCGCCTTTACTATTATTTGCTGTGTAATTGAAACCTTTTCTCATCACACAGAAGGGCATTTTGGCACTTTTTAAAATGCAATTTACTTACTGGTAAGTGCTGGTAAGACGCAACCTTACTCGACGAGTAGCAGTTTAGTACTAAAGTACTAGATATCGAGATCGGTGCATTTGTCTTGTTCTTGTCTTCCCACTTTGAGATTTCTACCCCTCGTCTAGTAGTATGTAACGTCATAGCTCTTTATCCATTTTTTAATTCCTCAATTTGTAGGTATTTTTAAACGCGCGTATAATAATGGTTCATAAAGTTAATATAAAGATAATGTTAACCATTCCATCTTACTTAAAAAGCTTGATCAAATAGGAATACATGGAGACATATTTCGCTGGATGAAATCATATTTACGTAACAGAACGCAAATAGTATTTATTAATGGATACAAATCATCTCCTATAAATGTAACTTCTGGTGTACCGCAGGGGTCGAATCTAGGCCCTCTTCTTTTTCTAATATTCATAAATGACCTTGGTTCAAAATTCAACTGTGATCACGCTTTTTTCACCGATGATCTTAAAATTTTTCGTACTAAATGCTAACTGCTTCAAAATGGCCTCGACACACTCAATAACTGGTGTTTTGGTGTCAATGATATGCACTTAAATGTTGAAAAATGTTACACTTTAAACTTCTCTCGGAATATAATTATAAAGGATTTTTCCTATGTTATTAATACCACTATTTTTTTAAAAATGTTTTCCATAAGAGATCTAGGAATCTCTCTTGATTCTTAATTAATATTGGATGCACACATGAACGACATTAAGTGCAAATCATTTAAAATAAATGGATTTATTCATAGAACATGTGAACCTTTCAAAGATCCTCTACTAACCCTTTACAATACCTTAATTAGAAGAAAGATAGAGAGAAGGTTTTACTATGAATGCTAGAATGCTTTTGTTGGTTTTGAATTGCTGAAATCTGTCAGCAAATTTAATTTAATTTTTTTTATAACTGTGATGAAGTAATTCGTGTCAACAGTTGCACTGGTCTTATCGCGATATTGCTTTAGAAATTGAAAATTAAGTAATTTACCGCTCTGAATATCTTCTGCAAAAATAATTAATTTTTCTTCAAAACAAACTAATTCTTCTACCAAAACGTAGGCTGGGTTTCCCTTTCCTTGCAGTTTTAGATTCAGCTCATTTAATTTCGCTGTGATATCCACCATAAAGTACAATTTTCGCAACCATTTGTCGTTCTCTCTAATTCAGGGTGATTAATGCCTTTTTCATGGAGGAATATATTTAATTTATTGAAGCACAAAACAACACGTTTCAACACCTTAAATTATTATGTTACCTACTTTTACTTCGGTTTTTTTATTATTATTATGTACATACCTTTGAGAAGATAATTCACTTCTAACTCTTCGACTTGAAACAACATACTATACGTCACAACCAAAGCACTGGTGAAGACTCAAACTGTCTTACGTCAAAAGCGAATTAAAACCTACATAGAAACATCCAACGACGGCTTCCGACGGACTGTCGTGTGTCACGGGGGAGGGGTGCGGTGAAAAGCGAGTTTTTTTTTTTGCATTAACTCCACATAGAAGGCCCTTAGGAAAATAATTTCCCTCAGGGCCTATATCATCTGGGATGCTGTGTGGAGGGTCTTTTTGAAGAGAGGAAGGAATGAACATTGGTCTTGAAGAGACCCATGTTGTAGGAAGGAGGAAACACAGAGGCCGGCAAATCATTCTACAGCCGAGCTGTTGAATACAAGAACGAGTCGAAGAAACGACCCGTTCTCATGTGACAAATGTCAACCGTGTACAAATGTTGGGCATGCGTTTTGCGTGTTTCCCGACTATGCACCGGTGCCTAAGGGATTAATGATGCTAGTTCCTCGAAGCATCTTCCATTGTAATACCGGTAGAACAAGAACAGCATTCCCACCCGACGCCTGTGCTCTAAAGATTGCAATCCGTCTGTTAAGATGGGAGAATTTATCAAACGGACCGCCTGTATTTTTCAGGTATTTTGGAGCTCCAGACCAGAGGTGGCTGCCAAATTCAACCGTGGGGCGCACTTGTGATTTGTACAGGGTTAGCAGTTGTGTACTATTAAAGTATCTACGGGCCCTGTACAGTACGCCCAGTTTTTGGGAGGCTAACTTTACTCTGGCTTCGATGGAGCCCCCATACCTGAGCTGGTCACGAGTACAATGGCTGAGAGTTAGAAATGGTGCCTAATCCGCGTTCATCGATTCAGCACGATTTTTAAATGTTTTTTTTTTTTTATGAAATAAATAATATTTGCGTATGGAACTAAAGAGCCGCAGCTTCACACCCAAAGAGTCGCATGTGACTCGCGAGCCGTAGGTTGCCGACCCCTGACCTAGCGGTATGAAATATACTTTACGACCTATTCTCATACCTACCAAATATACATAACAAAATTCATAAAAACTGTTCGAGTCGTTTCGGAGGAGTGCGACCACAAACACCGTGAAACGAGATGTTTATATGTATAGATGTCAATTTTTTGTACTTTTGCGCCGGTGTACCTAGTATATAGACAGGTAGATTTTTCTTTGATGCATTTGAATGAAAATATGTTTTATATTTTGTTATTTGGCGGTACATCCTCTCTGCACACCCCTTCGGGGTTACTTCGTTATATTTTGTGTTATTAGGTTTACCGTATTTTCCCCAAGCCAACTGCATACTGTATAAAGTACGCCGCACAGTGGTTTTACTAGTATGGGAGCGTCGGAAACAATTCGAAATTTCAAATCGCAAGGATCACTAAATTTGGTTTCTATATCTTGACACCACATACCAGCGCATCTTTTCCCATACCACAAAATTCAACGAAACGTTTTGTCACTGCGAAACACGTCAGCAAAGATTGACTTCCCTTGCAGTCAGGACATTTGTGTGTAAATGCAACGTTTATTATATAACATTTAGGGACTGATATTGTGTGACTCCAAAATGCCTATAAAACTGAAAGGAAAAATATACCAGACCATTGTAAGACCCGCAATAATGTATGGCTCCGAATGCTGGACTATGTACAACTCCTACACTAGGCAACTTGAAACAGCAGAAATGCGAATGCTTAGATGGTCGGCAGGAGTATCATTAAAAGATAAGATCAAAAGTTCGCGCATTCGTGGTAGCCTGGGTGTCACAGACATAAATAGCAAGCTGGAAGAACGACAGTTGAGATGGTATGGACATATAAGACGGAGACCATCAGACCACACAGTGAGGCAGGCAATGTCTATGGAGCTTCATCGACAGTCATCCAAAGGAAGACCGAAGAACTCCTGGACGACTCAATGTTCCAAAATTCTTCGGAAAAACGGCCTGGATGAAGGCAATACCCAGAACAGAAAATATTACAACCTGAGAACGAGAAGAGCCGACCCCAACAGCCTACTTAGGCAATGAGTTGGGACAGCGCAAAGGAAGAAGATTTAGGGACTGATAACTTTTTACACCGCTTGCTCGCAATATATTTTTAACCTGGATTCAATACTTTCAGGTGTTTACTAAAGATGTTAGGTTTCTTTTTTCATTTCCTAATGCGACAAATTTGGCATATTTAAAAAAAAAAACATCTCGTGAATTAAAAAAAAATTACGAAGATTTCTGGAATACTTAAGGTTAAAGTTAGATATTCAGTAATATTCAGTAAATGTGCTGATGTACTTTAGTAGCTGAACTATTTACGTATCATATTTAAAAAAAAAATCATTTTTGTCACAGGTTCGGTTTCAAAGGATTTGTTCTTAAGACAAAAGGAGTTATTTGGCATAATGATGAACTCGAAGTGTCAAAAAATGGAAAAATATTTTAATATTTGAAAAAAAAATGTATATAAACCTCACCAATTGCCTTAAAGAGAGGTTGGATAAATTCAGTAAAAAAATCACGGGCTTCAAATTTCGCATTAATACAAGATGGACTATTGCTCGTCGAGATGATGCTATATTTGTGATGGAAAATAAAAATAAAATGACTTAAGACTCCGATTGGTTTTATATTGTATGCGATTTATCCTGAAAACGGCACGTGATGATCGTAAACACAATTTGAATGTAGTTCAGACCAATCCAAACGCTTGAAAACCAAAGATCTTCGGAAAAGTGCACCTCTTTCTCATTTGGTGTTTGAGAAAGAGGTATATTTTTTTGTCAATCGGTAACATCAAAATTATTAGAAGACATTATTCTAGGCGCTCATCTATTAACAGACAAGTGTACAAGATATTTGATGATAATCGCTCTTCTTAATAACAGGTGTTCATTGGAACGCGAGAGGTGCGGATTATTCTAGTATTTTTAAATCTTCAATTGTACCTACTTTTGCGATTAGTTCGCGGGAAGTCTGACAATATAAACTTAGTGTGGCAGAATCCTTGCCCATCGTCCATCAGATATTGCCACCCGATTAAGATTATCAGAAGAGGCTCAGGAAGCTCGGAACAAAGATTTTTTTAAAATATCGCGAGAACTATTCTAGAAAATGTTCTCGTGAGAAATTTTATGAACATGTTTTTAATTTAATGTTAGTTACATCTGATCCTATCATAACTAGTTACAGGCAACCCCCAAAGAAACCATTAAATCGTTTTCCTAAGGAAGTTTTCGCTTTAATAATTCCTCCGGATATTCATTCTTCAAATATCTTTAGCACCGACGATGATGATGATTGTTCATCGTCTGCCTCAGAATGTTAAAAAGCAAAATTAAACATTACTCTATGGATATGGACATAAATAATATAAATTTTAAGAAAAAAAAATATTTTTTCGTTGATAAAAATATAATAAAATCCAGAAATCGTTAATAAAATCCAGTCAAACTTACTAAAACCGAATATTATAATTTTTTTTAACCATACCGAAAAATAATATCACTTTTTTTTTCCCCCGTCAATCCTCCCTGTGAATTGTTTCCAACTTTTGGGGTATTTGGAACCACTGTGCGCCAGGGGGGGATTAATTTTCGGCTGATCAACTGTCATGGAACCGCGCAAAACTGCGTAAAACTCCATAAATAAATTACCTTAATACTTTTGGCCGTGAAAGTCTCAAATAATATCGGATTACATATTATATAAGAATAGTTTTAATTTAGTTTGTAAGATAAATATTATTCACTAACAGTTTCTTTCCGGATGTCTGAACAGAATCCGTTGATTATTGATTTCGTTGAAAAATTAATAAAAGTCGAATAAATCTGAAAGTAAATTACTACTTTTCTTCAGTATTTAATATATCAAAAAATCCAAACCTATTATTAATTCATTTCTGTAAATAATTCACACCGAATTCCGCTCGAATCAATGCTTATTTTACAATACTCGGTGAAATAAATAAAATTTATTTAGCGGGTGTTGATTTTCTCTGGTCTAAAAGTAAATCTAACCTTAATGAATGTTTGAGTTTGATGATTGAGATTTTATTAATTTGATTAAATAAATTAAATACATATCGCACATCCCGTAGAAAAGGGTCGTAAGTAATTTTTTTACAATTAATTAAATGAAGACAATATTAGCGAAACTTTCTTTCTTTTTCTATCTTTCTATCTTTCTTTTTAGCCACAAATTTCTATGTTAACGAGCACCTGACCTTAAAAAATAAAATACTTTTTGCAAAAACACGTGCCGCCGGAAAAGCTAACGGCTATAAGTACACATGGGTGAGGAACGGAAGTATCATGGCGAAGAAGGATGATCTCTCTAGGGTGTTTACCATTCGTCGTGAGGGAGATCTTCAAAAGATGTGACTACTACTATTACAAATCTGTTACTGGTCTTATCGATGCCCGCTTTCTCTCAACATTCTGTACCATATCCATTCACATCTTATATTGTTGATTTATTATTATATACTAATTAATCTAATAAGTTGTAACATTTGCTGCTAGCGTCGTGAGCGATTCGCAAATTTCGCATGATTTGGTTGGCAGCATTGCACTCCGAAGGGGCGGCAGATGTTTCGAGATGCTTCGGGAAAGTTCGGGCGCTTCAGTTGACGGCAGTACCACAGATCGAGCAGGTGTTTTTGTGTGACGGGCTGTTATATTGCTGGACTCAAGACATTTTGGATCACGAGAAGTGAGATTTAAATTACTCATATTATTAACAGTTCGAGATTGTGCTTTATAGATTATTTTTAGGGATTACTGATTCATAAATATGTTACGTTTTACGTCACAGGCGCCCATCAGTAATTTTCTTATGTCGTTACAATATAATTTCTTTCTTATTGACACGTGTCGAGAAACTTTAAACATTTACAGCTGGGTACGATACATCGTAACCAGTCACCCCTGATGATTATTTCCGTTGTTTAACTTAGAGTCTCATAGCTAATCATTATAATATGTTCCAAGGGCAGGGTTTGATTTTTTATAATAAATTATACATTGTTCCCAAACCTACTTATTATTGCTACCTAACCTCATGGCTTGCTTGCTGGCTTTGTATGTGATTATTTATTCTATTCATGGATGGATGACCAGGTTTGGAGGGTATGAATTACAAGTAAGTATTAAACGTTACATTGGCGCGCTTCGGCTGAACCTGTCTATGTTTTTTCTTTCTCGCACGTGTTCGCGGTAGTGTTGTTCACGATTATCATATGGTTTTTACATCTCGATCTGTTATTAATTTGATTCTCACTTTTCCTTGGGTTTATAACAGCCCGTCCCACGACTAACTTGCCGATCTGATATTTTTAATACATAGTTTCACACAGTTTTTTTGCCTTGGTTTCCGTCAACTCATCGGCGTTATTACGCTTTTAACTCATTTTTGCTGTTCAGTTCGCTGGCAGCATACATTATTTATTATTTTCCTAGAATTGGTGATTGCATGTGCATTGTCATTTTTCATGTCGTGTTGTTGCATGTATTCTAATAATTTTCTTTCTACCCTACAATCGAGAAATAGGTTATGGATGAAGGAGTAGGTACAAGAAGTAGAACAGCGGCAAAATTCATCATGGCGAAACAGGATGATACACCGGCGGGGTCCGGTTCAGCTTTGTCAATTCCGTCACTTCCGTCGTTTCCGGTTCACAAGTGGAACCTCACCTTTGATGGCTCTGCGGATGTCAGAAATTTCTTAGAACGGGTAGAAGAACTTGCTGTCGCTAGAAACGTAAGTTATGCTTCTCTTTTTTCTTCTGCAGTCGAATTGTTTTCAGGGCAGGCGCTACTATGGTTCAGAGTAAACCGCTCCGCTTTCTCATCTTGGGCGGACATTGTGGTTGCGTTAAAAAACGAATTTGAGCTTTTAGACCATGAAAAGAGGTTATTGGCACAAATAAGATTGACGTTTCAAGGTCAGAAAGAGAATTTTAGTTCTTTTATCACTCGTGTTCAATTGCTGAATAATCGTTTGTCCACTAGGTTGCCGGATGATGAGATCCTAGACATTTTGCGGAGTAATATGTTGCCAAGATATATTCAGAAACTTTCTCTTTCGGAGATCCCTGATTTGTTAACCTTAAAAAAATTAGGTAGGATGATTGAGTTGGCCGACAGCCGTTCAAACGACAGATCAAACACTAGTAATTCTCATCCTATTAATTATTCTAGTAACAAAGTTAATCAGAGGAATCACAGTAAATCTAATTTTTCTAGAAATAACTTTTCTGGTAATAGAGGCAATGAGAGGTATTCGAATGATTTACATTTGTCTAGGAACAACCATGCTGGCAATAGTAATAATAACAGAGATTGCAACAATTTGAATTTTTCTAGAAACAATTATTCTAACAATAGAGATGGTTATGTAAATTCTGCCGATCCTAATTTCAACTTCAGGAATAACCGTCGTGATTTTTCGAATGTTTTGCATAACCCGTCAAATGTGAA